>CM033631.1:15609330-17052870 GCA_019453435.1 Rhinogobius similis
ATGTAAAGGCGACACTGTCATTGTATTAAAATGCTAATTATGCAAAATGTGACATATTTTTTCAAAGGGCAAGACTTTTGGAAGGTTATTTTTCTAAGGAACATTTGCAAAGCATTTTGAACTTTTCTGGTGGATGATTGCCTACCTGCCTGTCACCATGGAGATGTTATGCTTTGTCTGGAATGTTCCACAGTATGGCCTAAAACACATTTCTATTTTCATTTCTATTCCTATTGCCAAAATTGGCGTCTTAGCTGCTTGTCTCTATGGAAATAGATAAATTGAATGTTATTCGTGAACTCAATGTGACGTGACACACTTGTTGCTGCCATCTTGAGGATGGAAGTTGCTCGCTGTGGGCTGGACTAACAACAGAAAGGATTATTCTTCTGTCTCCAAAGACCCAATTTGTCACCAGAAATGGATTACTGTCATCAGGAGGAACCAGTGGACTTAAAGATATCACTCCAGACTGTAAAGTGAGCGCTGTTTCAGGTGGTAAACAAGTTTACACATTACCATGCATGGCTATGCTAATAACGTAATTAGCCTGCCTGCAGACTTAACAATGTCCTACTTTATTACCGTAGGTGTTATATTTTATGCTGAGACAATAATGCTCTGAGAGCTTGTTCTAAGTGCGGTGCGGCTGTGGACGAGGAGGCTACATGTAAATGTGCAGTTAGCTGTGGCACATTTTCGCTGGTTTTGGTGTCAACCCCAAACTACTGTCTTGAAATATTGTCCCTTTTCATTTTCAGTGAAGTGCACAACTTTTCCCCTTACAGTGGAGATGGGCAACAACATACGGTGATGTCCTCAAAATGGCAATGACAACAGTCACAGGACTGAAACCCACAAATAATGCTAATGCTCGCAAGCAAAGCAATAAATCTCCATGGAGACATGAAGTCACATTGTGCACCTGCCAAAATTGGGACAAAACCTATGGACTAGAACAGGACTTAACAAAGACTAGACCAAACTGAGTTTATATGAGAACAAATTGTGCTCAATTTAGGACCAAATAATGACAAGTGTGAACACACCCTCAGTGTAATAAAACAAAGAGTTTATACTTACCCTTTTGACATCATTAAACAGCTGCTTATGCAAGGTTTTAACTATGTGGTAGCAATAGTTGCATTAACAAAAAATGAAGTCTGTTGTAGTAGCCATAAGTCAATGTACTTTGAGAGAGAGAACAGAGGAAAATGTCTCTCTTCAGCCTAACGTTAAATCCTCCAGAAATGTTCTTCTGCTCTGTCTTCTGGGCTTAAATTTTAATGCCCCGTGCAACAGAAGACTCTCTGTGTGCCACTTTGAACTGCGCCCGGCATTATAAACCAAAGCAACTGAATTACATTTTTTCTCAAAGTCATTTTCACAGACAGAGTTATTAGTGCCCCAAGAAATTACTCTTTTTTCCAAACTCCTTGTGGCCCCAGCTCGAGTCGTTTTGGCTGTGTTTGAAAGAATCCCGTGGGCAGGAGCAGATAAAGAGTGGGGAGACACAGGTGGATCTGCACTCAGTGGGAGGCGTCGCTGTTAGTTTTGATACAAAGTGCAGCTCTGCATTAATTAGTGGAAGCTAAATGTGCCATGTTCCCCGCAGTGTCAGCCCGAGGAGGAGGGGGGCGCTGTTCGCTCAGCAGGAGAACAGCAGCGCCCTGTTGCAGTCCTGCCACTCACACATGCACAGAGGAACCCGAGGGCTCATTACCCAGCAGGCCGAGCGGCAGCAACACCAGTCTCTGCGTGGGGACTGTTCAACAGCTCCAGAGCACAAAATGAACTACATTACAGGCACGTCGACTCCGATGGGGGGGGGGGTGTAGCAAAAGAAAATAAAATCCTTTCAGCAGGACAAAAGTTTTAAGAGTGAAGTTGTTTTGCCACTCATTCAAGTAGCTTCTTCAGTTCATCTGACAGAGAACTGGTGAGTCAGTGCCTTTTATCTGTCTAAAGGAAGGAGCTCACACTGAAACTATAACTCTTTAAACGTAAATCTTTTGCTAGTTAAAGTCAGGTTTTCATGTTTTTCTAATTATTAGAAGTTTTGTGGGATAGAACTTGATGTAAATATTTGTCATAGTTGAAGTTTAAAATTACAGGAATCTGAAACAAATCCCTCTGTGATGTCATTAAACGTACCATTGAAAAAACAGTTACAATTTTCAGTTTAAACGGTCATTCAACAAAATAAAACAACAATAAAGGTGTTATCGGGTATAACTTATTGTCATTTCCTTACTATTGTGTAATTTAAATGGATTTTGGTCCTTGTTTACAGTCTGGTTGCTTGGTAACGGTTGTGAAATCCCCTCCATCTATGTCACATTTGCTGCCCGTGTACAACCAGGAATTAACATTCTAAACATTGCAAGAAAATGGGGACAAATAGGCAAAATGTTAAGTAAAATCTTAAATATAATCACTCCGTTTTAGTGACCTGTGTAATCTAACCTGTCATGTGCGCTGTCGTACCTGTCAAGTCTTCTGCGCGATTCAAATTCAGTGTAATCGTTCGTGCCTCTAATGCGTCATATACGTCTATTAGCATTCTCAGATTATCCCCATCGTTTCTTTTGTTTAGGTCTGAGGATCAAGGTGTAAATGGGCGACAGGTGGTACTTTAGACCTCCATTTCTTTTTAGAGACACATTATCTTTCCTGACAAATATAGCCTCTTTGACTCCTCTCAAAAACCATCTCTTTTGCCTTGACAGAGCTGAACTTCACTGTCCTCAAAGGCACGGTAAGTGGCTTTGAGATGGAAATGCACAGCCCGAGCAGCTCTCGCAACGACGTTATGAAGTGGCTGTTTGGTTTCACCATGTAACGCTTATTCCAGTCTTCATTACGCCGAGTGTTGTAGACCGTGTTACTTTGCTTGTGGCTCGGAGTTCTGTCCTTTATAAAACACTGTCTTTAAACGACTTGGTGAGCTTGAAATTGGACTAATTGGACTAATACTGTCTGTGATGATTGTATACTTACTTTCAAATGCATAATAATGTGTAGTCTATACAAGTGAATGTGCAATACTCTACATATGACAACTTGCTTAAGCCAGAGAGGATTCACAACACGGTCCAAATTACACAGGCTTAGAACAGGCAAAAATACCTTATATGTGGAAGAGAACTGAAGAAAACAGGCAATATTTACCACCACCAAGCTCTGCATTTTAGAAAACCTATAAACCTTGTAAACCATAGAAAACCTGATTCTGATTTTAAATGTTTCAAATCTACTGTTACCCTCAGACTAGGACTCTAGAAAACCAATGTTAATCCATAAATCATTGCAAGATTTCTCGAGTTTAAATTAATAATAGCACTATTTATTATTATTGGTATTTAGAATGTACTGCAATCCCTGACACATATTTTGATGTGTACAACATGTCAAAGATCATTATTGAAACATTTTAAGCTGTGTCATTGATTTACAATCCATGGGTTTCAGAGTGATGAAAATTAGCACCTTTACCACAGAAATAAAAAATAAAAAACACAATATTATTTACATCTTTGTGGTCAAATGTCCACAGAATGTCATCAATTTATGTGTTTCAGCTTCCTGTTATATGCAACATTATGAGCTTTTTTCCCCCGTGTCTAAAGAATTCAATCGAGACACTATTTAAGCAAGCCCTCAAAGTTTTTGATAAAAAATCATTAAACTATCATCATTGTAATATACTGAACAGATATAACTTGTTAAACTTTGAAAATATGATTCTCTATTCTGAAATGCGTCTACTTCATAAAATTATTCATAATGCAGCTCCGCCTCCCTTAAGAGGCTTTTTTCAGTTACGATCAGAGCAGATGACTAGAACATCTCGCTCAACTCTAAAGTGCTGCTAATAATGATGAACTATTGCATTTTATTTGTATTTAGTAGAATCTCTGCTGATGAATTGCTTATTTATTCAGTGTATAACGGGTGCTACTTTTTGTAAACAAATCTTGTTTGTCGCCGTTTACTTAAAACCTGCCAAGGACTACAGATGGAAAGTAGCTTGTAGCTAAATCTGGCGCAGAGCATCTCTTCTCATTGAGTTTAATGTTATCTGTGCACTGTCCTTGTTTTAAATAAATAAATAAATAAAAAATATATCTTACATTGAAAGAGGAAAACATTATCTTTAAATATGATCATGAGACTAAACTAAAACTTTCATTGACTTCATAAACAACACCACACACAAATCTGAAGTGTGGCATATTGAAAACGTCGGTCGAGAGGAGTTGAACAACCTTGTGTTCCTGTACACAAGAGCATTTACATCTAAAGCTCTGGTCGACTGAGCTGGGCTGAGTTATGGGCCCCGCTTGATGGAACTAATGGATGAAGGAGTGGAGCCGAATTACACTGAAACCTCCACAGCATGAAGGTCATCGTGCTGACAGACACAGAGGGAGTCATCGTTTGTCAGACAACAAGCACCACGAGCCCGAAGAGGAGGTACGCTCGTGTCACAAACAGTTCAAGTCTGTCCTGGGAGGAATCGGTCACCTCATAATGATGTCATCAGTCTGTGCCGTTAGGAAAAGACAAGCTATTATCCATGAGGTTTATCTGAACCCTGCATGTCACAATGAAATAGATTGTATTACTGTAGCCACGTTTCCATTGGGTCATTTTGGAGTGTATATGGACGGTCCGAAAAGAGCAAACGGAGACGCAGGAGAAAACGAAACGATAACACAGATGATGATAACGTTATGTGTTGAGCTGATAAACTTCATCAGCTCTTTCCCGTTTATCAATGCAGACCGAAAATATTATATTTCCAGGGCAGTTCTACATCTAACATTATCAAAACCCAGAGGGATTTCAGAAAGAGACATGAAAACATGATCTAGAGATGTTAAGAGAAGTTAAATAAATGCAGAAAAAGCTTACAATAAACAAAAGTTTTTTGTTTACTCAAATTTACTAAAGGTCTTTTTGAGAATAGCTGAGATCATCTTTATGCTTTATGTTTTGTTTTCCTCACGTAGAGGACCCTGTGAGTCAGGACCCGTGCACCAACATTAACAGCATTGCTCCAAAACACTCCAACCAGGGCCAAATGTGGCTAATGTTTAGGAGTTTCAAACAGAATGTTACAGGATGTTAAAGCTTCAAGTAGAATTCACAAATGTATGCTTTATCTGATTTATGTTGATTCTTATACCTGTGGTTTAGATGTAGTTAAAGGGCACATATAATCATGATCACTATGTTTTAGTGAAAAGTGTAGTCTAACACAGCATTCCTAAACTTTTCAGGCCTGCCCCCCCAAATGCAACTGAACTCAGGTAAGATCAGGTTTAATGTTGTTAATTTGAATACTTTAGTGTGTTATTGGACCAAATGGAATACATTTAAATTAAAAAATTAAATACAGCATCATAATTTGTTAATATCTTGAAGTCATCTCGTGACCCTCAGCTCATTTCATTGGTTTATTGACACTTGCATTACTCTACAGCTGGAGTAAAGATACAGCAATTTTATATACAGTATATGCTTTTGCCTTTTTATTTGATTTTTTCCTGTATTTTTAACAGTCCTAGAGGTTTGCACCAAATACAATACACCCAGACAAGAGGCAGCACCACTGTTTTCTCTGCCGTTCGTCATTCATTATCTGTTGAGTGATGAGCAGTACACGTGGACAGGAGGTAAAGGTGCACGGGGGGATGTTTGATAAGGATAAAAACCATTAGAGGTGAACGAGAGCGGACGAACTCACCCTCTGCTCCTGAGTGGCCACAAAGGTCTGGAACCCGGGGGCCACACCGAAGCCCAGCTCGTGGACGAAGGGCGGCTCGGCCTGACTGTGGATCTGCACTCGCACGCCCGCCTCGAACGCCGTGTCCTCTGGGGAGAGAAGGCACAGCTGGTTAGGCTCTGATCGGGGTCGAAAATGAAAAGATAATATCAACGACGCAAGGTCAGGTTCTGAGAGCGAAGTGGAGAGGATAACGAGGCTGGTGAGGATAGAAAAGAATTAGAAAAAGAAAAAAAAACACAGTTCTGGACTCGCTTCTCCACAGACCTGAGAAGCGACTTGGCCTGCTTGTCTCCATGGAGATAGATGCCATACTGAAAGCATTATTTCATTATAAATAGGGCGGCAACTAACGATTATTATAGTATAGTAATCGATTAGTCTAGCGATTATTCCTACAATTCATCGATTAGTTGTTAAAAGCGCAAAAGACCCTTGAATATGAAAATTTTACTCAATTTTACGCAGACAAAACTGAAGTGAAGAGGTTTGACGACATCCTGGTGGAGAATATTTATAGATGAACAAGGATTTTAATGAAAAACACACAATTTACATGTTTCCTGCACTGTAAACCCTAATGGTTAAACATCGTCAAATAATTTGGGCTATGATTACCCAAATATGTCAAACGTGTTGATTGAACTCAAAATATATTGGATATTTCAACTTTTTTCTTGTTTTGATGTGACAGTAGTCAATATTTTTTGTTTCGGTATGCCATTGAACTCAAAATGTTAGACTGAAAAGAGTCTGACGTCACATACGTCAAATACGTGCCCCAGCCACGCCCCAGCACGAGGGAGAAGTCGCCATCTTGACCCCATCGCTTCAGCCGAGAGATCCACACGTGCAGCTGTGAAAATTCTTCCAAACTTGATTTTGAGTCAATATATTTGGTAAGTACCATTAAAATGTCTTTAATTTAGTCGCGTAGAAGCCTTCTTGTGTTGGTATTTTTGTATTTAAGTGCGCAACAAATTCCACCGATGATTGTCTCCCCTCATAGTTGTACTTTGCATTAAAGATTAAATACAGAAAAGCATATGAATTCATATAGTATGCAATATTTCATGTGGAACACCTTTTTATTACAATTTTTGGACATGCTTATTTTGAACGAAAACAAGCAGAGTAAGGCGCGCCGTGGTATTGAACAGGATAGGTAGAAGTCCCTACCCAACTAGCAAAAATTATCCACGTCCGCGCATATCCGAAGGTTCGCCGTGGATTCGCCGAACGGATCCGCAACGGAGTTCACTTGCACATTGCGGCGGAACCGCGACAGATTCGCCGTGCGGGCGGACCGGATCAGGGTTTAATTCAATGGATCCGCGCCGCCGGTCCGACGGAGGCGCCCCAGATCAGGGTTCAATGGATCCGTGGCGCCTCCGCCGCGCGCCGCTGGTCCGCCCGCACGGCTGATCTGTCGCGGTTCCGCCGCAATGTGCAAGTGAACTCCGTTGCGGATCCGTTCGGCGAATCCACGGCGAACCTGATGTGCGCGCGTGGACGTGTAGGTACCGCGGGTTCGTGCGCACCTGGCGTATCTGCCCAGGATCCTTTTGGATTCACTGTCAGAACCGGGTTATCTGCCCCGGACAAGCCTTTTCAGAATGTGGTTCTGCCAAATTCCAAACGCTTAAACTCACATAAGCTCAATATAAAACAAAAAGATATGTGCGGTTTTGCGTACGAGCCTAACGATGCAAAATTAACGTGGGGCAGTGAAAAAAATTTGATAAATTTGCTCCTCAATCCGTGCAGGATTTTGCAAATTGTGTGAACTGGGATGCAATGATTGCTATGTAATTATTACAATATAAATATTAAAACTAATAAGAGTTTAATGAGATTTATATATATATAATTCAGTAACCTGATCATTTCAAATACCTAAAATAGTTTTTATCTGTAATAAATTGTAATATACATGTTATATTAATGAATTTAAAAGACAATAAAAAAAGACAATAAAAAAAAATTTGTATGCAGAAATAAACTTGTCATTGGAGCCGCACCATCCATGAAATCTAAATAAACAAAAAACATTGTAATTATTGTAACATTAAAATTGCATTGTTTATAATAGGTAAACAATGCTAATGCAATGCAAATAATGCAAATAATCTTAATCTTATTCCAGGTTGAATTTGAGGCAGCCAACTCCCGGCATCCAGTTTTCGCCTTTATTCACGCCTTTGTTCAGTAAGGTAATGCGTTAATCTTAACTGCACCACACTTAAATACTCTTAAATAATCAAAGAAAAACATTAATTGTTGTCGAAATATTTTATTTAATTTGAACAATTTTCAAATACCCTACCAAAAAAAATATGTGAAAGCATACAGATTTTCCGGTGTATATTTTGTTATTTAGTATATGCCCCTATAAACGTGTTTAATGATTTTTAAAAAAAAAAAGTGTATAGAAGAGGACATGGCATTCAAAAACTGTGCTGGGTCCAAAAGTGAAATAATCTGAGAGAGAAAAGTAGATCTACATAGCACTACTTTGGAGCTCCCAAATAGTTATTTCAGAAACACCACATGGTGTTTCAGAATTGTATATTTTGGAGTTCCAAAGTACTGCTGTGGTTTAAAAGAAAAAAAGGTATTTAACACCAGGGATGTCTTACAAAAGACAAAATTTTTACATTTTATTTATACTATAGTCATTTTACAATTTGCTCCTCATCATTCTGAAACCCATGGATAGGCCAATAATATTTAATCCAGATGGGGCTTGAACAGGCAATACATATTGATTTTGTCATTGTTATTGTGATTTTAGTTCAAATTTACACTTTAAGTGAACTCTGGCGCAGTGGTCCTGTTTGTGCGGTTCACTTGGACAAGTGTGAACACAAACAGCACTTAACATGTGTGCAATCGTACTGCACCAGGCTTCACTTTTGCTTTGGTGCAGATAAAGAAGTGGACTATGAATATGAATGCACCCTTAATCTATTTTATTTTGTGCTAATTTAGTCCTCATTTGTTGTTTTTAATTTAGCTTTTTTGTTTTTCTTAAATCTCTTCCAGGTTGAATTGGAGATGGCTAACTCTTAGCCTCCAGTTTCGATTCGAGTTTTGATTGCTCAGCAAGTTTTGATTTATATTCTTCACGGCACCACACTGAAATAAGATTGCATGGACATGTAAAACATTTCTGAGGTAATAACACACTTGAAATAATTTAGCAAATAAATAAATAAATATATATATATATTTTTTAAAATAAATCTGTGTTACTTCTTTTCTAGGTTGAAATTGAGGCCTCCTTTTCATTCTTTTCACCCCTGGGTCTATGGACTGTTCAGCAGGGTATGCATCTAGTTAAGAATCTTCAGTGCATTACACTAAAATCTAATGGCATTGACTTGCAAAATTTGTGGTACAGTCTTTCTGCAGCAGTGTCAAATTTTGGATCACTATCGCTTGCATCACAACAATATTACTGCAAGCAGTCCGTTACCATGTGTTTACCAACAATGCATTTGCACATATCAAACACTAAATGCCTTAAAGATACATCTAACACGGGCACATAGTGAGGGTAATGTGGTTAGTGGAGCTCACATGCAAAATGTGTCATTTCTGTGCCCCCTTTGTGGAGTCAAGCAGCAGTTTAATGACAAAACACTTCTTAGCCATGTCAGAGCACATCTTAAACAGAATGAAACTGTGGCTTGTCCATTTAAAAACTGCCAATACCGCACAAATGTGTATGCATCCTTTAATACCCATAAAAGTCGGAGTCATTCAGGGACTCAAGTCTGCGATTTTAAGGATGCCATGATTATTAGAGAAGACACTAGTCCTCCTATTGGTAGTGAAGTTGACTCTGACATGGATGAGTCTGACCGGATAAATGCAGATGTGAATCCATCTGAAAGCAGCCATCCTGAGCCCATACATGATATAAATGCATTGCAAACACAACTTAAAAACAACTTAGCCTCTTTGTTCTTAAAAATGCATAGTATTCTGCATGTGTCAGAGCGGGCTATTCAAGATGTTGTTGACAACTTGGCAGCTATATTTTCATTGTCAAAACCACTGGTGAGGAATACTATTACAACAGTTTTGCAAGCGAACAATCAACCTATTAGTGAGGATGTCCTGAATCAGTTGGTAGAAGGTGTCATGAAAACGAATGTGTTTTTGTCTGCCACTGCAGAAGGTGAAGAATTATCCACAACCAAACGAAGGAAAACGTATATTAGAGGCAACTACCCACTTGTGATGCCAGTTCAATATTCTCTTGATTCTGGCGCTAGAACCACAGTTTATGTTCCTATACTTGAGATGCTTCAGACGATGTTCAAAAATACAGATATTCTTCTCAAAATCAGAGAAACTAAAAGGTCACCAGAAATGTACATGTCTCATGAAGATGGAACGCACTTCAAAGAAAATCTCTTCCTGTCTACTGATGATGAGTTGAAGTTGTCACTTATCTTATATGTAGATGATATTGAACTTGCAAACCCATTGGGCACATCAAGAAAGCTTCACAAACTATGTGCTGTGTACTGGTTGCTTGGTAATTTACCAAGCCAGTATAGGTCCAGTCTTCATGTTATACAGCTAGCTCTGTTGTGCAAAGTAACTGATGTGCGCAGGTATGGTTATGACACAGTGTTGTCACCATTGTTGAAAGACCTTCAGACTCTAGAACAAGATGGCATTTTCATTGAAGCACTTGGTCAGTGTATCAAGGGCACAGTCTTTTGCGTAGCAGCCGATAATTTGGGTGCTCATGGCCTTGCAGGTTTTGTGCAGTCGTTCAGAGGGCCATACGTCTGCCGGTTTTGTTGTGGTACGTCAAATGACATCCAGACTACTGAGGTTTCTGATGGACACTTTAGCATGAGAACCAAGGAGAGCCATAATCTTCATGTGCAAAATGTCATTCAAGGAGACTGCACAACATACTGCGGGGTTACAAGCGATTGCGCACTAAGGAAGGCGCTACAATATTTTCATCCGATTACTGGTTTCCCGCCTGACATACTGCACGACTTATTTGAAGGAATAGTACCTGTTGAGATGGCTCTGTGCATTCGTCAAATGATACAACGAAAGTACTTCACCCTTGATCATTTGAACAGAAAGATTGAAACATTTCCATATGAACATTATGACCGGCTTGACAAACCGCATACAATATCCAAAACATTTGCAACTAAACTTACCATAGGTGGAAATGGTCATGAAAATGCCACATTGCTGCGTTTATTACCACTCATGGTTGGCAATAGAGTCCCAGAGGAAGATGATGCATGGGCCATATTAATGGACCTTAAAGAAATCGTTCAGTTAGTGTTATCGCCGTCTTTTACTGAAGCCTCCTTGCAGTATTTGCAGACAAAAATAAGTGAACACAGACAGGTTCTCAAAGAAGTGTTCACAGACTTTAGGCTCCGTCCAAAGCATCATTTCATTGAACATTACCCTGAACTCATCAGGCGGTTTGGTCCTCTTGTTCATTTATGGACTATGAGATTTGAGGGCAAGCATAGTTTTTTCAAAAAGGTCATCCATGACACGCAAAACTTTAAGAACGTCTTAAAAACACTGGCTACCAGGCATCAGTACATGATGGCATACCACCTCAACACTCCTTCATTTTTCAGACCTCATTTGGAAGCATCCACTGTAACCTCTGTCCTAGTTTCTTCTCTGCCTCAACAGGCAAAGGAATACATTGAGGCTAGAACTGTTTGCCGATCTGTTTACAGCACAACTAAAGTATCCATAGATGGCACTGAATATGTGAAAGGCATGTTTGTCTCTGCAGGGCAACAAGGGGGACTGCCAAGTTTTAGCAGGATTGAAAATGTACTGCTTGTGAACAACGATGTTGTCTTTCTTTGCAGAGATCACGAGAGCTGGTATAGTGAGCACTTGCGATCATTTGAGGTGGTACCTTTGGATTCCTTCTCTTTATATGATGTGAATCTGGTCAATGACTCCGTAAGTATTCCTGCATACCTTGTCCATGGACGTTTAATGCTTACCCTTAAACGCTTTATTCTGACCAGCAGTACTTAATTCTTGTTGCATTATTACAGTGGTTCCCAACCTTTTTACCTTCAAGCCCCCCTTGCGTAATCCAGAGAATGTGTTTATATTGTGTTTATATAGTTACTTTTGTGATGTGACCTTTTGACCAGACAGCCCTGCAATCCCTGGCTGGGTACCAAGTCCCCTTAACCTGGTTTACACCAAATTGATACGTGTTTCACTCTGAATTGAGTTCTACACATCAATCTGAATAGGCTCTCGCCAAATACAATCACCAGAAAGCGTAACGTCATGACGAATATTTGAATCTGATTGGTTGACGCGTCACAACAGGGAATGAGCCGAAAAATCTAGTCAGAGAAAAGCACAGACATCTTCCCCATCCACAAACACACGAAGAGCTTCTGTGTGCACCATTTTAAAAAACAAAATAGTCATTAAATCTGCGGCTTAAACCTAACAGTCCAGCCAGATGGATTCTCTGGCATGAATTAGTACTTCCACTCATCTGTAATAAAGTCACAATTTGATAAAGTGTGACTTAAACCTTGACTTAGATTTGTACCCATGTGACTAGAGAAGAGTTGGTGCTTCTCCACATGAATAGATTTAGAAAACACATCTCTATACAGTTGATGTACATTCAGTGCTTAATTTTACAAGAATAAACAAACATTTCCCTCCCGTATCTATTTGTAACAAGGGTGTTTTTAAAAAAACAATTGATTAAAATATAAAAGGGTGGCGTATTATGTGATTTTTGTATATAGTCTTGAAAAGATTTAAAATGTGGTTGGTGGTCTTTAATTTTTTTTTTTTTTTCCTTTTTTTTTTAGGAAATGGACACTGAAAGTTTTCTGCTTCACATACATATCTCCACTGTTGTTAGAAAAATGACACTATCTGCTCGCCCACAATCTGTGGATGAGTTGAAAACAAGGATCAAAGAGAAATTCATGCTGGACTTCGACTTCAGCCTATCTTATGAAGATCCAGACTTTGACGGACATCTCTGTTCGCTTGTAGATATAGAGGAACTTCCAAGAAAGGCTGTAATCAAGGTGTTACGTTTCGACAGTGATGTCAGTTCAATTACATCTGATGACACTGTCATACTGCCCCGCACCTCAACTCCTGAAAGAACCCAAGGATGGCCCAAGGAGTTTCCAATACCTAAATTTTCATATGAAGTTGAATTCATACTTAATCAAGGAAATGCTGAATTTGAGAAATCTGCAACTGCTCTGAAATTATCTAAAGGACAGAAACATAATATACTTGAAAATCTGGCCAGCGAGATCAACAGTTTTAAAGCATATCCGTCTGACAAGGACATTAAAAAAGTAGCAGAAGCCCTTATTATCAAACACCCTTGCCTTAGAGAGCGGGGTTCCAAGACTGGGTGTGATGGATGGCACAACAGCTTGATGTATAAGATGGGAAACTACCGCAACAAATTGAGGAATGCTGGGATACAAGAGGTCACTGTTAATTCAGGAAAGAGGAGCCGAAATAATCCAGAAAAGCGATCTCCACATTCAAATATTAAAAAACCCAAACGAGCAGAAGTGAACTACCTGCCAAATTTTCCTCAAGGGGAAGATCGTAGCACCCTGGAAGAAATGAGACTACAAGTTATAAATGAGACAACGAAGACTGAGAAAAATCTCCTCCAGATAAGCAAGCTTATGCAAATGACCTTTGCCTTGAGACGAAAAGAAGTGGTCACTGAAGAATTGCCAGTCATAGACATTCTGGAACGCTGGCCGGCACTTAAAATGGAGTCACAGGTAAAATAATGTAGCTAATTCAAGTACTTTATATAACCTATATAACCCCCCCCCCCCCCTTTTTTTTTTTTGTTACATTTTATGCAGATCTGTGCAGAATTCCACAGAATTACAAATGTCAATCTGAAAAACCACTTCCATGCTTCATTTGACAAACACATTGCACGTTTTCAAACCATTCTGAGAAAAAAGGCATCCCGTTCCGGAACAGCTTCTGGCGTCTTGGGTCGGCTGCTCTGCATTTATGATGGCATGGTAAGTACCCATTATCTTCCCTAAACTCCGCCCCCCCTTGCTCCTGTATCCTCTCTCCATGTCTCTGCTAATCTTTTTACCTCTTATTCTCTCTATTTTTTTTTTGTCCTTATTTTCTTGCTCCCCCTTCACCACCTGCATCTTACCCCCCTAATCTATTTTATTTCCAGTTTTTCATGCAGATGTTATGATTTTTTTATAGGAACAAACCAGTATCCATGCCAAACGGGCCTTGTCTCTGCACGCACTGCCCACCTACCTCCATGAAGATGACTCTGGATTTCTCAAGACTTGGGATGTAAGTGTTTATTAATGACATTGACTCTGTGCCCCCATCTTAACTTCTATTGCCCCCCTTCTCCTCACCTTTGCCGTTTCTCTGCCCGCCTCGGCCCTTGCTTTTCTCTGCAGCACTTCTCCTACCTCGCTCTACCAATGCAGCCTCACCCATTTTGCCTCCCCTATAATGTTATCCTACACCAGGACACAGCATTCTCTAATTCAGGGGTTCTCAAACTTTTCTGGCCGGGACCCCCAAAATAGCCATGCAACCGACTCGGGACCCCCAAAGCAAAATGAAAAATAATTTTAAGTGTCAAAGCATGTTAAAACTGCTTTAATATTAGTTATTTATAGTTTATTGTCTTATTAGACCCTATTTCACTAAAAGATTCTGTTTTTAATTTCATAAATGGAGCAAATACAGTGTCATATTTTTTTTCAAATTAGATCTTGAAATCATCTCGCAACCCCCAGCTCATCCCTTGCGAACCCCCGGGGGGGTCCCGACCCCCACTTTGGGAACCACTGCTCTAATTACATGTCACTGTTTTCATTTATTCATTTTCTGCCGCTTGTTCCCGTTAGGGGTGACGGGTGACAAGTTAGGCTAAAATATTGTTTTGTTTCTTTATAGGTGGCAACAGCTGATGAAGCAGATGTTCACGATCTTGATGTGGGACTTCTCCTGATAACGTGCAATGAAACGGACTGGTCAGTGTTCTGTCCCTCAAGAGTTGTTGTGGTTCTTGAGGGAAACAAGGTGATGGATGTTCCTACTTTAGCTGATGGTTATGTAATGCTTTTTGGATTGATGTATGCATTGCACTTAAGCTATCCAAAAGCATTGGCCAACACATTTGACTTCATTCAAAAAGTGGTGATGGGTCTTGAAGATGGAAAGATGAGACCTAGGGTCTTGACTCTGAAAAATGACCTTTTACTTGAATAGGCGTGGATTGTTTAACACTGGCCTAAAAACTGTCCACACCAAATTTCAAGAAAGTTGTTTACAAAAAGTGGACACTGTTGTTAAAGTGTTTTTTGGTCAGTAAGGTGTTCAGAGCTTCTAAGGTTTGTAGTATTTAGCCTGTTAATCACGGCCACCAGAACGTTGGGTAAAAAGAAAGGGTCCCGAGTTTTGTCACAATATTGAAACATCAAACTCATTTTCAGTATAAAAAGACCTGATAAGTAGTCTTGGTTCTGATAAGACTATTATGTTTTAAAATGTCAACCATTTCTAGTGTTGATCCCCTGTTCTAGTCTATGAAGTTACATACAGTACTTGTTTAGCTATGGATTAGGATTTCTTTTTTACCCTATTCTGTACTAAACCAAATTTGCATTTTATTGTTGCTTAATAAAAATGTCTTTTTAAAAAATGCATTTGGTTAATTTCTTATTTATATACTGGTACACAGTATAAATATTTTAATTTAGTATTATGCAAAAAGGCTTTTAGTTAACTGTTAAACATTTTGTATTAAATCTAATAAAAATTAAGTTTACTTTCCTATTTTAACCTGTTGAAGAAAAATAAAATTATTAACTACAAATAACTTAAAAATTAAGGGTGTAGAGTACTTATAGAAAGACTTGATTGTAAAACTACAAAACTGAGTTTTTACTTCTCAAATGTTTAAGGTACATTATACTTAATTTTTTAAAGTATGTACTACTTTAATATAAACTGTTTATTTACTCAAAAACTGGTCTTTTTCTACTCAATTTTTTTTATGTAATCAGTTTCCCCAAAAATTTTGAGTTGTCTTAACTTGTTGGGTTTTACAGTGTGTGTGTTTTTTGTGTCATTTCTGCTCTAAGTAATAAAACCTCTTTTTTCAGTACATGGAATGTTTTGGAGTCTGTGCATAGACCAGTTAATGATTATCCAATTACTTAATTAGTTGACTACCATTTCTATAATTGATTAGTTGTGATTAATCGATTAAGTTGTTGCAGCCCTAATAAATCTCTTCTTTGTTTCTTTGTGTTATACAGAAACGTAAGATTATAATATACTTTCTGTGTCTTGTCCATGTCAGTTTGTGGGTTTCACAAACGTTCTACATTTAGAGGACTGCACTTTAACCAGTCTATGGTTATTGGAAAAAGCTGTTTGTTCACTTAGACTTCTTTGACAGGAAGAGGCTCCAGACAATTTTTGTTTTCCTTTCCAATAATAAATGTATCTAATGATTGGTATGCTGTTTTTTTGCCAAAGATACTGTAACTAGCCGAAGACCTGAACGTATATATGAGGAACATAACTAACTGGATTGCTCTTCTCGTCCTTCTAGATCAGTGGTTCCCAACCTTTTTCGTCTTGCGTTCCCCCTAAGCTTTGTCTCAGACTCAAGAGTACCCCTTAACTTGAGTTTCGGGCAAAAGCATGGGTTTACAGGTCAAATATAGTCAATTATTACTCATACTATACACTATTACTATTGTATTTTTTGTTTTATTTATATTTATGGTCCGAGATACACCAGAAAGATGCTAAAGTTACAACAAATTACACTTTTTCAGTCAGATAAAAGTACATTTCCTTTTCATTTATAACCTGAAACCATTCAAAGTACCCCCTGGTAATTCCTCACTTACCCCTTGGGGTCCCCGTACCCCTGGTTGGGAAACACGGTTCTAGATGTTGGACTAAGTCTTTGTTTTGTAAGTCTCATGTAAGTCTCAAGTCTTTGGCGTTAAGTACGAGTTAAGTCCCAAATCAAAGGCAGGCAAGTCCAATTCAAGTCACCAGATTACAGAAAACACACTTATTTTTTGTGAGGAGAAGCATCAAGTCGTCTCAAGTCACAGGGCTTAGAGTCCAAGTCAAGTCCCGAGTCTTAGTCCATTTTATTAAGTCACGTCTCAAGTCCTCAAAATAGTGATTCAAGCCTGACTCGTCCACACCTCTGTCTACTTCCTCCTCAACCGATGTCATTTTTTTTCACTTTTCTACTTGATCTGAATCTTCTTAACCATCTTCATCGCCCAATATCACATACTGGCGCCTACTGCTGGATACATAATGAGAATAAGGACTTGTTAAAAACCCACATTTTCCTCAATACGGGCTCGTGCCGCTCAGTGTGTGACGACAGAAATGTGCACCACGTCATCAGCTCTGAACCGTTAATGCGATGGCGGCGAGAGCGGAGCGAGCTCGTGCTGAGAGCGAGGCTGGGATAAATCTTACACAGGCACGTTGAGGATTGATTCACTCTGTTCATACTGTGAAAATATATAAATCCCTTTCAAATCTGACCATTGTGATCGCTGTAGTTGCCCTGTCAGTCGAAGATAGGCAGCTGGATTTCACAAATAATTGTGCTCAGCGGCAGAAAATATGGAGTGATCACTGATCAAACTCGCTTCAAAGTGAGGTGACCCTTATACGGTTCATATTATAGATCTATAGAGTCATCCTGATGAACCTTTTGTGGTTCTACACCTTTTGAAAAGTACTATTTCTTGTCACAATGCAAAAATGTATTAGTGCTGTCATTTGATTAAAAAAAAAAAGATCAGAAACACATTGCACGCTTAGGTTAATGAGATTCTTTAAACATAACATAAAACTGTTTAAATGTTTCAATTGTTTATTTTAATGCACAAATCTTAATAAACAGGCTTACATAAAAGCCCTATTTGATATGATTTAAGTCTATTTCATTATCACTCTGTGCGGTCATGTGTTTCCAGTAAATGTGCAGAACCAAACGCCAGGTTTACAGTGTTCAAGGCCTTTCATGAGACTCTATATCTGTTTTAATAATCTTACCAAGTCCGACAGCATATTCTCCATTATCAATCACACTCTGAACTGAAACGTATAACGAGTTGTTAGTTAATTGTCTCCATTTATGAGTTCAATGCCATGCTGTGAAACCTGCCGAGTGAAGTAATAACATCTCCATGGAGACAAGCAGGTGGCAAAGCGTCCACAGGAAAAGTCACATAGTGCACCTTTAAACAAAACAAAAACAGTGCATTTGATAAAAGATGATGAAGCGCTTCAGTGGGTCGATTGAGTGTAAGATCCTCTTCAGGACCACAGTGAAAAAAAAAAAAATCACTGCATGTTCAGAAAGAAGGACAATCTGAGACAAACCAACTGCAATCAAAACCTTTACTGAAAAGGGATATGCGTTTCAGCCGCGTGAGACCTTCTTCAGGGCATGAATGAGTAAAAAACGATGTTTAAACAGCAACCAGTCACACGACAAAATCACATAGTACCACTGTTACGGCCCCAGGCCTCAAGCTCCTCCTGTAGGCATATGTCTGCAGTTTTGTGTCGCCTCTCCTGTCCATGTGAATCTGGCTGTGGAAGCCCTCTACAGATTGGAGGACTGACTTCAAGCCTGGAACCTCCTCACTCTGTCCTGATTGGTGCAGTGCCATAGGGTCCTCACCTGCAGCTGCCACACCTTAAAAGGACCCACCTCCTGCCACTTGGAGCTGCTGATTTCATGTGGGGAACAGCATGCCACTTTAGCTGTGTCTCGTGTGACTTTTGTATTTGTAAGACACTCGTAGTCCTTTGGACTTAGGTTTGAGACTGTGTGGTTTTTGTGTTTGTTTTGTGTTTATGTCTCTACTCTGTTAAGAGGCTCTTTCAGTTAACCGCTTAACTAGCTTTGTTTTTTTTTTAACCATTTAGGAGTCTTTTTGTTAAAATTTACCTTTGCATTCCTTTTAAATAAATCATAACTTTAGTTTTACCAATTTCCACCTTGGTTTTTGTTACCTCCCCTTAACCCTAGCAGAGCTGGGTCATAACAACCACAAACTAGAAAAAAATGTGGCATGATACAGTGACAAGTAAAAACATATTTGTGATATGGCATGATATAGAAATTGCATGTAGGGACAACCAGAATATAAAATGACAGTAAGTCTACAAAAAGTATGCAAAATACAGAGGTACAACATCCAAAATATACATTGAATCGACATTAAAGCACATACTTATTCATAAAGTGTGGACCAAATGGATGAAAATGGGTCTAGCTGGAGCTCTGGACCTCTACTAATGAACCCACCAGCATGAATAGAGACATGAATCTTATAAAAATCCATAATAAAAATAAATAAATAAATAAAATCCACATCCTCATTGAGACCAGGACGCGCCATGGCTTTTCTAACGATGATCTATGGCACGCTTGGATAAACGCACTATCAATAACAGCAGTAAACCCTCAATCGTCTGGCCCAGTCGGCAGTGAAATGTGTGATGAATGAATAATATTTTACACTGGATGCCCTTCCAATTACACCGGCGGACATTGCACCCAAGTCGTTGTAATTTGTCTGACTGGATTAGATAAGACTGAAAAATCCTGCCGGAGAAAGCGTGTTGCAATTAAATGGCGAAATTGGCTCCAAAAATGATCGTTCATCAAAAGCCGTAAGTCACTCTGTCGTTTGGCGTTTGTACAAAGGGCAGTGAATCAAACTTTGAAGAAACCTTTATGGCTGAGTTCAAAGCGCTACAACACACAGACACTCGGGGAAGACAAATACAGCCAAAACATTTATGTGCACAAAGAGAGGACGGTGCGCGGATCGATAGTGTTCTTTCGCCTCAGTCAATAGCGAGAGCCACCAGACGTTTCAATCATGCTTCACTGCCAGGCTTCAGCCAGACGGATCATATTAACACATGCACTTCACCCAGCAAGATACTGCTCCGGGGGAACAAATATCCTGCACTGCTTATTTGGATTTGGAGAATTTTTTGGAGCCAAAGGTAGTCAAACAAACAGGGACAATTGATTGCCTATTGCATAAAACATGATTTACGTTCTCTATTTTGGAATCAAATGTGTCGCGAAATGAGTTGAATATTCGCAAAAACATTACATAAATACGATCTACTCATTTGAATACATGACGCAGCTCTCTCTATCTTTTTATTCTTGTTGTTATTTCTATATTTTGAAGCGTGTACAGTATTATGTTAAAACAAATACAATGTAATATAGGTATGTGACACTGATATAGTATTGTACACCTATGTCTATCGAAAAATGCCAAAGATCAATTAAAATATTTGGACAAATGTATTCTATTTTGGGGAGAACAATCATTAATATTCACCTGAACACCAGAGCGTCTGCACTCCCATTTCTGTGTTTATTTTTAGAATCAGAATTAGAATCAGAAAAAGGTTTATTGCCATTGTCTGTGAAAAAAAAATCACAAACTAGGAACTTGCTTTGGCGGTAAAGTGCAACATAAAACAATGAATAAAATAGTAGCTAAATATATAAAAGAAGGCATGCATACAATTAAGAATTAGCAGCTAATAAATTAAAATAAAACAGACTTTTAGCAATTAATAGAGCAATCATTATTTTTGCACATAAACATGGACAAAATGATCTTTAAAAGCACACACTCAGGACTTCCTTCTGTCTTGTTTTCTGGCACCTACATGTCCTACAAAAAAGTCTAAATGCAGGGACTTCAAATCCATCGTAAACAGTGAGTTTTAGCTATTTCAATGTTCCAGTTTTGTAGACACATTTCATATTTGTGTTTACTTTTGTGCATTTCATGAATGAACTTGTTAATGAAATAACAAAGGTTTATTGATTGGGAGCTCTAAACGATTCATAAACTACTTAGTATTTTCCATTTTTTATGAAGTTTATGCAAATTAAAACTTATATTTTTCATTTTTAATTCAAATTCATGATCATCTCTATCTCAAAATAGAGATGATCTAAAAAAAAAAAAAAGCATTGGGCATTTTAGCTATTTTTATGTGGATCTTTTGATACGTACGTTTTCTCATTTTAGCCCCATTGTTCTGACTTTTATATTTGGTCCAAAGGTCAAATATTGTTGTCAGATCTGATCTCAAACCAACAATCCTTATTTTAACAGTGCATAAAGATCCAAAGATCCAAACACTGAAAAAGCTAATATTTGAATTAGTATCTTTTGCCTGTAACAAGAATCCAAAAACACAATAATTAGCTCTGATTAGTTCTGATTAGCATGCAATTTAATCAATGCATTTTCATGGTAACTGTTGTATTTGGAAGACAAAGTACAATGAATTTTAAAACAATTCTTTAAATTTTTAACATGTTTAAATATCACTTGCTTCCCAAAAAAGAAAACAAAAGGTTTTGCATCATTTTCTTTGTCCAAACTTGCACAGGTGTGAACCATCTGAAAGAAATCTGATCACATCAGATGTAACTGTTTACATGACATTTCAATAATCTGATAACTCCAGAAATCAGATAATGATCAGATTTCCGGCGTTCATATAAACATAGCCGATGAGAAACAAAAAGATAGCGATAGTATTGGGTTCATTGTGCACACTGGAGCAGAAGAGCGCGGTGGAGATAACATCACATTCTTTGTATTAAAGGTTCCCGTTGTCTCGCTTTCTTTATCTTGACAACTTGGCCTTTGTTCACCTCAACAAGAAACTTGTATTTATTTTCCAAAAGGTGGAGATGCTTGCATTCAGAATACAAACTCAGACAAAGTGACGTGCACAACAAAGAAGCTGTAACGGTAAACACTTGATGACAACTTGTAATTAAATGTGAAGAGAAAATACAGAGATTATATGTCATGTCAGAGGTGGCTTCAGTGTGTAGCCTCAGTGCAAAGGCAGCAGTGTTTTGTGGAGAGCTTGAGTGGAAACACAGCCAGAGCTTGAAAATAGAGTTGTTATATAAGTAATAGATACAAGACATGGAGCATCTTTGCCAAAAAGGTCATGTTGGTTAGATGATTTGTTTATCAGGCTGCAACCTCAAACTCAAGTGAGTGTATAATAGTCCATGGTTGAAAAAGGTCTCATGTGTGGTCATCTGGACAAGGTTTTTGAAATTGAGACGGTTCGACAGCCATCCAGAGGTCTGAGAAGCCAGCATTTATACTTCTGTGCTAGATTAGGCCCATGGGAAGAAAGTTTACAATCTCAAAAGTCAAAAGAGTGTTGTGAATGTGTACTCTGTAAGAGTGAAACCAAAGTTGAGTGTTGTGTGTAGAACAGTTTATCGGTAAAATTATTTTTGCACTGCATGTTTTTAGTATTTATAATTGGTTGTCTCTATTAATTTTATGCTTGAGTTAAAGCTTGAAACATCAGAAAATAATGCATACGACAAAGTTACAGACAAATCTAAGTGATACAGATATGACTACACTGCGTTACAGACAAATAAAACATAACACTTGTGACTACACAAACTGTTTTAAACAGTAGGAGGGGAGTAAACACTTTGGACTGGATTTTCATCCCATATAACAGGGATATTCAACTGTATTTTACCAAGGGACCAGAGTTTTCGAATGGTTTTGTCCTCGAGGCCAGAAACATGTCCAATGTGCACTTTGAACACTTTGAAATAGGAAAAAATAATAATAATAATAACACGAAAGGCTTTAACAACATCTGCAGGACTAAACCAGGACTAAACCAGGTTTAAACTACGTCTAAACCAATAACAAGAGATAAAATATTTTCAATTTTTTTAAAGATGGATTGAGGGCCAGATCATATCCCTTGGATATTCAACTTAAGCCCTTGAGTTGAATATCCCTGCCGTACTTGCCCTGAGAGAGGAGTGGTAACCTGAAACTACATGTGTTCTACGTTTTGAAGAGGCCGACAGAGAACAATAAGTTAGAACGACCCAATAGTAGGTTAGCAGGTTAAAAGAAGAAAAAAGCAAAACTCCTCCCTTATCCATCTCAGGCCAGTGCACATTCTAGCTCCAAAAACCTGCATCTTCAGATTGAAAATGACTTTCAAATGTCGAAATACAGTGACTTTTGAAACTTTTTCTACCGATCTTTCAATTATTCACGTAGATACCTCAAATAAAAAGAACCGTGTCATTTGAAACGGGCAAAATGACCAGTAGATGGCAGCAAAGGGCAGCTCAGTTTGTACAATCAGAGCTTTTTACTGTTTTTTGAGAAGAATAAATGTCATCTGACAGATAGAGCGTACTTGATCCGATTGGGAGAAACAATTTGTGGAACCATTTTGAAGTCCAAGAAACTGCCGAACACGCAAAGGTAATATTTATTGGAGAAAATGTTCACTTCTTTATTTTGCGCCCCCAAAAAGTTGTCCTACATGCTGTTTATAACACTGTGCAGTTTCTACAGTGGCCCAGATGAGACAAAACAAACTCGGTCGAAAGTTTTAGAAAGAAACAGCACATTATTCACAAACATCTTTACAGTTTCATGATGCGTCTCATGTGAACACAGGTCTAGTCTCTTGTTTCAGGAGGGACTTCTCACAGTTATAGGTGGAAACGTGAGTTGTAGATTTAATACAGGACATCTTGTTGTTATTCTAGCTGCAAAGTTAATATTGATTTACTCTGGCATTGTACACAACATGTCAAATAACAACACTGCGCTGTGTGGACGCTGCATACTGTGCGTGAAAATGAGAATTGTGGTTTTGCTCACAGTGTGTCAGCGTGAGACAGATCGGTTGTACAGTTCTTACGTTGTAAAGAAGGGTCTATGATTATAGCTGGAATTGATAGGGTTTAACAGCGGGTGAGTTGGTGAGAACGGATGAGTAATGCGGCTGTTACATTTGTGTCAATTTAGCACATGGAAGTCTTCTCCTTTCTGCACATTTGATTCTGTGGACATTCCCGGTCACAGTTTAATATCTTGCAAGTAGTTTAATGGAGATAAGTCTGTTATCTAAAGTTCGGGAGCAGGACCACACCTCATCCACGCCCCTTCCGGTGACTACTCTATTTAAACTTCCCGGTCACACACACCAGTGTTCGTTATTTCGTGCCCCTCCCTCCCACCCTCTTCTAATAGTTCTGTCTTATCCTTAGTCGGGGGGTATCGAGGCCCGGGAGCCTGCTGCCCTCATCGCTAGAAGCCCCAAAACGGCATTGATCATCTACTCTCATGCATTTTATCGTTCTTGATCGCCAATAAACTTCTGCATCCAAGCTTGAGGTTGTGGTCCTTGCTAGTGAAATTGTACATGTAATATACCTGTACTCGAAGAAAGCAAGAAATGCGGCCCAGTGTTTTTGAGAGTCTGTCACAACAAAGAGTCAGACCGCCGGACTATTCTGCTTACTTTTAGTGGCATTTTACAGAACTTACTCTGTCTGATCGTTAAAAAACAAGGTAAGACAATAGTGCTGTGTGGATTTTTTGAAAAAGTGCAGTGCAGGATCGTGTACAATATGGCATTTTCTGAGCGCTCACACCTCGAAGGACATTCCAATCTTGTGTATTATGTCTGAAAACTTTCTCACCGTTAAGAACCTGATTATCATTTGGCGATTCAGGTCATTGGTTTGTTTTCTCACTTGACTAAGGTAATAAGACACCACTGTAAACAATTTATACATTAATCCACCACTTCTGTTAAAAGCAGGATTCTCTTCTTTCACAAAAAATGGCCTTTTAAACTCATATATGACACATATGTGACATGTTCTTCAAGTATGCAGAAGCTTTTGTGTTAAAGACTCATAATAACCTCTGTGTCCCTGTGCTTTATACTGAAAAGATGAATTGTCCTTTATTTTATGAATGCTTTGAGATTCATGGTCAGGGAAAAATAACATTCCAATCCAGTGCACTGAAAGGATAATACATTAATATGAAACTACAATAGTCAGAGCAGGGCCAGAGTTGGGCCTTTGGTCTCAAGTCTAAGCGTTGTCTGTGGTGCAGTGGTTAGCACTCTGTCAGCGCAATTAACTCTGACTAATAAACCCCTTTAAACTTGATCAAAACTATTGATCACTAAACTATGTGGACAGTCTTTTGTTGCAGTGCGCTCATTGAAGAACTGCAGTGTTTTTGTTTACACTTAAGATTAAAGGCAGCGCGTCTAGTCTAGTCACTTCAACTTTCCCCACATGGACTTGATAAAATACATCAGAGACAATAGAGAGTGATGCATGAGGCCCGTGTCGTCATCTGAATCAAAGACAGAGGCCCGCAGTATTTCATCAGCTCCATTTGACTCAACAGAAGCAGCAGCAGTGGGGTGTGTAATTTAGGATGCTTTCACCTGCTCCAGTCATAATTTAGACGTGAAATAAAACAGGAGGAGAGTTAGACCAACCTTCTGTGTCCTTCAACCTCCTCTGCCTAAAATATAACAGGAAAGAACGGTCGGTGTCACTGTTTTTTAATGATAGTTCAGGGAGACGGAGAAGCTCAAATATTTGAACAAGTGCACAGTGAAATAGTGTTGATCAATGAATTAAAGGCACTGCAGCCTGTCTGAATTGTACTGTTGAATGAAGAAATGAAAATGAAGCAGCAGTCACATGTATCGCTCACTTTCCTACTGATGCAAAGAAAGGGCTGTGGTCTCATTTTCACAGGAATACATAGACAGAGTGCAATTGGGAGGTTTCCCAGTCGGCTGGCAGCCCGTGTGGATCGGTGCTGGGGATTGTTTGACTGTGAGAGCGGCTCGCGGGCCAGAGGAGCGGAGAGGCCGCGGCGGAAGGACACACAAACTGGCCTCGGCACTGTGAGGGGCGCAGCGGGTCCTCCCTGTGGTCGCTTCGTTCCGTTTTGTTTCACTGTGGGCCACAAAGCGCCGTCACGTTGTATCTTTATTCACCAGGCCCATGCATTGAATAAACACTTTTTTCACACAGTCCGGACATTTTGCTGACTCGACTGGACTTGAAAAACTTTCAGCTCTTCGTATTGGACTAGATTAAACTTTTGGAGACAGAACAGGACAGGATAGGATAATAAAAAGTAAAAAGTATGGAGCGTCACCACAGATAAATCCCACGTAAAAGCTTGTGGTTGTGACATGCTCCGGTGTTGGGCGTGTGGTGGACCCTGCCGTGCACAGGCTGGACCTGCGCTGCTGCGGTGCATGTGTTCTTATGATTGGTGCCTTCTCCTCTTGTAGTTTTGTAGCCTGGTGAGTTAAAGCTTGTTGTCCTGACGTTGTTTGGCTGGTTGTGAGAGACGGACAAAGGTATTGGAGTTCTTGGCTTATGCACTTTGCTGTGCGTTGTATATCATTTATAAATATGGACTCATTCATTCACTCATGAGGAAGGGACACAGGTGAAAAGGGAAAAGTCTCAAATTTAGTGATTAGAAAATTGTATTACAAGTTCTCTTTCATATAATGTTTTCGTGCATGAATAAGTTTACAATTTTAAGTGTAAAAATGGAATGCAATTTTGGGACATCCAAATCTGTAAAATTGACAAAGACATTTAACATTTCTTGGTACATTTTGCTGACATAATAAATACAAAAATGTATTTATTTATTTTATTTTTTTTTGTATTTGATTAAACAAGAGCTTACAAACAAATGTGTGTAAAAATGAAAATGTCTGCAGCTTCTCATCGTCGACCACTGCTGTATCGTACACCGTGTCAGTGCATGTACGACGTGAGTGTTTTTGCACTAATGGACTCTATTCTCACCCGTTCCCATGATGTCCACAGGCTCCTGCTGTATATGGCCATTATGTGCTCAGTGACACGTCGACACATGAAGCCGGAGATTGTACTTCACTCACACCGAGCACGGACCTGACAAGCTGGGCGCACATTGCTTTTATTCGCGGGTAGAGCATGTGCATCTTTTCTTTTGTGCACGTGCTGTCTTGATATAAATAGATTGCTTTCACGTTCTAAGAGCAGGGGCCCATTATAACGCAACGGAAGATACTGTTTTTGAAGAACTACTCAAATTAAAAGAGAAAGGCAGTTTTGTTTTGATTTATGAAGAATGGTTTCTCAACGGAGGAAACAAAATCACATGTTTTGAAAGAATTCTGTAAAATGTATCACGTTTTTTTTTTATAACACCATGTCAAAGTGCTCACTGTTCACAGGGAAATACTGTGGTTGTTGTGGCTCATCATTACCATGTGTTTTGGGACTGTCCTACCGCACAGAAACATTAGACTGAGATAAACAAAGCACTGCAGACTTTTTTTGCCATTGTCATCTCACTTGACTTCAGAACTATATATTTGGGCCACGGACACAATAAATGGATACGTTTGGAGCATTTCTTAGACTGTAATTTAAAAAAAAAAAACCTCCTCAAATGTGTACAGGGTTAAGAAACAACGTAAAGCAACAACAATCCAATCATAAGAACTAAAACGGAAAGAAAGAAAGAAACCACTGAATATCAGGAATCAACCATGAATGTAACGGTAAAAAACGTGGTCTAAACCAAAATGCGTTCTATCTTGTATTTCTGTGGTGTTTAAGAAAGGGCTGGATAATTATACGATTATCTTCTTTCTGCTCTTTTTGATTGTGATGGTGCATGGATTTTTGTTGACTTAAATGACATTCATAAGGGTTGAAATGAACATTACAATAAATAAATACTTCTGACAGCAGGAAAGACTCACAAACAAAACCAACTATCAAGGACTGGACTGAAAGGAAATGTTCATATTAAATAGAACTGACCATTTGTAAAAAAAAATATGAATAACTGGCATTCAGACTCAATTTGCTAATGGAGAAATGTTTATGTGCTGTCATTTTATGTGGATGTCTTCTGTTGCCCTTTTTTTTCTCATTTTATTTTTTATCTCTTTTGCGCTCTTGCTCTCTTGCTTTTTGTTCCATGTTTTACGTTTGAAAAATTAAAATAAAAGCCACTAATGCTGAGTGTTATTTGTTAAGGATTAGCTCCACAAACTTGTCATATTAATTTGTCATCTTAAAGTCCTTTCAACTGACAACAATCACGTCTTTGGAGTCAAACAATGGCACCGCTTTCCGAAACCACTTTTAATTATTTATGCAGCATGCCAACGTTATTTGTGCCAGATTTAGTTTAACCTGAACTGGCCCAGTAATTACAGACACATTAACCATAAAATCACACAATTCTGACTTTTCCTCCTTAAAAACAATCTATCCTTTTCAGACTGATGAACAATAGGGAATATAGCTATAGCAATTGAATATTTAAAACAAAATATTACATCTTCTGAATTGTGAAACGTCTATAACAGAAGCTAAAACCCATTAGTAGCGTCTTTACAATCCTGTGATGTTAAGTGAACACAACTTACTGACAATGTCTCTCAGCGCTTAACATCTAATTTAAAAAAATTAAGAGCCTTTTAAGTGAAGCAAACAGTAATTAAACAACAATTCACAGCCAAATGACGAGGCACGGTCATTGAAACATTCTTGATTTCATTGGCACTCACACGGCACATGCACCGCACAAGTCAGTCGTGTATTGCTGCTGTATTTTTTAGTCAATATTAACGGCAAATTAAACATGTCAAGAAAAAACAAGCTCTTTTTCCATTTGATTGATGAAGGAGTGCAGAAATGTTGTTTATTTCTTAATCTATACAGAATTTGCAACTTGGACACTGATCTTTTTTATTGAAGAAAAACACGGGTAAAATATTCTGACACTGACAGCAAATATATTAAATGTAGTGCAAGATCTGGATTTACAGAGATCTAAAGTTCGGGGGTAGATGGTATCGCACTGGAAAAGCAGGTGTTTGCTGCCAAGTTATTTATGTGATTCCAGAAGTAGATATGTTGAGAGAAAATTGATGACACGATTAGTCTTTCAATGTAAATACTGCGCACAAATCATGTTCGACACATCTCAGTAAAACCAGAATCAGAATCAGGTTTTCATTGTCATTGTCTGTGAACAAAAATTCACTTGCTTTGGCGGTAAGGTGCAACCAGTGGGCGAGGCTACCGCGCTCAAATTGAGCCACCGACTGTAGGCTGCCATGTTTGCAATCTGCTGCTGACCGCTAGGGGCCGCTGCGGAAGTAGAATTATTCAATGCAAGTCAATGGGGAGTTAGACGTTTCAAAACCTACTTTAGAGCCTGGCTCAAAGTACGGCTTTGGTCTCAAACGTTAGCTTACGGCTCCGTGACAACGCTGAGGGGGGTGAATTTTTTTGAACCAGGCTGGTTTAGCCGCTGTGATTTTTTTAAGTTCATGCAGAAGGCGGGCTTTATGCGCCGGAAATGTCAGGGCGCAGCCATTCACCTATGAGTGGGCGGTAACCATAGAGGCAACGACGGCAGTACGTCAGCAAAAGGCGCCCCAAAGTCGCCTTCCCCCCACCGAGGGGCGAGTGGTGGGGGCTAACCCGCGGCCATTTTGAATTCTCCATGACTGAGCCGCATTATCATGAATGGGGCGGAGTGACAACCGTCTGTCCACTATTTTTATGTCTATGGGTGCAACATGTAACAATGAACAATAATAACAGAAAGAGATAGGGGGTAGGTGATAACAGGAATTTTCTAAGCACTTCAGCCTCAGTTGCAAGACAATACAGGATTATTCAAACATGCAGGGATCAATAAGGTTAACAGCTCATGCAAGTTGATTCTGTATAATATGTCCCCTTTAAGTAAACTACTTTCAAAATGATACCTTCGAATTGAATTTTTTTGTCATTCATCTGCAGTGTCTCACCTTAACCTTTCAAAACATTCTTTGCTCAATATTGCATTAGATTCACCCCAAATATATTCACCTTCCAACTATAATAACTCTGACTGGTTGTAATATTGTATTTGCATAAATCTGAACGCTACACTCGGCTTGCTTTTGCTTTTATCCTTTAATAAAACTCTTCTGCTTCCTCCTCTACGTCTTTTCCTAAGTCCTCTTGGAGCGCTCCTCAACACGAGTGCTTTGATTTAATAACATAAGACACACGGGGAGTTTCGGGGAGATTTCAGCACTGCTCCTGGACCAAGCGGACTGACTTGCCAATTGGACACATAAAGTCCCAACCAAGATTTGAATTAATATGAAGGACTGTGCACGGGGGGGAAAGGCAGTGCTCGAGATGGAGAGGGCGAACGTGCCAAGAGCTGTCCATAAATAGACATGAAGGCAGAGGATGATAACTCCGACAGCAAATATAATAAATCGAACACCTAACATATCATTTGTCAAAGAGAACTTCAGCCTGACGCGAAGAAGAAGAAGTGAAAATGCATTATTGCTTAAACATAACTGCATTTCCTATTGAGGTTATGCAGAGAAGTGTGAGAAAGTGTCAAGTGAAAGTAGTTGCTGCGACTGTGCGGAGCTTAGCTAGCCTGTTTACTAATGGAAGTTGGAGATTTAGGACACTCCAACTGCCGCACAACAGTTATTTTCCTCAACACTTGACGCTTTGACAAACTTTGGACTAGATGGGTCATTTCTGTGGGGCAATATGGGCCTTTATTCATTTTGTTCTCGCTCTGTCTGTTGGGTTGTGTTTTGTTGTATTTTTTGTGTACACATTTACAAAAAAAGGACAACAAAAAAGAAAAACCCAAGACTACATCTTCATTGTCTCTGGATATGACATTCTTAAGGGGGAAATATTCTGCATAATACACTTTTGTGAGGTTTTAACCATTCGCTCGTCATTATCTTATTCAAATTTGAGTGATTCATGTAAATAATCCTGCGTTGTTCTGCATTCAAAGGTTCAAAATAAAACAAGTAAATGAAAATCTGTTGCTTGATACGAGGAATTTTCCCTCTGAAGATGTGAGGTCTCTCAGGAAGCCAGTTTTTGTATTTATTTTAAGTGAATGAATAAAATATGAAATTCTGATTTACTTTGTACTGTTGCTTTTTCAGGCTGTTAGTGTCCATGTTGTATTTGGTTTCCTCTTTGTAGTAGACATAGAAGGGCTTTTATATACAATATGAATGTTTCGTGGTCAGACAATATGCTCTGTACAATTACTCTGAGTGCAGGAGACAAAGAAAACTCTGATGTAACATGCACAAACAGAATAGCTATGGATCTTGTTTTCTTGTCTCTTGCTGCTTGGTTGCCGCTGCTTTGAGGTCTTCCGTTTTGTGTCAGACATTGTTAATTTGATGTAGAACAAACGTCTGTGGCGAGTGATTAAAAAGATGTTTTGGGGGGATTCGGGGAAAAGGCGGCGCCGCTATCACAGACGCCCGTAAATGAAAACAGTTAGGGATTGAGTGGATGGAGAGACGGGCAGCACGCAGAACTTTGATCAATGCCACTAGACAGACTGAAAGTGTTTTTCAAATGAGGTCAATGAGCACTGGAGAATTAGCTCAGTAATGAAGACTGTAAATGTCGTTTTAATTAAGAACAAATGAAAATCAGAAAAACACTCAATCAAGTCCCTCAGAAGAGAAAAGTGTGTGGAGATTGGAAATAATACTGACAGTAATGTTGTACTTTGTTAAACATCATACTCGTGTTGTTCAAGATCTTCACTTTGTATTAGATCAGTCCCCTGCAAAAAACCCTGCGGGAAAAGTCGAAACCTCGGGGCGAACCACAGTGAAGGAGAGATCCTACTCCCATGGACGAACAGGCTGCAGGTGGACCTGGACTGACACATCCATTTGGACCAGAACCATTCAGGAGGAAGGAAGGTGGTTCATCTAGTGTAGAGAGAGTTCCTCCAGGCAGACGACGAACAGTTCATCTAGTGTAGAGAGAATTCCTCCAGGCAGACGAGGAACAATTCATCTAGTGTAGAGAAAGTTTCTCCAGGCAGAGGAGGAGCAGTTCAACTAGTTAGAGAGAGTTCCTCAAAGCAGATAAGGAACAGTTCATAGAGTTTAGAGAGAGTTCCTCCAGGCAGATGAGGAGCAGTTCATCTAGTGTAGAGAGAGTTCCTCTAGGCAGATGAGGAGCAGTTAATCTAGTGTAGAGAGAGTTCCTCCAGACAGATGAGGAGCAGTTCATCTAGTGTAGAGAGAGTTCCTCCAGGCAGATGAGGAGCAGTTCATCTAGTGTAGAGAGAGTTCCTCCAGGCAGACGAGGAGCAGTTCATAGAGTTTAGAGAGAGTTCCTCCAGGCAGATGAGGAGCAGTTCATCTAGTGTAGAGAGAGTTCCTCCAGGCAGATGAGGAGCAGTTCATGTAGTGTAGAGAGAGTTCCTCCAGGCAGACGAGGAGCATCCAGGTCTACAGGTCAGGGTCATATTATCTTTTCTGTTTTGACCAAAAGATTAAGATTCATCCTCATGATCTGATGCCCTTTTTATTGTTTATCTTTTCGATTTGTGAAAGACTTTACAATCTTAATCTTAATTAAAACCAGAACAACAAAAGGTGGATCGATATAGTCGCCCGAAACAGTGAGTCCAAACCTCGTCTGCTGTGACCTTTCGTGTTATCACAGATGATTTACACCAATCAGTGCTTTTTGGAAGATCATTTACTAGACTTAACCCTCAGTTCTTCTTTCAAACGTTCAAACATTCAGAAAACCCTCCCCCATGTTGTCTGCACTGACATTTACAGAAGAAAAATCCACCCTCCTGCACAAATCCACCTCACATGTACTTCGGTAATGGCTCTGATTGATTTCTTTTGGCTTTTCATGTAACAGCAACAGATTAGAGGCCAGCGCTTCCAACTCATTCATCATGTTTTGGCTTGGTCAGCTCCTCTGCGACAGGAACGAGGAGTAACCAGGCAACAGGCGGGAGTTATTCTGCTCCAAGACTTACACATACGACTTACACGCGCCATCTATAGAGGCCCGGGGCTCTTATTACAGATATAAAATGTGCGTACATGGAGAAAAAGTGTGAAGTAGTTCATTTGGAGCGGTGACATGTGTCTTGGAGCGTAGGAGGTGTGGAATGTCTGAATAGATCCATGAGAAAGAGAACATGTGTGGGATAAGAATCTATTGTGGAATCTAATATAAAGAAAATGGTCTTAATTGTGTTTTGAAATCAGAGGTTAGAGGTGTAGAAAGTCCGGAGAGTGATATCACAGCTATGAATACGACGCCACACGGGAATATCTCATTGTTGTGTTACTCTATGACTTATCACTGTGGACTTATGCCAGGGCTGAGTGGATCTCGCTGAGTGTTTGGTGGTTTTGTCCTTGATTTATAAGACAATTCGCAACTTTTTTCTTCAAAATATGGTCCCTTTAGCAGAGCAATTAAAGCCTCTCATGTGTCGTTTGTTGTTGTCGCTCGAACGTGGACAAACGGAGCTGAAACTTTGTCAGTTGGATGAGAATTCAACGTGTTTGTGCGTCGAAATGTGGTTTTGTTGTATTTTTGTAATGCTTTTATTCTAGTGTAAAATGTAAATTACTGTGTAGAGCTGTAGTCTTTTAATTGTTCAGTCGATTAATCGGTCGATGGCGTTTTAGTCGACCAACATTTTTATTAGTCAACCGATTACTTTATTTTCGGTCAAAAGGATTTATAGGGCAAAAGCATCGAAAAAGTGAAGATATGGAGTGAGTAAGCTGAAGATTTTGGAGCGAATCATGAGTTTAACCTAATTTATATATATCTAACATATAAATATGTTGTTTCCTGGTGTGAATAAATCATTAGCTTTTGCAAGCAGTTGTTTTTTAGTCAATGAATCTGTTGATAGGGAAGGTCTTTAGTCGACCAAGAGTTTCTTCAGTTGACTATAGCCCCAGTTATGTGTCTCTGCAACTACCTGCTGCAGACCACTTGGCCATGCAGGTCACCTTCTCAAAAGAGCTCTGTCTCAGTAAAATAAGGTAAAATAAAGGGTCATGGAAGAAGGAATGAAATCGAAAAAACAAAAAAAAACTTCAACAACTGCTGGTCTCAATAGTGGTTGGTTCTGCAATTCTTGAGGTGCTTTTTCCAGTCTGTCCATTGTGTGCACATTATATGCACTAATGTGAACTACCTGCTTCTACGTTTTAACTTATCCACGGTGAAAATGTGTGTTTCTGAACTGAATAAATGCTCAATGGTTTAATGGGGAATCAACATTTACTCATGAACTATGGGATCTCTGGTGCAAATGTTGTTTTAGTCGGGAAAAATAATGGGAAGAATCAGACCAGCATGAACTAAAGTTGAAGATAATTTACATGACACAACCCTGAGGAGAGAGATCTACAATTACACTCATCCTCTTCACAAAAGGGAGAACAATTTGTCATAATAATAGTACTACTGCCACAAAGACCCCATCGTCTAATGACACTGCCACGAGATAGGTCCATGTAAAAGACTTTTCCCTCCGGGAGCTGCGTTTGGACCAGTGTGAATAGAACAGTCTGGAGCGCATTAAACGGCCGGTCTGAGAGCGCTTAACACAGTCGGTCTTTGAGCGGCTCGTCTCCATCTCTGAAGCGGCGTGAAAGCGGCCGACCTCAGTGCGACCTAGGCGGTGTCCGCGATGGGCGCAAAAAGGGCTCGGAATTGGATCAAAAAAGCCTGCATGAAAGGAGCTACAGAGATGCCATTTGCAACCTGTGTCTGATGAGTCTAATTGTTCACGCCACCACCTCTGTGGACCGGGACTACACATGGAACTAGACCAGGACCAAGAGGACCACAAAGTATCAGATGTGCACAGCCTACAGTGACCCGCTGTGTGCCAGAATCATGAGTGTCAGAATATATTCAGAATATTAAAGGCGAGACACTACAGGCAAAACTTTTTTCTTTTTTTTTTAATGTTTTGTTCAGTTTGCTATGTCAAAATATCGACTTTCATGTGGAAACAACAAACTTGTCCAACCTCTTAAAATGTTTATTCTTCCATTCAATCCATAGATTTCTCTGGGACATTGTAACTTTAATGGCTGTTTTCTTAAAATGCATTTTTCTCCTCTATAGGGACATAAGGATCACCATTTAAAGTAGATCCCACACACACCAAACTTTACAATCTTGGACTCAACAAGATGTTGACTAAATGTACGGAAGGATTTTAAAAAATATCTAATTCTAAAACTGATTTATTGAAGTTTTAAGCACAAAAAAAAAAAAAAAAAAAGAGGCGAAATGTGAATTTTTAGGATATTTTTCAGTCCAATCTAGTTTAATTAAAAACTAATTAAGAAATCCTGTAACTAACATTTGTACAAAATTAACCAAGAAATTTAAACCTGGTTCTGTCCATTTTTCAGATTGAAATGCCCCAAATATGTGTAATTTTGTCCATTTTTACACACATTATGCCTTACTTCTACATGAAAACATGAAACGATAACAAACTTGTACTATATATTTTTGTGAGTAAACTACAGGAGAAGTTTCAAAGTGATATCTTATTGGACCTATAAGAGTATATACTATACTACGGTTGTGTGAGGTTCTAGTGTATAGAGAAGCTGGGCGGTGTGTGCTTTCTGATGACAGCCGCAGCTGGAGCCTGATGGAGGCTGTAGAGCTGGTGGTCCCCTGTCTGTCCTTCCTCTGGCTCCAGACGTGAGCTGAGCCTGAAATGAGCTCCACAGAAACACTCAATGAGACCAACACGAGGAGGAAATGCACCTCGCACAAGCTATAATTTCCACTTTAGTACTGTGATTACCCAACTGCCTCAAAGCTCTGACGCATTACTATCAGAGCGGCGGAAAATGGTGAGAGGTGAGAATCAAAGAGAAACAAAAGGAGGATGTTTAGTTCTGTTTGTTTGCAGTGAAAAGGCTTTAGCTTTGGAAGTTGTTGGTTGATTGTCACAAAAACAACAATTAAAAACCAAGAAAAAGACTTGATACTCAATACCATTTATGAAATCACAATGACAATAAAACAGTTTTAGATGATACAATGGTGGGAGGGCCCCAGTTTTTTAAATTACAAGAAGTAGTGCAGAGTTCTAAAGCATAATCCCTCTGTGATGTCATCAAAAAGCGACACGCCATTGAAAACACAGACAATTTACACACAACAGACAACATTTTTTGAAAGTTTAACTTGTCATTCAACAAAATAAAGGTGTTATCAGGTACTATTATTTGTCAAATCATAACTATTGTGTAATTTATATGGATTTTGGCTCTTGTTTACTGTATGGTTGCTAGGTAACAGCTGTGGGATTACCTCTACCTATGTCATATTTGCTCCTATATGTTTAACCAGGAAGTAATATAATATATGTAACTGTAATATAATATAATAACTGTCTATAATAAACTATAATAACTGTCAAACTGGGAATTAATAGGCAAAATATAATCATGTTTACTATATTTAAGAGAAATGTGTCATATAGACTTTAAGTAAATGAACATATTTTCTTTAAAACATGCACTCATCTAAAATATTTATCTTACAAATGTCGAGATGTAAACAAGATATAAATAAGCTAAAAAAAAAAGTGTTGCTTTGTGTCACTGAGATAAATAAAAATAATAAAGCGTCTGTGAGATAAGGGTCTACATTCTGAGCAGCTACAGCTCAATGATGTAACAGACTGTTTATCTTACATCACTAATCACTGTTTGTCTGCACAAACCCTGAGGGGGTGAAATGACACAACTTTTAAAATGCCATTTAAACATCGTGACGACGAGGAGACGAAGCGGCTTTTGTTTGCACAGCGCCGTGTCTGGAGAGCGGCACACCATTTACCCCAATACTCTTCAATATCACAAAACAGCACAGACAGTTAGAACGTAGGTGGGACCAGGGTGTTTAAATGACAACAGTGAGCCTTTGTATGAGTGCGAAACAAAAAAGAGGTAAGCTGTCATCATTTGTAAGATTAGTACAAACATTACAGTAAAACATGATTATATTAAAGATTGATTAAACATTTTTTCCTTTTTATCCCAAGATTGATTTGTTTGTAATGTAGCAGATGTGATAAACTGAGGTCAATCAAAACTGTTACCTGGCAACCATACTGTAAACAAGGGCTAAAATCCATATAAATCACACAATAGTTAAGAATTGACAATAAATAATACCTGATAACAACTTCATTTTGTTGAATGATGGTTTAAACATTCAAAATACATGTGAGTTGTGCGTAAATTGTCCCTGTGTTTACAATGGCATTCCAAAAAAATGTTTCCTTTCATTTCAGTTTTTTTTTTTGTGTGTTTTTGTTAAGTGTTCAGTGAATGATTGTTTCTCATCGTAGCTTGATTTACTAAATTATTTAAGAATTTACAAATTAGAATTTTGTTTTAATCTGTTGTCTTGTTCAACCACAGGTTCTAATTAAACTTTTTTAATTTAAAAATGAATAAATAGATAAATAAAAAGTTACAATGGATGACATCACAGAGGGATTAGAACTAAGCTCTACTTCCTACAAATTTAAGCTTTTATTTTTCAAAATGTCTTCACAAACTGCAACTCCACAGATGTAAAACTATAATAAACATTTACCCCAGGTGCCCTCCCTCCAAACTAAGTCATAATTAGAAAAACATGAGAACCTGTCATATAGACTTTAAACATAAACAGTAAACATACCAGTATTTTTAGTATTTTCTGACGTGCAAATTATTAGAACATTTCCCCTTTAGCTTGTGTAAGATGTTACTTTTTGCTTTTTGGAACATTTCACGGTGTGGTAATAAACTCATCAGTCTGCAGTTGCAGTGAGAAGTTACAGGTCAAAGCATTCTTTATTAACTTAACATAACTTATTATCTTTCAGAGTGGAAAGTTGACTTTAGTTTAAAATTGCATTGACCGAAGACTCACTCCATCAAACTTTACATTCAATAAATAAGAATGATAAAAAGTGTGCTGTACAAACATGAATTTCATCAGTGATTATGTAACAAAACCAAATTCAAGTTTAACGCCATGCTGTGGAAAATGCCAAACAAAGAATTGACGTCTCCATAGTAACAAGTAGATGGCAGATCAGAAACTCCACTAGGAAAAAACAAAAGAAAAGTAGTGCAGCTTTACTAATTTAACACTGAATAAAGAGGCAGGAATTAAAAAACATAGATAAAATAATAGTGGACTGTTATTAACTTAGGCGTTTATAAAAAGACAGTGAATTGAAAAAGTGATGTCCTGGTGCATTGATTTGGGTGCGTCGTTACTATTTAATGAGTGCTGCCGTCCCCAGAGCACTTCCTTCAGGAGGACACTCAACCATTACTCTGTTAATTATGACCAAATTAAATAATGAGAATCGAAAAACGCCAGCGGCCAATCAACTCACTGTGGCGCATTGTGGGCGAAATAAAACATTTAAAGACTTGATTAAATTTTTAACAACTTCCAATTCAGATGGATTTTTAAATTTGTACTTATTAGAGTGTCACGGAGAGGATGGAGACCGGCACAGGCAGTAGTTTTAGAGCGGAGAATAAACAAACTAAATAACAGTAAAGGCTTTAAAACAACTCATAGCTTCATTTTCCAGCGGCAGATCTGAGATGTAGTTCAGAGAAGCAGAAGCTCATGAGGTTGGACACCCCACTAACCAGAAAGTTGGACGTTCTGTGTCTCCTTCTGTTGTTTGTGGGCTGCCATGTGTCTGTCTTAAGGCGATAACAAAAATAATTGATGACATGGACAGAGCCAACAGTCAAAGTTTGGACTGAAAGAACTTGTTACAAAATGGAAAACTTGTAGGGCTCGACTAAAAAGATTGTTGGTCAAATAAAGCCATGTCGTGCCGATCGATTGGTCGACTGAAAAGGAGGTGTGGCAAAAGCTCTCAAAAGCGTCTCTATGATCTGACTGTGTGTCTGAGCCAAACTGCAAACTATCTGCACAGAAATGTAGGAATATTTGTAGAAAAAGACAGATTCAACCCATAATTTATTACAGTTATAGCTCCCTCCATACCTTCTCCTTTCCACAATAAAATCATCTAATTTAAATGAAGTGATTAGTTGAATTATTTAAATTTTGGACATGATTGACAAACACATAACCACATTTTTACTGCACAGAATACAATCAATAATCAACAAAAGCAGTTTCATAATCTGTAATTATAATGTTTTATTATAATTCGGGCTGCTGTGTTTCCTGACTTTTCATTGGCTAAACAGCATCACGTGATTCCTGACGCTCAAAGTTTTGCGCTAGAAAAGATTGTAGGTCAACTTCTAGCTCAAAACTTTGAACGTTTAACCAATGAAAAGTCAGGAAACATAGCATTTTTTAAAATTTGTATCATGTGTTTAAATAAAAGAATGTGTGCTAAGCCAATGTGAAGGCTGATGGCATAGATTGGCACCCTGGCTTTGTTTAGTCTGCCACAGGGCTGTTTGAGAAGCTACAGGTACAATTCTCCAGCTAAAGTCCAGTGCACAAACCCTAGCTCACTTCACTTGACAGACTGCCGCAGCAGCACTGAAGGATGAGACAAATGCAGAAGACAAATTTCCCTACAGGGACAATAAAGTGTGCCTTACCTTGTCAAGCCTGGACAGTGCAATACACATTATTTTTCTTTGAGTGTGGGAGGTACAGAAGAGAGTAGAAGGGAATGATCAAATATGTAAGTTAAAAGAGAACAAAAGTCTCAAGAAATTAATAGATAAAACCAAGATGAAATACTTTGTGGAAGACTATCAAGGCTGCTGCAGTTTATAGATGTCTTTCATCTGCCAGTACAAGAACTAAGTCCCTATTTAATTGGAGGAACCACTAGTTTCCATTGCTTGAATTCACACTTTGACAACGTCTGAAAGTGCATTTAACTGACTATGAAATTAACATAATCAATTCAGCTATGATTACAAGTGCCTTTTTGTCCTTCATCCCGATCTTTTTGAACTGTAAACCTGCACATAAAAGTGTGATGCACAAAAAGCTCAAACTAACAATATATTTAAAAATGAAACACAATCATTCACAGTTTTTTTTGTCACTACTTATTTATTAAGAATTGCATTTTTGGAGCTACCGTATCCATGTTTTTTCTCTTTTGCATTAAAAAAAAAGTTTTCTAAGTCAGAAAATGGACGAAACATATTTCAAGTCAACGTTGTAAATGAACTTGTTCTGACTGAAAAGTACGGTTATCAATTATGTTTCTATTCATACTAACTCATTTGATGTCTGACGGCTCAAATAAAAAAGTACCGGTAGTTAGGCAAATCTGAAAGTAAAGGTTAGAATTATGGTCACCTAGCAACGACGCCTTCACGACCAGAGCAGTAGATCGAAACTGTGCCCTTAACACGAGCACGAACACAACAGGGGCTGGAGAGAGAAGAGAAGCCGTAATGACACAAGATTGGTGCGATTTGTGTCAATACGTGACCTGCACTTGTTCTGCGGGGCGAGTGCGAGGGAGCGGATGTGCCGCAGGGTGAACGGGGGGAGGCAGAGGGAGTACCTGTATCGCCCCACACCGGGAGGTACTCGTCCTGCTGAATGTCCAACATGATCTCCAGCCCGTTCCCCGTCCCGCCCTTCATCGTGGTGCGCAGAGACCGTCCCTCCTCCGCCGCGTTGAACATGTAGCATTTGCCGTATCTGGTGAACACCTGCGGGACACAAGAGCGTTTGGTGAGACATAAAGAAGGTTTAAAGTGCGTATGACGGGTTTTTATGGTTTTCTAATGTTGACTTTCTTTTGTGTATTAATACCTGTTGTAAATATAGATTCAGGTTTTACAACAATCAGTAGCTGTTTGTGGAGAAAAGTTGCAAAATCTACAAGAAGTAAACAAACTGATGACATCACAATGGGGAGCCAAAGGTTATACATAATTTACTTCTTTTTTTGACCTTTTAAACATTGATTCAACAAAATAAAGTTCACATACATTCTGCTTTGACATTAGATGAGTTTTGGTGCACTGTACAGGTTGGTTTCAAGGTAATTTCCTCGTGTGATATCACTATTTACAACCAGGAAGTAAAATTAAAAACCTAAAAGAAATTGCTAAACCGGGATTACGTTTGTAAATATTTTTGCAGACTTTGAAATATATTTATCTTAACTGCATTTTAGTTAAATGAGTAGTCCAACCTGTCATAGTGTAAATAATGTATTATAGTCTGCTAGATTATTTGCAATGAAGTCACCATTTGAATGGACGCACTTAGCAAATCGTATGCAATTTTTTAAGTGCCGTAATTTCCTCCGCAAGCAACAAAATATCCTCTTCTTCAGCATAAAAAAACTCCTGACTGTGTAGTACCGTATGTATCTATACAAACGTGCTCTGATTCATAGGTCAATTCTTCTGGATGCGTTGAAAATGTGATATTTAAACAGAATTGCAAATCTAATCACAATCACAACGCTTGGATATGTTTCCCAAATCGTGCAGCCCAACTCGAGACCACATCAGCTCTGTCCTCAAACAACTGTCTCCATCTGCAACCTTGATTTTCAACCAGTGTGCCTGAAAACATTAGTGTGCCTTGAAAAAATGCCTAATTTGGGTTCATACTTGGTATTCATTGAGCAATTAACCATTCTGGAGTGCCGTGAACATTCTTTAGTACCAAAAAAGACATCAAAACAATCATATATGCCAAATGTAAAGAACTAGACATTGGTACCATCATTAGATCATCATCACCATATTATAAACCACATTTTTGATTGAAAAATACAAGTCCGTCCCTTTCTCACCGTCCTCCTTCACCTGCAGTGCCCCATGTGCCGCTCCCATCACCAGGACAAAGCACTGGACGTTGGGGTTCAAGTCACCGCTCAAAACCCACCCGTTCAACCTGCTTTTCTTGTTGTTTGTCCTTTATATGTTGCAGAGTGTGAGCTACTATGTCCAACTAATTTCCCTTGTGGATCAATAAAGTTTGCTTGAGTCTAAGTCCCATTTGCATGTTAAGTGTCTTTGAGTGTCCAAAAAAAAGCGCTTTATAAGTTTGATGGATTGCTTTGTTCCCATTTTTAGCCCCTTATCATTCGGGCTGATTTTCCTTAAAACGCTTGACTGAATTTCCCTCCAATTCAAACTCAAGCTGTTTCTGAACCCTTTGGAGCTCAAACAATTGGCTGAACTCTTTGTGAAGCTCTTTGACGCTTTGTAGTTTTGGCCTCTGATGTCTGATTTACTCCGATTATAAGTGCGAACAAGGTCTGCACAGAGGAAACTCAGATTTCAAATCTTGCCTAGATTTATTTGGGTAAAAATAAAGAGGAGTGACCTGCTGTTGAGAGATATTCACTGCAGAATGAAGACAGAGCGTTTGTTGTGTTTTGACAATTCCTTTATCAAAGATGTAGATAATTTGCATAAAAATAAGATTTAGCTGTTTGTAATAAAGTTAAAAAAGTCTAAGTGGAACGTCTATATAAATCCCATTTCATTTCTTTTTATATATTTTATTTTAGGCTTATTTTTTTCATTTGAGAGTTTGGAGTTCGAACTGACCCTGATTCATCCCAGAACGCTTAATTTGACTGATAATAAGTGGGTTATAACTTTCTTTCTTACTTACATTTTACCTTCCCAAGAGCTTGATAGTTCTTTTCATAAGATGGTGGATAAAATTGAATAAATTAAGGAAAATCAAAGGGGCTTTAATCTCCAGAAGCTCGCCCTGACCAGAATACACCAAATCAACTCACACTAAACAGATAAACTTTGTATTCACTAAACGCCCCGTCACTTAATTAGAAGAGTCATCTTGATTGCCCAGTATTGCATAACAGTGTCTTGCCCCTGAGGACAACAAGCGTGGACTGGAATGGTGCGTCTACGGATGGAAACACTTCATTCGTTATAGATGTCAAAAGAGCATTTTCTGCCGGTGTTTGATTTAAAGAGCTGCGTCATGCTGTTGAGCATTGTAGCCTATTTATTCAAGAACAAAAATAAATGAAACTAAATTACGATCACCAGTCTTTACGTTGTTCTAAGCTCCAGTTCTTTACACAAAAACTGCAATAATCTACTTATAATACAACATTAAAGGTGCTGTACCTGATTTTGACTGTTGTGGAACGTAACAAACAGAAGTAGTTTCTTATAAAGTCAGGTATAAAAACATGTCCGTCACTTGCCTAATGCAGTCACCATCCTAAATATTCACCACTTTTCACGCATCTATAAGTGAGTTTTGTCGTAAAGCTAACAAACACTAGCTAACAACACACTTCCTGCTTCTCGCAGAATAAAATACTCTATAAACTGATGCGGAGAAAGCGCTGTGGCCTCATTTTCACCTGAATAGATGCTTTTACAATCAATCTGTAAAAGCGCAAGACAGATTTTACTTCATTACATTTAAAGAATCAGGCACATGAACTGTTTTTCATGTTTCAAAACAATAAAATTCAGGTGCAGCCCCTTTAAATAGTTATCTGATCATTTAGACTGTCGCTTGTCAGTTCATCGCCTTGCCTTCCTTCTCTCCCTCCCTCCCTCTTCGTCACTGGTTCACCGCTGTCCCTTTGGAGCCTCTAGATAGATTCTGACCACCAAACGACCATCCCACGGGAGCGGAGGTTTGCAAATGCTTTAAGCCGCTTGTGTAACCACCACCGCACTTTTTACTCTTGTTATATTCAGTCAAAACCATTTTCCCCACATCGCCTTTTTCAGGACAAAATGTTCTGTTGCTGCCGGTGCCAGGATGAAGACATCATCTGTGTTATTTATTTCACGTTGTAACGAAAAGTCTTATTTTTTTAGTCATGAAAATAATGATTTACTACTAAATAAATTATGTGACACAAAGAATAGTGATTTGCCCATGCATTCTATTGTCCCGAGTGTAAAGCGTGACACCATTACGGCTAATCTACTGGGTCATCTTTTGTGCGGGAATACAGGTCGCAATTACGTAAATTTGGATTGTCCTCACAGCGGGTTTTGAAATCTCTGAGTCATTTCTCTGCATTCAGACAGGACAATGCCAAAACAGGTCAGAAAAAGGTTTGCAGCCGTGAAGGACAGCTCTGACACCTGGTTTCACTTTTTTAACAAAGACAACAACAGAAGGAACAAGGGCTGTAAGATTTTTGGAGTTATATCTACAGGGTTAGCAGTTTTTATGCAGAATAAAGAATGACATTGTGTTGTTAGTGGATGAAACTTTGGTACTTTCAAATTACAACTTTTGAAATTTGCTGATTGCGTCCATTAGAATAGCCTACAAGGGAAAGAAAAAATATAAATTACAAAATGTGCAACAAACTATGGAGTAAATAACGGGTCACGGGTTAAAATGCCAGCTCAAGGAGGCCATCGAAATCAGGAGCCGAGGCACAAACACCATCAACTGTGATGAAACGGTAAATGGTCTCATTTGTACTGCACTTTTCCACATTCAAGGCACTCAAAAGCACAAGGAACCACTGGCTCATTCACACAAAAGTCTGTGCAGTCACCGTTTGAAACAAAATGCAGTTTAACATTGTTCTTCAACATATCTACTGCCACACTGATCTCGCTTGTAGTTTCAACCAATAATTTTTGACAGAAACCAACATTCCTCTCGCAGGTGCATCCCTTGATTGTCCAGTCCTCCTCTCACTCAAGATGACGGCTCCATGCTCGCTTTCTCTTTAAGAGAATAAACTACACAAAGACTTCTGACTGACTCTAAATCTCTCCTCTCCAACTGTCAAAAAAAACCTCCCTGTTGAACTCCCTCAATCAATGAGTTTTTTTTCTGATTTTAGACATCACTCATCTGAGAATCGTTGGCTGTTTTAAGTCCTTAAATCATTGCCAAACTCGTTCTGAACATTTCAACTGTCTAAACCCAACTGTAACCGCATGATAGCTGAGCACACCAACATCACCTCAAACCACTGTGTAATCGCCTCTGCAGCCAGTAGATGGAGCCACAGCTAAGTTAATACGGCATCTCCCAAAGCAGTGATGAAGTTATATTGTTCTTCAGAAAAACATTTTATTTTTAGATGTCAAGTCCGTTGTGCAGCATATTATGGAAGACCCTAACAAAAGCCTGTAAGAAAAACTCACTGCTGATCTTTGGGTTCATCTACTGAGCTACAGAGACTGGACTAACTCTTCTCATAGAATGGACAGGTGTATTAACCAATCAGAGAAAACCAAAACAAACTGCACAGACTTCTACCAAGTGAACAGATAAACAACGGCATTGATAAGATATGTTGATATGTTGGGTATATGTTTTAGGACTAACATGTGACTAAATCTGCCACATAAAGTAGACAAGTAGTACCATAATCCCTTGGCACTTGCAGGTCCTTCAGAAAACGCAAACAGCTGCTGCTTTTCATGTGTCTGTTGTGTGTGAGTGTTACGGGTGTGTATGTGTGTGTGTGTGTGTGTGTGTGTGTGTGTGTGTGTGTGTGTGTGTGTGTGTGTGTGCGTGTGTGTGTACATGTAAAAAACAGGTAAGTGAGAGCGTGGGAGGTCCCTGCTCATGAATAGAAATGGCTTGAACATTGGCGTGGAGCAGGTGAAGGTTTAACAGTATATGTGTATGTCTATGTCTATATGTGACTGTCTATGGGGGGGTTGGTTGAGTGGGCTGGGCGGCTGTGGGGGAGGTTGGGAGGGAAACGGCATGTGGGAATGTTTTTAATGCACTGTAAAGCACTTTGTGTTACATTATATGTATGAAAAGCACTTTATAAATAAAGTTTGATTTGATTTGATTTGATTTGTTTTGATTAATAAAGAGGGGACATCAACGCTTTCCATACATAATATAATCCACACAGACTCAGATGGGAGTGATTGAACACATGGTGCGGTTCACGTGTGCGCTTTCTGTTTCTGGCGTGAAAGTGCACTTCGAGTTGGATGCGATCCAGTATCATCTGCCCAGTGTGATTAAATATATGATTTTAGTATTAAGTACCAAACTGTAAAATATATTGCTAAAAGCGGAAATAAGTTGTGCTACAGCTGTCTTTACTAGCTATAAGCCCAAAGTAACTTTTATATTACGCTCGTAAATGAACTTTCACTTAAATTCTTGCACAGTTTTTCCAAATGTTACCATTTTGATGAAGTTTATAGTTGAACTTCCTTGGACATGAGCAGCGGATGTGACATTAGAGCCGTTAATGTAAAGAAGTTATAAAACACAATCAATTTATATATGACTAGGGACAGGTAACAAGGACAGGTTCCACTTGGGCGTCTGTACCTCTAAATCAGGGGTGTCCAAACTTTTTCCATCGAGGGCCACATATTGAAGTATAGACCAAGCGGAGGGCCACAAATCAATCGCGAAACGTTAAAAAAAGCTGCATTTATCTGATGTTTTTAGCACCACCACATCTACATTCAGTCTCAGTGCCTTAATGTCAGGTCTGTATTGCACCAAAATGTTAGTTATTTAGGTTGGAATTGTAGAAAATCTGAAATGTGCTGTAAATAGTACTTATCAGAACAATGTGGGCCAGTTCACCAGGAAGCCTAAGGGCCAAGAAAAATTGGTCTGAGGGCCGCATTTGGCCCCCGGGCCTGAGTTTGGACATGCCTGCTCTAAATGCTGCATCAGCCCCATCTCCGCTCAGCACTCACTTTCAGTTTCATTACAAGAAAAAGTTTTAACTCTGAAGCCTACAACCTGCGCTGTACGTCACGCTGAGTCCGCGTGGATATAATAAAAGCTTTCAAGCGGCACAGGAGAGCCGGAACAACGGTGGTGAGGCGTGCACGTGCGGCACACACCGGGCCATGATCAGAGCTCTGCAGAGGTAAGAGCCCGACAGGATTGTCCCCCCTTTATAGAAATAACAATAGGACACGTGTAAGAGCAGGGACGGAGAAAGAAATGAGTCAGACGCAGAAAAACCCTTTCTGACTATAGGTTTGATCCCTGTGGTTTACATCGTAGTTTTAATCGCAATGTAGCCACTTCTGTCATTAAAACAAAATAGCCAAAAATAAATACTTATGAAACTAGATATATAAGATGGATATTCGATAAGCAAAATGATCAATGATGTCGTCATATATATCCTATATATGACGACATTCATTTTGTCAGAATAATATGTTCCTTGCGACTAAACTGTCTTTGCATTTCAGATTTTATGACATAATATAGTGCTGTTTCTCAACTTTTTTCCTCCCCAAACTTTTCTGCACACACTGCCATTCGACTGATGTAAAATATGTGCACTGACTGTCCCGCCAAACAAAGCAATAATTAGAAAAACATAAAAACGTGCCTGCACTTTTAAACTGCCGCTACGGAAACAAAAAGCGAGCGTTGCATCATCTGTCTCTCTCCCGCTGCTGAAAAAAAACAAAACATAACATGTCACTGTAAATTGCGGTGTGAGTTCCTCTGTCACCTGTGCAGTTTTAGATGGATTTCTCATTTCCCTGCCCTCCTCTTTCGCAGACACTGACCTCTAATGGTTGGTTAGCCGTGGGCATTGATTGTCATCCTAATGTCCTGCTGTCAACGGGACGGTCTGGACGAAATAATACGGAGTGTCACATTACAGGTTTATTCTTTGTGCGGCGGAGAGATGGTGTTTCCTTTAAGGGCCAGAGCGCCGCAGGAAACATATTTATGACACCATTAATCATGTTTATACTGTGTCGCTGGATCAAGGCAAAGGTTATTGAAGCTGCGCAGAAACAAAACACACTTGTATATTGTGTTCTGTATATGGAAAGTCTTCAGGACTTGTTTGTTGCTGTAAGTATCTTCTTTAGAGCTGCACTTTGTCACTTTCCTGATTTTCTCTGTGGTGTTGTCATTGTTTAATCGTTAAACTTTTGTATCATTTATAAATTATGTTTTTTTTTCCCCTAGAAAGAAATTTACAATTATTTAAGATTTAACAGTGTTCTAGATATAAACCTGGATGTAGTAGGAATTAAATATGTTCAAAAAATAATCAAACACCCAGCAAAAGCCTCTACAAGTAATGAAAAATATGTCTAAACGATGTGCTGGTATTGTGTGAAAGTTAATACAAAGAATTGAAAACACAATGAAACTGCTGACAACAAAAACGGTTGCAAAATATACAAATTAAAATATGCAGACTGAACAATAATGTATTCAGCCAATATGCCCATATGAATATCTCTCCAAGGTCCTTCTTGAAATGGAATACAAATTGAATACATGTTGAATAGAACATTTTATGAATTTTAATTTTGTCAGAATGAGCTGTGATGAATCTCCGTGATGAGCCTCCTTTCAGACACATGCACGACTTGTATTTAAACTGCAACTGAGTTTTGGACATAGCCTTATCTTTGTATCCAAGTTGCAAACACAAAGCAACAAATCTACTTTAAAGGACAAATATTATGCATTATTTATATCGTTATTAGCCGTTAAACATGCTCTTGAAAACCAGTAGTTTGAAAAAAAAAAACTAAAAACTTTATAACAAAAAAAACTAAATTAACATGTGTATCTGCTGTTTCCCACGGCGCTAACTGAGTGTTAGCACCATCTACTGGCTGCAGAGTGAATTACACAAGTTAAAAAGAGACGCTAGGGAGTCCCACAGTTGTAATGATCGAGATTAGACGGCAGAAATGCTCAGAACGAGTCCAGTGATGATTTATGGACTTAAAAACAGCGCAGAAGATTCTCAGAGCCACGTCACACATCGAGAAAACGTCCCACATTAGAGAAACACAAAATGAGTGTTTTTTTACGGCTGGAGGGGAAAGGATTTTCTAACCAGGATTCATTAAACTAGTGTGCATGAAGGTAAATGCAACTCCGGGTTTGTTTTTGGTGATCTAACAATGTTAAAAGCTCAAAAAAGTCATATTATAGTATTCAGCATTTCAGTCCTTTAAAGAAGCATTGCATAACTTTTCTTTCTCCTTTAAAGAAGCATTGCATAACTTTTCTCTCTTGTCTCTATGGTATAAAACTTATCCGAACTTTTAAAATTGCATGTGTTTCAATGCTAAGAGGTGCCTTGAAAAACCTGCATGAGTGGGGTCGCATCTTCACAGATCTGATTTGTAACTCATTCTGGCAGAATCACCAGCTTCCATCTCCATTCTCCCAAAACTGCAGAACATTCCAGGCAAAGTCAGAGACAAAATCAGAGACAAACAAACGCAGCGCCCTTCACCAAAGAAGTTAATGCACTTAAAAAGCATTTCGTAATTTCACCGAAAATGAAGTCAGTTGTGAACAATGTCAGAGCAGCGGCAGTAAATTAGCCTTATTAGCCACGAGCAGCTCACTTTTAATGTTCTGCTTTGCTCAACACTTTCCTCTTTGTTTTGGCTCTGGGGCAAGACAGGTTAGTGCATCCAAAACCTCAGCAGAGCCTCATAAAGCAAATATGTAAAACAGGCATGAAAGCTGAAAGCCCAATTAAGCTGCCTTCAACATAAATGCATTTCTGAATTTTCCTCTGCTTATCGTATCAGGGTGACTGCAGCCTGGCACAGAAACATACATTACAGATGACCTTTTAATTCCACATTGATTAGGGCGGATCGTGGGCACAGGGAGGAAGTCAGAGTTGCCAGCTCTTTAACATCTTCCCTCATACTTAAAGTCACAGATTACACGCAAACAGAATTCCAGCTGCAGCCTTAGATCACTCGAGCACTTCCTGTTGTCAGTTTCCAGAGTCAAGGTCGAGACGGGGAGGAAAGTCTCGCAATTCAGTGCTCCAAACGACGCAAAATTAGCTGCATGTTTAAGGTTGGTTGATCTGAACTCTTTTTAAATCTGTTTATAGACTTGGAGAATAACCAATGTGGATGTAAATGTTTTGACTCAACGAATGATCTGTTATGTAAATGATTCACCCACAAACAAGCATTTGAATATTTGAAAATCGACACTTGTGAGGAAGGATTTTTGCAGGATTATAACATGTTTGCACTCTCCATTCCGTGTTAAAGATGCACTGTGAACGTTTTCTGGTGGAAGATTGAGATTATGGAGATTGAGATTTTATGGTTAAGTAACATTTAACAGATTTATCTTCTCAGAGACATTTCAGGTGACGCAGCCAAGCCAGATCAGTGGAGAAGTGAACCTGTCGAGAGTAAGTATGCATATTTATGAGCAAATATAAAGACATTACATTTAATAAATGCAAGACGACATACTGTGGAACATTCAGCAGATGGCGGACCCTTCACCAAGTTACACAGTGAACATTCAGCTATGCGTAACTGACGATGATGAAGAGAAATTATTTATTTTAGCACAAGATCTGAGGTTAATTCTGAACAAACATTTCAAATTTAATCTGAATATAATTTTAACATTTTTTCCAAATATCGATTATGACTTCGGTCCAGTCCTTGATCGTTGGTTCAGTTTGTGTCATCCATTTTTTTGTGATGGCCTTTTTCCTGCAGCCAGAAGTTTGCTCTAAAGGTATCCATTTGCTGTGTCCATGGCAGGAGTTTTAAGGCCCAGATACACAGTTTTGAAGTCCGTCCTCAGACTAATATTCTTAAACATAGCATTAGTTTAACAAAGTAGACCTTTCGTAATTATCCAGCAAGGATTTCCAATTTGTTGTACTGCAGAGCAAATTGGACCAGGAGCTGATTCTTTCTTTTAAAGTCAGTTTTCTCTATGTCAAACATCAGTCTCTCTCTGCTTCCTCCGTCTTGTGTTGTGGTGTGGGTTTCAGGGGGACAGTAGCAGCTCCTCAGTCTTCTCTGTGTCAGCGCTCATCAGTTTTGACAGACAGGAGCAGGGCCGGGTCAAACTCCCATTAGATTTGAGCCAGACGGGGAGACGTCTCTTTATCCAAGCTCCAGACTCAAGCGGAATCTACAGAAAAGTTTAGGCTTTTCTTCTGCCTTCCATGATTTTTATTTGTAACAGATTGGACTGAATCAAATGAAAGCTCCATTCACTCAAAACTATTATGAAGATAATTCAATTTAAAGGTTGTATTATGTAACTTTTCAGGTGAAAGGTCAGTATTATACTATCTGCATTTATTCAACAATAGGTTTATTTATTGTCAAAACTACTTTACTTTTTGATAAAATATACTTTTTTTCTACTTCAGTACTATCTTGTTTCAAGTTACAGTATCCTTATTTGAGTAAAAGCTTTAAGTGACAAAAGTCTAAATGACAGCTTTATGCTGTTAATAATACATTATTTGAACACTATTGTTTCTTACTGTCTTCAGATATGATGTGTTTTGCTCATTTTTGTGTCTGTTCTTTAAATGACCAAAATCTGTCCATTATTTGATGTTTTGTCTGTCCGATTACATTAACTCGTAAATCATAATTCAGATTTTGAATAAAGTTTTATGTGCCAACTGTTACTCAGCACTGTTTTGTGTTGTGAGTCATTACATTTTACTTGCACTAATATCATTTTTAAGAAGCGCTACTCTTACTTGAGTTCAAGCAGGTGGCAGACCCTCCACCAGGATGTTCAGAGCCATTATTCATTTTACTGACAACAATTGCAATGTTGATTTCTTCACAGTAAAAAAAACAAAAAAAACATGAACATTTTATATTGTGTTTCTCAAAATTATCCAATCAGGAAAAAGTTGGGTAACACACTTTCAACAGCCTGAATAAAGCATGAAAAAAGACTTGATTCATAATGAACAAATAGTTTAAGAATGATTCTTAGTAACACTTAATAACTACCTTTAAGTCTAAGACTAATTAAGTTGTAGTTATTGGAATTGGAACCGCAAAATAAGTTGCCAGATCCTACAAATTTCCCAGTATGTTTAACAGGTATTCATGATTTTCTAATTTTGGCTTTTTTCAGTGTATTAATAACTCTTGTAAATATATATTAGAGTTTTACACCAATCAAGGAGCAGTTTGTGGAAAAAAGCTGAAAATATGTTGAAAATTACAAGAAGTAAACACACTGATGACATCACACTAGGAAGACAAAGTTTATCTACACAAAATGAACTACTTTTTTGACCCTTTAAACATTGAATCAACAAAATAAAGGTGTTCACATGTTTTTTCTGCCTCAAGTGAAAAAAAATCTGTGACATTAGAGGGGTTTTGGTCCAGTGTACAGGATGGTTTCTTGGTAATTTCCTAGTGTGATGTCATCATTTACACCTTGGGGTAAAATTGCAAATAATTTCAGCAGAATTTGAAATATATTTCTTAGAACTGCATTTTAGTCAAATGAGTAGTCCAACCTGTCACTTTAAGTCCTGATCGTGTGTCCATTTTCAAGAAGGTGCGCTTTGTTACAGCCTTTAAGTTATAGTTTTTAGTGTAAAATGCTATTAACTGCTGTAGAGTCGAGAAGATGTTTTAGTTAATTATCAAAGATGTCAGCGTGTAACTACCATTTTAACATAACAATTAGCCTCTGCTGTCTAAGAAAACTGTAACTGAAGGGCCTCTTTAGATTCTCAGCCTCGATTATGGCCCTGGCCTGGCGTTAAGCTGAACTGTCAGAGGATTCATGTACCGGCATCTCAAACCAGCGGCAGGAAAAAGGAGTTATTCCGGACAAAGACCTATCAATTCTCATTTAACGCGTCCCATAGCTGCGGAGAGGTGATGGATAATATCGACTGGAGCTGTCTGCAGGAGGCGGCTGTTACGGGTCGTCACATGTCAGAGCGGGTGAAAGGTATGAACAGAAGAAAGTAATACGCCGTCTGCATGAAACACCGTGAAACATAATGGAGGCATTTCAACTACAAAACTGCGAAGAAATCAAACTAGAATCAAACAGGTCGCTGCATTTGACTGAACGAGCACACACAAGATGTTTCAATTAGTTTTCAGTTGCTTTTGTAAAACTACTTGATTGCTAAAAGTGTTTTAACTAGAGGCAGTGAAAGTGCTTTTTGAGCTGGACACACCACGTTCTTGCCTTCTTTATTCTATTTTTTTGTCTCATTACTTTTCACTTCTTATGTATTTATTTTAATTTAACCTTTATTTAACCATTTTATTTTATGCAACAAAGTGTGGTAAGTTGACTGGTTCACAACTAACAAAAGCAAGTTGAAAGGCCATAACTTTTCAGTGCTGGTTCTGTATTTATTTTTCTTTTTTCAACTCATTACATTTCACTTCTTGTTGAAATAACTATTTTCTATTTTAACCGCTTACACTGAAGGTCTATTTTTCTTAAAACGTCCGACTAAAATGAGTCCTGATTCAAACTGAAGCTGTTCTTGAACCCTTTGGAGCACAAACAAATGTCTGGACTCTTAGTGAAACTGACACTCTGTGGTTTTGGCCTCTGGTGGTTGATTTACCCTGGAAACCATATCTGCAAAGAGGAAAACATTTTTTTAAGTCTGCCTAAATTGTCTTTGTTAAATATGTGAGTAAAGCTGGTGTCTGGAGGCTGGACTGACATTAGTTTGGGCATTTGTTGGGTTTTAACAGTTCCTCTTTCAAAGCTGAAGCTAAATTGACTACAGATTTTCTTTAGCGACTTGTAATAAAGTAAAAAAGTCCAAGCGGAATCAGTATAAAAGCCTTTTTTTTTCATTTTTGGGTACTTTTTTATTTGTGGGTTTGGAGGGGCTTGACATTTGCTTTTATCAGATGGTGGACCAAATGAAATAAATAAAGAAAAAGTCCAATGTACCACTACACTTTGCATGTTGACCGTCCAAAGACAAGCAGGTGGTGGACTCTGCTCTAGAAAAGTTACACAGAGCACCTTTAATATTTGAAAGAAAAAGAAAAAAACACTTTTCGGACACATTTTATATCATTTCTGATAAATTACATAATTCATGAAACTATCATCAAACTAATGTAGAGGTATTCCTTTTTGCTTTTTCAACACAAAACCACTGCCAGTGTTAATCAAAAAAGAGCTGGACAGATTTTTGTAGCACGTGAAATGTTCATGCCTTCAAATCTTACTTGAAATGAGAAGAAAGATGAAATAACATGATGACATGTTGGAACATTTGGTTCTGGTTTAAGAAGAAAAAGAAAGAAGAAAAAAGTTGCCAAGGATTTCTGGTATTACAAAATTGTTCTTCAACTAGGTCCTTATATTTGCATTCAAATGTATAACTCCAAAACGTTAGATTTTATAATAACAACCTCAGTACTCCTGATGTGAGGATGAGGGCGTTTGAATTGTAAACAGCTGAAGTGGAGCTGCTCATTGTCTAAACTTAGCCCTCAATGTCACAGCTCGTCCTCCAGCGTTATGTTAAACAGGCTATTGTCATCTATAAAGGACATTTTCTATGCCAGCGCGGTCATGTGACATTTTCTCAACCTCCACAGTCACACCTAGTTTGCTCTGTTTATCCTCCGCAGCACATGATGTTCCTCCTCAGTGCTCAATAACACCCATTTGCCAAAGGTTTTAGACCAGGTAAAGTTACATCTAATCATTTACATGCGCAAGTAACTTTTGGAAGAAATTGTACTTTGTTGTGGAATTTCTAACACTGCAAAAATAAAATACTGAGAGAGAATTGTCCAGTTCAGAGAATTAGTTTATGCACAAGCGCGCACAAGTGATTAGGGAAAGAAGGCACTGTTCACTCTTTTATCTTGGACACATTTTAGCTGTGATGAGTGCAGGATCATGCACTTATTAAAACTATAGTTACATGACAGTTTTACATAACAACTAACTTGTACTTGTGCATAGTTTTGAGTGACTTGATTGAAGTAACAGTACTCTTGCTTGAGTAAAAGTTTTGGTTATTTTTCCCGCAAAATGATATAATAATTGTAGACATGCATACAAACAAAAACTGTCCCATTGCTCAGTCACAGCTTCTCTTCCACCGCTGACCTTCCCCAGCACTATCTCCTAAGCTTGATTTAAAGATATATACTTACAAATACTGAATGGTTCACTTTTTATTGTAAACTGTAAACAGCAGTACATGTGTTACTGTTGGCATTGGTCCATCTGTGTTTTACTTTTAGGTCGAAAAGAGTTATCAAAATGCATAGAAAAAAGGTTTTGCTGGTCTGAAACAGCAATGGGTGTTCTATTCACCTTATTCTGCCCCGCCCACTTTTGCAGTTTTTTTGCACTTTTGTTGTAAACGCACTTCCATTTGACGAGAAATCCGTTAAAGCTAATGACGAACGAGGGAAAAGTCTTGCCGCTAAAATGTTACATAAAGTAGGTTGATTTGTGTAAAATGTTTAATGAACACAAGCAACAACAAGTCAACAATGCACCGATTTCCTGGGCGCTCTGAAAACGGCTTTTTAGTGCATGTAGATGTTCCATGTAAACTAATACAACGGAGACAAGACGGCGGCGCGTAAGGCAACAATATTCAATAAGGTGAATATTGTAAGGGGAATCAATGGATTTATTTGGGGCGAAAATGAGACCACAGCACTTTCCCTGCATTTATTTAAAGAATGTTTTATTCTATGAGAAGCAGGAAGTCAGCATTAGCATGCTAACGTTTGATAACTTTACTGTGAAACTCGTGAAAAGTGCTTATCATCACTGTGAATATTTAGGATGCTGGGACTGCATTAGGAAAATGAGCGATACATTTGACTGCTGTAAAATATTCTAGTTCTGTTTTTCACATTTCAAACAATTAAATTCAGGCACAGCACCTTTAAGAAGGGCTTTGAAACTCTGCGCTGGTGTGTGTGATGGAGCATTGTGACTATCTTGAAAAGATTGTCAAATAGCGTGAAAACTGGATATGACTCTGGTGAATTTTAAGGAAAAGCTCATTAGTGTAAAATCTTCTTGAATTTGATCAGCTGATGGAGGAATGTTGACTTTCCACACAAGTCAACCACTCATCTGCTGCAGGCCATTTCAAATCATCAAGTCAAAACATTGCATTTTAAATGTAGCCTCGCGGACTTTGAATTTGTTTACCAGCCGAAAATATGTTACCGCGTCAAACTGATGCGGCCCTCAAATTAAAATGTCATATTTATTCATCGCTTTTCTCCACGTCTTCATCCTCACGCGGGAAGTTGGACGCTGCCCTGGTCCGCTGCCAATTAAACTGACTTTTGACCGGCGCTTACGTCTCATTAGTAATCACAGCAGCCAGGGCCGTGTCTGCGGACCAGGAGCTCCGGCGCGACCTGCAGTTTGACCCCCACAGAGAGGCGGAAGCGCTGTGGTCGTTAGTGTGGGCTCCCGTCGTGGGGAAAGGTCACGTCCACCCACTCACTCATACACATACCTCGGCTTAACGCAACGGTGTTCAGGTTCACGCACAAACGAAGACAGACGTTAACATAATATGATCAATACATAGGATTTTGACCTTCTTAGGAAGATTAGCATGTCAATGGACTCTCCCGGTGTTTGACAGCAACTCGACAACACCTGAGTAACACCAGAGTCTTGTTAGAAAACATTACAACATAGAAGTGTTTTGTTGAGTTTGATGGGATAGCGATCGGTGCTGAAATTAAACACTAACCACACGATAGAGATTTAGTAAACGTAATGTTATGCTGGTCAATAATGCACCATAAATGTAGCAGATTGTTTGTTACATGATTGATTTTTGTGTTCTCTATATCTGTTGTCAATTTTACAGTGGATACTTTTTACGTGGACTAAAAACGTCTGACATATTCATTGTCAGACGTCCCAACTTCGAGCGAACAAAAATACAAACAAAAACCGCTGTAAAAGTTCATGAATCGATTGAATTGTTTTTGTTGAAGCTAAATGAGCACAGTGTTATTTTTGACGCTTTAATAGTTCTCAAAATTGATCTGAAACACTTACTCTTGAAGTACATTTTTAAAGCGATAATTGGTACCACTTTATAATAACTACACCTTATTTTGCCTTAACAAAGCATGAAGAAAGACTTATTTCAGACTGAACAAATAGTTTATTAAGCATGATTCAGGATTAGTTACCACTTAATTAAGGTTAGGGTTAGGGTTAGGGCCAGGAATTTGGGTTAGAATATTAGTTAAGTAGTTTATAAGCCTGAATCACTCTTAATAAATTATTTGTTCACTATAAATTAATTCTTTATTCATGCTATATTAAGGTAGGAATAAGTGTAATTATTATAAAGTGTTACCGGATAATTTAATTCAAGTAGATGTTTCTCATATTTTCACATTTGTTCATGTAGCTATACTTGTACTTAACAACATCGAGGACTGGTGTCTCAGCTTTCTCCACTGTTTTAAGGTGACAAAGAGGTTTTTCCCACTTTCCAAAAACATGCATTTAATTTAATAATGATTTATGTAAAAAAAAAAAAAAAAAGAAAACGTCAGAAAGACATCTTCTCCAGAATGTTCCCCTCAAAGCCCAATCGTTGCATTAATCTCCAGCCAGAAGCCTTCCCCGCTGTAATGAGACACGGTGAGATTGCATTCATTTTGTGCGGAGTGACATTTCGCCGTCACCTCCTGTATTTTCCATCCGAGCTCCTGCAGGTAATTCTGACACGGCTGCTCCTGGCGCTTATGGCTTTACAGGCAGCGGCGACGTAAAGTGGAAAAGCAGCAAGGAGAAAATTGAAATGTGAGGCATAACAGTGAGCCAAAGAGTTTTATCAGTCCTGGAGCCGCGTCCAAGTTTCAGGGTTGCACCGTCTTTCACAGAGATCCCATTGTCATCTGCATTTGTGTTTTGATCAATAACCAAGAAGGACTTTCACTTGTGCCGTTATGCACAAAATAAAATCGTAAACAGACATGCAACACTTACAGTATGTCAGAAAAGTCTCACGTAATACCAAAGGGTGGCACAATCAATCCAATATTAATCAAATCGAGATCAAGTCTTTACATATTGTCAATAATAATAATCTTGGGGCAAACGCGTGTCGACTGGAGGAATTAATTAAGGATTATATTTTATGTTTGATGATTAAACGTCTGCCTTGTTTATAATTCACATCCAGCATAGATTGTCTACTGCATGTCAAGTGGCAGGCTTGTTTATTTGCAAGAAATTTAGGTGGATATATATGTATTTGTGAGCTTACATTGTTTTGTTTCATCCATGCACGATTGAGAAAGTCTGTTTTTTAGTCATCTTGAAGCCATCCGTGAAGCTCGTCGCTTTTACATTCGCACTGTGCTCATTCTGATCCATTCAAGTTCATTATAAACAGGGGTGTTGCATCAAATTCTGGGCCCCAGGTACAAACTTTCTCGTTGGGCCCCTAAACATATTTTCTATATGATTTATTTATCCCACAAATGTGGTTATTATTGTTGTTTTTTCATCCACTATTGCTAAAATAGACATTTTATAGTTTTTTATGGATAATTTATAAACATCCTGTGTAGCTACCGGCTTATATTATGATACAGTACTGTTGTTTCTGCAATAAGTACAAGATTAATTACACAAACATCTCGAATTGTATTAGTACGATTAGGAAATATACTAACTGCAAATTATAATCACTAGTTTTATTTATTAACAAAATGGTGATAGGGCCCACAGATCTCATGCATAATGGTATTTAGAGAGAAAAAAAACTCACATGCTTTTGAAGGCCCTTCCTTGCTGTGGGCCCCGAGGAACAAGTAACCTTTACCCCCTCAGTCTGACGCCCCTGACTACAAAGATAACTAACTTCCCAACTAACAACCACAGTTTTAAGCGTTTTGGAGCGTTAAAGGTTTATTTTCCTGTCTGTAGTATTTTCTCACATTGGTAAAAATTGTGAAAAAAATCAAACTGGAAACTGAACCACTGGAACATACTGCTGGAGTTAGTATCTTTGGCCTCATCTTGAATGTTCCGGATTCAAAAACCAACCAGGAGAAAAAACACACACACAGTTTTCTAAGCCGCAGTTCCTGAACTAAACAGAAAATACATCAAAATTCCGCCATCTGTTTTGAGTTATCACACTAACTTGTTCACAGACTTGCTACCAAACTGGCTAGCAAGCAAATACACTGAGAGATCAACTCGACACTCGAAAACACGACAACAGAACCGCCTGGACTCCAATTCCAGAGACAACCAGGCCCATAACTGGATTACAATGGATTATAGAAGTCTCCCAGTTTGGAATAGACCCAACAAAATCCCCAAATCCTAATTTCATAGCACAATTTGATAAACGCTGAAAACAATTGTAGGCTATACATTGGGGAAAAGTCATTGAGCTGCTAGATGTGCACTTTTCTGTCTGACTTCTTGGTGGCAGCAGCTAAAGAACAGCTCTGGCGATGTATAATGCACACGTTTGCAGCGTTAGCGACAGGTTTAGCACTAAATAAGGGGCTAAACATACCACCACACGGCTATAGCATGCATATCATTACCCTTCATACCTGCACGCTACGCCGGCTCCCTGTACCAGCGTATTTCATGTCACATTAAACAAATGTCCCCATTTATTTGACATGTAGGGAGTTTTATAGCGGGGATTTATCATTGCAGCCTAATGTAATTTTACCGCGCCTGTCGATAGTATTTTATTTTACAAGGCGACGCATGGAGTAAGCCACACAACATGCATCGCACACACTACGCTGCCGATGTTGTTTGTGCCAGCTTGGATATTTATGCTCGAAAAGAAGAGGGGAAGTGGAACTGTTTAGGATAAAACAACAAAGAGGTAAAAGAAGTGGATAGAAAGGAGAACTAAAGTAAACAAAAAACTAACACGCTTTTGATTAAGAGGAGCAGAGTGAAGATCCACAGTGCACACACAGCTTGAAATTGAGAGAAAAATACATTGAAGGAGGTAAAAGCCGGTCGGGATTTAAGTTGTTAATGGCTCACTTGAAAAGCATTTGCCAGATTACCAAAATGTAAATCGATTCTTGGATTTAATGCCACACATCTTCAGCACAAAGTGCAGTAAATGTATTAGTCTTGCAGTTGCTTAAGTAAAGCTTTACCTGAAATGTTCCACGGTACATATTACACTGGAGACAAGCAGGCCAACTTACAAGTCAGATCTATGGAGAGGCCTTTTATTAGCAGCAAAAAAAAAGTGAAATAAAAAAATGCAATATAGATAGGTGCAATGCCATGCTGCGGAATATTTCGGGCTAAGCATCTCTATGGTGACAAGCAGGTGGCGGACCCCTCACTGGAAAAGTTACAGTGCACCGTCAAATGTAATTACTGTCACTGCTATTATATTATCAACCATTTCTAATGTTAAATCTGTGTTAAATCACCTCCAGAGGGCGCTCATAGTCAGTTAGAGAATTGGCCAGAAGAAAAAAGAAACAAACATGGAGGATGGAGGGGAAAAAAACAAAAAAAAACAAACAAGGTACGTACTTGTTCTAGTAAATGATGGACATAACAACACAGAGAACGGATTACAGTTTCCATGGACGTACGTGTGGGTTTGCACAGGTTAAATGAGCATAACGCTTGTGTTTTTTAAATTGTTGGACAAAAATATAAGCAGTTACAATCATAGACCTAAATAAGTAGCTGCAGCATTCGATGCTCATGCTATCTATAATTTAGCAACACTTATACACTAATACTTGCATTGTATTTGTATGCGCTTATCCAATAACCATTAGCATTAGCCCACAAAGTACATTAGGTTATGAATGATCCAGAGAGTGTCAGCTGGTACCAACCCATCGACCTCATCCAGAGGTCAAAGCCTTGCTAAAAGTCACTGTATTTTATTTTAGATTATAATTAGCGTGCAAAACTCTTATCTCAGCTAAATGCTTACTGACTTTAAGTTGAGATTTCTGAATTTATGCACTTGTTTGTGAAGTAGTATTGGATTTGACGAATCGGCTGGCAAAGTCGTGTCTGAGCAACAGGACAGAACTTCGCTTCTATGAATCTATGAATGTCTATGAGTACAATAGCAACCAGCAAATCGACGTGGCCATATTGTGAAACAGCGTGAAGAGAATGAGTCCGGTGATAGTTTATGTATGTCGAAAATGTGGAGGAGATTTCCTGTCTGGATTTCTGTTTGTCTTGTTTGTTTTAGCTGCTTAGAAAAGAATAGTTCAAGACACAGGTGCAGAGGAGCTTCCCATTCTGCCACAACGCAACCCAATGTATAAAATAGTGAAAACATAATGCATCTCTATAGTGATATATTGGGACGTCAAAAAAAAAATCATTAGAAATAAGCAGGCAGTAGGTTTTATGTATTTGCTGCCAGATTGCTTTGTCTAGTGTTTTATACTTAACCCAATGATGCGCCGCAGAAGCCAGGATAATATCTGACTGGGACATTGCAGCATAATTCATCATTATAAACAGGCTACCGGCCAAAACTGCAAAGGCCACATTGTGAATTTCAATGCCCTCAAAGCAGCGTTTCGACATCCTCTTTTTGCGGATTAAATTTAGAATCAAATCCTCTGAAACAATGTTAACTTGACTTTTTGGTTTTGTGGGTCCTTTTAGCTTGAGTGCATATGAATCATAATGGAAGGAGGCTGAAAGAACAGGCATGGAAAGTGCCAGCAAAGCATTGTGAAAGTGCTGAGTTCAATTTCAGAACTTTTAGCAAGATTGCGCTGAATACAAAAAACTCAAGAGTGTGATCGCGTGTTTTCAGTTTTGGACACAAGACAAGCATGAATAAAACAAGACCGCGTCCGTCTTGTAGTTGAGTATATTACGAGTTTGACAAGGAGCTAGCAGCAGATGCATCAGAGTGGAGCAGGTTGTGGTTTTGCTCCGCTCAGCCAACTTCTTATCAAAACTGTCACCCACGCGACGCCAGCATCTCCAGGGGCCTGCGACTGCACCGGGCTAATGGAGATTAGGAGGCTCCCTCTGAATAATGGTGAGAGTCTGGTGTGTCATCTGAGGTGAGAGTGAGGTGGGGACATCTTTGAGGACAAAATGTTCACTGTCTGCTGCGCAATGATGGAGAGATATGAAGTGTCCGTGTGTCATGGTGATAATTATCCTTCATTGTCCATCCACCTTCTTCCACTTTTGGACCAGGACGCAATGGGATCAGTTTAAGCACGGACTCCCAAACCCTCCCCAGACAGATCCTCCCAGTGTCTCCTCCTGCTGGGCTTCCATAAAATGTTTTAGAGGAGGAGGCTTTATTAGACAGGATGGTCTTCTCACTCTCTTCTGCACAATCATTTTAAAGTTTTGTATTTAAATTTGCTGTATTTTTCATGTATGCACAAATAAATATCTAATGTAGAACACCTCTCCAGGGAGCCATCCGAAAACTGCTCAAACGGCAAAACTGAAGGAGCCAAAACTGCTTTTTAATAATAAATGCATTTTTATAGAATAATGAGGAAAACCCCTAATTCATAACTGCAGAAACATTTCGGCGTCAGGTCTGCCAGATTGTCTGTATAGAGATGTCTAGAATGTTCCACACTACAGCGCTGAATATCATCAACATCTGCCTTCATGGAGACAAGCAGGTAACGCCACTAAACTAATTAAAGTAAATTATCACATTTATTAAAGGCGCTGTACCTATTTTTTACTAATTTGAAACGTGAAAAACAGAACTAGTTTATGTATGCAGTTTTTTGCATTACAGATTTTTTATAAAAGCATCTATTCGGGTGACAATCAAACCAAAGCTCTTTCTCTGCATTGATTTATTCAGCTTATTCCGCCCCGCCCACTTTTGTCTCTTTTTATGTCTATGATCCGCACTCTTGTAGTAAAGGGACTTCCAGTTTGGCGCGAATGTTGTTAAAACAGAGGGAAAAGTCTCTCACTAAAACATTATTTAAAGTAGATAGATTTGTGTAAAATGTTTAATGTACATGAGCAGCAACAAGTCAACAATGCATCGATTTCCTGGGCGGCCTGAAAACAGCTTTTTAGTCCGTGTCGAACTTATTTCTGTTGAGTTCGCTTGCCCCATGTAAACTACAACGGAAAAAGATGGCGGAGCCCACGACAACTTTCGAAATAAGGTGACTAGAGGGTTTTATTGTACGAGAATCAGGAAGTGCGCCATTAGCATGCTCACGTTGGTTAGCTTTACACGGGACAGTAAAACTCGACCAGAGACTCTTATAGTGCTTAAAAACTCATCAAATTTACGATGCTGGGAATGCATTATGGAAGTGAGAGAAACATGTGACTGATGTCAAGAGTTTAAAATCAACTAGTTCAGAAAAATCAGGTACAGCCCCTTTAAGCGCTTCGCTGCCTCTCTGCTGCTACCTCTCAAAGCACTTTAATTCAAGAAAGCACTCACCCATTCATACACACATTCATACACCAGTGTACAGAGACGCTGAGGGTGAGGCGCGTTAAGAGTCTCGTCCAAAGATGCGTATTCATCTGTGGGAGCTCTACCGCTCTTCAGTGGAGTGGCAAGCTCATTCATAGTAAACGGTACATAAGGTACAAAAAGGTATTTTAAAAAGTGGTGAGCTGTAATGTCGGTGTAATGTCTTAAAGAAAAGCACTAACATCTCCTGGAGCCAAGTAGAACAAGTTACTAAGTGCACTTTTAAGAGAGAAACTTATTTTTTATACTTTTTATCTAGAACGAACATTTCCACCGATTTCAAAAGGGCTCCTGACTGGTTCCTGTTTTTTTTATACTTTTACCCAGAACGAACATTTCCACTGATTCCAAAAGGGCTCTTGACTGGTTCCTGTTTTTCACATTTCCCTGTTACAAATTAGCTGTAAAAAGTTCTCTTAGTTCCTGCGTGTGCCTGCCAACTCGCTGATCACTGAGCGACGACGCGAGCGCTGCTGACACCTCCTCTTTTGCAGGTGCAGGTACGTTATGAAACAGAAATGAGTCATTGGCCCGTTCTCTGTGTCAGTCGTGTGCGCGAAGCGAGTGGAAGAAGGGGGCTCAGATATACGTAGCTATGGACGACTCGCTGTCAGGCCATACTCATCAATCACACGGAACACGCAGTCATTATTTTTAATACTGCTGCCAGGGGCCTCCGGTTCACTCTCACCTGTCACATCTCGCCTGTCGGTGGCTGGGCTGATGCAAGGCTGAGTAATGGGCTGCCGGGGGAGAAGGGGGAGAGTGTGTGGGGGGTGCGCAGGGGGTCTACCTGGAGCGCTTTCTAATCACTGACAATAGAGATGACATCCTGACGCGCGCTGGACCAAGATTAGCCAAACGCATCGCACACATTACAGTCATTGTTACGCCAAGTCAGTCTCATGTAATAAGCCTCTTCTGGGCTTTACACAGCGATGGGCTTTACTTCAAGTTGTACGTATTTAGAAAGTAGGAATGGTCAGATTTTTTTTTTCATTTGAAGTTGATATCCAATATTTGTATTTATTTATTTAACAGGACAACGTACAATGACATAAGGGCAGAGGGTAAAGATTATAGCAATGAAAGCTAATTTCCAACTGCAGTCCTTAAAAAGGGGACACGGGACAGGGACAACCTGCATTACTTACAGTGCAACAGTCCTCATACAGCATTCACTCACGCATCTTCATCACACGTTGAGGTTCAGTGCAGATGCCAGCAGCTGCTTAGTCTATTACACATAGAAAAGTGAGTACAATTCTAAAAAGATTTATAAAAAGGAGCTAAAGCAATACTATAATATACATAACTATGATAAAACACATAAAGTACATTAATATAAATAACAGTGGTCAAGTTAGTAGCGATTAGTGCTTTTCTTACTGGTGTGCTCAATAACACAGTAACACTTACCAATTGCAATATTTTAAAAGACAATTATCAAGCAAAATTGGCTTTTAACCATGGTCTAACTTCATCAACAAAAACTTCATTCACGCTCGTTTGACGAATCCTCTCCCCTCTGACCGTCAAAAACTCTTCACTCTGAATTCCCTTAATGTGTGACGTTTTTCGATGTGTGCGAGAATCTGTGCTGTTTTTAAATCCATGAATCATTGTCAGACTCACTCTGAGCATTTCTGCCGTCAAATCACAACCATTGTAACTGTGTGACTGCTCAATAACACGGCTAGCATTACAAGCATTGCTATTTAAAATGTGTTTAATTCCCTCTGCACCCAGCAGATGGAGCCAAAGCTAAGTTACCCTGGCGTCTCCAATGGCAGTGATGATGTTAAGTAGTTTTAATTGTAAAAACCTTTTATTTTTAGTTTTAAAAGAAGAAACGTCAAAGATAAGAGTTTGTTTGAAGGCCATTAACAATACAAATATGCATGATATTTGTTGTACTTATTATGACAATCATAAACAAACAGCTTCTTCATTGCCTTTCTTGCTGTATATATTTTATTTATACAAATTCATTATCAAAAGTCATTTATTTTGCATGCCCTGATTTTAGCGTTATCTATATTTTACTATTATATAGTTTTAATTGCACCTTACTACTGAAGCGAGTTCCTAATTGTGAATTCTGTCCACTGACGATGGCAAAAAACCTCTTTTCTGATTCTGATTCTATTTCTAGTGGAAATTGAAGAAATACATTGTAGAACATAATATCTGCCCAATAGTTATTATTAAGTATTTGACCAAAATCAATGTATGAAACCCTCCTCAATATCTCCATCCCCAATATTAGCACCAGTTTATCATCCATCCCAAATGTAAAGTGACCAATCCTCTCTAGAGCACTTGCAGCAGGTCCAAAGTGCTGCTGCTCGATCGCTGACAGGGACGAGAAAGTGTGAGCCCATTACCCCAGTGCTTGCCTCCCTTCACTGGCTTCCTGTCAAATTCAGGATTGATTTTAAGATTTTGATGTTCGTTTTTAAATGCCTAAATCGATTGGCCCTGGAATACCTGACTGAGCTTTTAACAGCTTATGTCCCAGCCAGATCAGGGAGGTCAGAAAATCAGTTGTTGTTAAATGTGCCCAGATCCCGATTAAAGCCTGGAGGAGAGAGGGCCTTTGCTGTGGCTGTTCCAAAACCGTGGAACAGACTCAGAGCTGCTCCATCACTACAGTCTTTTAAATCTGCTCTGAACACACATTTCTTTGCATTGGCTTTTATTGTAAGTGAACTGTTATTTGTCGTGCTTATAATAATATTGTACTTGACTGTTGTTTTCATCATGATGTGCATGAGAGGCAATTTGGGCAGCTGGTGTTGTTGTAAATGTGCTATAGAATTAAAGGTGACATTGACATTGATATAATGTAATTAATGTAATGTATAATAAATCGCCTAATGCACTGCTCAAATTATAGACACTGTCATCTAATGTCTCATAATAATCCTCTGCCTATTTAAATTTTTAAGTACTCTGCCATCATGAAACAGCAAAGACTTGAATCCAGCACATCTGGATCAAGCGATTTATTTGCTGTGAAATCTACCAGCATTGCAGCAAATCAGAAATAATCTTAAAACGTGAAAAAAGCAATATTCTGTAACACAAAATTCACACCAAATCAGATCCATATAAGTACTGAATCTTAAAACCCGACACAACAACACAGTTTGTTCCAAAGTAGAACCAACAAACGAAGCAGCTCGACGTTGGAAGGTCAGCGGCAAAACTAAATCATGCACTTTCTGACGATAAATCAACAGGAACTAGAACAGAACATACCAAATTGAACTTCAACGTTGTAATTTATTGTAATATAAAGCTGTGACCTATTGATTGGCTCATGCAGAGGTCATGTTGAGCTTGTTGCGACAGGGCTTTGACTAACCTCCTGTGGAGCTGGTTTAATGCAAAGAGCACTTTTCACATTAGAGAGCCATGTCCTGACACATCCTGTGAAATGAAATGATGTCTCGACCCGGCTCTGTGCAAATGCAAGGATTAATCATAGAACTTTAAGTTTTAGCTGCAGCATTGAGAAGTTCTGAATCATAATTGGTGAATGGACTTAAATGAAAATGCATTGTTTCGATGAGAAAAAAAATAATAAAAAAATGCTGTAACTGTAAAATTCTAAGGGGTTTGTATCGCCCTGCGACAAGTGAGTAGAGGACAAACACTTGGTTTTGGAGGGATTTCTCAAAGATTCATCCATTTAGCCCTTTAGCTGTACAGACCTGGAAGACATTTTCTGCATTTATTACTTTTGTTAACCATTTGATAAAAAAATAACTCTCATGCTCCTGGGAAGGCAAAATACAAAACAGCTACAGCCCATTTGATTTTCAGTCAAATCAACAATTCTGGGAAGAATCAGGGTCAGTTTGTACTCCAAACCTGTAAAAGAAAAAAATGAATATGCCTTCTTAATAAATGTTTTTATTACTCTCATTTTAAGTTAAATTAGCTTCAGCTTTCAAAAAGAAATAGTCAAAACTGAACAAATGCTCAATCTATTGTGTGTGAGTCAGAATCTCCCAACATTTTCATTTGCCTCAGACAATCTAGGCAGGGTTTAAAATCTCAGTGCAGCGCTTGTTTCCACTTCTAATTAGAGTAAATCAGACATCAGACGCCAAACGGCAGAGTCTCATCTTCACAAAGCGTCCAGTCAATTGTTTTTCCTCTAAAGAGTTCAGAAACAACTTCAATTTGAAATGGGAGAAAATTTTGTCAAGCATTTTACATAAAATCAGCCTGAATGATAGGGGTTTAAGTAATTTTTGTTTCGTGTCTTGCCCAAGGACACAACAGCTGAATGTATTTCTGATAGAAGAGTTGGACGAACGGTTTCTACCTACTTTGCCATTTCCGCCGCAGTTGTTGGTATTGGAGAGTCTGAAATGGATTGGTTATCAAGGTCCTATGCCTTTTTCAGTCAATAAAGTCCTGATTTCAAAACACAGAGTCCTTGTACCTTCTGCTCAGACTATGCCGAAGTGAAGCAGTTTAAATGAGGCTACAAACCAACCAATGGTAGGTTTTGCTGGGTGTTTGATCAGAACAAACCAGGTGAAGGTTCATGAGCTTAGAAAAACATTGAGGAGCACTGTGAAGAATGCCTAATGACATCCCCTTAGCAAAATGAATGCCCGGACGCTTCTGCGCAAGAGCACGAACACTTTACAGCAACGCATACTCGGACAAACTACATCTAACAAGCTGTAAGTGACTTTTCAAAGTACATTTTAAGTCAAATATGAGCTCAAAGTCTGTGAAAACACAACATTTGACTGCTAATAAACCCATGCAAACAGGACAGATCAGAAAAACATTGAGGTCAACTGATTTAATATTTGTAATTGTGACTGTGGTAGGTCAGAGATTTTACATGTCATCAAAATAAACATTATGAAACTTTCTTAATAAAGCTAGCATGATTGACTTAAATTTGGCCAATGACTCAAATTGGAGAATGAGAACCTCTACCTACAGTGGCGGACCAAGGAATTTGGGAATTTCTGTTGTGTCTCTTGAATTATTGTTCAATGAGTTGTTTGTTGTTGTCATTTTTACCGTTCATAAATTTGGGGTGATTTTGGAGTGAACTATTGGACAATTCTACTTAATATATGCAGTGGCTTACATGTTCTAAACAGCTTTAAACAGAGGGGTTTGGTCCTTCCCCATATTTAAGAAATCAGTTTGTTGGTGCATTTTAACACATGTTCCAGCTGATTTAATTGATTTGATATTCATTTGTAATTTTATAAAGTTTATAAAGTTATATTTTAACCATTATGAGCTTGGGCAGAATCAATCCATTTCACAATCCGAGACTATTTTTGTCGGGCTTTTTCTTGTTTAAAAGTACACTGCATACATTAATGTGAGATCAAGCGATTCAGAGCCTCGTGTGTGTGACAATCAGGAAGGGCGTCTCGTTGGGGGCCCCTTCAGGTTGGGGGCCCAAGACAATTGGCCTGTTGCCCAATAGTAAGTCCTCCATTGTCTACCTATATGTCACATTTGCTTCTCGTGTCCAACCAGGACAACACCAATGTTCACTATTATGTTTGTTTATTATCACATGTTTTAGTGAAATGTGTCAGTTACACTTTAAGTTTGCATGATACAGCCCCTTTAATAGGTCTATTTGTGTCAAAAGAATTTACCAGAACCACTACAAACAACATATTCCCCCATCGTCGCTGCTCCATTGACAGCTGTTTGCTTCCACTCTAACCTTGTAGACTCGCACACGTGTAAAAAGACAGGACCCTATGTCAGTTCATATGTTCAGGGCGACAGCGTGTGACCGACCTCTCAGGGACGAACCAAACACACTAACAAACCCTCGTGGAGCTGCACCCGATGCGCACAGAGCATCATGGGAGCAGACCACGGCTTCCAGTCTCTTCTTGTGCAGTGCCGGGACAAATCGCATGCTCCCCCATATTCCTCTGCAAATATACGACTGTGCCCTTGCAGAATTTGAAACAAGTTTTCAAATCTATGTTAATATTTTCCCGTTTTCCCCCGTAACATTATTCCAGCACCTGGTCTATTTGTACATTTCATGGTCGAGCTGCACTGCGACCTTTCAAAGCGCAATCTCTTCCTTTTAAAACGCCACACGGCACAGATGTGGTAAAATCCGGGAATATGTTCATGGTTGAATTTTCTGCTAAAATCGTTGCGTGTGATTGATAAGTAATCAGAAATCAACACCAGCTGATTTACAGTGTTATGAGCATTTATCTTGTATGCAAACTTATACACAAGCAGTTCCTTCTTTAAGCCACTTTCATAACTTCAATAATAAGTTTACATCCATCTTATTTAGCAATTTTACACCCACTCTAAGTCTTTTTACATTTTACTTTTGTAGCTGCAGCTGTTCTGGTGTAAATTAACAAACAGGTAGCTTTCATTCAGCATTTAAATGACAGGTTTTCATGATATTTTAATTATGACTTAGTTTGGTGGGAGGGCACTTGTGTTGAATTTTTATCCTAGTTTTAAATCTGTGAAGTTGCAGTTTGTAAAGAAACTTTGGAAAATAAAAGTTTAAAATTACAGGAAGTAGTACTGAAATGGAATCCCTCTATGTCATCAAAAGGCGACTTGCAGCGGAAAATAAAAAGACAATTAACACTCAACGGACACATTATTTTGACAGTTTAAAGTTTTACCAAAAATTATGATGATTATATGGAAGATTCTGCAAAAAAATTAACACTTTTTATCCCAGTTTGGCAAGTTTTTAGATTTACATTTCCTCGTTGAAATTCTGTATCTGTTACCTACGCCAGATCAAAACGCTTTTAATGTCACAGAAATTGACAGATAAAAATATATGGGTAAACCTATATTTTGTTGAACTAATGTTTAAAGAGTCAGAAAATGTGTTTCTTGGTTGTAAATTGTCCCTTGTGTGTCTCCCTCCTGTGACGTCATCATGTTTTGGAACTCTGCTCTACTTCCTTTTCCTATATTTTTCAACTTTTCTTCACAAACTGACACTTGATTGATGTTAAGTTTCTATTAATATTTACAACAAGTTTTATTCCACCAAATAAAGTCAAAATTAGAAAGTCATAAAAACCTCTCATACGCACTTTAAACGGTCATTCATCAAAGTAAATGTATTGTTGTTTGTCAGTTCCTAACTATAGTGTAATTCAGATGGATTTTGGCACTTGTTTACTTACTTGTTTGGTTGCTGGGTAACAGTCGTGGAATTACTTCTATATGTCATATTTGCTGCCTATGTTCAACCAGGAAGTAAATTATAAACATTATAAAAACTGTCAAACTGGGGACAAATAGGCAAAATGTTTAACAAAATCTCAAGTATAATCATATTTACTACATTTTTGTGAATTGTGTAGTCTAACGTGTCATATGCACTTTAAGATCCTTCCAACCTGCACAAAGCTGAGATTGAACCACGGACCATTGGGTTGGTGGGTAAAAGGTCACTTTCGACCCAACAGAACAGTTTTTGTTCAGGTTTTTCGTGCATCACTTCAATGGACACCTGTCTACAACACTAAATCCTCCATGAAAAAGATCATCTGTGATATTAAAGTGACCCGTTTGTGTTCATAATGTTGTCTGAATACTGCACTAAAATGGTTTTGCAGGCTTTATAATTTGTGATCACAACAATAACGCGTATAAATGCAATCCCACTTTGGCTAAGAAGCAGAGAACATAAGTCACTTTCGTACTCTCGTGTGAGTGGTTTCTTTGTATGATAAAGTGATTTGGGCTTTCTTTCCAGGAAAATGAAGAGGATAAAAACATAATGTAATATGGTGACCAGGCGGCAGCTCGCAGCGGTGGAGAAGAGGCCGAGGGCGCACTGGAGCATGAAATAACACGCACAGCAAATGAAATAAGCAGCGATCGCAGACAGTCTAATGATCAGGGAGGGTCATTTCAAAGGGATTTGTATGTGGGAGACTTTAACAGGTTCAAACTAAAGCGCTGCCTGCAGACTGCACAATGGGGTTTTTATCTACGGGGTTAGCAGTTTTTTGTGACAACTGTATAACTGTGAGACTGAAGGTCGAGGATTCAATTCAGCCGTTTCACTAAAACGTAGTAAACATAATTAAGTAATTAACTATATATTAAGACATCACCACCAAATTGTTCCTGCATTTTGGATGGTATTAATGACAAAGATAAAGCTTTTTAAAACTCAGTATTTCCTGAACTTTTTCTCCCCAACTTTTCTCCCCAAACTGGCTTGACTGTTATAAAACTACGATAACTATTTACCAAAGGCACAATCCATCCAAACTATTTTCACGACAGACTAGCAGCATTTGGCTAAGCTAACCGTTTCTCACAGCTAATGCTAACTTTTATTTATTTTTTATTGTAGATATGGATGTCAAGATTAATTCATGGATAACAGATTACGTAAAACCCACTATGTTTCAGTATTTTTGGTCATGCCCTGTGATGGGGGTAGGCTCCAAATAGCCTCCACTTCTGCCTACTCCTTTTGAGCACTGTTGTGTAACTCATTTGTTTGTTTTCATGTTATTAATATTGTACTTCACTTTATGAAACCAAGTGCTCAAATAAAAATAGATGATGATAATGACGACGATGATGGTTTCAATAATCAAGAATAATTGAGAAACCAATAATCATACATTTAGTTTGTATGACATGGATAAACCAGTGACGCACATGAACCTGTCTTTATTCTGGATGTTTTTCTTGTGAAGATGGTTTCCGCTCCACTCTTCTTGTCTGCACAAAAGCAGCAGACACAACAAGCATGAAGCTGATATGATAAAAACCACCCAGACCAAGAATGGATAAAAAGCTACAAGGCCATTTTACCTTCCACGAGATCAGTTCCACGAATATCTTGAAAAAAACATAGTTATGGACATCATATATCTCCATGGAGACAACAGTGTTTCCAAGAACTTGTTACAGGTCACATGTACAGAGGAACGCTTGCTATCTGGATTTTTTTTTCTTCCAGCAATAGAGCATGGAGTACGTTTTCATTCATTTTTTCAGTGGATGTCACTGACAATAGACTTTACAAATGAGATGAATAAATTATGTAGATAAATGGGGATGTTTATGGGTCAATCCTAACGCTAATACTAATTTTGCAGCATAATAAAGATAATAATAAAACAAATTATACATTAAAAAAAAAGAAGAAAAAAAAAACAAAAAAAAACCTAACATAAGCTATGAAAACAAAACAATCAGATAGTCTTTGCAGTTTATGGTTAGCATTAGCTGTGACAAATGGCTATCTTCGCCAAGTGCTGCTGTGCACAAAGCACATTTTTTGGAATATATCTGCACCAGAGTCTTGCCAAGGCATTATCAAAGGAAAACATGCGATTTCAACAATTCAGTCTCATCACAATTCCACAATAAACATCATACCATGAAATTAAGATTGTGATAATAACGTACCATGAGACTGAATGCTGTTACAGCCGAGGTAAAGTAACAACATAATAATCTCAAACAGGTTACATGATGCACCTTTAGATTAAGTTCAGATTTGATACCTGTTCCGTCGCTGCAGAAGATTTGAAAGCAGACATGTGTAAGCTCCTTCTAATAGCACAGACATACGGGCTCATAGCAAGGATATAGACCTAATGTCAAGGGCAGCCTCGCTCCTGCCGCACCTCATCTACATTGAATTAAATTACAGCAACAGGGCGATGGCTTCAGATAATATTACGGCAGAGCATGATGACAAGTGACACGAGCAGCTCAAGTGTGATTGGGAGCCATCTGCACACATGAATACGGCTGAGCTTGCATTTCCAATATGTCAAAGCTGTGCGCTGTCTTCCCCCATTACGATCCACGACACTGGAGGAACTGCGCGGAGGAGGCGGATGTCGGGGTAAAATGGGATAATACTGGCATTGTCTTGTTCAGCGGCATGAAATTGAATAAAATATTGTGAGGGAAGGCGCAGGGAAGGAAACGCAAGAATGTCCAAGTGCAGAGAAAGATGAGCTCATTTGATTTCTGAGTGAGTGTAGGAGATGGATGTGGGTAAATACTATGACCTGAGATACCAGGAGTCAAGGGAAAACTGCGAAACATATGTTTTATAAAGAAAATGTACACACACACACACACAAAAGACATGCTGTTACGGATTGAACATTAAATATTTTGGGAATGAAAAAGACGAAAAGTTGGTAATGCACCGAAAAAAGACTTGTATGAAGGTGTTTTGGAAAAGTTGAATCGTGTGTTTGAGAAATCTGACATTGTCCTGCAACTATCGAGAGCTCAGAAAATTCCTGTTTTCACCTACCCCCTATGAGTTGCTAATTAAGACTACGAGTGATGTCGGTGTTTTAAAAAGGTCACTTTTCAAAAATAAAAACATGTAAATGACAATCTGCTGTTTGTTATAGTGACTATGGTGACTATAAAGACGCGGGGCTTGTCAGTTTATAACAGGAAGTCAACGAACTTGTTTCTATTATCAATGTTTAAAACAAAAGAAAGAATAATAATAATAATACAGATCGACTCCCATGCTATAACTTTGGGATTTCGTGTGACTTTATTTACATGGCTGTGAATAATCCTGTAATACTGCATTTATTTTCCTTAAGCAGCAGAAAAAAATCCAGACAAAATCCAGATTTAAAGGAAATAGGTGTGAAAGTACGTAAAGTCAGCGCTTAAGTTTTTCCAAGTGCATCTACTCTTGGATCTCAGTAAATAAATCCTCACTTTGTTTCTAATATCAGTGCTGTTCCTTCACATAAAGAGAAAATAGCTGGAAAACCTTCTTGTTAGGTAAAAGGATACACTGTTATTTCACAAAAGTAAACTTGAGTTCTTTAGAGTACAAGGTAATACTGACTATACATCTGTACAAACATGGCAATGAGAAAAGATGTGAATAATGTGTCTAAACGTTTTAACCGGCGTGTTTTGGCATTGGACATGTTTTTAGTCTGAAATTAAACCATGTGTTGATTTAGTCCTGACATGGTTCTGGTTTAGTCTTGGTTTAGGTCATCCATTCTGGTGTGGGTCTGTCTTAATAACGGCTCCAGTGAATTCACTTAAATCAGCTTTCTGTCCTGTTTTTTGGCCCGGGCATTATTGTCGTCTTCCAAGGATATAAAATCACCTGACCAAATCTTACTGTGTCAGGGGCCTTGGTAATACCTTGGTCTCACTGAAACATGTGCAATATCCACCCCTTTATGGCATCAAGTGTTTAAAATGATCACCAGGAAAACACTTCAGAAACACAAGAGAAAGAAGCACAGATGAAAATTGCAGTTGCAATTGCAGTCATTACTATAATCTAGTGCAGCAAATACATAAAAAAAATGATTTCTTTCCACGGTACAGTACTGACTATACCGTGGAAAGAAATCATTTTATTTTTTTGCGTGATTGGATTTGTTATGGTTTCACTGTAGATTGGAGGAAAAATGGAGCGAATACTTTGATAATGATTAGGGGTTAGAGCATTCAGTTTGTCTATTTTTTTTTTTTTTACAATGGATGTTGGATGAGAAAATCAAGGACTTGTTTGTGTCATGCATGAAGTTTGTATAAAGCAAAGATTCTTTACGGGGGCAAACTTGTATGATGCATTAAATATGCTGATCTGCTTTTTTCTAATATTGACCTATGACTGTTTCATTGTCGCCCACCGAGGCAAGTGATGTTGACATATGGGAAGTACAAAATAAATTGAATTTAATATATCCAAGAAAAGCTTAGTGAGTTCCTTTTTACTAAAAATACGATACTAGAATATCATTTGTGCTCTAAAATGATTATACTTGTTATCACCTACTACACCTAAACCCTGAAGAATCCTATCTTTCACTTACAGCAGTAGCAGAAAATATCTCCCAGTGCATCTACGCCTTATCAGAGGAGTTGCTAACTACAGAAAACCTCTATAGCTCACACTCCCGGTTTATAAAAGAGCTGAAATTATATCAGTGCCACAAAATGTCAACCACAAACCAAGAGCTCCCCACGGCCGTGCCTCCAAGACTCGCACGAATGACAAATGCCACATCGTCAATCACTCTGTGCTGGCCTTTCCAAAAGTTGGAGAGGAAAAAGACTCAAAATGGAGACGAAAGAAATTATGAAGAATTGGAGACAATTGAGAAACACAAGCACAACAATTAAGCCTCACTGGGACTTTGAATTTTTCAGATGAGTCAGAGACATGTCACATTAACTGAGGGCTAAAAACGTGTAAGGAATAAAAAACGGTCTTTATTAATTGATCTGCCCCTTTCTCTTGGCTGAATTTGTACCAGTGGATCTATGAGAAAGGCTGACCAAAAAGTGCAGCGACGCTCATATCGTATTTTGCTTTGGTGAGGTACACGGCTTTGGTCAGGAGTATCTGCTGGTTTTAGAATATTGGTTCTGTTCACGTTCTCGAATGTGATGATATCAAAACCTCAGATGGAGCAAGAGCTACTTTTTCCTACAGACTGCATTGAACTTATTTGTCATGAAATATCTCAAAGGTAAATTCGCAAATGTTGAACCTGATGATTTCTCTCAGTGACTAGACCCAAGAATATATTGTATTACAATAAAAATCTGCATTTTAACCATATTCATTTTAGCTGCCCACCATCTCTATTAAATATTTTAATGATGGAATGTGCATATTTCAAGATATGACAGGATATAGCCACAGGCAGCTAACTGGTCTAAACGATTTATGTTGATCCCCCCCTTTTTGCAAGGACGTATTTATGCAGTTTTACTCCTCCCCCTTGCTGTATAAAACACTACAGCTCCCATTGTATCTTTGAACTTCTTTCTTTTTGACTTTTCATGTAACTGTTCCGCTGATCAAGAAATAAACTCATCATTTTCTTGGTTGTCATTTAAAGCATTCATTTTTCACATGGCATTAAACTTATTATATCTATCTATCTATTGTATCTTAGGTCGACCCTCAACCAGAAAATATGTAGTGGGTTTTCATTTCTAGTTATGCAAGCAGACAACACACTGGGTTCTCATTGTGCGGGTCCCATCTGGAGGCGCATAAAACCAATGATAATTACACCATCAATTAATAATATATTTTGCTACACAATAGATGGCAGAAGGAAGGTAAAATCCAAAGTCAATAAGAGTCTACTTTGTTCTATGTATAATTGAAGGCACACTATGTTTCTGGTTACGTGTACGACACCTGTGTTTCTGGTATTTTCTTAGGAATAAAAACCCCTGGGATTAAATAAACGCAAGATAGATACGTTTTAATGCTGTGGAAAAACAAAATCATCTCTCGAGAAGTGACAAAGTGTACCTTCAATGTGTGGATGAATGTAAGGTTAGGTTTGGCTTTTTCTCCCATCTGCCCTTGACCTCTAAGAAAATGAATTGCAGAATGTTCTTTTGTACCGTTTTAAACAGCTTGGTCTCTCGTTCACACCATTAAGTCCAAGAAAATGGTTAAGAAGCAGCAGCGACGTTACTGTGTGCTTGGTGCACTTTGCAGCATAATTTTACATTTAATTTGAGATTGTCTTGATTAATGGATGGTGGACCGGACAAGATAGCACTTAACTACATAAATCATCTCAATTATTCCCTCCAAGTTTATTTATCTCCCTATTTCTTTGTGTTGTAAAACATAAATGGGGCGTATTGTCAAGTACAAAAGCTTTGTACAGCATCTCCGAGGTGTTCCATGAATGCAGCACAAGGACATATTTATGTTACTTTTCTGGTGGATGGTACATTCCTTATATGTCTAGATGGAGATGTTATTGCTTTTGCTTACAATGCTGTCCATTATTGGTTGAATTAATGTCTTTATTTTGGTTATTTAGAAAAAAAACTAAACACCTCCCAACTGCATTTTCTGCAATGATAAAAAGACATCCTGTTAAAGGTTAAAAGGTAAAAAAAAAAAAAGAAAAGAAAAAGGATTGGACTCAAGCAAGTTAAGTATCTGACCTTCAAACCCAACGCAACCCAATAAAAAAACAATTTCTTTCCTCGCTCTGTCCCAGAATGGAACCAACCACCGACTGAAGTAGTTCAAGCGCTCTTTGGACATCTTTAAAAGTCGTCTGACAAAACTACAACATCACACACTCTCTTCTCTCATCGGCGTGATATCCATTTAGAGTTTACTAATTAATCGACCAGGTCCAGAAGCGTAAACCCGTCCTTAGCAACTCAACAATATCAACTGCATTTCATCAGCGTCCTAAACCCAGAATTCTTATTGTGAACTATGAATCTCATGTACAGCAACAATGTATGGATATTAACATAAACGTGGTTCATTTGGTTGTTTCGATCATTTATTTAAAAACTTCCATTTTAGACCAGACTTTGTTTACTTGACCGTTTCGACTGCTCATTTGCAATCTTAAGGAGGCAACTGTAATACAGAAACATGCCCACAGGACTATAAACCGGGACAAAGGGGTCTTTTTACTCTCCCACACCTTGGATACTGGAAAAGTCGTCCTTCTACCAGTGCAGACAGCACCAACACCTGTGTAAGTCATGTGATCATAAGTAGTCAAATCTGTCAAATCAAACAAAACAAACTAACCCTACTTAAATAAATGTATTCATTAATCCATGCAAGCAGGTGACCGAGCTAATTTACAGGTCAGATCTGTGGAGAGGTGACCCTGCTCACGCCAAGGCTGGATTCAAACTAAACCTGGACTAGATCAGGACAAAACAAGGACCAAAACCAAAGCCACATCAACTAAAATTGGCTCGATTTAGTAACAAAAAAGAACAATAAGTGCATTTTATTAACCACGTTTGTAATGGAATCAATGCTAGATCCGTTCAATGCCACACGGTGGAACTACCCCGGCACACGCTCTGCAGAAAAGCAACACAGCGCACCTTTAAGACACAATGCAGCGAGTCTTGTAGGGTAGGACATTATCGTGCGATCTTCATCTTGAACAATAAAACGTCTCCCGTAGCTTCCGTCATGCAGGTTTCGATATGGATCATGAATTGTCCGGCGGGGTACGACACGAGGCAGGGCCAACGCATAACAAATAATCCTTCTGCGCGGCCAATCGTCTGCAGCAGGTGGGCTCGGGAGATTCTTCACGCTTAACATTCATTATGTCTCCGCAAGACTGGAGCAAACCAAGAAAAATGGCCGCCTGTTGCCGATAATGGGAAGCGTATCCACAGGGGAAATAATCTACACAAAGTAATAAATAAGATGACGACAGATCCCCGGTATTGACATGTATATTGTTGGAGGATGTGTGAGAACAGACACAAGAGGAAAAGACCATGCGAAAATTGATTAATGGGTTTAAAATTCAACAAGACGTGTATTCATGATTGAGGATTTGAAGAGTGTGTCATTCTCTTAAACAAGAAAAATTTAACTTTGTCTATTATCTTTTTCCCCATTTATTATCCAACGTTGCCACCGTATACTTGGGCCATAATGAGTTGACTTTTATCCTTGAGTAGAAGGCGATATCAGTGATGAGTCTTGCCCAAGGACACTACGTCAGTATTAACCCTTTCCGAAACTGTTGCCCTTTAAAACCACAAAGCGGTCGAAAACAGAAACAAGAAAAAAATAAATAAATGTTGGTAGACGGTGGTAAAATGAAGTACATTTTATTAGAAAAGATCCAATTATAAAGAATAAATGCCGTTTGTGTGGGTTGCTGCAGTCTCATCAGCCCTTATAATAAGAAACAACTTCATTACTGTTCACCCTGAGGTTTGTTAATGGATACTGTTTGTAAAAAAACATCAAATTATACTTGAAGTTGAACAGCTAATATTCAACTGGTTGTAAAAATTAAAGGGAAATGACTTTAAAACTGTGTTCTATTGACATACAAAAAATAATTATATTGTTAACTTGCACGGTAATTTTCACAGTGGAGTGTCAGAGTTTAGCTGGTGGCTTTGGTTAGAAATGAAAGGACAAAATAATAATCATGGTTTATAAATATAATAGTAATAATAATCATTTGTGGGATTCATTTCTTTCTCTGGAGATCAATGGAACGGTGTTAGGAACTTGATCCGTATCATCTATTGTTTAAGTCTGAATGCTGTGCACCTCTATTTTGGTGGGATTTAGGACAAATAAACAATAATATTTCAATTAAAATGAGTTAAACACAGCTAAAGAGAACAGTGCCCTGAATATGATTGGAAGCCATTTTTTGAAATGATTTATATCTTTTGCTCTCCGCTTGTTAACCTGATAAATATTTCAAATATATCTTATTCACTTAATTGAATTGCTTTAGTTTTACCCCTATGTTTAATACTACCTCAAATATTCTTCGCTTGAGATACTTCATAAAGTCTGTGCCCATTACAAAAAGAATGATTCTGAAAAGATGTCTAATTGTGTTATTTCTGACAAGTATTACAATTACACAGGAAATTTAGTAAGATTCTGTAAAATTCTGCTCAACGTGCACATTTAAATCACATTTGACCGAGTATGAAGTGCAGTTTATAGACACACTAAAACAGGACATTTGTTTGTTGCAGAGTAAATTAAAGAACGGTCTTTGCAATTTGCTTTGAGTGACAATTAAAATCGCAATCTTAAATGGACTTGCCTATTTACTTGCCAACAGTTCTCAATTAAAATCACTATAGTGTTCATTTGATTTTCAATTTGAAGTTATCAGAAGTCTAAAAGAATATTAGTCTGGTTTTAGTTGAATCACCATTAGATTGCAATTTAAAAAAATATTCTTTTTTTAGTGCTTACAAGAAGAACTTTCCAAACATTGCCTCTCAAACTGCCTTTGTTGCTCAGAACATACAGTCTTTTTTTGAGCCAAACGTATCTCTGAAATGGTGTATCTGACTTTTACTATTCGAGCCGATGGAGTACTGCATCATGTACCCATAATAATACATCAAGAATTTCCAATACTTTCTCTGTACAGCCTCCATATTTTTATGTTATAGGCCTAACTGGGAAATGCAGGTGTCATTCATAATACAGGGTGCATTAATATTGAACGTGGAGTGTATAACTCCCAGAAAGCAGCTGTTCGTTATTGCTGTCACCTCTGTGCCTCCGGGGTGAAAGGTCATTAATAAAGAATATGACAGGTACATTATCCACAACAAGCTAATGCCACTCCTTGTCCTTTATGCCTTCTATTTCCTTTTCAGAGCTGAGATTCATTTGGAGGAATCGTTTGAAGTATCTGTGGAGTCAAATATGTTTTTGGAGACTTTGCTATGAGTCAAAATCCTTACAAGGGATGCATAATGAATTGAAATCAAACCCATATCGCTATTTAAATGGATGCAATTATCAAATCGCAAAGGCTGCAATTTTTGAAGTGCAATATTTTCCAGCAAACCAACAAAATATGTAGTTTTAGATGCTAAAAACACAAAAGTAACAAACGCCTGATTAAAAATGACCAAACCTTGACTAAAAGAGACAAAAATGGGACTAAATGTGACAAAAGTGCAACTAAAAAGTGACACACACGCACCTAAAAGTGACAAAAACCTGTCTAAAAGCAAGAAATGCACGATTAAAAGTGACAATAACGCGACCAAAGGTGAATGCATGAATGAAAAATGTGTGACTAAAGCGACAAAAAGCCTATAAAACATGTTATTTAATTAATTTGTCAGTTCATATTTCATTATTTTTGTAAATTCTCTTGTGCTTAAAATGTGAACCTCAAACAGAAGCCCATTGTTATAATAGATATCGCAACTGTAATCACAATTAGATATTTTTTGCAACTCGTGCAGCTCTAACCTTTACCCTCTTGTACCGTATTTCAAAACAATTCAAATTTTTCATCAAAACACCTTTTTTCCCTAAAAGCCCATTCTTGTGACAAAATCATATATGCACGGTCTGTATCTGGTGGTAAAACAGTTTATTTATTGCAAGCCCAGACTAAAGAACCTGATTTTGGGATAAGAGTTAGTTGGCTGTGTATGATGGATGTTCTCTCTGCCTCGCCGTTTGAAAAAGCTGTTCTAAAGCTGTGCAAACGACAAAAATGAATGCATGTGAGGGTTGGAAAGAGCTATCGGTAAGTCTTGTTGCCTTTGTAAATTAACACAATTCACGAGAACTTGCTTTGTTGCTATCCACGATGTGTTCTTCTTAAAGACAAATTAAACAGGAGATGTATTTACCTTGTTGACATGTTTCAGCTGCTTAACTGCGAGCCTCTTCAGAGCTGTCACCGGCGTTGGTGACGTGTCACTTATCAGCTGATGTCACTCCTGAGGCGTGGTCAGCCTGATGGACCTGTCGCTCAGACTGACCACGCCCCCTGCCGCCCGGTGGTCTCTGGAGTAGCGAGTCCCATGTGTGGGACAGAAGGAAGGCTCCGTCGTCACGGTTGATGCGGTCAGTGCCTCGCTTTCTGATTTCAATCGCCTCCTTGATCCAGCGTTTGAACTTGTCGTTTACCTTGTTGAAACATGTCAACAAGGTAAATATATCTCCTATTTAATTTGTCTTAAAGGTCCCATATTCTGCTATTTTCCCCTTTACACAGTCTATTCTAAGGGCTTTGTTGATAAAATTTTGCGTTGTGCAATATCCATAATATAACAGTTTCCAAAAAACACCCATTTCTTGGACTGGCCCCCCTCCTTGCAAAAGCAAACGGCTCACTCTGAGATCTGACCCCTCCGAACAGAGAGCAGGCTGCCTCCCCCGCCCAACCCGCGCGCCTCCCCCGCCCAACTCGTGAAGAAGCCTAGAGCGGAGATAGTGCGCATGCGCCGTGTGCTCCGGTAAACAGCGATACACAAACACAGGAATAAACTTTGTATCCGCCTGACGGTGCGTCGTGCTGAGTCCTACGTCCTGGATCTGACCTGGAGTTTGACGTGCTCCAGTACCTCGACGACGGACGTTGCAGTTTGGTAAATAACAAGCTAACTCTTCGATCTGTCGTATCCATCGTGTAATTACTGTGTAGCATTAGCATTAGCTGTTTTCATACTGCGGCTGCGCGCTTCCTGGAGGCGTGGCTTAAACACCGCGTCATCCTTGTGAAGCGCGTCATCCTTGTGAGGAGCCCCCGTCTGCCTGCTCAGCCGAGGGGGACGGAAAAGACAGTTCTCTAGTGAAAACATGCGGGAATCAATCAAAAAAACACTTGGGCACACATACGAGGCCCAAATAGCACTGTAGGAAGGTTAAAACCTCTGAAAAGTCGATTTTGCATGTTATGGGACCTTTAAAGAAGAACACATCGTGGATATAACAAAAGAAGACATAATGAAAGTTGTTGGAGTTGCTTTGGTGCTATTTGCAACAACAAAAAAACAATGAATAATAATAGCAAAATATAAATAAACTGATGATAAAACAAGGCATGCATTAAAAAATAAAAATAGACAAAAACAACACCAGAGCTTCTGTCCACAGCACCATCTTGGTTCAAAAAGTTGGATGGATTTAAGTACTTCCTTAAGAATATTTTTTGAGATGTGTATTGCTTTGTTTTGATGTATCATGATATTTATATTAATTTAAGTTACACTACACTTCTGTATTACTGACATGCATGAGTAATATTATTTTAGAGCAAGTGGTTTATTTATCATTATTTATTAAGTTAAACATAAAAAAATGTTCAGATTAGATGGAAGGTTTGTGTCTGGTGTTCTGTTTCAGTCTAGTGTCAACATGGGCCAACTTTACCTGAGTTTTGGAAGTAAGAGAAACTTCAGACACAGTAATACGAGAGCGAGACAGAGAGAGCAGATAGGTTATTTTCTCACTAAAAGCCTTTTTGCACGGCAGAAACAAAAAAAAATGTCGCTAAACGTTTCTAATCTGTCGAACCAGAGCAGCAGGACGTGGGTTTATGGAGAAGCCCGGGGTGATAAAAGGCACTGATCCATTTCTCCCGCGGTCCACTGGAGGCCCATTGGGAAGCGTCCTCCGCTCTGTCCACTTATCTCTGCAGAGGCCGCCGCTAACGGGCCGAGAACAGGAGTCGACTGTGTGAACGGGGACCGCTCCTCTGCAGCTGCACGTCTAATCTCGACGCTAATCTGACACGCGCTCGGTCCCATGTGCTCCGGGAGGCCACTCGACATCTGCAGCTGCACTTACTGTACTGACTGAACTGTAGAGACTATACTGCAGCCATGCAAAGACGTAAAGGAAAGTATCCACTCGAGCAGATCCAGAGAAGAGCTGCTGGCGTTAATAGAGAGGCACTTTGCAAGTAGAATAAACATAAATGGATTGAATACATTGCAGCATTTACAGGACAAACAGACATAGATTTAATCCTTTTCTTTCACGCTGGTCTGATGAATGCTACAGACTCTTCCTTTAGTCCGTCCTTCTATGAGTGGGTGAAATTTAAAGTCTATATGGCAGGTTCTCATGTTTTTCTAATGATGACTTAGTTTGGTGGGATATTCCATTCTCTGAGGAAACCGCTTTAGTTGCCTTGTAAGACGATAATGAATCAGTAAAAGGAAAATTATGACCTTCACGGACTAAAAATTAACCCCAAACTGAGGCTTTTGAACAATTTTCCTCACATCAGGGCTGCATTTACCCGGTGTTTTCCCGCAATTGCTTCAATTGATCTCTCTGGGGCGCCACTCACTTCCAGGACACTCGGGGTTAATGGGAGTCAATGGAGCAGGGGGCGGGCCATAGCGCAACTGACGGATGAGGATTCGATGAGCTGGTTGAAGCTCATTAAAGAGCCACCACCTTAAAAAAAAACAACAAAACAAATACAGTATATTGGACGAAACCACATTTGAAAGATATTCGTCTCTGATTTGAAGAACAAACTCCCCGCACAGTCAGAATGCATGTTTGTTTTTTGCCAGAAAAATGCAGTAGTTGAATAAATGAAAGATAGATAAGTATAAGAACATTCCAGGGAAATCGAGCAGGCGACGAACACACAAACTAAAATGTTATGCAGTGCACCTTTAAAGCACAATGTAGGCTAGGTTACTTCATGTTGAATTGTTAGACTTATACATAAATCAAAACTAGGTTGGCATGTATTAATTTGGAGATAACCTTTTCAAAATTCAATATCCAGCTTCTTTCTTAAAGTGTAAATGAACCTTGCAGTTTGAATTTAAGATGTGTTTCGTAATTGCACTTGCACATAAACTTCAGAATATGTTTTGCAGATTTGACATTGTGATTCAAAAGTTAAAAGCGATTCCTCATATTCCATTGACTGCTGCTCGTCTTGTTATAAGTGCAGGCAAGTTTGTGTTTATTTCTGCTCGTTGTGTTGCTTTGGCTTCGGAGAGAGTGTAGCACACAACAAGCAGCTATTATTTTGTTATGAAGCCCCTGAAGGATTCCTGACAGGTACGTGTCTGTCATCTCTCACACATGTAGCCTATAGATTTATAAATATTTGACTGCAAAGCATCTTTGTGCAAAAAAAAAAGGAAACACACGTACCTGCTGGGGGAAGTTTTTTAAGGTTAAATCCAAAAAAGTCACTGAACTGTTTCAATATTGCATGTATTAATATAACTGTATTGTCATAATAAATGTTATGTTAAAAAATAGGAAAATACACAAATGAAACAGGTCATATATGGTATACTGAGGCCTATATTAATGTTAATCTCGCTATATCTTTAAAAAAAAGAAAAGAAAAGAACATTACTTTTAGCCTACATGCTCATTCACAACAGATTAAAGTGCTTATGACAGGTTGGACACTCATTTTACTAAAATGTAGTTAAGATAATAAGATTATACCCACTTCCTGTAAATTATGACATCACACAAGGAGATTCCATAAACGTTACCTAGCAACGATGTTATACGATGGGACGAAACACAGAAATGATCATTAAACAAATGGAAATATATGAAAAAATCTTTATTTTGTTGAATTCCTGTTTAAATAACCTATTACAGGTTGAATTACTCATTTTACAAAAATACAGATAGTTGTATTTAATATTCTTATTCCAGTTTTAATATTCTTATTCCAGGTTTTTTAGATTAAAAATGTACTTCCTTGTTGTAAATTATGTTATCACACTAGGAAATTCTGTAAATGTTACTTGGCAACCATGATGTGCCCAGGGCGAAAATTCCTCTATTGTCACAAGGACTATTCGACAAATAAAACTAAATGAGAAGATCTTTATTTTGTAGAATTATCCCAAACTTTTGAATGGACTGGTATGACGTCATCATGTCATTTTCAACATCTTGTTCCATTTTTCTTCACAAACTGACACTTGATTGGTGTAAAACTATTATTCTTTTTACAACAGGTATAATCCCACCAAATTCAAAAGATTAGACAATGATAGAACCTTTCACATCAAATTCAAAGATCAAAAACAAAATTAAACGATGTGTACTATGTAAAGCCTGCTTGTCTCCATGGAAACGTTATTGCTATGCCTGGAATTTTCAACAGTATGGCATGAAATATATCTCTATGGCAGCAAGCAGGTAACTGTACCAGGCCAAGTACACATCAGATCAAAAACACCTTAAAGGGCCCATGACAGGTCGGACCACTAATTTACCTAAAATGCAGTTAAGATAAATATATTTCAAGTTTTGCTAAAATTCTTCACAAATGTTATCCCGGTTTAGCAGTTTTATACGTTTTAATTTCACTTCCTGGTTGTAAATAATGACATCACACTAGGAAATTACCATAGCAACCACACTGTAAACTGGGCTAAAACTCATCTAATGTCATCAATTATTTTACCTGACAAATAAAAATATATCTGAACTTATTTATTTAGTTGAATTAAAGTTTAAATGGTCACAAAAGAAGAAAGTAGTTTATTTTGTGTAAATCATGTATAAAGTTTGTCTCCCCAGTGTGATTTCATCAGTTTGTTTACTTCCTGTAATTTTCAACATATTTTTCAACTTTTCTCCACAAATGGCGACTTGATTGGTGTGAAACTATTATATATATTTACAACAAGTATTAATACACTGAATAAAGTCAAAATTAGAAAATCATAAAAACCTGTCATGCGCACTTTAAAGTGAATTTCATGGAGACACCATCAGTTGACCTTTAAAGACCTTTACAAACCTAAGCAACAAAATATTCAAATAAAAACTGATCACTATGGCAACACTGAAAAGACCCATACATAAAGTTGCATTAAGCAGCAGATATTTCCTGTAATCAAAGACTCGTGAAGACCTTGTAGTTTCATCGCATTTGGCCTGAAATAAACATCTCTGCTTCCACCTCGCTGCCCTCCAGACACGACAAACACAAATTTAGGAGATGAAAATCAAACAGTTTCCCAGACAGCCGAGTGTACAAGCGAGGCCAGATAACTGCAGTCTTTTCCATCACAGCTGCTCCTGGTAATGTGGTTCAGCCCTGTCCAAAAGTCAGGTTCAAATATGGCTTCATTTGTGTCTTTAACATTCTTTTTTGTAGTGAAACTGAAAGGAACGACTACAAATATCTCTTGTTATCAAACTACACATAATACCACCAGAGTATACAGTGTAATGGAAGTATTATAGCGGGCTGGTGGACGCCAAGAGAAATAAAATGCAATGTCGGGTTCAATCTACTGTGGATATGAGGGCTGAGAATATTGCTTAAATAGCGTGCAACAGAATAGGAAAGACATGATAGAAGGTCCTGTTGCAACTGTTTGAACTGAGAGTGCTGCCCTATTGTGCGAATGACAAACAAACAAAGGACAGAAAGCAAAGACGTGTATGTTTCATGGTCGGTCTATATATCTGTGTCTTTTTCTTCCCCTACACCCAAAGCCGTAACACATAAGACTGTGAACACTGAAAGACCAAGGTCAGATTCCACTACTGAACAACACATTTCTTCTTACACAGTCAATCTCAAAGCAGAATAACTGTTTTCTTTGTGTCACAATGTGGTCTTGTGCAAACTCTGATAACACTCAAGATCGTTCTAAAGCTGATCAGGAAAGGTCTTATGTTTGTCGTGTAATTTATTGTAATTTTTAAATGATTCTTGCTCAAATGAGTATCTTGTTGAATACGTTGTGATCTGATTTTTGACAGTTTTGACAACTTTATTTGCAAGCTCTTTCATGTTAAATGTCTGGGAAGGGGAAGGTTAAAGGAGCTGTATCCAGTTGAGTTTTTGTTTAATAAAGTAAAATCAATTTTGCCTAGGGCTGGGCAACACGGTGATAAAAAAATCGAATCGTGAGCTCGTCCCTGTGACAATCTGCTATTTTTATGAAATTGTCGTATCGTGATTCACTGTTTGTCTCTTTAATGCAGCTGTCTGTTCAAACACACTTTTTCTCCGGTTGTTTAGCCTCTGAAGCCTCTGAGCAGATGACTTTATTCACCTCTTATAGACCAGGGCTGCACGATTCAACCAAATCCACGCAAAATCACAATTTAATGGATGTAATTAGCAAATCGCAAAGGCTGCAATAATGTCTTCCACAAACAACAAAATGTCTTGCTTTGAATTGAATAAAAACTGCTAACGCTGTAGTTTGGATTTGGAGAGACATAAACACGCCTACAAACAACAAACGCAACTCAATGTACCAAAACGTGACCAAAAACGACAAAAATGTGACTAAAAATGACAAAGACGTGACTAAAAGTGACAAAGACGCAAATAAAGTGACAAAGACGCGTTTACATATGACAAACACAACTGAACGTGACAAAAACATGATTAAAAGCGGCACAATTATGTTTAAAATGTGAATTTGAACGGAATCCTATTATCGAAACATAAATTGTAAATCTAATCTCAATCGCACTGGTCAGAAAAATCACAATTAGATATTTTTGCTAAATCGTTCTGCTCTATTAAAGGCAATAGGAAAATACAAAGTGAACACAAAGTGAACATGATAAAATCGAAATCATGATCTGGCCCCAAGAAAATCGTGATAATAATGTTTTGCCATATCGCTCAGCCCTAATTTTGCCCTAGTACAGATAAACTGTAAAAAAAAAAAAGCTGTTGGGGGTGAAGATTTGTCAATTTTGCTGTCTACATCTAATCATAGAGGGGTTTATTCTTCAGAAACCCTGAAGTGTGCTGTTACCATGGTAGTTTTACAGTGACAGCAAAGCTCAGTCCGACCTCTGAGAATTGTGAAAAACGCTTATAAACGCGGTGAATAATTGGGATGTTTAGAAGATATTGGGTAAATGAGCAATACATGCGGACTGCTTGACAGAACTTAAAATGAACTAGTTCTGTTTTTCACGTTTAAAGCGGCTGTACTAGATTTTTACTGTTTTGAAACGTGAAAAACAGACCTGGTTAATAATGACGTCTTTACATCAGTCACATGTATCGCTCACTTTCCTAATGCAGCCACAGCATCCTAAATATTCACAGTGTTTATTACAAAGTTTATTTGACGCTTTTACGATACTGTATATCTGTACTGACTTTATTACACATGAACGAGCGCTGCATGTTATGTGCGTGTATGTGTTGTATGTCATGTTTTGTCTCGTATCCTGTATTTTATGTCATGTTTTTCCTTTTACTGCTGTCTTTTGGGATTACCTTGAAAATGAAATGGCTCATCTTCACATTTCTTACATCTTTGCGAGTTAATTTCACTTTTGGCATTTGGATTTGACTAAAATGCAACGCAAATTAAAGTAGAATTCTAAGAAAATCAACCCATGCCTCAGTATACTGTCAAAATAATGTTTCTTTTCTACATTCACAAAAAGTTAACTCATCTTATCATTCTTAAAGGGCCTATGACAGTTTGGACTGCTCATGTAACTAAAATACAGGTAAGATAAATATATTTAAAGTTTTGCTAAAAATAATTATACATTTTATCATTTTTAGCCATTTTTTTAGGTTTGTAATATCACTTCCTGGTTGTAAATGATGACATCACACTAGGAAATTACTCTGCACCCTGGGCTAAAACTTTTTCGTCTGACAAATCAAAATATTCGTGAATTTTGTTGAATTAATGTTTTATGGGTAAAATAAGTTGTTTATTTTGGGTAAATTATGCATTACCTTTGGATGGAATGAGTCTCCCTAGTGTGATGTCATCAGTTTTTTACTTCCTGTCATTTTAAATCAATTTTTCAACTTTTCTCCACAAACCGTGACTTGATTGGTGTAAAACAATATTTTTTTATGTACAATACGTATTAATACACCAAATAAAATCAAAGTGAGAAAAGCGTTCAAACCTGTCACACGCACTTTAATCACTTCTCAGTTATTTAGGTTCAATTTTCTTTAGAATTTCACGTTATTTTTGTATGACACAAGAATAATGAAACCAGCCAGTTGTATACAGCATCTGTTCCTTCCTGAGGGCAAGAGAACAGTTCACGTTTGATCAAGTGCATTTTAACCGCTCCAAAGTGGTATTAACGTGACGCGACTTCAATGGAGAAGGTTGTACTTTACATTCATCATGCTATTTTTCCCGACATTACCAGCAAAGCAAGGGGCCACAGGCGATCAATTTAGTATCGATTGTTCCCCAAGTAGCGACCGTATTTTAAGAAAAGCAGAGCCCACCTCAATGTGATTCATCGTCACACACCGGCTACAAATGGGAAGACCAGAGGAGTGTGCCAGCATTTAATAGGACCCGTTTACCGGACATTACTGTCAGGAGTTTGAGCGTATAGAGGAGATAAGCGGCAGATTATCCCTGTATGTGCAGCCGTGGTTAAGCCTCACTGTGTTTCACAATGAGGAATAACACTGAAGGTAAAGTAAATCTGTTGTCTATTGCACAGTCCTCATCGCACTCAAACCCCTTACCTTGACGACACGCTTTTGTTTCACGGCAATCGCTACGTTTACACACACACGCCAGGAAAACCTAGTCCAATTTAAACCGTTTTTTTGCAGTTGAGCCGTCTTGGTTTTAAACGCAACCCGGTGAAGTCCGTGTGTGGTCTTACTGATGCTGTGTGGTACTAAATCCATTCTGAATCTGATCTTTTGCAAAGTCAATCTGAACAGGCAGGTCACATTACTCTGACTTCTTCTGTGCTGAAATGAAACAGGAGACACATTTTTTTAACAGGGGAAAAGACAAATTAAACAGATTAAACCTTCAAACGCCTGCCAGACAACAGCAATGAAAAAATTAAGCTTTAAACGGGATTGGTTTCGTAAAGTGTGACAATTTTGCCGAGCTAAGACAAAAAATAAAGGGCTTGTATTAACCAATGGTGCTTCCTCAATACAGTATTTTACATTATGTGACGGCAGCACGACTCAGGGTTGTTTTGTTCACATCACACATTTCAGGGCTGTTTGGTTTCACACATGGAAACTGATTGAGTCACATTTTATTTCCAATGTGAATGGCCTCTCAAAAAAAAAAAAAAAAAATCTGAATTGAGCAAGGGAATATATTCTGCATTTTTCATAGTGCTGTTAGCCTTTAAACATAGCTCTTGAGTGCCTTATTCATTTTATTAACTGTGTTATCAGTCACTATGAAATTACACTTACTGAACTCTGACAATATGTCCAAATATCCCGGAAGTTCAGCAAGACGCGTGTTTGATGCTCGGGAGGAGAGGATTTTCTAATGAACATTCCTCAAAACAAAAGTGTGAATGCAACTGAATGCTACTCCAGGTATGTTTTTGATGACGGAACATTGTTAGAACATGGTTAAACGCTCAAAAAAGTTACTGTAGCAGAATATGTGTCCTTTAAGACCTGCAGTGTGAACGTAACCAGGGAGAGGCATTCAATCACAATCAGAATAGGTTTATTGCCATTGTCAGTGATCATAGGAACATAGGAACTTGCTTTGGCATAAGGTGCAATATAAAACAATGAATAAAATATTAGAATAAAATGCAGAAAATTAAGAATAAAATAGAATAGAATAGACTAAGACTATATATAGAAATGTACAGTTGGACAAATAGTAGTGCAAATTGACAGTGCAAATAGATAGCTCTTTTATAATATATAGTTAAAGTGGCAGGTGTTATAAAGTGTTCATGATCCAACAGCAGAGGGAAAGAAACTGTTCTTGTGGCGGGAGGTTCTGGTCTGGATGGACCGTTGTTCCCGAGTCCTGGAGACGTACAGGTCCTGGACAGATGGAAGGCTGCAGCCGATCACCGTCTCATCAGAGGCACAGTGCACTGTAGTGTCTGTTTGTCCCGGGCTGTGGCTCCTGTACCACACGGTGATGGAGGAGGTGAGGATGGACTCGATGATGGCTGTGTAGAACTGCTCCATCATCTGCCCCGGCAGCAGGAAGTACATCCTCTGCTGGGCCTTATATTACCAGGACAATTGCCCGGACAATATTATACGTCGGGCATAATCATTCATTTTAGATCAACAGAGATGATAAAATAACTCCCTCCATGGTCTAGCAGTTGTTTTGTTTTCACCCGCTGAGTGAAAATTAAGCCAAACAACTACCAGAGTTTCAATGTGTTTATTTCCGTTGCAGCGAGCAAATAACTTGTGAGCTTTACAGTTCTAAGCAAATCTGAAGCTCAAATGCTCCACATGAAATGATACGTCACTTATCTATGTTTGCCCAAAGTGTGGTTAATTAAGTGTGTTTTTGTTAGTAATTAAAGGACAAGTATAATGTAAAATTGCCATTTTCGAGCTTTTAGCCAGGTTCTAACATTGTTCCGTCATCAGGAACATACCTGGAGTATCATTTATCATTTTTTGATGATTCCTGGTTTGAAAATCCTCTCCTCTCTAATTGTCAAAAACACTTTGAATTTTGAATTCCTTCGATGTGTGACATTTTTTGATAATTGATGTGATTTATCTGAGAATCTTTTGCTGTTTTAAGCCCTTAAATTATCGCTCTGAGCATATTTGCCATCTAAACACGATCAATACAACTGCGTCACATCTCTTTAAATCTGCATTACAAAATATTGTGGACAAATATGTGTAATTGCCTCTGCAGCCAGTAGATGGAGCCACGGCTGATAAAGTTATATTAAAAAACCAAAAAAAAAAAACTTTTTTTGAAAAACATGAGATGTGAATACAAATAATACATACTATATGTCCTTTAAAGCCGCAAAGTTTTGGTGCTAATGCTAAATCACTAGATGCCCTGAATGTCCCTCAGCGTTTCTTTTTGTTACATGTTGACTGGGACAAGATTGCTCTGACAGGTTTTGGGGCAAAGACTATCTGAGTTCTGATGTTTAGCACGCTCTGATGTAAACTTATGGAGTTTATTCTGCAGGGCCACAGTCTTATCTCCATGAGTTCAGGTTGATTGACAGAGGGATTAACCAGTCAGGGAATGCATGGTCCGTCTGTGTCAAAACAAACCCTGGCGTCTCACAAGTGAAGAAAAATACAATAAAAATCAGCCAGAGCACTGAGAAACAACATGGACCAAGTCGATGAACGAAAACACTGTTAATCCAAAGTGAGAGAAGTTTGATTTTGTTCTAAATGATAAAAGGAGCTTGTTGGTTCACTGTGTCACTGACATATCAAACCCGATGGCACGGCTCTGTCTGAGTTTGAAGTGAGACGCACAGAAGCGAGTACTGACTAGACAGTGAATCCTACACAGAGGATTTTAGTCTTGAAGCCATACAATAACCCCTTCTACTCCAAACAATGACCCACAAACAAGCTGGTCCACATCCTCACAGCCATTGTGCAGAAATTTAGCACCATTCAAAAACGAAGAAAGAAGAAAATCCGTAATCACATTTTAGCTTTTGTAAGAATGCATACAGATTTAGAATGCACTTGGACAGAACTCCTTCACATTCCTGTGCCAGAGATAAACTATTGTAATTGTTATGTTTTTTTTCCCCAAACACGATCTCTTTCACGAATTCGTCTTGTCACAGTGAACCATTTGCAAAGTTACTTATAGTTAATCAGTCAGTCATCAATTAATCATCATCAAATAATTATATCGAGACACAGAAGTTATGAAATGTGAAAAAGAAATCCTGTTTTTATGAAACTATAACAGTGTCCTTGAATGCACCACGGCCGGCAACAGACTATAGGGAAAATGTTACTGTCTGATTATCTGTGAACGCATCATCGGTGCAAACATACAAAATGTGATGTGGAGGATAATTAAGGCCAGATTCCAGTGAAAAGTGATGAATACGAATATAAAACATGATAGAGGATTAACTGACAGGGGTGTCAGACTGGGGGGGTAAAGGGTACTGGTTTCCCCGGGGCCCAAGGCAGGGAAGGGCCCTCAAAAGCATATGATTTATCAGTTTTTGTTGTTATAAAATACACTGTGCTTTCAGTAAAGTCCTTGAGAGACTAATTACAATTATGCATGAGGTCAAAGGACCCCTTCACCCTTTAAAAGAGAGGAAAATCATTGCTATTAGCCAAGTTGTTAACAAATAAAACTAATCATTATAATTTGCAGTTAGTGTGTTTTCTTATAGTAATGATACGTTGCGAAATGTTTATGAAATTGGTCTGGTAGTTCTGACAAAAACAAACAGTCCTGAATCTAAATATTAGCCGTAGCTACACAGGATGTCTATAAATTATCGAGTAATTATTAGGTGTACTGTGTGTAGAAAGCATAAGATGTATATTCTAGGGATAGTGAGTGAAAAAATAACAATAATAACCAAATTTGCTGGGATAAATAAATCATATAGGCTACAAAATATGTTTTAGGGGCCCTACGAGAAAGTTTGTACCTGGGGCCAAGAATTTGGTGCCATACGCCCCTGTTATCTGACGATAATTTAGCACACTGTGAGAGCTTTCTGAATATTTTAAATGAAAAAGTGAACAGAAAAGACCACCTACGACAATGAGATGAAATAGAACTGAACCAAAAAGAAGTCCGACATAATAATGAAATAAACGTACTCTGTCAAGGACGCATGAACACTCCGAATGAATATAGATTGAAAGTCCAAAAATGAAGAAAGTGACTGTCCCTGACAACTGAAACTTGGGCACTGACTTTTAGCTAAATTCCAGAAAGTTCTGCAGGAGGAGGAGGATGATTGGAGGGAGCATAGAACTCTGATTGGCTGGATGGTTGCTGGAGCAGAAGTGTCCAAATAATAATGAAAAACAGTGAAATCCAAAGACTAAGAACTTATTCTGCCACAAACACACAATATCCAGGTTAGACTGTTACTGTCACAAATGCTGATCGCTACAAATACTGGAAAGAATGGGAAACCCCCCCCCAAAAAAAATACATTATGATTCTTACAATCCTTAAAGGTGACCTGTGAAACTTTTCTGGTGTATGTATCAGGATTTACCACCTGCTTGTTTGCATTTACATGTTACTGACCCAGAATGTTTCCCAGTATGGCATTAAACACATCTATTCCTTGCAGACAGCAGTTGCTAAAGACGAGACACTGCAGGTGAACAGGAAAAAATCTTAAATATAAAGATATCATTTGGAAACGTCTCCTGTAGTTAAGTCTTATGAGTTTTAAGAGATCTGAAAACCGTTTACAGAGTTGATTTTTGATTCATTATTTAGTTTCTCATTAAACTAGATCAAACTTTTTTTCTTCATTAATACTCATTTTACATTAATAATTGAATAAATCAGGCTTTGAATTGGATATCAACAAATCCTTTTGTCAAAATCTTGCTAAATACAAGATTGTAAAGTTTGGTGTGTGTGATCTTTTATGTCTGTGTGAGAAAAATACATTTTAAGAAACCGACCTTTGAAGTTACAATATCTAAGCGAAATCTATGGATGCAAGTCTAATTAATGAAATAATAAAACATCTTAAGGAGCAGATTGGGCATGTTTTTTTGTTTCTACATGGACGCCTATATGTTGAGAGAGCAAACTGATCAAAAAATAAAATAAACTGAAATGAAAAAAAGGGTTTTTCAGATCTGTGGAGAGGTGACCCTGCTCATAATAAGAATGCGTGCTTTTCAAAGTATATTTAGCCCAAAAAACATACTTAATCATATAAACGCTATAAGCTTGTTTTTAATTACAAACTGTTGCAGGTGGTTGACCCCAAACAAGAAAAATTACACAGCCTTTAATGAAGAGGCACACGCAGCCACATGAGATGAAATATGGAGGTGCAGGCGAACAGGGTAAATAATGAGCTGAAGGAGTGCTCACTTCCTGTTTAGAGAGGTCAATCACCTCGAGGGCTTCCGGCTAATTGACTTTTAATTAGCGTCTGATCAACACAAGCAGCTGCACAGATACACACACAATGGCACTGCTGCTGAGGCTGAGCACAGAAGAAACAAGTCTTTCAGTATAAGAACCCTACACAATACACGCAATAACAACTTACAAAGACGCAAGAGTGGCACATCTGCACTGACAAAACCTATTGAAAATCTCTGTGCCACTGCGGTTCACACTTCACAAAACGGCGAATACAAAAGCAAAGAGTTGTTCACTTAAAATCTGTAAAGAGATGAAGACTACTTTTGCTTCCTTTTACTTTATTATCCCAGCTAAACAACCAAACTGGAGATGTAAGCCTTAGCCTTGTGAGCAAACAGAGGAGCCAAACCCTCAGAGGAGGATAGTGGGTTTGCGGTCCCTGTTCACCGGAGCGATGCGGGGGCTGGTCTTACAGTCTGTGTGTGGAGGCTGATGAGGACTGATTGGACGCTGCAGGAGCAGAATGTCAGCAGCTGCAGTGCTCTATGATAGGAGTACAGTGACCTGATGAAAATGGCTGAAATTCAAGATAGGAAAACCACACGCACGCAAGCTTACATACGCAAGCCCTTCCAGCGATCAGAGGCTAATCTCTTTTAGAGGGGTTCTTTCAATAAGTTGGCTTTTTGTCGATCTCTGACATTACCAGGCTGTGTGAGGGAGACCGGGTAGCTGGTCTCTTGGTTTTCTGTGTCTGCACTGCCCCAATGTATTTGCCACAGAAGTGTGTGCAGCCTGTTTTCAGCCATGGACTTGTGTTCAAATAAATCAGCAGAGGAATAGTACATTGTTGAGTACGTTCACTCCCTTATAAGACAATAAAGTTTTGTGTACTGACAAACAATTGATCCTGGACCAATAATATGTTCACGGCAACTAGCAGGATCTGAGATTCGAGTATGAATTTCAGAATAGTCTTATTGTCACGTTAGAAAGGAGATGGACCAAGGCGACCAGGTCGTTGACATTTAACTGAGTCCAGATAACAAGCCCAGTGTGAGCAAGCTGATGGTAATGGGAGGAGCCCTGTGAAACAGCCAAAGGTCTGTGATTAGTACAGAGGAAATCAAGCACATGTTCTGATTGTGCTCCGACTCACCTCGTCCTCTTCAATCTACTGTTTCCAGGGAAGCAGGCTTTATAGATGCAGAACACCAGCAGCCACAGCCGGGGAGCTCAAAAGAGAAAGGTTTACTTATAGAACATGCGTGTAATATTCAAGTTTATATCTAGTATTCTCTGACACGGACGCGACAGCATTTCCCCCAAACTCAAAGGTCTCTGACCAGTGCATACTGTTGTTGTGATTAGTGGTGGGGCCAATGCAAAACCGTCAGTGAACCTCAGGGCAGCTGTGGCTCCAGAAGTGGCTTACCACCAGTAGGTGGGACATGAATAAATGGAATGAAATGTAAAGCATTTTGAGTGTAAGAAAAAAAACACATATATACAGTATACACACACTACTACTATTACATCTCTGACTGTTAAATTTGACTCAGAACAATGTCAAACACACTACATATGATTTACTATCTATTCTGTCTATAATGGGAAACACCATCTGCACGGTGTCGCCAAAGGTCAAGATCAAATCCACCATTTCTCACAGTCACACAGTCGACCAAGGACTTGTGTTCCAGCCAGTGCTTTAACTGAAAATGTGAGTCGGAGCAATAAACCAGAGCTGAGGTGCCACCAGCTGGACTTTTACCAGCCTGGTTTAGGCCTCCGGGCTGAATCATTAGTGTTAAACAGGTTCTTTATTAAACTAAAGGTAGAGGACAGGTGGGAGCAGGAGGTATGCAATAAATGTTTAAAGGACCAGACGAGGATGCCACTTTGGCCAATGATGTTATGCCTTGTATTGTTTGATTGTTTTGTATTTGTCATTTAAAATTGCATCTTAATACTGATGTTTCTGTAGACACTGTGGTGAGCTGGCAGGATACGGTTAGTCATATGCAAGTGGTTTGTGTCATTTCTCCTCTGTTCTAGACGACATGCATCATTAAGTCGTGAGGGTGACCGTTCAAACGACCCCAAGTGAAGGAGTGTTGTTACACGTCTTAGCGTAACCCACTGGTATAACCTAAACCATGACATTTAAAAGAAATTATCAGAAGAACAATTGTTTCTTTATTGTGGAAAACTAATCTATAACAAAGCCATTACACATTTATTAGAAAAACACTCAAATTTGAACTAATAGCCGTTAAATGATCCGCCTTAACACTAAACACAGAGGATGTGACGGACCTAAATGAGGTATGAAACAAATTGAGCAGAGATCATTTTTTGCTCATTAGCTTGATAACTTTATTAAAATCACGTCGCACAGTGTGGCAGAGGACACAAAGTATTCAAATGACTGAGCTAAAAAGAAGTTGGGTGTGAATGCTAATGCAGAGAGACAGGCTGACATTCACTGTTTAGTTCACAAATGACTTCCAAAAGTTGTGCCAGACTCTCTTAGCGAAGGGACTAGGGACCAGGGACGTGATTCAGCAGCATCCCCCTTTGTGCAAAGCCATTTCCTGGTATCAAACTGACTGTCATCCCAAGAGGTGAGCAGAGGATTGAAATGTAGGATGGGGAAATCCAGCAGGAGACAGAATTATAACAAGATTTTTTTCAATTTTCTTTAACTCGAGAAAGAGAAGTTCTAGGTGTGAGGTCTATAAAGGAGTCAAAATTCCAGAGAGAGTTGTCAAAATGTGTAACAAAAGCAAAGGAAAGTTGAGCTGAAGTGGAGGATATTGCGAGATGTGACATGAATGAATCCGATGCTTGCACATGGGATATTTTGGCTGAGATCCTTTGCCAGTTTGCAAATGCCGGCTTCATGTCTTTACAATAAGTCCCAGTGGAGAGGACCCACTGAATGACCACTAAATTCGATTTAAAAAGTATTTTTGCAGATGTCATGAACAGCTCAATGCTTAAGGCAAAGAAAAATAAATCTCTAAAGTGAGCTTTTTTTAAATTACATCTTTGGAGCAGTCTTGCCTCACTGCATGATTCCCTGTCTGGGTAATGGCTTTATGTGTGCTGTTTCCATGATTTCCTTAGGTTTGGGTGGGTTTCTTGGGGGTACATTTTGAATTTTAGCAAAGAGTCAATGGTGAGTGATGACTTTTTCCTCCAGTAAAAGCTCAAACACATCTAAAATGTGAAAAAGCTGCTAAAGGCTGACAACATATATACTGTAAGAGTCCAAAACTTCGTAACTTAAATCTAAAGAAAGAAATCAAATAAACAGTTGTAGAAAAACAGATAAACAACAGAACACTGCAGTCACATTTATCACTGATACAGACTTTGGATCACACACAGTTGGACTCATTACCTTTCTGTCCAAAGATGTTTCTGAGTCCAAATGTCACTTGAAGTGTCCTAAATCTCCAACTGTTGTTAAACGAGTTAAGCTCCACACAGTCCCAGCAACAACAGATAAAGTACTTTCAGTTGATATTTAACAGTATAAAGTTGACATGAGCAAAACAAACACTCCGCGGACCAAAAATACGTCAAAGAAAAGCAAAGAAACATAACCATAATTCTGCCACTCAGTCAGAATGTTGAGTATTTTTTCGAGTAAAATAATGTCTCTGCCTGATCTTTAATGACTAATCCTGGCCATGAAAATAGAGAATAGAGAAATAGAGCTTAGGTTATGTCATCATACTGCACATCACATCATTTTTTAGCCTGATGTAAAAGCAAGGGACATTTTATTCCTAAAAACTTGTCCATTCTAAAGTATTGTTACCTGTGGTGACCCAGCAGCTCATCCGGTTGTCCCATGGTTCTTTTGTTAACTTTTTTTTTACATCTCAAAAGAAAACGAAGCTCATTAAACCGGACAACAATTTTGAGCATGAATACTTTCACCATTCATCCATGTAGCTTCTTAAGAAAGGTTCTTGCAAGACACTGCTGTAAATATTTTTTTGACAGTGAAGTACTTAGCTCCTCCCTTTAGACAGCTGAGGCAATTGTAGGAGCCATTTTGACTGCCCTTCAAATGTGCACCTCCAGCCCCTATGGGGCACTGTAGGGTAACTGTTGGGAGTGGAAACCCCAGATATAAAGGGGGCAGGAAATTGGCACCAGGTGTTCGAAGGTGCAGAGGCATATGGTTTTTGACCGTGTCTAATATAGTTCCATGTGCTCTTGTGGCAAAGGTGAGACAAATAAATTCATTTTAACTATTTCACTGGACTATCTTTGATACTTTCGGAATACACGCGTGCTTAAAGACTTCTGTAGACCTTCAACCAATAGTGGCTGTTTTGCAGGGCTAATCAGCCTCTAGAGCAATAACTCACCAGAATCCTGTCAAGTGAAGAAGCAACTTGGATGAGCAGCGAAACGTGTTGAAGCCTTTTTCAGTTAACAGAATTAACTGTTCCTTTGCGATAGAACATATATGGACGACTGAGGGATAACACTGACACTTTACTCATTGTTTATGCTAATGGATCAGTATGGACAGCTCAAGAGTTGGAGAAGAGTGCTTGATTGCACCAGTGACTTTGAAGGATGAGTGAAATGACACATTTTTCAAGGACAATAGTGAATCTTAAGATAGTTGCTTAAAATAGCCCTTTCAAAGCTACTTCTACTGTAAGAAATGTAGAATCATGCTGTGTATCCCTGTACGATGGTTGATTTCTCAGCCGCCAGACCCTGCGCAGCTGCATCTGCGAACAGAACAAGACTGTAACGTCCCGCTGTGACCGACAATATCCCACTCTTTCTGTTTCCTGTCAGCGGCGACACACAAACAAACGATAAATAAAATATTGCTCTGTCTGCCTCCGTGCTCAGTCTGGGTGTCTGCTGTGCGCTGCAGCCTGCCTCATTGCATCGGCAGACTCACACATTTCGGCTCAAACTGTGGGTGACAAGCAGAGCGCTGGCCTCAGGCGACTGGCACCGCTATAACATTTGGCCACACAAGAAACAAACAACCACCCAGCGAGAAATCAATATGGAGATGTGATGGAGGAAAATGGCGCCACGTCGAGGGAGATTATGGAGCTAATGGCTGTACCTGCAATGACTTTTGTCCCATTTTTGAAAGAAGAAAGTCAACTCCAATTATACTGTCTTAATAATGCACAGTGGGACAATATATCAGACTTAATTACAGCTAAGTGTAATTATAGATAATGACGGCGGGTCTATTTTGTCAGATAACAGCTCATGAATATGGTGTGGATTTAACTATGTAAACAGACTTTCTTTTCTTGTCTGTAAAGCCAGAGCTCGGAGGAGGTGGAAGTCACAACGACAAGGATAATATGGGCAATTTGAATTCATTCAATAATTGTAGTATGTAGCTGGTTACGTTATAAGAAACTTGGCTTGATGAAACGATGAAAACTGGTGATGAAGAGGAGATGGAGGCAGCAGTGGAGATGATAATGGCTCAAATGGTGCAATGATGGAAGGGAAGGACATTGTATTGACATGATTGAGTTGATTAGTTGAGAGAAAAAAGTACCTTGCTATGATTGGCTGACAGTATAGGAGCAGGAATGACTTTGGTTTAATAACGTGATTTTCAATTTTGTGAAAGGAAGAAGTAGGTATTTAACATGGATGTTTTGTTTGGCTACCAGCACAGTTTTAGATGGAAAAGTGAAGAAGGGTCGACCTCCTTTGAACAGCCAATCAGCTCTTTTTTTCTCTACACACAAAGCAAGTTTACAAAACACAGGGAGGGTTTATTTCTTACTAGTTTGAAATGTATAATATATTTCGAATAAGTTGAAAACAGAGTGAATTGGTCAGATTTTATTCCTCTTTTACAATTTCCGGAGAGAAAACACAACTGACCCATTTATGAGAAAAAGCTTTAAAAGGGGCACTATGGATTGTCTTTCTGGGTTGAGATCATCTGCATGGAGATGTTATAGCATAAATTTGAATATTCCACAGTATGACATTAAACATGTGTCTTTCATGAGGCAAGCTGGTGACAGAGCAGATCTGTGGAGAGGCGAGCGCACTCATGGTAAGAACATGTTTTTATAGCAGTTAGAACATCTGTAATTGAGGGAATGTAAGACCGATAAGTTAAATTCCAAAGGCAAATCAATAAAATCACCACGGAAACAAACAAGTAGCTCCCCCTCCACCAGAAAATTTACAAAGTGCTGCTTTAACAATGTCTGAAATTTCAAGTTCAAACACATCACACAGCACAGAAACGCCACTAACTTTGTATCAAATGCGTCTCAAAGTCGTACATTACTGAGCGTCATCTCTTTGTGGTTGTAGATGGAGGCTGCAGGGCTGGTCTGACAGCTCACAGTGAAGTGCTCGGGACACACTGTCAGACAGATCACCTCGTCTTCTTGAGTCCCAGCAGCAATACTTTGATACCTGAGTTGCCCCCGGCGACTGTCACGGGCATCATCCTACACACAACGCTGTCCCACACTGCATCTGTCGTGTTCAAGTATTCAGAAAATATTTTGGGAAAGTAAGCATGTCAGATTCAAACAAGCCTTGATGGAAAACTGCCCCTATTTTCTGGTAGTTTAAGAGCTAAAGTTTCCCACCAAAAACTGCAGGACATAACAGTAAACTTCACAAGTTTGTTCAGAGAATGACAAACAGCTTGGGGCCAGTGAAAAGAAAACACATTATTTTCCCATTCCAGAAAGTTTCTACATATAGAGAAAAGTCCAAATATTTGTTAAACTTCTGCTTGGGTCTAGTGTAGCTCCAGGGTTTATAATTTTTGGTTGTGAAATGCTTTAGTGCTTTAAATTCTTCCCAACATGACTTTAACTTGGGGCCTTTTATTCCGGACATTCAAAGTAAAACAAACAAATAAAACAAACAAAAATACACCAATTCTTCTAACAGCAACATTATTTACTACTATTGTCTATGCATAAATTATCTCTATAATACAACGCACTGAAAAACAACGGCTGAGATTACCAAGCAAGACTGTGCAAAAAAGTTTCAAAAAACTGTACTAATACAAACATTTACCAATTCCTTTCTCAAAGACCTCAAGACAATAAAACTCAAACGTATATAGCGTTTCAAAAAATACATTTGGAACATTCCTGCCGCACTGCAACTTTCCATTTTCAGGGTGCAGCCTCCTGTGTGTGGAGTTTGCATGTTCTCCCTGCATAGAAGAAGTACAGAACTGAAGTAAAAGTACAGAACAAAAAGAAGTACGAGCAAGTTTTGCGAGTCGGATATCCTGATCTTAATAAATGATTTTGCATGGAATGGAAGCGACTGGTCATTTCTATTTACCTCATTTGAAGCATTTGAGGCATGTCCCCATAAACTTGCAATAAAAAAAGAAAAAAAGAGAAGAAAAACCCAGCTACTTTTCTGTCAAGTTAAAAAAAAACAAAAAACAACAACAACAACAAAAAAAAACTTAGTGGAGCAGAAAGTCAAATAGTAAAATAAAATAAATGTAAAAAAGTATCCACTGTAAAAAGTACTAAAGCAGTGTTTTTCAACCTTTCTTGAGTCACTTTTTGGTTAAAAATATTCCTTGGCACATTAGCTACACCAATCTTATTAAATAGAAATAACAAAAGGTGTTAACAGTAAATATTATCCCTTCCCTGGTTCTCTAAATGTTTTGATTAATTTGCTTTCATTTTTGGTGAAGAAGTTGCTCAGGACACTCCGAAATATTAACTTACTTATTTAAATCCATGGATCTGACAAGGCACACCTGGCAAGACCAAGTAAAAAATGTCCTTTTACGTGATGTACTTTGTTACGTTCCAGCTCTGTATCTGGGCGAGTTTCTTCTGGACAGTTTGCGCTCTCAATCAGCTAAAAATCAGCGGATGCTTCATCTTTAACGCCCAGGGACGGCTGATGGGAAGAAGCTTTAAGTTGTTCACCACGACACAAACGAATCTCCTCCTCTTCCTCTTGCAGTTGAACTTGGTCGTGTCAGGTTCACCATTTCACCTTCAGTCACACTCCACTCAAGTATTATTCACTCCTGACTTCTACTTTGTCTGTGCGTCTTGTGATACATGTGTCACTACAGCTTCAGTAAATATTTCTCCTCTCGACTGGAGAGCAGAGTGTGTCGGAACAAGAATATGACATAAACAAACTCGGCGCAGGAGGTTCACTGAGGTGAGCTGTTTGTGGCTTTGTGAAGGAAACGGCAAAATGAACACTACATAAGTTATATAGAAACAAACTGGATACCTGTGAGTGTATATTTTTAATCGAACTAGTGGTGATTAGTAGATTTAGTTTGCGTGGATGCAGTATTGGAATAGTGTATGCAGTAGCAGTTGTTTTGGAAGACGGTTCATTTAGTAAAGCGGACTCAATCAGACATTTTCATTATTGAACATCTTCGTAAGGCCGTGTGGTGGACGCAAATTTTTCTGGGGAATTTGAAACCCCCGATGTTTCCCCCTGCTGTGTCTGGGCGGAAAACATTTGACCCAAAGACAACTGTCCTGAGAAGCCCTGGCTCGTTTTAATATATTTGCCAGTGTTAAGTGTTTTTGTATGTGATTATGCTTGCTTATTTCAAAAAGTTTTTGCATCTTTTCACCGTGTATTGCATTAGCTGCAGGAGGAGCTCTGTCGCTAAAGTTATTTAGTTGTACTTTACACTACTATTGTACTTTTACTACTTTTCTCTGAATCTATTAATAGAGAGTTTGATTCTACGAGAAGCAGGAAGTGTCCCGTCCCGCATGCTAATGTTTGATAGCTTTACCCGGGACACAGAGACTCATGAAAAGTGTTTATGGCTTATATTTAGGATTCTGGCACTGCTGTAGGAATGTGAATGATGCATGTGACTGATGTGAAGAGTTTAAAACAAACCAGTTCACATTTCAAAACAGAAAATTTAAAGTATAGCACCTTTAAACAGTGATACAGTATGTTGATTGTTGGGTTTGATTAAGAAGTACTATTTGTTGTAGCAGCAGTGTTGATTTGCACATAATCAAATCCAGCAAAATCACGTTGTATAATTTCAAGAAAGACATTTTGAGTGATTTGAGTGATTCTTTGAGCATAGAATTTCAAAGTTATTCATTGATTTCCCGCGGAGTCCCATCATCTTCATGTGATTCAGGCTCCACGTGTGAAGAGGAGGCCAAAGTGCAAAACATCAGTAAAGCAAAGAGTTTTAAAAGCACAATTATTCACGAATGTTCCTTGGCTCCTCGCTCTCAACATGGCACTTAAAGTACAGTTTACCAAAAAAAAAAAAAGATAATCATTGCTATTGTCAAAGTAAGAATGATGAATAAAAATTGGAGAGATAAAAAGCCTTTTAAGAGCTGCGAAGGCTTTAGGGAGTCGGCCGTACCCTGAAAATTTTAAATGTAAACAGCCAACTCATTATATTTATTTTCATTTGAATTATTGTGCTCCTCAAAATATGCATTGCTGATAACGTAGTCAAAGGAAAGAAGAGCATATTCATTTTCAGCATTGCTTTTGGAAATACAAATCGTTTCTGTGCCCATATTCATCTGCACTAATTGGGAACACTTCCACACACCATATTCAAACTGGGACTAAATATAGACTTGAATAAATATAAATTGTTCTTAAACCAGCACTAGAACAGGACCAAAGTAGGACAAGTGAAAACACGCACCAAAGAGTTCCAGTGCAATAAAGACGGGAGTAATAAAGAGGTTTTCACAGTTGGCTTTTGTTAAATAAAATAATAATAAATAAATTCAGAAGGAAGGGGACCAATATAATGTAAAGGGAGATTTACAGTTTTTGACAGAAATATCAAAACTTATCATCCACAAAAGCTGAACCTTATCAGTATTCGTTTTGGTTTGGCTCCACAAAAGCAGGTCTTTAAACCTTCCTAACTCATTTGCTTCCACAAACCCTTTGGCTCATCACTAGTTTTCACATGTTTTGTCAACTAGCACAGCTTTTTCACACACAAAAGTGAAGCGGGAGTATATTCTCTGCTCAGCCAAACAGCTCTTGTCCCAAAGTGTCATATAGTGACTCACGGGGCCCTTTATTATAGGTTTGTCAAGATATAATGTTTAATAATTAGATGAAGACATTGTTTAGAGGTCGGATTTTTCCACAAAATTCTGATTTTACAATACACTTTCTGGGGAGGAAAACAAAAATGAGTAATGATGAGAAAGAAAGTTGCTATAACCCAGCTTTAAGTTTATGACTTAAAGTTCTTTCAACAGACAATGAGAAGATGTTGACCTGCCAGTTTTTAATCATTTCTATTGACAAGACTCCACAACTCGCTTTTTACTGCACAAAAATATTTTCTGCATTTGCTCAAATGGCTTTTTCATTTTCGACTATCAGACAGGAACCAACTTCCCGACAGTCTGAAATTGTCTTTGGATCTTAATAATTTCACACAAAACTTGAAAAAGCACATCTCAGAAAATCATCTGCGTCAAGATCAGTCAAGCTAAATTGTATTTGGAATTTTCACAGCTAAAAATGTGCACATATTTTTAAAGATTTGTATGAACTACTGTATTTTATGAAGCCATCAAGGATATTTGAAATGGCGTGATGTTAATAACGAGCTAAGTTGTAATTGTAATGTACACTTTTTCTTGTTGTGTGTACCTGCTGCAGAAAAGTAGCAGTAGCTAAATCTCATGCAGATCATCTTTTCTTTAGTAATATTAAAGGACACATATTGTGCTACAGTGACTTTTCTGAGCGTTTAACCTTGTTCTAAGAATGTTCCGTTGTCAAAAACATACCTGAAGTAGCATTCAGTTGCATTCACGCTATTTCGAGGAATGTTTATTACAAAATCCTCCCCTTCTGAGCATCAAACACACTTCCTTCTAAACGTTCTGGGTCTGGGACATATTTTCAGATCATTTAAGTCCTTAAATCATCGCCAAACTCTTCTGAGCCTTTCTTCTGTCTAAACACCATAACTGCTGCTGGCTTGATAATTACGAATAGCACATTTGCTTCAAGAAATAATATAACTAAGCACTTTGTACCATCTACTGGCTGGATGCAGTACGTAAGTGTATTTCCAGACTGCAGACAACAAATGTAATTATTTCATAATACACATTTTTTTGTTTGTTTAAAAACATGAGATGAAAAATTAAAGGTGTTCAACAGCATGTTTAAAGGCTAATAACGAAATGAAAAATGAATATTTTTCCTTGAATGAATTTGTATATGGTCCCCCAAAAAACAAACAAAAAACTACGGTGAAAAATATGTATATTATACTTTTTTAGCGACTTCACATTTAAAGTAATCTATGCTTTCAAGTCAAAGACATATATGTTGTAATCTTTGGTCCTTGTTTTTTTGTGGCTTTGGCTTTCATCTCAGAACACACCGCTGCAATCATCAAAACACGTGGAGGAATCTCGTGAGTGCTTCGCTTACCTCCCGTAAATCTGAAATATAAAAGCAGTGCTGTATTGAAACAGTCAGATTTTTTCTAGCACTTACCCTCCCAGAAGTCTTTCATCTGCACGTTATCTGTTCGGTTTAATTAGAATTCTGTCGTATGCGCTGCTTTTCCTGCCTCTGCTCTTTCATCTCCTGTCCGACCCAGATCAATTCTTCATGCAATACGCCCCTGTTGACACACTCGGATTTTTTCACTTTTACTAAGGAAGCTCAGAGGGGCCACAAAGCCTGTTACCTCGAAGTTCACACGTCCCGAGACAGCCTTAAGTCGCATTTATGACACAGGGATCGAGCGCCGCCAGCCTCTTTGAGCTGTGTAAACGCCTGGGGCTCGCCGGGCGCTCCTCAATGAAAATAAGACAGCGCCGTATTACTCGGGGCGTATTGTTTTGTTGTTGAATGATTCAAAGCGCATATATACATTTAGAGCCGGCAAACAATGTCAGAGTGTTCAAAACGATGTTGCCAGAGGACTTTAATGGAACAAATGAAATCGCTGTAATATTCGGATATGTTATTGATGTTTGTGTCTTTGATATATCGTTACATCAGTGGGAAATATTCAGATTATAGAATATGATGACACTCAGGAGACAGATCAGGATTGGATTAAACCAAACATTGTGGGGGAAAGTCCAGCAACTTTTTTGGAAAAAGGCCGCAATTCAAGAGAGATAATTATAACAAAAAAAACAAAAACAAAAAAAAAATCATAAAGGAGGTGAGAACTACTACTGGTGAATGCATAGAACACACTGTAGTGTCAAAGTAGTGAACTCAAACTACTACAACAGTCTATTGGGTTATGATTATCCCCCTTATTCCGTAATGTTTTCCTGCTTGTATGACTTTGCATAAGGCTGCCGATGTCGAGGCAAATAAGAACTACACAGACTACAAAGCTGTGTTCAAGCTGGCCAGAGAAAGGAGAATTGTGAGAGGGGAATCACTATAACATGATGCATGTCTGATGTACAGTACAGAAAATGACCAGAAATACCAATTACAATGGAAGAGTGGGTTAATAGCAGTCAGAATTAAAAGTGGGTAGGCTGTGATAAATGGGAACTAACATGCCGTTTGTGTGGGTGTAATGATAAAAGCCCAGTACTTGTGTATTTACGGTAACTGAATGATATTCGGAGGAGAGCGCCCCAAAATGTCACTCATCATCAGTGGCAAGGTCCTTGTTTTATTTATCCAATCCCACTGCAAAATCTACACATTTGGCCTTTCCCACCTCAGTAAAACAGTACAGGCCCTGCCACTCAACCACACTGACCTTACAGCACAAGCACAACATCAGTGTCAAGGTGACGGACATGCTGCATGTGCCGCAAATAGCAGAAATTAATCTGAATCCTGCACAACACAATCGGTAGAGCAGGAAAAAGAGAGCCCGAGGCGTATTATTGAAATGAAGAAAAATCCAATGATGAATGCACCAGCTCTCCACATCCTGAACTAATTGAATCCCCTTTGAAAGATTTGTATTGTAAAATGCATCTCCTACAAATGATCGCTTCATGCAGCTATGGCGGGTCATGGCCAGTGCTCACGTATTTAAGACCATTACAGGGGTAATTACTCCGTTAAAGTGCAAGGTCTAAGTATAGAAATATAATTCTGTAATTGTCGTGAGGAAGTTGGGTATATTTGGAAAATTGAGGATCAGTATTAGTAGCTAAAGAAGTACATTTTATACTATCACAATAAAGTAAACTAAAACATGATAAGAAGACTTTTTTAATTCTTATTTACACAACATTTATACATCATTGTGCCGCTAAATACAAAGTCAAGAATGCAATTTGACCTTCAATCAGTTTTTCTTTTTTTTTCTTCGTTCCTTTCATTACACTTTGAGGAAAAAAAACAACAACAACATTAAGATTAATACGTTGACTAAAATGACTGCAGACAGTGATAAATAACAAAGCTCAAGTTTTTCTTAAAAGGATGCTGACATTTAAATGCAATTACTCCCACTATCAGTACTGAGCAAGCCCAGACTGCAAAGCTAGTGTCCCATACAAATCCTTCAGTAATACTAGATAGGTTCACTGCTGTTGATCAGGCAGAGATAACTTCAGTCATTATGTCCTCCAAAACATCAACTTGTATTTTAGACCCAATCCCAAGTAGACTCCTCAAAGAAATTCTCCCCCTAATTATAAATCCCATTCTTAATATAATAAATACTTCACTAGAAAGCGGTTATGTCCCTCAGTCCTTCAAATATGCAGTGGTTAAACCACTTTTGAAAAAGCCTAATCTAGACCCCGACATACTGGCAAACTATAGACCTATTTCTAATCTGCCCTATGTCTCTAAAATCCTTTAAAGAATTGTGATTAAACAGCTTTGTCGCCACCTGCAGGACAATAATTTATTTGAAGTTTTTCAGTCAGGGTTCCGTGCATACCACAGCACTGAAACTGCACTAGTTAAAGTCACAAATGATCTGTTATTAGCTGCTGATGATGGACAGGTCTCAATTCTGGTTCTGTTGGACCTCAGCGCAGCGTTTGATACCATCGACCACAACATTCTACTGCAGAGGTTAGAATGTGATGTAGGTGTCAGTGGAACCGCCCTTAGCTGGTTTAAATCCTATCTATCAGATAGGTACCAGTTTGTTAATGTAAACCAGAGATCTTCCCCATGTTCTAAAGTAACCTACGGTGTGCCGCAGGGTTCAGTACTCGGTCCAGTTCTGTTCACTCTTTATATGCTGCCCTTAGGTATGATCATCAGAAAGCATGGCATTAACTTCCACTGCTATGCAGATGACACTCAGCTGTATCTATCAATGAAACCTGATCAGACGCATCAAGTAGACAGACTTAGTGCCTGCGTGAAAGACATAAAAACTTGGATGACTCTTAATTATCTGCTCCTTAACCCTGAAAAAACCGAGGTCATTCTGCTGGGCCCTAAGCACCTGCGAGACTCCTTATCTGACCAGATAGTTTCTCTGGACAATATCACTGTAGCCCCCAGCTCTACTGTAAGAAACCTTGGGGTCCTATTTGACCAAGATCTCTCGTTCAAAGCTCATATAAATCAAGCCTGTAAAACAGCCTACTTTCATTTGCGTAACATAGCCAAAATTAGAAAAATCCTGCCCAGAGATGATGCCGAAAAACTCATCCATGCATTTGTCACATCCAGATTAGACTATTGTAACGCTCTGCTTACAGCGTGTCCTAAAAGCTCTATAAGAAGCTTTCAACTGGTTCAAAATGCAGCAGCAAGATTATTAACAGGTACTAGAAAAAGAGATCATATTTCACCAGTGTTGGAGTCTCTTCACTGGCTTCCTGTTGAGTTTAGAATCAAATTTAAAATCCTCCTCCTGACTTATAAAGCTTTAAACAATATGGCCCCATCCTACCTCAAAGATGCAATAGTAGCGTACCATCCAAACAGAGCTCTTCGTTCTCAAAATGCTGGACTATTGTTAGTCCCCAGAGTCTCTAAAAGCACAGTAGGAGGTCGAGCATTTAGCTACCAGGCTCCTATGTTATGGAACCAGCTCCCTGTTCATGTAAAAGAGGCCGACACAGTCTCTACATTTAAGACCAGGCTCAAAACGTTCCTCTTTAAAATAGCTTATGGTCAGGCCAGTTAGGAACAGAAATAAAAACCTACAGTTTTAGCTATGCTGCCCTTGGAGCAAGTCTGCTGGGGGAAGTATGGCAGCTTGAACACTATCCTCTGGTTCTTCCTACTTTATCTATCAACAATATTTAATATTACTTCAACTGTAGTCTGTTCATTGCTGTTCACATGTTTCTCTTTCTCTCCACTTCCCCCGGGGAGTGGAGACTGTTTCAGACACTGCGGCGGCTGCTCCAGTGACGACCCCCCCACCCCCACCTGTCTGGACGATATATGCGCCACCCGCCTGGACAGCTGGATTAGCCACACCTCGTCTGCCTGGACGAACTCCTTCTACTTTAGATGAACTGTTCCTTGTCTCCTGCTGGAGGATCTCTCTACACTGGGTGGACTGCTCCTCGTCCGCCTGGAGGAACTCTTTAAAGCCACCTCCCTCTTGAGTGGTTCTGGCTCCACAGTCCAAGTGGATCTGCAGCCTGTCCGTCCGTGGGAGTAGGATCTCTCCTTCACTGTGGTTCTCCCCGAGGTTTCTACTTTTTCCCATGGGGTTTTTTGTAGTTTTTCCTCGCCGCGAAGGAGGGTCAAAGGACAGGGGCATTCTGGGACAGTTATCTGAACTGCTTTTACCTGTGGCCCATCGAGGCAACTGTTGTTGTGATTTTGGGCATTATAAAAATAAATTGATTTGATTTGATTTGATATAAAGGGTGCATGGCTATTATGTTACAATCACCAATTGATCTGCTTTTATTCCTCTTCACATTGAGAAATAGCGAAAGTGGGCAGCTTGAATCCCACTGACTGACACTGTGTCCTTGAACAAGACACTTCACAATCTTGCTTTCATTGACTGTGACTGCGATGTGACATGTTTAGCAATGTTATAACGCTTTCCCCTTACTCAGAGCAAAATTTGAATGTATGCATGTTTGAATAACCCTCTGTAGAGGTTTTGCAGGTGGCAGCGTTCTGAATTCATTCATTCAAAAAACACACGAGTCAATGGTGAGTAACATTTTCTACTGAGCTCAAAAAACATCTAAAATGTCAAAACGCTGCTACGGTCTAATACAAATTTTAAAGTCTACTCTGATAAATATTTAGCTTGTAACTTACATCGGAAAAAAAGGAATCAAATTAAACAGTTGTAGAAAACCTGATAAAAGCCAGGAACAATGCAGCTCAGATTTATCACTGATACAGACTCATTATCATTCAGTCCTTAAATAAGATGTTTTTGAGTCCAAGTGTTTAGGAAATTAAGGGTTGTGTGGTAGTTGAAGTGTCCTAAATCTCCAACTCCTGTAAGAAAACAAGCTAACTAAGCTATGGACACTCAGAGCAACAAGAGAGAAATGACCATTACCAAAAAAAAAAAAAAAACTACAAAAAACAACAAAAACAACACATCTTAAGAAATAAGAAAATGTTGATATATAACCTCTTTTGTCCTGGTTTTGAGGCTACATACCCTGTATCTTTTTTGCTGTACTTACCCGCAACTGTTTGATAGATTTAGACTTTCACAAATATAATACATTTTTCTAAAGTTAAAACCCGTAAATGAAAATCTGCTACAAATTTCCACAAAAGCAATTACGAGAAAATTAGACTTGATAATTTGCTGTATATTGGCACTAAACACATAAACAATTCGCTAATAGAGTTGATTCCCCCGTTTTACAGTAATTATGGGCTATTTACAAAGAGGTGCTAATTAAACGGAGCTGAACGTGCACAGATGCTGCTAAACTACGAGGCAATTAAGTCCATGTCTAGTTGAGCGGGCCACATTGTAAAACTTGAGATGTTCTCTTACTATGCTTCGAGTTTGATACTGAAAGTCTAAACCAGGCCAGAGGGGACGTTATCCGTGGGAGCACAAAGCGGAGAGCAGCAGCTAAAGAACGTTGTGATCCTCAGCTGGAAGCATATATTTCCTCTAACACATAAGCTACTTTACAGAATGTAGGTGTTTTGCAAGGCAACTTTACAAGCATAACATCTTCAACTTTAAGGCTGGGAGGCTGCATTCAGAAGTTGCTGGTGGTGTGACTTTGTATTCCATTAAAGAGAAAAGCGTGAGGCATTCAGTGGCGATCTCGTGAAGAGTATGAACAGTGCCCATTAGTTTTCACCTCCAGGTTCACAGAAAGAAATGGACGAAAAGGTTTATGCATGAGACAAGGAGCAAATGGAGTAAACATGGCTTCCCAGGGTGAAACAATCCTGGGTTCAACTCCAGGATTGTTCTTTGTAAGTTCTCTAACTGTTGACGTTTTCTCCATCCACCTAAATATATACAGCAGGCCAACTTTTTAGCACTAAATCTCTGAGCACACTTTGCTACATTAATTTCACAATTTCACATATTATTTTCTTCATTTTCTTAATTTAATGAATACAAACAAGCAGAACACGCCCAGAGAGTTAGTAAAAAAAGAGCAGCCCAAATAATAAACTAGAAAATAAAATGTAGGGCAAGGCATTTGTCCCAATGTGTATCTGTCCCAGTGTCGATGTGAAAGTAATTTTTTCCATTTTGCAAATGTCCAAAGTCTTTTCAGATCAGCCCTTGAAAGTGTGCTCCTTCCCAGTCATCCATCATTTTTCTTTTTTTGCTGCGGCCAAAAGTACTCTCCCCAGGTATCATCTCATCACTGGAGCCTTACATCCGAGACATTCTGGAGTTAAATGGAAAATCAGTGTTCAAAAAACCTGACATAATTCCCTCCGAAAATGTGATTTTGTGGTCCTTCATTGTCAAGTACATATAAGTTCCCATTCTTCATCTGTCAAAACAAAGTAATTTTCTCTTTCCCATATTGACAGTAAAGAATGGCTATTTAGATTATGAATGCATTTGTACAGTTTAGATATTATTCCCCTTGAAAGTTCTGATTTATTTTCTAAGACACTCAATGCTTCCAGTGAAGGGCGTGTTACTGCACTGCTTCTCCCTCATTCTTTTATTTTCTGCTGTCCATTTTTGTCCCAGTGCGACACAAACAGACAGGAAGGGCATAGTCGTGTGCCGAATCACTGCAAACACGCCGAAATCGCCGCGCTGAGGGTTCCGGAGGGGCAGGACTTTGTGACAAGGGTGAGCCGGCTGATATTAGTCAGGCTGGATTACGCAGTGACACCTGACGCCCTCAGATTCTCCAGCCGCAACACAGGACCGCTCTGGGATGACAGCACGACCCGCGGCGCCCCCTTCAGACACACACGGGGCATGGCGGCGTGACATCCACCTGCCTCCTGTGGAATTGTAAAAGCACTATTGTCAGATCCATAGAGGGGGGCTAAAAAACTAATGATGTCTCAGTCGCAGCAAAGCCCTAATCCCTGGTGACATTTCAGGCAAAGATTGTTTCGTGTAAGTCCAGGTTTAATGAGTATTGGAGCGGTTCTCCTGGTGGGCTCAAGGAAGCCTCCGTAGCACAGGTTAGGCCTCATCTGTGAGAGTGTGCAGGTTCAATGACAAGAGCAGCACGCCCCATCAAATCCAGGCTCACAACTTTGGAAGGCAACACCAAATCTCATTTAGCACATTAGCCGAAGCAAAACCTAGAATAATCTTTGTGACAAGCAGAAATGAAGCAAACCAAACCAGTCCAGCCAATGGGCACAGATCTTGAGCACAACCCATGAATGCTTTGGCAGCATTGGTGGGATAAATGAGATGTTTGAGTCTGCATTCACAGCACAGAAATTATAAATAAAATGAATGAATGAATTAAATGTATTCTATCTTTGGTTGTAAAGATACCATAGCACACCAGCTTCTAAAACATTACCAAAATCAGACTTTTAGTGGATAAATGTGGGATACGATGTCCATGCCACTATCTGGTTCTTTAAAAGTTGGCGATTTCTTTTTTGGGATAGAAGTACGTTCATGACACTCCAAAATGGTAAATTGTTCAATTAAACCCATTTGTGAATCCAAATTGGACACGTTTTCAAGGCAATCTGACAAAATCACAGCTACAAGACAAACAAAGTGGGTGTGGTTAAGTCTTCCAAAAGGTAAATGGGGAGGTAGTGGCTCAGCTTTAAGAGGTTTCAACCACAAATCCGTTGCAAGTTCAGTACCAGCTCTAACCAGTGGCTATTGTTGTTGGATCCACGGGCAAGACGCTTTCACCCACTTTGCCTAAGGATGTGGTCTGTGGGTGATTGTTGGTGGGTGAAGCGGTCGCTTTCATACTTCATTTTCGTATGTAAACAGATCCAAGGTAGTCGCTATATTTGAATTCCAAGGTAGTCGCTATACTTGAAACCAATTTCTAATGCCAAGCCGGTGTTCTGTTTAAGGTGTTCTGTTAACCACCAGAGGGTGCTCAAAGTTAATTAGAAAGCTGTTCAAAACAGAAGAAATAGGCCAGAAAAAAAAAAAAGTCATGGTGATAACGATTGCAGTTTTAAATCACTTTTGCTGGAAAAAAGAAAACGAGGTGTAACTCCCCTCGTGTACAGCTTTGTTACTATGCATCCACAAGCTCTGACGAGACGGACACAGAACATAGAGCACAGATGAGTCTCATCTTTAATCAGTCATTCTCAGGAGAGTTAAGGCTATAGAGCTCGGGACTGAATTCCAAAAAGCGTCTGTTGTTGACAAAAGCCGCCATATTTTTTGGCAGTAGTGCAAAACATTCATACACATGCAGTATACTACCACAAACAAAAGCAAGGTGGAACAACCCATAAACCCATAAACATTTGAGTCACAACTGGTAAATATCTTTTAATGTCGACTACTTTTTAAATTGGTATAGCAGGCTGTAGCACTTTGAGAGGCTATTCAAGCTAAATACTAATTCTATGGGACAGCCATTATTAAAAAAGGGGGCTCAGATGTTCAGAAAAGAAATGGTCCACATTGGATGCAGCTGAAATGGTTGCTGAATGGATTTCTAGATTAGTGTATTTGAGACAGCATGAATATAAATGCTTTCAAGCTGAACACTTGAAATACTCTGCACATAAACTGCAAAGCTACTGTATAAAAATGTCTCAACTGGCACAAAAGCAAAATACAGTCTGGCTTGGCTAATGAAGTGAAGTGTTTTCCATATAAAAGCTGCTTTGGAGAGTCCGGGCCATCTGTATTGTTAAATATTGATTGATGATTTTTACAGTGGAGCTTCTCTTTATGAGTCACTGGTCGCCTGCAGCACACGTCTTTGAACTGAAAAACCTGAGCTGCTTTCCGTCTCCCAATATGGGAGCGGTCATTTCCGTGTGAACTCCCGCTGTGTGTTCGCGTGACACACCAGCTTTTCATGTGGAGTTTTGAAAGAAGGGGCCTTTCTTCAAGTGGAACACTTAAAATAACAAGATACACCTTTGTGAATCAACAACTAGTGTCTAGAACCATCTCACTTATGGCATTATGTTACCAAAAATAAGTTAGCCTTGAGGTGACCCGTTTCAAAGTTTATTAATTGAAAGTCAAACTGCCCGAATGGACAAATTTCACATAAGCCGCACATATAATGACATAAATAATGCTTTTTTTCCCCATAGATTCAAAATATTTGCATGTATACGGAACAAAAATATAAACGCAACACTTCAGACAATCTTAGAGATGAGCGTGCAGATTTGGGGCCGGATGGATGTAGTACCAAATTCTCCGCCTTTGGAGACGACTTAGAGAAATGAACATTCAATGCTCGGGCAACAGCTCTGGACATTCCTGCAGTCAGCACGCCAACCGCACACTCTGTCAAAACATGCCACATCTGTGACATTGTGCTGTGTGATAAAACTGAACATTTCAATGTACTTTTTGTTGTGGCCAGCCAGAATATTGTTGCGCAATATTCATGATGTCTAATCAGCATCTTGATATGCCATATCTGTGAGGTGTGATAGAGAGACTAACACAGATTGCTTTTGTGGGGATAGAAAATGTTTTATATCTTAGCTCATGCAAAAGTGGGCGCAAAAACATACGAGTCGCTTGTAATTTTTGTTCAGTGAACATGAGGTTTGAAAACTCAAAATTGCTTCAGTGACGGCTATTTTGTCTCATGTTCAGTTGCAGAAAAATACAAACTGTCACATGGAGACAAAAAGACTTTTTTTTTTTTTTTTTTTACAAAGAGGTAATTTGCAAAAAAAAAATAATAATAATAAATAAATATTAATATTATTTGTGTTCAGTGAAGATGAAGTTATATTTAAAATAGAAATGGGTTAATTTTGATTGCACTCAGGATTGCACGAGGAATTTTGGGGCCAAAGGCAAGATGGGTTGAGTTTCTTTAACTTTTCAGTCGTGCCTCTTTAAAGGTCCCATATTCTGCTATTTTGCCCTTTACACAGTCTATTCTAAGGGCTTTGTTGATACATTTTTGCGTTGTGCAATATCCATAACATAACAGTTTCCAAAAAACACCCATTTCTTGGACTGGCCCCCCTCCTTGCAAAAGCAAACGGCTCACTCTGAGATCTGACCCCCCCGAGCAGAGAGCAGGCTGCCTCCCCCGCCCAACTCGCGCGCCTCCCCGCCCAACCCATGCCGAAGCCTAGAGCGGAGATGGTGCATGCGCCATGTGCTCCGGTAAACAGCGATACACAAACACGGGAATAAACATTTTATCCGTCCTGACGGTGCGTCGTGCTGAGTCCTACGTCCTGGATCTGACCTGGAGTTTGACGTGCTCCAGTACCTCGACGACGGACGTTGCTGTTTGGTAAATAACAAGCTAACTCTTCAATCTGTCGTACCCATCGTGTAATTACTGTGTAGCATTAGCATTAGCTGTTTTTATTCTGCGGCTGCGCGCTTCCCGGAGGCATGGCTTAAACACCGCGTCATCCATGGAATGAGCCCCCGTCTGCCTGCTCAGCCGAGGGGGACGGAAAAGACAGTTCTCTAGCGAAAGCATGCGGGAATCAATCAAAAAAACCACTTTGGGCACAACATATGAGGCCCAAATAGCACTGTAGGAAGGTTAAAACCTCTGAAAAGTCGATTTTGCATGTTATGGGACCTTTAATGATTCTTGAAAAAAGCTTTTGGTTTTCATTGTTTTGTTTGCTTGTTTTTTATACGCCAAGTTAATACATTTGGGTCGGTAAGTGAACTGTGATCAGGAAGGGCATCTTGTTGTGGGCCCCTTCTGGTTGGGGGCCCAAGGCAATTGTAGCTTGTTGCCTACCGATAAGTCCGCCACTGATTGCACTTTGAGGTACACAATGGAATCTTTCGGGTGGGGATGTTATTTATTTTCTCAGTGCTTCTCAGTATTGCTACGCACAGTCAATTGCAAAACTTTTCTTTATTTACAACAAAACAAAAACAACAACAAGGTTCATGGGAACCTTGGGGCTCATTTTCCAAAACTCAATTACGCCAGTTCTCACCGCTTTGTGTGCACCAGATGTCCAGGGTTAAATATCATAAAGGTGTTGTCGCTAAATGTAAGTCGTATTAAATTCAAAGACTGAAGCATGTCTTGGGGCAGGAGCGTGAGAACATGAGTGATCTTTGCTGTATTTGACACGATACTAGCTGCAGAGCTAGACATCATAAGACATCATAAGCCTGTGAGAAAAGATGTTCTCCTTCACAAAATCTTTTTTTCTTTCTCCTCCAGTCTGCTGTTTGGCTTTAGTTTGTGAGAAAATAGCCTTAAATCAATACAGAATATCCTTGACTGATGCGGAGCAAAAGTATAATCCTGGAAACATGAGAAGGTTTCAGACCTGAGTCAATGGAAAGCAAGAGTTCAGCACTTTCATTGTGGGAAAACGAAAATAAAAAATTTAAAAATGCATCTTGTCCTGATGTGAACCAAATACACACTCCGCATTTTGACAGAGCAGCCAGCGGCCATCTTGAAACTCCATTGAGGCTGCTGTTTTGTCACTTTTTATCTTCATGCTTCACTTGAGATTTGCTTTGTTGAAGCCGTCAAAGATCCGAGCCCTGCCCTGAATTATTTGTCAACTTTCAGATGGGACCAATGCAGAAAGGGAAAACACAACATTTAAAATACATGATGGTTCGAAGTAACTTAACCAGAAAGACACACTCGGCGCAACATCCCTCAATAATTAGCTTTTGCAATACATCATTTCATCACAGCTTTCAGAAGTGCTTTTTTCGTTTTAAATTTGGGTTAGATGTTGACATATCTAGGCCAGGCACAGAGCTGATACTCGAGATGAACCCGAAAGGAAAACTTTAGACAGATAGTGTTACAAACAGCAGCTGCGGCCAAAAGTCCTCACACCTCACAGTCGTCGTGTCACAAAATGACTCGTGTGTCTTTGTGTGATCAGAGCTACACACTTAGAGCGCTGGGGAGACGGTGGTTGAGCAAATATCGTAAAAGTGCCAAAGACAATGAGGTGTGGAGCTTTTGTTATTGCTCTCATCAAGCACCGAGTCGCGGTATTGAGGTTAGCACTTTCAAGGCGGTCTGCGGTTCGATTTACTAGAACTGAGGAGGCTTTCTACAAACAAAAAACTGAAATGTTGACCCTGTTTCAGTACGATTGTTTTTATGTTCATCCGAAGCAAATTATTTACTTTTGATGCCGATCTATTCTATTCTATTTTCATTTAACATATAATAATTGGATGGAAAAGGTGACATAATAAATATGTGCGGCAGTAGCGCAGTAGGTAGAGTGGGCGCCTTCTGATCCGAAGGTCGGCGGTTCGAATCCCACTCCAGACATGGAGTAGTTGAGTGGTCAGATCCCCTGACCCGCAGGTTGGTGGTGCGATTTCAGCTCCTTCAGATGAATAATGCCGTTGTGTCCTTGGGCAGGACACTTAACCCACCTCGCCCCCAGTGTCTGCGTACACTGGTGTATGAATGTGTGAGTGGATGGGTGACTGGTTCCTTGATGTAAAGCGCTTTGAGTGCCTTAAAAAAGGTAGAAAAGCGCTATATAAATGTGACCATTTACCATTTTATTTACCATTTAAAGGGGGTGCTATGTAGTTTGGAGGGTATGAAACATTAACCAACCATTAACCAAAAAATCTCCTGGAGAAAAGCAGCAAACCTACTACTTTTTGGGCATAGATGAGTTTAATGAGAAAAGCAGGTGACCATTGAATAGAAAACAAAATATTGCACCTTTAAATTAAGCAGATTTGCTACAAGGGTCAGGGTTCCCCCAAAAACTTAAAAATAGTGTAAAAATAGTTGAATCTGGGATCACTCATTGCTCCTGAAAAGTTACCCCAGAGTTAATGAAGGAAGGGTCAAATGCAGAGAATAAACAAATCAAATGTATCTTTAAAAACTTTAAACTTTACCTTGGAGATGTGGTTGTGTTTCCTGGAATGTCTCCCTGGATAGTATTTAAGTTATTTAACATGTATTTATTTTACTAAGGGCGTTTTTATTCTTCAAAAATGCTTTTAAAACAAACATTCTCATTCTCACCAGTGTCACTCTTCCACAGATATGGCTTGTAACTCATCCTGGTGGTATCTAGTCATGGTTTCTATGGAGATAGAAGTTTAATTCCATATTGTAGAACCTTTGCTGCAAAGTAATAGTGAGTGTTCCACAGTGCCCCTTTAAGTCTATATTTTCTAAACAGGTTTGAAGGAAGAGTTTCAAAAAGAATACAGTCTAATTCTGTAAACGCATTAATTTCATTATTTTATGTTGAGCCAAAGTAAATTGTTTAGATGATTTACTGTGTATAGAGTCGAGCAGTTTTGACTACACAACTGAAAACAAAGAAACAGTTTGAATCAACTGTAATGTTCTGTATGTAGTCATGGGCAAAGTAACAGAAAGTGGTAATAATGTGACTCTTTTACCCATTCAAAAACAAAAACAAAATACAATAGCCACGATATAATAGCGACTAAACCAGAGAATAACAGTATAAAATTTCAACATTATAAGCCCAGAAGTGCATAAGTGGAGGGTTCACATGCTTTGGTTCTCTGGCGCTGATAAATCCCACACAGAGCTGTTCAAAAGGGAAACGGCAGCACGTGTTTATGGCATCAAAGACCAACTATTACTAATAACAACTTCATTTGTTACAACAATAAAGGGAAATGCAAGTCCAGCGTTTCATTGCGCGCTCAAATCAATATCTTGTGATAATATCTTCGTTTCCTCTTGTCAAAGCCCTTCAAGGCGTGCTTTTATAACAGACCAGTTATTATGACTCAGAAACAATCGATACAGTTATGATAAAGCCCATCGCACAAAGATAGATCAGCGGGAAAAAGGAGAAAGATGCAAAAGGAGAATGCATTTTAATTTGCTTTTGTGATTCTGACCTTCAACTTTCACAATTTTCAAATGCAGTTAGTGCCGTTCTTAATTTCATTTTCTTACTTTTTCAAACTTCTATTTGCATTTTAAGTACCTTTGGATCCAAGCTGAGAAAGAAAACAAACTGAGTAATTCCTATAGGGCGGTTGCTGTTTATTTGTCTGAAATAAATGTTTCAGACAACATTTTTTAAGTATAATGTATAAAGTATAATGCATCGATGACTCCCATGTACACACAATGGGGGATTCAAGGGAAATCATTATTTAAGAGAAAACAATATTATAATTAATGTTTTCTATAATATATTTCATCTTATAATATGTACAACTTTACAATGTATATATTGTCCCTGTTAAGGCGAGACACCAGTTTTTTTTGTTTTGTTTTGTTTTTTTGGGTCAGTTTGCTCTCTGAACATAATTCATGTGGAAACAGCAAACTTGTCCAATCTGCTCCTAAAGATATTTTATTATTTCATTTAATCCACATTCATAGATTTCTTTGGGACATTGTAACTTCAAAGGCTGTGTTATCATTTTTCCCTCAGAAACATAAAGATCACCACTTAAGCAACAAGATTTTGATGGATCGCACTGGAGGATTTTTTGATATCTAACTCTAAGCCAGATTTATTAAAGTTTTAAGTCTAAAAAATAAGTGAAAATGTGATTTTTTAGGTCAATTAGGTCATACAGTTTAAAAAACTAAAAACAAAATAAGATTTTTTTTAAGCTAATATGTATAAAACCTGGTTCTGTTCATTTAGATTAACATGCCCCCAAATATGTGCAATTTGGGCCTTTTTAACACAGAAAATGCCTTATTTCTATATGAAAACATTACATGATGAAAAACCTGAAATGCATTTTTGTCTGACATGTGAGTAAACTACAGGAGAAGTTTCAAATCAATATCTTTAAGATTTTTTCCTATTCACGTGCTGTGTAAACATAACATGAATTAAAATAAGACAGATCTCCATTTTTGTCACGTTTTAGTTCTTTTGCAGGGCTCAAAAACCCAATTACCTCTATAGTTTGAGGCGTAACTACAAAAGCCAATCTGTCCAAAGTTTAACAGCCCTAAAACACTTGGCCCCAACTTTTTATTTCAACAATAGCTGTCACATTTTGAGTGAACTGTTGATGATTGCCTAAAATTTGAAAAACCGTGACGAGAAGGAGTTGTTGAGGTTTTTAAGAGGAGATTAAAGTGGACTAAAGATGGCAAAAGCTGGTATTTTGTCTGACAGAGAGGTAAACTTTGTGCCGGTGCTTTGAGATGAAGGGAAGGGGGGAAAGTGGGCCGCAGCAGGTGGAGAGGAGGGCGAGGAGGGGGAGCAGGGAGGCCTGAGGGTGAAGCAGCGGTGCACACAGCTCTAATCTCCACTCGGCTCCTCACCTCCCACTGAGCTGAGGTCCGCCCTTCTCATAGCGCCTCCAAAATCAGAAAACTCTGCTGCACTGCACACACAATCAAAACAGCTTTTTTTTTTGCCAAGCGTGGCATTTACGCAGGAGGAAAATCACATCAGTCACATAAAAGGAATGAAAAATGATTGTGTATGCTGCTTGGAAATATGTTAGTCCACTGTTTCCAGCTGAAGGACTGGAAGCTGTTCATGTTCTTCAAATATAATGCCTCAATTACTAATATTTCCATTCGCTCAAATCTCTACTGAAGCAAATATCATGAGTTGAACCTGCTGCCCACTTCACCACACAGAAATATCTACACTTAATTCCAGCCGGCCTGTGGTATAAACGAAATGGGCAATGGTTTAGAGCCATGGCCATAAGGAGGGTCACATGATCTGGTGGGCTGTTTCCGGACCAAAGAGAGAGAGAGCGAGAGAATCTGCCTCAACAATTGACACGAACCACACCAAGTCAAGTTGCCGCCTAAAACTCATGCCCAACATAACCACTAATAAAATACTGTCAAAAACTCTCCATGTACAAGTCGGCTCTCTGTGTTTATCTTTAAATTTGACATAAACCCAGTGGAATAAGTAATTAGCCTACAATAATCTTTGTAGCCTTTTCAGACAATGAGTTTAAAAAAAAAACTGCACCAGAATTTCGGAAATTACATGTGTGTGTTTATTAAAAAATTCTAGGGTGAGCACCCCCAAACCCCCCTTTATGTTTGAGTGTTTATCATTTTAAGAACAAACATGTAAATGCTGATGAATAAATGGCCCGCTCCTCTAGAGATCTTGAGTCTGGTCTGCCTGATTTTCAAACAAAGTTTAGGGCCACCAAACGCCTAGAGCCGGCACAGATTACAACTTCTGCGACTTCAAATTTTGAGAATTCATCCTGTCTCCTTTTAATTATTAACTTGTGAATTTCTTCATTGAGTTTTAGTTGACAGTTGACAAAGGCGGAAGTCCTGCCGCCGAAACACGGAAACACGGTGAATGAGCTCATAGCCTTTTTACAACTGTCTCATTAGAAGAAATTGACTTCAAATACTGTTAAGCCTGAGCATGCCACCCACCTGACCGAACGCACAATCCCGAACGTCATCTATTACCACAGCAACAAAAACTGTGTCGTGTGAAAGTCTGAACTATAGAAGAAATAAAAGTCAGGTAAACGTCCTTAAAATCCACTGATGTAAAAGTAATGTTTTAAGAAATATCCTATAGCGTTTTAGTCTTTGTGTAAACTTGTATATTTATTAACCGTTGGAGAAGAACCTTTTAATGAAGCGGGAAAGTGCAGAGAGTTTTGGGGCGACACAGAATCGTGTTTGACTTAGATTCAATTATGTTCATGCCGTTGTTACATTTAGACTGGAGCATGAAGCAGGGGGCCTCTGGGCGCTGTCATGTTTAACAAGTGCATTTAAAAACGAGGAATATAGTCCGGCGGGAATGTGCTGCGTGTCTGCATCTTTGGGTTGAGCACTTGCAAGTCATGACTTGGGCTTGAGTCAGACTTGAGTCAATATCTGATGACTGCAGACTTGACAAAATGGACCAAGATTAGAATTGACTTGGACTTAAGGGTAATGACTAAAGACTTGATAATTCTCCTTAAAGTGTATGTTTAGAAAATAGTCTTCTCTTTGCAGTTGGCCATTAACAAAATTCATAATCGCAAGTTCTGCAATTTGGTCTTGAAAGTCTTGAAAAAGGTTTAATGCCATTGTCAGTGAACACAATTCCCAAACTAGGAACTTACTTCAGTGATATAGTGCAACATGAAACAATGAGTAATAATAATAGCATAATATAAATGTAGCCCAGTGGTAAACATGGGTATTACAGTGTAATAAAACCGTGATGAGTTAGTGTTAATCCACATTTCACTTAAAAACAAGTCACATGATTAATTAAAAAAATGTAAATGTTTATTTACTTGTCATAAATAAGTAGTGACACATGATTTAATAAATAAATAAATAGATTATTTTACATGATTAAAAATAGATAAATATTTAGTGATTTCATTTCATTAGAGAGATTAAAACAAATATTTACTGCTTACATTATTTTGTTAAAATAATAAATAAGTGGAGGTTTATGTAGTTAGCCTCGCATTACATGTTTCTTAATGTTTCAATGTTATTATTTCTTATTGGTCGTTTGAGCCCTCACTCTTGCGTAGTCGATTGTGATTGGCTGTTGGTACGTAAAGGGGGTGGGTACACGTGACCTTGCGTGGAGAGACGTACAGGAAAGTTCGGGAAGACGCTCTCTTCCCGCCGGACCGTCAAGGAAGCTGGATCCTGACCGTTTTCTCGGAGCAAAAAGACGTTAGAAACCTCGGAGCCGGGTGGACCGAACGGGAGGTTCGGAGAAGAGGACCGCGGACTCTTGGTCGGGAGCTGAGAGCGTTAGCGGAGATCCGAGACCGGAGAGTCGTCCAGGAGCGGGAGTAACGGAGCGGGAGCAAGCGGAGCGGGAGGTGTGAGCGGAGGTGCCGAGCGGGAGCGAGCAGCGCGGGCGGAGCTACCGGGTCGTTGCGTCGCACTCAACCGGACCGGACCACGAGTTTCGGCGCTCTCCAACCCTAGGACCGCGAATTTCAGCGATCTCAAGTTCTGACAAAGAAGATCAGGCCTGCACCGTTATTCTTTTCCTTTTTCCCCATCCAAAACGGTACCGCAACTGTGTGCGTTTGTGTGTGTGTGGGCCCACTACCGTTGCAAAACGTTAACAGACAATTTCGCGCGCTTTGAGTGTTCTGTATTTTTGTGTACTGGCCATTGTGGGGAACAGCTAAGGGAGGGGACATATTTTGTATGTTTTTACTTTTTGTGTGAAGGGAAATTGGGGTTGAAACTATTGGGGTTTCTTACCAAAGTTAAAGGGGATATTGTTTAGATTTTTGGGGATATATTTTGTTATTTATTTTGTGTATATTTTTGTGCATAATTGAATATTTTATATTTTGTTGAGGGGAAACTTTTATACTTTGTTTGCCAAATTATTATTCTTAATATTAAATAAGGCCTTTACAACATTTTGCCTAAACTTAACATTTCTCTGGGTCTCATTATTCTTAAATATTAACATTATTGTGTGAAGGAGATTTACTTTTATTTGGGTAATGACTAGGTGCACCTTCGTGGTATCCACCTGAAACTAAAGCGAACCCAAGCACCCACCATTCTCACGTAAGTATCACACAGAGTGGTTGTACGGGTGCTACATAAGATAAAATGGAGGCACCGCTGGGATAAATTTAGTTCAAAAATAGTTTTAAATTAGCTATAAATTTAGTGTTGACCCAGAGATTTAGTTTGTACAAAAATATTCCTTAGAACCAAAAGCTGATTCATTGTTTATCTGTATGTAAAACCATATTAAAGGGGTAACTAACGTGAAAAAAACAAATAACTTTAGAACTGCAAAAGGTAGCATTCTAAGTATTCTAAGCAAAGAAAACACACGCTAAGCCTTAACTAAGGTAAAGTATCACCAAAACTTACCAAATTTAGTCCTGGCAAGTGAGTACCGTAATCGCACAACCCGTGGAGATGGCTCAGTTGAAGAACTGGTGTGTTGGAGAAGGCATAGACCCAGTGCACGCCTTGTTGGTAAAAGATGTACCTCCAGAAGCTGAAGTTGGTGTCATTGAAGAAACGCTGCAGACTATCAAAGCACTCGGGAGAGTAAGAGTCAGAGGAAGAATGTTTGACCCACAGTCTCAAAGTTTAACTGTGCTATGTGAGTGCAGGGAGAAGGTGAATTCAGACTCTATTCCTCTTGATGTTATTCCTGAGGGGTCTTCTGTGGCGTGGAGAATCTTTGGACCCTCGGAGCAGGAGGAAGAACCCCAAGCTCAGGCAGCTGGTGATGGTCAAAATGTGCCACAACTAGATTCCAGTCTTCTTTCCCCACTACAAGCGTCTACTCCTGAAGCTATCATTCGAGCAGTTGGTGACATTCTGCAAATGACAAGCAAGCCCACCCACAATGAAAACAGTCTCTACAGGAGACTACGCACCTTCTCAGGGGTCACGCCCACACCTCCTGGAGAAGAACACTTGGAAAACTGGGTTGAGCAAGCTAGACTAATGATTGAAGAGTGTGATCGTCCTGAAAGAGAAAAGAAAATGAGAATAATGGAAAGTGTAAAGGGTCCTGCACTTGAGATCCTTCAAGCTGTTCGTTTCAACAACCCTACCGCAACATCTATTGACTACATTGACATTCTTGAGACCACCTTTGGCACACCCGAGAGCGGCGAAGAACTTTACTTTGTTTTCAGAATGCTGTGTCAGCACCCCAGTGAGAAACTCTCCGAGTTCCTGAGACGCCTTGAGAGAGTCCTCAATAAAGTGGTCCAAAAGGGTGGACTCCAGTCATCGGCGGCAGACAAAGCACGTCTTGATCAACTCATTAAAGGGGCCATCAGATCTGATCTTATGATCTTAAACCTCGGATTGAGAGACCGCAGAGACAGTCCTCCCACCTTTCTCGAGCTGCTGAACGAGATACGCCTGGAGGAGGAGCATGAAGCTTCACGTCGGCGTCTCCATCCACCAAAGGCAGTCTACGCCAAAAGTGCCATTCTGACCCCTGATACTGAGTTGAAAGACTTGAAAGCTGAAATACACCAACTCAGAGCACAAGTGTGTGAACTCTCTGCCCCCGCCGAAATGTCAAGTCTCCCTGTAGCGAGCCCTCTGCCATCAGTCACTTCAGCGGCAGAGAGCTCAGAAGACAAAAACGTTCAAGCCCTAAAGAAAGAAGTTGTCAAGCTTCGAAAACAAGTCTCGGTTATGTCAGTCAAGCCCAAATACAGTCCTGCTACTGACCCCTGCCCAAGAGAAACTCAGTCAAGAGCCTGGCAGCAAAGACCCTCTGCACCCAGAGACTCAAGTGACTTCTTTTGTTATCGGTGCGGCGAAGATGGCCACTATGCTAACAAGTGTGTTGCTCCAGAGAACTACCCTAAAGTCATTCAGAAACTGCTGCAGGCCCAAAGAAAGTCCAAACAAAACCAGAAACCTGACAATGAAACAAGAACAAAGACTACAAATGCAAGTGTCAAGAGAAGCTCTGTAAACATACAGACCAACAGTTTGCCCGAGGGACTGGTTGGACCGCCCTCCACTGCTCAAGTTAAGATCAATGGCAACCCCTGCACTGCGCTGATGGACAGTGGCTCCCAAGTTACCATCATCTTCGACAGCTGGTATGCCGAACACCTGTCACACATCCCACTAAACCCTGTGACTGGTCTAGCCATCTGGGGCCTAAGTGAGTCAGAGAGCAGTTATCCCTACAACGGTTACGTTCAAGTCGAATTGGAGCTACCAAAAATGTACAAGTCCAAAAAAGTCAAGTCTGTTCCTGTCCTGGCCCTGGTGTGCCCTGATCCACGCTGCTCCGAGTCGATACCTGTCCTGATCGGCACCAATGTCAGTGGGGTTCGGCCTTTCAAGTCCAAAACAATGAAAGAAGTTACTGAGAACGTCAACTCAGTCAAAGTTCAAGTGCAAGAGAAAAGCCACTTACCTGTTCCTGCAGTGACATCTACAAGAGACAACATAGACTTACCTGTGGCTGAAGTTAAATGGTCCGGGCCTGGTCCTCTCGTCATCCCTCCAGGCACTGAACACATTGCCATCTGCAAAGTCAAAGAGAAACAAGACATCGGAGACAGCATACTCATCACAGAACGTGCACACTCACCTGCTCTCCCTCCAAGTGTGCTTGTTCAGCCAACTGTGTTGTTCTCAAAGACACTAGATCCAAACAACTTTCTGGTGCTATTGCGTAATGAGTCTCTTAAGCAAACAGCCATTCCAGTGGGCACCGTGATTGCTCACCTTCACGTCGCTGACATTGTGACAGATGCGCCACACTCTAAGGTTGAGACAGCTACAACTATGGATCCCTCTCAGTTTGACTTCAGTGACTCTCCCATCAGCAAAGAGTGGAAAGAGAGGCTGAGTCAAAAGCTTGCCAAACACTCCAACGTGTTCTCTACCGAAGAGTGGGATGTCGGTTTGGCTAATGGGGTAGAGCATCATATCCGTCTGAGCGATAACACTCCCTTCAGAGAGAGGTCTCGTCGCATTGCCCCTGCCGACTTAGATGATCTCCGGCGTCACATCCAAGGTTTGCTGGCGGCTGGGATCATAAAAGAATCAAGAAGCCCATACGCTTCACCGATTGTCCTTGCACGTAAAAAGAATGGTCAACTTCGCATGTGCGTCGACTACCGCACCCTTAACCGCAGAACTATCCCAGATCAGTACACTGTGCCACGTATCGACGACGCCCTTGATTGCTTGTCCGGCAGCAAGTGGTTTTCTGTGTTGGATCTGCGCAGCGGTTACTATCAAATCCCGATGGCTGAGGAGGACAAAGAGAAAACCGCCTTCATCTGTCCTCTGGGATTTTTCCAGTTTGAGCGGATGCCGCAGGGGATCACAGGGGCTCCTGCGACATTTCAGCGCCTTATGGAGAAGGCAGTCGGCGATATGCACATGCTCGAAGTCATCGTCTATCTAGACGACCTCATTGTTTTCGGCAAGACTCTGGAGGAGCACGAGCAAAGACTCCTCAAAGTTATCACTCGTCTCAAAGAAGCTGGACTCAAGTTGTCCCTTGACAAGTGCCAGTTCTGTCGGTCACAAGTCACTTACGTCGGTCACATTGTCTCAGAACATGGTATCGCCACAGACCCAGCCAAAGTTGAAGCAGTGACACAGTGGAAGCTACCAACCGACCTTTCATCCCTGCAGTCCTTCCTGGGGTTCTGCGGCTACTACCGCAGGTTTATAAAAAACTATTCTATCATCGTCCGACCACTCACAGAGCTGTGCAAAGGTTATCCTCCCACACAAAAGAAGAAAAAATCCACTTCAACGGACAAGATCTACTACAAAGTCAATGAGCCTTTCGGTGACCGGTGGGACCAGTCATGTTCTGAGGCATTCCAGAAAATCATCCACTGCCTCACAAATGCACCTGTGTTAGCATTCGCCGACCCGACCAAACCGTACACCCTACATGTTGATGCAAGTTTTCACGGGCTCGGTGCTATCCTCAATCAAGAATACCCTGAAGGTTTAAGACCAGTTGCCTTCGCAAGCCGCAAACTAAGTGCCTCTGAAAAGAACTATCCAGTGCACCAGCTCGAGTTTTTGGCACTCAAGTGGGCCGTGGTAGACAAGTTCCACGACTACTTGTATGGAGCCCAGTTTACCGTGAGAACAGATAACAACCCACTTACTTATATTCTCACGACCGCCAAACTCAACGCGACGGGTCACCGCTGGCTCTCAGCACTCTCAACGTACCACTTCACTCTGCAGTACAGGCCCGGCAGCAGCAACATCGACGCCGATGCTCTGTCGCGCAACCCTCTACCAACCACAGAAGAAGGCTGGCAAAGTGTACCACCTGAAAGTGTTCAAGCCCTGTGCAAGCAGGTCAAGTGCCGTGAAACTCCGAAACAGTCAACCACTATTGCAGAGTCACTTGGAGTGTCACCTGATAGCCTTCCAGAGTGTTTCGCCTACCCAGTCCGACTGGACCTTGGTTCCTTGACACAGTTCAGTCAAAACGACCTCGTCAAAGCCCAAGACACTGACCCCACTATCGCTCCAGTCAAACTGTCACTTAGTGGTGGTCCATCAGTCTCCGGCCCCGACAATCCAACTTCTGCTCTGCTGAACAAAGAAGCAAACAAGCTCATCATTGAAAACAATCTACTCTACAGAAAAGTTGAGAGGAATGGAAATGAAGTGAAGCAGCTGGTACTGCCCAGAGAGTATATCCTCATGGTCCTGAAATCCTTGCATGACGAGTCTGGTCACCTGGGCATGGACAAGACCATCGAACTGATCAGAAACCGGTTCTACTGGCCGAAGATGGGTGCTGAGGTGGAGCAGTACATCAAGAACTGCGGCAGATGCATCACTCGCAAAGCCCTTCCTCAGAGAGCTGCTCCCTTAAACCAGATCACCAGCCAAGGCCCCCTAGACCTCGTCTGTATCGATTTTCTGTCACTCGAGCCAGATTCCCAAGGTTATGCCAACATCCTTGTAGTGACAGACCACTTTACTAGATACGCCCAAGCTTTTCCCGCCAAAGACCAGAAAGCGACCACAGTTGCCAAGATCCTGTGTGAGCGCTACTTTGTACACTACGGACTGCCTGCCCGCATACATTCGGATCAAGGGCGCGATTTTGAAAGTAAACTGATCCAAGACCTTCTGAAGATGCTGGGGATTCGCAAGTCTAGAACATCTCCTTACCACCCTCAGGGAGATCCGCAACCAGAAAGATTCAACCGTACCTTGTTGTCAATGCTTGGCACTCTCGATCCAAAACAAAAACAGAAATGGAGTCAGAAAATCAGTCACCTGGTCCACGCCTACAACTGCTCTCAAAACGACGCAACTGGGTACTCACCTTACCTGTTAATGTTCGGCCGAGAAGCTCGCTTACCAGTCGACATCTGTTTTGGCGTGACCGACGACAATCAAAAGACAAAGTCCTACCATCAGTATGTGGCAAAGCTCAAGAAAGATCTCCAAAGGGCCTACAATCTTGCAACAGAATCATCAGACAAGAACCACCAAAGAAACAAGAGAGCACACGACAAGCACGTCAAAGAACAAGTTCTCGACAAAGGCGACAGAGTGCTGTTAAGAAACTTTGGAGTCACAGGCAAACACAAGTTAAAATGCAAGTGGCGGCCCTCACCATATGTTATTGTGGAAAAGCTACCTAACTTACCTGTCTACAAGATCAAGCCAGAGAGAGGTATGGGAACTGAAAAGACAGTTCATCGTAATCACCTGTTACCCATTGGTTACCTTGTGAGACTCCCTGTCGATGAAAGTGAAGATGGGTCACAAAAAAGACCTGTGACCAGAGCACTTCAACAGATGACAAAAGAACCAACACAGTCAAACAACCACCATGAAGACTTGTCTTCAGAATCAGAGTATGAGGAAGTATACCTGCCAAGACCATTTGAGTTAAACTGGGACAAGTTGTTGACTCCTCCCGACAAAACAAAGCAATTCACTACAGTCGTCAACCAAGCTGACCCTGAGAGACCAATTCAGGATCTGGTTGTGACAGAGCCAATTGTCAATGATCTTCCAAACCTGCCTCCTGACGCTGATCCAGAAGTCAACGTTCTAGAAGGGGGAGCAGACTTCAACCCCAATCAAGACTCTCAAGACAAAATCGAACAAGTTGAGCGTTCAAGAAGAGTCACCCGTCCAGTGGTCAGGCTGAGCTACGACGAACTTGGCACGCCCTGTGAACACCCTGTGACAGTCCTAAGCCATGGAGTGTTGGTGGGAAGTGGACTCTACAGAGACTCCAGAAGCCATCCCTGTGAGACCCTCTGGTGCCACCCCATGCATGCTTGAAGCTTCACTTGTTCTGATTTGGCCTTTTCCCTTAACTCTAAGAGTATTAGAGTCATCTAAAGTTTTATTTTGATGAGGACATCAAAACCTTTTAGAAGGGGGAGGGTGTAGCCCAGTGGTAAACATGGGTATTACAGTGTAATAAAACCGTGATGAGTTAGTGTTAATCCACATTTCACTTAAAAACAAGTCACATGATTAATTAAAAAAATGTAAATGTTTATTTACTTGTCATAAATAAGTAGTGACACATGATTTAATAAATAAATAAATAGATTATTTTACATGATTAAAAATAGATAAATATTTAGTGATTTCATTTCATTAGAGAGATTAAAACAAATATTTACTGCTTACATTATTTTGTTAAAATAATAAATAAGTGGAGGTTTATGTAGTTAGCCTCGCATTACATGTTTCTTAATGTTTCAATGTTATTATTTCTTATTGGTCGTTTGAGCCCTCACTCTTGCGTAGTCGATTGTGATTGGCTGTTGGTACGTAAAGGGGGTGGGTACACGTGACCTTGCGTGGAGAGACGTACAGGAAAGTTCGGGAAGACGCTCTCTTCCCGCCGGACCGTCAAGGAAGCTGGATCCTGACCGTTTTCTCGGAGCAAAAAGACGTTAGAAACCTCGGAGCCGGGTGGACCGAACGGGAGGTTCGGAGAAGAGGACCGCGGACTCTTGGTCGGGAGCTGAGAGCGCAGCGGAGATCCGAGACCGGAGAGTCGCCCAGGAGCGGAGTAACGGAGCCGGGAGCAAGCGGAGCGGGAGGTGTGAGCGGAGGTGCCGAGCGGAGCGAGCAGCTGGCGAGCTACCGGGTCGCTGCGCCGCACTCAACCGACCGACCACGAAGTTTCGGCGCTCTCCAACCCTAGGACCGCGAATTTCAGCGATCTCAAGTTCTGACAAAGAAGATCAGGCCTGCACCGTTATTCTTTTCCTTTTTCCCCATCCAAAACGGTACCGCAATTGTGTGCGTTTGTGTGTGTGTGGGCCCACTACCTGCAAAACGTTAACAGACAATTTCGCGCTTTGAGTGTTCTGTATTTTTGTGTACTGGCCATTGTGGGGAACAGCTAAGGGAGGGGACATATTTTGTATGTTTTTACTTTTTGTGTGAAGGGAAATTGGGGTTGAAACTATTGGGGTTTCTTACCAAAGTTAAAGGGGATATTATCTAGATTTTGGGGACATATTTTGTTATTTATTTTGTGTATATTTTTGTGCATAATTGAATATTTTATATTTTGTTGAGGGGAAACTTTTATACTTTGTTTGCCAAATTATTATTCTTAATATTAAATAAGGCCTTTACAACATTTTGCCTAAACTTAACATTTCTCTGGGTCTCATTATTCTTAAATATTAACATTATTGTGTGAAGGAGATTTACTTTTATTTGGGTAATGACTAGGTGCACCTTCGTGGTATCCACCTGAAACTAAAGCGAACCCAAGCACCCACCATTCTCACGTAAGTATCACACAGAGTGGTTGTACGGGTGCTACATAAACTTAGATTTAGATTACAAACTTTACAGCAGGCATGTCCAAACTCAGGCCCGGGGGCCAAATGCGGCCCTCAAACCAATTTTTCTTGACCCTTAGGCTTCCTGGTGAACTGGCCCACATTGTCCTGATAAGTACTATTTACAGCACATTTCAGATTTTCTACAATTCCAACCTAAATAACTAACATTTTGGTGCGACATAGACCCGATATTATGGCACTGAGACTGAATGTAGATGTGGTGGCGCTTAAAACATCAGAAAAAATGCAGCTTTTTTTAACGTTTCGCGATTGATTTGTGGCCCTCCGCTTGGTCTTTATTTCAATATGTGGCCCTCGATGGAAAAAGTTTGGACACCCCTGCTTGACTTGGACTTCCTATCAACATTTCTTCAAGTTGGAGTGCAAATGTGGCTGTTTTTAGTTGGGCGGAACGAAATGTAAATTCAAAAGCTTGCGGATTATAAATACGAAATGCATTTTTAAAACAAAAAGGCATAATTTGTACAAATGTATGACTAAATCTGTGTTTACTTAAGAATTCCAGAGCTGCGTAAATAAGTTGTAGTCTGAAATCTTAGTCATATAAATGTGTTTGGGCACCATACTGCACATGTTACTGTTAGATAGTGCTAATGTCTGTAAAAGCTCCTGGCCGTTTTAATGCCTTATACCTGGGTCGTATTTGCATAATCCACATCCAAAGTGCGAAGTGCGATAAGCTTCTAGGTGGAGGTTGTCCCTGTCAGCACTCTGGTCTCCGAGGCAAACATAAAAAGCATATAGAGCTCTGATAATGGCTTAGCGGGACTGCTCTGGGACTGGGCGCACGTCACTAAAAACAACACAAGAAAATCAGAGGTGACAACCAGAGCCAAAGTTTTCTAAAAGTCAAGATTAGCGTGACCACTCGGAGATAGAGGATTCTCGGGAGTATTCAGGTTTATCACTGCAGCCTTCACTTAGTAGCAGTTTGTAAACATCTAAAAAGGAGGAAACTTTTGCAGCTAAAGTAACATTGATGAAGGTTTGTATCTAGTATTCGCAAGTATCTAGACGCACTAATAAAATGTAATAGAGGTCTCTGAATATGTTTCAACATCTGGATTATACATTATCATTTCTTGTTTTATTTTATTGTAAAATAAAATAAAGTCTCTACCATTTAACTTGAGCAATGTGGACTCAGATATCATAGGCAAAGGTTGTTAAAATGTTCTTATCCAATTCATTTAAACTTCATCACAACCATAGAGAGCCTTTTTGATTTATTACAAAATGGTTTAAGTTGTAGGATCTGGCAACCCAAAGTGCGAAGCTCAATAATACAATACCAGAATACAAATTGTAAACATAAAAACGTTCATATCAAGTAATAAACCAATTACGAGCTTCGAGGTTCTGAAGTACATTTTCCATTCATTTGCACAGACTTTATGCAAACGTTTGAACGCTAGCTCAGAGCTAATTAGCGTGTAACTAATGACCCTCAAGACCAATAATTTAGTTTGAAATCTGTTTCTGAAACTCACTCTATTTAAAATGCTTAAACAACTGAAAACAGCCACATTATGGACGTTAGTTGTACCTTTAAACTCTTAATAATTACATTTTTTGAAACATCTGTTGGAAATTTACTTCAGCAAACTTCTTAGGCTTTAACTGTTCCATTTGATCTACTTCATATCTCCCAAAAAATTCTAACGACCTTTGCATTAGGCTGACACGGACTCGCTAGAACGACGCCATCATTTGTCACCGCACGAAACCAGGAAGCACTTTGAAGTCCCCGGTGACCTCGGCGGAGCGGCACCCGGCTGGAGTTTGTGCGAGGCAAACGCAGCAGTCTGAACGTCTCTGCACCTGTCGCTCACTCCGCAGAGATGATAGAACTGTCCAGGAGTCTTCAGAGCCTCCTCGGCGCTCGGAGAGGAGCCAGAAGCTTTCGGTTTTCTGCAAAATCAAAAGGGCCTGCAGTCATAGAGCGAGCAGAGGCAGAGCAGCTCTATGACAGACTTTGAGCGAAAAACTATCTCTCTCTCACTCATGCGTGACCTCCGAGCTTTTCTGATTGAGTCTGCTTTCAGAATCTGAACATAAAGTTGCTCAAACGTTTTCCTGTGGTTTTTGTGAAAAAGTGGACGAGATAATGAAGGACTGATGGATGATAATTGCATGTTATGTTCAAGGAATTCAAACTAAAAATAAATGATGAAAAACATAACAATAACCTAAATCAAATTAATTAAATATTGGAGAGGTCACTTGGAATTAATGTCTTGGTAAAATGATAAAAATCTCAATTAGAGCTGTGTATATTGTGAATGTTTTCCATTAATATATGCAAAATAGGTGTATAAAAATGGCTATAAGGTGATTTTTCTACACTTTTCTGATTCATTTTATAGTCATTTCACATTCGTAAGGCTGTAGTCGACAAAAGAAATTCTTGGTCGATTAAAGACATGCATCGACCAATTAGTCGACTAAAAGGGGCGAGGCAAAAATATATCATAACTATGAAGTATGTCCATGTATGTCAGTCAAGCTGCACTCAAAACTGCACAGGAGTTCATTCAAAAACAACTATTTATACAGAGTGAACAGTGTATTTATATGTAGGAAACATATAAACTGGATTAAACTCATATAACTTGCTTCATATCTTTGCAGTTGTTCCATAGTAATCCTTTCAATCTAAATAAAAGAAGTATTCAACTAATAAACATCACCGATTAACACCATCGACCGATTAATTGACTAAATGACTAAAGAATTACAGCCCTCCACATTGGTTTGATAATTAAACCTCAACTAAAACATATACAAAGTTGTACATAAAAACATTCGACTATCATTGTTGGATACTAGATATTCCTAATCCAGTCTTAATCTGAATATATTTTGGGGATTTTCCAAATATCAACAATGATAGTTTTGCCTTCCATCAGATGCTAAAACATGGATGTAAATGGTTGCGATTCAAAGCGAATGGACGGTAAAATTAAGATCGAAATTGAACAACTATAACTCTAAACACTTTTTGAACGATTACATCTCTTTTGTAACGGTTTTATAAGAGCCACCACTCGTACTTGTCATCAGCTCATCAAATGCTTCAACTGCAATAATTTAAGATGCACTGTCTTTGCCCATAACCTTTTCCCATTCTTTAAACCTGCCCAAGGCCTTTCCACAGCGCTCTAATGGCTTCCCTGCACCTGCTGATCGTTTTCACCGCACATTTGCTTCTTGTTTGTCGGTTTTTGCCCCAATCACGAAAGGCTAAACAGAATGCATTGTACTCCGGGTTGCGCTGAATAAAACATGAGAAACGTCTATGGCGCGGGGGGCAAAGCGTGGGCAGCGGGAGGGGGACAGTGTCAGGCTGAGCTATGGAGAAATGATAATGATGAGAACGGAGACGAGCGACTATTTTTGGAAACCCTAAAACTGAAGAGACAGCTTTAGCAGAGGGGATTATTACGGTGATACAGCAGCACTTCCACGATGCATTCACGGCACCACATCTGCGCCGATCGAATAAAGAGAAATATACTTTGTTTATGCCCGTACGTACATCAAAATATACAAGTTGCAGTGTTATGACAGAGAAAAATAGAGCTATAGAGAAAAATTATGACTTTCCTGACAAACATTGCGATTAAATGCTCTGTATCCGTCTTAAAAACATGAAAAACAGAACTAGTTCATTTTAAACTCTTTCCTAATGCTCACTTACATTGTATTCTGATTATTCTAATTATTTACTGAAGCTATAACAAACATTAGCATGCTAACAGCTAACTTCCTGGTGCACAGAGAATTAAAATACCTACGCCAGGTCGGACTACTCATTGAACTAAAATGCAGTTAAGATAAATATATTTCAAATTCTGCCAAAATCTTTACAAATTTTACCCCAGTTTAGTGATTTTTTTTTAGGTTTTTATTTTACTTCCTGGTTGTAAATGATGACATCACACTAGGAAATTACCAAAGCATTCGTGGTGTACAGTGCACCAAAACAACTCAGATTGACACATTATTTTGTTGAATCAATATAAAAGAGTCAAAAAATAGTTTCTTTTCTGTAAATTACGCATAATTATGCAACAGATTTTTCAACTTTTCTCTACAAACACGAACTGATTGGTGTAAAACTATAATTAATATTTACAAGAGGTATTAATACACCGAATAAAGACAAAATAAGAAAATCATAAAAACCTGTCATACGCACTTTAAACATTCTATAATTACACGCAGACAGAACGTAGCATCCACATTTTCACCCGAATAGGTGCTTTTACAATAACTGTACTGTGGTATACAGGATTTGACTTTATTACATGAAGAAAAATAATAGGGTACAGCCCCTTTAAAGGGGACATATCATGCAAAATCTACTTTTTTGGCCCTTAGGTACCTTTTATTGTGTACTGTGGGTGTCTGGTAGTGGCTAAAAGTTGAAATTAATCACTTAAGTAGCTGCAGAGATATATTTATATAAATTTTGCAACATATTTCTCAGTTCGTTCGAATATCCGCATTATCTGTTACGTATTTTTATCTATCACGTCACAGCGGAACTACTAAACAAGGTCAAGAGCTTCCGGCAGAGACCGCCATTTTTATTTTCCTCGTAGCGATTTTGTAGTCCAAGCGCAAAGATGTCAAAGGTGCGAGTGGACAAGTTAAAATGCTCTGTTCTTGGTTGTATTACCAGCACAACTCATTACACCGACCGCCTGCATCCGAACAACTGAGATCGGCTGGTTACGTTTTATTTTTCGTGGTAATGTACCACCGACAGTGGGGAAAGTTCAGTTTGTGTGCTAAGCACTTCAAAGAGGAGTGCTTCAGTAACCTCCGCCAGTACAACCAGGGATTTGCTCAAAGATTGCATTTGATCGAAGGGTCAGTTCCTTCGGTCTATGGAGATGACGATATAGTGGAGCGGTAAGTCAAGAAACGCTGAAACACTGTTTATTAGACCTATTTTTTATCCAGTCATTCTTTGCCTGTGTTCTGTCCATTTGTGAGGGATTAGCATTACACCTGTAGCTGCCCATCTTTTACTCGGCTGTTTTCCAGCTGCTTAGGGCACATGTCTTTATATATACATAGAATACATTTATTTTTTAGGTTTTCATAAGGGAGAACTCACATCAGACTGCTCGTAGCTGACGTTAGCATGTCGCTAGCGTTAGCATGTCGCTAGCATTAGCGCGCAGCAAGCGTAGCCCGCAGCACCATAACTACACTGACTGACTTGACAGTAGCCTTTTTCCCCGGACTGTTGTTGTAGTAAGATGGTAAAGTGAGGGTCCATTAGACAACCTGTTAACATCTTTCACACACAGTTAAGCTAACGGAGCGCATAGCGAATTACATAGTAGTAAACAAACCATTGCGATGCAGCCATTTGAAGTCTTTGCTGCGGAGGATCGTCTTCTTCGATTTCTTCTTGGTCTGTGTCAGACTCTGGCTCGTACATGGAAGGCTGGATGTTGATTTCTTCGCTTGTTTCCATTTTTTCGATTGTCATTACGTTTATTTCTAACTTTGGAGAAGTTTTGGATCCGACAGACGGACTGTGTTTGGGACTACAACAATGGCTGAACGGGGCGGAGTCTGCGTGCAATGCGCATGCGCGGGGGTGGGGTGCGAACTAACTCATTTGCATTTAAAGAGACAGTGCCAAAACAAGGCGCTCAAAAGCGCTCCTTACAAAAGGGGTAAAAGAGAGGCATGTAGAAAGAAAATTAGGAGGAATTCAGACTGTAGATTGCAGGTATAGTTTATTTAGACCCCAGGTAAATGTTTTAAATGTTCAAAAGGTGAAAATAAAAGCAAGATATGTCCACTTTAATGTTTCAGACATGGACTGCTGAACTAAAATCTAGAATCTCTTGCATTACAAAACAGGTTTGTCAAAGTTAATTTGGTTGTTCTGGTCATTGATTTAAGACCAGAGTTTGTTTGTTTCCCTGATAGTTTCGACGTCTCACTTGCAGTTTTCTTCAGAGTGTCACGTAATGTTTCAGTGAGTTACACAGGGTTTGGTGCTGTTTTTCTTACCAGTTTCGGCAGAATGACAGAGCCATTTGCAGTTCTGGGAGAGTAAAAAGGCCCCCTTGCAGTTTACAGTTCCATGAGCATGCTTCTGTACTTCAATGATCCAGCCAGACACATCACCGCAACATCACGAAAGACTAAGAGTGAGCGGTCGAAACTGTTAGAAAAAGAAACAAACTGACGACTGCGATCAATCTAGCACTTCAGATTTCAGATTTGTACTTAATTATTTGTTGGATTATTGCCTAAAACTGTGTCTATGGTGAATTAACATGCACATCATCAGGAAAACTGCATGTGTAACCCAACTAGGTCAATAGCTTGCAAAGATGGTCTTTGGAATTAGAAATGGGAGCATGCAGTCACCCGTAACACTTCACAGCCACAAGTCAGATCAATGGAATGTATGACGAGAGAGATATTGAATACATTTTAGGGCTTGCATGATAAACCAAAACAAAATCAATATTTTATCAGAATAATCAGCTGTTCTCATTTCTTTAGGATGCTGGCTTGTTTACCAGTAGCAGATGGAGAAGAAATGCTAAAAAGCTATAAGAGCATTACACAAAGTCTGTCTACATAACTTTTTGGGAAGAATTTGAGAGAAAAGTTTTCATTATTATTATTATTACCTCATTATAAATTCTATTTCTGATGTAGCAAATATGTTTTCCATCCCTTTATCTGGATCCTTCCTTGTTTGCATGTAATTCTAAAGCTAAGGTATCATTATCTCACGTTTTATGGCATTGATGAAAATGTACGTAATGCAATTTAGACTTGAAAGGCTTTGAACAGCAGTGGCAGTGTTTCCGGATAATAGCTTATATTTAATTTAAGGTGAAATTGCTTTTACTTTGACAAAAACGCCAGCGAGCGCAGCATGTAGCCCGCACTTTTACATGGGTCACTGGAATTAAATGCTTTTGTATTTATCTGGTTTGCTGAAGCTTATCCATGTGCAGAAACAACCAGAAAAATAACGTTGTGGTCTGCTACAAAAGCAATTTACTCTGGCATGTGAAATGTATTGGCGTAAACAAACCAGCTTATTCAATTACGGCAAACGCAACAAAATGGAAAGATCATTTAAGGAAGCGGTTATGTTTTGCTCACCCGAAATAACTCCTGCCGCGGTATTCACTGACCCAACGTTAACTAGTCTGGCAAAGGCAAATGTGCTCCAGCAGGTCTTTATAAAACGAGACGATGAATCTGGAAAAAAAAATAAAAAAATCTTTGGCCTGGTTTTGGACTGCGGACGTCATGGTTTATGTAATGCGTTCTGACACGAGCATCACACCCTCTGGATTCACACACAGCACGAGGCTTTCGGGCAGAGCAGCTCAAAATATATCCATGGTCGAGGATCCGGAGGCGACTGATCTGGCGACGTGACCATTGAGACTAAAGATGACAGACTGGAGATGACAAATAAGACAGTAGCATCAACATTCAAGGAAGACAGGCCCATGTAAGATTCATTATGTTTGCTGTCTTTTGTAGGAGCCACATTTGAACTCAGGGGCAGGGTAATTTACAGGTGCATAAATTTCCCCTTGGGGACGAATAAAAGTAATTCTGATTCCAACTGGACCCGCCATCTGCTTGTCTCCATGGAGATGCCTTCCCCGGCATTGTATGGCACAGCATGGCTTTAAACATATCTCACTAGTATTTATTCAATTACAGGTGTTTTTATTGCTTTTAAAACATCTCACTGAGATTTTGCTCGCCTCCCCACAGAGCAGACCAGTAACTTGGATATGTGGCATCACTTGCTTGCCTCTAACGGAGAGAAAAGTTACATCTTTGATTTAGAAAACTGTTGTTGATGTCTTCAGTATTCAGCTGCTACATATTTATATCTATACATATACAGCATTTATAGTTTTTACCTTTCAGCTATAAACAAAGATTAATCTAATTAAATTAAATTATAAATAAATTAAACTAATTCATTATGAACCAAACCCTTAATGTACATTATAAACAATTTAGTGGTCTTTGTCATTCATTTTAAAAACATTGTTCAGATTTACTTCACCATCCAGATCTGATTTTTAAGGGAACTAATTGTATCTCAAAAGTCAAACTTGCTACAGAAATGTTTTACATATGATTGGTCAAATATCAGTAATACATTTAAATATAAAACCTGTTATGTAAGGTCCTGTTTTTAGAATGACATTTTGCCAGCACAAGAAAATACACCAAGGAACTAAAATGGCAAACCGGACATACAGTATGTGAAACAGATACAGGTACTATTGACACAAGTGACACTACAAGACGACTTCTCCAGTTAATGCAAGGACTTAAACCTCTTCACAACTAAAGAAACAGTCCTCCGCTTTGGTCGTTCCACCGCAGACCTTCTGCCACTTCAGTTCGATGACGAGTACACTTACTGCAAATAAACTGACTTTGAAAAACAACATGGACTGAATCACTACAAAAAGTAAGCAACATTTACACTTGCTCCAGAAGCTGAAAACGCTTGAGGAATCAAAACTGGAATGAATTCAGTTGTTTCATAACTGTTTTGCGGTTGTCAATAACATTTAACATCCTAGCAAGGTTCAGCTCTCTGAGTAAAATGACTGAAGGCCCTCAAAATAAGATCATTAGGATGCCACAAGTACACACTGGATCAATTTTCCAAACACTGGCATTAAAAAAGGGCAGTCTGATCTCTTCGGACTCCACTCGCTGCCTCCATGACCAATGCAAACTGCTCCCATCTGGCGGGAAATTCTCTTTTGCTCCAACTTCCATTAGACTTTCAAACAAGCATTGAATGAAGCATGTATTACCAACCTCCCTTCGTTGTCAAGTTTTTCCATCGTCTTTTAATGTGGTTTGAACTATCTGTGTTTTGTGTGCACTGTCTAAACGTGCCAGACCACAAACTATGACAGGAAAACAGTTCTTTTGATTTTATTACAAGACTATTTTAAGGATTGCTATTTGACTCAAAAGCCCTGACTTATTTTGTCTTGTATTCCACCAGAGATTTACAGTGGTCTTATTTTTGTATTTCATAGCTGCCTGAGGACACACAAACACAGCATCAAACCTTGAATGTACATCTCCGCTTTGAAAGGTGAGGATTTCATAAGCTCAAATTGTGTTTCCTCAATCCCTGCTGTTGCTTTATCCAGCAAGAGGTGTGAATGCCAGAATTGTAAACTTCCACAGAGGAGTAAGATTTGAAGGGCAGGCTGACCTTTGCTGGACAGAGCTAAATGCTATCAGCGAGGATTTTAAAGTGTGTCGGGGAGAAAGAAGATGTGACTTGGCAGCGAAAGGTGTTAAATGGAAGCAACAAACCACTCAACCTGCAGTGGAAGCATCCAGGTTGAGAAAAAATACTGATTTAGTGAGTCAGGTATAGAGCGGCACGATGGCAAAGTTGGTTTTCGACGTCAATATAAACTTACAGCAAGAAACGAAATAATGAAGGGGTTTTCTATCAGAGATTTAAACTGTTTTTCCATGATATTTATTGGTGTTTGATGATGGTTAATGGTTTTGTGGTAATTACATGAGAGGAAAAAGGAAATAATAATATAAACTATATCATTTGTGAAGCAAAACAGCGTGTTGTTGTGACAATTAATTTGCAAACTAGCACTAGCAGAGAGAATAAACTGCTGCATTCTAAAAAGAGAAAAGCCAAACGATTTGACCTTCCTATAATTAAAGTTTTGGCCTCGCATCTTATAAAACACTTCTTAAAGGGGTTGTACTCGATTTTTTTTCATGCAATAAAGAAAAATCCCTTGCTCCAGCACAGATAAAGCTAGCAGGTCAAAATGAGCCCACTGTGCGCCGTCTGCACGTAAAGCATTGGTGCGCTGTTAGCATGCTAGCTGGTGTTAGCAGTGCGTACAGACAAAACTCAGAAAGTTGTAAAAAAAAAAAAAAAGCATAAATGAATCACAGTAAATAATGAGGAGACAAGGAATGCATTTGAAACACGTTTTGACCACTGCAAACCATTAAAAGTGAACTGTTAATCAAAATCAGGTACTATGCCTCTGGACTGGAAAACATAGATATTTTTCAGTAAAAAAGAGTGAACTGAGATAAAGTCTGTGGGCAAACATGTAGCTAAAATGTAATCGCTCATCAGTGCTTTTGAATCCTTTTGGATACTCTTTATGTGTGTGCTTCGAGAGTCTTTGTGGGCGACTGGTAATTGGAAATTAGACTCTGAAGAACACTGCAAAACAACAACTACAAAAATAAATAAATAAAAATATATGTGTCTATTTTTATTAAAGGCACTGCACATGATTTTTAGTTTTTTGAAACAAGAAACCCCAATTTTTACAATGTACAATATTGTAAAAGCATCTGTTCAGGTGAAAATGAGACCACAACGCTTTCTCTCTTTCTCTTTATTCTACGAGAAGCAGGAAATGCATAGTTAGCACGCTAATGTTTGTTAGCTTTACCCGGGATGACAAAACTCTGCTCTGGGCTCAGAGACTTGTGCAAAGTGCTTCCAAACTCATGGTGATGAATATTTATGATGCGGGGACTGTAGATAAGTGAGTGATACATGTGACTGATGTAAAGACTTTAACGTGAACTAGTTCTGTTTTTCACGTTTTAAAGGTGTAAAAATCAGGTAAAATAAGAAAGTTAATTGGTGAAATGGTCAAACCACAACAGTGTTTGTTGCAGTAGGAATAGATGTTTTTCAATGTTATTTTGAGGTGATTCCAGGCGAAGCAATAACATCACCATGGAAACAATTACAGGGTGGATCACCAGAAAAAGACATAGTGCACCTTTAATCGCTGTATACAGTGTGAAATAAGTAGGAGAAGTATGGGCATTTCTAAAAATAAATAAATTAAAAAACACAAACAAAGTCATCCATTTGAAAAATAATAATTTGAACTAAACTCTATGCAATTGGTCAAATGTTTTCTGTTTATATGTTCATTACATTTGCCAATGAGTAATAAGAGCACCATTTTCTAGTTCCATTAGCAATAAAAGTAAGATTTGTGTTTGGTGAAATAAAACTGAAATTTTATTGTCCAGATGCTGTGGCCCACTATATTTTTATTTAAGAAATTACGTCTGACATTATGTGCGGATGTTAACAATTATAATCATTTGGGTGCTAACTGCCATGTCAGTAAACTAAGCTAAACACTAAAACAAACTAAGCTAAAGTTTTCTGTCGAGGCTCCGGTACCGCAATAGTTTTTCATGGTTTGTGATTGAAGTCAACGTGTGGAACGATACCAGCAGATGTTCTGTTTACATCTAGGAAGGGTCTGTAGATTTAGAAATAAACGTATGGCGAGACACTGCAGGTGAATAGGAAGAAATCTTAAATTTAAAGATAACAATTTGAAACTTCTCCTGTAGTTTACTCTCATCAATGTAAGAATCAAATGTATTGTTTTTCATCAAACTAGATCGGACTGAAAATTTCGTTTCTTATAATTTTTAGACTAAATTTTAATAAATAAGCCTCAGAATTAGATATCAACAAATCCTAATGTAAATAAAGTGCAACTTTGTTTGTTGTGTGTAGGAGCTACTTTAAGGCTGATCTTTATGTATGTAAAGAGAAAATGTAACAGCTTTTGAAGTTACAATGTTTCAGAGAAATCTATAGATGCAGTGGATTAAATGAAATGATAAAACATCTATAGATTTCTTTGAAGTTACAATGTTTCAGAGAAATCTATAGATGCAGTGGATGAAATGAAATGATAAAACATCTATAGGAGCAGATTATTTGTTGTTTCCATGTGAAAGCCAGTGTTGAGAGAGCAACGTTTTGCCAGTGGTTTCTTGCCTTATTCACGTGGTTATAATGTTCAGTCTGATGTGCCTGGTGTCCTTTCGTGCCTTTAGTTAAACTCTAGTTATTTATCCCTGTTCAATTATCCATTCTGTTCAGACTTAGGGGAAAACAGACACTATTGGGCAGGTAAATGTCAACTAACAGCCAGCTCCTGGAGAAAATTCCCCTCGTTCTAATGAGCTCAGGTACATCTGTTTGGAGCTTTGAGAGTACAAGTAATTATGCGAATCAGACTGAATGAGACTGTGTGATTCAAGTCTCTAAAACAAAGAGACTATTTGCCTTTTTTGTTTATCGCAGATGCATAATGAATCCAACATAAACCCGAACTGCAGGCTTTGCATAAAACGCTGATAAATGACCAATATGGCAACGCAGCTAATAAAGTCATCAGCCACTGCTTCTCGTTTTACTGAGGTCTCATTTCCACCTCATAATTAAAATTTTATGTTTGTGGCTGAGTCTCTCGGAGAGCATTTACAGGCTGGTGGAGAGCAAAGGTGCACTCAGGGTAAGCAGCACATTTTTCCACTTTAATCAGTGTTATAAAATTAGGTACAGTTTGTCCGCGGCTAATGCCAAGGCAAGCTGCTGGGTCCTGGCACTTGTAAAGTTCATTTTATAAGCTGAGTTTGGGTGATTCACAAACTGTTCACCTAAAAGAAAAGCGCAACTTCACAACAGTTCAATCTATGGAAGAGTTGGGAGATCTATATCCTTTAGATAATAATGACATGGTTGTCTTGAAGATATGCAAAATCTTGAATACAAAACAAATCCAAAAGCTGCAAAAATGTAATCTACCAAACGCTTTATATTTTCATAGTCATTACAATTATTTTCAGTATTTAAACCTCAACAAAAGCATTTACAGTCACATTTTAACATATTCTGATTTTGATGGATGCAAAAATATCAAATACTAAACACTCCACAGATTCTAAAAAGGCTGACATTGTAGAAAACAAAAAACAAAACAGTACTTATCTACTACATCCACTACGTTGTTTCAGTGGCTCTACTCGTGAAATTGAACAGAGTGTATTTTGCACTTGGCTGATACAGAGCTGAGGAAGAGGGTTTGCCAAAGTCACTAATAAAATATTAAAACTGCTTAACCACCATGTTTTCAGTTTATGGGAACCACTACATATTTAATTAAGATCTACATAAGGGCTTACAGAGGCACAAATGTTTTACATTTTCATTCTGCAGTGCATGGGAAAATGACTGAAACACTCAACAAGCCCGAGCCGGACAGAAAACCACAAAGCCTGTTGTGCAAGTCCAGTCGGAGTCTGTAAGATGTGGTACAATACAAGTTCATATTTTAACTCAATTTCAACTAGACTTCTAACTTCAAATTAAAGTAGAACTAAGTAACATTTTTAACTTATTAAACGTCTTTGTAAGTCCATGTGGTTGTAAATGTATTTTCGGGGCGTTTGAATCCCCCGTCTGCTGTCTCTGCGCCGAAAACCTGCTGCAACATTTCCTGATGTCGACCGAGAAGAAAGAAAGAAAGAAGAGAGAAAACTTGGCTCTCTTTTTTTATATTTGGTGACATGAAAAGTTTTTGTATGTGATTGTACTTCCTCATTTCAATAAAAAGGAAAGGGGAAAAAATAAAAAAAGAAGAAATTATTGGGAGTGTATTTTCACAAGAGACCTGCAGGGGGAGCTCTGTCACTAAAGTTACTTAGTTCTGCTTTAAGACACTCTCAAAACATATATCGTGAATGATAATATTATAGTTCAAGACAGTCTCAGAATAAGAGGTCGGCTTCACCTTTCAATTGTGAAGGAGTATTCAATTTGAGTTAAGTCTGAGTAGCATCGGCCAGCAAGTGATCGAGTCTGAGTAACGGAGAGAGAGAATTGTTTGTCTATGGAAGTCTATGTTAAAAACCTAGTCATGCTTTTTAGCTTCCTGTTGAATGAAACATGTTTTGGACTTTTTTTTCGCATTGAAAAGGTATAAGTTACTCGCTATTGCTACATATTAGGGGGCGTGGTCCGACATTGGTCAAACTCTCCGTTGATTCAATAAGAAACACAACCTTTTCACTCTTCTAATCCATTTCCTGGTGATTTATGTGTTTCAAGCACAAATAATCCAAGTCAAGTCACAACTGAGTCTTAAAGGTGGAATGGAGGATTTCGGGCAACAAATCAGAATCTCATTTCCTCGTGGGTAGCACAAATAACTGGTCCGCTCAGGTGTCAATCATTCTGTGCGTGCTAGTGCACGCCCGCAGGTTCGTCCAGGAGAAATGCTCGCTCCCCTGGCCGCGCATGCGTGGTTGATATGCTAGTGTGTTTATGTAGCAGGAGGTTAGCGGCGATCGTTCCGTCATTGTAGGTCTAAACTTTCATCCGCGAAGTACCGAAATGGCTGAGGGACGAAAGAGACTGTTTTCGAGTTTTCACAGAAGAGACGAAAGTCTGCAGAGGAAAGAAACAAAACGCGTGTTATTCTGGGGGAATCGTTTACGCGCTGGCGAGCGTTGAAAGCGCAAAACAGGCTGATGCCTCCGCTGCAAACTTTCTGCTGGACAGGTAACTGTTTATCTGACTTTTTTTTTTAGCTTATTGTATGTGGAGTGTGTTATTAAATCTTCTTCGCGGAGGTTGTCGTGAGAAAGCGACACCAATCGTCTTGTAAACAAATGCACATGGGCAGTGCTGCTGGGCGTGCTCGTCCACGAGGTTTGCTAGGCGTTCAGTCAGGAGAAACGGGGCGGGAGGGAGGGGGAACCTGCGCATGCGCTTTTTCAAAAAAAGGACTAACAGTCGCAGATTTTCAAATCGGCAAGAAATCCTCCATTCCACCTTTAAGTTTGGCCTTTCCTCAGAAAAGTAAATCTATCGTTCTGTAGATAAAACAGTAAAAATACAGCAGGCGGCGCTAACGTTGAAGTAGCATTTAGCCCACATCTGCTCTTAGCATTCTTCTTCCCCATATATTTATGTCTGTATTTGGTAAACTATAACTCCTTAACCATTGTTTGCTCTTGTGGTCGTTGAACAGTGTGCGATAGAGCTGTGTTTCTCCATTAAAATCAATGGAGCGGCTCCCCCATGGAGGTCTGTTAGTGGGCGTTACCTCGGACGCCGACTGTATATATTCTCAAACCCACACATACAACTTTTATCACTTATAGCGCAAGGACGTTTTAATGATTTGCTTGAAAAGAACACGTCTTAATGAAGTCAGAGTGTCATAAAACAATACCTGCAGACACCACTCATTCCTGAGACTAATTGACCCCCTGTGCCCTGTCAGTGACGTCTGTTCTATAAACAGCGTTAGCCACAATCACCAGAGGACCCAAAGTCGCCCTGCCCTCTCTCTCTCATGACCCCAGAGAGCCAGAACTGTCCGTCAGACACACAAACAATGCATCGCTGTTAAGAGATTTCAACAGTGACTCCGACTGACAGCTGGGGCCAAGCGATGCCTCTAAACCGGTGATTAGGCTTTTTAAAACCTAATTGAATGATGGGTGGGTTCTTGGATTTCCGAAACACAATAGGCATTTGCATAAACTATAACAATTAAGTCAATTTGTGTTAAATATTTTGTTTTTGGAGGCAACACATGGAGATTCTGGGAAATGCTAGTTTGAGCCTGATTCAAAACTCGTGAACTTTAATACGTTCAGGCAATTTTGCAATTCCACAGCTGTGCATCTTGAAAGTTTGTGTGGGAACAAATCCACGCCGCACACGCACACGGCATACATAATTCAACTTTATACTTTTGATTTTCAGTGTTTTGCTTCCGTTAGAGATGAACTTTTTGAACTTTTGCTGTGTTATTTTCGCAGCTCCAATCTTAAAATCCGGCTGCAGTGAAAGAAAAGCACAATAAGTTTGAACATTTTGTGCAGCCGCAGACATGGCTTGTCTTTTTATCGCTGAAAGTCGAATAAAATAACATGTTTTGGGACCGTGTTTTGGGAAAGGGTCTATACTGCGGAGTGTGAAACTGGGGTCATTGGTGTGTGGGGGGAAAAGCTCGTGGGCAGTGTCGAGAAATAAATCCAAAAACGACATTGCTTCACGGCGCAGAAAACAAACGATAAGCCAATTGGTGTGATTGTAAGCTTGTGTTGAGGGAAGGTCTTTGGGGTTTCCTGGATAATCTGTGAAAATCTGCGAAAAATAAACAAAGCTCTGTGCCAAATCTGAAATATTGCAAGTGATTTCAAACAGAATGGATAAAGAGACGAATACTAACACTTAAAAAACAAGAGAATACAAGATAATTTAATTGATAACGCTAAAAAACAATAACTCCTGACTGTACTTTGATTAATGGCACGGCTTTAATGCTAAATAACTGATGAGAAAACTTCTACAAAACTTGGAGAGAAGCAAAGGCGTCATCCTGTAGACTGTAACGAAGCATAAATGTGTCTAGAGGAAAGTTTGGTGTCAGATTTATGTTGTGAGGAAGTTAAATTGGAGCAGATGGGATATGAGCTGTAGCACCTGAGTTCATTATCGACAAGCTGTGATCCGCCCACTGTGGAGATGAACATCAACACAACCTGCTTTATTAGAATGGAAAGAGTCCTGTTGTTATTCTACCCATTGCATATTACTGCATACCGCTATTATTACTGTGCGGCTTTAAATGGGATGAATTTGTAGCTCATAATAACAAAATGTGATGTGAATTATGTTTGGAGTAGATTTTGCAGCTTAGTTTGTCGAGCATAAAACATTACCTTTACAAACTGATACCAATTCCGTAAAAAAGGTGTCATTAAACGGATGAATTATTACCGACAGTTCAAATCCAGTCTTGACACTTTTTTCTTCAACCAAGGATCTTTTTCTGCAAATTGTCTTGGTCAATTTGCAAAACTATGGAAGTCCAAGGTATGATATTACATTTAGCTTAAGTGTCGAATATTTTAAATCAGGTCTAATATTGGTTATTTGAATAGTTTATTGTCTTATTAGATGCTATTTCACTAAAATATACTGTTTCTAATTAAAAATAGAGCAAATACAATGTCATATTAATTAAAATGAGATCTTGAAATCCTTTCGCGACCCCCAGCTTATCCCTCGCGACCCCCCGAGGGGTCCCGACCCCCACTTTGGGAACCACTGATCCAGACAACTGGGAACTAGTATTTTCCCACGTCCCACTTGAAAAAGAGCCCCGGAACACCGCTCAAATCGGTAATTCCCACTTGTGAACTTTCAGCTGGTTGAGAGAATATCACTTCAAATACGAGACAAACTGTGTCTTTCAACAATAACATCTCAACAAAAAATGAGTGGAGTGCTGGCATAAAACATATGCAACATTTCCACAGGTTGAATTTGATCATATTCGTGTTTGAGAAATTGATGTTTACATTTCTTTAGCGTGCGATTCAGCCTTAACCATCATGTTATTTCAGTTTAAATGTTCTGAAGTCGGAACTCGTTGTTCAAGTGGGAAACAACTGACCTCCCAAGTGCCTCGAACACAATATTATTTGCCTTTAGAACGTGATACCATTTGAAACACAATATCAGACTCATTTTTATGGTTCATGGTTAGTGCTGGATTTGGTGTTTTATTCCTCTGCCTTTTCATTTTCACAATATAAAAGTAATTGGCGTTCAGTTTGATACTAGATTTCACAGCAGGCTGGTATTACAAAGCCGTGTATTATTTGATACCAAAAATAGAAAAAAATGAATTGTGTCGCATAAGGAAGTGCATCAGGCTTAAAAGCTATAGCAAATGACTCCTTTTCTCTGCACAGTAGGAGACCGATTAAGGCTTTGTGTTTGATTGCCGGTCACACATGTCGCTAAAATACTGCCCTAAGCAATATGTCTGAATTATAGAGCTAGACTGTATGGAAATCCTGTCCATTCCCTCTCAGACCAAGTGTCCGTTCTGTTGTTTGTTATTCCGCAAAAGCCGGACGGGACACAAACTGCAAATTACCCGTGGAGCTCTGATAAATCCTAAAGATAGGCCCACATCATCGCATGCATAACAATGACTAACAAGGCGAGCGGTATGGATGCAAGCTATTGACTCAACCTTGAAGCAGCTCATCTATTTTCTGTAAATAAGCTGCAAAATAAGCGGCCATGATATTCTGAGCATGTTCCGCTGAATGGCTAAACAGTCTGCCGTCTGCATATTTATACAACCAAACCCTAAGGAACCTGTTTTTATTTGTGCCCCCAAATGAATAGTAAGATATTATGAAAATTCAGACAAAAAGGGGACAACAGCAGTACATAAGCGCCGGGCTATGTAGTTAAAGACACGCCTAATTCTCGAGGAGATTTATGCATCTTCTTTATGAGCTGTTAAGTCGGATTTACGGCCGCTGCTGCTGTGGTGAAGCCGATCTGAACGGAGGGCTAATTAGAGGTGTGTTTGGAGAATGGCAGGTGAATGCACAAGACAATGGGCTGGTTTTGACCTTCTGATACCGCACAATGCTGGCTGTTACCGATAGCAAGAGTTGAACAGTAATATATATAAGTCTCAAGGCTCATTTATGCTCCAAGTTCGAGATGCAGACGGATACGAATAGAGGATTCTGTCTGGGCTTTATGTTGTTTTGTCTGTCATTTGATATAAAAACATAACTTATTTTCTCTCTTCGTTTTCTTGGCTCTTTTTCAACAAATGTGAAAACTGCAGCGGGTGCCTCCATGTTTGTTTTTCTAGTTGCACTTTTTTTTTTCGTGTTGGTACATGTGCTGACCACTGGAGGCAGCAGTGAACAAACAAATTCTTATTTTCAGCTCGTTTTCTTGACTATTATCCAACAAATATGACTGAAAAAGCTGCCGTGAGTGCCTCCATGTCTGTTTTTATAGCACTTTTCCTTCTGTTTTGGTCAACTGACTTTGAGTGTGCTCTGGTGCTCACTTGGACACGCACAGGTAGTTTGTTTGCTCAGTTTATGGATGAATAAAAACAAAGCTGTACATGTTTTGACCACTGGAGGCAGCAGTGGACACAATAGTGGAAGCTCAACGTTGAAAGAAGTTGCAAAACAGATACATTGTTTTCTCACCTTGTTTTCTTGGCTCTTTTTCAGCAAATGTGAAAACTGCCGTGGGTGCCTCCATGTTTGGTTTTAGAGTTGCACTTTTTCTTCCGTCTAGGTCAACTCTCTAACTGAGTTTCAGTGCCCTTTGGTGGTTCTTTAACATAATTCGACATTGACATTACAAACAGATGTATAAATGCAACTACAGTCACCACATTTCTAATGCAAGGGACTGTTTATGTACGCAAAGCAGCATAAATGAGCCTTAATGGGGAAACGCAATGTGAATTTACATAAATAAATTAGAAGCATTAGGAGTATTTACATTTGTTTAAATAGTCCATAGCTAGCTCACACAAATTCCTTGGCAAATAATCATTTGATACCAGAATGCTATTAAAAAGTGCTCTTTTTTTTTAACTAAATACAAAGTCATTTTTAGGACAAACTCACTGCAGTCTTTTTAATACTGTCATGTGGTCTACAGGTTCTAATAGAGATCAACACAATTCAAAAAGGTTTTGTGTTTTGCTTAAAATAAGAAAAAGATAAGCATTTTATAACTTGAAATGGAAAAAATGCTACAACGCTTCGTAGACACACTCAATACACTCAAATCAAGATAAATAGACCTACTTAATTCAATCACTTTTTAATCTATTACCTCATTTAAAACGGTTGTGTGACATATGTCCGCTTGGTCCTCGTTTGATCCCAGTGCGGCCCTGATATAGTTTGGTTCAGGTCCAGATACAGGTTTAGTCCCAGTTTATTCCCAGTTTTGTTGCGGAATGTGTTTCAGTAAAGTCCCATACACCTTTTTAGTGTCTCGTTAATGAGACAGGACGGCGCGACAGATTTCAAAGATGTGTTTGTGATGATGTATAAATATAACACTAAATGAGCCCGCTCCTATAGGCGTTACCAGTGTGAATAAATGCACAAACACAGAAACCCCACTGAGCATGTTAAACAGCTATTTGCTCAGATGATTAAGTGTGAAGACCATAATGTCATAGTTAAACATGGCATAAATCACCATAGTGGGTGATATTTTATCAGTCCGTATCCTAAGATGATTTAAGAGTAGTTTCAGCGCATTATTTAGTTATATTTTGATGTAATAATGCCTTTTTTACCCTTTTTATCATCAACTTGACAACAAAGAATGACATTTGTGTGTTTTTTTGGCTCAAGATTGAGAAAAAGAACCCATTATCTAACCTGTGTGAAGTTGTCCCCCCCGTAGTGCACAAACGCTGATATTGTGTGCACAAACGTGCACAAACGATGCACAAACGTTTGACACCATTTTGGGGTCAATCGCACACTACGGGGGGGCCAACTTCACACAGGTCATTAACCATCACTACTTATTTGATTTTTTATTATTTTTGTGATCATATTGGACATTTTTGTGTTACTACCACGCTTACTACATCATTTTTGGGTTATGTACTCCATTTTTGTGAATACTACCACTACTTACACATTTTTGGCTGACAATACACACTTGTAAATCTTCGCGACCCAAGTTTTTGTTTGGCAATAAAAGCAGAGTAAACAAACCGAACCGGGGTTGTCCATTCATCTTGTTAAATGTATGAACTCATTTTTAAAGTGCGCCTCAAAACAACACTGATTAATGCGAGCGGCTGCCGAAACTAATTACAAACAAAACCACTTTCATTGTACCGCCGCCAAATGAATGCCTCCTCGGTGAAAAGCATTGTGTGGCGAGACGGCGTTCATTTCACATCGAAGAAAGAGTGGACTTATGCAACAAAAAATTTGCTTCTGTATAATGAATCACTTACGATCTCGTGTAGGTGTATAATTGGAATTGGTATTGTTTTAATCATGTGAGCTCTTCATTATTTGGGCGGCGCAGTGGCAGGGCGGTTAACATTCTCACCGCACACAGAGAGTTTGATTCCTGGATTGTGTTGGGTGTTTTGGAGTTGAATTTGCATGTTCCCTCTATGTCGGAGGGGGTTTCCTCTGGGTTTTAGTTTCTTCCATCAACCCAAACATGCAAAGTAGACATCCAAGACAGTTCTCCTGACAATAATCCTGACTTAAAGGTGCAGTATGTAACTTTTCTAGAGGATGGAAGTTGAAACTTTCTAAAACAGTGTCCAGATGACTACCTTTGGGATTACATCGACTTGTAGTGAAGGTTTCGCGTTTTAAATTGATATATTTGTGGCGCCACCAGGGGGAGTTACAGGTCAGATCTGTGGACAGGCGGCACTACTCACAGTAAGAATGTATGTTTATCAAATTTATTCTGTCCGTCCCTCATTTTTCCAAATTTTTTCTTTTACTTCCTTACTCCTTTGACTCGCCTTGACTTCCCTACTTCTTTACTTCTTTCTTACTTTTCTACTTCTTTTCTACATTTCTACTGCTTTACTTCTTGACTTCTTTCTTACTTACTTCTCTACTTACTTACTTACTTACTCTACTTCTTTACTTACTTGTGTACTTGTTTTCTACTTACTTCTTTACCATTAGTTCCTTTCCTCTTTACTTTTGTTAGTTTTTTTTTGCAAATATAAAACCTTGAAATGAATACTGGCAATACTGTCAAGTTTAAAGCCATGGGGAAAAAAAACCTGCCAAAAAACAACATCTCCTTTGAGACGAGCAGGTTCTGGACTTCCCACCGTAAAAGTACATAGTGCATATTTAAAATCTGAGGAAAAAATGTCCACTTCTCCGTTGCCCCAGCAGCACTGAAATATGCTATATCAGTGAACAAATGACAGTATTTTTATTTCTTTTTTTATTCATTAATTTATGGGAGAATGCACATGAATGAACACTTGCATTGGACAAATGTAAATATGCTGGATAATAACTACAAAGCTAATTTATATCCGCAGTCCTGTAAAGTAAACCTAAGTGACATTAGAAAATACTATTGTACTTGAAACAGAGTTGAATTGTAGTGCTGCTTAGTCTTTACTCTTTCTGTTGAAGTAAACAGGTGCATACAGTGCATAATAATACAAATAACACATTTTAAAATGTGTCCATGTCGATCACTGTATTCACACGGCTGCCAACGATTTTCTCTCTCCTTTTCCCTTTTGGATTAGATTCAAATCAAGGTGAATTATTTACCACTTCTCTCCTCCAGCCACTTCACAAAGCATATGTAATAAATGGGCCAGATCCTTGTGCACTTAAACTCCACTCAGATCACTCTGGGATTAAAGAGCAGCACCTCGTCATCTGACATCTGCCAAGATTATTAACAGTGACAAAATGAATAAAGAACAGGCTAAGTAGTATTCAGATCAGGGACTTTCCTTTCTAATGATATATATAAGACCATTGAATCAAAGAGAGGAAAAATTACAATTTCAAGTATGGCTTTCCAGATGTACTGACTAAATTGACTGAACAGAATGTGATGACAAAAGGAAGGTGAAAAAAGACTGTGCCAAAGTAGAATTGTACATAGAAAAAAGAAAAAGGCATCTTCTCAGGGAAACTCATCTGCCTTTAATACAACACACACAGTTACTACAATAAAAATGCATGCATGATAAGATAACTCCTATCAGTCCAAAAGTTGAATGAGCCCTTTTGCGTTGTTGCCAGATTTAACCGCTAACTTGTGTTCGTGTGATGGAGGTTAAACAGAATAAAACAACTAAACTCCACTTACAAACGCGGTCCAAACGAGCTGTTAAACTGGGCACTGCCTGGAGGACTTAAGGAGGGAGGAGGGATGGGGTTTCTTTAATTTTTTATGCCTCAAAAAGCAATAATGTTGGCATTTAGCGTTTACACTTACAAACAAGTGTCCTTTGGTGAAGCATTCAACCTGTTCTGTAAAGTCTTTAACATGCCCTCAGTGACATCCACCACAACTTGCTCTTCACTGCCTTTTAGTATTTATTCATCTTAATCTGAAAAAACAAACACAACAAAAAAGACATTAAATTGTCTAGACAGGAAGCACTGACACTAACACAGAGCTAACCCTGAACTGAGCTGTTGCTATATTATTTATGTATCATGCTAGAAAACCAATTAATGTTGAGATTCTAAAAGGGCTTGGCTGCTACAACACGCAGAGACACAAACGTGGGGAGCAACTGTAAAAAAAACACAGCTCTGTGAACTCCCATGAAACTTCCTCATGCATTTCTTGCGCATCTTTTGAGCGCAATCAACGGTACAATAAAGAAAGCGGAATTGGTGAAATCATTGAGAATATTTTAGAGAAAGCTATGAATTTAAAATGTATTCCTTATCGCTCCACCAAACACAACTCGGAGTGCACTCGAGGACATCCATCTTGTGCCAATGAAACAGTCACACTCAATTCACTCGTCTCTGCAATAATGTCACTTCACTTCCTGCTAACTTGGCCAATAAGATCGAGGCGTTATGCAGTGGTCTTGACTCTCCACAGACTATTGAGCCAGCTCCACTCAGTCCAGTGTGGGCTTCGTCAGCTAAAAAGGGACTGGCCTTGTCTAATTGCGTCGTTAGTTTGACAAAGAAGGGTTCATTAATTCAGCCCATGCTTCGCTAAAGTAGGAGACCACAAATAGGGACTGCTGGCCTTACTGTGGCCCGATTACAGCCTTAATTCAGACAGACGCGGTGAGCACAAAGTCTTCGAGTTCCACGTAATTGGTGAGTGAGTTAGTTGGAACTGTTTCAATTCACAAAGTTGTTAAATTCTCACTGTGTTTATTGTACTTTTGTGGTTGATATTTTACATTTTTTGTGATTCAAATTATTAAAGAGGATTGGGTTTTGATGCCAGGGTAAACTTTACCTTCACTATTTGCAGAATTAAACTGTTAAATGAACCCTTCCAATTGGCTGCATCTGATTATTGTGAGCAAAGACATCGAACATTACATTGGATAAAAGATAATTGGAAGATGAGAATGAGATTTGGTTGTATGTACATAAGAATAAAGTGGATTTTTCTTTGCTTTGTCCAATGAATACTGTTGCGGGAATGTAATCATTGCAAAAGTTAATGTCCAAGTCAGGGGTATTCAACTTTAAGAGCAAGAGGCAGGTTCAACTACACATTTTGCCAAGACATTAACATGATTATATTTACGATTTTACTTAACATTTTGCCCCTTTGTTCCAATTTGTGTTACCGCATCCATCACGTCAGTACATTATATTGAGTGTGTGCGCCCGATTGTGTGTTTTTAAACCACAATCAAGCAATAACACTTGACTTAACACTATCAAGCAGCATATTTTAACTAAATGTTTCACAAATAACACCGCGGTGAGATGTGATTGTGGTCAAAGTTTGCATATAGCATCTTTGTACAGCAGAAAACGTACAGCAATACAGAGACAGGTCTCAGCGGGGTGTGTGCTTGTGTCTCACCTCACCTCCACTCCTCTCCTTTTCCTCCGCTTGTCCTAAGCCCCTCTGCTCCCTCATCTCCGCTATCAAAATTCATAAAATCTATAAAGCCAACATGCTTTTCCACTCGATACTCAACAAGTGCGTCCACAGCTGCATCATGAAGTGAAATTAAAAAGAAAAGCCATGCTCTCTTGGAGCTGATGCGCGGCGGGTTTTGAAAAATATCCCATGACTTTAGCTTGCATGATAAAGTCTAAGAGCAAGACCAAATCCTGCTGCAAACAAAGTTGTGTCTAACATTCGCCCGGTGTTGATGTCTGACACTGTTTTAGGTCCGCCAGAAGCAAGGAAATGAAAGGTTCTGTCTTGATACAGTAAAGCACCATTAAACCCAGATGTTTTTCCATGTTTATTTTGTACCTGGCTATAAATAGCTCAAAAAACTTCACTCCTCCTGCTGCAGTACCCGTATCCAAAAATAGACTTCTTGCGTATTTTGGATGCAGAGCCGGACCATAGATGCGACGCAGTGGTGTGCGCATGCTCATTTACTTTGAATACATTCTATATCTTGCAGCAGACGCGCAGGTGATGCACTGAACATGCGACGGATGCGGTGTAAATAAGGTGTTATTCGTTTATTTAACATTTCCGACAATAAATACTACCTGATAACAACTTTACTTTGTTGAATGATGGTTTAATTATCAGTAAAATGTGTCAGTTACTGTAAATTGTCCCCGTCTTGTCGCCTATTGATGACATCACAGGGGAATTCGGTTGACATTTTAAACTTTTATTTTTTAAAATGTCTTCAAAAAGTCCAACTTCACAAATGTAAAATGGTGATAAATATTTACCACAGCTTCTATCCTACCAAACTACTGTAATTGATAATTAGAAAAAAAAGTTCTCAGGTTCAGACTCAGGTCAGAATCTGGTCTTGTCCAGTTTCATTCTGGTTCAGTACTGGCTGCTACAAAGCGATGTTGAGTAGACATTTTGTATTTTATTATACACTCAAAAATAATATAGTAGTAGTGATTTTATCCCAATTGAAAAGATCTAGTGTTGTGGACATTGCGTGCCCCTAAATTTAGTTTAAGTGGTGGCGAGTTATGCGCCTCAGGCCCAAAGACCATGTCCCTCCCAAACATCCGGCCCTCAGGAAAATGAAGTCAAACATCCCTGGGCTAGATGGAGGTCTGAATATGTGAAACTTTTATACTTTGATTCCAGAACTCCATAGAAGTTAAATATAAACTTTCGTCAGTTTTTCCAGGCCGCGGGCAGCAGTCGTTGCTATAGATATGTGGTGTGTGGCCGCACTAGATTAGCACACCTGTCAAACCGTAATACATGTGCCCGGGGGGAGATCCTGACAGGCTTTTCCCGGCACACCACCTCGTAACGCCGCCACAGCAGCCATCACGCTTTTAATTGGCCACACAGACGGAGCGGATGCTGAGAAGGCTGCATGGAGTAGTACATTATATTACAGGTCTGCGGTCTATTGATTTTTATGCACCTGTATGGAAATGTGGAGTGAGTACAGAGCTTTAAAAACAGCACGACTGAATGCAGATTTCAGGAACATTCTCTTCTGTGCACAGCTCACATGGACTAATTATAATTCTATACTACCAATGTCTAATGTAATATTTACTGTATTGAAAGCGTGTTCCACCTTGAACTAAGGGATTTTTAAAGTAAGTCTGGATATTAATTATACTTTTCCAAGAATAATGCCTTGGCAGTAGGTCTATAATTAAAGCCTTATTGCTTCAGAAAACGATAAAACTGAAACTACTTTATGCCACTGACCCAATAACCTAATAACTAATCCCAGTAAACCTTTTTTTTTAAACAGAATCATTAAAAAAATATGAGCTACATCAAATAAATAGCTGAATTAACCAATAATTAGCCATTATTCAACCTTCTACAGCTCAAATCTTATTATATCACGCAAAAAACAGCAAAAATCTTTTCAAAAGTGCAAACAAAATGTACACGAGATAAATATTAAGCCCTAAATATGTATCATTCCAGCTTGACATTCCAGCCTGACAATATAGAATAAATTGTCAGTCTTGATACTGAATTTTTTTTACCCCAAGTACCACCAAAGAAAATACTTGCCTTTCTAAATAGGGTCAGGACGATTTCATTTCTTAATTAGGGATAAACCAGGTGTTAAGCAGGAATACACCTTTGCCACAGGAGTTTTACCTAGACATTTACCAAAGGAAGAGCAAAAATGTGAATAAAATGTGCTCTAAATGAAGTAAACCTTCCAACTGAAGAGGAATCCATACCACCAGAAGAAGTTTTCGTGCCACCGTTGGACAATAAAACACTTTTCTTATATAATCACTAATAGTCACTTCATATAGTCACTTTTTGTTGAGTTGAATATTACCATTTAGTTCTAATAAAGATCAAGAACATTCTAAAACTATTCAGGAAAAGTAACTTGCTTCGATTGTTTATGCCACGGGCCGGCCCTGCTCAAAAATCCTAACATAAAGCAAAAGTAAACTATACAAAGGACATAAAATATACAAGAGAACGTTGAAATGAGTACTTGTTTTTTTGTATTGTTTGGTATCTGGTTATTGATTTCTCTGACAACCTTATTAGCGTAAAATTCCAGTTGATTCAGTAACATCTTTATTATGTTTTCCTATACGATGGAACAGGTGAGAGAGTAAGGACAGCGGTGTACTTGACCGACCTCAACCGAGCGCTGAACCCATGAATTGACAAACACGTTGCTGTCCCTCAGGCTGCAGTAACAAAAATGACTGCATCCTCCCACGCACTGTCTTTTCCCACACCACGGCTACAACCTCGCTACAAGTGCATTTTTTTGTCTCTTTTTTAATCCTGAATGTCGTCCAAAGAGGATTGAGTAGCTCCACATGATAGCTCTATGTCCCCGCCTGAGGTTAAAGAACAAGTTTGGCCTCCAGCTCGACAGTAATGGAAAAACCACAGAGGTGTCCAGCCCTGCAGCCTCGGCCTCACGAGAAAAGGGCAGCGGGGATGTTTGGACAACACTGACAAAATACTAGACCTGACCGAAAGTTTTGTGAGCGTAATGCTGAATGAGAAAATGGAGGAAAATCGATGAATGATGCAGTCAAAGAGGGCTGTGAGTGCACGTGTTGTTTGTGCAGAGTGTGACCTGTGCATTTATCTGTAATCTGCATGTGGTAACTTTGTGTGCCTGTGTTTTAGAGAATATGAGTGGGAGATGTCAGCGAGTGGTAGTCAATAATGAGATATTGACTGTTAACTGCCCACACAGTGTGACAAAGTGCAATGCAGGGACCAATTGGAGTGCGCCATGAGACAAGGATTGACCCTTTAACCCTCTTGTTTTGTGAACATGTTAAAAATGTAATCTTCCTAAGGTTTTGACCCCACAATTTAAAAAGTTTATTTTTCTGTATTCTGTATTTGTGTTATTGAAATTTAAGATCGAGTTTGTTTTAAAGCTGGGGTACCTAATTTCCACACATTTAAACCAGAAGTTGATATTTAAATGTGTATAAATACCGTATTTTCCGCACTATAAGGCGCACCGGATTATAAGGCACACCTTCAATGAATGGCCTATTTGAAAACTTTGTTCATATATAAGGCGCACCGCATTATAAGGCGCATAGAATAGAAGCTACAGTAGTGGCTGTGGTTGCGTAGTTGCGGCTCAGTATTGATCCATATATAAAGCGCACCGGATTATAAGGCGCACTGTCAGTTTTTTGAGAAAATTGAAAGCTTTTAGGTACGCCTTATAGTGTGGAAAATACGGCAGCTCCTAGTTCTCTCAAACCCTTTGGCACACGTTCAACTCCAGAAGCATTCATTTTCATTCTCATCTTTAGAACAGCTTTTTTCAGACTGCAAAGTGAAACTTGGGGTGTAACCGCCCCAAGCACAGCCAATCAGAGCATTGCGTTCAGCTTTTATTTCCGGGTTGACAAAACATAAAATACTTCATTATTAGATTCGAACAGCATTCTCATTTCCATCAGAAAGTGTTGCTTTTGGGGGAAAACAACATTTTTTTACTCATTTAAATATCTAAAAAGTCAGGTATCCCAGCTTTAAGTCTAAACATTGACGCAAACATATTGGTGCCGCTTTAAATATGTTTAAATATGCAACCCTCGATGTAAAAAGTGTGGACCGCCTTATGTGTGGAGAGTGTTGCATCAGGGACTTGGCAAACTACACAAACCACTGCATGAGTTGCACTGACAAGCCCAAAAGAAAAAAGACAAAAACAACCCATGATTCTGTCCTGAAGTAAACGCGAGGCTCTTTAAATTATATGATGTAAAAGAGCGCTGGTCCCAAGTGTAATCAGTGTAAAACGCATTTGCAGCCAACGCCAATGATGAGACGTCAGGGCGGCTTACAGCTGTCATCTGCTTAAAGGAGCTGTGAAATCAAGCAAATATGTAATCATTCAGGCCTTTACCAACTCCACTCTCAACACTCACTCACCCGACCCATTCAGCCCTTCCACCCGGCTAATTTGTTTAAAATATGTGCCACGGAAAGCTCTCGAGGCTTCAGTGTGGCAAACTGTATGTCACTAAAAAGAAGTAACGTCAACATTTTACGATCACTGACACCAAAACCCCAAAACAGGGACAGCTTTCATTGACTTTGATTGACAGTGTCTAGATGACCATTCCTCAATCGTGACCAGCTTTCATCCAAATGGGGACAATCCACACACGAAATCCTGATCCTTCAAACATTCATTCGATTTGTCAAATAATCATTTCTGGGACATTAGAGGGGTTTTGGCCCAGTCTTCAAGTGGGATGTAATGATTTATAACCAGGAAGTAACATTTTCAGTCTTAAAAAATGCCAAACTGGGATAAAATTGCAATTAAAATTAAAAATAATAATAATAAATACATAAATATAATTATCTTAACTGTTTTTTAGTAAAATGAGTAGTTCAATCTGTCAGATGTACTTGTAAAATAGCGCAGGAGATCTCTGAGCTTTACAACATCTCAAATCTGGAAAATTTTGAGTTTTTTGACCTTCGGAGGGGAGAGGGTTCATCAACTAGTGTGAATGCAGCTTCAGGTATGTTTTTAATGACAGAACAATGTAACAACATAGTTAAAAGCTCAAAAAAGTCGATTGTGCATAACATCTGTCCCTTAAGACAGTCAAATCAGGTACAGTACTTTTAAATCAAACTTTCAAAACAAAAAACTTTAAATTTTCTTCTTATATCCTCATGATTTTATTCATATATTTTCCTAAATCACAATTACTGAATAAACGTATCATCTTGACATTGCATACTGTAGATTTTATGTTTACACGGTGAAGGGAAATATGTGCTCTTTCACCGCTCCCATGGCAACGCTGGTTAAAGTTACGAGGTAGTCTCAGGTCAGGCAGCAGGACACTGACAACCTTAACGTCTTAAAAGCTTGAACATGCCCGGGAATACTTTAAGGGAATTATCCGTACAGCGCGCACTCGAGCAACCCGGACCAACACCAATGTACAGCGGGTGCATTAGCCTCATGGGTTTTTAACAGCGACAACAAAAGAGTAAATTGGTCAAACTGGTTCTCAGCTCACACAAACCTTGGCACGTCACATTTGCACAGCTTTAGAACAGCTTTATTCAGATGGTGAAGTGACGTGGGTGTGGAAGTGCCGCCGCTCAATGTGCTCTCAGCGTTCAGCTCTTTCTTCAGGGTTTGCTATCAATTAACTTAGTCACAAGTGCTGTTTTTAATACATTATCAGTGGGCAGTACTCATTTACGAGATTGAAGTCGTGTAGACCATCTTTAAATATTTTAGTCTGTACAGCGTGTAAATGATCTGCTATTACTTGGAACACAAAACAAAGCTGATGGCACCCAAACAGAGATGTTTTCTTCATAAATAAAATGTAAATTATACTTCATATGGCTGATCTCAGTGATTCACAAAAAGACGTTCGGTAATTCCAGGTTAGTGTCGCGTTAGTGTTGCTGAGTAAACAAGACATGACACACAGGTTATTGTCAGATTTTTCCTTTTTTTTCACTTCTCTGCACCTTTGCTAACTCTGTCAGCTCAACAAATAAAGTTATCGTTTCTGTAAATATTCTCGTTTTTCACAGGACCAAGTCAGCGTTTGGTGAGGAATGATTATTTTGTCTTATATATATTGTTTTTTTGCAGTTTTGTTCTAACCTGAGTCTGTGTTTTCTTTTTGTTTTTCTATCTATCTATCTTTCTTTCTTTCTTTATACCGGTACTAAGTGATGTCAACATCAGGAGCACAAGAAACTAGAGAAATACCAAGGGCTCAGAGAAGAGCTGGAGAAGGGCTGGAAGGTGAAGGCCAAAGTGGTGCCCGTGGTGACTGGAGCACTCGGGGCAGTGACCCCCAAACTGTAGGAGGAGCTACAGCAGATCCCTGGAGGAACAGCAGACATCTCAGTCCAGAAAAGCACAGTGCTAACAGCAAAGATACTGTGCACAACACTCAAGCTCCCTGGCCTCTGGTAGAGGACCCGAGCCCAGAGATGGATGAGAGACCACCCGCAGAGTTTTTTTTAAAATATATAAGCATGTATTATTAAAGTGCTGGTACCAGAAAAAAACAAAACCTCAAACCTCAAAATATACATGTATTATGCATCTGCTTTTGATGCTGTACTGCGCTTGTACATAGGTGTAAAAACATCAAGTAACCATGAAAAAAATCATCAAACGATAACTGGATTGCGATTTGTAATATTGACCGAGCTGAAGTCTGCCAACAAGCAGCACAGCAGGTGATCACCAACTGGAACAGGACGAGAGATGTTCAAATGTATTATGCAAGCTCCATCAGCCAAGACAAACGGGACGCATTGTCTATGAACAGAACATGAAGCGTGCTCAGCGCTGGTGCAGCAGATAAGACTGTGGCGTTGTAGGTTCGATTCCAGCCCTCGACCATTTGCTGAATGTCTATACCCTCCTCTCTCCCCCATTTCACTCTACAACTGTCCTTTCAAATAAAGCCTTTGAGCAGGGGAAAAAACAAACAAACAAATAAATACATAAATAAATACATAAATAAACAAGTAATAAAGGACGTGAATTTTGTACAGGCAAGTCATTTCATGTTGTGAATAATTTGCAAACTAAGATGGGTAATTAAGGTTAAGGTTAAAGTCTATATGAAGGTTCTAATGTTTTGTTTAGTTTGGAGGGATAGAACCTTTGGTAAATAGTTATTATAGTTTAATCAGGCAAGTTGCAGTTTAGGAAGACATTTCGAAAAATAAAAGTTTAAAATAACAGCATGTAATGCCAAGTTCTAAAACGGAATCCCTCTGTGATGTCATCAAAAAGCGACATGCCATTGAAAATACACGGACAATTTACAGCCAATGACGATTTATTTTGACAGTTTAAACAATCATTCAACAAAATAAAGGTGCTATCAGGTATTATTTGTTGTCCATTCCTACCTTTTGTTTAATTTGTATAGATGATTGTATGGCCCTTGTTTACAGTCTGGTTGCTAGGTAACAGCTGTGGAATTACCTCTACCTACGGTGTTACGGAAGTGACAAAAAAAAGTCAAACTGGGGACAAAATGGCCAAATGTTTAGTAAAATAAAATGAATAAAGTTAAAATATAATCGTGATCACTATGTTTTAGTGAATTGTGTTGTCTAATCTCACTCTCACTTATCATAACGTACGCATTGTTTATGATATACGTATCATAAACAATGCAAAGTAGGCATTTCCTATTGATTTTAGGTGATTTCTCAACTTTAAGTTTGGACATTTTAACAAAAGAAAAGAAGAAAAAACCTTCCTGATCCAAAAAGTCTTACCAATCTGTGTCTTTCATCTGGATTAATATATTTTGGAACATGAACACAACACTGAAAGCTTGGGTTTTTCCGCTTGCTTCACTTTAAAAATGCCAGTATTTCCTCTGGCCCGCCACGATTACAGCACAACTTCTGATATGACTTTTATAATCCGGCCAAGGCTTTGGTCAGCCCACTGGCCTTCCTGCCGGGCTCTGCTTTGTGCTCCAGCGCGCACTCAGAAGCCCTTAATACATTTGGTTAGCGCCTTCACAAACCCGGAGTGCAGATTGAGGATGCGCTGTTCTTGTCCTCGGGTCCAGGCAAATCCCTCCAGGACCCAGAGCACCTGTCCTTCAAGAGGACGAGTGGAGCCTGAGCGTAACGCCGCCGCTGTCAGGACCGGCTTCTATCAGGAAATCAGCGCGCCGTGGGGCAAGTGAGAAGGTGAGGACACACTCTGACTGAAGCCGGGGGTAGTACAGCACAGGCAGCTTCAAATGACTGGAACCAGGCGTGATCGGGGTGCTAATGAGAGCGATGGCCACTGGGATACTGACAGGAGTGAAGACCTTTGAATTTAATTACAAAAATATATATAATAATGCTTTACAAGTCACAAAAACGCTTTACATTGCATTTAAAAAGTGTCAGAAACTTACTCTGAGAAGAACATTTTGTCAAGTGAACGTAATGAGCATTCCCCACCATATATTCTTAACATGTCTGAGTCAGAGGATGTGTTCTCTCTCAGAGTAACAACACCACAAATGAATCCGTCCTCCACCTCCACAGTCAGAGATATTATGCAGAAGGTAAATATAGATGGGTATTGTTTTGGAGGCAAACAAACAAGCATAGAGGTAGAAGAGTATTCATAAGAACGGAGGAAGGACAGGCTAGGCTCGCACTCAGACGGAAGAGATGAAAGTCAACGCGCTACTGCAGTTATTAAAAATATATCTTTCAGCGCTATGTAAACACAGCGTGAGCCCCAAACACACCGAGATGTATAGCAACCGAGACTAAAATAGAGCCATTGAGATACTACTACTGTTTAATGTTTAAGACCCATGAACAGTTTGTCACCAGAGCTACAGGAAAGTACGAGTTATAATAGAATACAAATAATACGCAAACACTACATAGTAACTACACTTATTCCTGTCTTAATAAAGCATGATCAAAGACTTAATTCAGAGTGAACAAATACTTTATTAAAAATGATTCAAGATTAGTAGCTACTTAATTAAAGTTAGGGTTAGGAATTAGAGTTAGAGTAGAGGGTAAGTAGTTACTAAGACCGAATCATTCTTAATAAACCATTTGTTCACCATGAATTAAGTCTTTGTTCATGCTTTGTTCCAGTTTTTTTGTGACCAGTTGAATATCTGTATCTGTGGGTTTTGTTTTAGTGTCTTTGGTTTTCTTAGTTTGATTTTGTATTAATTCTGTTACTTTATCCTTATGTCCCTGTTCATTAAATTACATCTTTATTTAAACCTTTTTCCACCCTGTTTTTTTTTTTTTTTTGTTACTTACCCTTAGAGAGCAGAGCTGGGTTGTAACACTCCCATTTCTTGGTGCTTATTGAAGCTCTGTTTGGAATCTAGTTGACCAAATGTTCAACTGGTCTTAAACTCTGGATCAGGATTGTATAAAACAAACATTTAGCTGCAAAAGTGCATGGAAATACATTTGATACTATCTAAAATCAATAACAATAGTTCTTATTTATACTTATTGTTCAATAGAGTCATAAAAATCAGACCTTTCCGACAAACTGTTTGTCCAATAATTGTCAACCAGACTAATTGCCTTTGGAAGTTAACAATTACAGTTAGATGTTTTTACTGTTTTTGATGGGATAAAACACAGATTTACAAGTCAATACAGAACTGATGAAAGGAGAGAAGTCAGAAAAGGCTTCACAAAAAGTCATAGGTTAAATAAATAAAACTGATTATAAAACTACCCTTATGTTCAGGTATTTGTCCAAACTATCACACAATCGACTTTATCCTTTAATTTTGTTATTTTTCTTTGACCTGCTGTTGTCGCCGCAGTGAGATGAGCTGTTTTCCCTGATGCTGCTGCTTCTCTGACAGGTGGTCCCATTATTTGTCTGTGAACGCCATTGTTTTCTCCCACGTCAAATGCAGGCACAGAGCATGGGATTTGAAAGTTAAGCCGGCCAACCAAAGCCTTATGGTGAAAGCCTGTCATTTAAATGTCACTTTTTCAGGTGGAGGCGAAGCCATCTGCTCTTCTAAATTGTGTAAATATGTACATTATCCTTTAGGTGTCGCTGCGAACTGACGTGAGTTTGTTCAGGGCACAGAGAGACTATTAATTTGTCAGGCGAACTTGAATTCATGGAAGTGCACTCAACGTCACAGAGCGTGTTCAGTCATAAAAGTCAAATTGTCGTTTAAGAATAGCAATGCGCCTTAAGTCTGTGACCAAATCGCACTAATCCAAGCTTTAACAACAGCTTATTCATTTAACACATTGAAAGTCACTGAGCAGGAACATATCCCGGCTAATCCAGGGCAGCGAGGGAGTTAAACACTGGCCATTTGAAGAAAAGAGTCTGGAGCCACAGCTGACCCAAGCAATACTGCCACTCTGTGCCATTTGATAGCATATTTTTGTTATTTTGTAAGTGACACTGTGTATAATTCCTGAATCTTAAGTGTTGAATTAAATATGAATATGGGTGGGCGATATTGATTAACACAAATATCTCTGTTTTGGATCATTTCGATGACAATAATCAGACAATTCATTAGGAATGTCCCATCATTGTGAGGAAAAAACAACTGTTCACGATAACCGACACATAACAAAGCAATGAATGGAGCGGCAAACAATGGCAACAATTATTATTCTGTAGGCAAGTCAAGTTTATTCATGAAGCACATTTAAGACGACCACAATGGCCAAAAGTGTTAAACAAAGGCAACATTAAAGTGCAATGAGATACAGGCCATGCAAAAACAAATGAAAAAGATAATACAACACAAATGTTCTGTTCAACTTGTGTTAAAATCTCGTGCAAACAGGTGGGATTTACACAAAATATTCAGAGATTGGGCTGTTTTAAAGCCCAGAGGAAGAGCCTGGGACCTGCTGCAGCGAAAGCCCGGTCTCCTCTAGTTTTTAACTGTGACCTCGAAACGTCTAAGATCATGAGGTTTGCTCCCCTATTTGGAACACTTAAAAAACATCAACACAATCTCGTACTTTTACTTTTACAATTCACTCCTGCAAGATTAAATTATTCCCGGTTACTGCCCACCTCCCACACTCGCTCCTCTGACCCGCACATAGCAATGCACAGAGCAGCGGGGGCGAACTAATCGTGTGCGTTTCCCTTTCAGCCCTGAGAAAAATGGTCCACGAGGATTTTGACTAATGAGCCCCAGCCACCTGTGCCCGCCACGCCGCAGGGACCAGGCACAGTAACGGCGACAATCGACAGAGGAATCACAATGTTGTTCAAAAGACATTACTTTGCATCTCCCATCGCGAACAAAAGCCCTGTCTCGGTGAAAAAATACAGCTTTTGAAGACTGACGCTCTCGGCTAAGTATTGCGAAACCCATTTACCGGCACTGCTAATGGAAACTCTCAACGGAAGTATTTCATGCATCTGCAAAAAGATGCCTTCCTAATTGCTAAACAGGGAAACCAATTAACTTCAGAAAGTACAATTCAACGTGAACCATCTAATCTAAATGTACCGCAACACGCTAGATGCCGTATGCATAAATGATCGCACCTAAATCGGGCGCAAAAGATTTAATGACGCACCGATGTGGCAATACCTCTCCATTAGCGGCTAAAGTGTAAGCTATTAGCAATCTTTAACATCTGCGTTCTACTTAAAATGTCCATTAGAATTCAGAGGAGGAGGTAGAACATTGTCTTTCGCCTCTGCGCTACTTTGAATCCAGCGTGTCCACTTTGTCTTGGCAGGTTGTAATAAAGCACGTCACTCTGCGCCTTCAGACGATCCTCGGAACTTTATATTAGTTAGACTCCGCACACTACTCCCCGTTCTTCCCCGGTCCCACACTTTTGGCACTAGCGTATCCCTCGACTCATTAATACGCACTTTGCAAGCTGTCGCATAACTTCAATCATCATCATTAAGCTTTGCGGGTAGACATGACCTGATTGTTATAAGTGCGCGGCGTCGATGAAGCAGTTTAAGGTAATTACTGATGGTACTGTCTCCGTGCCCTTAACTCTTGAAGATGGCCACGGCAAATTGTCCGCCGGGGAACCACAGTTTGAATGTGGATCGCAGTTCATCTGTTTACGCTTGGGGCAGCTACGAAAGAGATATCGCTGCAAAAATGGTGATTCCAAATTGAACTAAAGGTAAAGGTAAATTCTGCAGCCTCCTTCAATAGATGTTTCTTATACAAACAGAGGTTATGCAGATGACATCACATCATTCTGAATTTTAGAAGTGAGTGGCAAAAGAGTCAATGGTGAGTCATGGCATTTTCTCCCGTAAAAGCTCAAAATACAACCAGAATGTGAAAAAGCTGCTAAACTCTGATAATAAATATAAAGGTCACCAACTCTGCTAAATGTTTAGTTTATATCTGACATCGAAAAAAGAAAATCAAGTAAACAGTTGTAGAAAACCACAACAGAACACTGCAGCTACACATTTATCACCGATACAGACTTTGGGATCTTTGGAAGTCATTACATTTCGGTCCTTAAATAACATGTTTCAGAGTATGTTTGTTCCGCAAATTAATTGTTGTGTGTCATTTGAAGTGTCCTAAATCTCCAACTGACATTAGCAAACAAGCTAGCTAATCACAATCACAACAGAGAAACTACTTTCAGTTGACATTTTACAGTTTAAAGCTAATTTGAGCAAAACAAAATCTCCACAAATAAAATTAGGAGGAAAGGAAAAGCACAGAAACCCATTTTATCAGTTGTGTTGCCCATAATTCTGCCGCTCAGGTCGAAATGTTAAGGAGCATTTTTTCAAATAGATTAATATCTTTCATAACCTCTACACTAACTTATTGCTAGTGTTCAGATTTTCTTTTTCACATACCAGTGCAGTGTTTGGTTTTTCATACCTTGACATGTTTCCAGTGTCACAGGATGTGTGCTGTGTCCAGCTGGCTGATTTACACAGGTTCTGGCACCATTCTCCTACATGCATTAGCAGGGCCACCTGCAGTTCACCTTCTTCAGGGCGGCATCCCAGGTCCTTGAGAGATGATAGGCCCCCTCATCTCAGTTTACCGTCCCATGGGTGTGTTTCCAGATCTCAATAGCATCCTTAATCAAAGCAATTGTGTTCATTATCTTCATTCCCAATTATGTGTGCTTTTTCCCAGTCCATGATGTGTCTCTCACACCTGCAGTGGTCATTAATGGAAGATCTGAAGTGTTCTTGTTCAGCTTCGGTTAGTTACTGTTAGTGCTTTTGAAGCACTAACAGTAACTAACAGTAGTTAAATAAAATGAATTTCAGTGCAAAGCTTAATCAAACAGTTTTTTCTTCTTGGTTGCGCCTGCTACATTCATAGTGCATATTGTCACTTGATGGTGAAGTGTCACCGACATACTCTCCCCTGAGAATGTAACTCATGGCCATCTGACCGCTTGTAGCAGCATTAATAGTAATGGACTAATTAGTCATTTATGTAATTCAAATGGACTGACAGAGGTTTTCAAGGTTTAATCTTTCAAACTACAAAAAGAAGAAAAAAAATGACGAAGGACAATTACTCTTTTTTTTTGTTCTATGAAGGTCACACTAAATGCCATTTTTGTGCTCAGAATACTTTGCCAAAAACGCGGGTCAACTCAGCAGTTCACATGCAACGATAACTGGACTATTCCATTATTCAGCTGTTAACCCCCAGAGCAAATTAGCCATTCAAGATGCAGTAAAATATTCACTGACTTTTACAAACTTGATTGCTGTGAGGCTCAGGTAACTATTTTAATTTTTCTATTTGCATGTACCACACAGATTGTACTAGTTGGTTGCATACCATCGTATTGAAAAGAGCTTGGCTTAAAACTGGAAAAGGCAGAGATTTTCATGTTAGTAACACTCCAAATCCCACTCCTCCACAGAACAGTCTTTTATTCATGCGCTCCAAGCCAACAGTCCTTGGTTCTTACTGTAATTACAGAATTAAAATCTAAATATTACGAATGGGGAAAGGCCCTCACACAATCCTTCAAATTAGGAAGCAGTCATTTGTTTGAAACCCATAAATAGCCTTGCTAATTCTTCAGAAAAATTCCAGATTTGGTGACAACCCACAAACATTAAACTCCCGTTGTTGTTGAGTAGGTCATTGCCTTCTGCCACATAGCGCTGCACTGTCACCAAAACCTATTAGTTACATTAATGAGGCTCGCGCTTGCACAAGGTCACATGTTTCTATGTTTGTAGTAATTAATTACTCTGGGAAGTGTAGTTTATTCGGAGTAAGGGCTACATGTGTCAGGGGCTGCTGGGAAATACACACAGACTAAACAAAGCATTCGGTCTGGAAATAGTCTTTGACAAAAATACCTTTACTCCCATTTGAAATCCAACGGTGCGCAGCTGGACGCTTTCAAAACAAACCTTGTCCTTGACACAATAGACGTAATAATGTTTTTGACCAGGGTCTTGCTGCGTTTAACCAAACGAGGCCCTACTAAAAGACTTGTATATTTTGGCTTGGCTGTGCTGTGCTTGCAATATTGTTCACATTTAAAGTGCATACAGCTGTAATGTTCGATTTTCCTTTCTCCCTTTGGAAAGAGTGCGGTTTTATTTATGACTACGCTGGCACTTCTATTGTTTCTAAATGGCATGGCTCGATCTCAAGGAGAATGTGTCAGCACGAGAGAATGAGCAGGCTGCAGACACAAACAACCATTGGCTTTCAGGTTAAAATGTACAATAAGGCAATGTCACTGAAGTTATTACAGATCTGTTTTGTCTTTAATCATCATGAATTACTTTCATTCATCCTCAAGGAGAAATTCGTTGAATCTTTGACATATAAACCTAAAAATATAAGTTGAAAGATCGATCAAAAGAGCCATCAAAGTTTACTCTTTGGGTCATTAATTACCTGAGACTAAGGCGAGACGCTGCAGATGAATAAGGCGCAGGTATATAATAAAAATGTAATATATTAACTTGAAACTTGTGGTGTAGGTTACTATTAAAAGGGGAAAAAAGATCACACATGGAATACTTTTTTTTATTCAGGTGATGTGTATTTTTTGTAATTTTTTGATTCATTATGTACACATGTCAGTTTAAAAATGTACAGAGGGGGTTTTGGATTTCCTTTTTAGTTTTGGAGTGAACTAGATCTAACTGAAAATTGCCCTAAAAATTCTAATTTTGCCTCATTTTTTGGGCTTAAAACTTTAATAAATCAGGCTTAGAAGTAAATATCAGCAAATCCTTCTGTCTGTTGCGTCAAAATCTTGATTAGTACAAGGCTGTAAAGTTTTGTGTGTGCTGGTGCTATTTTAAGGGCTGATCTCTATGTCTCTGTGGGAGAAAATGCTTTTGGAGAAAACAGCCTTTGAAATTACAATCTCCAAATGTTATTTCCAGATGAAAGCCGATATGTTGAGAGAGCAAACTGACCAAAAAACAAAAAAATGAAAAAATAAATAAATTGTTTTGCCTGTAGTGTCTTGCCTGAAATAAAATTTCCACTGTGCAACTTGCTTGTAACCATGGAGTTGTTATTGCTTTGCTTGGAATGTTCCGCAGTATGGCATTGAACTTTTCTTATGGAGACAAGCGGATAACGCCAAGATCTGTGGAGGGACGAGCCCATTCATAGTAAAAATGTTTTTCAAGGTATTTTTGTAATAAAATCCAAGATGGACGAGTTTAATGCCATACTTTGGAACATTCCAGACAAAGCAATAACATCTCCACGGATACAAGCACCTTCAAACTCTTTATAACCACAACAATGCGAAGCTGTGTTTTTTAATGTCATTGCTAGGGTTATAAACTAGGAAATTCAACATAAAAAATCCTGTGCATCTGATCTCTACAGCAGACTTTGAAAAATATTGTGCTTTTGAACATGACATGAAATACACCAACTTTGAAACTGACATCTGACACCCACTAGAACTCTGAACAATATGGTACTCGCATCAAAAGTGTAGTCTGACTTAGCCTGCAGTCAAGTAGATGTGTGACATGTTTTCATAATTTGGTATTCACGTCGAAAGAGGAGGCAAACAACGGGACATTCTCACACTACGATTATTCAGGTGAGATTTCTGCTTCGCTCCAATGCCCTTTGATTTTCATTCTAATCTGGCCCAGCCCAAGTTGATTCTTTGCCTTTTGGTGGATTGTATACTCCACAAATTGACAAACTTCTAAAATGCTTCAAGTTGCGTTCATGTTACATACAATTTGTTTATGTCTTAATTTACGATGGAGGGCAGGGATTCTGTTTTAAAGAAAAACTGTGGTGAAAAATGTCATTTCACACTACAGTATGTTTCACCATCTCAATGTCCAGATACTGAATGTTCACTGCCTTCGTCTTATCACAGGATCCATTTAATGGCCCATCGAGGCAACTGTTGTTGTGATTTTGGGCATTATAAAAATAAATTGATTTGATTTGATTTGATGATTTAATCCAAACTTATCTGTGTTGCACATTTTTGCCCACACAAGGTTTCTTTAGTGCTGCACAGAGTAAAACTACATCAATAATCACTTAAAAATCACTGCATAAATAGAATACAAAATAAATATAAATGAAGCCAATAAACACAATAATTTCGAAAACCCTAGAAATTACATAATAAAACTGACCACACAATTCTCATGCCGGGTTAAATGCCAGTAAATAATAGCGTCTTTTTAAACTAGTCTTTAAAAAATCTACTAAAGGAGCAATCTTTGTTATAAAATGTACATTGTGCTCTTCAGAAATGACCAAAGAGCAACTAATCTATAATGAGGCTAAACTACTTGGGCTTTGTCCCCATTTCCTGGTTTAGACCGGTTCCTTAAGGTGGACTTGGGACTTACACGCGCCTGCTTCTGATTTAAGAATGTTTGTTTCCCGTTTTAACTTCACTCAGGGACAGATATGACTTTGTGGAAGGGACAGACTCACCCGTGTGCAGCTGTGAATGCATTTTATTCACTGACTCTCTTGTTTTAATTTTTCGCAGTGTTAGAAATTCCACAACAATATCCAAACAGAAAACCCACGAATGTTTTGATTCTGAAATGGAAATCATCTACACTACGATCACATTTTCATTGCATCACGGATTTGTTACAAGGAGCATAAAGCATTGTCGCCAAGCAATGTCAAAAGCAAAAAGCGTCCCCTTTGGTCAGCAGGCAGAGCAGATAGTCACAGTTGTCATGATCTGTTTCAGACCAGGGAGCGTAACACTGAACAATATCAAACTGAATTTGGCCAAACTGGATGTGCGCCAGTTTTGAAAATTCACTTTATATGTTGTGACACTATTGACTTTAGTCTTAACAAAATCGTACAATTATTGGAGCTAATTACACAGTCAGCGAGGTGAGGGTTGTTGTGTTGCTGGCCCGACTGCTCGCTGCACTGTTGACCTTAAACTGCAGTATCGGTTTGTCAATCTGGGACAGGCCGGGGCGATACCATTAGCTTTGATAAAAATGTCCAACAGAACCAAACGCGAGGGCCTTCTTTCCTGCAAATTCATTTAACTTTGTCAGATATAACCTGTAAAATCACTGCAACCACACAACGCAGTCATGTTCATTGGAGCGAACATTTATTTGCGTGTGTCCATATTTGAGGAATATGGACACACTGTGGACTTGCAAATGTGGGTGCAATTATGTAAGCACCGTTTGTTTGTTTGTTTGTAGGTGTATGAGGATGATGCGGAATACATTGTAAACCAAATTTGAAAATTAAGTTAATTAATCAATCCATCGGGTCAGGGAAATCCTTTATTTTTGTTACATTTTGTTGTTTGTTGAAAGGCGCAAGAGACATTTTCCAAGATGTGGAGTCTCTTCTGTCTCACAAGCAACTACTTTTGTTGTTTTTGTTTTGCGTTTCTGTCTTTGTGTGGTTTCATTATTCATTATTCCATATTTAGTTGTGTGTATGTACTGTGTATGTTTTATATTTGAGGGCGTATTTCTTGTCTTCAGAGTCTTATATTGTATTGTATTTGTATTGCCACAAATATTGAACGCCAACATTATTTGTTTGGGATTGGCTCCACATTAATCTTATGGCTTTTTGTTTCAAATGACAACAATCATGTCTTTGGTGCTGAATAATGGCCCCACTTTGCGAGGCGATTGTGAAAAAGAATAGCATTTTGTTTATGTATACTGACAGAGAAGACATTGAACATTTTGTCTCATCTTAGACTCAGTAAATACAGACATTAATCAGAAGAATAAACATCTACATTTTGACAGTTCGGCTTCTCACCTGTCCTCCAACTCAATTATAGACAAGTCTGGGATATTGTTATGTAAAGTGAATGCATCCTGTTGCTGCTTTTTTGCAAAAGATAATAATATAAGACTTAGTTAGGGTTTATTTGTCAGAGTTGCAGTCGTGAGTGGAAAGAACTCAATACAGAACTGTGGTTATATAGAAAAGCTATCAAATATGTATTGAGTTGGACATCAATAGCAGCACGTCAAGTAGGACTGGATCACGCAGAGGTCAGAGCAGGGCACAGTTCACGGCAAATGTGGAAAGAAAAATACATTTCTTCTTCGGCTCGGCAGAAGTAAGCTATGATAATAAACTAATTTCTTTCTGAGTAAATGGAACAGAAAAATAACAGCTTATTTGACAGCACATTGAACTTGTTTAGACAATTCATGGGATTATCATAATGTAACTCATAACATTTAGAATGATATCGAGTGGTTAGAAAACACTTACAAATGAATCAATCAATCTAGTCTTCAAGGGAAAAGGTGACTCGCAGAAGACTTCGATTACTGTTATTTCAATAATTGAAATATTTGATTTGATTTTTGTCAACATCACCCACCACTTGCAACACCAGGTACATGCTTTTAATAGAGGATTAACATGTGAGATAATCGTCATTATCAGCTCCACACAACCAGCTCCAACACAAACACAAAATAAAATCGTAAAACCTCTTGACTGTTCTTTGGGGAGAAAAAGCACACATCCTTCATTGATTCCTCTCTCAAAGCTGCAGTCTGGTGAGGTTTGGCCAAGAACAAACATCCAGATCTTGATTCATGTTTGTTTACACCTGCCTCGGCTGCAGCCACAGCTCTTTACGGCTACTGCACGGACAGTTTCAGGGGGATTGTTATCACTAAAGAGGGAAGTTAAAAAGAAATACTTTGGCTCACTAATTTAGTGATGTTTTTCTTTTATTTTTAAAGATAAACCGAGTCAGCTCCACTTTTGAGCAGTAACATATAAATGTTAAATAGTAACAATCTGCACAAAAAAAAAAAAAATTTTGACCAAAAGAGAGTCAGTCTACTGTGATTACTTATCCAAAAAGCTCCATATTCATAGTTTCTGTTTACATTTTAAGTAAAATTAATCTACATTGTCTACAATACTTCGGTTGCCTCCCTCATTTTTCTTTATACTGTTGCTGCTCCACCAAAACGGTTTATTTACTCCACAACAGCATAAGGACTATGCTATTAATCTTCTGTGTTATTAATCTTAAAGTCTCTATGACAGGTTCTCGTGTTTTTATAATTATTATTTTGTTTGTGAAAAAGAACCTATGGTAAATATATATATATTAGTTTTACATCTGTGAAGTTACAGTTTGTGAAGAAATTTTGTAAAATAAACGTGGAAAAAATACAAGATGTTGTGCTAGTTCTAAAACAGAATCCCTCTGTGATGTCATCAATATGCGACGGACTATTGAAAATACAGTGGCAATTTACAGCAAATGACACATTTTTTTGACAGTTTAAACAGTCATTCAATAAAATACAGTTGTTATTAGGTATTATTTACTGTCAATTCTGTGACTGTTGTGTGATTTATATAGATTTTGGCCCTTGTTTACAGTATAGTTGCTAGGTAACAGTTATGGAATTACTCCAACCTATTGCCACATCTGCAGCCCATGTTCAACCAAAGTAACATTATAAACTTTACAATAACTGTCAAACTGGAGAAAAACAGGAAAAATGTCTAGTAAAATCTTAAAAGTGATCATGTTCACTGCATTGTAGAGAAATATGCAGTCTAACCTGTTATATGCACTTTAACGGTCAGAGGTGAGAACATGTTATGTCTGGTTTCACTATTGTAAATGGTAAAAGTGTAGCTTGTTTGACATTACTTACTAAAAGTTTTAATGTTTATTGCCTTAAGCCATATCCTGAGCAGTAAAGTTTGGACTACAGCCTCTAGCTCCCCCAAAGGCCTAACTATGGCTCCATGTTAAGGACGTTTGGTAACATTTTCCCTGGCTGATGTATCTAAGGCACATTGTAATGAAGACCACGAGCACAGAGTTGTATTTTATGAGATAATTTTATGGAGTCTGTGAAAACTAATAGCTCACATAAACTGCAAAAAAACGGTTTTATTTTTGTTGTTATGTAAATTAAAGGTCTATTGAAGGTCTTTCCCCATCTGCTACACTGATTCATGAGAGTTTTTACTGAAACCATAATCTACAAATACAAATGTCCTTCACAAGTCGGATTTGTCACACATCCAGGAACATAAATGCTATAGTGACTTCTTTGAGTTTTTAACAATGTTTCGTCATCAGAGACATACGTGGAGTTGCACTTTCACGCTAGTTGAATCCTGGAAAGAAAATCCTCTCCCTCCGACCGTCAAAAACACTTCCTGCTGAACTCCCTCAATGGATGACGCTTTTATGATAATTGATGTCACTTATCTGAGAATCTTTAGCTGTTTTAAGTCCTTAAATCATCTTGTTCTGAGCATTTTCTGCCTCTAAACACGATCATTATCATTACAAACTAACTAGGTCCCTTGCATTTCCTGAAAAACAAATTTATTAAAAGAAAGGTCAAAACATGAGATGCAAAAGTCAAGTACTCAAGAGCAGGTTTAAAGGCTAATAACATTCCCAGTGGTGGGAACTTTACCCCCTTCATAAGTATTACAGAATACTAAATGGTTATCTTAGCGCTTTTCAGTCAGCATCCAAGGGACGACCACTAAAGTACCTCCGTTTAGCAACTACAAGAACAAACACAAAGTTTATAAGTTTTATTGTGCCAATTAAAAATAAAGTGGTCCAACAGCTCAAATTTGTATGGTTATCCAAGGATGCTAACGCCAGCTAACTGCTGTATTTTAACATCTACAGAACTGTCCATTTATTTTTCTGAGGTAACACTAGGTCAACAACGTCTCTTAAGACTCAGCTGTGGCTCGACTTCAATTAGTTGTGCTTAAAATAGACATAAATCGCCAGGAACTGTATTAGAAGAGGGTGAAAGTTTATTATCCTACTGAATCAACAGAGTTTCCACCATGGTTTGTCTCATGGCAGGCCACGCCCCAAAATATAACACGCTGCAGACTGTATCTAAGTGTTATTTTCTAACTTTCTGCTGGTAAACTCAGTTGTTTTGGAAAACCCAATGAGGCAACAGCTGATGAAATTTTGGCCTTCGCACAAACAAATGTAATTTAATTGTTGTGTATTAATACGAAATGCATGAAGTGAAGAACAACAATGATTAGCAGACACTGTTAAAATCAAATGACCTCACAGCAAGATGTGTTCTGTCAATATTTATGTGATTTCACTAACTAATGAAAATCCATCTTGTGCTGCTCCTGTTACTCCGTTTGAGCTCAAAACACGGAGAAACTGACCCATCACTGGGCAGCATTGTGGTTTGGACCGAAGCCAAAGTGACAAGCCAAATAAACTAAATCAAACACAGTGGTGCTGACAGACAGACGAAGAACTCCAATCAAAGTGCTCCACGTATCAAATAAACACCTAAAAGCACAAAAATAACAAAATAAAGACTACAATATCTGCCACTGTAAGGCTAACATAACTTTCTGTTTCTTATATATAAATGTATTTCCCAGAGAAAGAATATGGCCTGAAAAAAGAAAAACTCCACAAAGAAAAGGAATGTTCATTTGTGCTGCGCTCAGAGGAGGCTGACACGGCACCATTATGATAGATTTCCCTTTGATCAGCTGGAGTAAGATGTAGCTAATGCGCAATGGTAATGTGTACAGGGGCCCGGAGTGATAAGCAGGAGGTGAAATTCAAACAGCATGTATAATGTAGGCCCTGCTGACACCGACTTTTCACTTTGCTGAGTCATAGTTTGGAGTCCAGCACCTCCACAACCCTGGGAACAGCGATAAGTCCCAAAATGTGCACTGCATTAAGCCAGGCCTCGAGGAGCAAGGTCAAAAGCATGGCCTGCAAGCTCTAGTACATATGCTGCCAATGCACCGTGTAGAAACGTATTCAAAAAGAAGCAGGGGTGATTCAAATAAGCAAGAAACTTTGTGAATAAGCCTCCAAGAAAACTTCAACTTTACAGTTTGGGGTTTTATTTTGGCTGCTTGCATCAAACGTGCTTTATTTTTCAATAGACACAGATGTTCTACAGTAAAGTTGCATCATTTTTGGAGGTAGGTAATTGGAGCTCGCACAGGAAAACGTACAGGCACGAGGAGAACATGCAAAATAATCCATACCGACTTGCCATACAGTGATGCTAATCTAGAACGTCAAATCTGGCTCTAATCTGGCTGTATTGCTAGTGGATGTTGTTCTGTCATTTCATGTACTTAGAATGTGTTTATATTCAAGCTAATTAATCACATTTTGATCGAGATTTCGTGCCTTTTAAAGCAGAACTAAGTAACATTTTGACCCTTCTAATCGTCTCCGGGCTGTTTGTCTCCCCCTGCGGTCGAAAAACCAGTCTTTTGCGTCTTTTCACTAGCAGTGTATTTTCACAAGAGAACAGCAGGGGGAGCTCTGTCGCTGAAGTTACTTAGTTCTGCTTTAATCGAGTGCTCTACAGCCTCAGTAGATGTAGTTCAGACTTTGAAGCTAGACATTTGACTCCATTTTGTGTTAAATTGCAAAGATTAAAATTATGTCTTGTTTATGTTTGGGAAATTTAAAATGGCTATTTATGCTGTCAGTGTAAAAAGATTAATCACATTTAAAAATACGATTAAACACAATTAATCGCACAGCATGTCAATGTCGTAACATAAAACTTTCCAGAATTATTTTGAACTTTTTTTTTATATTTACAATTTAAGTTTATGTCATATTACATCTGTTTGGTCACATGTCTCAGGTAAATGTACAGGGCTAAAGAACAGGTTTAACGGCACAAGGCCCTTCTTTGTCGCTTGCAGGTGTAACTGCCTCTTATGGTGACAGTTGCAAGCTGTTCTGGCTGTTCTGTTGTAGTTTGGTTAAAATAGTTGGGCAAGGATTATTTGTTTTAGTGTTCATATATGAACTGTACTTTTGTTGCGCAGCACACTGTGTTAAAGTCGAGATCTCTGCAGCATCTTGGCTTGTTCTGTGACGCGGGGCAAAGCTGAATCGCTCTCCACTGCACCGCGCTCATAAATATCACTCACTGAGTGATCTACGCTCATTTACCACGAGATAACAGAAATACTTTCAGAATCTTCCTCCTCTTTTCAAGTAAGCTACTGTGCGTAATCTAAAAGACAGTGTTTCGTCAAAACAAACCGGATGATTAATCAGAAAAGTTTTTATTGACATTGTCAATGAACAAAACTCACAAACTAGGAATTTAACGGCTGTAAGGTGCAGCAAATAGCGATGAATAATAATAATTGTAAGAGTATAGATTATGCTAAAATAAAATAAAGAATAAGTGCATGCAAAGATAAAAAGTTAACATATATACAGTACATACAATGTCAACAAGATTAAACAAATTGTCACTAATGCATCAATTCAACGTGTTACCTTTGACAGCTGTAGTGATTATCTTCTTATCACCCAACTCTACTTTATGTTGTGTGAAAATCTTGTGAAGCACAACAGAAATGTAAGCCATTACTATTATTACCATCTTCATATTGTTTTACCAATTAGCCTGTTCTCGAGTTGCATTAATTGAACAGTACTTATCAACAACCTCGATAACCCGGAGGCTGTATCCACCAGGGACTGCAGTGCTGACTTGTTTGAATGTGAAGGGCAGGAGGAGCGGAATTAGACGGATGTTCTTGGCTTGATTACAGTGTTGTACAAGCCACAGAGGTATCACTTATGCTGATGCCAAGTGCTTTAAATGTATGGATATGCTAATGCCGTGCACACAGTTTCAACAGAGAAAATGAAAAGGAAATAAGTGAGCGATTGCTTTCAGAGATCCCTGTGTAATACCCCTCATGCTCTCGTTTGAACAATGCACATTTGGTCAAAGAGCAATATACGTTTTCACATCAGGAAAAACATCCTTATTTTGTTTTGAAATAATTGCATAAATTGTATGTTAGGTGATGTTTTGGACCACCTAGTTAGATAGCGGGAGGGATATTACAGATTTATCTCAATTCTACTGTAATGGCATGTGAATTGCACTGTGGTCAAGTGCAGTGTTAGAATAAAAGTTATATTTTCTGCATTTTTTTATAGACAGAATCAAATCACACTATTTGAATGTTATTCATTAAGTTGGTTTACATGTTGGATGTCACCGTGTCCATTCTGTGGTGGATATGTTATCGAATGCATTCACAGTGAACAAAAGTGACTTCTTGCAGTAGAAAAATCTGTTAATAAACCTGCTTTCAATGTTTTTTCTATATTCAACTATGCACTTTATGTTTTGGTCAGTATGTTCTACCTGACTGAGGCTATGACAACAGCAGTGTGTACAATTACATGGTCCGTAAAAATCACATAACTAAAATAATCAGATGATCCAACAATTAGATCTGGTTTTTGATGTTTACAGACACAAGAGGAATCTGATTATCGACACGACCTGGTGATAATTGTCAGTTAAAAGCAAATTATTTTGCCTGTAACAAAGTCAAATCTGTTTTGTTCCAGTACAGATTTAATGTAAAAAGCAACTATACAGTGAAAAAGAGATTTTCTCTGGATCTGTTTATAGAGTGTTTTATTCTACGAGAGGCAGGAAGTGTGCCTTTAGCATGCTAATGTTTGATAGCTTTTCTGTGATGGCAAAATTAGCTTTGGGCTCAGAGACTCATGAAAGACGATTATTTTACGTTTCAAAACAGTAAAAATCAAGTACAGCACCATTAATTTGTAGATTTTAGAGTAACTGTTATATTTAACAGACAAAGTACAATACATTTTAAAATAACGATTTACATTTTTGTCATTTTTGTCTATAGTTTGCTTTTTATTGCATAATTTTGCACAAGTGAGACCAAAGCTCATACCTTTTTTTGTCTTCTTTTTGTCTTGTCTTTTCTGTTTTATCAGAGGAAATTCTCAAGTTAGGGCCATAATCATCTGATGTTTTGGCAATGATCCACTGTTTTCAAGCAACGGTGTATTTACCATTATCTGCATTTATCCTAAACAATGCTAGCTTTTGTTACAAATCCCTGCTTTAAACTACGATCCTCTCTCTGCTCAAGTGCTGAATTATAAATCGTTTCGTATATCCTTTGGAGGATTTGCAAGCTGCTGCTTGTAAACACAATTATCTGAGAGGGCGACACAAAGAAGTATAGGCATAATATTCAGGATTACATTTAGACAGACAAAAGCATAAACGCGGTAAAAGAAGATTTAAACATGCTCTATAACTTCTCAACCTGTCTCCATGGAGGTGTTCATGTTTTGTCTGAAATTCCATTGCAAATGTGTTTCAATTAGACCAAATTACCCTGAAAAACATTACTACTGTGAGTGCCAACACAGATCTGAGCTGTAACTTGACAACCACCTGCTTGTCTCCATGGAGACAGACATGTTTAATGCCACACTGAGAAACACTCCAGGCAAAAGAATGATATCTCCTGGAGACAAGCAAGAAGAGGATTGTCCAGAGAAGTAATGATGTTTGTGCAAGAAAGATTCATATACGATTTCTAGTCTAGATATGGTAATTTCATTAGTTCATTTAATTAGCATCTTGTTAGATAAGGATTAAGTTAATGCTTGATTATAAAATGCTTTGAAAATCTGAAATGAATGCAGATGCTGTATATGTGTGTATATATACACACACACACACACACACACACACACATACATACATACATACATACAGACATATTTTACAGCAAAAGAAAGTTATGCTTTTGGTGTAAGGTCTTGCCCGCTCTGACATTTTGTTTGTTTGTGAGTTTGTGTGAAAGTTGTGGTCAGGTGGTGACATGTTTGAAAAGGTCAGGATCAGGCCAAAGAACAAATCTAAGTTTTTGGTTCCAGGTCAAGGACTCAATCTTTTAGAATCAAAACAGAAAAAGTTGTTGCCATATTTTCATTAAACTTTTCAGAAAGGTCAGGGATAGACCAAATTGAAACAAATAATTTAGATTTTGATTTAATTGATTGTATTGACTGTCCAGATGTGCGTCATTTTAATGTAATATTACATTCTTCTTATTAATAAGATTCAGATATATGTCATAACAGTAAGAACCCCGTTTAAAGGTGCAATTTGTAACGTTTCTGGAGGAACGTTTGCCACCTGCTTGTCTCCACAGAAATGATAATGCTTTGCCTAGAATGTTTCACAATAAGGCATTAAACTTATCAAAGTTACAGCATAGCTTTGTGAAGATCTGTCCCTTTCACACACACAGTGCATGTTTTTCAATGTATTTTTTTTTTCTTAGCTTATTGTAGTTTAAACCCCTATTGTCTAACGTTACAGACAAAGAAATAACACAACCATGGAGACAAGCAGGTGGAGTCACACCCTGTGTCCCCCCACCTCCCCCACCGGCCTTTCACTACACAGGGACAATGTAAGGAAACAGTTTCGGAAGTCCAACCCCCGGAAAGCGGCTGGACCAGACGGTGTCTCCCCCGCCACCCTGAGACACTGTGCGGACGAGCTGACTCCTGTCTTCACAGACATTTTTAACACCTCCCTGGAGTCATGCCATGTCCCAGCCTGCTTCAAGTCGTCCATCATCGTCCCTGTCCCCAAGAAGCCCCGGATCACTGGACTTAATGACTTCAGGCCTGTGGCGCTGACGCCTGTCGTCATGAAGTCCTTTGAGCGCCTGGTCCTGCCCCATCTCAAGTCCCTCACCTCCCCCGCCCTGGACCCACTGCAGTTCGCCTACAGAGCCAACAGATCTGTAGACGACGCCATCAACCTGGCCCTCCACTTCATCCTGCAGCATCTGGACTCCCCGGGAACCTACGCCAGGGTCCTGTTTGTGGACTTCAGCTCTGCATTCAACACCATCATCCCTGCTCTGCTCCAGGACAAGCTCTCTCAGCTCCACGTGCCTGACTCCATCTGCAGGTGGATCACCGACTTCCTGACAGACCGGAGGCAGTGCGTGCGGCTGGGGAAGAATGTCTCAGAGACTCGGACTATCAACACAGGAACTCCACAGGGCTGTGTACTTTCTCCTCTGCTCTTCTCCCTGTACACCAACTGCTGCAACTCCAGCCACGACTCTGTAAAACTGATCAAGTTTGCAGACGACACCACCCTCATCGGACTCATCTCGGACGGCGATGAGTCTGTCTACAGGAGGGAGGTGGACCGGCTGGTGTCCTGGTGCAGCGATAACAACCTGGAGCTCAACGCCCAGAAGACAGTGGAGATGATCGTGGACTTCAGGAAAGTCTCAGCCCCCCTGGCCCCCCTCGCCCTGACAGACTCTCCCATCACCACCGTGGACTCTTTCCGCTTCCTCGGCACCACCATCACTCAGGACCTCAAGTGGGAGCCGACCATCAGCTCCATCATCAAGAAGGCCCAGCAGAGGATGTACTTCCTGCGGCAGCTGAGGAAAGCCAAGCTGCCAGCGCAGATGATGGTGCAGTTCTACACGGCCATCATCGAGTCCATCCTCACCTCCTCCATCACCGTGTGGTACGCTGGAGCCACAGCCCGGGACAAACAGAGACTACAGCGCATTGTGCGCTCTGCTGAGAAGGTGATCGGCTGCAGCCTTCCATCTGTCCAGGACCTGTACGTCTCCAGGACTCGGGGACGAGCAGGTCGGATCACAGCTGACCCTTCTCACCCTGGACACGGACTATTTGAGCCACTCCCCTCGGGCAGGAGGCTACGGTCCATCCGGACCAGAACCTCCCGCCACAAGAACAGTTTCTTTCCCTCTGCCGTTGGACTCATAAACACTTTATAACACCTGCCACTTTAACCATATATTATATAAGAACAATCTATTGCACTACACATTGCACATGGCACTGTCTGCCAACTGTACATTCTGTATATAGTCTATCTTAGTCTATTTTATTCTTAATTTTTATGCATGCCTTTTTATATATTTTTTATATTTTACTCATCGCTCTATGTTGCACATACGCCGAAGCAAATTCCTATGTTTGTGAATTTCACTGACAATGGCAATAAACCGCTTCTGATTCTGATTCTGATTCTGATTATCATCCATCAGAAAAGTTACACGGTACCATTAAGTGATAAAGTTTACTCTAGTATTTTCTAAAGTAACTTGAAAATCCAACTTTCACCCAATTATTATGAGAAAAAGCCTTTCAATGCTTTGTACCTGATTGTGTGCATCAGCGGTAACAAAAATGCAAGGCCGAACTGCACAGAAATCTCATAATGCAGTAATTCATCATTTATCCAGCTCTGGCCTTGGCAACACATGTTTTGACATTCAGTCACAAAGCAGCCCCTTAAATCCATGGCGTTTAAACATATCTGTTTCACATTGATTTAAAAAAAAAAAAAAAGTTTTCTTCAAATATCAATTATTTTTCCCAGCACAGCCCTCCTCCCCACGAGCGGCCGGCGTGTGGGTGTCTGCGGCCGAAGGTTACCATGGATGGGATATTTACTGCTCTTGTAGGCGTCACTGAGGACTTATTTTATAGGTGATACAGCTGGGGCTCCTTGGACATTTTATAAAGTATGCAATTGAAACAGTTTCCTTTTTCAAGCAAATGGTAAAATTATGCAGTGTTTGCACAAGTTTAATAATCCAAAGAATCACTTTTAGGCAAAATGGTAATATATTATGTAAAACCAAGTTCTCTTTGTTTTAGTAAGACCCACACATGATTCTTTTTCAGACTTCAGCAGCAAAAAGAATAAAAGCAGAAACACACAAGCTGAACTGAATTGTTCATTATTTATCAGCTTTATTGATTCAAATGTACATAATTGTTTTATCTGTTTTTAATCTACTCTTACACTCACCGCTTTGTATGGTTTATTCTTTATGTTTTTGTATGAAAGTAATTTTGTAATAATTATGTAATACATTTTTCTATAAAATGAAAAATGTATAATTAAGTTAAGTTAACCATAAATTTGTCTCAACACAATTTTGAGATAAGTTTTAGTAATTCTGAAGTAATTGTTTTGCTTTTGGTTAAAGTAATTGAAATACTTTGATAGTAAATACAAGATTGAACACATTGTGTATAATTTGTATAGATCTATCACTCTATTGGGAATTCACTGTTTCACTGAAAGTACACATGCCCAGTCGTATCATTTTTGTCAAGGAATAATTTCCTACTTCAATCTTGTCTTTAAGTCTTTCCGACTGAAAACAATCATTCAATGGACACAGATTTTACATTTTTTATAATTTGGGCTTTAAACATGCGTGTGAGTCTTTGCTCGTGTTTTAGGACTTCATTACTTCATTCATTCATTCATATACCGCTTGTTCCCGTTAGGGGTCGCAGGTGACTGGAGCCTGTCCCAGTGACTTTGGGCCTTAGGCGGGGTACACCCTGGACAGGGGCCAACTCGTCGCAGCTGACACAACCAGTGTGCCGGGGAACACTAGTGCCATGGGAAGATGTCAGTTCTGAGCAAAAATTTAGTGAAACAGACACAGTGGCCCTGGCAAGGACAATATTTGCTTCATTATTTTAGAAGGTGATGTGCCGTGGAATATTTTTAACCAAAAAAACATGCTGTGACCAAAAGATGGTTAAAAAATGCTGACTTAATGTACTGAAAGCACACATTGCTTTCCATAACGCTGTGCACGCTCATGTGGATTTGGTGTTAACACGCCCTCTAGTGTTGGAATAATCATGAATTTAAAAAAAAGAAGAAAGCTGAATAGACGTGATTTGACGACAGAAACTCAGAACGAACAATGATTAAAATAGTTGCAAAATACCTCCAGATCCAGTATGTTTGATGAGGCAACATTATATAAGTCAACTTTGCATATGTGCCCTTTAATACTTCAGTGAAGAAGTATTTCCCTTTAGTACATTTACGCTAAGAGAGAAGACATGGGGGTTTATGCCAGTTTTTGTTTCACAAACTCAGTAATTGCATTACACTGAGATATTAATCAAAAAGATAAATTCTACAACAGGATTCCGCCGGAATTATCAAACCAAAACATCAAATTAATGTCATTACAGCCAGTTTAAAATGAGTGCAGATGAGTGCAGATACACAGGGACTGAACAGCCATCGCGGTAATAACCTCCTCTGCCAATCTGTCAAATAATGCTCTTCTCATTGGAATATATTCTACAAATAAACCTGGAAAGCTATTGGGTCCCAGCTTGTCCATCTGAGGAGATTGGACAAGCTGCTTCAACTAATGCTATTCATGAGGTAGAATCACATCCATTAGCTTTTGTATTTCCAACGCTAACCTTTTACATGGTTAGGAGCGTTGCATGAACATAACCTTATGAATACCAACCACCTCTAATCTCTTTATCTGCGTGCCGGACTCGCACTCATGAAGATTGAAGTCCTCGGGTGGTGACTGCATTCCCATCTTTTTCAAATTGTCAGAATCAAACACGGACAGCACTTGAGCACATTATTATTATCATTACTTCAGAGTTATTAAAAAGTGAGTGCTAATTTTGCATTTCTTTGATTGCCATCTCAGAATCACACTTTTCTTTTGGAACCTTTTCAAAATATAGGTTTAATGTAAGAAATTGAATTAAAGTATTAAAAGTGCGAGTGACTTTTCTGATCTCATGTTCTCCATGGGGGATGTTTTGCCTGGAATGGGTCTCAGTATGGCATTAAACTTACTGTATATTTTTACGTATTTCTATGGAGACAAGATGCCGCCATACTACATTACAGGTCAGATCTGTGGAGAGGCAATCCTAATGTGCACCAAGGTATTTTTGAGCAACTAAAAGAAAGTACCTGTAAGTAAAGCGGCACAGTAATGTGATTGCGATTAGATTTGCAATTTCATGTTTAAATAATAGGAAAGTTCACATTTAAAAGCTTCCAAGAGAATTGACAAAAAGCCAGAAATAACTGAAAAATTGATTAAAGAATCATGCAAATTTCAGAACATGTTTTTACAAATCTAAACTTGAGGTTTAGCAGTTTTAATGCAGAATAAAACAATGTGTTGTTGTTTGTGGAGAAAATGATGGCACTTTTATTGCAGCCTTTGCTAATCTGATTCAATTTCAAGTCATTGTGCCGCCCTAATTTGAATAAATGCAAGGTATAAAAGGTGAATGCCATACTGTGGAATATTGCAGGCAAAGCAATGACAAGCAAACTCTCCACCAGAGATGTTACATAGTCCAGGTTTAAATTCGATTTCATTTATCTATTTATTAAGACAATGAACAATTACATTTGGCGAAAAGCAGAGATGATTGTACCAGACTCAAGATTTAGGGATATTACGTTAAATGAACAATTCTGCTTTTTAGGCAGAATGTTCAAATTGCAGTTGGAATTTAGGTATCTTTCAGTTTAATTAAAAAGAAAAAAAGAAAAGAAAAACAATGACAAACACTGGCAGATACAAACACAGTGGTAAAGCAGTTAATACTCTCCTCATGCTGCGAAAAGGTACATTTGAATCCAAAAACTGACAATCTGTGAGATCTTCCTCCTTGCAGAATGGACAAAACCAGCAGTGTGCTTCTCCTGACCAAGATCTCCTTCTTACAAAACGTTCTGCCGTCGCCCACTGTTCCCAGCAAGTCACCCAGCGCCTCTAAAGAGCGGGTCAAAGGAGAAGGCACATTTTCGTCTCACTTTAAGAAATGCAGATGGACGGTGCCATTGGGGAATGACTTGGTTTTTTTTTTTTATCACAGAGTCCGAGGCCACATTTGCTTGAAATCTCCCCACACTGTGAACATGCTGTTTCTGTTTTTGATCCGAGCCGCCCAGACCTTGTAGCGCAGCTCGTTTTGAATGGAAGGAATTGGATTAAGACACTGGAGCATAGCGAGCACAAGGCTGGCTGTAATAATGAGATTTCTCTGGTCAAAGCTTACAACTTCCACCCGCCGCACACATGTTTACTGCAACACAAATCAGTATTGTGGGTCCGGCTTCACAGAGTTTAAACTGAAAACAGTCGATGGAAAACCAAAGGAATGACTCGGGCTATTAGCCTGGAGGTCTCCGCAATTCAGCGAACCTTTAGCTTTACGGCAACTTTTACTATGAAGGCTGTTTGCAGGGAAACATGAAAGGTTCTTACATCAACAGGCTTTGATAGTAGTTCTTACTTTTGACAGTGTTCTGCCAAGCTCAAGCTATGCCTTATCGCAGTCAGAATGAATGTAATCTAACTCAGTGTTGTGCAATCTCTACATAGTTTCTAAATATTCATACAGAGCTTAACACAACGTGACGTAAGTAGAGAAGTGAAGGGACGCACATCTCGACACCACAATGGTTCTCACCAAAGCAAAAATCTTCCTTTTATTGTGCAGTGATCGTAATATTACTTACACATGAAGCTCAACCTGATTGAATTAGTTATATTATCTGGGAATGGACTAAAACTAAAATGATCATGGTTTCAGTCACTGTCCTTGATTGGGTTAGAGTCTGATTTTATGTCAGAGTTTACTGGTCCTTTGTGGTGGGATTTTGGCAGCACAGATCACACAATTCGATGATTCCCCTTGTGTTCGATCTAGAAAAAACGATTACGTCTTCATCTAGTAATAGCAATTGCCGATATTTACATTAACTTCAGATATTCTTCCCTTGCATCAAACAACAAACAAACCGCACTACCTCCAAAGTGTCAATGAGTTTCAAATGTATCGTCAAAATCTCAGCCCTAAAGCAAACAAAGGCCTGTTAAATCAATTAACCTTTATCAGACGGATTGCTGTGCCGTTTTCTCGTGACATTGACGCGTCCGGCAGCCCCCCGGACCCTGCTCTTTATCTAATAAGATTTGGTTCAGGGTGATATTTGCACGAGAAAACACAGCAAATCAATCTCTTAACCTCAATTCAACTCTCACTTTAATATGGTGGCAGTGTTTGAAGGTGCACTATGTAACAAACAAAAAAACAACTATAAGACCCGGTGGCGTCTTGATGAGATAGATAACTTGGTTGGCTGGTTGGACTACTCATGAACTAAAATGCAGTTCAGATAAATATGTTTCAAATGCTAAAATTGCCCCAGTTAAGCTATGTTTATTATTATTTTAATTTCACTTCTTGGTTGTAAATGACACAAGGAAATTATCAAGAAACCATCCTGTACACTGGGCCAAAACTCATCTAACGTCACAGGATGTTTCAATTGTTAAAGAAAAATACATGTGAACACCTTTATTTTGTTGAATCAATGTTTTAAGGGTCATAAAACTGTATTTATGTAGCTTATTTTGTGTAAATTATGCATAACCTTTGTCTCCTTAGTGTGATGTCATGAATTTGTTTACTTTCTACAGATGTTTCAACGTTTCTCCACAAATAGCTACCGGATTGGTGTAAAACTATAATTCATGTTTACAAGAGGTATTAATAATACTAAATAAAGTCAAAATTACAAAAAAAACACCAAAACATTCCACCAAAAAACATAAAAAGGGCACATTGAAAGTAGAACTGAAGATAGAAATTTAAAATGAAACTCCAAGCTCCGAGGAGATAGAACGATTTTACACAAATATTGGAAAGTTCAAGGCCAAAACAAACAAACAAACAAAAAAAAAAACATTTCCATGGATGCCCTACACTTTACGAGAAATTGTGCAATTTAGATCTTTGGAGTAACAAGCCCCCTCACAACAAAGGTGTGTGTTATTTATCGTGTGGAATAAATGAATAAAAAGCAAATAGGTTTATTTCAGTCTATTTTTAAATTGAAATCTTACACGGTGGGGCTTTAATAATAACAGAAATGATAAAGATAATTCCATAAAAAGACCAACAAGCCATTTCTATTTTGCTTCAACATGCATGAAAATGTTTTATTCAGTCAACAAACCCCATTCTCACGAAAACGGCAGCACAAATCGTAGGCTGATCACGACGGTCAGAGCAACGTGCAAACAGTTTTAGCTCCACAGCGAAAACAATCACAGGTGTCATACAGAACGTGTCCGAACCACTTATCCATTCAAAAGAACAGACACGCTTTGAATGAACATGCACGTAAACTCACACACACTGACCCTCCCGAGAGCCAAGTCAAGTGCAGGTTGGAGCGGGTGTGCCATTAAGAGATTTCTCTGGAGATACAGCTGATGCATTGCTGTTGCCAGGAAAAGAATGGTCGCCTTTTTCATCTGGTGCCTGAGGCGTGATTAGACGGTGTTCTCTAGCTCTGAGCGTGGCCCAATTTGTCAATGTGTTACCTAAAACTGTTGGAAAAAGTGTGGTTGGATTTAGTCTACACCAGGAGCAGTGTGGAATCAGTTTTGGTTTAATTGAGTTGAAACATGAACCACTTTGGCCTGGCTTTCTACATTTTAATGAACATTCAGTGGTCATCTGTTTTAGACAAACCAAGGCAAGGGAAAGTCCGGATGATTATTGACCTGGGCTGTTGGTCGAGTTGCTCTTTTTAAATCTGCACATTCAAGGCTTTTTCACTTAATTCATAAAAAACAGTTAGTTTATTACGAATGATTCAGGCTAAGAAACGTAAGTGCGTGTGACAGGTTTTTATGATTTTCTCGTTTTGACTTTATTTGATGAGATAAAACCTGTTGTAGAAGGGTTTACGCCAATCAAGTGTCAGTTTGTGAAGAAAAGTTGAAAATTACAGGAAATAGAGTTCAAAAACATGACAACATCACTCTAGGGAGACTTTTATTTGGAAATTTGGGAACATTTTCAACATATTTCTGACCCTCGAACATTAATTCAACAAAATAAAGTTGTTCTCATATATTTAGATTTGTTAAATGATCATTTCTATCACATTGGTTGAGTTTTGGCTGAGTGAACGGCATGGTAGTAACAGTTACAGCATGTCCTAGTGTGATGTCATAATTCACAACCAGGAAGTAAAGTTTTAAACCTTAAACATTGTTAATTGTTTTAGCAAAATCTTAACTGTGTTTTAGTAAAATGAGTTTGACCTTAACCCAAACCTCATTTAAGTAGTTACTAAGCCTGATTCATGCTTAATAAACTACAGAATATGTTCAGTATTAATTAAGTCAAATTTAAATTCATTGATTGGATTTTGAACTTTAACTGGGCTAATGACGGTGAAGATGTTTTGCGTGCTCTCGACACATTATTTAGTCTTTTGTTTGTTTGTGAAAAGAAGCATGGTCCTGTTGTTGACATGCAGTGATGTATTTTTGAAACCGAATATTGCCAAGACAAAAGACTATTGACTTTAAGCAGCCGGTCACACCATCCACAATGTGCAGCCCTATCTTGTTTATAAAATGTGTTGTACAAATAAAATTGGATTGGATTAATCAAAGGTCAAGAGGTGGAGTTTGTGGAAAATTATAAATCTGGGAACTGATTGATTTTAAGTTTAATGACAATACAGACATGCTGCATCTGCCTTCATAAAGTCTCCTTCTTCCTACGTGAACAGGACCTTGATGACCTGTTTTACAAATCGTATAAATCTGCAAAAACCTTTTCTATGATGTGCTGGTAAAACCTTAACATCAGAGCAAAAAAATGTGTGTGAGCAGATCCTGTGAGCCCAGCAGCACTTCTCTATCTGAATTTCTTTTCATCCAAGTAAAGAGGAAGGCTCTGAGCATCCTGTCCAATGATGCCCATCCTCTTCACAATGAGTTCTATTACCTTCCTTCAGGCTCTACAGTCTCGGGTTTCTCACAATGAGGAGCTATAGATATAAGAGGTCCTTTAGTCCTGCAGCTCTTTCTGCCTTAAACAATGATGAGCGAAGGAATGAAGTTATTTTTTATGATGGTCATCCTCCACTCTGTTAACCTTCTGTTGATGGTGAACTGCAGACTGTGTTTTGTGGGAAATGTTTCCAAGTTTCATTTTTTCTTTGCTGCAAAATCAGTTGCTCCGCTGGAGACACAAAAAGTGAAGTTGAAGGTGAAGTTGGACTGAAAGACTGTCGAAAAAGCTATTCAAGTATCTTTCATTTATTTTCAGTTAGATGCAGCGGAGTGTGTTAAAAGAACTATGAGCTTTGGGTCTTTGGGTAATAGGGATACAAACCAAAATACGTAATATTTATTAAGACGGGGAAAAACTATATCAGTTATATGATTTATATATATTCATATATTTTTTCGAGTTTTTAAGGCAAGATACTACAGGCAAAACTTTCTTTTTTAATGTTTCTGTTTATCAGTTTGCTCTTTCAACATATCGGCTTTCATGTGGAAACAAACAAATTGTCCAATTTGCTTCTGAAAATGTTTCATTTAATCCGTTTGCATGGATTTATCTGGGAGAATGTAATTTCAAAGGCCGCAAATGCATTTTTTTTCCTGTCACACAGACATAAAGATCACCACTTAAAGTAGCACCTACTCAACTCTTTACAATCTTGTACTTAACAAGATTTTGACAGAATTTACTAAAGGATTAGTTGATTCTGAATTCTAAGTCTGATTTATTAGTTTTAAAAAGTTCAAATAAATAAATAAATAACATAAATAATAAAACAGGCAATTTTTTTGTTAGAGCTTGTTTACTAAAAAACTAAATATATCCAAATTTCCCTCCAAACCAAACAAAAGCCAAAAAGTCAAACCTGGTTCCATCCATTTTTTCAGCTTGAAATGTCCAAACTATGTGCAATTTTGGTCGTTTTTACACATAAAATGCCTTATTCCCTTATGAAAACATTACATACTGAAAAACATGTACATTTTTTCTTACTTTTATGTGAGTAAACTAGAGGAGAAGTATTAAATGTATATCTTTAAAAAAAAGTTTTCCCATTCACCTGCAGTGTCTCACCTTAAGAAATGAAACTGATTTAGTAACGCAACAAAATCTGATAAACACCAGTATCTTGTAGCCTGTTGTGTTTTACAGTGACCCACTCATGTTTTATAGTGTTTTTGTCGTTTTGATGGGTCTGATCTGGCCCAGTGCAGTCGGCTGAGGCTGACAGTGGCTCGGACTGCATCAGTATTGGTGATGAGGGAGCAGAGTAGACCTCCATAAAGCTGAGCACCAGGCTAATAGATTTATTGATCCACTCGGGCATCTTATAGTTCCTCCGCTACAACTCAGATCCTTCTACACGTGCACGCCTGCTGCCTCCAGAGTTATAGCGCGCATCTGTATTCCCCACAGCTCCAACCTCCATCATTTTCAGCTTTTACTTTCAACTTTGAGCTATAGCGTCCCTCTCTTCCTCTCCACCTAAGCCTCCCGCTGTTAGCGAGTTCAAAGTATCCTAAAGCATATCGAAATCATGTACAATTCTCTCAAGACAATCCACTTTTACGGCGTTTGTGTTTATTTACCGCGCAGATAAAGGGTATCTTCCCCGTGTCCCTGGTTAAATCTCAGAGTTGCAACTGTTTTGGTGCAGGACTGACAGTGCTCTAAACACAGCGATAATGAATAGGCTTTAGGGAGCCGTTGCTGACTCGCCGCGGCAGGATAATGAGATTAGATGAAGCACCCAGGGCCTGTTAGCTGTATGAGGCCCCCTTTGAGCAAAAAACATGATGAGAAAATAGACAGGGAGGGAGTAACAATGTGTCAAACAACTTTCTATAGGAGTAACTGCACAAACAAGCCTTAAATTCTCATTAAAATAACTGGGACAAAACTTTGGGCATATAAAAACATACTAAATGATAAATTATCTGCATATTTTACTACTTCACTTGGGTGTATTACATAACTTTTATGGTGGAGGGTCAGTTACCTTCTTGTCTCCATGGAGATGTTTTGCATGCTGATTCTTCAATTTGAGTCAGCGCCGACTTTACATCAACATGAAATCGGCGCTTGCCCTGCAGAAGCTTCTCACGACAACAAGACACAGGTTGACAAACTACATTTAACATGCTATTGATGTCTTTTCTTTTAAAACATGTACATCTAAAGCTGGTGTACATGATGTTTTTTTGTAAATTTGTGAGTGTCTTATAAAAGCAGCTATTTGTGACAAAAATGTACTGTACATTGTCTGCAAATTTTCTGTCACATCAACCCAGAAATAAGAGCTGAAAGCAGCGCTCTGATTGGCTGTGCTTTGGGCGGTTACAGGCATTTCACTTTGCCGTCTGAAAAGAGAGAAGCCTGTGCCTGAAAATGAAAGCTGGAGTGGATATTGACAAAGTGCAAAAGTGTTTGTGAAAGCAAGAAGCTAGTTTGACACATTTAAAAACGTTCTTCCGGCTTAGCTGTCTGAAAATATATATACCCCAGCTTTAACGGCTAATGAGCTTGAGCAAACAGATCAGAGCAGAGAACTGCCAATGTCAACTGATTTTAGGGAAATGTTTACTGTGTTTGTGTGTCTCTCTGCACGAGCGTTGTTTCAATGTATTTTTGAGCAATGAAAACGTGTGTTGTTCAATAAATGCACAACTGATAAGATATTGGGGAACATTCCATTCACCGCAATGAAGGTTTTGCAGGTGACGTCACAACATTTTGAAACAACAACACTTTTGCCTGTAAAATCTCAAAACACAACTAAAATGTTGTAGAAAACCAGATAAACAACCGGAACACTGCAGTTACGCTCACATTTATCACTGATACAGACTTTGGGATCACACACAGTTGAACTCATTACTTTCTGTCCTTAAATAAAAAGTTTCTGAGTCCAATAGTTCAGGAAATTCATTGTTGTGCAGGAGGTGAAGCATCCTAAATCTCCAGCTGCTGTTAGTAAAGAAGTTAGCTAAGCTCTGCACAGTCACAGCAACAACACAGAAACTACTGATTTGAGCAAAACAAAATCTCCACGGACAAAAAAGTAGGCCAAAGAAAAGCAAAGAAACACATTTTATCAGTTGTGTTGCCTATAAATCTGCCTCTCAGTGCCGCTCAAGTCAGAATACTGAGGAGCATTTTCCAATTGAATGTCTCTGCATAACCTCTATTACAAGGAGACCAGCAGGTGGCACGAATCCACCAGAAAAGTAGCATAGTGCACCTTTAATACCACTATATAAACTGTATAAAAAACACTGTGTTGATTTCGTTGAATTTTCTCACAAGCAACAGTCTGTATTTATAGTTTATAGGTTTATAGGTGCAGAATTCCTGTGCTTCCATGGGTTTGAAAGTCTCATCTGCAGATTTACTTCAAGGCGAGTTCTTTCCCAGTACAAAACACTTGGCTGTGACCCCTATTAACACTTAACTCAATGCGAGACAGAAAAACAACTTTTATCGGCTGAATTTAAAGCCAAGAAATGTTCGGATTGTTCAAGTTGCACCAAGTTTGAACTACATACCACTTTAAAGAAAGAAAAATGGAGGCATAAAGTTTAAAAAGTCAACATTATGTAAAGGAACTTGAATAATTTAAGTTGCTTCAGGGTTAAAACATGGACTATATTGACTAAAAACGAAATGAACAGGCTTCACAGTTTTGTCTTTCCTGAAGTGAACCAATAGCTAGAAGGCATTAAGTCTTTTCTAAGTGAAAGCTGCAAAACACTGTTAATTGAAAAGTGCCCAGTGACTTGGTTCGCGTTTGCCTGATTTACACAACAGCAGGTGGACTTTACTGGATTGCAAATGAGTAATTCTCAAGGGTTTTACACCAAGTATCAGCACAAAAAATATTCAACCATGCTAAAACTGATTTCAAGAACTTAAAATGTGTTAAGAAAGTTAGAAACCTAATACATTTCCAGTAAGCTGCAGTGACAAAATATAGCGTAAGATCTGAAGATGGATCCTCCTTACATGTTTCTCAAGGAGGAGGGGTCAAATACAGAGGACAATACATAACCTTTACCCTAAACCATAAGTTTATTATTGTGGAAGACATGTTTGCATTCGAAAATATTGTCTACATTTTGATCAGGCTGCACAGAAACCACCGAGGACAAATGAACAAAAGCGGCACTGAAGCAATAAAGAATGCAATTGCAAACACCAGTGCACCACTTGAGAAACAATCATTGCAGATAATAAAACTCTTATAACACTCACGTTCACCGCTCTCTCCCCAGTGACTGACCTGCAGAAGTTCTACAGAAAGTGCAACACTATGAACAGCAATGACAACAGATGTTTATTAGTACTTTCTTTTTCTGTTCATGTTCTAGCACAGAAGAAATTGAATAATTAAATACAATAGTACTTTTTTCTCATTAGTCGATGACACATTAACAGTAGAAATGGCAATACTATTGAGTAAAGAAATGGAAGGCATGTTTCCTCCTGACCTTCGTCTGCTGCTTTTCAGGGACGAAACCATACATACATGTAGTGCTGGACTGCAAATGAACCCATCCATTATATAAAGGCCACAGCAAGAATAAAACCCATTTCTCTTTTGGAACACCAGCAGTCAAACCTTTACTACAGCCACACCATCTTTATGTTGCTAAACACTTCTATCTGTGTCTGTATTCTGTTTCCATTACTATAATGCATACTCTCGAGTTAAGGGCTCTTTCTGGGAGTAATAACAGTTCCTTAGGTTACAGAGCTGACATAGCAGAGCGGTTACTCACGGAGGAGAAGTTGTGAGCTCCGCAGGGCTCCCCTCTGTATTTACACGACAGCAGCATGTCATCCAGCTGGTGGCTCAGGCGGTCCATAAACTCCAGGTTGGTTCCCTCAAAGTTCCTGGGCGGCAGAAAGAGCCTGAAGTCTGACAGTTTGTTGAACCAGGCCCGGCGGTCTTCCTGCAGCAGGTCCAGCACCAGCGGTCTGACAGTCCTGTTGGCCAGGAGCAGTCCCAGCCAGTGACCCGCGAAGTACAGGTCGCTCTTGGTGAGTTTGTACAGGCGGATGGGGTTGTTGTTGCAGATAGTGACTGCAGGAAAGGGCAGCTCTTTGGCCCACTCTGTGTGGACTCGAGTGTAAGTGGGGAACGAGAGCCAGTGCAGGAGGCGGTTAGAGGACCAGGACAGCAGCAGTCCTATGGAGGTGCACAGAGCTATCAGCCAGAACGCCCTTCTGCCCACTGACCCTCCAGGCAGGCACACATGTCTGAGGCCATGCAGACGAGTGCGGGACAGCAGTGTGGAGGTGAGGCGGCTCAGAGACGCCTTCCCGCGCCGCTGCCGGCCTCTCCGGATCATAGCCGGGGAACCCCGACGGAGACAGCGCCCCTCCAGGGCCATGGCAGCCCACAGCACGCCTAAAGCCACGGGGAACACGGGGAAGCCTTCATCTGCCAGCCAGGTCACAGGGGCTGGGGCCCACATGAAGCTCCAGGGCAAATCCACTCCTGTAGTCCACACCAGGGAGGTCTTTGGTCCAACGACACTGAGAAGAAGCAGGCTCTGACCGGACAAACCACCTGAACTCTCTGAAAGTATGTCCAAACTGATAATGGTCACACAGAGTTGTGCAAAACTGCAGCACCTACTTGTTGGTTGTCTCTCCCTATCTTCCACTTAACATGGCTCCAGTCATCCAAAACAGCTGAAAGAACACAGAAAAAGCTGGGCAAATGTGCTCTAAGCAAGGTGGCTTCTACATGAGTGACTTCAGCATCCAGCGCAGTTAGTGTGACAGTGAACAAGAGAGGATGAGACACGGAGAGGAGCCGAGCAGGCGGGGGAGGGAGGGGACACAAGGAGAGGAGGACAGAATACAAAATACTGAGGGCTAAGCACAGAGCGAAAAGAAATGAAAGAGGAGTAGGTAATTAAAATAATGAGACGCAGCAGAGGAATTAGTTGGTGTGGAGAAGTCTTTGCTCGTTCCAGTGCTGTGCTCCTTCAGTAGTGCCTGTCAGCCCCTTGTCACGAGCCTGCTGTAATTGAATTCACAAGTGGTCCATGCCCGTTTGTTTTCTGCTACTTCTTAAGCCCGGGCCGCTTTTGTAATGCCAGTTCTGTGCGCAGCTTGCTTTAACCAGTGTTATTAGTTCCTGAGGGTAACCAGTACAGCACAGCAGCACGCGGCAACCTCATCCCGGAGTCGACTCGCTCTTCGCCTCAGCAGTCACAGCCGGGAACATGCTCCGACACACTTTTCACATGGAGCGGCGCACGCACACGTTACACCACGCGCCGCGCACTCACAGCAAACGACCGGACCAAAGATAACGTGCTGTCACACTCTCTCTCAGTCGCTTTTGTATTCCTCTCGTGTGCTCCGAGGGTCTAAAAATACTCCTCTGCGAATCAAATCCATCAACTCCGCCGCTCCTCCTCCTCCTCCTTCCACTCGCTCTGGTGTCAGTCAAGCCCCGTGAGTTTGTCTTCTTTTCCCGTTTCTTTCCTCCTCCCGACTTCTTTGCCTTCGCTGATCTCTCTTTGCCGGCGTGAGGCAGATTGTCGCTCGCCCTGCGCCACGGCTCGGTCCGCGCAGCCAGCCGGTGGAGTCCGTCACTGGAGAGAGCGCCGGTCTCTGTGTGCGCCGACTCTCCCCCCTCGCTCCATCCCTCGCTCCATCCCTCTCTCCCTCTCTCTGTGGGTCTGCTGCCGAGGATGAGGAGCAAACAGGGAGAGCTGAGTGTGTGAGTGTGTGCGGCGGCGAGAGCACCAGACAACAGCGCTCAGTCACTGCTCGAAAAAGATGAAATCAGATTGTAGAAACAGCTGATCAGTGCTGCATTGATTGGAGAAAATAAATCATTACATGGACATTTATTAGGGTAGATTTAGTGTTCTCAAGAATGTCTCGCTTCTTAGTTGCGGGATATATTAAGAAAGTTTCTCCAGGCAGCTAGATTCAACTGTTTCTTTCCTAAATATTTATCAAGGCAGTTAAACACATAATTTGCAAATAAGCAATGACACCTGTTTGGTCTTATGTAAACTAAGCAAAAAAAGGTCAGCCATATTTTACAAAAGCTGTGATCAAAAGTCTTGTGAGTGAATTATTTTACTTCTTCAAGATTTTACATCTTGTCACATTAAAAAGTAAAAATATTGCAGTGTCCAGGCAAGATACACAAATTGTTTGAAGAAGACATGACAGGGTTTTTCACCTGGCATTTAGTATCATATGATTTACAGTCCATTTTGTAGTAAAGCAGCAGATTTCACATTATTGTTGAAAAGTTTTTTTGTTTTTTGTTTTTATTTCTGATCTGCAGTCATGCAGTGGCCAGGGATAGGGGGTAGGTGAAAACAGAACTTTTCTTGAGCCTTGAATGCAGGACTCTATGGTTTACGCAAACATGCAGGAATCAATTTAAATACTAATTTAAATACTATAACTTCAGTTGATCCATTTAAAGTACCTATGACAATGAACTACTCATATTACTAAACACAGTTTAGAAAATTATATTTAAAATATTACTACAATTTTTCTGGTAATTTTTTTTTACTTCCTAGTTGTAAATCCCATCATCACAGTAGGAAATTCTCAAAATGTTACCTAGCATCTATGCATGAACTCCTCCTCTAGTCTACAAATATTATTCAACAAATAAAAAATATATGAGAACACCTTAATTTTGTTGAATTAATGTTAAAAGTATCAGAAAAAATGTGTTTTTGTGTGTAAATTGTCCCAAACCTTTGATGGACTCTCTCTAGTGTGGTGTCTTTTGGAACTCTGCTCTACTTCTGGTAATTTTCAACATATTTTTCAACTTTGCATTCTCCAAAACTGACTGGTTTTATCCCACCAAATCATGTCAAAACTAGAAAATCACAAAAACTTGTCAAACCCTCTTTAATGATGAAGGAACACAGTAATAACATGGTTGAAAGCTCATTCATTTAACACAATACACCCTTTTCAATATTACATATAAGCTCAACACATTTCAATATCATTTAGTGATGATTTTACCAAACAAACCAGAACATGTTGTTTCAAGGAACATTCAAAGAAATGTATTCATCTTTTAACCCACACGTTCAGTCTCGACAGAAAGACTCTTTTGAGTTGAAACATTTTAGATATTCACCTTGTAAAGTCCTTAATATCCCAAGGTAAATGTTTGAGTGTCATTCCACCTAAACTGCTTATGTAAGCATGCTGTTGGACAAAGTTTGAACTGTGTTGAGTACTTTTCTAAAACTCCAAATGGACACTTACAAAGACATCAGCACAAACTAAATAAGAGCTTGTAAACATGTCATCAGTGAGAATTAAATCTGTGTGTACGCCTGGTTTTAATTTGGATTACATTATTTTAAATTGTTGAGATGCAGCTGTATTTACCTGTGGCTTTTATTTGGTTAAGAAGCCGACTCGCATCAGGTAAAGGTCTAGACAGTGCAGAGCAGAAAGGCCATTAGGGTGGATTTGATTGAACAACAATAAAGCTAAAGTGCAGCCTCTGTGTCTAGACAGTCCTGATGTTTTGTGCTGTTTATTATGCACTAGCCTTCACCTGTCAATCACATATCGACGTATACACAGTGGTCAATGTTTGCCGCCATCCACTGCTGCCTGCGACCCGACAAACATGACACTGAAGATCACCACATCTTCAATATTAACGGGACGGAAAATGTGCCGTGAATGTTAAAGAAATGTAGCCTTGAGCGAGAGTTTCAAAGTCTAAAATTTCAGAAAATACACAGCTATGATATTTTGTAAGACTCTAATTGCGGACATTTGCAGAAAATGATGATGATGGAAGTGACTCACCTCCACCCACTGGTCCCTGTATAGTTCATTCAATTCAATTTATTTTAGTAATGGTACCCCGCAAGGCTCTCCAAAATTGTTGATTTTACCAGCAGAAAGTTAGAAAATCTTATAATGGAACAGTTATGGACAATATTAGGGAAGCAAAGGAAGGAAATAAAGCAAATGGATAACTGTCCCAGAGCATCTCCTGTCCTTAGATCCTCATTGTCAACAACAAAAATCCCAAATGACAGCCGAACTTCCAAAAGAGTGGCTACAAGTCAGTGATTTCTCAATGTTTTTATCTATGTACCGTTACGTTATTTACAGTAAAGAAGAGCACAAACCATTTTCCTAAGTTTAAACAACACAGACCTAAGCCTAATCTTAAAGGAGACATATTGTGCTTTTTCACGTACTTACTGTTCAACACAAACATCATCATTGTACATTTTGTTTATTGTAAACTGCAATATTGATCTAAAACGTCTTAGTAATCGAAACAGATCCCTTAACTTCCTGCTCAGAACTGCAGAACTGATAAGCTCTGCCTCTTCCTACTGACATTTCACTAGGAAAGCAGCGAATTGTCATTTACATGTTTTATTATTGAAAAATGACAACGAGATTTTAGAACTCGAAGTCACTCGGAGTCTTCATTTTTCACATTATCGCAGCTAAATAAAGGGATGTGGGCGGAGATAGGGGGTAGGTGAAAACTGACATTTTCTAACCACTTGAGCCTCAGTTGTAGGATAATACAGGATTAACTCAAACATGCATGAATTAATCAAAACACTAATTTGAGTCAGACAATGTTGAGGAAACATCTTTGTGACAAGGTTAAAAGCTCATTTAAGTTAATTTGGCACAATATGTTCGCTTTAAACAGACCAAAGTACATCTAATACGCTATGTTTACACTTTAATAGACAAGTACATTTTGATAGTTAATACTGTGAGACCCAAATATTCACCTTATTCCGGAAGTTGCCTTACGCGCTGCCGTCTTGTTTCTGTTGTGTTTGTTTACATGGAGCAGACGAGCTCAACAGAAAATAAGTTCTACATGGACTAAAAAGACGTTTTCAGACTGATCAGGAAATCGTTGCGTTGTTGACTTGTTGTTGCTCGTGTTCATTAAACATTTTACACAAATCAACCTACTTTTGTTACATTTTAGCGGCAAGACTTTTCCCTCGTTCATCATTAGCTTTAACTTTAATTAAAAAAAATAATAATAATATTGAAATTTGATAAGAACATTAAATTAGATTAGTTTTGGATTGTTCATCATTAAATAACGGCTTTGAATGTTATTAGGAAAAGCATTTATGGCTCAAATAGAAGACATTCAGATGCATAACATAAAGGAGTTTCAAAACATCTCTTTACAGCACAAATATATGATCTTCTATAAGCAGTTTGATGCTACATGAAACGGAAAAACACATATAATTATCTGTCATTTTCTTGTTACTGAGCCTTCTGACAATATTTTTACTCAGCAGCAGAGCTATTCTTGAACATTCTGCCACATTTAATGACAACACTGTGATCATCTATTTAACGGGGAAATAAGAGAGACAGTTTTAACTCGGGAGCTATCCACCCACGCACCAGCCTAAAGAAACATTTCACACTGTCAAAAGAAATCAATGCAGAAGCCCAAACATCATGCATGCACATAGGGCACCACTGTTGTGCAGAAAATCCCTAAGCTACACTGTGGGGAATGAATAATGCATGCGGACACAAAACAAAAAATCCTTGCATTCAGATGTCAAATATACGCATTACACCACCATACTGTACGAAGGTGGTGTGCTTCTCAAACTATGGTGCGCCTACTTTTGACTGCACCCACAGCACTTCTCCACTGAGTTCAAGTTTTGATCCACTTAAATTAGTCCTGGTTTTGATCTTGGTTTAAGCTTTGTTTTGAAGTTTTGGGTCTGGTTTCGTTGAAATCAGACCCAAGTGTTTTCGCATTAATGAAGGACATAAAATCACACAATGTTGCATTTTTTATTGACATAAACGTATAAAAGTAACTACATCAATAGGAAGGAGCTGAATAAAGAATCAAATAAAGGCAATTCACCTTATTCCACCCACTTTTTCTTCTTTGTACTAGTGTCAGATTTGCACTTCAGTTCTTACGGTGTTTCAGTTATGTTCAAGGTAAAGAACGAGAGAAAAGTGTTGCCGCTAAATTATGGTAGAGCAGATTTATTTGTGTAAAATAGTAAATGTTCATGTGCATCAACAAGTCATCACTGGACCTTTGTAGTCTGTGTAGAACTTATTTACTATTGAAATCGCCGGCTGTGTGTAAATTAATACAAGCAGAAGGAGGGGCAGAAGTAATGGGGGTGTCTTAAATAAAGTGAATGAATGACCTACTCCACAAAATGTATACGAAACAATGATTCAGATTAACGTCACCATAGGCTTTAAATCTGCATGACAGATTAGACGACACATTTCACTAAAACGCAGTGAACATGCTTATATTCAAGATTTTACTAAACATTTGGCTCATTTGTCCCCAGTTTATCAGTTTTTGTAATGTTTATTATTGTACTTCCCAGCTGAACATGAGCACAAATATGACATAGTTTGAGGTAATTTTACAACTGTTACGTTGCAACCATTTTGAAAACAAGGGCCAAATCCATATAAATTATCCAATAGTTATCAAATCAAATCAAATCAATTTATTTTTATAATGCCCAAAATCACAACAACAGTTGCCTCGATGGGCTACAGGTAAAAGCAGTTCAGATAACTGTCCCAGAATGCCCCTTGTTAGGGAAAACAAGTGTTGTCCCAACGAGTCCTAGAGTTGTAAGGAGAAGCAGAAGACTCTGGATGTCTGAGGCAGGAGAAGTTTATTTACCATCAGTCCGGACCCGGCGACTTGAATACTCAACACATTGTGCTGGTATTGGCTATTCAAGCCTGACTATGCTTCCACACACAGAGGTTTAAATAGTAGTAAGAAGGCCAGCTTGGAGACAAGCTGGCCGAGATAAATGAGAAGTGCATAGCATACCACTTCTGGCAGACGAGTTCACCATGGAATCTGATAATATTAGAGAAGGACAAATTCTGTACCAGTGGGATGACGCCTGTCGTAGATAGTGCTAACTACTCAGAAATGTCAACAATGGTAGAAATGGAGGTGCCCTTGATAAGACTATGCACAAGACAGAATTTCCACAACACCCCTGTCCTTTGACCCTCCTTCGCAGCGAGGAAAAACTACAAAAAACCCCATGGGAAAAAGTAGAAACCTCGGGGAGAACCACAGTGAAGGAGATCCTACTCCCACGGACGGACAGGCTGCAGATGAACTAGGACTGACGCATCCACTTGGACTGTGGAGCCAGAACCACTCAAGAGGGAGGTGGCTTTAAAGAGTTCCTCCAAGAGGACGAGGAGCAGTCCACCCAGTGTAGAGAGATCCTCCAGCAGGAGATGAGGAACAGTTCATCTAAGTAGATAGAGTTGGTCCATGATTATGATTATGGTTATGATTTAACAAAGAACAATATCTAAAAACAACTTTACTTTGTTTAATGACCGTTTAAACCATCAAAAACTTGTATCATTTGTGTATAAATTGTCTTTGCATTTTAAGTGGCACGTCGCTTTTTGATGACATCACAGAGGGATTTCACTTTAGAATGCAGCACTACTCCTGCAATGTTAAGCTTCTATTTTTCTAAATATCCTCGCAAACTTCAACTTGACAAAAGTAAAACCATGATAAACCTTTACCACAGGTGCGCTCCCACCAAACTAAGTCAGAATTAGAAAAAAATTGAGAACCTGTCATATAGACTTTAACCAAATCTATGGGAAACACTGACTCATTTAAGATATGCTCAAATCGACGTCCTGATTTAGTAGAAATATTAGAAAATTGTAAACTAGATTTATGTTGTCTGTATTCTTGGTTGTGATCATTTGCTCTGGTGATATTGACCTTATTCTGCCCCGCCCACTTTTGCCGTTTTTTGCACTTTTGTTGTAAACGCACTCCCGTTTGACGAGAACTCCGTTAAAGCTAATGACGAACGAGGGAAAAGTCTCGCCGCTAAAATGTTACATAAAGTAGGTTGATTTGTGTAAAATGTTTAATGAACACGAGCAACAACAAGTCAACAATGCACCGATTTCAGTCTGAAAACGGCTTTTTAGTCCGTGTAGAACTTTTTTTCTGTTGAGCTCGTCTGCTCCATGTAAACTAATACAACAGAAACAAGACGGCGGCGCGTACGACAACTTCCGGAATAAGGTCATTGTACTCTGCCATCAGCTGCTTCTCTCTCTAGACGTCACTCATGTTCCTGCCAGTCATCGTCATGCAGCAATTCAACCGCCATAGCCCTGTCCTGCCCTGCCCTGCCGGCCAATCATCACGCAGCAAACCCAACCTCCTCACCTTCCTCCGCTTAAGGCGATGTCGGCCACAGATTTAGAAGGACTGCTCTGACTCCTCCGTTCGCTTTCAACGCTCCTCCTCAGCTCCAGAGTCGACTCTTCTTCTCATCGCTTGACCCTCTCCTCCTTCACCAGAACCAGTGTTTAGGCTCCCGGGGATGGACTTCTGTTCTTTCATTGTTTCTTGACGGGGCCTAAGCGCCAAAGCTACATAAATAAATCATTCATTAATTGCATCATTCTCTTTCTGAGTCTGTCCATGTTGAAGTTGTATTTCAAACTTGACTTCAATACAAAGGAAAATGTTCTAAACTCACGTCCAATCTTTATATCTCAATGATTAAAAAATAAATAAATAAAAGCAGTGGCGGTAATTATGGTAGTGTGATACTGTGATCTTATACACTGGACATTTTTCAGTATCAATACTTAACCAAATCAGTATCTAGTTTCGAGTTTCTAGTTGCAGTATCAAAACTTTTGTATAAAAAACTGAAGCAAAGATTGTGTATTGTCTATTTGAATCTATGCAATGCAACACCAACAGTATTTCTTATAATTAGCCCTTGGCCAAAAGTGAGTCCAGTTCTGCAGTCGGGCCAAACAACAGCTCCGAGCCTCACCATATCTTATTTGAAATTCTAAAACATAAGAGAAAGCGCTGATTAATTAGAGAGTGAGCAAGTCAAGCGTCAGAAGCAATTACACAGCATTGTATAAGGCCGCAGTGTGACGGCGAGAAAAAAAACCCAACCCACTCACACAAACACTTTCATCAACAACAGCGCGAGATCAAAAGGACAAATCAGACTACGCTGGTCACGATGGGGTAAATATAAACCACAATTAAACATTCATAAGCTGCTGTTTATGAGGCGTAGACTGGTGGTGGTGAGCGCAAAGGCCCAAAGACAAATAAACAGATCAAAGTCGTCGTGTGTGGAGTTTGCATGTTCTCTCCGTGTCCGGTTGCGTTTCCGTCTACAACATGCACAGTAGACCAATCCTCCAGGGCACTGAGGTTCCTCTCGAATGCAGAGATCAACATTATCCGCAGGGACATTAAAACCTCTAACCGTGGGGGGCTAGTTTTCCCAAAACGCCTGACTAAAACGAGCCCCATTTCAAACTGGAGCACAAACAAATGACTGAACTCTTTGTGAAGCTGAGACTTTGTAGTTTAGGCCTTTCATGTCTGATTTACTCTGATTTTAAGACAAACTCTGCTCAGAGGAATATCCGATTTTCAATTCCACCTATGTCTTTGGTAAATATAAGGAGGAGTAAAGCTGGTGTCTGGAGGATGGTCTGATTGACGCTATTGAGCTTTTGTTGGGTTTTGACTGTTTCTCTTTCAAAACATAACTCAAAATGAGTTTTAGGGATATAAAGTTCAGGTGGAATCCATAGTAAAGACCTATCATCTTTTTTTTATTTGTTGTTTTACACAAACTGATCCCGTTTCATCTCAGAATGGATTTCACTGAACATAAGTGGGTTACAGCTTTCTTTTTGTATTTGACAGCTTGATAGTTCCTGTGTATCAGATGATGTACAAAAAGAAACAGATGAAGAAAAAGTCTGACCTCATGGTAACAGGTTAAAGGTGCACAGTGCAACTTTTCTGGTGGAGGCCAATTATAATTATTATGAGAATACCTTTCATACTGAGAGCCAATTGTTGTCTAAATGGAGGAGTTTAATGCCGTACTGTGAAACATTCCAGGCGTAGCAATTATATCTCAATGGAAACCACCAAAAATGAATAATGAATAAAGGTGCCATATCTGATGTTTACAGTCTTTAAAATGTGACCAATAGAATTACTTAATTTGCAGCAGTCCATGTGTATTAATCATTTAGCTAACGCACTGCGATGAGTTTATAAGCCCTTTTCACAACTTTCAAAGACCAGAATGAGTTTTGCCGTCACAATAAAACCAAAATTAGCATGCTAACAGTGCACTCCCTGCTTTGAGAATAAAATGTTCTACAATTAGATGCAGAGGGAGCACATTGGTCTTTACTTTTACTTTATATCTGAGCTGGGAAAAAACAGATTTGACATCAGGTAGAGCCCCTTTTTCCTTCATTTTCTACTGCTTGTTTTCATTGATTGGAGCCTATCCTCGTAACTTGGGTCCTTTGACAATATACTGTAGAAGTGATTGTTATAAATAATCGTGATTTCAACAGTTGTGGAATGTAACAAAGTACAAAAGTAAAAGCACTGTAAGATTTTTAGATACCTGTACTTTTATTAAGTTTTTTATTTTTACAGTGGATAGTTTTTATTTTTACTTCACTACATTCAAGACCAAATATCTGTACTTTTTACTCCACAAAATTTTTTCAACTGGACTGAAAAGTAGAAAGTACTTTTGATTTTGTTTGGGGGGTTATTTTTAGCACGCTTAAGATGACATTCTGCCTGAAGTTTTTGAGTTCAAGCTCAACAACAAGGAAACAAAAATACACACATAGAATCTCTACAAAAAGAGAACTGTAAGAGAAAATTAAGAAATGAATTCAAATCGACCTTTGCTGACCAAAATTAAGCACAATCCTTTACCAAATTACAACATTTAATGCACAAAACTGGTCTAATCTGCATGAAATACTTTCACATTTTACTCTTAAAGTACATTTTTGAATGGGTACTTTTTTATGTGACACTTTTAAATTTACCTGAATTTTTTTTTTCCCCCCACACGTATCTGCACTTTTACTTCACAAAATTGAGTTCTTTTCCACCACTGGATTTCAATTATACGACAAATAATGACTATTCTAATATTTGCCATAATCGAGCAGCCCTAACTTTCGTACACGTTTTATTGCAAACAAAAGTTGCCTTCCCCGATAATCTCGACATGTCTGGAGTTGGCCCCGTCTCGCACTGAGCAGCCGAGGTTATGACTCCTGCAGCAGAAGAAAGATGAGGCTCTGGGTAAAACAGTGATCCTTGTGGCTTGCTGCATTCATCAAAAACACACTGATTTAAAACAACAGTGACAGCAGTCAGAGAAGTCAATACTCTCTATGTTTGAGGTTTTTATGACTGCAGCAGAAACACTCACAGGCTAGAATTACCAACTGCGGATTTTCATTTCTTTAACACTATTTTTCAATATGGAATGATTTCACTTTGATTGATTAAAGGTGCACTACGTCCGGTAAAGGGTCCGCCACCAGCTTGTCTCTAAATTATTGTTGGGATTATGTCACAGGTCAGATCTGTGCAGAGGCGAGCTGCTCACTTTAAGGATGCACGTCTTTTGATGTATTTTTGAGCAATAAAAGTAATTGAATAAATGCAAAATGGATAGCTTTAATGCCATGAAATGTTTCAAGCAAAGCATCAACATCTCTATGGCTATCCCGCCAGAAAAGTTACATAGTGCACCTTTAAGCTTGTTGAGATGGGGTGGTGTATAAATGTAACCTCGTATTCGTGAAAACAAGGACTGTGATTTTCTCAGAAGAAGAAATCGGTTTGTTTGTTACCCGTCGTCGTAAATATTTCTGCATTTTCTGAGACTCTCCTGATGGTTTTAATAGTTACAGCTGGATTTTCTCGCCTCAACAAATACAAATATAGATGGAGACTTCAATGATAATAATTCTAACAATGATTATTGGCAGAAAAGTGGTTTTATGGAAGACACAGTGGGGGAATGGACTGCTGTCAAAGTTATTTCCTTTTCATTTCTTCCAATTCAACCAGCTGCGGAAATCATGCTAGTAGTAGTTATTTTGGATATTTCAGTGCAATGACACATTGACACATAAAGGCTCTTGTAAGAGGTTGTGGACATAAACTTTCATTTAAAGATGCACTATATTTTCTGATCGTCTCCATCGAGGTGTAATTGCTGTTCCTGAAATGTTTAACAAAACGAAATTCAACTTATCCATCTCTTTGGGAAGAGTGACATCAAGCAGAGTAACAGTTCAGATCTGTGGAGTGGCAAGCCTGCTCAGACTAAGAATGCATGCAATGTAATAAAATAATAATAATAAAAAATAAAAATAAAATAAAAAACACCTGTAATATGGTAGATACAAGGTAAGTTAATTTGTTGAGCACATTTTGTACAACAGGAACATTTGCATTAAAATCAGATAACAGATTAAGACATACAAAAGCATTATAAAAATTACTTGAAAATAGAAGCATGCAGACAAAATCAAGATGACTACAAGCTGGGTAAGTTCAATGCCATACTCTGGAACATTCAGACAAGCAGGAGGAACTTCACTTGAAAGCTTTGTGCACCATTAAGTTTGTTGTGTTCACTTCATACATTTGACATGGAACTTTTTGAATGTATCTTGACAAGAGTGACAAAAACAAAATCAGAAGAGATGGGAGCGTCAGATTTTACAAATGGCAAAAGCATTTTACATTTAGATGCTAAAAGAAAAAAAAACATGAAGAATCTCAGAGTTTTGTTTTGTGAAAAATGACACCTCAGATGGGAAAACTTCAGTTTGGTGATTTTTATTTACACCAAATTCACAAACAGTGGCAAAACTATTGAAGTGCAGGACTAAGAGCTGACAAAAAAAGTATTTACAAAGTCACCCATGACGTCTAGGCCAACTTTCAACAGAATGAGTAGAGCTCTCCTTAAATGCCTTCGCCTCTCTATTGGGAACATCAATTCAAACGTTTGATAAGATTTTAGCAAAATGCATGAAACAATGTGCATTGCAAGCAACCGGTTCTACCAATCTAATGCTCAATAGTATTAAAATGTCAAATATAAAGGAATAGCCACTTACAATGTGACGTAAAGCATCCCTGGTTGTGTAGTTGTGTTGTTTTTTCTTTTCTTTTAATATGTATATTCCGCTTCAAAATTCACATTAGCACTGACCCACAAACACGTCATTTATCAACACAGAAGTGTCGCCGGGGATATATTCATCTCATTTGTAAAGTCTTTATAGAGATAGAATTGTACAGGAAATAGTGACACTGAGCCAGCCGAGCGCTGTTGTGCAGAGCGTCTAATATGTTTTAACATAAGCAAAACTGAACAAAAAGCCCTCCATTTACCGTTCTGTCACAAAGAACTTTTACCCATAGCATTCATCACATATTCCGAATTCCAGGAAATATTGTTTGCGTTTGTGTAACATCACACACTTGTAAAGAGCAAACAGACCTCTTTTAAACTCACTCTGTACTCCGTGTGACCTTTCGCCACAACTCATCTTCATCTTCACATGCAACAGCAGGCTACATCCAGATTAGACCGCATTAAATTACATGAAGCATTAATGATCCCTGAAGGGAGGGAACACGCCGTTTTCAAGGTAGTGCATAAGAAATCACGGCGCACAGAAGCGAATATTAATATCAGTCTCCGCGCTGTAGGTAGAGAGTTTTTATGGATTCATATGTTTCAACACAAAATTACAATTTGAGTTCTCAGAGCAGAATAATTGGGCATCAGCAGTTCACAGTCACGTAATGAATGAGAGAAGCAGTCTTCCTTTGGTCAAATCAATAGCGGTAAGAGATTACTGAGGCTGAGTTTGCAGCTCGGGGCAGGCTGCGGGCCACAGAGGATCGTCTGAGGAGAAGAGACTGACACAAATAATGTACGAACTTAAAAGGTGCGCTTCGGAACATTTCTGGTGGATGGTCCCCAACTTCTGACGTATTATTGCTTTGACTGGAACGTTTCACAGTATGGAATAAAACATGTCTATCTTGCATTTATTCAATTGCAGGTGCAGAAAAAACAACACAAGTGGACCCTAAAGTTACAAAGTCTTCCTTTAAGATGAAGTTAAGGTGAGGCACTGCATAAATTAAAAATGAAAATCTGGTAGTTTAAATAAATGTAAGAAAAAATGTATTACAAGTTTGACGTTATGGAATGTGTAAAAACTTGCACATATTTGGTACATTTAAATCTGAAAACTGTACAGAACCAGGTTTAAATTTCATAGTGTAGTTTGTGCACATAGAAGTTACAAAAAAATGTACAAAGGGGATTTCTTATTTGGTTTTTGGGTAAAGTAAATATGACTGAAAATTTGCCTTTTTTTGATCTTTTTTATTATTATTTTTTTGTATAAATCAGGTTTAAAATTAGCAACAAATCCTCCTGTACTTTCTGCCAGGTTTGGTGTGTGTTGGTGCTACTTTATGCGCTGAGCTCCTACAGATTAAAAAAAAAAAAGGCATTTTAAGAAAACGACCTTTGAAGTTACAATGTCCCAGAGAAATCTATGGATGAAGTGATAAAACATCTTTAGGAGCAGATTGAACATGTTTGTTGTTTCCACATGAAAGACGATATGTTGAGAGCGCAAACTGACCAAAAAAAAAAAGGAAGTAATTTTGCTTGTAATGTGCTCGTCAGTCTATTGCATTTGACAGCAGCCATGTATAAAAAAAAGTGTTGCTATCAGTGTAATGCAGGACTTGATTTGTATTCATTCATCTATTTGTAATTATATGCTTAAACGTTTTAATTAGCAATTGTAACATTTCTGTGATGAGTCATGATTTGCAAGACTAAACAGCTAACGGTGTTCAACTGTGCGCCTTTGTCATAATAATATTGTGACAGTGGCGTTGTTTCTATGTGTAAACCATCTGCACTACAGGCAAAGAGGGTGACATCACGTGGGCAAGAACGTAAGAAGACTTCAGGGTCTGGACGTGTCGATGAGGGCTAATGGCAGCGCAGTAAATGTCAGATTTGACGATGGCAGTACACAGAAACATATAGAACTACAACTGCATTAGAATTACATCAAAGTGTGTTGCCAATGCACTTGCACCTTCAGAAAGATGAGTGCATGTGTGAGTGGTTCTGTTAACACCTATCTCTTTTGATATGTTACTTCCTCCATTCAACTGAAAAATAATTAAGACTTGAGATCATTTAATTACTCTATTTCTTTTGCTTTTCTCTCCTATATGCAACATCAAATCATTAGCCAGAGCCTCTTATGTGGTTTTCTTTCTTTCTTTTCACTGTTTACATGCCATTCACTTTAAAGGAGCCACTCTGTTTATGCACTTTGAATACAACGCTGTTTTTTTTTTTTTTTTTTTTTCCTTAACAAGGTCTGGATCAAATCAAAATGTTTTCCACAATGTTTCCACGGTAACAGTGCCTCTCCGGCAGAAGCAGGTAACAATGAGAAACTTCTATCGACGTTATTCATGGATCCTATTGTTAAACTTTGTATACTCTACTGCTAACTACTGTGGGAGTTGTTTTTTATGTTGTTTCTTATGAAGTGAGTGACACATTTCATGATTAGCGTGCACTGATGTCTTCTGCAAAGCCAATCTTCAATCAATCTAATCTAATCATAAAATAGTGACAATTATAAAGTTTGCACTACTTTTCTGACCTTGTCACTGTATATATAGTACAGTATATTGTATTCAACATGTATGCTACACATATTTTACTTTGCATCCCCTTATTTTAGCATAATCTATACTTTTTACTTGTACTGGATTGTATTCGCCGAAGCAAATAGTTTAATTTTGTTTACTGACGATGGGGAAAAAAAGAATAATAATAAAAAAGAAAAGAAAGAAGGAAGGAGCTATAACACAAATTAGTTTGACCTGAAACTGTTTACGGTCACTGTTTGCAACATAGAACAGTGTTGTAACCTTAAAAACCATTAAAAACTGTAATTTCATTCTACTTTAAGCGCAATATAAGGCCAGTAGTTTCAGCTTGATAATCGTTGATAATAGTAGCCAAAACATCATGTCCAGATGACTGCCTTTTAAACCTTTTCTTCCATGGACCACTGCTGGACAAACAAGGAATTACACCGAGCATGCAATTTTTAACATCTCGAACCTCTTTCACAAGGGAAAAGATTAAGGGGAAAAAATGCAACCTTCGATAATAAAATGCTCAGTGCCAAAAATGCCACAACAGCTTCAGCTAATGATGCTATTAGCACTTTGGAGCAACCCTATCAATCAAAGAAGTGATTAGCATGAGCATGTACAGTGAGACAGGCCATTAGTCTTTCTGTGCGGTGTGTAACCTTCACGACTTAATTCAAGCAGCAAGCCCACGGCCGACCCGGGAAAAGACGAGCCAAGTGACTTATAATGATGTTAATGGTATGTAAAAGAGCATGGCCTTAGAGTACACTGTTTATAACGCACGGGTGGACATTATAACGTCAGCATCTGACATGAGCCAATGAAAGTCTAAACCAAATTGCAATTTGCTAATTGTGCAGTCCTAGTAAGTAACATTTTTTATTTTATTAACATCTTTGTAAGTTCCTGCAATGGTGTAAAATGTGTATTTTTGGGACAACCAGCCTTGAAATATGGCTGATGTCAAATTTTCCTGTGAAACTCCTGTGAGTTCTTAAGGAGATTTATTAAACAAAATCGACTTTTAGGAGCTTTTAACCATATTATAACTGTTTTCCCTTCTCATTAAACCTCTCCAAGTTGTATTAAGACTGATAAACGCATGTTCGAGTAATCTCTATTCTCCCATTGAAGCCCCCGTTCCACCAATGCCCAGATACACGCCCACAGCTCAGAAAAAAAGAAAAGGCAATTTGCTGCTCGCTATAATAAACTGCAGCCCGTTGTGATGACGTTTACGATGACGTATTGTAACCAGGTTTTGTAGACTATATTGTACACAAAAGCACAGCAGGGCTTCTTTAAAAATATATATGACATATTATGTGATTATACGCTCTTATTTCAATACAACACGCGCCTAAAGGAGTCTTTTTCTGCAAACAACGCTTCGGCGGTCTGGCGGGGACTTAGGCAGATCACCAACTATAAGCCCAAAGCCCCCCCTGCTGCCGACGACCAGAAACTGGCTGAACAGCTCGCCTCCTTCTATTCTCGGTTCGAAACCTCAACCCCCTCCCCCACCCATCTCACTACAATGGACACTTCTGCCAATCACACCCTGGGTCCCCCCACCTCCCCCACCGGCCTTTCACTACACAGGGACAATGTAAGGAAACAGTTTCGGAAGTCCAACCCCCGGAAAGCTGCTGGGCCAGACGGTGTCTCCCCCGCCACCCTGAGACACTGTGCAGATGAGCTGACTCCTGTCTTCACAGACATTTTTAACACCTCCCTGGAGTCATGCCATGTCCCAGCCTGCTTCAAGTCGTCCATCATCGTCCCTGTCCCAAAGAAGCCCCGGATCACTGGACTTAATGACTTCAGGCCTGTGGCGCTGACGCCTGTCGTCATGAAGTCCTTTGAGCGCCTGGTCCTGCCCCATCTCAAGTCCCTCACCTCCCCCGCCCTGGACCCACTGCAGTTCGCCTACAGAGCCAACAGATCTGTAGACGACGCCATCAACCTGGCCCTCCACTTCATCCTGCAGCATCTGGACTCCCCGGGAACCTACGCCAGGGTCCTGTTTGTGGACTTCAGCTCTGCATTCAACACCATCCTCCCTGCTCTGCTCCAGGACAAGCTCTCTCAGCTCAACGTGCCTGACTCCATCTGCAGGTGAATCTCTGACTTCCTGACGGACCGGAGGCAGTGCGTGCGGCTGGGGAAGAATGTCTCAGAGACTCGGACTATCAACACAGGAACTCCACAGGGCTGTGTACTTTCTCCTCTGCTCTTCTCCCTGTACACCAACTGCTGCAACTCCAGCCACGACTCTGTAAAACTGATCAAGTTTGCAGACGACACCACCCTCATCGGACTCATCTCGGACGGCGATGAGTCTGTCTACAGGAGGGAGGTGGACCGGCTGGTGTCCTGGTGCAGTGATAACAACCTGGAGCTCAACGCCCAGAAGACAGTGGAGATGATCGTGGACTTCAGGAAAGTCTCAGCCCCCCTGCCCCCCCCTTGCCCTGACAGAGTCTCCCATCACCACCGTGGACTCTTTCCGCTTCCTCTGCACCACCATCACTCAGGACCTCAAGTGGGAGCCGACCATCAGCTCCATCATCAAGAAGGCCCAGCAGAGGATGTACTTTCTGCGGCAGCTGAGGAAAGCCAAGCTGCCAGCGCAGATGATGGTGCAGTTCTACACGGCCATCATCGAGTCCATCCTCACCTCCTCCATCACCGTGTGGTACGCTGGAGCCACAGCCCGGGACAAACAGAGACTACAGCGCATTGTGCGCTCTGCTGAGAAGGTGATCGGCTGCAGCCTTCCATCTGTCCAGGACCTGGGGACTCGGGGACGAGCAGGTCGGATCACAGCTGACCCTTCTCACCCTGGACATGGACTATTTGAGCCACTCCCCTCGGGCAGGAGGCTACGGTCCATCCGGACCAGAACCTCCCGCCACAAGAACAGTTTCTTTCCCTCTGCCGTTGGACTCATGAACACTTTGTAACACCTGCCACTTTAACCATATATTATATAAGAACAATCTATTTGCACTACACATTTGCACATGGCACTGTCTGCCAACTGTACATTCTGTATATAGTCTATCTTAGTCTATTTTATTCTTAATTTTTATGCATGCCTTTTTATATATTTTTTATATTTTACTCATTGTACATGTTGCACCTACGCCGAAGCAAATTCCTATGTTTGTGAATTCACTGACAATGGCAATAAACCGCTTCTGATTCTGATTCTGATTCTGATTAAAACTAAGAGGGAAAAAAGGAAAACACTGGGTTTGTTCCCTGAAGGGAGCTACAAGGGGAGCTAGATTGCAAAGGTTACTAAGATCTGCTTTTAAAAACACATCAAATTCATCCGGCAAATAAAAGTCAAAATGTGGCTACATTCTTCTTTGAGAAATCTGATAAGCATGACAACATCCAAACAAGTTCAGCAGTGCTTTGAAGGGTAATGCTTCGAGTAACTAATGTTACTCAATGTAGTTCAAAGAGTGACCTTGCTTCATTTGGCAAATGTTAAAAGCTATTTATCTATTCTACACAGAGAGAAGTGAAAAGGACTTAAGCTGACCCTGATCTGAGGCAGATGAGGGAGCTGAGGTGAAGCAGGCCGGTGGCTAACACTGAACATTCATATGCAGAGGCTGCTCTGCCCTCTCTGCAGACACAGACACTAACTATTTGGCAATGGACTAACTTTGATCCCTTTTTTGTGATCAGATTTTTTATTCAAGTGCTGATGATTTAGAGGACATGTTTACAAGCTTTTTAGCAATACATTTACAAAAAATGTATTTGAATGACACATTTTTTAGTGACCATCATTGTCCAATACTTCTTTAGCCATTTGAAAACCGCCTTTGAAACTGTAATAACAAAAGACATATTGCACTTGGCCCTGGTCACACCGTAGTTTTTTGTCTAATCCTTTAAGTGCAGTAAAGACACAATCCTGTCCTATTTAGAAGGATATTGGACTTCTCATGTTTACAGAATTCATTTGGGAATTACAGCTCGATGAAAGGGGGATTATGGGGACGCAGTTCAAATCTATTTCTTTAAACTCCAGTGGATGCTCTCTGTACAATGTCAACAACACACTCAGACATTCTCACACTTTACAAGAGATTATAGTTTTGATATTTCTCTTCTCATGTAACGTAACATTAACCGAGTCGGTGTTTACTGCAGATGTATGTTTCTTTTATACAAATATTGAACAATCTGCCTTCAAATTATTTTCTCAAGCAAGAATGTTATGAACAGAACCATTTAACTTCTAACACACTGTCTCAAAAGCATTGGACAGAAGTATATTGTCACTGATAATTTGAAATATAATATACTTTTCACTACAATTCACTAAAATCAACCAATTTCAATATGTTTATGATTTAATTACTAATGCAACACAACAATTATACTAAAATGCAAAACTGATATATTTTGCAAGCACCAAATTACGTCAAAAAACTGGCAGCTAAAAATATAATGGCAAAGACAACAAAGGTTTTCTCACATCACATTGACAAGAGATGTTTGTCTAATGAGCCACAAAACCCTTATAAAAAACAACGGTCAGTCGCTCAAACTAACTACGCCTTGACCTACTTTCTTGGTTAAATGTAGGCTCCCAAAAAGTAATAGACTAAACTACTAACCAAAATCATATGAAATCGATTACCCTGATTTTTAAACCTAAAGAAGGAAGTATATTTAAATCTATCTATGCATGCAAAACAAAATCAAGGAAAGGACAGGAGCATTAAAAGAGAATATACATTTGAAAAAATGTATTATGTGAAAGCCTCAGTTACAAGCAATTCATTTGTAACTTGAGAACTAATAACTTAAGGATTCCCAAGGTCACAGTCAGACACTTGGGTCTAGAAAGAACAAAGAGAGTCTGTCATTTATGTCGAAACAACTCAGCGAGGAATTCAACAATTTCATGTTTTATTTGATTGTACAAACTGTGAGGTAATGAAACTCAGAAAAGCACGTTTTATTTAGGGCACCCATCAAGATATAAGTTTCAGTTTCAAGCTGAAAAAACTAAACAAAACTGCAAACTTGTCTGAAAGGGGTTCTTGCTTTGTATTGATATTTTGTCATGAATGTTTATGTTTGTGCTCCATACCATAGATACGCTCATGAGCAAACACAATTAAAAATGAAATGAAAATGGGGACAGACGCCCATAGAGCAGATAACACACTTTATTATTAGATGCAGACAGTGTGCACTAGTCTTTTTGTGACAAAGTACAAGTACAAATTTAAAGCCAACAATGGAAAACAGTGTGACCACATGTGCCAATGCCAGATCCCGTCAGAGCAGACAGTGTACTAACCATCCAAGTACTAACCAGACTCGATGGTGGTGAGCTACAGTAGTGCTTTACCACCATCGAGAGTGGAGAGAATGAATAATGCAATGTGAAGCGTCTTTGAGTCTCATGAAAGTGCTATATAAGAAGTATGCATCATTATTATTATTAAATAGAAAAATGTCAGTGTGAAAAACTGTACTCTACTGCGTGTCTGTATAGTACACAATCTGACTCTGAGAGCAGCATGCAGTGAAAGTAAATTATGGGTGTGTGGTTGCCTCTCAGTGAGTCGTAAAGCAAAGGCATAAGAACTGTGCAAGACCTCCAGCAGAGAGGGGTCTATGTCCAACAGCCTCCCGGGGATGTGCTGACCCTTGTGGGAAGCAGCTTTTAGTGGGGTGGAGAGAGAAGATTGGCCTGGTACTACACAGTAAGCACTCTCATGAATTAAAGATGGGCTTAATTTATCCTTCTGGCTCGCATGGGCTGCAACAGATTTACCATTTGCATTTTATCTGGAGCTTATAACCACCACTTCTCTCATTCGCGGGATCAGATGTGATGAAACTTTGGCAGCGGCAGTGCCTCTGACATTTAGATTTTCTTTGATTCAATTTGGTATTGTAATTATATATATATATATATATATATATATATATATATATATATATATATATATATATTTTTTTTTTTTTTTTTTTTTAAGTAAGTAAGGATTATCATTTTGAGTCAGCAACTGAGAGATAGGTTTGCATTAAGCTACAATAAGCTATTGTTTAAACATGTTCCCCGATAATTTTCAGCTTTACAGAGCTGTGAAAGGAAAAGATTAAATCTTTTATTTCAAGTCTAAATACACAAGATAGTCTTAAACCGCTGGTCTCACATCAGATGAAAAGCATGAAATTACATCAGAAAATGGCTAATTCATTCAATATTTTTTTTCCAAAACAAGCTCAAAAATGTGAGCTTTTACAACGTTGATGATGAGCTGGGCCTGAAGGGAGGTCGTTTTGACCCAGGAATCAGACTCAGCTCAAAGAGCCTGAAAGAGACTCTGGTCATTTAGAGCAAAAGAACCATGAAGGGCCCTTTCAGCTGCAGGACGGCTCACCTGAACAGACTTTATTCACATTTATCAGGACAGATAATGCGGGAGACGTTGAAGAAAGGCAGTTTGGTTTGCCACCCAATGCACAGAGAAGGGTAGATTCTGAGCCCATCTTTACAAATGGAAACTTCATTTTTAATAACAAAAACAAAACAATAATATATATTATAAAAATATAATATAATATTCCACAAAGAATAGAAAAACAATTCTTTGCAGTGACATTTTTCACTGTGAATTTGATTCACTGATGAATCTGAAGACTTGAAAAGCTATAGAAAACATTTTTACAAGGTCATTTTTAAACTGAGAAAAACGCAATGAAAATGTCGACTGCAAAATTCAGAGACTGAAATTCGAAAGCAAACATGTTTTTAAAGGTTCAAAAAAGTCAAAGTAAGAAATTTGCCAGTTTTTAAAGTTCAAAATCTGATGAAACAAATGATCTTCCATACGTCCTCTACCAAATTCTACCAGTGCAAAAGCTACAATGCTGGTACATGGATGGTTATGTGAAAATTGACTTTAAATTACATCTTTGAAGGACTCTTATAGAAAATGATGGCGTTGTGACCCGAGTCTTACGATGTAGAATCATTTTACTGTCATCATAATGCACTGATGGAAGTATGTCAGACTATTGGGTGGAGAAAATGGCAAATGGATTTCTTTGCCTTCATCCATATTGAACAGGGTGTTGGGCCCCGTCAGGAGCCATTACGGGGAAGAAAAGACTTATTTTGTGCTTCAATTTGGAGTTCAAGGAGAATCCAAGTCATATTGACAGTACATCGAGACTCATTATTGTCATGGTCTACATAACCCTCCTTCAGTCAATGATTCTACGTAGAAAAGCACAATTCAGCTTTTTTCATTTCTAATACCAATATCAATGCTTTGGCTTGAGGTTTCTGCCATTATTGTCGACTGACATCCCGGCAGAGACATAACAATAGCAAGGAATGCACTCTTTCTTTTCATTTTCACTACAGAATTGTTTTGGATAAAAAATACAAACACAATGAGATGGTCTTGGCACACAGTAAATAGGCTTATTACATCAATTTATTGCCTGATACAACTGAATCCTATAGTTTTATGACTCTAATTAATCATGCTTTAATTGTTATTGAGTGGCGTTATCAAGGGCAAAAAAAAGAGAAAATAAACGGATCTGTATAAGTGGTTGTGTAGTAAGGACATTATTTAATTATGCTCAGTTTAATTATGACTATTTATATGTACGGAACAGTTCTACACAGGGCCGGCCCGTGGCAGAAACGAAACCTTAAGGGGGGCCACATGAGCTGATGAGTTAAAATGCACCAGAATAGTGGAAATGTAATTTTTTTCAGCGTGTTTTGAGTCACGGCACACTTTTTTGGTTGAGGAGAATCTGCAACACATTATTAATAATAATACCAAATCACACCTTGGAAGGGAAAACTCACTCAAAGTAGGAAATATAGTTCATACAACTAAATTTGGTAATGTTTTGCTTTTTGACACTCCAGAATGGTAAATTATTAAATTGCTTCCCTGTGTGAAGCCTGAAAACTCAAATTGGACATTTTTTTCAAAGTACACCTGGCAATACCTCAAGGTAAACTAGTGTTCCCTGGTGCACTGGTTGAAAATCTGTTTTCTAAGGTAAGGACACGCAAACCTTGCTTGGCAAGTCCAGAATGATATATTTATGTATTATTTATACACAATATATCAGTCTGGTCGCCCTGCCCTCCGCCGAGCCTCGAGTCAACTCCAAAACGTACCGAGCAACCAGATTCATTTATTTCAATGACGCAAATGGCATCACTCTGGCGCGGCGGAAGTAGCAGAGTTTGCTACAACAGCACGTATTCTCAAATTCTTCCCACAATAACGACACAAGTCATTGACATCGCTCTTTCTAGCGCTAGCCATGTTGAATTATTTCTCTGTGCTTGTCCCAGAAAGTTTATTTCCTTTTCATTTGCTTTTTGTTTTTCATATCCGCTATGCTCTGGTTGGTTTACTTTGCTTCCTGTTTGCTCGGGTTTGTTCTGCCCTACAAACCAAATTAGTCTCATCCACTGGTCAGTGGATTCTGATGAATAAAGGGTTTCTTCAGAGATCCAGAGTCACTTTTTCACCCTGGTCTGCCTGCCACTCATAAATTGAACATTATTTGTCAAATGCTGAGCCACGAGCAAAATCTTGTTTAGGGCCACCAGTTGCATAGAGCCAGTTGCACGCACAGTAAGGTTAATAAATATATTGAAATGTATTTATAAATGAGTAAAAGGCTTCCGGTGTTTTTAAGTTCTAACAGTCTGACTATTTAAATCAAGATTCATTTATTCTAAAATTAATTTAGTGATATCTGAAAATCAAAATGGGATCCCAGTCAAGTAAGGATTTTTTATGAATAAAACTGAAGGTATTTAATGGAAGGATGAGTGACAGCAGTCTGATGGCGTTGAGAAACAGAATAAATGAGGCTGAAAAACGAATTCTGTCCAAAAAGACAGTGCAAAAAAATTAAAATAAACTGACATAAAAAGGAATTTTGAATGTTTAGAAATGTGGGGAAAATCTGCTGCAGAAAGGAAGGAAAAAGAATGTGAAAATAGAGAAAGAAATTTCATTTATCTGCACTCTTCTCTTTAATTTATATTGTATGTCTGTTTTGTGATTTTAATGTCATTTTATTGTTATGTAAAGCACTTTGAATTACCTCGTGCACAAATAAACTTGTCTTGCCTTACTCTTATCATGGACTCATTCAGTTACGCTCCAACGCTTTATTTGTCATGTATGAACAAACTTCTTCATTTACTAACACAAAGTGACAGAAGTTGCCTGCTACAATAACTCATTCACAGCCATTGACACGTGGCAGACATTTTAAAATCAGCACACAGTTCACCACGCTCCACAGAAACTAATATGATTTCATTTAGTGTGATGGATGTTAAACTAATGAGTCCTGTCGCTCTCTCGCCTGCAGGAGCCTCCCCTAACACTGATGTTGTTAACACGTCATTTTAAATACACCTACATTACATTGTCCTGGCACTCGGCCGCCTTTGTCTTTGGAATTAACGCTGTAATGATTTAATATGTCTTTATTGTTTACCTCGGCAGACTTGGCTTCCAATATCGCTGACTCACGGGGACCATATTTCATTTTATGGTCGCAAGTGACAAGTTTATTTATTAACTTGCACAAGCAAATATCAACTGTTGTTTATCACATGTTATGAGTGCGGCTATTTAAAGAGTGAATATACTGACCTTGAAGCATCAGACGCCATGTCGATTTATGAGAATGAATCTATGGTCATAACATTTTTGTACACTCTGGCAGTTCATTCGGTTGCGTCCTTGGGCAAGACACTTAACACATCTTTGACTTATTTTACTGGGCACTGGCAGGAGTCGTTATAGGGGTGAAAAGAGTCATTTCGCAGCTCTTTTTGAAGTTCAAGGAGAATCCAAACCAGTACAGAGACTCTTTATTATCAAAACGCACTATATAAGCCTCCTTCGATTGTTAAAAGGCTCTTTGCAAAACATTGCGACGCTATTTCCAGTTTAGTCAAATGTCCATGAATCTCCTTCAGCCCTAATAATGACAGCTTGGGGTTTTCTCTGAGTTGCACAAAAATACCGTTAAGAGTTCATTTGCAAAAACAAGCAAGTGCCAAAAGTGAAATCTATTAGAGTGCAAAACAAATATTATTCAATTTCTTCTTGAGAACACTATACTGTTATTAATATGATGTGTAGAATTTAATATAAAAAGAAACAAAACAAAAATGTTGAAGTAAATATCTGTTTTGTTTATAAATAAAAGTTAATGTTGACTAAAACTGAATTATTTATGTTAGAATAGCACCACAATGAAGTAATACATAGGGTCTATACAAAAGTAATTGATTTCTATTTCAGCAAGTTTGTCTATTTAGGTTTTCATTAAAGTTAACATTAGTTTAATCTTAATAAACACAGACACATCCCGCCGTTAAGTGTTTACATTGAACATGAAGATTTTGACAACATGATTATTCCTCACTGAATCATCGTTTGCTGCGTGATCTAAATGGTGACTTTTTTAGCGAAAACTCAGTCAAGATATAATTAGAGTGGGCAGAGATTCCCAGACGTTTAAGTCAAGAGCTCCGTGTTTATTTAAAAGGAATACGTTGGTGCAGGGCAGCTCAGGGTAAGACTGGGGATTACATGAATGGACAACAAGTGAGATATCAAACAAAACTATCAAAATAATCCAACTAATCACTCAAAAAGGGGTGAGAATATGACAACCGCCTGCCCTCCTTTAGAGTCACAACATGTTCTCACTTGCGAGCGGCCATTGTACCAAAAGCACCAAGCTGGTAAACCCGACCGTGTGAAGTCGAGTGAAGTATCCAAATGGCATCACATGAAAGCAAATGACCAGAGAACTGAGAGCATCATACATATTTAGACACTTTTATCTCTTTCCAGGCGACCATGTGCACAAATCAAAGGGATGAAAAGCACCAGTTCACGTTTAAAGATGCACTGAGTCACTTTTCTGGTGGACTGTCTGCCTCCATTGAGCTGTTGTGCTTTGCTTATCTTATCCACAATATGGCATAAACTCGTATATCTAGCTCTTTTTCATTGTAGGAGTTGGGGGTGAAAAAATACCTGAAGGATTATGCACTGATATGTGATTTTGGAGATTCAGATCCCATGGCTCTGGTGTGCGGAGTCTGTTGGATCAGAGTTTGAGTGGGTGGGTTTGTGCCTGTACCCCGAGGGAGCCGCGGCAACAAAACAAGCAGCAGTCCAAATATCTAGTCCAAATATAAGCTGGAATCAAAGCAAAGTTAAAGACAAACTTCATGGTGAATTCATCATATTCTCTGTATGGGGTAAGAGCAAGCAGCGATGAAGTATCTCTTCAAGTGTGCAGCTGAGTGCTTCGTTTTTGGTTGGGTAGTGTCTTAGTTTTGGTTTGATGCTGGTCTACAACGAGTTCAGCTTCAACAGTTAATTATATTGTATTTTATTTGATTTATTTTACCTTCATTGTTTGACCCCAATCACAGTTTTAATCCAGGCAGTTTGAGCCCTTTTTGGTTCTGGTTTGGTCCTGGTTTGGGCCTAGTTTTGAACCTGATTTGTTCCTGGTTTAAGCCTGGTTTGGATCTGGTTTTGTTGCTTGTTTAAGCCTGGTTTGGTCCTGGTTTTGAGCCTGGTTTGTTTCTGTTTTGTTCCTTGTTTAAGATTGGTTTGGTCCTGGTTTTGAGCCTGGTTTGGTCCTGTTTTGTTCCTTGTTTAAGCTTGGTTTGGTCCTGGTTTTGAGCCTGGTTTGTTCCTGTTTTGTTCCTTGTTTAAGCCTGGTTTGGTCCTGGTTTGGGCACAGTTTTGAGCTAGGTTTGTTCCTGGTTTAAGCCTGGTTTGGGCCTGGTTTTGTTCCTGTTTTGTTCCTTGTTTAAGCCTGGTTTGGGCCTAGTGTTGAGCCTGGTTTGTTCCTGGTTTAAGCCTGGTTTGGGCCTGGTTTTGTTCCTGTTTTGTTCCTTGTTTAAGCCTGGTTTGGGCCTGGTTTTGTTCCTGTTTTGTTCCTTGTTTAAGCCTGGTTTGGTCCTGGTTTGGGCCTAGTTTTGAGCCTGGTTTGTTCCTGGTTTAAGCCTGGTTTGAGCGTGGTTTTGTTCCTTGATTAAGTCTGGTTTGGTCCTGGTTTTGTTCCTGTTTTGTTCCTTGTTTAAGCCTGGTTTGGGCCTAATTTTGAGCCTGATTTGTTCCTAGTTTAAGCCTGGTTTGGGCCTGGATTTGTTCCTGGTTTAAGCCTGGTTTGGGCCTGGTCTTGTTCCTGTTTTGTTCCTTGTTTAAGCCTGGTTTGGGCCTGGTCTTGTTCCTGTTTTGTTCCTTGTTTAACCCTGGTTTGGGCCTGGTCTTGTTCCTGTTTTGTTCCTTGTTTAAGCCTGGTTTGGGCCTAGTGTTGAGCCTGGTTTGTTCCTGTTTTTTTCCTTGTTTAAGCCTGGTTTGGGCCTGGTCTTGTTCCTGTTTTGTTCCTTGTTTAAGCTGGTTTGGGCAGGCTTTTGACCCTTACAAGTTCAATAAATACAGTTACTTTTTAAGTGTGAACTCACCCTTTAATCTTGATATATTGATGTCCGTGCCTTTTTTTTGTACCATTTCAATGTGCTTCTTTGAGAGGTGACTAGTAGATAATAGACTGGTAAGGTTTTGCCACTCTTATACTCCGGTCACAAAGCAAAAGGATGTTGGAAGCGAGCAGGCGAACACTTGGCATATAAAGCATTGATACAAGTGCAGCCATAAGAGCTCTCTGTGCCCTTGAGAGTTTTCAAAACAAACATGCAGAGGATTTCTAGTGTTTTGAAAAACAGAATGCAAGGACATAATAGGACTCCTACAACATGCAAATAGCGTTACACAGGGCGTTACTAAGGATTTAGCCAGAGAGAAAAGCGTCTCCAGTGAGTTTGTTAAAGGTGCACTATGTGACTTGTGGTTTGCATGAAATGGAGATGTTTTTAAACTTTGTCTGGAATGATCCACAGAGTGACATTAAAACTAGCATTTATTCAATTACAGCTGTTTTAATGCAGACCTTGAAAAACATCCCTTCTCACTCACTCACTATATCGTGGAACATTCCAGGCAACGCAATGACATCACCATAAAGACAAAAGTATCTTCCCTCATTAATGAATCTACAAGCGCGGTTTGTTTGTGCATATTTATTCAATCAACCTTTTTTGTAACTACAACAATTGCCATGATTGCTATGTGGGAAATTATTTTCGCAATTGCTGATGTGTGACTTTCATTTTCAGTGTTCACCGATTTAATTATATTTACAATAGACTGACTTCAAAAGTTAAGTAAGGATTAAACAACGAGGAACCGTGCATTACACAGTTTTAATGCACCAACGTGGAGTCTAGAAGTTAAAGGGTCTTTCAGGTCACATCTGTTGCATAACTGTAGTAACGTTTAGTTAAAGTTCAAATGCTAAAGATAAATTGACAAACCCTCTGATTCCAGCACAGGAACGCAGCAATACATCAAAAATAATGTATGGCAGTTGGCATTTTCACTGACCATTTTACAACGAGCATAAAGTCCAACTTGTCAATGCCTTCGCACACACAGCGCGAATCCAAACACTGACTAAAACTGTTCTTCTTAAACACTTAAAAGTTAAAGGAAGTAAAGATTTGAGTGGACAGGGAATGAGATGGAGAAAGGTAAGAGGAGAGAGAAAGGAACTGAGGAGAACTAGAGGGCGTAAACAGTTGCACAACCTGCTACACAAAATTAGTACGAAAGACAAGTCAGTTTAGTGAAAAGTACTTCTCTAACCGTTTAGTAATTTGGTCACGTACTCGGCGCCTTTATAGTCAGTGATTCAGGATTAGAGCTGAAGTTTTGGGGGTGACTCATTCTGTTTTTTTTTAACACATTATTGCACATTTTCTCAGTACTTTATGCATACGGTTTAATTGTTTTCTTGTTAAGCAAATGCCCTGTACCGGAGCATGAAGCCTGTAAATGGTTGAAACAGCATATCCTTGTCCTCTCTCTAGTGGCCGTTATTTGTTGACTGGTTGAGAGAGGGCTCATGCATTTCCTGTGTATAATGCCAGCTTTCATCTTCCTCGCAGTGATGCCTTCAGCAGTGAGAGTGTGAATGTGCAGCAGTGTGGAGGTCCTTCTGATATCTAATGCACGAGGTTTAAAGGTCATGTTTAATATGGTGTTTTACTTCAAAGCACAGAGTGAATCATTGAAGCAGATGCAAATATCCTCCTTATCTGATATGAATTCACCATAAACATGTTAAATACATTACAAACACTGTGCATCATGTGTTCTCTGCAAGGGCCCTATGCGTCTTGACCCATGTAATCACATGCTTTATACTGTCTCTAGTTTGTGCAATAGTAGACTTTCTTGTATCTCTTTTGATGTTTAGAACAAAATATATATTATTGTTTTTGATGTTGTTTTATTGTAGGGATGCAAGTAACAAATATTTTACGGATGGATTGATCTAGAGCAGAGGTTCAACATTTTCCTTAAAGCCCCCTGCGTGGACTGGAGTTGGCCCCTCAGTCCAAAGCTGTGCCCCGATAAATGCATTACATGATAAACAAATACACATCAGTTGTGTAAAACTACTAAAACACTAAAACTACTAACTAACTAACTACTAAAACTAAAACAGACAAAACTAAATTTATGCAGCTTGAGGCCATGCTGATAGAGTTCAGTTAAAATTATTTATGTATTTATTTTTAATTAGAGAATCACTTTTTATTGATTTATTTTTATACATAAACTAAACAAAAAAGGTTGAATTTAACAAATGCAGAAGAGAATAGTTATGATTTCTCACAGTTGTTCAGACTATAGAACTTGCTTTTCCCTCTTGTCTCCGCACATCGCACATATGTGTGTGTGTTTAGTCCAGATCGCAGTCCACAGGGGGCTTCAAGGAAAAAAGGTTGGGAACTAAATGAGGACAATTTTTCATTGATTAGTTACTCTTTCAACTGAGTAATTATACAGTGACAAAAGTGTTAAATACTTCTAACACCTTACCTTCAGATACGATTTGTTTCTGTGTCTCTTCTTTGGAAATACCATAATCTGTGCATTATTTAATGTTTTGTCTAACCGATTCTATTACCTCTCATCATAAATAACTAATACTTGTCTACTCTTACTTGTAGACTGATTTGTACTTCTACTTGAGGCGGGATACTACAAGCAAAACTATTTTTTCTTTTTTTTGGGTCACTTTTCTCTTTAAAGATATCGGCTTTCATGTGGAAACAATAAACTTGTCCATTCTGCTTCCAAAGATGTTTTATTATTTCATTTAATCCACTTCCTCCATAGATTTCTATTGGACATTCTGACTTCAAAGGCCGTTTCTCAAAATGTATTTTCCTCCCACAGAGACATAAAAGTCAGCTTTTAAAGTAGCTCCTACACACACCAAACTGCACAATATTATAGTTGACACGGTTTTGACCAAACTTACAAAAGGGTTTGTTGATATCTGACTCTAAATTGGATTTATTCAAATTTTAAGTCAAAAGAGCGAAATTAGAATTTTTGGGCCAATTTTGAGTCAGATCTAGTTCTCCATCAGTTAAGCTTTTTGTAACTAATGTGTGTACAAAGTTAACCAACATTTTTCACATTTAAATGTCCAAAATGTGTGTAATTTTGGCCCTTTGTGCACATAAAATATCTTAATTTGAATGAAAACAATGAAAAACTTGTAATACATTTTGTTTCTTACATTTTTGTGAGTAAACTACAGAAGTCAAATTGATATCTACAATTTAAGATTTTTTTTTCCTTTTCACCTGCAGTGTCTCGCTTTGAGTAATATTATTTCAAAGTAGCGTTACTTTTAAGCACACACCTTTACCCACCTCTGATATTAAAGATATGCAACAGAAGATTTTTACATAAAGGACATAAAGGATACAAACTTTGCACAAATCTGCAGTCAATGTTAAATATCTTACTTACTAGATTGTTGTTCATATTGTTATACATTCGACTCAGCGCTTTCTACTTCCTTTCTGCCTCTGCCTAATTTACTTGGGTATCTAATGGCCCCACTCCTCCCATTACATTTGTTGTGCGATTGACTTTCTGTCTGTAAAGTATTGGATTTTGACTTTTTTCCTGGTGGTCCGGGCTTTTCTTCTGGGGCTTCCTGATAGGCGCTTGTTACCTGCATTGAACCGCTAAAACGTCAGGCCTTTTCATGTGCTGTAGGTGTTTCATGTCAATGTGAGTTCAAAAGGGTGTTTCTTCTCAGAGGACACCTACACCTGCAGCAACAAAGAGCCAAAACCTCAGAGAGTGCGGCGTTTGTGCAGTACAGTCGCATGAAATAAAGGCTTCTTCTGTGAGCGGGAGATAAGTAGTAAACACAGTAGTTTTGGCGAAACAAACGACTGGTGTTAATCTATCAGTTTATGTTCTTAATAAATCCTATAAATAAATCCAATTACACTCTGATGGGCAATTAGATATTTCAAATTCTCTCTAGAGTGTAGGGCTTGAAGTGTCAGTTTGGACTACTCATTTAACTAAAATAAGATAAGATAAATATATCAAAACATTTCAAACAGTTTCAAATTTTATCCTAGTTTAGCATTTTTATTTTGTTTTACTTCCTGGGTGTAAATGATGACATCACACTGGAAAATTGCAACCACGGGCCGCATCAGTTCGTTTGGAGGCCCTGATTCGGTCCCCAGGCCTTAAGTTGAATAACCCTGATATAGATTCATGGATTGAATGTCATTTTCCGCACAAATAATTGTAGTTTCTTCTAATTTTACGACATGGTCTGGTTTTATACTTCTGATAAAGACCAAGACCATTCTAAAACCGCAAAACCAAAAACCATTACTGTTTTAAATAATCTGTTCAGCATCAATTTTGTCCAAATCTTGTCTTTAACTTTGATGGTTTTTTTTACTGATTAGCATCTAGATTTAGATTTTTTGCCAACCCTGGTCTGCTCGTTGTTGGATTCCTATTATAAAGTTTATTTTGTCTCAGTCTTTCTAATTTGACCAATAAGTTTGACCTCTCTTTCACAGGGCTAAGATCTACTAAAATCTCAAACTCACAAACTCTACACAGAATGTCACTTCTGCTTTCTTCCTCGCAGTGTGTTTATCTTTTTTTTGTTCTCCAGCTGTCTGAGTGCACTGTCTCCTGTGCATTATTGTAACCCTTCCATATTCTGCTTTTGTATTGTTCTCCAAGGCTGACTGTCTCGCCCTTTGTAAAACTTGCTTTTGATTACATTACATTTATAATCCATAAAGTCTCCACCAGCTTTGTGAATCAAACCTAAGACTTATTTTAAAGACAGAAACACCAGGCTGCCCGGATACTCCAAATATAAAACATGTTTAATTACAAGTTGATTATAATCATGTAAAAGTTAACTTTATTCTTGAAATGATACAGTTATGTTGGTTTTTTTTTTTTACCTTCTTGGTCTACTGCCAATCCACATGTGGTTCAGCCTTTTCCAATGACTTTCAATTGCTCCGTGCCCTTTTGTGTTTCTAAAAGCAGTGAGCAAACGCTGAGGTCTCATTACGTTTCAGTTCTTTGTTCAACTCTGCCTGGTGTGAAAGCGGCCTGTGCGGCGTTACTGTACGGTGTGTTACTTTGCATACTAAAGGAACAGGTGTTGAATGTTCACCTCTAATTACAATCTGTAATTAAGAAGCTATAATGGAGGAGTTCACACATAGTAGTATCGAAGCTGATTGCTGCATACTAATCCTTCGTCCAGGGGAGGACTTCTGTGAGCCTGCTGTGGAGATTAAACCAACCAGAAATGAAGAATGCGTAGAGTACAATTACAATGTGCTACTTCTAAGGGCTATTAGAAGCATAGTGCCAAGTAAGACAAAAAGACTCCACATTATAAGCAAATTAGAAGCCCAAAAACACTTCTTTTTTTTATTCTGACGATTAGATTTGCAAATGATGTTTTAATGGTAAGATTTTGTTTAATGTTCTCACTTTAAACATCTACAGGAGCATTCACTGAAGCTGGGATATCCAACTTCTGGGATCTGGAGTTTTTCCCCAAAGAGTATCTTTTTATGGCAGAAAAAATTGTGACAAAAATTAGACCACTGTGTAGACCTGCTTCTAATAATTTATTATTATATGTCTCGCCAACGCGGAAATAAGAGCCGTAAGCAGCGCTCTGGTTGGCTGTGTTTTGGGGCGGTCGTAGGAGTTTCTAAAACCCAACAATGAAAGCTTGTGGATATTGAAAATGAGCCAACAGGTTTTTCAGAACTACAAGAACTCGTTAGACACATTTTAATACGTACTTTCAGTTTTGCTTTGTGAAAATTAGGTACCCCATCTTTAAGAGAAGGCTGAATGAAATGCACAACTAATACTATGATGCATTTAGAACATGTTTGTAATGATATAATTACAGGATTTACTGACTTTTTTTCACATATCAGAATATGCTGCTGTTTTCAGTTGAAATTCAAAAAGTTATATTTTAGTGAAATGTGTAGTTGAACACGTCAGATATGCACTTTAAATAATTGCATTATGTGTCATTCCCTAATACAGACTATTCAAATTAGGTTTCCATTATGCTAAATTAGCAGCCCGACGCCACATACACACCTAATCAACCTCCCCTGACTAAAATGATATTTAGTCCAATTTAGATTTTTAATGAAGGAAACAGCACAGACTTTCTTGTATTAAGTTAAGAGGTTGTAAATTGATAGAGCACAGTGAAATAGTTGGATCACTGGGAATAGATGTAAAAATGGGGAAAATTTATTGCTGTGTCCCAAACAAACTGTGGATCTTGGCGAAACATTGAATCAAATGAGCACCAAGTTTGTGGTTTCTGAATTGTTTACGTGCGTTCAGTTCAGATGGGGGTTAGTGTTTATTTTGTATTCTTTTTGACTTATTCTTCGCTGTCAATTTTTATCTCGTCTAATCAACCAGAGAGTGAAAAGCAGACGAACAGAGCAGCGATATAAGAAGGAACTTGGGTCTCCTTCAAGTTCAAATGTGGCAAGGGACAGACTTCACATCCCTTAGCTCAGGAGGTTTAAAATGAAAGTGACGCAACGAGGAGAAACATCCAAATCTTTGCTAAAACCAACGCTGCATCACCAGGTGAAACAAGGTCCGGAAAACATAGAGACTGTAACAATAAATTGGAAATGTCTTTGTCTCTCTGTCGATCTTTTTGTAAAGAACAAACCACAAAGTGTATAGTTTTCCCACAGTGAAGCCATTACTATTAGATAAAGGTTGGGAGCATAATGTTGTAGTCTTCAAAGTAAGGTGGCCTGGTTTCCTGAAAGTGAACTGCAGAATTACTTTCACGTAGTCCAGACGCTTTGATCTGCTTCTAACAGGCAGAAAAAAGTAGGAACTCCGCGTTGTTGAATAATCGTTTCATCTTTTTTTTAAATAAAAGAGAAGGGAATTTGATTAGGAGCGCGAGTCAAGCCTCCAGGGGAGATTCAATTCATCGGGCGAACGTAATTTGTGGTTACATTTACAAAACTGGGAAAGTAAGAGAATGATTCGGTGCAGGAGGGAGACTTTACAATAACCTGTACCCGCTGAGAATATTTGGAGTCACAAAAAGACGACAAAAGCATGAAATGGGTCGAGAGAAGGGGACTATTGTACGCTTTGATATGAGAGGATTCGATTGGTCAAGAAAAACGTCAGCCATAACAAATGAACACCTACAACCGAAACAAGTCGTCGTAATCCTTCATTTGAGTGATCCATCGCACAAAAGGTTCGACTATTTTGACTTCCATCTCATCTCATTTCCACAGTTTCAAAATTACTTTCAAATGGAAGTTAAAATGTCTTGCTTTTTGAAACTGCGTCCAGATGACTACCTTTCAAACAGTGTCTACGTCGGCTATAATTACGGTAAAAAGCACATCTTAAACCCAGGAGAAGAGCTGGAGAAGGCCTGGGCGGTAAAGGCGTTAATGGAGCCTGTGGTAATCGGAGCACTCGAGGCAGCGACCCCCAAACGGGAGGAGTTACAGTAGATTCTTGGAAAAACAGATATCTCAGGCCAGAAAAGTGTCATTCTAGGGATCTAACGATGAGCAAACTATTGTGATATTCTATAGTCAAAGATAATATCAAGGGAAGAGAAGAGCGTCATTTGTAGACAAGACTACCTCGATATAGAATGTATTAAAACATGTCTTTAAACGTAGGAAATGTCTGTAAAATCAGTCACAAAAGTGCAAAAATATCGCCATAAACTTTTAATTGAAAGTTTTAGTTTTTAAAATAACTCTTTTGTTGCTTTTTTTAAACCATAAATTATAAACCCAACATTGAATATTTTGCATTTATTACAATATTTATCGACAAATTTTGATATATTGCTGAATTCTAATCATGGGATGTGACAAATGATAAGCTCCTTTGCTTAAATGTAGCTAAAACATGGGGATTACATCAAAGACCATGATCCTTTGCTCCATTTCAGTGCAGACAACACGAAGACATGACTATTCTTTATATTTTAAGTCTTTGGAATATGACATTAACTAATAAAAAACGCATATTTCAAGGGCTGGAACAACAATGGACACTATGAACCTTCAGTAAAGAAAGTCAGCAACTATTCGCACCAAAAAAGTATCATTTGTAGCTTGGAAGAACGTGACCAGGTGAGAAGGGAATATTTTTTTTTTCATACGTATGCAGAGTGAGAAGAGACATTCGGCAAATAGCTGGAGCCGGGAATCAATCTGAGCCAGTGACACTGAACCAGAGAAGATAATGCTGCAGTGTTCTGTCTAATCAAGGAACAAAAAACTCTGAGGCAGACTCTAACACTTGCACCACAGTTGACTAAAGTCTCCGAGGACAAAATTAAACACACAATTATTTATTCAGAGGAGCAAAGTGGCGGAGGGAGATTAATCTAGGACTTTTCCGAGCAATTTCAGTGGGTTTAATTTATCTCTGCGCTGACAGCCTGACGTCAGCCGTGTCGCCACAAGTTTGTTTTCACATCCGAGCCATCAGATCATCTACATTATTAACTTTCAGAAAGGCTTGCTAATTGCTGTTGTCACTGGCGTTTCAGGACCTTATAACACAATTATTCCAGCGGCTCCTGACAGCAAAGACAGCGGTAAAAAGTTCAGATTTTAATTAAAATCCTAATTAACCTTTACCAAGCTGGAGTGTAAATTCAAACAGCAAGGCATCAGAGCTTCCCCTCACGCGGCGTCGGCTCTCGTTTCACTTATGAGACAGTAGATTCTCCTCTCACAATATCCTGGCTGCTTATAAACAAAGATTGGACCAAGTTTTACAGTTTTGTTTTGTTTGTTTTCCCACATTATTTAAAGTGCGCATGACAGGAATTTTGACTTTATGCAGTGTAAATATAAATTATAGTTTTACACCAATCCGGTAGCTGTTTGTGGAGAAAAGTTGAAAAATATGTCGAAAATTGCAAGAAGTAAACAAGCTGATGACATCACACTAGGGGGTTAAAGTGCGTATGACAGGTTTTTAGGATTTTCTAATTGTGACTTTATTCAGTGTATTAATCCCTTTTGTAAATATAAATTGTAGTTTTACACCGATCCGGTCACTATTTGTGGAGAAAAGTTGAAAAATCAGTTGAAAATTACAGGAAGTAAACAGACTGATGACATCACACTGGGGAGACAAAGGTTATGCATAATTTACACAATAGGAACTGGTTTTTTGACCCTTTAAACACCGATTCAACAAAATAAAGGCGTTCATGTGCATTTCTCTTTGTCAAATGAAAACATCTGTGACACTAGATGAGTTTTGGCCAGTGTACAGTGTGGTTGCTATGGTAATTTCCTAGCGTGATGTCATACTTTACAACCAGGAAGTAAAATTAAAAACCTAAAAGAATCACTAAACTGCAGTAAAATGTGTAAAGATTTTAGTAGAAATTGAAATATATTTATCCTAACTGCATTTTAGTCAAATGAGTCGTCCAACCTGTCAGAGGCCCTTTAAAGGTTAAGCATAATTTAAACAAAATAAACTACTTTCTTATTCTTTAAACATTTCGACAAAATAATGGTGTTCATATGTGTTTTTCTTTCTCAAATAAAAAAAATCTGTGACATTAGAGGAGTTTTGGTGCAATGTATAGAATGGTTGCTATGGTAAATTCCTAGTGTGATGTCATCATTTACAACCAGGAAGTAAAATTAGAATTCTAAACAAAATCTCAACTGGCTTAAAATGTGTAAAGATTTTAGCAGAATTTGAAATATATTTACCTTAATTGCATTTAGTTAAACGTAATCCAACTTGTCAGACGCACTTTAAGATTTACAATTGTCGTGTTGCCGTTAGAATAATTACATTGACAAACCTACTTTTTCACAGTCCTAAACATGCATTACAACTACATTTTGGATTTTTAAACTGTCACATTCTAATCCTGAGAAATCTGTGAACTTTTATTATAAATTCAGCTATAATTCATCATATATTCATAACAGACATTGCTGTAACTGGAGAGACAATTCATACAACAATAGCTGCTGTGTTTTTTTTAAAAATATATTCAAAACAACTTTCATTCATTTCATTGAGCTGTACAAGCTTGACAAGTCTCAGGCGGAGAACACGGCGAGATGTTTCACAGCCCATCGAGCATATTCAGTCACAGCGACAGGCTCTTGTCATAAGACGGTGGAAGGAAAACCCATACGTTTTGATTTGATGCAGATAACACAAAATGTATTAACTAGTCGACCGGGGCGGAGCGATTTTGGAAAAAAACATTGACGTGAGATTTTCATTTGTTTGGCGACGTGTTTTTTGAGTTGGGATTCTGTTCACATTTCCATTTTAAACTCTTCCAGGAGCATTAAGGTTTAACGGAAATATGAAATTCTAAACAAGAATCCTGTGCACGTTTGTAGAAGTCTAAAGGGGCAGCAGTTTCTATAAGATGGGATTGTTACTTAAATAATTACAATCCAGTCTTTGTGATCTGCTAAATGTCCATTCCATTTTCTTCCTTGTTCCACACGGAGGCTGCTAAAATGAATTTCTAGAAGAGTTCAAATGTCTTGATTTCAGACGTCTTGACTTGATGATTAAATTATCTGCGAGTGTGTCAAGATAATTGTACTTACTCCATTGGCAAGTTTATTTCAAGCCTAATTAATTATCGTCAGAAATACCTTGAACCAGTGAAATGTTCTTCATCACGTAAGAAATTAAATCTCATTGAGTGGAATCTACTGAGGTCCAGATAAAAATTGTAAATTCACGTAATTTTAGTCTAGGTCGTACGTTTTTTGCTGTGCACATGTCTGAGCTACAGGACGCTGAACGAAGAGGAGCTAAAAAGTCGATTTTTAACAGTGGGAATCATGTATTAATTAACAACTGCTCCATGGTTAAGTTAGGTTTAGGGTTTGGGTCGTGCTCCGAGCTCCTCCCTCATGCCTGAGCGTCTCACTCGCTCTCGCTCAGCAGCCCTGTGGAGGAAACTCATTTCAGCCGCTTGTATCCGCAGCCTTGTCATTACCCAAAGCTCATGACCAGGCGAGGGAAGGAATAGATAAATTGACCGGAAATTGAGAGCTGCCTTCTTCTTCACCACAGCAGACCGACACAAGAGACTGAACCGTGAACAAGACACGTCTTCTAGTCCCGACATCAGCCTTAGAGACGGATGACAGCAGCTTGCTTGCTTGAAATCGCTCTGCTAATAAAAACGATATATAAAGTAAACGAAACACATCTCCATAAGGGGGAAATGTAAAACCAAGAACAGCAAACAAGCCCTAGCGAGCATTTCTTGGCATTTTTAATATGAATAAGGACCACATGTTGCTGTCAGGCTCCGCGCTGTTGTTCAGATTTAACTAAAGCATAAACAGAAGACGTGAACCATATGTCACGCCGATCTGTTCATCCCACGGTAAACAGCACAGAGCGATGACCGAAAAAGAGAAGAAACAAAACGTTCTCCTTTTGTGCAAACTTTCGGAATAAATAAAAAGTTCCGCTCTTTTGTTTAGAAAGTGGTTTAATTACAAAGCTATTCACTGTGATGCTTTGCCGAAATACAAATGTGAAACAATTGTGGAGGAAATGTGCTGAGTGCGTTTGTTCGTAGCAGTTCATCTGAAAGCAGCTTTTCTTACGCACGACCCAGAAAATTGTGTCTCGTTGTTGTTTCAAGCAACTCCCTCTCAATTCAAAGCAACTTTTTCTATGTATTGTCCTTATATTTGACCATTATATTTTCTTTGTGATTCGGCACAGTCATTAGTGACCAGACAAGCCTGATACTCAGCAGTGCCACAATCACTTTGTCCGTAACGAGGGACGGGACAAAACACAAAATGAAATGCAACTGGGGCCACGAGAACGAGATGATGGCATAATAAAAAAAAAAATCATTTTCCGGTTCAGTTCACAATTTTGGTCCCGTAATTTTGCATTTATTCAATATTTTTCCTGTCATTGTGTCACTGCTTGTGTGGCTTCTTATTAGACGTAATTCACCATCGCTTAACTACAAAAATGTAAACGCAGACAGAAAATCTCTCAAACTTTCTTCATGTGCACAATCTTGTTGCAATTTTATCTTGCGAGATCTTTAATTAATAAGTGAATGTGGGGCCTGGTTCTGCAGCGGTGTCCCATCCAGCCCTGAGCTTCTGACGAGATCAGACACTGAAAAGCAGGAGACCACACTGTATCGATTCTTAGTTCTCCTGATTCGATCAGAACGCACAGCACAAAACACTCACTAAACTCACTAAAATACATAAAATAAGCATCAACTCAAGACAAGAGGCCGGGGTAACCGTCGCCTTGCCATCTATAAACAGAAAATCTGAAAATATTGTTTAAATTGCTGTTTTAGTTGAATTAATACATTGCAAAATAAATGTAGCTCCTGAAAACTAAAAACTTGTTGGATGCATAAACTGATTTGTTTTACATGATAGTACAAGAGTTCCAAGTTCAAATTATGTTTCTAGCAGCCACCTGCATCTCCATCTGGCTATGAAACTCTGCTGAAAATACTTCTAAAAATATAACCAAAGGTAGATGTTATAGAAGTGACTCACAACCTTTGAGACCAAAGGATGAACTTGTGTTTGCAGAAAGAGGCGCTTTATCAAGAGGAAAACAGCATCTTTGACAAGCTGAAGGGTTGTCCTCTCAGTAGAAATACATCAATCCATAACTGGAGGAGTGGAAGGATTATTGAAATAAAATAAGAGCCTTCTTTATATTCACTGATGCAAAGAGACCAAACTTAAGATGTTTTCTCTTCAGTATTTACAGGATCACTTTAAGGGAATATAAAAAGTAATGAAAAATGAAGTGGGTTATAATAAAAGTTCAAGCAAAGGGTGCACTTGAAAAACTATCTGTGCACAAACCATAGGGTAAGGAGTTCAAACCTCACCAGAGCAGATACGGCCGCTGAGTCCTTGAGCAAGACACGGTATCCACACTGCCCCATCAAATCTGAATATGTGTGAAAGGATGTGATTGGAAGGGCATCTGGCATTAACTTAGATGAGCCCACATGAGAGAATTTAACATAAAATTATATAAATAAAAAGTAATAATACAGTAGTAAAGTACTAAAACAGTGTAAATGTATCATCATTCGGGATGTCATTATATGAAATTTAATGAACAATTATTGAAACAAACATTCCAACATGCACATCCGCCAGGGCTGCCCTTTGTCTCCGGTTCTGTTCACAATCTTTATGGACAGAATTTCTAGGCGCAGTCAGGGCGTGGAGGGCGTCCGGTTTGGGAACCACAGGATCATCTCTGCTGTTTGCAGATGATGTCGTCCTGATGGCTTCTTCAAACCAGGACCTGCAGCACTGGGGCGGTTTGCAGCCGAGTGTGAAGCGGCTGGGATGGGGATCAGCTCCTCCACATCCGAGGCCATGGTTCTCGACCGGAAAAAGGTGGCTTGCCCTCTCCGGGTGGGTGGAGAGTCCTTGCCCCAAGTGGAGTTCAAGTATCTCAGGGTCTTGTTCACGAGTGAGGGAGGGATGGAGCGTGAGATTGACAGGAGGATCGGTGCAGCGTCTGCAGTGATGTGGGCGCTGTATCGGACCGCTGTGGTAAAGAAGGAGCTGAGTCGAAAGACAAAGCTCTTGATTTACCGATCAATCCACGTTCCGACCCTCACCTATGGTCATGAGCTCTGGGTAATGACCTAAAGGACGAGATCGGGGATACAAGCCGTCGAAATGAGCTTCCTCCGCCAGGTGACTGGGTGCTCCCTTAGAGACAAAGAGGAGCTCAGTCACACGGGAGGAGCTCGGAGTAGAGCCGCTGCTCCTCCACGTCGAGAGGAGCAGCTGAGGTGGCTCAGGCATCTGTTCAGGATGCCTCCTGGACGCCTCCCTCGGGAGGTGTTCTGGGCATGTCCCACCGGGAGGCGGCCCCGGGGTAGACGCGCTGGAGGGACTATATCTCTTGGCTGGCCTGGGAACGCCTCGGGATCCCCCCGGAGGAGCTGGAGGAAGTCTGGGAGTCCCTGCTTAGACTGCCGCCCTCGCGACCGGCCCCGGATAAGCAGAAGAAGACGAAGACATTCTGATTTTACAATTATTCACAAATGTTGGCACTACACAACACAATTCCTCACCAGCTTTATGAAATCAAAGTTTCTGAATGAAAAAATAAGAATATTAAACAGCCTGGGATAAAAATGTAAATTCTAAGATTCTCATCTTATTCTGTCAAATCACAATTATCGATCAACTGAATAATCTTGCCTATGTAGATAATTGGCTTTGAATGAACAAAAACAAATCCAATAAAAACTGCGACACAGGAAACGTTTCCTTTTTACGTTGTACCAGATGTACCTGTCACAGCCCTGAGGTCTGCACCTGTCAGAGCCCTGAGGTCTGCACCTGTCAGAGCCCCGAGGTCTGCACCTGTCAGAGCCCCGAGGTCTGCACCTGTCAGAGCCCCGAGGTCTGCACCTGTCAGAGCCCCGAGGTCTGCACCTGTCAGAGCCCCGAGGTCTGCACCTGTCAGCACCTGTCAGAGCCCTGAGGTCTGCACCTGTCAGAGCCCCGAGGTCTGCACCTGTCAGAGCCCTGAGGTCTGCACCTGTCAGAGCCCTGCACCTGCCAGAGCCCTGAGGTCTGCACCTGCCAGAGCCCTGAGGTCTGCGCCTGTCAGAGCCCTGAGGTCTGCACCTGCCAGAACCCTGAGGTCTGCACCTGTCAGAGCCCTGAGGTCTGCACCTGCCAGAACCCTGAGGTCTGCACCTGTCAGAGCCCTGAGGTCTGCACCTGCCAGAGCCCTGAGGTCTGCACCTGCCAGAGCCCTGAGGTCTGCACCTGCCAGAGCCCTGAGGTCTGCACCTGTCAGAGCCCTGAGGTCTGCACCTGTCAGAGCCCTGAGGTCAGCTGACCAGCTGCTGCTGAAGTGTTTCACTCCAGGTTTGTGAGGAGGGGGGACCTGGCATTCTCAGTTGTAGCTCCAAAACTGTGGAATAATCTCCCTCTCCACATGAGAGCTGCACAATCTGTTGAACATTTCTTAATTACTTAAAACGTACTTTTTTTACACTGGCTTTTAACAGATACCATGTTCTATACCATGTTCTATATTCAAAACGTTAATGCATAATTTGTACTGTTTACATGTGTATTTGTGTTTCTGAAACTGTCCCTGTGAAGCACTTTGGTCAGTTATGGTTGTCTTTAAATGTGCTATTTAAATAAATGAGATTGATTCATTGATACCTTTCTCGATGTTTGTGAAATTGATCTGCTAGTTATTGCAAAAACAAAAACTACTAACTTTTAATATAGGCCGGTAGCTACAGAGGATGTCTATAAATTAACGATTTGTAGTGTGTATATTTCCACACATGGATAAAGTATCCATAAAGTCTTACAATAATAATAATGGCCCGAACTGAGAGGGAGTTGAACAGGATCGAGGAAGCGCCGAGGACAAGACCAACAATGAGGGGGGCCCGAGCTTTGTTTGGCCCTGGTTAAAAACTAATTCCCCCCATGTGTTTGGTTGTTTTATTATTTGGTTCAGCCCAGGCACTATAAGTTTCCTTGTGTCATATTTATCACAGGTCAGATTGTTTCTGTTAGTTATCAGTATTTTGACATTCAATTTTGTTGACCTGTTTTGTGGGCCTTTTTGTCTATGGCCAATAAAACCTTTGTGACATTTGAGCCTTTGTCTTGTTGCCTAACTGATTTGTCCCTAACAATATTCTACAAATAGTGAATGAAAAACCGAATTGAATTTGCTGGGATGAATAAGTCAGATAAAAATCATGTATTAGGGGCCCGCCGAGAAGGTTTGTACCATGGGCCCAGAGTTTGGTGCTACGTCCCTGGTCTGTAATGTTTTTCATACAAAGACCATGTAGTACGATAGTTTGTACCCAGAATTTACACTGGTCTCTCAAGTCCTTTTTGCCTGTATCCGTAACATGGTGTGTTGAAGCAGAAAATGGCAGCTCTCGAGGGACGCTCTTCCTCCCACAGCTTTCTTCAAGACTCCACCAGCACATAATCACATCTGAGGCACCCACGTCAGGCTTTATCAACACTTAGCGCTGTTTTTCCGCAGCCGAGATGTGGCCGAGAAGTGGCAGGGGCCGTGGGAATAGTGCGAGCGTATGGGGCAGTAACACTCTGCCCCGGCGCGTTGGAGGCTGTTCCACTCGTATGGTCAGCTTGGCACACGGCTCGCACAAACACAGCAGATGGCAAGGTCAGCACACAGGGACAGAGAATTCAGGACAGGCTTTTTTGTGTTTCAGCGCACAGAACAAGTGACTAAAGGGAGAGAACAGCTAAAAATATTATAAGGCTTGTTATTCACATGGCCTTGGAAATGTTGAATTGTTGAGTCTGATAATTAGTATTTCCTGAAAGGGCTGCAGCCTGGGCGAAGGGTGAAAGAGAGATGATTCGGCCTAGATTACAATGTTTATGTAAGTGGGATTTGGGGGGAAAAATATACCTGATAATGAAAAATGATGGTGAATGTCAGTTTGTCAGACTAGATGGAGATGGAGTGTAGCTACTGCTTTTTATAAATACTTTTACTCTTTGCTACTTTGAGTAATATGTTTCAGTACTCTTAAGTTAATTTTTTTTTTTTTTAATGATTTGAAAATCTTGTCCTGCTTTTTAGTGTTTCCAAAGGTTATATTAGGATGCACTATTAATCGAAATTTCAAAGTCATAAATTGAATGGATGCAATTAGCTAATCGCATAGGCTGCATTTTTTGAAGTGCAATAATTAAAAAAATATAAAAAATCCTATTTTATTCTGCATGAAAACTGCTAATGCTGTAGTTTAGATTTGTTAAAACATGTTTTGAAACAAACTAAAAACAGCAAAAATGCTTCCAAAAGCCAAAAGATTTGACAAAAAGTGAAAATGTTTTGAAAGATGTGATTCTATAAGTTTGTCAGTTCATATTTCAGTCGTTTGTCAATTCTCCTGGTTGTATTTGTTGAACAGAAAAATACAAATCACAAATATAATCGCAATCAGTTAGATAATTTCCCAAATCGTGCAGCTCCAGTTTTGAAGTAACTTCAAATTATAAATCAGATCTTATGTCCACTTTTACTTGAGAAGCAATTTCCACATGATACTTGATTACTTTAATCATTTCTTAGACCACTATATATTACTTCAACAATACTCTTGAGTAAAATTTTTTGCCACCTACGAAATCTTCTCAACAAACACACGAAAAATGTTAACTTCTGTCCGCGTAAAAGGTAAGAAACGTATAACCCCAATGTTTGTACTTCCAGGTATTACCAGGTTTTACTCAAGCCTTTTCTCAGCATTTTTAGTTTAATAGCTTTGAAATGAATACATATTATCATTATTTGATTTCTGAATTGATAAGATTATTGAAATGCCATATAAACAGTTACATCTGATTTCTTTTGGATTGTGCAGGATTTGACAAGGAAGATCATTAAAAGTTTTGAGAAACTTCTTTTAAATTAAAATGTACTTTGTCTTCTAAATACAGTAAATACATGAACTAACACATGTCACCGGGTGTCGATCAGATTTCTCTTGTGCATGAAAATATAGCATTTTTAAAAATCACAACTGCAGTTGCCTTGGAGCTTCACAAAAGTGTTGATTTTTAGAACAAAGTACAAAAATAAAAACTCAAACCGTGATTGGTCAAAAAGACAAGCAGATTATCCTACATTAAGGCTTACTTATTTTACAAAAATAACATGGGTAGAGACAGTCAAAAAAGTAAAAAAGAAAAGAAAAAATATTGCAATATGTATCTCCATCCTACTTTGAAATAATGGAAAATGTTCTCGCTTTTCATTGCATATTCATAACAAATTTTAAAGCTCTTTATATGTGTCTATATGTGTGCACTTTCTACTTCTTCCATAATGCAATACATGGCTTTAATACAATTATGTTCTGAACAAAATAAAAGTTACTGGAATTCTTAAAAATCTTAAAAATGCATGTAAACTTTTGACCTTTGTTTTGCATTTGCACATTATACCATTGGAGTTATATAAATACAATATACACAGAAAAAGCTCCACTTTCAGCCTCTCTTCTCTGTACCTGATGGATTTAAAAGCATGTAACAAGGTAAGTCCAACGGAAAACCGAACAGAGAGAAAACAAGATAATTACAGTAGTAGTGGTCGTGACATTCTGCTATAGTGACACTTTAGTGCTCACTTACCCTCCATTAACGTACTATGCAGCTTTGGAAACTTAGCATTTCAAAAAGGCAGCATTTAATGCACTGGCAATAATAATAGACTTGCACATGTTTGTGGAGAAGTTGCACGGAACTCGACTCAGGGGGTTAACGTCACCAATTACAATGATAAGTCGTGAATGACGGAAACGCATTATGGTCTGTCCTTGTCCGACACACGAGTAATAGCCTCAGCCGCTCTAGTTTTATGCAACCTACACTTTCAAACGTTACTTTTACACATTGACATAAATCTTCGCTCTTAAGATATCGATGACATTTTAATATCCGCTCTTCAGCACAATAGGCACTCAGTGTGACATGCCAAAAATGAACAAATTTGGGGCTCCTTCAGCTGTGATTTGAGAGAATTTGGTGGCTGGGTAAAGTTGATCTAAGCTGTTGCGATGATGCTGTTCCCTTTGCCTTGTCTGGGAGCAGCGCCGTCTGTCTTTAACTCTTCGGGCTTGGTTATTTGTAGGATTTGAGTTGTGAAAAGCGCTTATAAACTCGGTGAACATTTAGGATGCTGGGAATGGATTAGATAAGTGAGCGTGACGTGGGCTGCTGCGAAGAGTTTAAAATGAGCTACTTCTGTTTTTTTGCGTTTTTAAATACTGTAAATATCAGCTACAGCGCTTTTAAACTTTTATATCTCCATAAAGACAAGAATGTGACGCCACTAGGCCAAGTTATGGGTCAGATGAAAAGCGAAAGAGTGTGTGTGATGTTATAGTTTTTCCGGCCAGAGGGAGAAAAGTGTTTCCAGTGGGTCGTGCTGGATCTTATGGTTCGCTACTTATGGAGGATTAGATCTGGTTCGGTGATCAGCTGGAGTGAGGAGAGTAGGAGGCACTGGTAAAAGCTGGTTGGTAATTTTATTCAGATGATTTTCCATCCAAGATTTTAGAGCATATCTGTTACACTGCACTTTCACATTTGTTGGATCTTAAATCTCAGCTAATACCCTTCCTGGAGTGACCTAAGAACCAGGCTGTGCACAGTGTGTGGTTCCTTAATTCATTTTAGTGAAGTGGCAAACAAAAAATGTAGTTTGTAGACAGCAAAGACACATGGTTCTTGTTTATATGTTCATTACATTTGCCAACAAGTAACAGCTATCGATATCTAACTTCAACTTCCACTTTCTAAAGTTCACTTTTACTAGATTTCTGGCACTTAGTGAAACAAAAGAAAAATGCTCTGGTGAATTTGTTGTGGCCCGCTATATTTTTGGTGCAATATTGTCCAGAATAATGTTAGATTTAAAGGCACTGTCCATGATGTTTATGGTTTTGAAACATGACAAACTAATTCGTGTACCCAATTTTTGCATGTGATAAAGTAAAATCTGTTTTGCCATGGTACAAACATAATATTTAAGAATCTATTTAGATGAAAATGAGACCACAGCACTTTCTCTGCATTGATTTATAGAGAGCTTTATTCCACGAGAGGCAGAAAGTGCACCGTTAGCATGCTAATGTTTGACAGCAAAACCTTTGACAGCAAAACTCGCCTTGGGCTCAGAGACTTGTGAAAAGTGCTTATAAACTCGTTGTGGTAAATATTTAGGATGCTGGGACAGCATTAGGAAAGTGAGCAAACATTTGACCGCTGTAAAGACTTTAAAATGAGCTAGATCTGTTTTTGATGTTTGAAAACAGACACAATTAGGTACAGCACCTTTAAGAAATGTTTATAAAGAGGTTGTTAGCATACTAATTTAGGTGCTAATCTAAAGTGACCAGATTTTCATGATTAAAAACTGGGACACACTCACACTCACAGTTGGTGTGGGGAGCTACAGTAAAATTGTTAAAAGAGCGGCTAATTAAGTACATTATTATACACTTGGTCCATTCACGGCTCATTCACGACTTCAGTAAACAGTATAATATGAGAATGTTCTGTTTATAGTGCTCTGATTTTTTGTGTTCTGGTCATTTTCAAGAACAGTTCTCTCTATTTTGGCAATTTATTCCTCTGTTTATTGTTGGCTGGTATCAAAACGGTCAAAAATAGGGACAACTGAGACGTCACTTGTGTAAAACTGGGACAAATAAACTTCTTTTGGACACATCTTCTGGGACATGGGACATAGGGTTCAAAACTGGGACTGTCCCGGGTAAATAGGGACGTCTGGTCACCCAACGCTAATCTCTAAAGGTAACAATCTACACAAAACACTTCTACATGTGGCTCTGGTGTTACTTACATGTGGGCTATTGGTTGTCAGTATACTAAATTTTCATAGTTTGGAAGCTAATGCTAACTCTTCTATTGAAAATGCGTTAGCGCTAACTCGTGGAATGGTACCGTGCGAATGGAAGGCGGCGTTTTGTTTACAAACACTGAAAGGGCAATTTTAAGACACAGTTTTTGATGTCTCTGTTGGGCATCGCCTCTAACGCCTCCCTTTGGATAAACCTAACAACAAGTCATGCACATGCAGTCCAACTTTATTATTGTCTTTTCTCTTCAAAGGCGGTGCAATTTCCAGCCTCCTCATTGTCTTTGCTGCGCCTCGACTGTTGTTTCAGCAGCGATATGACGGAGTATGCGGCTGATGAACGACTCTCAGTGTTACCTTCATTAAGGGCCTCAGCGGCTCCCTCGAACACTAAATCTCCGGGCCTAGTGTTTGTAGCGTTTGTGGCTAACAGCTCTGAGCTAAAAGGTGATTGCTTTATTACTCCGTCCTATCTGCTGGGCTGCAGCGGTCAGTGTTGTCCTTTTCCGGCTTTGACTACTTTCAAAGCGGTTTAAAATAGCTTGAGGATTTAATTTTCTTCAACAAAAGCTAATTGTTACTGCAATTAATTTCTGTTGACTGGACTGAGGGTGTAAAACTGTCGTGGGTAGAACGCGTGAAAACCCCGAAACAAGCTTGTCATTTTGAACTTCTGTCAATCCTCGTGTTACGTCCTGATGGCTATTGGCAGCAACATAAACAAGTTATTAAACTGCTGTGAGGGTAATTCAAACTTTCAAAATGTACACACGTGGATTAATGAATGGTATTTATGGTATAAGCTCAGCCAATTATTATCCCCACAGAAGAATTAACGATTTCTTTTAGGGCTTGTGGTTCTAAGCAGCTTTGCGTCGGCTTATTCTTGCTTTTGTTGTGGAGATAGAGGCTCATTAAAGTTTTCAATGTATCAAACCAAGTATGAAATATGTCTGTTATCTTTCTAATCTAATCTTGTACAATATTTATAGTAATTTAAGGGTCGACTCAACAAGATAGGACACAAGACACAATTTGCGCTTTGTTGTTGGAAGTAAGTAACTGTGTGTATGTATATTTAAGCTGCAAAGTCATCATTCAACACACTTAGTTAAGATGATGTGTTAAAAGTACCTTCAAAAACTTTAACTTAAGCAATACTTTTACTGACTTGTTACTGTTTTTAAGTATACTGCAAGAAAGTTAACAAGACTCATAAGAAATAAATCCTTTTTTTTTCCTCTGGGGAAAAAAAATCTTGGCCAGCAAAACATTATCTTATTGTATTTTTATTCAAGCAAAAGAATACAAACCTTTTGCTTAAATCTGCGTAATGTGAAAATAAAATCTGATTCTTAAATGTCATATCTAAAAGGATTAGGAACAGAAATATTCTTAAATTGAGCAAATTTACACTAATTATGTTATTGAACATTTCCTTGAATTTCATTTATTATTGAGAACATTTTTGCTTAAATCAAGCCAATGGAGCAACTTGCTTAAAGTGAGACATTGTTTATTTTATTTTATGCTTCTTATTATTATTCGAAGTAAGACATTTCAGCTAACTCCACTGGCAGATTTCTTTTTTTGCCTCATGTTTCTAATTGGACACTGCAGTGTAATGGCATGTAGCAGGTTTCTTCTCAGTGCTTGGGTTTCCCTTATATAAAATTGGCAGATTGAGTTGGCACAGACCGTCGCAGCAGCATCTCTCACGACAAGTTAAATAGATCTATGTGAGCCCTAAAGGTCCAGCCATTTGCTAATTGTAAAAGGCTGTTTTATAAGTCGCAGGCCAACGACAGCATGTCAATAGAGTTTGTGTTGCGTGCAGCTGAATACAGTATGGAGCGACTCTATCGACTGTCAGCGTGATGATCTGAAGGACAGATAACAGTTTGACGAGGTCAGGGCAGCCGCAGGAGGAGACCCAGTCAACGCCTGTTTGTCAAGGCCATCACTCCCGCTCTCAGGATACACTTCAGACAGTTAAGTGTTTCTCTCTGATTTTGAACGACAAACGGTTATTCACAATTACAAACTGTCACGTGATCTAAAGAATGAGGTAAAAGTTGTTATGTTTACATTTTTGGTTTCAAGACAACTCTCCAAGCAGAACGAGCTCGTCTCTTTGGTTTGTCATGTACTAACATTTGAAATAAACCCTACAAGGCTTGATCCCAGCCAACAGCATTGTATTGCAGTTTTGAATCTTATTTTTATATGTTTGTACTGTTGGTCTGTTTATGTTGACTGGAAGTATTTCGCTACATTCAATATGTACACAGATGAAGACAGTGTGTCAAACTGAGCTTCTCAAATGTTTGTCTCTACTCAGACAGCTAGTCTTTATGTAGGCCATGATACTGATTAGACATAATATTGTGACTACATTCAAACCATTAGTGTGTCTCTCTATAATGTCTCTATAAGTAAACTCTAAAGGTACTCGATTGAAAGCCACAGCGACACCATCACAGGGCTGTCCTGCAAAAGCCAAAACATGTTTAAGTGCATGAACCTGTGTTTAATGTTTAAAGTGGTGCATGGCCTGTAAGATCTGCTGCTGTCAGAGGTGACCGTGTCGAGAGCAGCGCAGAGGAACCAGTGATTATCAATGAAATGCAACACACATTTAAAATATATTTCAGAAAGTGGCTATTTCATAATCAATTCTCAGACAGACAGCAATCAGACAGTATTGTATTATTTTAACTTTGCATCATTGAGATGAGTTGGGTTTTTTTTGATCATTTTACTTTGTATGTCTTCTAATACTGATTCATTTGTTTTTTGGTGTGACTGTTGAACATCTGTCCAGGGAGAGCAGATGAAAAATGGCTGGCTATTTATGGTATATTTACAGAAATGTTTGCAGATGCATAGTGTCCCTGTTAAATAAACTAATAAATGATGAATACATATGAAGATGAGTTTGTTATCTTACGTTCTGGAGCAGGACACACATGTCAGCCTGCTGGTTCATGAGCCTCCCACCCACTTCTAATTCTTCTGTCTTATCTCCTGGACGGGGGGCATCGGAGCACAGGAGCCTGCAGCCCTCATCGATAAACCCCCCAAAAATGGCATCCATCATCCACCCTCGTGTTTTTTGGATTTCTCGTGTGTCAAACACTTCACATCCAAGCCTTGAGGTTTTCTGGTCTGTGACAAATAAACTTGTAATTTTCAAGCCACTAAGATCAGCAGGGTTTATTTGTTTTTGTTTTTATGAACAGTAAAGTTTGAGTTAAAAGCATGCAGAGTTCATTGTCCTCACGGGGCATTTAGTGCTTGACGTATCCTTCAACCAGTGCCTCGGGGCAGCCTGACCACGCTGGAGGATATGTTTGCGAGTGTGTTTGAACAAAGGATATGAATGACTTGAAGAGCTTGACTATGCAGATAAATTACCTTCCATTTTGCATTTATTTCCAGCTTCTAGTTGAATTCGTTATAATGGTACAAATGTATTACATATTCTTAAACTTCTTTCCTGTGTGACTTTCATATTTCTTTTCATTGATGCCACGTCTTTCATTTAACAACCTATCAAGACAAACAACACATTCACTGGAGCAATCAAATGCGTGAATAAAGTGTCAACCCACTCAAGTAACTTTCCATAAAAGAAAGAAAACCCTAATTTGGCTGTCATGAAAGAATAATGCATTTCTCGAAATTAAATTAAATGCAGTTATGAAAAGATTCCAAAGCCGGTTTGTGTGAAAAACGCTCACAATAAATCATGCTGGACATCATATAAAGAACCCCACCACTCTGCGAAAACCTCAACAACAGAATGTACATTTAGTTTCCTATTGAATGAGGCCATTTCAAAAAGAAAAATGCTGAGTATAAGTACTTTACATTGCACACGGGATGATGCTTGTTAAAGAAGACTGCCAAGTTTAGCTTTGTCTCTTCAATTATCTTAACGTTTTTACAGAGACTAACACATGGCGCCATCATCCAAGACTTGATGCCAGAATTATCTTTTTTCTTTTCCTTTCACAACATCAGTCAAACAAACATTGTCATCATCTGGTATTAACATTTTGATTTATTGACAACAGGCACACAAGTTATGTTATGCCCACAAAAGCAAGCATTTTTTTGTGTAAACTGAAAACCATCTGGTGATTTTTGATCCAAATGTATGGACTATGAATTGTGTAAAAAAAAAAAAAAAAAGAAAAAAGTTGGTACACAATCTGAAAGGAATGGAAAGGGTGCAGATGGAGAAAGTTAGGATTGCAACCAAATTGTTAGGGAAAGACACAATTAAGGAGTTGCACAAAATGTGGTCGTGGGTTCACTTCCCGGGCTTTTTTTTTCCTCCCCTTCGATGGCCCTCCAATGCTTCAGTTGTAATCTAACTGTGCCACGTGTGTGTCTATCCATTCCTTGGCCGAGACCTGCACAATTCAAGATAAGTGCTTTAATCTGACTGAATGGTGGAGCTGTGGAACAATATGGTATGGATTTATTCTTGTGTGAAATGTGTTTGAAAGATGGTCAGTCAAAGCACTAAAGTCACAGACCATGAAGCATCAAAAGCTGAAAATCAGAGCGACAAATGTCCTCATGACAAGCTCCATTAGATGAATCTGATGTAGTGTTAGGACTGTGGTTTGCCTCGCTGCAGGAAAACACCACCACAAGGGTCAACAAAAAGACATCTCCGTTAACTGCTTTTTCAGAATTAAAACATTGGGCTTGACCCTGACTTAAAGGAAAAATATTCTGCATTGTTCATATAGTTATTAGCCTTTAAACATGCTCTTGAGTACCTTCAATTTGCCATCTCGTGTTTTGAAACAAACCAAAAAAGCTTCTTAATCATCCAGCCAGCAGATGGCGCCAGCGATATGCATAATCTAGTGAAGTTAGTGCTTAAAAGACGCTGTGAAGTGGATATGCTGCAGCAGTCATCGTGTCAGAATGGCAGTAATGCTCAGAACTAGCGATTATTTAAGGATTTAAAACAGCGGACGATTCTCGGATTAGTGATACAGTGATCCCTCGCTATATCGCGTTTCACCTTTCACGGCTTCGCTGCTTCACGGATTTTTTTTTACAGTGCGGATATTTTTACAGTGCATCCACTGAACTTCAGCGCACGCACAAGAACGGGACCCTTTGATGAGTCGTTCATTGCAGTTCTCAAATATAATCGAAGGTGGCATATCCGTTTATGAAAATCTTCTTGCTCAGAAAAAGAAAGAGCGCCAACAACTAAAGAAAGAGTCGTGCGTCTTCAGTAGAAACAGATGCTACAGCGGAGCGGAGTCAGGACGAAGAGGCACAGACTGTGAAATACGCCAGTGACAATGTTTCCAACCTTGTATTACTATATTAAAATTATTGTTTTAAACAAATTTTGGGCTTTTTTGGTTTCATTCCATAGTTCAGTATTGCATTGTAAAATAATAAAAAATAAAGCTGTGACTACTTCACGGATTTCACTTTTCACGTGTTATTTTTGGAACGCAACTCCCGCGATAAACGAGGGATCACTGTATCCGAAAATACATCCCAGATCTAGGAAGTTGCTGAAAGTGTTTTTGACGCTTGGAGGGGGGAGGATTTTCTAATGGACATTCCTCAAAACAGTGTTAATGCGACTGAATGTGTTTTTATGATGGAACATTGTTAGAACATGGTTAAAAGCTCAAAATACTCACTGTACCAGCATATGTGTCCATTAAAGAAACCGTCTGCAACCTGTGCTCTTAAAAAAATACATCTGAACACTTAGGTAGGTTTAAACTTTCTGGTACCTTCTGGCGTATAGGAACTGGAAACCCAAATGAGAGACTGATGTGAGGCTCATTCTGCTTTCTGATTGGAGAATTGTCTTGAGCATCAAATTACAACATAAACACATGTGAATAAATCAATCAGAATAAATCAGCACTAAAATTGTTATCAGCAAACGCTACATTTGGTTTGAACATGTATTGTATTGTATCTGGGGACACAGATTGGTTAGGTTTATGTAATTTGAAATCAAAATCTTCTATATAGTTCCTTTAAAGCTGCTTTACCCGATTTTCAAACTGCAGAAAGAGGAAGAAGGGTGCATGTACAGCTTTAGAACAGCTTTTTTTCTTTCAGACAGTGTCCTTGGCCCTCTCTCCTCTCTGCAGGACGTCAGACCAGAGTGTGATGCATGCTCCCTTATACATGTCTGCACCATTAATGTACTGAATAGGCTTTTGTAGCAGCGAGAGACGTGACTTTTGTGGCTCTCATGTCGCCTCCATACAGCTGCGAGTCCTGGGTCACAACATGGCAGTCAATCCCAGCGCTTATTGCTCTTTCTCCAGCGTCTGCAATCGATTCAGTTCTTTATTATGAGATGCAGCGTGCCATTGTCTGATTTAGTGCTGTGCAACTTTAACAATTGGGGTTTTTAAGTTGTTTATTTATGTTATGTTGTTGTTGACGTTCTCATACTGATGAACTGAGATAGCATCTTTAATAAAACAGCTAAAGATGTTAAGCAGCCAGGGAAGAACAGTCTGGAATAAAGCTCTAGTGTACACAAGTATCATAATTAAACTACATTAATTTGCTGAACGCATGACACAGTTTAGCACACATATTGGTGGGTGGCAGTAGACCCTGGCAGCAGCAGTAATAATAGCTGTAGTAGATGTTAAATGAAGGCGTGAGTCAACAGGAAAAAGCTAATGAGGCCGCTATTTATAGTTCATTTGTACGAATAACCCTTGCCATTAATAACTGTGACAATATGATTTTTTTTTTAAAGCAAATTTAACTCCATTTACTACAGGGCTTTTCTACAGGGTTTTTCGGAGTCTTGGTGGAGAGAGGGAATTACTTCTGCGGCTTAGCGGGTAAGCACTGTTGCATGATTGAGTATGTTGCTGTAGTCCAGGTTTTGTTTCAGGACTTGGCTCAGTTTTTTCCTAATTTTCTAGTGGTTTGTGTGCAATTGTGAAGTTCTGGAGAAGAGTGTGCAGCTGCCCACAGATCCTGACGTTTTCCCAAGATGACATTGTAGGATGGGTCAAATCCATCATTTTCTATTTCAGATTGCAAGTCAATATTAAATTATCAAAAAGAAACACACACACAGACAAACACACACACACCTAAGATCCAAATGCAGCTATAAAATGTACTTTTTTTGTTCACTTTTTACGACAAAGTAGGTCATCTGCTGTGACGTGTCCCTTTATCAGCTGATCTTCCCGGAACTGGATGGACCTGATAGTTCAGCTTGTCCCAAAGTACGCCTGGGATGTAATTTTGTTAATGTGGTGTAAAGTTTACATGAATGAAGCAAACTTTATTTGTGTAAATTCAGTTTTTCCTCCATGAAATATGCAACATTTATAACAACAGTGACAGTTGATCCTGATACATGTTTATTTGAAAAACCTTTGAAAAATCCAAAAACCATGAAGGTGAATGCTATAATTGTTTGTGTGCACTTTGTAAATTACATAATACCTTCAGTACTTTTCCTTTAACAAAATAATACTTTTAATTTGACTTAATATTAAAGTGCGTATGACGGGTTTCTATGATTTTCTAATTTTGACTTTATTTAGTGTATTAATACTTGTTGTAAATAGAAATTATGGTTTTACACCAATCAGGTGACTGTTTGTGGAAATAAGTTGAAAAACCTGTTGAAAAATACAGGAAGTAAACAGACTGATGACATCACACTGGGGAGACAAAGGTTATGCATCATTTACACAAAATACACTACTTTTTTGACCCTTTAAACATTAATTAAACAAAATTAAAGGTGTTCACATTTATTTTTATTTGTCAAATCAAAAAAATTTGACATTAGACGAGTTTTGGCCCAGTTTACAGTGTTGTTGCTATGGTAATTTCCTAGCGTGATATCATTTACAACCAGGAAGTAAAATTAAAAAGCTAAAAATTGCGAAGACTGTGTAAAATTTGTAAAGAATTGTAGCTAATTTTGAAATATGTTTATCTGAAATACATTTTGGTTAAATGAGTAGCCCAACCTGTCATGGGCCCTTTAATATCGAAGTAAGTCATTGCTGTACCTGTGGAAATTGTAATACTTGTTGTACCAGCAGTAGTGCACATCCTCATTCACTGCACTTCCAAAATACTTGAATACTTTCCTCTGTACTGCGGTTGGCATCAAATAGTTGTGTTTTCTGTATTTCTCAATTCAAACTGTCACTGACGAGGGATGTAAATATTTCCTAACCTCGACTGCTGGCATTCTCTCACTGAATTATTTATTCTGCGGTTTCCTCAAGAACGCACACTTTTATAAGACAGAACAAGGGGAGAAAAAGCAGCTCAACAGCATCAGCGTCCAAAATATACAAAAAAAATAAACAACACATCCCAGCAGATACACATAAGAAAGTGAATAAAAGGATTGTACGAATGATTGATGAGACGACGCTTGTGAAGTGTCTTGACAGTGAGTAAACAAGAATAAAGTAAGATTTATGACACTTTTCATAAGGACAACTGTATAAGGTAAGTTTAAGAATTGGATTTTCACTCCAGATTTATCAGTAAATATACGTTATGGGGATTGAATGTGCTTCGATGTGTTGTCCTTTTTGGATTCAAAGTCTTAAAAAATGCATACATCACACATTTTAATATTTAGATGACGTTAATTAGAAATGACGAGTGCGATTTTCACAGTGTTGCATCATTTTGGAGATGGGTCACAGATATGATTGAAGAGGGAGACAAGCTTGCACTTAAACTGTCATATTAGGGTTGATAAATTGCAAGAAATTAAAGCAGTAACACATGTGGTTTGATGCAAAGTATGTTTAAGAGTTTAAGAGGTGTAAGGGATCTGGGAGTTTGAGAGAAATACTGATGGCTGCCTCGCTGTGGGGCAAAAGGACTTTTGTGAAAAACTAAAAAAGATTGTGCCTAAAGATTAAAATGCTTGAGCCTTATATTCAGACGGGATTAGTTTTACCTCTAGTCCAATGCTGTTTAGTTCTGCATTTCAGCAAATTCAGATGTTCTCGGGTGATTTTAGTCCCGTGCAAATGCTCATGTCTGTGATTTGGACTGTTGTTATCCCGTGTGTTGAAGCTTATGTCGATTCAAAATGTCTCTACATCCGTGTTATGTCCAAATCTGAACTAGATGCATATTATTGCTTCGCCATGGAACCTTCGTCAATCCAATTCTTGTTTTTATCGACAATTAAACAGTACAAAACACAAAACAAACTGCAGTAAAGACATGACATTTGGAAGTACAACCTGCTGTCGTGGCAACCAAGAATTGGGCAGAATGAAGGGTTTTTAGTTTTGGTGCAGAGTTTGGATCGAGGGGCTGTGTCAGAGTGAATGGATTATAAGAAAGAAGCCACAGGTGTTTCAAAAGAAATCTGACATTTCGGATTGCAAAAATGTGGTTTAAAAGAACGACGTCTCACGCTACAGCACAGGTAACACTACAACAAGAAAACAAACCTAAAAAAGTTGCATATAATGAAATGGATTTAAAACGTTGATATAGAGCAAATATTGGATATTGGCCACAACTCTGGACAGCTTAACAAGTTGTCCTGCAAAACCGCAATGTTACACTCCCTCTCTCCTTTCACCCGACTGATATCCATTTGGAGTTTGTCGATTAAACAACCAGAAACGGAACAAATGAAGATTTAATTTATAAAAAAACAGATAACTGCCATTTGGAAAAAAAAAAAAAACTATTTACTCTTTTTCTGGCAGTTTTTTCAAAAGCTATATCTATTTTGATGCAATAAAAATCCCATTTTGAGCAAATCCCCCCATTTAAACTGTTATTAATGTGTAGCGGATTATATCAAAAAGAAAAAAATCTACAACTTTGTGACACATTTTCAAAGCGGAGATATGCGTTTTTGCAAATGAACTCTTCAAATACTGGATATCGTATTGCCTAGAAAAAAAAACTCCCCATAATGAGATAGTATAGCTTTGAGGTTAATCTTATCTAAGCACTGTCCTTGCTTTTTAACACATAAATAAAACACTGCCAGACACACCTTGGAGAGTCTGTCCCTGTTTTGGCTGCAGCAGTTGAGCATCATCGAGGAGTGTGACAGGGAAGTGAATGACTGAATAGTTTAAGGCTGTAATTGTCTCTTAAGGGGTTATAAATTGAACATTATATAAATCCACCTTACTGTCACGATGTTTCTTGGCAACGAGCCAGCGGGAACGTGACCTTCTGTAATCTAACAAAGCAGTGAATGTTTATCAGTAGAGCCTGTTGAGGTGAAGCCGTCAGGGGTTGTCAGTCAATAGTAGGTCATTTAGGAACACTTTGCAAAAGCAAGTGAATGGTTTGTTGCATGTGGATGTTATGTTATATTATTTATAATAACCAGTCTCGACAGTTTGCTGCATGTCATTTCCTACGGGCAAAAAAAAAGAAAAAAAATTGGCTCAAGTTTTGATTTTGACATTTAAACTGTTTTATTACATTTTTGTTTATTGGCAGAAAAGGACTTACACCTGATGCACACTGACTCCGGTACGGGACCCACGCGGGTCCCGCAAGACTTAGAAAGTGCTTAAAATCAATGCACCCTGTCATACCGACCTCGGAGCACTGCGGCCTCGGGTCCGGCAGCCGGGTCTGTGGAAAGAATCCACAAGAAGTCTATTTTTGCCGGACGCTGCAGCGGTCTGGTGCGGCTTTCATGTCATTTGACAAATCTTCTTGTGTGAATCTATGTGGCATTCGTCAAAAACGGACCGCAATAAAACTGAGCTGGTGTGACAGGCAATCTGCACGTGACCCGCCCGGGTCCCGGGCCGCAACTGGACCGGAGTCAGTGTACACTAGGTGTTACATAGAGGTAATATGTACAAAACAGCTTAGGGAATTGAAAAAAAAAAAAAATATATATATATATATATATATATGCCAAATAGTTTAGTCACGGTGTTTTGAGGAATATTCATTTGAAAATCCTCTACCTCTGAGCGTCAAAAGCCCTTCCTGCTGAGCTCCCTCAATCCGGGGCGTACTTTCAGATTTCATACGTCACTTATCCGAGAATCTTCTGCTGTTTTAAGTTCTTACATCATCGCCAGACTCATTTCTGCTGTTTAAACACATTCACTGCTCCTGTTGAGCCGCACCATAGCGTCTGTTCAGCACTAACTTCACAAACTGTCTAAGGACCAGGCGCCATCTTCTGGTTGGATGCACTCAGTAACTGTCATTTCACACAAGCTGATAAATCCTGTCATTTCATTTATAATGAACTTATTTTGTTTCAAAACACGAGTGATAAGAGCATGTTTAAATGCTAATAACAATATGAAAAATGCATCATATTTTTCCTTTACGTGGCCACAATGCAAACACAACATCAGCATGCATAACTAGGACCAACATCTGATCTGCTTACACAGCTGGCTCAATGTAAAAAAAAAAAAAAATCCAATTCTGGATCAGACCCAGTAAAGTTACAGAATGCTGCTCTCAGGGAAGTGAAAGCCCAAAGGCAAACAGCTGATATGAATCTGTTGGGAGCACAAGCTTAATTATTCCTCATAGTCCGGGAGCCAGAACCCTCTCCTGTGAATACTTTACTACCTTTTGTTCGTGGTATTTTTCATTAGTATACCTTGGGCCATTACAAGTTTGGGGTCTTTTGTTTCATCTTAGTCCCTTTTGGTAGGTGACAATAGCACCACTTTTGAGGTCGTGGAACCAAACAGGGTTGAGTTGAAATCCCAAACTCGTAATGGCCCGTGGTACACACAAAAACCTAAAGCATTTCAGCCGAGTAAAACGACAGATACCGGCTCTCAAACGTGAGAAGAAAAAGTAAAAAGTCATGTAGGAGAAAAGAAAAGAAAAACTCAACAACTCTTGATTACTTTTGTTGAGGACCAAATTGCGATTTTATAAAAGTAAGAGAGACAATTACTGTATAGTTGTGTGGGTGTGTTGTTGTTTGTTTGCCATATTACCAGTCTACATAGCTTAGTGTCATTGTGTATGTGTACAGGACGTGTCTTGACAACCTGTCCATCTCATATAATTACTTCTACTGCCATGTGAATACGTCAGCTCTCTACATCATATTTTCACACGCCTTCATTGACTTCTCATCAGCAGAGGCCGGCGTGCTCCATCTCGTGTGACACCGGCAGTGGAGCTCGCTAAGCCCTCATTATTTTCATTACCTCGCCATGTCAGCGCGGAGCAGGCAGCAGCAGATGGCGAGAATGGCTGCAGAGCTCGCCTTGACCTCTCTATTGACTGCACCGTGTCCATAAGGCAGATTCGGGCGCCTGCACTTTCATTTCACACATCGATGAGTGCTTCTCTCTAAATTTTAACAAAAGATCGGCAACAATAAATGCAGCAGAGGTCCTGGCGCATCGAGCTCGCAGACAGGTCATTTCAGTAATTGCTAAAATGTAAAAAAACAACACAAAAACACCTGAGCATTTGAAACGTGGACTAGACCAAGCATCATGAGGCAGACAGGTTTGATCTGAACATGTGGACATAGGATTAGGATTGTCACAAGTGATATTTTTGCTGAAATGTGTGCTTGGCAATGGACTGGGACTGTCTTTAGCCACAAGTGCAACATGACAGAAGGGGTGAGCAATATTGAGAAAAATGATATTATCTAGATCTCGATTAGATGCTATTTTAACACCGCATTTGGAACATGCTAAATGTGTCTATAAATGTCACGGTTGAGGTTCAAGTATTACACAAATGGACAATAAAATGAACAACAAAAGGGCAGAAATATCAGTTTATACTCTTGTTTGGAAGATTACAATAAACATTTGTCTCTTTTTGACATCATTTTATATAGTTTTAATTATAGATGGTATACTTGCTAATATAATTCTGCATATGTTCAAAACAATTGTAATATTATACATTTTTGTTATCTCCCACATCAACATGACTGATTTAAACTGCAGGTTTCATTTTTTTATTATTTTATTATTTTAGACAATATGCACAGTATGTTCTCACATCTTCCAAAATATGCATTGCTGACCTCTTGTGAGAGCTTTGTGGGTTGGTTTGCAGAGAAGTGCCAAGATTTTATTTTTTACTGTGGTAGTCAAGAGGGGGCACGTAGTTATGCAAGGGCGGCACTGGGGCCAGCTAGTCTGTAACACTTGGGGAACACCGACTCCAATACGGGTTGAAAGTGCTTCAAATCAACGCGTTGTGTTACACTGACTGATGGGGCCGGGGGCCGTGCAGGTCTGAAGAAAGAATCCAGAAGAAGTCTAATTTACAGGACACTGAAGCGTTCTGTTGTAGTTTTCAAGTCATTAGACGAGTGTTCTTGCTCAAAACCACGTGAATCTGTGTGGCCTTCTTCAAATATGGATCACAGTGCACCGGAGTGTAACTGGCAATCTGCATTTAACCCGCACTGAAGTCAATGTACACCTGCCGTAAGGCTTCATGCAGAAATGTAATCAAAATGTGAACACTGGTGAACTGTCACGCATCATTTTGCCTCATTTATGGCTGTTTCACAATGTGTCGTGGAGTGGTACAACTGACAACAGGCTAGGGCTGCATTCAACCAAAGAAATTCTTGGTCGACTAAAGACATGCCTTTTGCATCAGTTTGTTTACTAAACGCTTTCAACAAGAAGAATTTCCATAATTTGACCATTTATTTGACTCAAAATGCACACATACGATTATAAAATTGTGTGAATTCATTATTTGCAAATTGCTAAAAAAAAAAAAGCAGAATAAATGGATCAGTAACTCGAAAAATCCCAGATAACTCTCCCACACTGTCTTCTCTTTTCAGCTGTTGTCCATATAAATCTTTATAGTCCCAATAAAATAATTAGCGGAGTAATAAAAAGTTTGGTTGACTAAGACGCAATCGACCGATTAATTGACTGAGCGACCAAACGTTTACAGCCCTAGAACGGTCACTCCCTTTAGTCACGCCCCTGTTCATATGGAACATAAAAACATCAGGCATAATACCACGCAGAGTATTGCCTCATCATAGCTCAATTTTTTTGTTGATCATAATGCATTTTATCTGCGTACATTTGGGACCTACATTAAGCCTAGGAGCTTCACAATTAATTCATATCATGACTCAGCAAATTGTAGATTAGGTCTTTAGAAACACCACAAAGTCTTTCTGACATGAAAGTATCAGTTACAGACCGATGACGGAAACAATCAGTCCTGACTCGTGGTAGATACTCTATTAGCAGGGCTCTCAAGACACACACATTTCACCTCCATCACACGCACAACCCACACCTCGCATTTGTCATGCTGAAAAATCAGTCCTAATTTAGAAGAATTTTACCTTAATAAAGTCATAAATGAGAGTGATTAAAATAGTGTTTTGTGGTGTTTTTAACAGCTCTAAGTGAAACATTCCGCCTCCATTTACAGCAAATTAACATCGCAAATGATTTTTTTCTCATTCAGCTGAAGCCAGTCGCGCCGCTCAGCCGTGTGTTGTTGCAAGTGAAGTACACTGGCTTACGGTCCAACCTTTTCACAATAAAGCCGTCTCTGCAGGGAGCACTTTTATCTTGAAAGTACCAGATGGAAAGCGTTTAGTGTTTATCAGGGAATCTGACATCACAGACGCGTTGAAACATTTCTGAGACTTTATGGTGGAAAGACTGATTCTGATGTAGAAAACGGAGCAGAAAGATGTGGAGGTGGCACAGATCACACCTGCAGCTACAGCGGAGGTAAGTTTGTGCAGCCGCTGCAGCACCTGTTCTCCTCTGGCCCGTGTGTGTCCTCCTGTCTCTCTCCCATGTCGCCCTCGCTCACACACATGCCACGATTAGAACGAGTCCCATGTCTCCGTGGCCCCTCCGCCACAGCAGCGCCGGCTGAGGGAGTGAGCGAGTGAAGCGTGGGCTGGGTTCTTCTAAAACTCTGGTCCGACTACCGCAATTTTCGCGTTCTCTGACCCGCACTGCAGCTGCTATTTTTTCCGCTTGCCCCCCATGACACTAAACATGAATCTGATCCTGAGAAGTAAAGTTTTTAAACATATTATTCTGTCCAAATAATATTTAAAAAAAAAGACAACAAAGACAACAACAGTGCCAAACGTAAAAAAAATAATGTCATTATTTTTTAAGGTTATAGTTTGAAATGTATTCATATTGTCCACATTTAGAGGAACCTGTTTTAAGTTCAAAAGTAAAAAAAAAGATGTGAATGGAATAGTTTTTGCATAACAATGAGCTGACCAAATGACCCTTCTGCATATTGTGGTTTATCATGGTAAACACAACGCACGCTTAAAATCTTTATTATATTCCTGTGAGTAATTAAAATATTCCAATATTACATTAGGAAAAAAAAAAAAATTATTCTGGCCACCCCTGTTTAAAATCGTTTGATACATAAATGAACAGATACAAACTTCATCAGAACCACTGTTTAATGTACTATTCTAATAATATTATTAGAAGCCTACAATGACCTATAATAAACAATAATCGATCTGCCAGTTCACCTATCCCCGCCCCATTTCGTTTACTCCCCCTCCCTCACTAAAATCTCACTCCAAGTCATGATCAAAACATGAGCGCCCGGTCTATTAGGCTCCAACTATAGTTTTAACATTCTATGCATATTCTTTTGTTCTGCATGAAGTGGCGTTTGTGTTTCTGCTGTCAATTTGCAATCTCAAATGGTTTCTTTATAAAAAGGTGTGATTGTCAAGCATGTAGAAAACTATTATTTTTGACCTTCTGCTAAATGTCATTCAATGTGGAATACAGAACAGTAGATATGCCACCGCCTGTCTGTGAGAGCTGCATGTCAATGAAGACTGTCTGCACTTTCAGCCGATAAAACGCATTACAAATATGAACAGAGAAACTGAGCTATAAGGAGTCAAAAACTACACTTTTGTCAAGACTGGGTATCAGAGAGAGTTGCATTGGGAAAAGGTTTGCAAATATCTGTACAAGATGTCATATTGCTTATGGTAAACTACAGAGAGTAAAGTAAATTATTGTGGATAAAAGTGATGTGTGTCAAGTTTATCAATTTCCTGGCTGCACAGTTCCAGAACTGGAAGAGGATGGGTTTGCAACAGAAGGTTTAAACAGGAATCCACTCGGATCTGTTTTTCTTTTTGGATATTTGTGATACTTTTATTGTCACCTTATTACCCAGCAAGATAAATTACATTAAATATGGAGATTGTCAGGTAAACAGGTCCATTGATAATAACAGGTAATGATACAGAGAGGCAAGTATGGTTAAAGTTGTCATATTATTAGCATCATATGGTTAGTATTCCCACTGTTGGTCACATGCTTTTTTATATTAACAACAGCATTGAACAACAGCATGAATTTACTAGAATTTTAACTCAAATCTCTCTAACTCTAAATCAGTACCACATATTTTAAGATGGAAGTTCCTAGACTTTAGCATTTGTACAATACTTAATATGTTTAACTGTTATGATTTTGTATTTAAAAATCAAGTTTAAACAAAATTGAGCTTAATAAATCACTTGCATATAAGAGAAAATGCATGTTCAATGTCTGATAAACACTGGTCCAAACCAAATTACACAGGTAAGCAAACTGTTCGACCGAGGCAAGTCAAATGCATCAATCCATAACAAATCATGAAAATCACCAAACAACAGTAAGCAATCAACGTGTAAATTACTTCATGTGAATCCACCGCTCGTGTACTCAGAAACAATAGTTGCAGCCGCGTTTACTGGCTGCCCTTGAATGCAACGAGAACACACGAGTAGCAACAGGTAGCTTGAGCTCATTAGCTTTAGCGCAGTAATGTATTGTTCTTACTGGCTGTGACTTCAGGGTTTTTGAAAATACTCATTCCTGCGCAGTACATTCGTTGTTTTGAGTCTTTATTTGCGACTCCCCGTGTATAAAACGGAGTGACAATGTGCACACTCCTCTAATCGCTGATCCGTGGTCTCTAAAGGAAAAGGCGGAGACATACCAGGACATGGCAGTGTGAGAGGACATTGAAGCGCTTTGTGAGGCTTTGTCAAACCTGCATTATTATTACGATTACCTCCAAAACATACAAGTTAGGTCAAATTGGCCCATGAATCCATTCAAGGCAAACCTTCCATCTGAGCAACAACGTTTTTGGTACTTGTGTGTAATGACAAACGATGCACTTGCTTACAATTTAGAGAGAGTCAAAGGGAAAAACGTGTACTTCGGCTTTTCAGTCTTCAGCCACTTCACTAACATTCTGTTCTTTCAATTCATTTTTCATCTCGTTATAAAAATCAAGATGCGCAGTCAGCTGTCTTCCAGGAGGAGTACATAAAAGGACCAAGGAACGCTGACATTTTTAATAACAAAAAACTGCTCTAAAAGAGAAGCACATGCTTTATACCTTTTATCCCATGAGTGTTTGGAATCTCCATCTGCCAAATTAAAATCGCCCCTATGATCTGAATTTTCCATCGGTTTAATGATTCAACAGCCATCTTGTCTTCACTTTTGAAATGCAGGTTTGTGAACTGGACAAACTCTGAGGTTGTGTTGTCCCCTTTGCTTGTAGTTTGTGAAGTCATTTGTATTGACAGAAGGCACTTCATAAGTACATTTTATCTGTGACATTAAACTATGCCAGTGAAAGGAGTTAGCATGTCGTATTCTTAATGTGGAACTTCAAAACCTGTAAGAAGATATAAACCTTCACATTGATATTGACTGCTTTTTCTGCATTCAAGCAACAAAGAAATACTGCAAGAAGAACATCCAAAATGTTGAACTGCAACTGATACAGACAATGAATTTGAGGTGGATTAGAGGGAAAAAAAAAACAGGGGATTTAATGGATTTAAACAATGTTTCTTGAAAAGGACTGGTTTGAAGGACATATTGTTTCAACTAAGTCAGTCTTCTGATCAGATTATGTTAAAACAAAGCTCATAGATTAAAGTCTAACTTTCAGATGGAACAGTGCCTCCAGTTCTCAGGAGTGTTGATGGCATCACTTGAAATATATCAATACCATAGACCGTACACATCACTGGACTGCCATAGCCAGCTGCCGCCGCGTTCCAAATAGAAAGTATCCATAGAGGCTGTTTCAGCTCCATCAAGCCGAGCTGCCATTCACTTTCTGTTGGGACAATGGTGCTGTTTACTCTGTTACTGCTTCGGTCACCACCCTGGAACTAAAATGTCTGTTTTGACACACTCTACATGATCCTAGTGTTTTTTTTTTCTCGGTAGATTGTTCATAAATCAAGTTATTAGCAATAATAACTGACCAGGGACCGGTTTTGCTCGTGTTAGCAACAGGTTTGATTGACATCTAGCGCCGCACGTTGCCGCTGTCTCCTCCTACCGAGGGGCGGAAACCGTTAACAACCTTGCTCCTGATTAGTCCGTGTGGTTGCCACGATACACACTCGGATTTCCAAATATGGAGTCTGGCTCCACTTGAGCATTTCGCTGGAGCCAAACGCTATGGATGACGTCACATTCCCACAGTCCATCGATATGTACGGTCTATGATCAATACTAGGGCTGGGAACCAGAGTCCCTCACAATTCGAGACGATACACACATTTTTTCTGCACTCTTCTATTTTTAGGTAATTTTTATAATGATTTGGCCAGTCGTTATCTGTGTTAATCTATTTTCAATGTTAAAGCACTTTGAACTACCTTGTGTACGAATTGTGCTCTATAAATAAACTTGCTATGCGATAATCGATCTATTGCTAAAGATATTACACTATATTTATCACTTTTTTTTTTTTTTTTTAAGAATCCAATACATTTTAACATTATCATCTTTATTAAATGACAACCTGCACAAACTTAAAACTAAATACACCAATTTTAATCACCAAAACAGTGAATGAAAAATAGTTAGCATAAACAAGTTTTCCTTTTCTAAACAAGCAACTAAATTGTAGTTTTGTCGTGGTGATATATTGATACAGCACCCCACAACATCAACAATGTATCACCAAATTTAGTATCACGACGTATTGATATTTCAATATTTTGGCACATCCTTAACCAATATGGATATTTCCACTGTTCTAATTTGGCGGTGTTGCTGGTTGTTTTTTAGTAAATAGTGTAGTCAAAATACTAAAATGTCAAACTCTATTTTGTCACAAGTTAAAGGCTTGACACTTGATACATTTTAACTGGATTTCACAGCTCATCCGTAACTGGAAAATGCAGCGAAACATTAGGAAGCCAGAGCCTCAGCCGTCCTCAGAGGCCGACCACTGACACCAAAGGCAACAGAAGATGAGAGCGCAGTCATTATCACGCTGTGGTCCTCCCCCATTTACCATGTTTAAACTGCCTCCTCTGGGAATCCACACTCACACAATATACAAGTTTTCATCTATCAGTCACAGGAAGCTAAAATCACTGCGGGCAAAATCATTTGCATGCAAGCTGTATCTGGCAGCGTGCAATCTTTTTTTCACCAGAATCTAGTCATCATTGATCTGACACCAGCCGATACCAACCAGCGCTCAAACTCCAGTAATCCTCAAAGCACTTCAAAGCCCGCTGCGGAGCCTGTAGTCTGCGCAGTGTGGAGCAAAACACACGAAACCACAAGGACTCGGGGCCAAGGGAGGATTTGTGAGTGTTTTCTGTCATTAAATGTGTGACATGACAAGATGCTAAGATATAGGGAACATGATACAATAAGCAGGCCTGACGTTATACTGTACTTACTGTTATGCAATGCTATCTTTATGGCAATGAAATAACTTGTTTACTAGTTTCTCTGGACTAGAATAATCATGCAGCTCGAGAACTCACAGAATACCCCTAAACGTGTTAGCGGCAGCCCTAGACTTTTTTAGTATATATTCCTGTATTTATTTTGTTTGCCTTAAGGCTTCCTGCTAGATTAACCATAACCAAATGTTTTTACTGTAAATTTTGACAGATTCTGGAATCATAACCTAAATAGCAAACTTTTTGATGTGATATGGACCTAATGATATAACATTAATGTCCCAAGCCTTATTAAAGGTGTGGCGGCTCACCAAAACATAAGTCAAATGCAACATTTTTAACCATTCACTTCATATGTTTTTCAAAATGCGCCCCTTGGTGACAAAAAGTTTGCGCACCCCTGATCTAGATCAATAAAATATGCCAATAAATTTCATGAAATACAAATATTTTGGAGACACATTAAGTATTTATCTTGCATTTGTGGATCCACTGCTCAGTAACTTACTCGGTAGTGCTGGATATCTTTTAGCGATTCCCAGCACAATACCCACGAGCGCTGCAGGATGTGGAGACGCTTTGACCTACTTATCTCGCCATCAAAATATTGTACAATTCAAGTTTGTCCCTGGCCTCATTTCTTTGCTTTCCATCCTAAATAACCGAAATAATCTGTTTTCCTAGATGTGTATCAAATATGAAAACTCAGTACCCAATCGCACAGTTTGCATAATATTCAAGGCTAGATGAATTGCAGCTGTCAATGGTGTGTGTGCAGGTTATCTAAGCTCTCTACAGTACTGTCAAGTGCTATTCAGACTAGGCTATAGTATTAAACTTTCAATGACCTCTAGATGCATTTGATTATATTTGAATGTTAAGATAAAATGTCTGGTAGTGTATTTTCATTGTTTGAAAGGTCACTGCAGAACGCATTTAACATTGGGCTATCTTTAATATTATAATGACAATTTGAGAACTATATACTAAAAACAGACAAAAGTTGAGAAAATTGTCCAATAATTTGACAATAATCACCAATCTGCGCAAACAAAGACATTAAAGGACAAACAAACTTGAGCATCTTTGACATATCATGTTTTAGAATGAAAAATAACAAACAACAATATAACTTTATCATTGCCTTGGGAGATGTCATATTATCTTAGCTGTGGCTCCATCTACTGGCTGCAGACGCAATTACACACATTTGTATATACACAGTGCTTTGTAATGCGAGCAGTCATGAGCTGTGACACAGTTGTAGCGATTGTGATAAGACGGAAGAAATGCTCAGAGTGAGTATGACAATGATTTATTAATTTAAAAACAGAGAAGAAGATTCTCGCAGCCACGTCACACATCCAAACGTCGCTCATCAAAGGAATTCGGAATGGAGTGTTTTTGACGGACGGAGGGGAGAGGACTTTCTAACCGGAATCCATCAAACTAGCTAGAATGAAGCTAAATGCAACTCCAGGTATGTTTTTGATGAAGGAACAATGTTTGAACAAAGTTAAAATCTCTAAAAGTAAATTTTGCATAATATTTGTCCATAATATCTGTCAGTAACGTTTTGAAAAACATATCAAACAAATCCTATCATACATCACAAAAAAGTGCTGCACATAATTGTTTACCGTGTCCACCCACACTTTGCTAACCTCCTGTCTAACATTGTATAGGGTATAGCTTTTTCAAAATGACAAGGTAACAATGAAATGCAAAGGATGCACTTGAGTATAGAGTTGTTTCGAGTAGGCTTAGAAAAATCTTCATAAATTATGCATAAACTGTGCCCACTTGCGCAGAGTGCAGATTGTCCATCGACTTTAATTTATGGCACATCTGTTTTCACTTCAGCACATCTGTCTTGTGCCGTACTGTACATTACAGTGTTTACTTGCAGTGTCAATCTTCTATCCTCTTCAATTAAAAGTCCACCTGGTAGCATTTCTCAGAGGTGTTGGGCAGACCGACAACATCCATCACATCAACTAACTTGATCATTGGTCAATTCTCCATTAGGGGTTGGTGAATATAGAGTGACAAAAACAAATTGCATTATATTAATGAAACTAATAATGATAATCGTGTTATACTTTTGATATATTTGATATTTATGAAAAAATAAGATTATTGTTTCCCTTTTTATCATGATAAACTGTATTTATTTTTTTTATTGTCCCATTCCTAGTTGCATAGTTTATAATGCGTAGCAAAAACAAGGGACTTCTGAAATAGAAAAAGTATTGTTCCTTTGCCAAGTCCTACTTCACTGTGGAGAGATTTGGGGAAATGTAGAACAATTCAAGGAAACACCCACAGTGAATAAGTCGATATAATACAATAGGTGTACATGGATTTAAAGAAGTGAGACTATTCCATTCTGGTTATTTACTCTATTTGTGACATGTTATACCCACTTATAGATGACAAGTACAGATTCATTAAAAATATACAAAACTACTTTTACTTCTGCACTTTGTTACTCAGAGGTCAGGGTAGAGATATTTCCAGCCCGTCATTATCAGAATCAGAATCAGAAATTGTTTATTGCCATTGTCAGTGAAATTCACAAACGTAGGAACTTGCTTCGGCGTAGGTGCAACATAAAGCAAAGGATAAAATATAAAAAATATATAAAAAGGCATGCATAAAATTAAGAATAAAATAGACTAAGATAGACTATATACAGAATGTACAGTTGGCAGACAGTGCCATGTGCAAATGAGTAGTGCAAATAGATTGTTCTTAAATAGTATTATTGTTGAAGTGACAGGTGTTACAAAGTGTTCATGAGTCCAACGGCAGAGGGAAAGAAACTGTTCTTGTGGCGGGAGGTTCTGGTCCGGATGGACCGTAGCCTCCTGCCCGAGGGGAGTGGCTCAAATAGTCCATGTCCAGGGTGAGAAGGGTCAGCTGTGATCCGACCTGCTCGTCCCCGAGTCCTGGAGACGTACAGGTCCTGGACAGATGGAAGGCTGCAGCCGATCACCTTCTCAGCAGAGCGCACAATGCGCTGTAGTCTCTGTTTGTCCCGGGCTGTGGCTCCAGCGTACCACACGGTGATGGAGGAGGTGAGGATGGACTCGATGATGGCCGTGTAGAACTGCACCATCATCTGCGCCGGCAGCTTGGCTTTCCTCAGCTGCCACAGGAAGTACATCCTCTGCTGGGCCTTCTTGATGATGGAGCTGATGGTCGGCTCCCACTTGAGGTCCTGAGTGATGGTGGTGCCAAGGAAGCGGAAAGAGTCCACGGTGGTGATGGGAGAGTCTGTCAGGCGAGGGGGCAGGGGGCTGAGACTTTCCTGAAGTCCACGATCATCTCCACTGTCTTCTGGGCGTTGAGCTCCAGGTTGTTGGTGCTGCACCAGGACACCAGCCGGTCCACCTCCCTCCTGTAGACAGACTCATCGCCGTCCGAGATGAGTCCGATGAGGGTGGTGTCGTCTGCAAACTTGATCAGTTTTACAGAGTCGTGGCTGGAGTTGCAGCAGTTGGTGTACAGGGAGAAGAGCAGAGGAGAAAGTACACAGCCCTGTGGAGTTCCTGTGTTGATAGTCCGAGTCTCTGAGACATTCTTCCCCAGCCGCACGCACTGCCTCCGGTCCGTCAGGAAGTCAGTGATCCACCTGCAGATGGAGTCAGGCACGTGGAGCTGAGAGAGCTTGTCCTGGAGCAGAGCAGGGATGATGGTGTTGAATGCAGAGCTGAAGTCCACAAACAGGAACCTGGCGTAGGTTCCCGGGGAGTCCAGATGCTTCAGGATGAAGTGGAGGGCCAGGTTGATGGCGTCGTCTACAGATCTGTTGGCTCTGTAGGCGAACTGCAGTGGGTCCAGGGCGGAGGAGGTGAAGGACTTGAGATGGGGCAGGACCAGGCGCTCAAAGGACTTCATGACGACAGGCGTCAGCGCCACAGGCCTGAAGTCATTAAGTCCAGTGATCCGGGGCTTCTTGGGAACAGGGACGGACAGGGTCCCAAGAAATCCATCATGAGCCATTTTTATCCGTCATCATGTTTTACTGCACGTGTGTGACAGGTGCAGGGCGTCTGGGGCTTTCAGAGGCAACAACAATAAACCCTCTGTTGCTATAAAGTCATATTTCTTTGTTACAGATGTGTTAGGGTCAGGCCCTTGTGGGAGGAATTGCGATCCTGTTGCTTGCTGTGCCGTCTCTCCTCTTTGTGCAGGTCCTTATTACACCTGCACCCAGCCTGCCTGCACATGTGACTGTGGCGCACGTATAAAAGCCCGAGGCCGATCTCCGCGCTCTCACTGGGCCTACTCCTACTTGCCCTGCCTTCCTGCTGCCAGCTGCCACGCCGACCTTGCTATCTCTATGCACATTTGAGTTTGTCTTTTGTTTTACGCACCACCCTCACATCGCACAGGCATCGCTTTTACTTGGATCACATCACCCACACTACACCACTGATACTCTCTCACAAACTCATACCATCCATTTTTGTAAATATTAATCTTTGTTTTGCTTTAGTTTTTGTAAATAAATCTTGTTTTTGCACATGTTACCTCTGGTGTGGTCTCCCTTCTTGTTGCGCCATGAGCCAGGCGTAACAGATGCAAGAACGTATTTCTATTTCCTCCTTAAAACTCAGTGGTTGTAGGGTCTGTATTTCAGCACTTTGCAAATCTGTGCATATCTGTAGCGTGCACCGACACATTCACGCACTGTTCGTCCATCTCCTCCGCTGCTGCACTCCTCTAAGCGTTTGATGGGGGTTAACTTCATTGAGGTTCTTGAATGAACTTGATGAAGTCACATATTGCAGGAAAGCGGGACAATAGTCAAACATCTCGTATCTGACTGCAGTGTACACTGACACGTGCACGACACATGCATGCGCCCGCTCAGTGTTGTGCTTCCATCCACTCTCCTCTGTCCTGTTCTTTATGTTTTTATGATCTAAACTCGCTTTCTGTTTGTTACACTACACATTTCTTGTGTTCGAACCACTGCGGCACAGAAAGGCTGAATTCCAAGAAAACAGTGGGACAAACTCAAAATCTTATTTCAAGTTTGTTCAAGTTATGTGGATATCTTATGTAAAACTAAGGGCAATAGTTTGATTTTCAACCCGTCAAAATGACGGAATGCCTTCAGAATTTTCTGTCAAAGCTGGAAAAAAATCCGTAAATGACGGAAAATTCTTGGTTAATATAACCTCTGTTGTTACTTTCCACCACAACTAATTTACATAAAATGAATGGTATATGGTCACATTTACAGTGCTTGGCTGTGCACTCAAAGCGCTTTACATCATGGAAACGCTCATCCATTCACACACCAACGACACTGGAGGAGGGGCAGGTGCTGTGTGCTCAAAGAAAAAGACAGTATTATGGGTCACAAACAAAAGAATGACAAAAACGATTTAGACCAGGAGCAACAACATACAGTATCTCATCCTGTTTAATATCTGCCTTCTGGGCTGCATTAAGTGTCAGAAAACAACATTCAAACTGAAAAGCCTTGTTTTCGAAAGATTACGCTGCAAGACAATTTTACAAGGCAAAGCAGCACACTCAGTACAAACATTAGCCCACTACAGTGCTAGTTAAGTCCCACTACTCTCTCACTGAGAATACATATCCTCACTTAGATTAACGTTTGTTTTTTTGTAAATTAACTATCTTGAACTGTTCCAGATATATGTCCACAGATATGTTATTGTTTTGCTTGGCATGTTCCACGGTACAGTATTAAAATGATTTGTCTATTTATTTAATTGGAGGATTTTTTATACCATTGCATTCTTACTGTGAACTTCTCCACATATCTGACATGCAACGTGGAGATGAAGTCGAGATAGATACGTTTAATGCCATACTGTGTACCAGCAATATCATCTCCATGGAGACAAGCTAGTGGCCAACTCTCCTCCAGAAAAAAATGTTGTACAGCCTTAAAAACAACACAGTGACAAATAGTAGTTTGGTTCACCTTGTTCACTTTATAACCTAACAGCACTTAGCACCTAACCAGACAAAATCTTGACACTTTTGTTTTTTTACAAAGTGAAGGCTCTAAGACAGCACATCCTCTGCTTAACCTCCACCTAATTTATTTTCCGTCTTAAGAATAGCTGTGAGCTGTCACTCCCGATGAAGCTCTGCCGATTGTGACGACGTTGTTGTTGTTTGAGTGATCCTTCTGGAGCCCGCTGTCTGTCGAGCTCCTGCACCTACACTGCGTCTGAGTCTGCTGCTTTGACACAAATGGCTACAGAAATCCAGCTAACACAACAGAGTGCCATGACGAGGGTCTCACACGGGGGCAACATGATGACCACTGACCTGACAAGAGCCCGGGGACAGGGGAAAGTCAACAGCCCGTGTGCCTCATTATGTTGAGCTGTCAGACAAGAGGACTGTAGAGATGAACCCGACAGCCGGGCCACTAAGTGAGAGCATACCTGAAACATAAGGGAGACTCACACATTTTAGGTCAGTTGGTTTCTTTTTTTTAACTTTTGGACAGTACAACAAATATGAAATGAGGGGAGAGAGATTGTAACTTGTAAAACCTGGTACTTGCATAAAAGCAAAGGTTCCCAATCTTTTTTTTGTTTGAAGTACCCACTAAGCTTTGTCTCACACTCAGAATACCCCTTACCTTGAGTTTCAGGTATATAAATGGGTTTACCAGTCACGTATTGTCAATTACTACTATTATATTTTTGTTTTAATTATATTTTTGGACCAAGATGCTCCAAAAAGATGCTAAATTTACAACTAATAACACTTTTTATTCAAATAAAAGTTAATTTCATCGTCTTTTAAAACCTTAAACTATAAGTACCCCCTGGTAATTGCTCGGGTACCCTTGTGGTCCCCATACCCCTGATTGGGAAACACGGCTCTAGAGAGCAACTTGTCCACTTAATAGGACTTAAGAGTGTTGTCGCAATTTCTACCATGTCATTCTGAGTCTCATGTCATTCTGAGCTGTTAAAGGATAAAACGCTAAGGATAACTTTGACCTTATCACTACTTGTGGGGCCCATCTTCACAGGTTAAAATAGTGTGTAGCGGACACTTAAATCCTTTTACAAGGTCCTTTAACCCTGAAGATCTGGTGTCAGCCGGAATGACCAGTGAAAGTTACTGTTTTTCACTGACATAGCTACACGTATGTGTCCTTGCTCTTTGTTTTACAATGATTATACAATGATTTTATGTTCTTTCCTAGTGATGTATTATGTCTCCGGCTCTGTCTAAGTATAACATACTCGTGTTCTGGCTGTGATGTACTCCGTCGACCAGGGATGGACTAATCTGTCAGGGACAGGCGACATTCACACTTTGTACCAGTAAATAAATCATACTTATTGATCCAGACTCATTCCATTTGCATCTTTATTTGTTTAACTTGTACACCATGCAGTACTGACATTTACAGATGTTTCAGTATATTTAAGTATTTATAGTATACCAATTCAAAATAACTTCATGCAAGCCCACAATAAAACATGTGCAAAAACATTTTGAAGTCACATAAATAAACAAAAAAAAACATACACACTTAAAGTGCATAAGGGAGGTTCAACTATGATTATATTTAACATTTTACTAAACACTTTGTCTATTTGTCCCCCAGTTTGACAGTTTTTAAGTTTCTAATGTTACATGTTTGAACATGGGCAGCAAATATGAAATAGGTAACGATAATTCCACAACTGTTACCTAGCAACCATACTGTAAACATGGGCCACAATTCATTTAAATTATTATTTTTTTGTCGAATGATCGTTTAAACTGTCAGAAAAATGTGTCTGTCGGTATATCGACTTCACAGCACTCCTTCTTGTAATCCCACCAATAATAATCATAGTTAGACACACTAAAGACATGATCATTTAGACTTTAAGTAAAAGTATAGAGGTACCTGTTAAAAATGCACTCTAAAAGGCAGGTTCGGTGTGCACAAAGTTGGTGTGTTAGAAGCAGAAAAATGTGTAAAGATTTGAGGTAATGCTACTAAAGTCAAGATGGCTGGATGAGAAAATGTTCCAGGTGTGCAGTCGTCATCATGTAATCATTATGTTGAGTTATAAATAAAACAACAGCTATTTAGGCCAGGAGCTCTATAATCTCTTATCTTGTCTAATACCTGTCTTCACCTCTGCAGGTCATCGCCTACAGGTCTAACGGTGGAACTCATTATTAGAAACATATATTGCCAAAGGTATAGGATTTCCACTTGAGAAAAAGATGACTTGGGGTCTAGAAGTAATGAACAAAATCCAAAACACACATTTTCAAAACAAATAAAGCTTCCATTGGTTCAGTTTAAGGTCAACAGTCAAATTAGTTTTCTGAGAGAAAGACACATATTTGATAAAATTAACTCTCATTAGAGGCACCGCTTATTTTTACCCATGTTTGACAAATCCCTGACGGAATTTCAAAGTTTGCAAAATGTGTTAAGTTTCACTGAAAGGTCAACTGCAAAAGTAAACTGTATTTATTAACATTTTAGCACGTTAAAAGGAAGATTGTTGTGTAACCAATTTTATTAGTCTCAATTTAGACCAACAGCAAAAAGCAAAATATATTAACATTACACTAAATATTGGTTTATTTACCACACATAAAAACCCAATTCAATTTGTCATTAAAATATTTGTTCTTGAAATATTCCGTCAAATAGCTCAAACACATGGTTAATTTGTTCTAAAAACCATGATTTGATTTTGAATACAGATTAATCTTGCCTCAGTCTCAGATCTATATTTTCTTTAAAGGAAAAATATGATGCACTTTTCATATTGTTAAAAGCCTTTAAACATGCTCTTGTACCTTAAATTTGCAATTTCACGCTTTGAAACAAAAAAAAAGTTTATTATGGACTAAATGAAAGGATTTCTCTGCTGTGTGCAATGACACTTACAGAGTGCATCCAGCCAGCAGATGGCGCCTACCGCTATACACAATTTAGTTATGTTAGCACTTTAAGACAGACGACAGTTAGCCTATAGCAACAGCAGTGCTTGTGTTAAGATGGTAGAAATGAGAGTCTGGCGATGATTGAAGGACTGAAAACAGCAAAAGACTCAGATAAATGACGTAAGAAATCTGAAAATTGTCACAAATTTAAGCAGCTCAGCAGGAAGTGTTTTTGACGCTCGGAGAATTTTCTAATAAACATTCCTCAAAACAGCATGAATGTAACGGAATGCAACTTCAGGTATGTTTTTGATCACAGAACTTTGTTAGAACATGATTAAAAGAGAAAAAGTCACTGAAGAAGAATATGTGTCCTTTACAATTATATCAAACAGTTCTTATGGATGCATTTTATTTTTTTCTTAAACCAATAGTTTTGGGCCCTTTGGAGTCAATAGTTAACCAATTACATCAATGCAGAGCTTTTTTGTTGTTCTCCTGTACGAGTCATGACTATCCCACAGTGCATAAACAGCGAGCAGCGACAGGTCTTTGAACTGTGCACAGCATGACTGAACCAAAACTCACATTGTTTTAGCTCAGTGTTCAGTTCTAATCATGAATAAATAAAGAGTCTCATTGTAAAGTCGCTCCCATTAGCTACTTAACTCAGGAAAACGATTGATAGTTTTCCATTTGAGGCAAAAAGCTGAATTATCCAGTATGTTTTCTTCATTAATGTGTGATTAATATTAGCCCATAAATACTGCAGTGTCACTCAGATTTACTCAGTCCACTATTTTGGAGTTGCAGCGAACTTTTTTCCACTCACATGTCACAGTTGTCGCACAAATGTGTATTACAAGTACGCCAATGTGCAGTTAACAGGGCAAAAGTCTTCACTTTTCACTTCACTTAGCATTTAGCAACAGTTAAATGGTTAATCGGTTAACCAGCCATAGTTCTTACCTTTAATAGAATGACATTATATTTATAACAGTCTTGTGAGCTCTGGTGAGTAAAATGTTCAGGAAAAGATCAATGCGACCTGGAAAAGCAGCCAACCTGATCCAGAGGGACTCATCATGTTACGCCTCATTAGAAAACTGCATTTGAATTAGACTTAACTACTATTATAAAGAACCTGAGCTGCTACAGAGAGCCTCATGATGATACACGGCTTCTATAAGCTGCCTGACATGCCCCTTTTTTGGAAAATAGTGGGATTAAATTTAGAGAACGGCAGATACATGCATTGCCCTTTTCACAATTAGTCTGTCGTACTTCTAAGTTTAGTTCTTCCTGTACCGGCCTGGCATTTGAAAGGTGAATTAGCACATTATTAAATATTTTTTCTGGTGCAAACGAGAGGCTAAGAAACATTCAGAGTTGTCTAGTACTTTGTAGCTTTAGTGGGAACACAGCTATAATTGCTTCCAAAACGGCTATCATACGTTCCCACACTTTTGCTAAATATAAGCGGCATTTGATTTTGCGACACGAGTATAGACCGTGTTATCCGGTTTTCCTGACGTGCACGTAAACGTTTGAGTGTGAAGACTGTAAATTACTACTTGGAGTTGCAGTTTATCGCTGGTAAAAGCTACTTTTTAACGCACACAAATATAATCTCTGAAATGAACCAGTCGAGTTGCAAATACCTATCTTTTAAGGTGAGACACTGTCGGTGAAAAGGAAAAAAAAAAAGTGATATCAAATTGAAACTTCTCCTGTAGTTTACGCACATAAATGTAAGAAAAAATGTATTGTATGTAAGTTTTTCATCGTTTTGTCATGTTTTCATATAGAAATAGGGCATTTACTGTGTAAAAACGTCCAAAATTGCACATATTTGTGACATTTTGATTGGAAAAATGGACAGAACCAGGTTTAAGGTTTTGGTTAATTTTGTATACATATTAAGTACAAAAAACACTATGGATAAAGGGGATTAAATAAAATAATTAAACATCTTTAGGAGCATATTGGAAAAGTTTGTTGTTTCCACATGAAAGCCGATATGTTGAGAAAGAAAACTGACCAAAAAACAAATAAATTAAAACAATGGATTTGGCCTGCAGTGTCTCGCCTAAAATGCTTCGCCTGTTTGCGTGGAGCGGTGCATTTCCTTTAAAAACTGCTTAGTCATCATCAGTGAAATAAAGCCTCCCATTTCTGCTTTATGTTGTTTGCACCTTTACCCCAAACGCCTCCATCTCGCCTGTTGAGCCACGGCGCCCTGAAGAAAGTCTGGCAGGTAAGAACACCGAGGGCTATTTTTCATTGTTGTCTCCAAAAGGATATACAGCTCTATCTTATAAGACTTCGAGCCTTGATAAAGGTTTAATGCCAAAGGGAGTATATCAGTATATCCTTCAGCGCCGGAAATATGCAGAGGAGAAGAAATCTATTATTCAGAACAACTACTGGCCTTAGGAGCGGTTTTTACTCCTTTAGCTGACGAGTCCTGACCGTGAACTTAGCTCGAAATATGAAAAACCGTGCCCAGGTGATGCTCGGTGGTTGACCGCAGCTCCCGAGTGAAAGCAGAGGGCAAATATCGCTGAGGGGACAATAAATTAACTTTGACAGAATAACAATAACTGTGCATTAGTCGTATATTGCGCCTTTGCAGCTGCTCAAAGTTGATTTATGTCTTCATGCATTATTCATTCATTCCCTTATAACGATCTAACCATGAGTATTTACGTCAGGGATTGTTTATTTTGTAAAAGAAGAAGACTTTTCCACTGCACTCTGTTCACTCTCAGGTCGTGGATTTTCTCATTAAATGGTGCTGATTTCATGTGTGTTCTAAATGTATAATAAGAGCCAAGAGTCAGTGAAACCTGTCAAGTCTAATTTCACAGAGAAAATGTGCTCTTTGGGGCTACGTTTATACTAAATACCTGCTCATGGAAAGTCAAAATAAAAAGTGCATGAGTTGGAGTGTGTCATTTTACATCATTGTCTTCTTCTGCAAGTTTTCCTTCCTCAAACTTAGTCCAAACAGCTCAGAGGATGGACGTCTATATCCACTCTGTTTGGCTGTGCATATTGGCCAGATGCACACCATGACACGCCAAGTATTCAAATGAAAAGTTCATAGATTGGAGGCATTTGGAAGCAAATTATAGGCTGAAATTGCCAACAAAACACAATCGATCCTATAAGTTAGTTTAGTTCAATCTTCGTATTATCACAAAAATAAACTACACAATTTTTATTTTCATATACACTCACACAACATCAAACAAGCACCGAACGTCTTATAAAATACATTTCTGTGTTTCACCTTTTGAGTAAAGTTTCACATATTTGAACTGCTTGATCGTCGTAAAACAAAATGGAAACTCAGTGTTGGAAAGTAACAACATATAAGTAATGCACTTTTTTAGGCAACTGCGTTTTATTTCAGTAAATATTACAGTGGATACTTTTACTTTTAGAGCAGGTATTTGTACTTTCTTTACATATTTGAACTGGACTGAAAAGTCGAAGGTACAGTTCAAGACCCGGAAAGAAAATACAAACTGAGGCTATAAATATAGTTACTTTAGGTCAGTCTTAACATTATCATAAAGACTAAACTAAACAAAAGTATTAGTTTTGTTTAGTTGAGTCTTTGTTTGAAGGGACTATGTACAGAGACATTGAGCCGACAAACAGAAACGTTTTGCAACACATTATACCTAAATACAGTAGCTAGCCTCTATCTAGTTCCTGATTTACAGGAATAAATTAAACAGTTACACCCAGTTACACCCAATTACACCCAGTCAAAAAAGTCCAATCCACAATTCCCACTCTGTAACCCACACACACAGACAACATCACAAGCCACATGAATGCCTTATGACATACATAGTTTCCATTTCTGTATTTCATCCTTGCATCAGTTCTTATCATGATTACATATCAGGATCAGCCAATGTCATTGTCCTAAAAATTGTACTGAGCTTATACACATTTCCACAGTGCACCTCACAAACACGAAGGTGCTTATTACAGACTGCATCTTGTTAAAACAATTGCTAAATCAGAATAAAATCAGGTCATTAAAAACAGTTGGAGTGCAGCTAGAGTGTTTCTCCCTTCAATGATTTGATCTCATATTGAATACTGGATCACAAGTTTGTTTCTAACTACTGTAAGTTCTCTCAAAGTAAAAAAGATCTAAAAGGAAACCACTTTGATTGCATGTTCGTTATATCTATTTAATAAGTGCAATATTTGAAGCTTTGTAAATGTAAATATGCATGTTTCAATTTCAAAGTACATGGATTAGCTTCACCTCCCATGTCAGACTTTTTCAAAACAAAGACTCATAGCGGTGTGAGTCACTGCATTACTCCGCTTTAAAACTCAACTCAAATCAAAACATTCCTGTGATCACAAGCCAAAGATGTACTTTTTAACGTTTTCTTGTCTTGTACTAATCTTTTGTTACCTGCTACGGACTGCGGATGTAAATTACCTTTGTTAATCCAGCATAGTTTGTTCAATACAGATGTTCATAAATATTCATTGTCAATTAATAAATAAAAAGTTTGTTTGTTTTTGACAGATAATAAATGAATTGCACTTTAACAAAATCCATAGACTTAGCTTCAACTATACGTCATTGGTGAACAGAGTAGATTTTGCAAAGATTTTTAAAAGTTGGGTACCCCAGTTTTACAGTGGAGCTTTCAGTAATGTTCTCTGAGTAATGAGAGTTATTATAGTCCACTGACTCACATTTCCATCTATTTATAATGGGCAGAAAGGTCTAAAAGCCTCGACGTGAATAACCCTTATGAAAGTATTACATCACTGCAGGCACAATCTCATTTATAACACATCGGTTTGCATGTGTTAATGTCTTTGGGCATTTTATCCACTCAGTATGCAGCAGCACCTCAACATAACGCCTGGCATTATATGTAGCTTTTTAATATTCATGTTTTTGATTGTGTCATAAGAGTTGAGAGCTGGCAGGAAAATATCGGATTTTGTGAGTCATGTTTTGTGTGAGAGGCAGATTGGTTTATTTTACATCAACCCACAGGTGCTGCATGTTCTCGAGCTGTAAACACGAGATGAGCTGGGGAGATATTTATACAGTACGAGTCGGTTCTGAAAGTTAAAGAGTGAGAGCGCACTGGAGTTTTACCGTCAAAACTGCAGACAGACAGCGCGGATTCATTGACTGTATGTGTTTTACCCAACGTTCCACCCACATTAAAATTGGATTCAACGCTGATTAGAAGTGCAAAAAAAGTTAGTTTGCAGTAAACACCGGGAAACTCTGCTCTGCTAAATGCTGAAGTATTTACGCCTGCAGTACAGAATTCGTATGGTTCCAGCCTCCGTAAAAGTGCTTATAAACTCTGCTGTGACTGATTTAGGTAAGAAGTGAGCGATACATGGACTTTAAAACTAACCAGTTCTGTTTTCCATGTTTAAAAATCAGGTACAGCACCTTTAAACAATATTGCTTCACTCGAAACAGTCTAATACAGGCATGTCCAAACTCAGGCCCTTAGTCTTCCTGGTGAATTGACCCACTGTGTCCCGAGAAGTACTATTTACAGCACATTTCAGATTTTCTACAATTCCAACCTAAATAACTAACATTTTGGTGCAATACAGACCTGATATCAAGGCAATGAGACAGAATGTAGATGTAGCGGCACTTAAAACATCAGATAAATGAAGCTTTTTTTAACGTTTCGCGATTGATTTGTGGCCCCCCGCTTGGTCTATATTTCAATATGTGGCCCTCGATGGAAAAAGTTACACCCCTGGTCTAATAGATACACAGGGTCTGTTTTAAAGCATTAAAACTGCTCAAGCGCCGTTCTTTTTGTTCACTTCAAGCTAACCCTGATGTGGGCGGACTGGTTAAGATGGCCACTTTCACACTAAATTTCCAAAAGTGCTTGAGACATCTGCTTCTCGGTCTCAGATGAAAAACACACACGAGGCCTGAAGGTGAAGGAGATTTAACACCAGCCTTTTCTGTTGCGTGGCATTGTGCTCTCTTTACAAGTGTGGACAAACAAGGACAAATTAACTGTACTATTGTTGTGTAAACAGAGTGAATTAAGAATGGATTCTCACCACTTCACAGCCGAAATGGACTTGATTTTCTTTATAATATTCAAAGCATGCAAATCCTCAGTCGACAAAAGCAGTGGCACTGGCTGTCAAAGCATTATAGAGCGCTCCTTCATTATTCATACATGAGTCTCAATGCATCTTTCTGGATTCGTTAATTCATTAAAACAATGGCAGGGCACGGTGACAGCCCCCTACTGTTTGTTCACTATTCTACAGAGAAATACTCATTTGGAATTCTTTTGTTTTGCTTCTGTGGATTCTTATATTAATATTATGATGGCCTAGTTTTAAATTAAATGGTGCTGTAGCCAAATAACTGTCTTGGGTTTTCAGCACTGCAATGCGACTGTGATATTAGTTGAATTTGGTACAAGAATCACGCTCACACAGCAATGGATTCTTGAAGCTTTTGAGGTGAAACTAACTAAACTGCAACGAAGTTTAAAGGAGATTTATTGCCAAAATAGGTCTAAGGTCCAAGCATTTTAGAAATCAACATTTGCAACAGTTGGAGATTCTGTGGGAATGTTACTGCTTTGCCAAGAATGTTTCATACTATGGCATCCACTTGAAGGCAAAAATGTATGTAATTAAAAAGTATAAATGCAAGAGTAATGCCACACTAATATTTCAGGTGAAGCACAGTGACCTGGAGACAAGCAGGTTACAAAGCCGACCGGAAAAGTTACATGGAGCGCCTAGTTTCTTTATATATTTATCACAAAAAAACAAACAAGAAAAACAAATGTGTTAAAATAAAATAAATAGCTGACTTAAGCACAATAAAGGGGCAGCAGTGAATGGAAAGGCAATTTAAACCTTAGACCTTCTTTATAATGATTATTTATGTCTTCATCAGTTTTGTGATTTTGACTATTTCGTAGTCAAAAGTACTTTTAATTACTTTGAGTGCGAATTGTGCAACAAATAAAGTTTTGTTTCGTTAAGCTGAGGTGTTAAACATAGAAATAAAGCAATAACCCTCTTATTTCCAGTAAAATCAATTATTCTGGGATGAATCATTGTCAGTTTGTGCTCCAAAATAGCAACTTTGATATGGATGCCACCTGGACTGTTTTACTTTATTACAAGTCACTAAAACTATTTTTTAGTCACACTAGGTTCAGCTTTTAAAGGGAAATTGTCAAAACCCATCAAAGGCTCAATCTAGTGTCATTCAGCGCATCCTCCAGACACCAGCTTTACTCCTCCTTATATTCAACAAAGACAATCTGATATTCCTCAGAGCAGAGCTTGTTTCCACTTTTTATTTTAGTAAATCAGACATAAGGCCAAAAATACAGAGTCTCAGTTTCACATCGAGCCCAGACATTTGTTTGTGCTCCAAAGAGTTCAGACACATTTTAGTCAGACGTTTTAGGAATAATAGGCCTTCATAGTTGAGGGGTTAAATTTGCATTTTTTGAAGAAGAACCAACAAGTTTCTTCTCAGCATCATTCCAGTTAGTGTTGAGAAGTCAAAAATATAATCACAAATGCCTCAGTTTGATTGCTGATGCTTGCATTTAGTCTTTTCTCTTCTGCTCCTAATGGAGTCTAAAACAATATGTCGGCTCCATTATATTATCGAGAGGGATGCCATATTTACCGCAACGCTGAGCAGCCGTCGGAGCCTGAAATGGAGCACATATACAGCTGAGTGTGACATAAAGGCCAATCTGCTTATGGATGTAATCAAACAGACGGTCCCCTTGTGGAAAATCTTATATCGTAGAAAAGATCAATAGAAGCTTAGAGGGCACTTCATGGAGTTATTTGTTGCCAAAAAATTAGGGCTGTTGAATTAATCAAATTTTAATCGAGATTCCGTCATTTCTAATTATCAAGAGTCTACTGCCAGCTCTTTGTCGGTAAAAGCAGGTGGTTTGGAGCAGAGTTCAGGCTTTTGGAGCAAGAAATGTGACTATTTTTGAGCTCCTTCAGGTTTAATGAACTCTGAACGATCAACATGAGGAAAATAGGATTGATTTAAAAGTCACAGCCCCACCAAAAACCCTCTAATTTATCAGATAGTTAGAACATTAATCAAATCTTGACCATTACCCCCCTTTGCCACAAGATTAATCTAGAAAATGACAAAAGAAAAAGAGTCTTAAACTAAAACTTTGGTTCAGATTTGGTGCTTTGTCTGGGACTTTTTACTATATTTAGACCTGGTTTAGATCTTGTTTAAACTTTTGTATTTCACTGATTAAGTCTCGGTTCATCCTGGTTTAGTTATGCAAGATTTAGTTCTATTTTCGATTTAATTTAATACCATGTAGTCATAATTTAGACACAATATGAGTCATTAAAAGTGTTGTTCCTGAACTTTTACTGTCATGAAAAACACGAAAAACAAAACTAGTTCATTATAAACACTAATTAGTCAACATCACTTACCTAATGCATTCCTAGCATCACAGTTATTCACCAAAATTAGTTTATCAACAACTTTCGGAGGCCAGGGTAAAGTTTTGAAGAATTAAATAAGCTTACAATTAGATGCAGACAACACACAATGGACTCATTTTCACCACAAGGGGTACGTTCACAACATATCTGTAATGGAGCAACATAGATTTACTTTAGGGCATGAAAATAGTGGTGTACAGCCTCTTTGAAATCTGTACTTGGAATGAAAACTCGATGCATTTCCAAATCAAGTCAAGCAGAAATGGGTACTTTACCATTGCATGATGGGGCAGATAAAACACATTTCTTTGTGTTTATCTGCCATACATTTATTTGGTGCAAAGTCAAGTAGAGAGTGATATATAATAATAATCTCTACATTTAATTAGGCATATTATGGCTTTTGTATCCGTATTAAACAGTCACTTTTCTGATAGACAGGTTGGCCATCGGTTTGTCGTTGATGAGATGCCAATTCTTTTCCAGGAATGTTCCACAGTATTATCTTAACTGTCTTACATTTGCTCAATTAAAAGATGTTCCGTTGCTCTAAAATATGTTGCATGAGAACAAGATCACGTTTCCGCAAATCTAACCCATGATTTGTCTCCACGGTGATCAATAGTTTTCTGTCATATGTAGCAGATCCATCAACGTAACATTACCATGACATCCACAAACCAATTTGTTTATTATTTTAATGTTAGATTAGAGTAAATGCTGTGGTTGTGTGAAATCGATGCTGTGGCTTGTTTGTAATGAGTGATTTGGTTAAAAAATGCTGCTGGGGTAAACATTTTAGAGGAATAACATTAGCATTAGAGTAAGTGAAAAGGAGAAACAGGGTGGGAAACAAATATAGCAGCAGTCACAGGAAAAAATAGATATAACTACAAAGGCTGATGGCTTCATTTCACACACGTTTGAATTTTAGCTTTTTACTCAACCGACTGAATCATTCAATTTGCACAAATACTCCACACCTTCTTTACAATGGACGTTTCTGTGCAGATATGTTTAAGTAAATCCTGAGATAAGATGAAATTGCATCATATTTGGTGTTTCATGCCATCAACAGAACGTTTATGTAAATGTCTGTTTACTTTGAAGTGCTGGCTCTGCAGTGAACGCTTTTACCGCTCCTTCATTTACTTAGATGCAGCACAGCTCTATAAAGGGAGAGGCTGTTGAGGACCATAAACCAGGGCTAACAAGAGCTGAGGTGCTCCTTAACTCCATCACGAGGGAGAACCTCTGTGGAAAAAGCCTGGATGGTGTCCAAGACATGCTCCATCTGCAGCATCTGAGGAGCTACTGCTGGGTTTCAGGTGACGTCACAATAGGCCAATGATATTCAAAACAAATCAAACGGGGAGCAAATCAAATTAATATTGTTAAAAATGTAGGTTTTTATTATAAGATACTGAATTCTAGAGTCTAGTCACTGATAAAATATATCAAGTTCAACATTTATGAATTGACCTTGTAGATATTTAATGGCAGAGTACAATGAAATCACTAGGAAAATCTGTCTCTTGGCCCTTATCTGGCAGTATTATGACGTTATCACGTTCTAGAATCTGAAAATAACCAATTATCGTATACATGCACACATATTTACGTAGAATTGTATTTAATTCAGCAGCCACAGCATGCACAACAGTTACCGCTTAACCTCAGAAGAATGGGTACAAAAATATGGTACAACTTTTTCTCATAACTACATCTTAATTAGCTGTAACAATGCACGAACAAAGACTTGACTTGATAGTTTATTAAGCATGATTCAGGCGAAGTAACTACTTAATTAAGGTTAAGATTAGAGTTAGGAATTAGAGTTAGAGTATTAGTCATACTAGGCCTGAATCATTCTTCATAAACTAAGTCTTTACTGAGGCAGGAATAAGTGAAGTTATTATGAGTTTTATGAAAAGTAAACATTTCTTTATTCAACCACTCAAGCTATGCACATAAATCTGTAATTCACATAATTTAATATAAGGAATAGAGAGGCTCAAAGAAAGAAATTAATCGAAATATACACACTGGTGAATAAAACTCCTCCATGGTCCCTGTCACACAAGACAGAGACATATCAAACTACCTTTTTTCCGACCCTGATTGAGTTGCATCCACAGTCATCATCAGTGCGGCAGGTTAGATACGCACAAACACAGAAAAGTACGACTCACTTATTCGATTTTGCCTGAAACTTTTCATCTGATAATTTCCCTCAATTCCGTTTTGTTTTATTCTAAAGGTCACGCAAAAACTGTTATGAAAGCCGGAACAATCCAAATGAAAACACGGATTTCACATTCTCATTAATAAAAAATCAAACTTGTCAGGGATGTCCTTCAGTGGCCTTCAGTGGTTGGGGAAACCAAAGCACCCTGAGGACAACTATGCAGAAACTGAGAGAACACGCAAAGAAAGGCCACCATCCTTGCATCACATTTCATCGCCTATATATGAACATCATGCAGCTTAAAGTCAGACTAAGTGACTCCAGCCATTAAAAAGTTATATCCATTAGTCCACCAGTGAACCATGTTGATTTGACTTTCTCAAACCTGATGAGCATTTTCCGCCCCGGCACACAGCGAGAGACACGAGCTAACGGAAAACATTTAATAATAATCTGCGATGCTTTGTGTCTACTTGGAGTGCTAATGGCATTACCGCTCTGAGTGATCAACAAAGTGAAGAACCAGACATTATTATTCTTCAGTCACAAAAACAACAGTCATTAGAGCTGTAGAGCAGAGGCTTTGTGATCTGACAGGCCTTAGTTAAGCAAGGAAAACACTTAACCTTGTAATTTACATGTCAAAAGCTGTCAAAAACATCTATTATCAACACAATTGTGTCACTTTCGATAATGTCAACAACCACTCCTTGCAAAATTTAAACAAGGAAATTAAAACTAATTAAAAAAGCATGTAAGTCAAATCACTTGAAACAAATGGCTTTACAATCTGAAGTGGTAATTATACGCAAGCAAAGCAAACGAAACACGAGTGGTGGTTTGTGTAATAAAAAGAACCATCACCAAGTCAAAGTTTTTGCTGTCAAAAAATGTTAAAACGAGATAAAACTATGACAAATCATAAAGGCCTGTAGCGTTTTAGTTTGTTTCCTTCTAAAGGGTGTTTTGGGGACACTCACAAATGGTTCAATTCCGTTGCTTTTTATGTTCCTATAAAGCCCAAATCATGTTTACAAGAATATCTGGTTGTTTCATTGTCAAAAAGTAAGATAACAGCAGTGGATGAAATATACATTCTATCTATGAAGGTGCGGCAAACAGCTTGTGGTGCAGTCAATTCAGAGAGAGCAAATGTTCTAACAGAAATGCTCAGTAGTGGCTTTGTGGTTAGTGTCTGCCTCACAGCAAGAAGGTGCTGGGTTTGATTGCCAGGCAGGGGTGTAGATTGCATGCTCCCCTCGTTTCTGGGCAGGTTTTCTTCGACATACACAATAAGGCTAATCCTCAAACTACCTGATCAAGAACCTAAAGATCAAGATTTGTTGAGATTGTGAAAATGCTAGGTCCCATCAGAAACACGTCAGAATGGGTGGCGTGGGTGAAAACTCTCAATTGTCAATTTTTTCTTCCCTCTTCCCAGGTGTTTCCAGTTGAATTATGTGTATTTCAAGCATTACTAATTTCAGTCGAGTCACAATTGGCTCTGAGTGGAGGCTGTTGACACGCAGCAGTGGACTGTCCTACCACATGCAGACGACTCTCAGAACTATGCGTCAACAGTGGGTCCACTCTGTCACTGCAGCCAACAGAACAGGGCATGGATGCAAAACAACTTTCTCAAATCAACTCAGACAAGACTGAAACCATCCTCTTTGTCCCGCAGAAACAAAGAGTAAGTATTAGCAGTCACCTCAAGCCTCTCGCTCTACAACAGCTCTTTCAGCATTAAAATGAATGGATTGCTTCCCCCACAGAGAGCCGCAAGTGGGCGTTCCCTTGGATGCCAAATCCGCTGTTTGCTCGTCTCCATGGTGCTGCAGCTTAGCTTTTTTAAATTTAGTTTATTTTTCTCAAAATACATTGATCTGATCTGGAACTTGGCCTGGATGAGTCACCTGCTTGTCTCCATGGCGATAGTTAAGTTTAATGCCAGACTCCAGGCAAAGTAATGACAAGCAGGTAATGGACCCCCCACCAGAAATGCTACACAATGCAGCTTTATTTCAAACCAGTTTCAGTCATAATGTTTAATGTGTAATAGATTTCCAGGGGCTTCTGTCTGTCCTGCTCACTGTGATGCACACTTCAGAGAGAACATCAGACAAAACACACACACAACTGGTATTTCAGCCTCGGTGTTGATTTGACGATGTGGTCCGCCAGCACTCGCAGCACTAACTCGCTCTCTGCTGTTTGTTTGTTGGACTACCTGGCACGACCCTTGCACAGTCTGGTGAATGGAGCCCTTTCCGACCTGCCCAGAACACTGGCACTCAGGGCCAAAGCAGCCTGATCGCGGTGGACTCAGAGTAGGTGAGAAAACACTCAGCTCCAGGGGCATTATGGGAAATGAGCAGCAGCTAAGGCCATGTCACTTTCACTACATCACATTACCGCGGGGCAAGTACCTCAACTGCACTTTCACTGTTGAGTAAGGTAAGCATTAGTTAAACAATACATATCTATTATCTATATCTGTGCATCACCAGCATCTTATATTGTGATCTCCAGGGTTAAGTTAATGCACAGGCTACACTTCCTTGTCCTCACATTTGTCCACTGGCATTTGATGCTTCAGTGCTGCTGGGGTGTCACAATGCAACACACAGGACCACCTTAAGCTGGAAGATTTTAACTATGATGCATGTTTTGGGTTGATGAGAAAAACCCACAGAAAGGAGGAGAAACAAGAAAACTGTGGGAGTCGAACTCGGAAACGTTGTGCTGTGAGGCGAACTATTTGTTTATAACCTCTTTTATGCAGTGGTATATATTATATTTCTTATTTTTTCCAAAAGGCAAAAAGCCATATTCGTTCCTTGGAGTTATAACAACAGACCTCTTGATCTAATCTTTCTTAGAGTCTGTGTTTTTGCTTAAATTAGATGTTATACGATAAACAAAGTGTTCTGCATCTTAATGCCTAAAATAATACCACTGGGTTGGTGATACTTGTAAGTGTTAAGTTTAGAGTTTTAAAAGTAAGCAGAATATAAAAACATACCAAAACTGTAAAAAAGAAAAGACTTTTCCAGTTACTTATGAGTCTAACGAGTCAGCAAACAAGAACAGAAAACAACCCTGCTATCAGTAATTGAAGTTTTATTTATCCGTGGCATTTACCCAGACGAACCCCATTTCATTTCAGACCTGTTAAAATGTTAGGGCGCACCTTTCTCCATTAATATTAATTCACACAGGCAGAAAGTGAGTAAAGTCATCACAAATTCAACCAAGACAGCCACACAAACCGCTTCAGCCTTTTGGACATGACATTTAGTTTCTGAGGGAGCGCTAAAGCAGGTCAGCTCACAGCATCCCCAATGAGAGAGAGGAAGGAGAGATTTTCTACTCGTCTGGCAGAACCGTGGGACACAACCCAAGGGAGAAACAAGGACAGAATGACCAAAGTTTTCCTGTGTTTTCGGATAAAACATTGCAACAAACTGATAATGGCTTAACACGTGTTCAGAGCAAGCTGCAAAAAGCTTAAGGGTGTTACATTCAGCGTTTAGCACCTAGGACGATGTGTATGGAACAAACAAGAAACTGTTAAGTGCAGTCAAGTAAATCTGTTCTGGTTTGACTTTGGTTTGACTTTTTGACATCAAGATGAATTTGAACTTTTTATTTTGATGAGGAAGTCCTTTTTGAATTGCTAATCACCATGTTTTTTGTCAAGTCTTAAATCATTTGTAGCTAACGGAAATGAAAAGGTCAAGAAACACTGAAAACACTAACAAATAAATACACAAATTGGGGAAGAAATTTTGATTTATTTAATGATGTGTTTAAGGCAAAGTGATTTATTTTGTTGCTAAGGATGAATTTGGTAGATTAAATCTTGCATAGCGTAGTTGTTAGTCAACAATTTCATATGTCATTTGTTAAGTTATATTTATCAATCGGGCTTCAGAAAAAATTAAAATAATATATATATTTTTTAAGGAATCTGCCTCCTGCTTGTTGGATAATTTGCCTCATATGTTACACAATAAAGCATTAAAAGCATACACCTCCATGGACACAGAATGCTTTCTCAAGATACAGTATATATATATATATATATATATATATATATATATATATATATATATATATATAAAAACAACAACAACGCCCAGTACTTGAAATAAATGCCACATCTATACTGTGAAACATTCTGGTCGAAGCTATACCATCTCCGTGGAAACAGGCACAACCCCTTAAAAGTTATATGGTGCAATTTTAAATGACCCAGAGTAATCTTGAACAGGTTTGTGTTGCCTTTGGCACAGGTCATGCATTTAGCCCTACATAACCCAGTGTACCAAACATAGAGTTAGGTTATGTTGGGCTAAATGCATGACCACGTTTGTGCATTGAACCCATTCAACAAAACACCCGCCTCACATTAAACTTCAAGCTTTGGTACCCGGCTTTTCTTTTTTGTAGATGAGTAAATTTGATGTTTTCCACCAATAAGTCTCTTGTAAAAGCAGCACGTTGTGACAAAATGTGATTGCTGGGTGCTGCCTCTAAAAAAAAAAAGAATTTTATGTCTTGTTAACCTGAAAGTAACAGCTGAATAATAGTTCCGATTGATTCGGCTCAGGTGGTCCACCCCAGTTTCACTTCACCGTCTGAAAAAGATGTTTTAAAGCTGTGCAAAAATTAATGCATGATGAATGTTAGTGATGTTAGGGACTAGTTACACAGATTTAAAAATCTACTTCCGGTGTGAAAATCAGGCACCACAGCTTTAATGCATCTTTGTAAATTAATGATCTTGTTTTAACCCTAACTGTGTAATTAAATCATACATTTCTTTTTTGAATCTGAGCGTTGTTGGTGCTGGCAAATTGGCTCCTGAGCAGGGAGACTTTTCCAGTGTCAAATCTGGAGGAGGTCGTCTCAATCAGTCAAAATCAGCAGGAAATGTGTCAGGAATAATTCATGGCTCCAGTGGGAGAGCGGAGGCTGCGCTGCCAGTGTCTCGCATAACTTAGATTGATTTACACCAGTTACATTTGAGACCAGGTTCAAACGCTGCATGGCTTTTTGGTTGAACCGGCTCTCCACAAAATATACCAACAGACCAAAGAAAGTTTAAAGTTAAATAATAATGACACTAATACTTTTCTCATTGATAATTTGATCTTTTCTCCTGTGTGTTTAGTATGTTTAGTATGTGCTCCATGATACGTAAATAGTCTGTTGAATTGACTTTAGCTGTCAGGGTTAGTTATGGATCGCTTTAAACTATATTAAACCTCTTCTTAGAGTGAAATATATAGTTTGGTTTTACAAAAAAAATCTAGTGGTAAATATATAAACAAGATTTATTTATAGTGTAGTAGTTATTACCATACACCCATTCATCAAGGTTCTTCTTTCCAGTATTTACACACAAAATAGATTATTAAGGATGTAAAATGTACAATAGATTTTATATTCAAATACGCTACCATTTAATTCTATCTTTCTTTTAATCTGAAATCATCCTGTACATTTGATTGGGAAACACTGCTGTAAATTAAGTTCGTATCATGCATATATACGTTTTTTCAATCAGTTTATTATGAGTTTTTGTCAGATGCAAAACAAGTAGGGGACAAATGGGCCAAAAACACACAAAAGAAAATAAAACATCAATAATTTGATCCTGAAATTTTAATTTAACACATGGTACATTAATGTATGTGTGTAGGCTATGTGTAAATGAGGCAGACAAGTTTAGTTTTTGGTAGAACAATATTACAACAGTAGAAGCACACTGAAGGGCTAGACACAAGATAAAGCTGATGGATTGTTTTAATTAAACACTGAACACTGAGATGTTTTAGTCAATGGCATGTGCTCTACTTTAAATGAGCCATTTGTTTTGCTAGACATTAACAGTATTAATGCAATAAATACTATCCCCTGTTAAGAAGCTTAAATTTAAATTAAGGTAATTAAGTTGAAAATAATTTACAGTTGGTAGTTCTGTGAGTTTGCTCTGCTAATGTGTTTCAAGCTGAAGAGACTAAAATGAAGACGATATGTGTTGGAGGATCATGAATCATATACAGGACCTGGTCCAGTTCTGGTGTGACAACAGGAAGAGTAACCAGAACTGGACGAGAGAGGGCGCAACAGCACACTTTAAAATCTGCAACATCAGTACAACGACAGTACACGGATCGTCAACCAAGAATCCAAATACAAACTATAGATAAAAGAAGCAATAGAGATCAGGAAAGCAGGCACTTGCACAATGAATCGAGACCAAGGAGCTGGAAACTTTCCCGCGCATGGGACACACTTCTCCAAAAACAAGCAGCGACCGATGGGGGTCATACACCTGATGTCCGTCAGATTAACCACGCCTGGGAACAACAGCTCTTACCAACCATCATCCCAACCATCGTGTGACGCTTTTGACGAAGGCAGAATTCACCGCAGAAACATGTTAACCTGCTTGATTTAGAAGAAACAACTAAAACGAATTGAAAGTAAGAAGACAAGATTCACTTTCTTAATCTATGAATGATCCGCAATTAAGAAAGATACAATGATATTCAGAAATACCAGGGGCGAATGTGAATGTGAAGCAGCGATATTCTTCCAGATTTAAGCTTTTTACAGCTTCTCTACTTCTAACATATTTCACAGAGGTTTTCAAATGTGTTGAATTATCTTACACAATGCTTTCCATTTATCCAGGCTTGGAAATGGTATCTGTAATCTTGAAATATGCACGACTAACACTTGCAGGTTAAGGACAATCTGGTCTCCATAGGTTTAAAAATGAGAACCATAGCCATAGCGAATATAAAACGAAATATTCCACCGTGTGAAGAGCGAAAAATACTCAAAACGACGTCAATAACAGGAAAGTGAAACCCATGATTACATATTAAACAAATTGCAGGACGAGGCAGCTATGATGGGATAATTGACGTGGCTCATTGTCTTGTTGTGAAACCCTGGATGTTTGTTTTAAAATCCACCTGCGCCCATTGTTCAGAGCAGCACTCCACTCTCCCTGCTCTCCGCTCCCCCAGGTGCACGCTGGCATCTACAAAATGCCACAAATGAGTCTTACCAAGAGACAAGACGCTGGAAGCAGACATGCAGCACTAATGAAAAACAAAGCTCATGTGACCGGAGTTTCTGCCAGGTATTGTTCATTCATATTCCGACACAAATCCAACCCTGACATCTGCGCGTTGTGTTCCCAGTCATACCTGTATACATGTACTCCATCACATAACCCTCCAGTCCCGCTCTAATGCCACAATGTGATCTATGTGACACGCCTAAAGCCCAGAGTTTTACAAAGCAATAAAAAAGAAATTACTACCATCTAAGATTCACCCCCCTGTCTCAATGTTGAAAGTCTGTTTTGGACTTTCCGAGTCTTGGTTAGAAGAAAGCTGGTTTAATGTTACTCTTGGAGGGAGAACAGTCACCAGGGCATTCTAAATACCAGCTACAAGTCGCTACTAAAATCTAATCACAACAGCACAATGTGATATGTGCGCTACAATACAATGATTTGAGAGTTTTGGCCTCTTAACTTTTCAATTGCCTAACTCTGTGGTTCTCAAATTGTTCACACAAAGGACCAAGAAAGGTCTAACACAAACCAGTACTGTTTAGGTCTAAATCAAGGCTAAACCAGGTGCTAGAATGGGACTAAACAAACTGCATATGCAAGTTCTAGGGCTGTAAAAGGGGCTGTGTCAAAAATACATGAAAACTAAATCTAAATCTGATCCAAACTGCACTCAAAAGTTCATGCAAAAACAACTATTTATACAGAAAAGAACTAGTAACTAGGAAAAACCAAGGCACTCCCTATACATTTAAAATGCCTTAGTTATGTCATGTCTCTATAGACCAAGTGTAACAAATGGTCAAGTAAACAATGTACTTAGATCTGTATATGTAAAACTTATGAGTCACTCCAAAATATCCTCTCCGTATCTTCTTGTTTTTGCCAATTAAATCCATTTAATCTAAATAAAACAATTATTCAACGCCATCGACTGATTAATCAACTAAATGACTACAGCACTAACTAGTTCTAAACAAGAATTAACCCAAAAGAAGAGAAAAATGTGGAATACAATTAGTCTAACTTAAGAAATACCATACCATACCATACCAACTTTATTTATAAGGCACTTAAAAAACTTTTTACAGTCGGCCAAAGTGCCGTACACAAAACAAACAAAATCACATAGTATTAAAAGCTAGTGAAAAAAGGTGCGTTTTTAGAAGTGATTTAAAAACAGACAGAGATTGAGCCTAATCTCTAAAGGCAGCTGATTCCACAGTCGCGGAGCAGCAACTGAAAAAGCACGGTCCCCACGAAGCTTGCGTTTTGTTTTTGGGACAACAAGCTGCAGCTGATCTGCTGACCTGAGGGCTCGAGAGGGGGAATAGGGGTGGATCAGATCAGAGAGGTACGAGGGGGCAAGGCCATTCAAACATTTATAAGTAAACAAAAGAATCTTAAAATCTACTCTAAAATTCACTGGGAGCCAATGAAGTGAGGATAAAACAGGTGAAATATGATCACATTTCCGAGTTCCAGTTAAAAGCCGTGCAGCAGCATTTTGGACGAGCTGCAGCCGGGAAAGAACAGTCTGATTTATGCCTGAATAGAGCGCGTTACAATAGTCCAAGCGAGTGGTCACGAAGGCATGAATGACCCTTTCAAAGAGGTCCCTTGGTAGCATGGGCTTCACTCTGGCCAGTTGTCGGAGATGGAAAAAACTGGATTTGACCACACCACTTATTTGGTGGTCAAGTTTTAGGTCAGAGTCCATTTTCACGCCCAAATTAGAAATAATTGGCTTCACATATTGCGATAACGGCCCTAGATCCACCGGAGGAGCTTGTGATGCACCAAAAACCATCACTTCAGTTTTTTGGTGATTAAAATTTAAAAAGTTTACTGACATCCAAGCTTTAATGTCATTGAGGCAATCCAAGAGAGGCGTGACAGCATGTGGGTCATTTTGTTTTAACGGGAGGTAGATTTGGCTGTCATCGGCATAGCAGTGGAACATGATACCATGTCTCCTTAGAATAGATCCAAATGGGAGCATATATAATGAAAAGAGCAGAGGTCCTAAAATGGATCCTTGGGGAACTCCCATTTTTAAGGGGACTGAAGAGGATTCAAAGTTTCCAAGGTTCACACAAAACTGTCTCTCTGCTAGGTATGATCGGAACCATTCCAAAGCTGGTCCACGAATTCCCACCCAGTTTTCCAGCCTGGAAAGAAGGATCTCATGGTCTACCGTATCAAATGCAGCCGTCCAGGTCCAACAGCACCAACACCACAGTGTGACCAGTGTCAGTACAAATAAATATATCATTAAAAACACGCAAAGGGCAGATTCTGTGCTGTGGAGACTTTTAAAACCTGACTGAAATGTTTCTAAAATACTATGTTGATCTAAAAATGTCTTAAGTTGAATAAAAACAATTTTCTCTAATATTTTAGAGAGAAATGGCAGTTTAGAGATGGGCCTGAAATTTGACAATGCAGAGGAGTCAAGGCCTGGCTTTTTGAGCAAAGGGTGCACCACTGCATGTTTAAATTCAGCAGGGACAGTGCTGGTTAACAAGCTGCTATTTAAAATAGTTTGGACAGCAGGGGCTAAACTCTCAAACACCTCTTTAAAAGACGAGGAGGGAGTGGATCCTTAGGAGAGCCAGCAGGCTTCATATGTGAAATAATTTCCCTTAGTTGTGTAAGGTAAACATGCTCAAACTGAACAAAAACAGCTGAACAGGGGACGTGCACAGAGGGATCATAAGACGAGGGCTTTATAAGTGCTCTAGATGTCTCAACCTTACTGACAAAAAATGAAAGAAAGTTTTCACACAGTTCAGGTGAGGGTTCTAAACAAACAGACTGGGGTACATTTAACACAGAATCAATAGTCTGAAAAAGAACACGTGGCTTATGACAATTTCTAATGACAATATCAGAAAAATACAACATTCTTGCTGACTTTACAGCATTCTGATAATAGCGCCAGCTTTCTCTCATAATTTGAAAAAGACACTTCCAGTTTATCTTTATTCCATTTGCGCTCAGCTTCGTCTACATTCTCGCCTGGCGGCTGAGTAGTTTCATTTAACCAAGGCTCGGATCTGGATTTGGATGTTCTGATTTTAAGCTGAGCCACAGAATCAAGAACAGTTTGACAGACCGAATTAAAGTGACCGGATAGCTCCTCAACATCTGCAGATACAGACTGGGAGAAGTTTGCAGAGAAAGCGGTAGCGAACTGAGCAGCAGTGGAGGGGTTAAGTATCCGACAGCAGCGCGCAGGAGCGCAAGGTCTGGCCATTACGCACGGCATATTTACATTAAAAATGACAGGCATATGATCCGAAAACATTGCATCAAGTATCACAAGATTTTCAATAGACAATCCATAGGTTAAAACAAGATCGAGTGTGTGCCCTCGCTCCTGCGTAGGGCCAGACACACACTGTACTAAGCCAAAGGAATGGATAAGGTTAAGAAAATCCTTGGCTAGCGGCTTTTCGGGGCAGCACACATGTATGTTTAGGTCCCCGACAATCAACAGCTTGTCGTATCCTGCCATTACATTCGCGAGAAAGTCAGAAAAGTCACTGATAAAATCCTTATTGCAAACCACCTGAAGAAACCACTGTTTGAGAACCAATAGCCAAACTAAAATAAACAATATATACAAAAAATATATAATAAGGCTATGCTACAATCAATGGAACCTGAAATAACACTCGCGACCAGTTAACCAGGACTCACACTTGTATAATGTCAAATTACATAAATCTAATGTGAACAAGATGACAAAACCCCTCATAGAAACAGCTTGTGATCATCTCGGAGCACTATGTTTTTTCCACACAATTTCCTCTCATTTTAACAGCGTTCCCCATTTCAATATAGCACTCCTGAATAATTTAGACAGTCTCTCATATAGCCTCGTCTTCCTCTGATCCAATTGAAGTGAATGCAATCACAACTTTTGTTTGTTGTTCTTCAACTAGAACATTTCAAAGTTCATTCGAGTTGTGTATTTCCGATACAGAGCCGTGCATTTGAAGGTTGCCCACTGGGGACATGTAAATGGTGAAATCCCTCTAATTATCGAGAGCCTCCCTCTGCAACAGTGTGCTAGGTCTGCATTGTTCAAAAGCTCTGCGCTCTTTGAAAACTGGCTGTCTGTGTCTTTGTTAGAAGAGGAAGAGTAACACAATGAACCCAAGACTTTCTTTTGAAGAGGTCTGTTTCGTGTCAAAGCAATTGTACGAGTTTCAACCTTTCTCCGTTCCCTGAACTGACAGTGCTGGCCCTGCTCGCCCAGTAAGAAAACTATGAACCTCTGCACTAGCATTATCGTCGGATATCACACCCAGAACTCCATCAGTATTGCAAGATATGAGAAACCACGCCATTAGAAAAAGAAAAATAATCAAAAAAGCAAAGAAAGAAAAAAAAAAGCAAAAGTAAAAGAAAATGGCTTAAAACGTTAACAGACAGTATAAACAAGGAACAGAACCACAAAACAACTCAAAATCTGCTATATGTTGACATGAAATTGTCTCAAAAAAAAAAAAAAAAAGAAGAAGTAGTAGCCTTAGCAACAATAAACTCAACTTATAGATCACATTGCTGCAGTGCATTGGGTTGTCTTTACGAGGCAAAGTAATTAATGAGAAAGTTTTATCTTGTAGCACAGTGGCACCTTTGTAACTTTTGTAAATGCCTTGATAAAAACAACAACAGCCACTGAATAATTCATTGCTTTACAAAACACACGCTGCACCTCACCCCATTTGATTGCAATGAAACGACGTCATTAAAATAGGAGTGAACTTATTTTCACCATCGACACTTCACCATCACTGCTCTGACAAATGAATTAATCAAGCTCTGTGTGCTTTCAACGAGTACAGGAAATGTCTTTGTTGGACGTTCACTCTCAGAAGGGTCTGTTTATAAGGCTTTCTAAAGTGTATATCTTCAGATGATGCGAAGTGATCGGTTGTTCCAGTGCCCAGGGTCGTAGTTGTAAACATTCATGGACTAGATCTGCTTTTATCATAGTGAAGACTTTTGGAATCACAGAAAACTACCAATTTACTGAGTGAGACATCGGACTCCGTGCAACCCTTTCGTTTTAAAACAGGTTATAATTGAGCTGCTCCGCTACTGAATGTAATTTATTCAGACATTTTAATAATACAAACAAGACGCCCTTGAATCTTCTGACTTTAATTCAAAGTGACATTTACAACAAGCCTTTTTCTGCAAAACACCGCCCACACATTAACCTTAGAACAACTATTTTTATGTCTAGGCAACGTCTGTGTTCTGACCCAACATTACTTTTAGTGACAGTGAAATTTCAGTGCAGATGGGAAAGGCATAAAAACATTTTATTACTGACACAACCCTGTGAAACTATGTAAAAAACAAAAGCAATTTATTTAAGGTTTCTACTGTTTCAAATGTCAAGCAATAAAGATGATTAGAGAACTATTAGTGAAAGCATCGGTAGTTTGAAGGTACACACAACCATTAGTTATTATTCCATTTATTTCACAACCATTACTATAAAAGAATAATGTATAGCCTAGAGTTTTTCCACATTAGTTTGGTAGATAAAGTACAAATACAAAAAGTCAAATTATCAAACTTTTTATTACACAGTTACGATTAAAAAGTCCAGCTCCCTTTTAGTTTGAGGAGTTGTTTAGTAGAAATGTCCAACACAACATGGAGCTGGAACTGGACATTGGTTAATATAGGTTACCATGGCGACATTCGCTCAAGCTGTTATTATAACTAAATGTTCCACAGGCATTAAATGTAAATATCATCAAGAAACAGGTCAGATCTGTGGAGAGGTGACCCTGCTTACCGTAAGAATGCATGTTTTTTTTTAACGTTCTGCAGTAATGAATGCAAAATGTACCCATTTTGACTAATATTTAATTTGTGTATTTGTTACATTTATTTATTGTGTTTACTTATTTTATATGTATTTATTTAAGTTTTACTCTAGTTCTATTTATTTATTAATTACTCATTTATTTATTTATTTATTTATTTATTCTTTTATTTATTTTAGACTCCAGTGTTTCCTCTGAGGGGCCCTCTGTACTGGGAGCGGCGGTCGTCTGTGGTTGCTGGGCCCTGGCTCATGGGCCCCTGGTGGAGGTTTGGTGCTTGCCCCATCTCTCCTCGGGGCCCTGAGTCTGTGTCCTGTGGCTACGGACTCTCTGCTCCTGGTGCAGACGGCTCCTCTGATGGTGCTTCCTCAACTGGTGTATCCGCACTCAGCCTATTGTATCTTAGGGTATGTGTGTGTAAATACGTGTGTATGCACATAGATTGGTGTGTATCTGTATGTGTGGGTGTGTGTGTGTTGTGTGTGTGTGTGTGTGTTCAGGTGTGTATGCGACTGTGGGTGGGTTGCTTGGCTCGTGGGAGGCGGTGGGGTGGGAAATGGTCATGTGTGGGAATGTTTTTAATATACACTGTAAAGCACTTTGTGCTACATGCTATGTATGAAAAGTGCTTTATAAATAAAGTTTGATTTGATTTGATTTGATCAGTTGAGTCTAAATGAATTGATTTGCAACAAAAAATTCAGTAATAGTACTTAGCCAATAAATAATGTTGAAATTGTGTTTGATTGAGACCGTATTTACTCTTGGCTTTGGCCTGCTGTTTCTGCATTATCCAAACCAACACTGGAGCGCTGCCGTGTGTGTTTTAGCAGCCAAAGATTGCTTCTACATGTTGCCTTTGCCGTCAGTGCACACAAAATCCATGCAACATTTAAAAGTCTTTGCGTTTTGGATCCCCGGCTGCTGGCGGTTGGTGACAGGCCTCTCTACGGGGAACGCCTCGGTGCTGGGAACATCTCAGTTAGCTCAGGGTTTCAGGATTTACATAAAACGATGTTCTTTTCCAGCAGAAATACAGTATCTCCTCTTGTCATTAGTCGATTGTAGCTGAAACGTCTGTGGCTCTCGACTTCCAAAAGGACCTTGTTTATTGATGATGTTTCAAAGGGATATCTACTCGAAAATGTGAGCGAAAGTGAAATGCATTGTGGGGTAGATACGGTTTTCTGGAAGAAGTTAAAAGGGATCTGAGAGACATTTCCGTTCAACCTTTCAGCGTCAGTCAAGTGTTTAAGTTTGAGAGTAGAATTCTGTCAACTGGACAAAAGGTTTCAGAGTGAATAAAGGTCACCACTCATCCAAGTATATTTGTCAGTTCTGACAGAGAGCTAGTTAAGTCTGAGCACATGGGACAAGGCCTGCGAATTGTTATAGAGGTTTAGAAAAAAACATTTCTAACAGTACTGTTTCAAAATGTCAAAATGTATCAACGTAAATTAAATAAGTGCATATTAAAGCGTTTCGAGAAGTGCAGATATGCTGATGTAAACACTCACATTAAGACACGGCACATTGTACGTAGCAATGTAACAGAAAAAGGCCGAGAATGTAGTAAGAGACAGATAAATGCCGGGGGAATATGCTACAATTATATGCCAGGGCAATATGATGAAATTACATGCTTTTTGTGGGATTGCATTACTGTGATTCTTGTTTCATGCAGCTTTCGACACCCACTTTCTTACCTCTACTTTCCGCCTGAACAACAACAAATACAGCTCAATGCTTCAACACGTATTTCTCCGCATCAATCTCACCAATTGGTCAGCCTCGGCCGTGCTCAGAGTGAGTGACAGTTTGACTTAACCAATCACAGTGAAGTGACAACATCAAAATTGCGATCTAGGCTGTAAGAAAATTGTTATATAAATTTGCGAGGAAAATATTGGTAGCAGTAGTGTGCGAATGCTATACCAAGTCCTGTTCAAAGTTGTGGCAGATCTGGAGGATGATGACGTGTAGAAAACAAAACTTCAAATACACAAGAGTTTATCTGAGTTGTCAGACCATGGCAGACAGACAAATCCAAAGCTCTATTGACTGCGTTGATCTGCGTCTGAGTTTCATGTATCAGCTCAAAACAGCAGCAGACGGTTTCTAGCGGCACTATCTTTTGTGAAGCAAGACACCAATAATTACTCCATTTATGCCTAGGCCAAAAAGAATGATTAGACGCATTAGTGGTTGAAGAAAAAGCTTTTTACGCTGATAAGTAATTTCAAAGACCATTATACATTTACAACAATTATTCCCTCGATCACAAAATAGGTTTTATAATTGGGGGCAGAACTCGAAAGTGGCCTCAGAGTAGCAGTTATTTGAAGAAACTGCTGATTAATACAAAAAAAGTAAGACGTGATATAGAAGTTATCGCTGTATGAAGGTAGATTTTCAAGCCTATATCCTCAGAAGGAAATATCATCATATCCTGAGCATATCTAAAAACTGAAATTAAGATTGAAGACAGTAAACAAGCATTACAGCTAACTTTACAGGTAATTTTACACTCAAATTATTCAAATTGTGACATGATTTATGTACAGTACATTTCCCGCTTCTAACTAATTTGTGACATTTGTGATTTAAGCTACTTCGCACGATTCAAAAATGCCAGAAACAACAGCATAATGTGCGTCAGTAACACAAAGGGCATTTGTTATATTAGATAAACTGCACGCCGTGTTGTGCAAGACAAACCGAAGCAATAAAGGTCGTTTGGCCGTGATGCTTCTGCCTATAACCTGCGGTACTATGGAAAGATATTGCACATATTCTTTCACCTTCGCTGCGACAGGACAAATAACCAAATATTACACTTGTATAACCGCAAAACGCCTCGAGACGACCAGCCAGGAGCGTTCAAGCCCAGCACACTTCACATCTGGACAGAATAAAACTGCATCTTGGGAGCAATGGACCAACGAAACAAAAACAACTGCTGTGACAGGCTAGTAATCACATAAAATGGACAAACACACATGTACGCAACCCTGGCCCCACTCACACGATAAGCGTAATGTTTTTCTCTATCGCTCGAGCCTGAAGGGGAGAGTAAAAATTATATGGGGAAGTTTTCACATATAAGAGTCAGGAAACATAACTTATCATCACACGCACAAAACATTGGCCCAAACTGTAGCAGGTGCCTCACTCCAGGGCAGCACTTTCTTCCATTTAAAATATTCAGTAGGCACAAAACTCAACTTGGCTTCTGCCTCGAAATTTGGAAGTTGAAACAGAGGTTGCAAGAAGCTCTGGGTTACAATACAAATGTCAAACACAATGTAGAAGACAATGGTCCAAAGACGTGATTTTGAAGTTATGAAACTTTTATGCAAATTTTATGCAATTTTATGCAAACCTGAATATCAGCATTTTATCTGTGGATTTCAACTGAGGAGCTTGGTTAGGAAGGCCAAGCTGAAGGATGTTGTGCATGTTTTAGTAGAAGATACACAAGGGCTTCCCGTTCAATATCGTATCCAAAACAAGCTCCTCCTCCTCACGTACAAGTCCCTCCATAACCTGGCCCCTTCCTACCTCACCGACCTACTCCTACCGTACTGTCTCACCCGCCGCCTCTGCTCTGCTGACACTAACCTCCTCACCCGCACTAAGCACTGGACCTTGGGGGACCGAGCCTTCGCCGCTGCTGCCCCACCCTCTGGAACTCACTTCCACAACACATCAGGAACTCGGACTCACTACAGACATTCAAATCGCTCCTTAAGACCCACCTGTTCAAACTGGCTTTTGTGTAAATTTATGTTGTTTTGTCTGTTTTGTCTGTTTATGTAAAGCGTCTTTGAGTGTCCAAAAAAGCGCTATACAAGTTTGATGTATTATTATTATTATTATTATTATATGACAAGAAACGTTACAAAAACATTAATTTCCAGGAGACCGATCCCAACCTGGATAACCACCACTTGCTTAACCTTAACCTAGCCCTAAATAATTAACCCAAACCCTAAATCCTAAACCCAACTCTAACCCTAAAGCCAACACTTAACCCTAAACCCTAACCTTAATCTTAACCTTAACCTAAACCTAAATCCAAACCCAGTCCAACTCTAAACCCAACCCTTAACAGTAACATTAACCATAACCTAAACCCCTAAACCTAAAGTCCTAACCCATATCTTAACTTTACATCATGTTATTGATCTAGTAGAAAAGAATTTACATTATGGAGACCTGATTTTTGTTCTCATAAAGTAAGCAGGTCACCATAAATGCAATCTCATGGACACCCACCCACAAAATTAAATGTAAATACCTGCAAAACCTGAATCCAAACCACAACTTTGGTTATTTTTAAAGACAACATGGAGATGTAATTAGCTTGCATGTGCGAGTGCTTGCTAAAACATGTCAACAAGGTAATCACATCTCTTTCTCTTGCCTAGAAAAAGAACCAAAGTTGTGTGATAACAAAATAGACAAAATGAACATTGTTCAAATAATGTACAGGATTGGCTAATACCATGTTGACTACAAAAATAAATAAATAAATAAATCAAACTAGCAATTGCAATTTAATTACAATTCAATTAAAATGGCAGCAATTGCACATCCCTGTACACATTTGAAACACAAATTAAAGCTTTGAAGTTCATCATTAGAAGTAAGAGGGCTTAGACACGATCATTTAACTGTACAACTTTTATGGGTAACAAGACTCTTGAAAAGTAGTTGACTTTTAAATTAACTCCTCACACAAGCAATAACATTTTAAGCATGTTATTTAACTAGCTGTTTATGTGACTCACTGCCGTAAAAGCAAACATCTTTGGACATATGCAGCCTCTAAATGTGGCCTCTGTGGATCTAGGGCAGATGGTCTTTCCGCCCAAACAGTGTCATAAAGTGTGTGTCCAGGGGTGTATTCGACATCACGTCCAATCATCCGCCTCTCCATAGGGCTCCACCAAAAGGACCACTTTACAAAACAACTCCTCTCCAATACTATCCCAGGCACCGAGGGCAGGGCTGTGATGTTTTTTGTACAAAGCACAAAGAGGACCCCTCGGGCGATGGAGGAAAAGTGTGTCTGCTCAAGCACACAATGAATCTAATCAAACCATTTAGTTCAAACGGCCTTGGCGGGGATGGGATGGTCGTAGCTGCAGCGGTATCGAATGTCCTCCATTTTGGCTCTGTGTTGCCTCATTCAGACCTGTCCCCCGCGGCTGTTCTAATCTGCCGACGGAAACAGGCGATTGGCATCACCCCCCCCGATGCCTCAGCGACTGACAGAGAGAGCAGGAGACAGGGTTTGGTTTGGAGAGGAAACCGTGAGAGAAGGCATGCTCATATCAGGTCACAGTGGGGGGCTACATTGCACTCACTGAGAAGCTTTCGACTGGGATATATAGACTGTACAAATCCTAACAGTCTGGGGCATTATTGTACCTGTAGTTCTTGGTAAACAACAAACAGCCACTGAACAAGGCACCGTTCTGTTATTGATCAATGAATACAGTGGTGCTACATTGTACCTTCTAATGGGTCTAATACAGGGCTGCACAATATATCGAAAGTATATCGTTATCATGATAATAACAAGTGCAATGTGCATATTGCAAAGATGTGTGGTAATTCCTACTGGTTAAACCTTAAATGTTCACCCTCAAAAGCGCCGTTTTGCGAAGTACAGAAACGGCAAGTGAAGGTTAAAGTCTTTTATTGTTAAAGCTCTTGCTTCAAAATCCTCATCATTTTTTCCACTATTTCATACACACATAAATGGAGGTGAATAAAATGTCAGAAATGTTTGAAATGCCTTAAAATGGATAATGCAAATCCAGGTTTTAACACTCCAAATGTCTCCAATGCAATATTTGTACCTAAGCTACTATATTTTAAAGTAAGAGTTGAGTACCTAATTGTTATCCTTTATACCTGGAAAAGAAATGAAAAATATATGCAAATGAGGGAAAAATATTGCAATAATATCGTTATTGCAATACTTGACACCCATATCGCACTCATTTCCAATATCGCGCAGCCCTAGTCTAATACGTAGCAAGTGAATGAAAGTTTAAGTGCATATGACAGATTCTCAGGTTTTTGTACTTATTACTTTATTTAGTACTGTTGAGTATAAACACTAGGCTTAGTTTAAGTGGCAGTTTGTGAAAAAACAAGTTAAATGTAATAGAAAGTAGCTCATCGATATAATCCCTCATTCATCCAGGCGTGTTCCTTCGTAGAAAAGGTTTCAGGGGTTGTCATCTGGACGCTCACCAGCTCACTGATTGACAATGACTTCTGGATAGAAGCCGAAACGTCTGGATCTTCAAACAGCGTCCAGATGACAACCCCTGACAACATTTATAGATATATTTGAGCCCCATTCACACACGGTTCATGAAAATAGAATTCAACTGCATGGTGTAACCTAGGAAACATGCGCTGGTACTGGTATTTTTCTGGCTTCATTCACACGTGCGTCTACCCTGCATTAGTCCTGGCATTTTTGCAAGGTCTTTAGGGAGATTTCCAGATCAAAAATGCATGGATGTCATTTCTGGCTTTTATCACACATGACATTACTCTGACCAAATGCCAGATAGGTAAGGCTGCATGTGTGAATAGGGCTTTGGACTTTCATTATAGTCATAGTTATTTAATCAGAAGAACCTCACTGAAAGAAAAAACAAAACAAAAAATGAACTAATTGTGAATTTTGGGAAGATAAAAGGGACTGATAGATCTAAACTGGTTCACAAACAATCTCTTACTATAAAGTCACTCTAGGTCAGAGTTGGAAACAGTCAAAGGGTTCCTTGCCGAATCTCTAAAGACACATTTTAAAATAAATGAAGTATGTTTTGGGTTGGTGTTTTTCTTTCTTTTTCTTTTTCCTTGTTGTCAAAAACAACTTTTTCTCCTGTTCCTTTGTCAGAGCTGAACATCTGCGTGTGTTCTTGCTTTCATTTGCTTTGTCTCCGCGGGGAACACTCAACATTGCACAATACTGAAGTCGAAAATATCTACATTTCTGAGTGCAACAAGGCTCATATCAGGACTTTGGATTTTTTCAGCATTTTGTTTGGCACCAAAATCAAACTAAAACAGCTTGTCCTGCAGCTTTAATGGCTTCCAAATCTCCTCCGCCAGGGCTGACAGTCGTTTCATTCTAGAGAATCCCTGTTGTTCTGTGACAAACTCTTCTTCATCTCTGTGGATCCATTGCACTGGCCTCTCTCCAGACTTGTGGACTAAGCTGTGCAGCATGAACCAGCAGGCCACATCGTACAACTGCACACCCCCAGCCCCCTTCTCCACTGGGATCCACCAGTTATTTTCACTCACTGCCAACGACAGGCTTCGCTGCGCTGCTTGGGTGGCGTTGGCTTGGACAGGAAATCGTTTTACACTTATCAGAATGATGCAAATAGTACAAGGAAAGAACTGTATGTCAAGAAAAATTACAAGTTACGTTTGTATTGGGCTTTACGGTGTTGTGAAGCCTCTCAAAAGAATCAATTCATTGCAACTGTAGCTCACTAGACCAGCCCACGCTGAAGTTCGCTGCAGTTCCAGAGGTAAAATTGTCATTCATTTTTGCCATGACCAGTTATGTGGTACCTAATGTTTTCAAAGCAATCAATATTAGGTTTGTTTAGTTGTTTTCAGACCACAAAAACAAATCAAAAACTTTAATTCTTAGCAGTTTATAAAGTTGCAGAAACAGATCTTAAAGACAATTAAGAGCGGATCAGTCCCAAGCAAGCTTTCAAACATTATTTTATGTTTTTAAGAATCCCTATGAGAAAAATGAATGGAAAATGTGCTTCCGGAAACAAGTGGAGGTCGGTCACTGGTGAGCTCCTTATACTTTTGAAATATAGTCATCAACAAATCTCTTCATAGTTTCTGAACTATGCACAGGCTCCTAAGCATGCCATGTGCTGAGAGAAGTTTTATGACTCAGACAGAGAGGGAATTTCCCGCAAAGAAACAAACAAAAAGTGTAAAAAAAAGAATTGTGTGTAAAACTTGTGTTTTTAATGGAATTCAATACATTTTTATGTAAATATACGCTACTCCATCTCAGTAAAATTCAGTAAAAATCTCAGTCACAGGCCTTTTGAGAGACACACAATGAATATATTAATCAACAGAATGGTCAGATGAATCCATTACCAAAATAACTGCTACTTCCAAAGCACTCTAGTCACACATCAGATAGTTGAAGTGTCTTGCCCAAGGACACAAGGATGGCATGCACATGTCAGAGCTGGCATTGAACTTTTCCTGACATTGAACTTTCCAAACATTTCTTGACTAAAAACTATCGCTGCCAATGGAATTATCTCTTCAACAAAAATGCGAGCCTCCAATAATTGCATGTTTCCATTTGGGCATGATGACCTTTTCTTGTGCTAAATACCCCAAATGTTTTGTGGATCTGACTAATAGATAATTCTCATTCCAACACAAACAAGTAGGCCTGCACAATTACCCAAAATCAAAACAAAATTGCAATTTGAATAGACGCAATTATAAATTCATGAAGGCTGCTATTTTCCTCCACAAACATATAAACATATAAACAAAATATTCAGCATAAATATATTCAGCATATAGTTTATATTTGTTAAAGCATGTTCTGCAACAAGTGAAAAACGTGACGAAAAGCACCAACTAAACTAACTAAAACCGACTAAAACAAGACTAAAAGTGGCAAAAACGTGTCTAAAAGTGATAAACATGACAAAGATGCAACAGGTAACAAAACCGCAACTAGAAGAATCAAAAGCGTGACTAAAACTGATGAAAATGCAACTAAAAGTGATAAAAATGCAAATACAAGCAACAAAAACTTGACTAAAAACATATAAACACAATTAAAAGTAACAAAAATGGGACAAAGACACACTAAAGCTTAAAGATTATTAGTTTGTCAGTTCATATTTCCATCTTTTTGTCAATTCTTCTGGTTGTGGTTAAATGTGAACTTTGAACAGAATCCTATTTTTAAAACATAATTCGCAAATCTAATCACTTTTCTGGTCAGAAAAGTTGCAATTAGATATGGTTCCCAAATCGTGCAACTCTACAGACAAGCACTGAGATGCAAAACATCATTTGAAATCAAGCACATTTTGTTGCATACGTTTTCAAAGACAGACTGTAGAAAATGTTGGATGCACCTTTCCACTAACCTACAAGTATTGCATAGAAAATATTGGCAGCAATGAAAACTGCACGACTAAAGGTGGTTTTCTGACTGCCAATAACAGCTGCTTTGTGGAGTAGAAGTGTTTCGGAATTTGCAGAAAATCAGACAATGTTGATATAATTGATGTTATTGAGACCATTTGTTGATCATTGAAACAGATAATTTAGGCAGAGAGAGAAACGACAAATGAAACTGCTCTCCATCACCGAGTCCTGGTTCTTATCGGAGACTGAGAGGAAACCATAATTGAGTCACAAACAGCTATGAAATTTCTCATTACGATCTTATTAGCCCTCGGCATGACGGAGCAGACACAACCTGACGCAAACAACACAAAAGCACGGCTCAGATTTAAAATGAGACAATTAATGGATCCACAGCGATAAAGTGTGCTCTCTTGTACGGAACATTGTGGCGACACAAGCAGGTCTCATACAGTTAATCTGAATGGGATTAATTTAATAATGCACTAGGCTTTCACTTGGGGTGGAAGATATCGATAAAGATTATGATCTAGATGTTCAGACGATATTCAGATGATATTATCATCCAGATCCATCAGATTTGTGCAGAAATGCGCCAGGAAATTATGTGGTTGAGGTTAAAGTGTTGAACTAAACAGGGCTGTAAAATTAACCACAGAACATTCAAGGGCAATATTTTTAATACTACCAAATAATATAATCTGGCTATATTTTCCAATCTAATGAAGTTGGACATTTATATATTTATATTTACAGCAATGTTTTTTAATTTTCAAAAACTATCCTCATCAAGGCACATTAGATTGTTGCTTGTTATAAGTTACAAAATATAACAATGATTTTAATGCGTGTAAAACCAACATCCAATACACAAATAAGCATAATTTTTCTCATCTCACCATTCAAATGCATACTGTGAAAACCAGCACTGGGGTATTAGCTGGTTCACAGCCAACAAAATGTGATTACAAAATCATTAGAGAAGTTATTGTTATTTACGTATAAAGTCCAAAGCAAATAATGAAGGTTAATTTAATCAGGATCAATATAGGATGAATAATGGTACTCAAATGTAATGAAAAGCTACTGAACCAAGTCTGCTCTCAAACAAAGTGCAGTTGAGGCCTTAAAGTTGTCAAAGTGTGCTTCCAGGATGGTTTATGGGCATTCCACCGGGCACCCGCACCAGTGCAGCCTCTTGTAATTCCAGACTTGCATCAGTTTTCTTCCATTTTGCAGAGAGTTTTTCATAATACACGCAGTTATTCTACCATAATGTGTAAAAAATGCATTCGCAGACAGAGGGGTGTGCTCAGATTTATGCTTTCACAGCTTCTTGCAGATTACAATCCTCAAAATGTGTCCGCAGACACAAAACAAATGGTGCATAAGAGTGGCTGCGTTTGTCTCGGCTTATCTCTGGGTCCCTGTGAAACAATGGGGCAAAATGAGGCAGGTTCATGAAATTGCAAAATTCAAGGGGCGTGTGACACCAAACAGATAGTGTGGAGCGGCTGAGCAGACAGCGGGAGAGATAAGAGCGCGCTCCTCTGAAGAGATGTACAGTTCCTCGTCGTTACCTGCTTCCTCCCATTAACCGCCGCCAAACCCGAGCGGTTTTACAACAAGGACGCGCCCCACACAAAGCGCTGAGAAGATAAATGCCTTTGTGTTCTGTCTGCAACAAACTTTCTTCGGGCTGCAAACTGCAATTGATTTCACTTGTTTTCTGTATCTGCTGAAAGCACAGCTTAGGATACTTGTTAAATGTTTGATAAACATTTCCCATCTATGTTATCAAAAAGGATCAAATATTGATTTAGTCTGCATTAAACGCAGACCTTTTGTGGTGGTATGTTGTACTATTTCACAATGAGACATTTTGAAGTGTCACGTACTGCAACAGAAAAAAATGGGGATAAATGATAATATGGAAAACCACTTTAAGCCACATACAATACACTAAATCATACCCATGAACCCTTTTATAAATGAACCATATCATAAATAAAACACAAACTAGCTTCAATATTTATGTGTCTACTGCTCAAATCATAACAAAAAGTTGCTCACTATGCACATAAAAGCTACATAAGTATGAAGACTAAAATAATATTCTTCATCTCTTATTTAATGAACAATATTGTGACAAGCTCAACATTATGTAACAGCTAAAAACAGGTCCAGTGGTGATTACAGACATGTTTTAACCATCTATCCTCCATATGGTGTTGAGATTACATTCTAAAGGGCCCGTATGAAATTTTGGTTGTGACTTTACAACTCTCATCCTATTACATGAATAAATTACAATATTATAATTCTTAACAAGTGTTTCCATGAAAAATGTTCTGTTGGCACTTTACAGCAGAGTAATAGAACGGTAAAAGGGATTTAAATGACATGGTAATTGAGCTCCATTTATGCGCGGGGAATGATATTATACGTGGAATAAGTTTATAATGTGCTATAAAGTGCTTTTCTGATTCTTCTTCCTCAACCATCACAAAGAAAATTCAAATGTTTGCTGCGTATGACAAGCTGACCTTTTCTACCCTTCTACCACCAGAAAAAACAAAACAAAACCTGATGTACAGTAATTTCAACTTCTGACCAGTTAATGTCAAGGGTTTTTGTCCTACATGAGCATGGCTTGGGGTTGGATTGACTTTTTATGACGCAAGTACACGGCATCTTCTGTGGTTTTCATTATTCCCAATGCGTTTGACTAGAATTGTGTTTCCTGTCCCCAATAGTTTAAACTTGCTAAGGCTGAGGTGTATTTTTGTATTTAGCGATGTGAATGCACTGAAGCGCTGCCAGTATTGACCAAACCACCTTCAACTCCCACAATCCCCTGCTACAAGATATCCTCAGGCAAAATGGCCCTGATCCAGGCCCACAAATGAGGGAAAGGAGGATAAGCAGACACCTCGGACCAGACAAACTAGAATATTTTAAACTAGACATTATCTTTATGGATCCTATGTGTTTAGAATGGAAAATAGTGCAGCAGAACAGTCTGCAAACAGCGCACCAGGGTTACTTTATGGTTTGCGGAATAAAAGTGCTTTATAATTAGACGCACACAGGAGCTGACTGGGTAATCACTCTCTTGTGGAGGTCGGTTCCATCGCGAAAGAAAATTTAATAAATTCTGTGAACTGGACAAAAGGTTTAAGAGTGAACATGTTTAGTCACTCCTCCAAGTGTTTTCTACAGTTCGTCTGCTTTTAAGAGCTGCTTTTACAATAAAGCTGAACTAGGGCAAGGCTAGTTTTACTTTAATAGTAAAAAATAAATCTAAAAGAAATTGGGTACAGTCCCGATTGATAACAAAAAGGGCAAAAAACATCCACTGAAGGACAAATATTATGCAATATTTACATTGTTTTTGGCCTTTAAACATGCCCAAGTATATTTACTTTGACATTTTGCGTTTTATAACTAAATATATAATACTTTTACAAAAAACAATATAACTTCAATGTCACAGCCTTGAGAGACGCCAGAGTAACTTAGCTTTGGAGAGTTTTAAATCCACACTGCTTCTTAATGCTGCTGTGTTCCTCCTTGTTGATTAGTCACACAGTTTTAAAACATCACACATCAGACACTTGGAGAGGATTTTCTAACCAGGATTCATCAAATAAGCGTGACTGAAGCTAAATGTAACTCCGCACATGTTTTTGATGATGGAACAATGTTAGAACATGGCTGAAAGCTCAAAAAAGTAAAATTTGCATAATATTAGTCCTTTAAAACCATGGCCTTACCATCCTGCAAAGGCAAAACTAATAGTAAGAAGAAATTAAAGAGCTATTTCAGATTTATTTTATTTATCCCTCCAGGAGAAATTCATTTGAGCAGCATCAGACAATAAAAAATAGCCGGACAAAGCAATTACACAACAAATCTGGAGGAGCCCATTCATAACAAAGCACACAATACAGTGCAGATTACCTGAAGTTTAGCCAAATAACTGCTGATTGTAAGTGGTGGTTAGTTTTATAGAAAGGTAAAAGAGCAAGGCAAAACATTTTTCTAAAAATTGGGTGATGAATGTGTAGAGTTTCATTCTAAATGCTTCAATTGAGCCGCGTCACTTTTTTTTTCAAAAGCTCACAATGAAAACAATCAAATCAGATCAAATCAGGTTGACAGGAATGATTTTTGCGTGACATGGCCATTAAATTTCTCTTTGCCTGTTCGGATATAATTTATTGCAATGACTCAAATCAATCATATTTCAGTGAACGCAGCTCCTTGAATCCTCAGAAAATATAATGTATACAGTGGAAACTTTAAGAAACGATCGAAACATTTTGTCGAACAGAACAATCACAGCTGTGGCATTAACTGAATTTTAATCCTGCTTACAATTACTGTTCTAGTCAACTACCAAAAGCATGTAATTGGGGAAAAGAAGCTGTGCAGGTTTATTTTAGTGAATGACCTTTAGGGCGCCGGGTCCCTGGAACAGCCTCGCGATGCTGCTCTAATTAGCTCGGACAGACGACAAACATGAGCAGTGATTAGCTGCAACAAGAGGGCCTGAACTCTGCGAGCTTCTGTGGAAATGAGCAACCTTCAGCTGCCCAAACTGTCTGCTGGGATATCGCAGAGAAAGGTGGTTTCTACTGCAGTACAGCCCCAGCTTCACCTCTGCCAGAAAAGAAGTTTGACTCAAGTTGGTTTGAGCGACCGTCCAAGAGGGAGTTCCCGGACTTTGTAGTCGGAAAATGTTGCAGTTATGAGAAGGTGAACGGGGAGTTATGCTGAAAGTAAAAAACAAAAACAAAAAAACGATAAACCCTTCAAAAGAAACGGTGGGTAACAGTGCCAGCTAGTGTGCATTGGGATCAAACATGCTCATTGTTTTGTATTTAATCAACCATGTAGGAAACTGAAAACCAATCATTCTTTTTAACAAACCTCTTGGTAGCCGAAATGACACAGTTTATAATTGCTTGCGATTTAATAATAATGGTAGCGTAATGATATAAATAAATAAAATCTGACAATTTTCACCAAGTTCTGCTCACCGGCTAATCAATCTCTCAAACACAACATCAAAGCTGCATTACCTGATTTTCACACTGCAACAGGACGAGGTTTTCATGTGAGAAGTACAAGACGAAAGCCAAAGTCAAAGCTAGCGCTGCTTATGGTTCTTACTTTCAGGTTTGCAATAGATAAAATACTTAATTATCAGATGCAGACAGCACACAGCAGTCTGATTTGATCACAAAATGCTGCTTTTACAATATATACTCCATAAAGGAAAAGTCAACCTTAAAGTCAACCTTATAGAAAAACTGCTGTGCCACCTGAACCACTGTCTCTAGAAATGTTTTTTATGGAGGATTAAATATGACTTTCACAAACACAATGACTAAAAAAAAAAAGAATCATTCCACCATCTAAACTTATATACAAAACTTCTTATATTAAAACTTTTTCAAAAAATTCTCCTCAACAATTCAACTTGAGCGTCACAATTACAAGCAGCACAACTGATCAAATGTGTTTCTTTGCTTATCTTTTTGTCCGTGAAGCTTTTGTTTTGCGCAAATCAACTTATACAGCATGTTGTTGTTGTGGCTGTGACTGTGCAGGGTTCATATAGCTTGTTTGCTAAAGGCAGTTGGAGAAAAAGGACACTTCAACCGCTGCACAATAATGAATTTCCTCAACACTTGGACTCAGAAACATCTTGTTTTAGAAGAGAAAGGTAGTGAGTTCAACTGTGTGTGATCCCAAAGTCTGTATCAGTGATAAACGGGAGAGTAGCTGCAGTGTTCTGTTGTTTATCTGGTCTATTTCTAACTATTTATTTAAGTTGTAGACTAGTATTTGTTATCAGTTCTTAGCAGCTTTTTCACATTTGTGTTTTGAGCATTTACAACAGAAAATATCATGACTCATTGTTGACTCTCATACATTTTTGCCACTGATTGCTAAACTTGCACCTGCATAACCTCTATTATTAGATCTTTTTCTTCCTCTTTATGCACACGTGTCCCTTGCAGCTCCCGTCGGCTCCCATTAACCTCCCGCTGCTTTGACCCCGCCCCTTGCATTTGTCAGGCCCCGTCAAAACCGTTTCCCCTCACTGTATCCTCCATCATCAGCAAACAGCACGAGCAGAGCCGCAGCACCAGCGCACGCAGGTGTGGACGGGTCCGCCACTGCGGCAGACACGGCTGCGGATGACCCCCCCCGTGACAATGAGCGGGGGGGTCACAGGGGAAGGCTGACCAAAGCAAATGTTTACGCTGCGTCTTCAAGAGCTGCGTGAACTGCAAGTGAATACAAATGTGTGTCCCAGCCAGCAGCAGACCCTTCTCCTGCAGCTCAAATTCACTCTCGAATAAGCTCTGCCATCTTGTGGAGGAATCAGGTAAAGCAGGAGGCAAGGATGAAACAATATTTAGTGTGTGTTTCATAACTTATTATCATTTAGTTCAATTTTAGAGTGGTTTAACGATCGACAAGGGAACAAAACTAGCCGTAAATATGCCACAAAAAGCAAAAATTAGCATGCTGGCATTTTACACTATTACAACTTGCACTTTCAAACTCACAGTGCTTACTTACCTTTTATTGCATAATCCATTATCTTACAAATGGCATAAATGTAAAAAAAAAAAGAAAAAAAATCACAGTCATCATCAGCTCTGTGCTATTGTTAATGGAGAGCAACGTTTGAAGGAGGAGCTGAATCACCACTAGAGGGAGCAGTGATCAGATGTTAGATTTGCCAAGAGGCTCTGACCTTGTTCATTTACAAACAATACAGGTGCGAGCAGACACACAGATGCATTAACAAGGACAATATGACGTTTCCTGCGATGTACCTTTGCAAATGTAAGGTGAGCAGCAGCATTGTTATTCTTTTGAACCCTAGACAGCAAGTGCGTATAGAAAAAGCTACTAATTTAATGCCAAACTATAAATAAATGCATAAATCATATCAGAATGCAGAAGAAAATGTCGATGTTAATTCAGCAGACAGTACGCTGTAGAGCATCGCTGATGTTCCTTTGACCTGCACCTCCTCTCTCCATTTCAATTTACATTTTCTTCTTAGTATCAAAGCGTATCTCAGAAAGATTAAAGATTTATTCTATATCGTAGACCTGTCACAATAACTCATTTTGATGTCCAGAAAATCGTGAAACTTTATACGATTGACACAATAACCTGAAAATCAAAGTAAATCATGAGTTGCCAGAAGATTAGACAAGTTAATTGTATAAATTATGAGTTGTTGTTAATTATTCAACCTTTTACAGATGAAATTTTAATATAGTATGAAAAAAATAACACATTTTCTTGCACAGAAAATATACTAACTATATATAAATATTGAGCAGAATACTGTTCCAGCTTTCATTCAGTTAACGCTAAGTTGATGTAGTAATTATTGTGACAGGCCTAGTTTTAAAGAGGAAGTGTGTCTTTGTCGTTTTGTTCTTGTACAGAGTTACACAGGACATATACTCACTGCTTAACTAAATACTTATTAATCAAAATACTAATTATGAGTAACTGTGTTGTGGTACAGTTGGTGGTATCAGTTGCTTCTTTAAAATAAAAATTAAAAATGCATTGCGAAAACGGATCATATAATTTAGATTTCAAACTGTGCCGTATTGACGACATCTCTCTTGTGGTGAGTGGGAGTGCGATTTTTCTTATTAGTGATTAATGAATGCAAAAAAAAAAAAAAGGCAGCTGTTTTAATCATATGTAGCTTTTTACACTATAATATTATGCAACTCAATGTGAAAGTATTCTAAGTATTCAGAATTAGGGCTGCAACAAGTGAATCGATTAATCACAACTAATCGATTATTGAAATAATTCTCATCTAATTTAGTAGTTGTATATCGTTAACTTGTCAATACATTTCAAAGTTTTATGACTCAAATCGATGACAACTGCATGAAAATTACACTGAAATTATTTAAATTGAGAGTATTTAATGAAAACACTCCTTTGCACATACTCCAAAAGGATCCTCAAACTGCAAACTGGGTCAAATATATTAAAACTCTTTTCATCACATGACTTTTGGGCTCTAAACAACTGATTAATTGAAAGGATAATCCCAAGACTAAGCAAAATGATCGTTAGTTGCAGCCCCTTTCAGAATACAGTACTCTAATGGACCACACAACGGAACACAACACAAAATACTGTATTCGGTACTCTTCAACTAAAGACATTCTTTCCATCAACAAGTATTCTTCTCACCGCTGGCAGTTTGCAGTTTCTTAGTTTGTAAGTGTTTTTGACAATGGGAGAAAAAGAGCAACTGTGTTTGTAAGTGTAATAACAGCAAGTGTAAACAAACAGGAAAGAATATTAGAGGTAAAACTATAAGTAGAAGTTTAATAGTATTAATAGGACCAGTAATGATGGGTGTGGCATTTGTATGTGCTAGTAGTAGTAGAAATAGTAATAGTAATAGTAGTGTTGTGTAGTAGTATCTGTGGTGGTAGAAATTGCAGAAAGAACTTGAAGATTTCATTTACAAAAACATATAAGTGTCATTTTAAAAGTCATCTGAGGCTTGCACTTTACTCTGTCTAGTATTGTTTTCAAAAGCCAAATGTCTTTTACTGCAATCAAATTATTATTCCATCCGTCCTTTATAAAATCCACATTATGTTCTTTGATAATATCTGTAGAAGATATCTGTTTTTTGCAATTGAACTCTTCGCTGCTACTTAACATTCAGTGTGTTTCCTAAATGTTTTATATTGCTATCGCATCTCTAAATAGCTCCCTTTGTATTTTTAAATCTCTCCCACCCTGAAGTGTATGCACTCTGCCATTCTTTCACTCCTTTGTGTCCAAATCCTCATTACGATGCATCATTTTGACCTTCACAGCATCAGTGACTAAGAATGAAGCATGCCTTTAGTTGCTGAGCAGTGTTTTGTTAAGTTCAGTGGGGGCCCTGTTGTGCGGTTCAAAGCTAAATGTCTGTTTTGCTTTCGGTGAAACAGAGTAACACAGCCGGAGGAGGCAGACTGTGAGTAATACTTTAAAACTCTGCACTTACCTGGAGAGAGGGCGCCAGCGGGAGAGCGAAGTGGGGGGAGCAGGGATGAGCCGGAAACGCAGCAGGAAAGGTGACCCGGAAACACCGAGGGCGGGGAGAGGAGAGCGGCGTTCAATGGAAACATGAGGAGAGAAACACAGAGAGAGAATTAGTAATGACAAGTCTATATTTGGCAGTGGTTTAGAGAGTAGAGCGCTTGTCCACTGACCCGGAGGTCTTAATGTGTGAGAACGGATGGATGTTTCCTTAGTGTAAAGGCGCATCCAAAAGTACCCACTCATTTCTATTTAACAAAGCAGTCAAAAAGTCAGGGCAGCGAGATTTTTCTTAATTGGATCGAAATAGCAATTAGAATGGACACAATTGGCAAATAGCAAAGGCTGCAATATTTGAAGTACAATATTTTCCACCACAAACAACAAAATATTCTGTATAAAAAGATTGACGCTGTAGTATAGATTTGTACAAACATGTTCTGAAATACATGATTATTTTATTAGATTGTCAGTTCTTAGGCCTATTTCAGTCTTTGTATCACTTCTTCTTGTTGTGTTTAAAATGTGAAGGTCAAACAGAATTATATTGTTAGCATAAATAGCTAATCTAATCGCAATTGCAATACGTCAAAGAAACTAGCAATTAGATTTCCAAAATTACTCAAAAAAAAAAAAAAAAAAAAAAAAAAAGATACATTTAAGCTTCTTCTGTGCCAATATCCAATCAACAGGAACCATTCTGCAGCACAAATAACCTTTGCGTATTGGGACACGACGCAAATGGGTTTTACTAGCAGTGACAAAAACATGGATTTGTGATTACAAGTGTACCCACAGTATGGAAAGTTAGGCTATATTTTATGTTTATGATTTTATGCTGAACATGATTCAGTACATTAAATACATATGATATATATGTTTTATGTTTCCATTGATGCCATTAGTTCAGGGCATTCAACTTTACCAAGGGCCAGATTTTTCGGATGGTTTTGTCTTCGGGGCCGGAAATGTGCTCATTGCATGTGATTTGCCTGATTTGGCCCCCTGGCCTTAAGTTAGCCCCGCATTAGTTCATACACATGAAGCATGAGGGTAAAGGTTAATTAATTAATGGACCATTGGATTTTTATAGTGATTTTCATGACACCCAAAGCCGTGCACAGTGTATTATTCATTCCCTGCACACTTGATGGTGGTAAGCTGCTCCTGTAGCCACAGCTGCACATGGAAGCAAGGCTGACACACCGTCTCCTCTGACCACCACCATTCATTCTCACACTCCAGATTCATACTAGACATCAAGTGTCCTGCCTAAGGACACAACGACACTTTGCTGCAGCACCCCCCTGTGGCAGCTGGTGTTGCAGCGGTCCCCCTTCCATGTCCTGACCAGGCCCCGACCTGCTGAGCTGCCGAGATCTGACGAGATCAGGCACTGACAAGCAGGTATGGCCAAGGTTTTGTTATAAACCATGGCATGATTGCTATTATTAGGATGAAAGCACAGAATGCATTGTGGGGCCTTCAACTAAGAATGGAAACATTTAAAAATAGCAGCATACATACATATTAATCATGGTCACATACACTAAAGCCAGGTAAATGCAGCTGGTTATGCAACAAAAAGAACACTATTCAGTACAATATTAACAGCACTCTGCCTTTCATTTTAATGTAGACCTAAATGAACTCAAACAGGTTCAACTATTGTGGGAATAGCTCACTTTTATGCAAATACACAGTTGCTATGAAAGCTTCAAGGTTTACATTACCGAATGGATGAACAATGAAGCTTTTTTAGAAAACATAATGTAATTTAGGCCGATATGGCAGAGGTGACATGAATTTGAAAATGTTAAAATATGTACAACATCCCAAACCGCCTCTATGATGTTGATTTGCATTTTAGATGTAGTCTCTGAACCAAGTGTAGGTGTATAAAGGCTTTAACACCCATAAACATCGAACCATATTACTCTTTTAGGCTTTATTTCCCTGGATATCTACCTGTTTTGTCATTATATACAGTTTTAGTGTCAATCACCATCACAATTTAACGACTATTCACAATAAGTGACACTACACTGACATGTTATGTGATATAGATTGAACTGAAATTAATGTTAATGTTAATTGTTGTTTTTTTAGATTGTACGGTTATATCATGACAATCACAATGATCAATTAACCAAATAATCTGGACATTCACAAAAGAGCACACTTTAACCAGCGGCCTATGAGACTTGTCTGTTCCTGTGGGAGCACGGTTCACATTGCTCTCCATTTTCTGAGTGTTGGTGCAAAACGTACTTATAAAGAAGTCAGGGGCACTGCAAATCTTTTTAGTGGTAGCACAACCTTGAGCTTGTCTCACTTGTACTGGAGATAAAAAGTACTCAACACAAATAAATGAAGAGAAAAGAAAGTTGTAGTAGTAGTAGTAGTAGTGCTAAAAAAACTACTGACTATTGTTGTAGCTGTAGTGTGCATGTCCTTTCGTATCCTTATGATAGTAAAATGTATCGTTGGGTTTCAGATGACATCACAGCATTCCATCGGTCAATAATATTCAATGCAAATGGGGGGCAGTTAAAATAAATATTGTTAAAATGCGGATTTTTGTTGTAATACAGAAAAATAGTGAGTTCTTGGGTCTAGTCACTAAGTCAGGTTGAAATTTTGTGAATTTACGTTTGGAAAATTTTGTGGCAAAGTTGAATGTAATCAATGGGAAAAACTGGCTCTTGCCCCGATCTGGGAGCATGACATCATCACATTCTAGAATCTGAAAGCCACCAATGGGCTCTGAGCACAGCAGGAGTTTCTCACAGCTAATGCAAACTTTTATTACAACAGAAATAATCTATGACATTGTAAAGACTACCTTTTATATTGATTGCATTTATATATATATATATATAGATTACTTTAAGGTTTTTGTGTTTTTTTTATTTGTTTTATTTCTATATTTATTGTGTTTCAATTAACATTAGCATGAGCTCTGACAAACACCTCCATTCATCAACACAGAATTGTCGCCAGGGAAGTCTTTAACATGTTTTCAGTCTGACTGTTAAAAGACTGTTGTCAACACAGTCTTTTAAATGTTGTCACCTCCACCTCACTGTTCACTGCTCATCTTTAAGGATTTATTCAATTTTGTGTGACTCTGCAAATACCCCATAGAGATAGAATTGGACTGGAAGTTCTGCATTTAATAAAAGTTTTTTTTACTTGTACTTTTAAATGTGCACAAATTAAATTTGGTGGAGGGTTTGTTACCTGATTGTCTTCATTGGCATGTTATTGATTTGGCTGGAATGAGCCACAAATTGGCTTTATGTCTTTATTTGGGGTAACTTATCTAGCTTGCATTTTTTGAATCACAAGTTTTTTATTAACCACAAGTACACACGATGAATGACGCAAACTTTTAGCATGAAAGTGCACGTCTGTTTTTTTAAATTCATATTAAAATGCTGTCTTTATGTGATGGTGAGCTAAATTTTGCCTACTCTAATCCCTTCAGTGGGAGCAAACCTTCGCAGCTGTACAACTGATAACAAGAACCCTTTCTCTTGCCAACCTTGAGTTCAACAAAAGAGGCTGCGCTTTTCAAGAGGAGAGAGCGAATTTTCTTTCCTTCTAAAGTACGGCGCATGGGGAGCCAGCCAGGAAACTTTGACCACTTAAAAGAGACTTGATCAAGAGGTGATTAGTGACAAAATGAGACAGATGGAAGATAATGTCCTCAACTAAACGTAAAATGAAAGGCCAACTCCTTATAGTTGTCTGCTGCTGCTGTACAGACACTTGGGAGAGCGATTACACACGAGGAAGGATTGGCTCTCCTCATCGCTTTTTTAATTGCCTCTAGCCTTTTAATAGCAACTATCTATCAATTTTCCTCAGCCAAAAACCACACTGAAAATCCTCACTTTCGCAGAGATAACATTGAATGCGTCCTCTTTCCACTGGCAATAACAGCACAACATCCAACAGTTCAAATCCTCGAGTCGCTCAATCACAAGAGCGGCCCGTCTTGTTGGATACATTTCAATCATTTTCTTCAGGAGAGAGCAGCGATAGAAATAACACACAGCGTCCAATTTCTCAGGCCTCATAGTAACTAAGGAAGAGCAGTACAGACGTAAAATATGCAAAAGACAGAACGCACTACAGCCAAAACGATTGTATTATTCAGAGGAAATGGGGCTGTATGACATGATTGCAGTGTACGCCAAAATTAAGAAACAAATGGGTGCGGTTCTGCTCTTGGGGCAATTATGTTAGCGTTTAAGTTTTAGCTTCAATGTGTTTTCAAAGAAGGGCTGCTTGATAGGAGTTTGCAGACCTAATGTAAAACAATGCTTTAGGTCAGTAGCTCTGGCTGCACTGGGTCAATGAACAGGACTAATCTTTACAAAAGTTTTGCCAATAACCACCAGTGAAACTAACATATGGTGAGCTTAAAGTGTTTTGCCCAAAGAACAAACGATTCCAGCAGCAAGGATTGTTAAAGTCATAGAAGACATATTAGGTAAAAGAGACTTGCACAAGCTTTTAAAGAAGACATATTGTGCTTCTGTTTTCTATATAGTTTGCATCTAGACTTGCGGATCATTATGTTATATTTTGGACATCTTAAATTGCAATAATGAGCTAAAACAAGTTTATATAATAAGTCCCTTTACTTCCAAAATGTCCTCAAAATACATTGTCAAGTCACATTTCATTGACACATAAGAGCATTCATAGGTATAATGCATAGTTTAGTGTTACAAAACAACTAGAATCTTGGTCCAAACGTTCTTGGCGTCCATGACAGGTTAAGTTGGCCCTCTGAGGTAACACGTCTTCCCCTCATGTTATTGGACCCTTTGCACCACCACCATCAGGCTGAGTGAGAGCGTTGTCACTTGGCTCTAACGGACGATCAAACAGGAACAAAAAGCTAGAGTGAACAGCCTAATTCTTTAAACAAGGAGCTGAGGGACTGAACTCAATCAGCTCACAGCATCTTTGAAGCTTCACTTTGGATTAAGGCCAGACTCTGGGTTTAATGACAAAGCCCTTTGGTTTTCCCTAAAAGATGGAGGATAGACTGTCTGCTTAAAAGATCTGTGGAAAAAGCACTCAATCGTGAACAAAGTAGTGCAAGTACAATTTTGTTCTGCATTTTGATTCAAGTTGTCCGAGATGGTTTAAAGTACCAACTCTAAAGTGAAGTTTTTTAATTGAAGAATCTGATTTTTGAGCTGCTAACAGATTAGACCCATTTCAACTAAATTACCCCTTATGTGCATGCAATTCTGTCCCTTTTGGGTGGAATCCCTCAACTTATATCATCCATTTTAGAATTCAGCATTACTTCATGTACTTGCACCTTTTTCCCCTCAACTTTTCTTTACGAGACTTGTGCAAAACTATGATTTATTGGTGTCACATGTAATCTACCAACAAATTAAAAAGGTGAACAATGTGTACAATTTTCCGATAGATTTTCTGTTTTATGGAATAGATAACTATGTCAAGGCCATGCTGTGAAAAGATCCAAGAAAATCAGCAGCATCTCCATTAAAACAGCCGGTGGAGTACCCCCTATGAGAAAAGTTACATAGTGCACCTTTAAGTAATAATTAGAAAAACCTGTCACATACCTTTAGCAATTGATTTTCAACCAGTGTGTCTTGAAGTATTGCCAAGTGTGCCTTCAAAAATGCTTAATTTGAGTTAACAGATTCATGTTTGTGTAACAGGTTAATTAATTATAGTATAATTACTCAAAATTGTTCTTTTGCTACACAACGCAGAAGTACAACTGTTACTTGGATTTAATTGAATAATACGTCAACCACAATTACCAAATTTTAAGAATTAGACAATGGCGCAGACATGATCCATTATGTTATTTACCTTTTTTTTTTTTTTTTTTTACTTAAAAGGTCTGGTTTGTCAACGCTTTAGTAGGTAGTGTGCCTCTTTTCAACGAAAAACAGTGTGCCGTGAGGTTGAAAATCACTTTCTCTACTGTCTAATGACCAGTGATGCCTAGAGTGTAATTCTGGTAACGTCCACATTTTTCTTAAGGCATGTATTGACAACTGTGGAAGAGTATTTCACAATGTGTGTTATAGTATTTGACACTAGATTAGGGTGTGCTGACAGCATTGAGCCATCCACAGTCTGCCCTGCATCCGTAAACAAAATCCAAGTCTTTGGCCGACTGTGAAGAAGAGCATCAATCTACATCACATCAATGTCAACAAGTTATTGCTAAAAACCACTGTCGCCCGCCCGCTCCCTCAAACCCAAATGCATGCAGTGACAGATCCCATTTCCTCTCACACAAATGGCCCGTCCCAAAAGGAGATGAGGCGCGTGCTCTGAGCCGAGTAAACAAACCGACTCAGCAATTTTAATCATTCAGGACAAACCCAAGTCTCACTGTGTAAGAAGAATCCAAGGCAGTTTGGAGCTAATTAAAAATCAGTGAGAGAATTGGAGTTTGTTAATCCTTTCCCTGCTGTGATCGTGAAGTGAAGCCGTCAATGCCAAGGAAAACGCTCGCAGAAACTTCACTCTATAAGATAGGATTTTTGGGGAAAGGTGCAATATGCAGAGCTGAACCACAGATGAAGAATTTCTCAACTTTTTCAATTCTTTTATAGCAGTAGGAAACCATTTTTATAGCTTTTCATGCTTTTCAGTTTGGTGCAGATGCTCTGTCAGTTCACCACTTAGTTGAGAGGTACAGATCTTTCGCCAACAATCTTGTCAAGAATGTAAAAACATTATGAAACACTCCTAGATAACTTCTGACATTCTTAAAACGATTATAAGGTCAGAAAGCACAATTAGGTGGTCACTTATAGACGATATATAGAAACCAGTTATATAGAAACCAATTTATGTCACTGACAGAAGGCAAAATACCCTAACCCCTCCAAAAAATCTACATCCACACAGTTGTTAAAAAAAACATGAACAGCAATAAAACAATGCAATATAAAATATAAATAGCCAAATTAAACCCTTTCATACTTAGTTCAACCGTCTACAGCTCAAATCTTAGCGTAACACAGAAAAAAATACTAAAGAAGAAGAAGAATGAGCCCTTCAGACTGGGTTACTAGATCCTACCACAAAAAAAAAAAAAAAAAAAAAAATGTTTGCAATGACAAAGACTACAAAATAATACGATGTAAAAACATATTTTAATACAATACAATAAATATTTCAACAAAAAAAAGTAAAATGTTTTGATATTATCACTTTTTTGTCAGTACTTGCTCAATGAGTATCTAGTTTCAATAAAAGTAAATTCTTTAGTATCTGGGTATTGATTTTTTTTTAACAATCCAGCAGTTGTGATCCTAACCCATGTACTGTATATCCAACGATAAAAATTACTGAGGCATAAACATCACAGACACCAAGCTAACTACAAATAACACCAATAAAGTTTAAGACACGTTTATCCCCTGTATTTTAAGGCAGAAAGCAGCAGTGGATTTCCTCGGGGACTCAGATGTAGTAGCTGGAGTTGGGGGGATGAGTTGGATGAGTTTGGGCCGGGGGAGGGATGTTAAGAGGATCCTTGCACCTCGGGTAACAAGCAGAGCAAAGTGAATGTGGTGTGGAGACTTCTAATCTGCGCCCGGGCGATCTCCCAGGGCTTCTCCCGCTGCACTGGAAAGGACACAACAGGATTACAGCTCACTGCCGCAATTTATTAAAAGCCCCTCGGACACCGGATACAACACTTGCCACATTTCTCAGCTCAGGAAAATCAGCTTGTGTCAAATCAAGACTAAATTCACCACAGGAGGAATAGGGACGTCGGGGCGGACCAGAACAAACAAGTGTAATGAAGAAGAGAAAAGCCATTGCAGGGTCAAAGAATCGCAAATTGTCATAGGTTGAGGGGACGTAATAAAACTGGAGAAATCTCACAAATATAAACTACATTATTGCCACAAGCCGAGGGAAGAAATTGAGAGAAAAAAGGTGTGTGCAATAAGAAAACAAGAGGCCTCGTTAAAATAGGCGCAAAAGCCGGACGCAATTTCTCACACGGGTGTAAAAAAAGATGACGGTTTTCCTCATTCAAGTAAATAAATATGACAAACGCTGCAATTTGAGCATTTGATTGGGACTTTTAACTCTTAAATCCACTTACAAACACTAATAATATGCTGTTTTCCTGCAACATGTTGGTGCGGCCTCCAACATACATTCCACCGGACCAGAGCGCTCCACAGCAGTGATCCATCAAACTGGCACTGTCTCGTTCTTTAAGACCTGAAAAGCGGAGACTGCGGGGTCAGTTGCGTATAAGGATCTTAGATAAGGCGGTACTCCGATGCGTGATCTGTCATCCATCAAAGTCCAAAGCGAAAATCAGCGTTGGTTAACCTGCATCAGACGCTCGATCTAAAAGCTGCGTGTCACAATAACTTTATACGTGGCTTTACTGTCACAGACATTCAATATAAGAGCAGAGGCACAAATACCTTTGCACTTGCTGAACGCTCATTTACACTTAATTGCAGAAGAACTAATACACAAATTATCCAAAAGTATATGAGATGCAAACATGGAACAGAGATTGACTGAAAGTTATAAAGACTAAAATACAACGTGAAGTTAAGGCGCTGCAAACACAACCATTACAAACTGACAAAAAGACAAAGCAACGCGTGTTTGATTCGTTACGCTACAAATTGGTCAAGCCGTTCATAGAGAAAAATGGTTGACCAGAGACCATTTGAGAGATGCAGCAAAGTTGTTAATAGACGGTGTTTCATCACTAGAAGAAAGCTCATTGAAGCGGAGATGATTTTCAGGCCTTCTTCAATATTACAGTTCTGCTTTACAGCTCACTTCACAGGCTGCTACAGTTTATGTCCTATTAACTCACTTTCCTCAGCGCTGATGCAGGGGCTCGCAGGGGGAGGGCTGATCGTAACACCTTGGACTGTTTCAGTGAGGGATGGTGTTGGTAGAAGACTAGACATATCCTTCAGTGAGAGCCGAGGTCCAGCTGACAGTCTGAACAGATGGAGTGACATGGTTTTGACAACGTTGACTTATTGAGGTCTGATCCCGACATAGATCAGAACAATGAGGGCTTGATGATATTTTGTGCTGTTTTTGTTGCTCTAAGGTGGAAGATTTGTTGGATGTACATTAACAAATTACTACAGTCATTATATATTTTATTTGTGTTTATTTAATGGATGAAATTATGTATTTAAATATTTTGAAATGTGATCATGATAATCTAATCAAGGAGGCAGTTACATATCTAGTACACTGCTAGAATCAAACAAAGAAATCAGTGCAAGCAATCCGTGGAAAACACTCCATACATACATTTAACATTATTAAACACTATTGTAAAAAAAAAACAAGTCTGTCCCTTACCAGTTCAGTTTTAATTGGACCTAATAGAGCTTTTACAACTTGAATTGATAGAGTTATAGAACATTTTATTGGCTTTATGTGGGAGTAATCAACCTCTCCTTGGCTTGTGGGCACCGTGTTTTCAGGCTGGAATGAAGGAATTATTATTAACACTTATTACGTTTCAATAAAAGAAATGTACCAAGAAATAAAGTGGAATACTTTTAATTCAAGGAGAAATAGTTGATATCATAAATTCAACAAAAGTGCTAACCTTGTGCGCTAAAGGTCGGACAGAGCTTTCTGACAGGCGCACGTGCAGATGATTGAGGATGGTCAGGACACAGAGGAGCAGTGACACGTATCCATCTTTCAGACAGCGAACAACAGGACTGACATAGCAACACTGATCACAGCTTCGGCTCCGGCAATTCAGACAGAACAAAATGTCACCCATGAACAAGGTGAGTTCAAACTGTCAAAAAAGTAATTAGTACTACTTCACTGCTACTGCTGCTGCTACAAATTAGCCTTTAAACTATAGTTTTTCTTTAGTTTTAGGTGTGATTTTCTTTTTAGTATCCAGTTTTAATACTTGTTTTAGGATCAATTAGTATCTCTGTATCTTTTTCATTTTCAGAGGAGTCCTGGCCCCAGAGAGGACTGAAATGCACTTCTTGGAGGAAATGAACACAGACATGGGGAGAATATACAAACTCTACAGAGAAAAGCCTCGCCCACGCTGGTCACAACCGCCAAGACAAAAGTCAAGGTTACGTGTGGTTCTGAAGGCAAGATTCCAGAGCGTAAATGTTATAATGCCTTATTTGAAGAGCTCGAATAAGGCATTATAACAGAAAATCTAAAGTCAAACATTTCTGTGCCAATGGCATCTATTTGTGTCAAAGGAATGGCATTAACTATTTTAAGTAAAATAAAAATGTGAAACTTTCTGTGGTACACTTGATACTGTTTTTTACATTACAAATTAAATTATATTAAAGTATTTGTGAACTATCAAACTTTTACAATGCAACAGTGCTAAACCAGGTTAGCTATCTATTGTTGCAATAACTGAGGTTTTAAAATGTCACATTTAACAGCCAGAACCTGCGTTTTTACTCAGACTGCAACTGTGCTTTCAGCCTATTTTATTGGAAAGGCATGTTGACTATAAATTGAGCGGCTGCAGAAGGCAGTTCTTATCAAAGATGAGGGTGAATTATGGTGGTTTGGTGCATTTAGAGTTTAGGAGCTGAAAAGCACTGAGATGTGACTGAAATTTGACGCGTTCATTTTGAAGTATTTCATCATAAAAAAGGTGGACAAAGCACACACTGCATTAGTTGTGGGTTATGTACCTTCTTTTTTACAATACAGAAGTAAATTCTGGGTATTCAACATAACTAAACAGTTCTTAAATCAAATAAACACTGTAGTTCTAACATGGTCTCCCAGAACTCACCAGGCATCAATTTGTTTGATACCAATTACCACTACATTTGTTTTTTTTCAGTTCTGTGCAAATACAAAGCTCAGTGAATGGAGGAATGATGAAATGTGCAAGTTAAAAGGATTATATCATGCTTATGTGACTTTTTTGAAATGTTAACCGAGTTCTAACTCTGTTCCCTCATCAAAAACATGCTTGGAGTTGAATTTTGTTTCATTCAAAATAGTTTGGTTAATCGTGGTTAGAAAATCCTCTCCCTTCGATCGTCTAAAACACTCCATTCTGAAGTTCTGCGATGTGTGATGTTTTCTCGATGTGTGTCTTGGCTCTGAGAATCTTCTGCGCCGTTTTTAAATCCATAAATAATCACGGGACTCGCTCTGAGCATTTCTGCCGTCTAATCAGGATCCTTACACCTGTGTGGCTAGTGAACAAATCCCGGAGAACTTCCCAGTCGTTTATTTTTAACTTGTGTAATTCCCTCTGCAGCCAGTAGATAGCGCCAAACAAGAGATACAGATGCTAATTTTGTTTTTATAAACCTTTCTCGGTTCTAAAACAAGAGATGCCAAACTAGAGGTACTCAAGAGCATTTTTTTAAAGGCTAAGAATACAAATAAAGTATAATATTTGTTCTTTGAATCACATCGTAAATAATTGTGCTACATCCTACATGGCAGTCTCATACAGCTCTTATTTACGTCACTGCTGTTTGTCGAAAGCTATTGCTACACTGCACACAGTCACAAATCATTTCTAGTCTGTACAGATCCAACAGCCACAACCAGCATAATGTATGTATTTGGCCAATGTCCTGAGCTGAAGTGAGATTGAAAATATGTTCAGCCTGGAAGCAGCAGGCTATTACATCAACAATAACAGACTTGAGCAGTGTGGACATTGTTGGCAGTCACTCACATACTCTTGGAATAAACCGGCTTCAGTTCCAAGCTGAGAAGATGTTGCTATTTTCGACCCAAAATCATGCAATCTCCTGCGCCTCTGCACTGGCATTTGTCTCCCCTTTGAAAAACACTTGCCCACAGTTTCCAGTCAAACGAATGGTGTCAGCACAAACAGGTTTAGGCTGAAAGCTGAGCCCATAAATCACTGCTCGCTCCGACTGTGATCTGGTTTGGTGCCGTTTCTGTTGCACTTGTTGGGAAAGCAATCGGCGGCAAACTTAATCAGACTTCTGCAGTTCGTTCAACCTTTTGCTGCACTGCACACAACTCATAAAACAGTTATATTCACAATGCAGTGTAAACAACATATCAGGTGGTGAAACTGGGATACTGTCGCTGGGGAAAAACGAGAACTACTTTTAAGGTTTTTGACGTTTTAGATTAGGATTGTACAATTTTATTTTGAAGAAATAACTGACGTTGTGAACTGCCATAAAGACCTTTTTTTGCAATATTTTAACCTTATAATTAATGAGCTTTAAACCTTGTTACAATGGTATTTCCTCATCATTAGCTTACACAAAGTTATTTAGATTGATTCATGCATGTTTGAGTAACCTTGTCAAGCAACTTTCCCCTATGCCCTTTCCCCGCCCACATCTCTGTACTTAGTTGTGGTTATTTGAAAAATGAACACTCTGAGTGACACATATGAGGTTCATAAATGTCTCGTAGCCACTGCTCAATAATTGATAAATGTAAATGACAATCGGCTGCTTGTTACGGTGAAATGTCACTATGAAGAGTTTATCAGTTCTGCAGTTTTCAATAGGAAGTCTGGAATTTTTTTGATAACTAAGCCGTTTAGATCAATATTACGGTTTACAATGAACAAAACGTAAAATTGTGATGTACGTTATAGTTCAATACTAAATGTCTGAAAAAAATAATACTATGTCTCCTTTAATCAACCACAATTAGGATCACAACAGGATAATTAAGTCTATTTTATTATTTCTCCACTTATTTATAACTGTGTGGTTACAGTATTATGAAATTAAAAGAGAACAATGTATTAAACAATGCAGAGACTAATAATGTTGTCTATATTTGTATTATGTATGTATGTATGTAGCAGAGTCTCTGAATGCAAACTATATTTCAGCCTGTGATGATAGTGCAAACAGAGGCCGCCGCGGCTTTGTGAAGCTCGACATGAAAGGCATTATTTACTGGGGTTATAAGTTCAAGGGGATGTGAAGAGAGAGAACGAGTTAGGGAGCTGGAAAATGTAAGCTTCTGCAGCTCAGTCTCCTCTGCTTGTCTCAATAAATTCAAGAAATCTATGATGTACGTTTGATTTAGGAGTAACACATTTAATCAGGATGACAAAAGACATTTTCAGAATTACATGAAAGAGGACACAGCCTTTGTGAAATAAGATGCACAGGGAACAGAAAACATAGTCAATAAATTTGTTAAATTTAACTCTTCTGGACAAATGACAATTGTGGAAGCTCAAAGGGACTTCTGGGTACTTGTTTAAAATCTATACAACTAGGACAGCCAGAGGACATAGATGAACTAGAAACCGCACAGATGTTGTGTAGAAAAACGACAAGCATTGACTTTTAGAGACAAAATATTCCATAAAACATGAACTTGAGTGAGCCAGCTGGTGTATTTTTCAAACTGGAAATACCCTCAGAAAAAGCCTGATATCTAACCATGCAGAAAAATGAGAAGAATTGAAAGCATCTGTTTGCAAACTTGTTATTGCTTTGGAAATGTCAGTGTAAAGTGCAGTTCATTTCAGCAAAACATTTCCTCATTCAGAGAAACAGAAAAAGAGCCAAGTCACAGGCTAATTTAGTGCGAGCGTCTGTTAGTCCTCACCTGCAGATAACACAACAGCCAACAGTGAGCACCACAGATTGCCTCATATCAATGTCCTTCTAATTTCACGTTGAGAAGTTATGTGCATCTTATTCAACAAAACACGCTGTGCCCCAAAAATGTGTGGATGAGACCACTGCCAACACACACAAAATGATAAAATATAGTTATAAGACCTAAAAAAAAACGTGTTCAGGAGTAAATTTTCTGTCTCTCGTCATGGAAAGGCCACATTAAATAATAACACACACTCGATTTCTCCATATAGTTTCTTTCATGAGCAGTTTTAAATGCAGCACTGTTTATTATTATATGAAAGCAATCAGTGGCTATGTTCACGTGCACTCTGATTGTTATCCGATTTCTGGACCTATACGATTATTAAAACCACATGCAAACTGCAAAATCTGATCAGAAAGAACTTCGATTACAGAAATATGGTAATAATCAGATTTTGTTCATGTAACCGCAGTCACTGAAATAAACTGAAACATGCACCGTTGGTAAAACCTTTAAGCTAAGGTTGGGAGGACACATTTTAGTTCAGGTAAAATTTGTTGCATGTAATTATTGCACTTGTATAATATATATAAGCACTGAAACTTATTTATCATTACTGAACCTTTCCAAACAGTACACAAAGGAATGACCCGTCCCTGGTGAGGAGAACAGCTCTGATCTGGGGTCAGCTCTGAGGTGCTCCCTGGCTCTGGGCTCATCTGGACTGGGTTTATGGGGATTTGGCTGCTCCTCCCAGGGAAGGACTTCAGTCAGATTGACCCACCTACAGATCCCCATTCTCTCCTGGGCCAAGTGTGGCACAGAGGGACATCCACTCTGTCACTGGACGGGTCTGTTGTAGTCGCACGATCGTGATAAGCAGCGGGGATGAAAAGGGAGGGTTGAAGAAAGCTTTACAGGTGCCAGTTATTACAGGGTTGTTGGAAGCTGCATGTGCCCACATGCTGAGTCCGAAGAAGTAATTCCCTCATTGTTACACCTTCAGTTCCTTTTGAATGTAGCATCATGACAGAAAAGGAGATATTGTACTGGACTTATATGACTGAGAAAATAAGATCGCTAACTAGCTATACAGGATAGTGCATCCTAAAACAATGAATGTTCTCTCTTTCTTTCTCTCTTTCTTTCTCTCCCGTCTCTCTTTCTCTCTTTCTCTCTTTCTCTCTCTCTTTCTCTCTTTCTCTCTTTCTCTCTTTCTCTCTTTCTCTCTTTCTCTCTTTCTCTCTTTCTCTCTTTCTCTCTTTCTCTCTTTCTCTCTTTCTCTCTTTCTCTCTTTCTCTCTTTCTCTCTTTCTCTCTTTCTCTCTTTCTCTCTTTCTCTCTTTCTCTCTTTCTCTCTTTCTCTCTTTCTCTCTTTCTCTCCTTCTCTCCTTCTCTCCTTCTCTCCTTCTCTCCTTCTCTCCTTCTCTCCTTCTCTCTTTCTCTCTTTCTCTCTTTCTCTCTTTCTCTCTTTCTGTCTTTCTCTCTTTCTCTCTCTCTTTCTCTCTTTCTCTCTTTCTCTCTTTCTCTCTTTCTCTCTTTCTCTCTTTCTCTCCTTCTCTCCTTCTCTCCTTCTCTCTTTCTCTCTTTCTACACTGCGGTGGCAATAACTACGCAAAGCCCTTAACCACAGCACAACTGGCAAAGCATTAGAGCATGATTTTTTTTAGAACCACTCAAGATACTTCTAAAGTTAACATTTCCTTGAAACTATTCTGTCATAAATGCATTTACCACTGGTGGCCAGACAATAATGAGGTTCAACAACTCTCTTTTTACATTGGATTATGGCTTGTGGTTTTTTTTACGTGAGTTTTACCTGCTTAAAACAAAATAATCAATTTATGACATGCAATCCCAACCTTTATTTTGATAACGATCACTACTGAATTTTTCCCCAGCTGTCTGCTCTGTACAGAAAAACCCAAAACTCATAAAATAAATGTTATATTGTTTAAATGTGTGTTACACTGAATGAAAATCAGTCATTTCATCACTCTTTCCATATAGTTCTCAGTGTCTTAATAATAATCTTGAACTGGGTGAAAACTACTCTGCTTTGTACCAAGTTTAATTTGTGCAGTATAGAACTTTTACTTTGAAAGATTATATGACCAAATCACGAGTTTACAAGAATTCCCCCAAAACAAGAAATGCTGTGGTGTTATTTATAAGCATGTATTTTAGTTTCAGTGGAAGGTGCAGCCTGTGCATGTTACAGAATGATGAATGGTCCATACCTGACACAAAACGCACCGTCAGACTCTGCTCTCTCAAAACTAGACATTTAGACCTGCTTTTCCACCGTCCAATTCTCTAATGAAGCACGAAATAAAACACTATCAACGTCTACACAAGATTATGGCCCCCCAATATACTCTGCTACAATGTACTACGCTCATGGTGTTTTTGTATTCTAAAGTTTTCCAGCTAAAACCTTTATTTTCCAGACAAGCGCACTCACACTTTTATTCAATGTGGGAGGAAATGGAAGACATACCGTTTATAATAAGCAAATGGTAAATTGCATATAGCCCAGGGATATAGAAATGCATGTTTTATAAGCCGCTAGATGTTGCTTTCAAGGCCTGTGCAGCTTTTAACATAACAGGGTTCTTACACAGCAAGAATGCACTATTGAGATGTGAAAGCTCTTGAAAATGATATGGAGAAAATAGGATTACATTAACATAATAGTTAACATGGCATGTAAAAACAACAAATGTACAGGCAAATGATAGACAGAAATGAATGAGTGGATTCAAACACAAACCTTATGTTCATGGGTGAATATTTGAGCCGCTAAACCCTGTCATCTCACACTGGGAAGAGATGTACTAGAACATTTTATCGGACAACTTTGATAGATACTGACCACTGCACACTGGAACAGCCAACAGGAGCTGCAAGTTTGAGATTTTCTGACCAACATTTCTAACAGTGCAAATTGGATTTTTTAAAACTCATGCAAGTCGTTACAATTGTTCCAAATTTTGAAACACACAGAAGTAGACTTGCTGTCAACTAAAGCACAAGTAATACACTTTACAATTATTGCAAAAATGTGCCCATGAAAATACAATTCTGTTCAAATTTCAATTCAATTTATTTCTGTAAAGCCCAAAATCACTGTTCTAAATTATAAGAGTGCATGTTCTGCCCTTCAAAACAGAGAAATATTACTACACATAATATTTAGTCATTTTAAACCGTAAAACTAAATGCTGCACATTAAAAATACCATAACATATAGATTGGTCTAGCCATTATTCTTTCAATTAATCGATTAGTTGTTTAGAACGTGGAAGTCCAAGTATGAGATTTTTACTTTATTTGACCCAGATAAAGCTGAACTGAGGTCGGTTTGAGGATGTCCCAGTGGAGAATATTTACAGATGAAAGGGTGTTTTAATTCAAAATACAACATTTTCATTTTTGTGTGCCTCCTGCTCCGTCTTGGTCTCTTGTTTCATGGCATGTTTTGGAGTTTGTGTATGGATCAGTTAATGATTATTCAATGACTTTCAGTTGACTATTTCTACATTTGATTATTTGTGATTTATTGATAAACTTGCCCTTAACTAGAATTATGTTCATTTTGAATTAGTCCATAATTGAGCAGCTCTACTGACAAACACATCCTGCATTCACAGCTGTCCAGACCCGGCTGCATCTGTAGGAGTCTTTGGTTCTGTCCTTGAATCAGAATGATTTTTACAGCTAAAAACACTTCTTTGACGGTTGGGTTTGTGTGCCACAAACACATTGCAATCGCTGGAAAACTGTCTCCGCCGTCTCAAAGTCAAATATCAGCTTTTATTTTTAGTTTGCCTGGTGACTTTTTATTTATTTTTTCCAAATTACTTCAACCTTCTATGCTCTGAACGTAGAGTCAGTCTATTACATTTGAATTACAACTTTGTTTCTTCTTTTTTCATTGTATTTCTATGTTGAAGTGTAGGAAAACAATGCAAACTTAAGGCATGAAATGCGACTTTTACAGTGAGTTGTGGCTTTAGATATCCCCATATGGTTGTTGTAAGTATTTTATAATAATCAGTATCTAATATAAACTTAATTTACACTCAAACAAACACAAATGTGAATCATTTTTATACACTTTTAGAAGCATCAATACAAACACATTAGTTACAAAATTGGTCTCATAATAACAGTTTGGTAATCACAATGTTTCTCCTCCCAATATTTATAAAACTGAAATATTATTTGAGAACATTTGTGCTCTGTTCTGCTCCCATTTTTATATGGCGTAAACTTTGTTACAGTCAACAACAGCTCTTTGCCAGTAAGAAAATCAATTATTTTTGGATTGTATTATTTCACTATTTGGGCAAAAGTTTCGTCTCTAACCCTCTCTACTGTCATACTCGGACATATTGTGATTCAGCTGCAGCTCTGACCCACCTTTAGTCACAGACTCTGCTTTGGCACATTTTACAGTCAGTGAAGACTATTTCAACGTCAAATCCAATCTTCAAACTTATGTGTACAAAGGTAAAATACATAAATCATTCAATCACAGAGAGCTGTGTGGAGTTTGTGGAGGCTCTGGATTGAACTGATCCATACTGAACAAGGACGTTAAGCCGAAAACATAGGCAAAAGATGTACACCACCAGCCGCCACTGGATGCAACTATCACTTGGGCTGATAGTGTTATGGCTGATGAGTGAATCAGAATCAGAATTACTTTTATTCATCCCTAGGGGGAAATTCTTTTCATTAAAGACATGCAACCGACCAGCAGAAGAAAACAGAAGTTCAAAATAAGATAAATATTAGACTAAACTTGTTCAAAATAACAAACTAAATTACAAATCAGTATCTAAACAGAATAAGGGATAAAACAAAATAGAGCCATTTTATCAACTAAATCCCTGGTGTTAAGAATACATTTTAACTTAACTTATAAACTATCTATTTCAATAATTAAACCCCTAGTAAAAGTTTACATGTATTTAACTTATAAAGTCCTCCTCACAAACTAATTACATATTTACATGATAATGTACAGTTAAAATAAATGTATTTGATATTGCACAATACAACTGCAAACTGTACAGGATCATGTACATATGCTTTTGTGACACATAAGTACAAAGCGTATGGTAACGTGCTCAGACTGTCACTGAGTAAGTGTCACACAGAGCCCAAAGCCCAGAGCAGCTCTCCATCTGTGCAGCTGCTCCTCCAACCAACAACTGTCGCTCATCCACATGACAACATGGCTTTGTTACACACTGGCTGCCAAAGTATACTGACATTACATTATTATTATTAATTGGTTAATGCAAAGAATGTACAAATTAATTTGACAGCATAAGTTAAAAAAAACATTCATCTGCATTTTCAAAAACTACAGGAGGAAATATGTCCTAAAGGTCAGTTGTTTCTAAAGAATATAACTGTATACAAATCTCATGGTGCAATGATACCACAATATTAATTTTACGGTACAATATTTATTGCACTATTGTGGAGAGGCCGAGCAGAATTATAGAAATTATACATTTTCCTTTTAAAATGCTTTGAGAAATCCAGTTTCTTTACTTTATGTCTTCATAGTTTTTGCATTGGAATGGGGCAAAGGATCATGGTCTATTCTGCAGTTTCTCTCCGTTTCTTAGCTGTTACTGCAACAAAATAATGCATTGAAGCAAATAACCTGAGATATGATACATTACGACAGCTCACAATATTGTTGTGAGACTTTTGGTGACACAACATCATAAGACTGAGGTTATTGTTATATCACTTGTGCTTCCCAACCTTTTTTCATCTTATGTACCCCCCAAGCTTTTATTCACACTCCAAGTACCCCCTACAGTCCAGGTACTATAGACAAATACATCTGTTTACTATAGAATATTGGGAGTTATTACCATTATAAATTCTGAAAGAAGAAAAAAACATCAACAAAAAATTCACATCAACAGCACATTGACGGTTTTTAATCATGGTTCTTTGTTCATGTTCAATTAGGATCCACTTCCTTAATCCTCTTGATGATCCTAATTGTGACAGTAGCAGAGAAGAGTTTATTGACGAAGCTTAAGATGACCATTAATCATATCAATCACAGCAGACCTTTTACATTCACAAAGACCCAGACTGACGTGGGAGTGTTTCAGCAGCTACAAATAACACAAAAGACAGTCTGAACTTAATTTGCACCCAATTATTATGATGTTATTCTTGAAAATAAAGAGGAACGTGTTCAGAGCCGGCACGATAATACGAAGGAAACTAGAATGCTTAGAGAAAATCAATCTGTTTGTGTTACTGCCTAATAGATTAAAATATACAACATTCTCGCACTGTTGTTCCACGAATACAATTATTTTATGCAACATTACACTCTATTATTATTGTGTCTTATGTTTAAACAAGATACACTGGGCTTGACTGCCTTCCAATACAAATTTTAACAAAAGACGAAGTACTACTGGAGCAAAAAACTTTTTTCATAAATTTTCCACAATTTCCCGTCCATTATTTGTACATTCAAGCAGTGTGAAAAATCCATTAAGCTGTTGTAATTGGTTAAAGTAGATGTTTGTAGTCCACAGAGTAATATGACTGAGTGCTTTCCTTGGAGCACTTATCAAGCTGTTTTACATTTCTCTCCATGATGAAATGCTTTGGGAGGTAGAACAGAATGCACGGCCAGTCACACACAATCATCAGCGGCACATTTTTACAAAATCAGCTCCACAGCAACAGCGCCGCAGTGATAAAGGAGAGGTGTGCAGTTTGAGAAAGGCATCGTCAAGTATTAAAGGAGTCGTACATTTTGCAACAGGCGGTGAATCCGAAATAACACTGACAAATTGTGTGTGCGCGAGTGGAATAAACGCAGATTAGGCCAATGCTGAAGCGCTGTAATGGAACTGTAATGCACTCCGCGAAAACTAAACATTCATCACAAAACCTCTCTACACAGAATTGTACCAAATTAGGATTTTTGGTGATTGTTTATGGGTGTTGGGAGAAATTAACTCAACTTAAAGGGCCCATGACAGGTTGAAATACACATTTAACTAAAATGCAGTAAAGATAAATAAATTCAAATTTCTACTAAAATCTTTACAAATGGAACCCCAGTTTAGCTGTTTTTTAGGTTTTAAATTTTACTTCCTGGTTGTAAAGTATGACATCACACTAGGAAATTACCATAGCAACCACACTGTACATTGGGCCAAAACTCATCTAATGTCACAGATTTTGTTAATTTGACAAAAAGAAACACATGTGAACACCTTTATTTTGTTGAATCAAAGTTTAAAGGGTCAAAAAGGTAGTTTATTTTGTGTAAATTATGCCTGACCTTTGTCTCCCCAGTGTGATGTCATCGATGTGTTTACTTCCTGTAATTGTCGACAGATTTTTCAACTTTTCTCCACAAACAGTGACCCAATTGGTGCAAAACTATAATTTGTATTAACAAGAGGTATTAACGCACTGAATAAAGTCAAAATTAGAAAATCATAAAAACCCGTCATACGCACTTTAATGTGTGGCCCTGCCCCCTTCCCCACCCACCCAAAACTGGTACTTGTTTGTAAAGAAATAGCCAAAAATAACCCCCACAAGCCATATCTCATTTTAATCAGAAAACTCTCAGCTGAATCAATTCCGGACTAAATGATATCAGCACAAACAACACGCCAATGTATTTTCAAATGCAAAAAGTCAACCGCTTTGTCGTATTGTAGTTTAAGCATTAGTAGTGATTATTTATTGTACAGGGTGCACGGTGGCAGAGAGAATCCAGGACAACAGCACACAGTCTCTCTGGGTGGAGCCTCTGTGTTAGCCCTGCGACGAGTTGGCCACTGTCCAGGGTGTACCCCGAGTCATTGGGATAGGCTCCAGTCACCCGCGAACCCTAACTAAAATTAACTGAAATGTATTGTATATTTTAAGCATTTTGGTGACGTTCTAGTAACTGGAGTCGACTGGAACTGCTTGGGCAATGGGTTTCCTGCTGATTTGTATTGATCGTGTTGTTTTTGCAGTTGGTTTTATCGTACAGAAAACAAGTCTGAAACAATACAAAGTTATAGCACGCAGAGCCAAAATCCCCATTATTACATGTTTGTGTGGGAGAAGCAGAGATAGTGTAGGAGTGGAGGCTTGGAGACATGTCAGATTTACCATATTGTCGAAAAGTCTACGCCAGCGAACCAAGGCTGGAGTTGACAATGCTTTAGAATAATTAAAAAGATGTACAATCCTGCCTGTATATAAAGTGGAAGAAAAACACACATCATAGTATAATATGACATGGTTGATTATATTGAATGTTGAGTCTGTTGAGATTCTCCTGAAGTGTTTAATGTCAGCGAGCCAACCCACTCGGCAGGTTAATGTGAAACTGTGGTTATATGGGCTTCTCTTCCATAAGAGCGGCTTTTTCAAAAGGGTAAATGAATCCGTATGTCATTTCAGTAATGTTCCAGTAATTAACTACTATTCAGTGTGAGCTTGACAAATCAAAGCTCGTGTTATTATAATGTCGAGCAGCTCAAGGTGACTTAATTGTCGCTGGAAGAAGTGCTCAATTTTGTTTGTAAAAGTACAGATATAGGAGCAATAAAAGGACTCAAGTAAAAGTAGCACATAAAAATGTCCTTATGAAAAGTACCAGTTTAAACATGTACTTTAAAGAAAAACTAACGTCTTTGTAAGCCTGTGTGGTGGTTGCAAATGTATTTTTGGGGCGTTTGACTTCTCTGCCGTCGCCCCCTGCTGTCTCTGTGTGAAAAAACAGCTGTAACGTTCCTGATGTCGACCTGAAGACAACTCTTCTGAAAAACCTTGGCTCTCTTTGTTATACTGGGTGACATGGGTTTTTTTTTTCGTATGTGATTGTGCGTCCTTATTTTAATAAAAAGGAAAAGGGAAAAAAGGAAGAAAAATGCTCATGGCGTCTTTTTACTCGGATTGTATTTTCACAAGAGACCTGCAGGGGGAGCTCTGTCACTGAAGTTACTTAGTTCTGCTTTAAGAGTAAAACGTTTTTCAAACTGATTTTGAGAACTTTATAAGATTTAAATGCTGTGATTTTGATACATAATTGTGCTGGTCTTTGGTCAACAGTAACAATTCCAATCAATGTATGTAAAACTGTCACTATGACCATGCTAAAACTAAACCCTCAAACCATATTTCAGTCCAGTTCAAACATGTAGTGCTAACCTGGCTCAAGCCAGATTGAACTGTGTATCACTCAGAATTAGTTCTACACATCATTTGTAGATTTGACGCATCATCAATCTGGACAGGTTTCCATTGATGTTGTTTGGGAAAATGTGTAACATCATGACATACATTTGAACTGATTGGTCACAGCATCGCGAAAGCGGAACAAGCCGAGAAATCAAAGAGAGAAAAGTACAAACTTCTTCCTCGTCCTCAAATGCACAAAGCACTTCTATGTGACATGTTTTCAAAAGAAAAATGGTTCGTAAATGTGATGAAATAGGCCGAAGTACATCCGTCGGTGGCGCCATGTTTGTTTAGGTTCGTCTAATTGACTTCCACCCAAACCACAATGCTGCGCTGTGATTGGTCCAGCACACAGCGGCTGGTGCAGCCCTAACAGCGGCACATTGCCCAGATGGATTCTCAAGAGTTTGTGAACTCACAAATATCGCGAGATTCATATGGCAGGGCCAGGTTTATGAAGTGCAGCAGAAAGTGGATACCTGATCTCAAATGTAATAGTAAAAGTAAAAAGTATCCATCATATCCAAGTATCCAAGGTTTCAGGGTTGTCACATGGTCGTTGTTTGAAGACCGAGACGTTTCGGCTTCTATCCAGAAGTCATGATTGACAATGACTTCTGGATAGAAGCCGGACCGTCTCGATCTTCAAACAGCATCCGGATGACCTTTCTATGATGGAACACATCTGGACGGATGAAGGATTACATCGACGATAAAAAGTACCCACTGTAAAAATCAATAAAGAACAGACAAATCTGACTTAAGTACAGTACTTTTACTTTTGTACTTTGTTATTCCACCTGTACATTTCCCATTGCTGTATTGCAGATCATGCACTAACAAGCAGGCGGACCCTCCTCCAGAAAGGTTAGATCGTGCACTTTTAAAAATCCTTGTAGATAATACTAGCCAAGACATTTCCCACCTTTATGCTCTGCAACAAGGAAAGAATCACTGCACATTCACTAGAGAAGTGAATGCAGCCCGCGGGATTGTCTTGTCCAAGGACACAAGGCTACAAGTGAGGATTTAACCACCAACCTTGATGTTTTGTGAACGGGGCGATGGAAAAGTCACATTAAAAACGCTCAAGTGTCATTTACAGAAAAAGACACAAAAAAAGGAGACGCGGGTGGACCTTGAATGACTACCTTTAACACTGTAGGAGCACACAGAAAGGGCTTTCAAGGCTTGAGCATCGCTTTAAGAACATTCTTTTTATCCAACAAGAATGTAATGTATTATTGATTTGTGGAAACTCTTCAACAGAGAAAGACAGAAATACACTGACAAAGTACAGAACACAAATTTGAACAGTATTTATCAAACTGCTCCTTCAGGGGGTACTTAGTTTTAAATATTTGCTGAATTTAGAATATTTTTCTCTTCTTTTGGGTTAGTCATTGTTTAGAGATATACAGTTGTGTAGTCCTATTTTAGACTTGTTTTAGTCCTGGTTTAGCCCTAATTAAGAAATTAAGACCTAGAATAGTCTGGTATTAGATCTGCTGGTTCCAGCCAAATATTCTTAGGTGGTACTAGAGAAGTTTAAGAATCACTGAATTAGAACAAACACCCAATAGATAGACAGGAAACCTTAATTAATCCCAAAGAAAATTCCATGCTGTTAGCTGCTCTCTATCATAGGCACAATTTATGTTCAATAGGAACAAATAAATAGAGATGGCAAAGGGAATAAAGGACTCACATCTTCAAGCCCAATGATTCAATTGATCTTTTATGCCAAACATTCTCACTTCTCCCAATGGGAAAAGACAACAAACAAAAACAACAACCGGTGATTATCCGCACCACTGGACACTAAAACAGCAGCAACATTTTGATATGACTACTACTACGACTACTACTATGATTACTATTATGACTACTACTACTACTATGACTACTACTACTACTACGCTACTAAGTAGGGGTGACCAATAAGCCAACAAATTAATATCACAATTAGTCTGACGCTTTTATCACAATTCATGTAAAAATAATATAGTTATTGTGCCTTACCAAAGAGGTATTTAAAGACACGTGCTTCTTGTTAGAGTTTACTCTTTATTGAAAATGGTTAAATCCTCTCAAGAGCATTGCTGGGGCTGAACAAAAGGTGGTGTGGTGTCTTTGTTTGAGCATAGTAGAGCTGCATTCAAGAGCTCTATATATGGCAATTTGACCAAAATAGCACATTGTCACAGTCAGTGTTTCTCATTTTATTTAAAGTGATTTGTTTGAGTAATCCTGCACTGTGTTGCATTTGAGGCTTGAGTGCTCAGACAATTTCATTTTTCTCTGCCCACTGCTCTGTACTTGCAATTATAGTTGTATAAAAAAAAGAAAAAACACAAATAAAACACTTAATTGTTTCATACTGTGAAATGCTTTAGTTATTAATTATGTCAGTTTTTAATTATCAAATCGTTTTAGATCAATATTACACAAAATGATCAATACTACGCCCCAAAAGCGTTAAATATGTAAATCCTAAGCAAAAACATTATTTTTTCCCCTCACAACATCATGAAAACATCTGCGTCTTGCCTCCATCACTGTGACTTTTCCCACATCTGATACATCACATCCTCCTCACGTCCAGAGGCTTGTTTCCACCAATCAGCTGTCACTTCCTGCAGAGCCTCGGACCAATCCCATCATGCCGCGCTGCATCTCATCAATGTGAGTTCATGGAAGCTGACAGGACAACAGCGCGGGAGACGGGACCTCGCTGCACCTCCCGTTCTGCAAAAGACACGAGTGGCAGAGAGAGAGAGCGAGCGAGCGGAGGCTGCTTCTGTGGTGTTAACATGGAGCCGCCTGTCACCCAAAAAACAAAACATCTGGCTGTTGGTCATTTTGGCTGGGAAAGCATTGACGGTAAAGTGAACAATTGGAATGTCCGTGTGACAACAGAGCTATTACTCCTGTACTTTGATTTGGATTTACCCCAACAACTACGACAACTGTGATAAACTACCTAACAACTACTACAACTGTGATTTACTAACAACTACTTCAGCAACATCGAGCACTACTACAAACCACACGTCTCTATGCAAATGTATTCTGCAAAAGATGGGTAGCTTTACTATTGTTACTTGTGCAAAACTGGATCACTGTAATTTCTGTCACGTTTGATTGGCAACAAGTGGCTTATACATTATTTAAATCATTTACAGCTAATTTAGCGACTGACAATTGCCCCAGTGTCGTAGGCCATGAATAATCGGTGGATGAAGTCTTAGTCGATCAAAGTTTTTATTAGTGGAGTAATAACGACAATAGTTCTTTACCATTTGGACTCAGAACAGCAGAAAGGAGAGGGCATGGAGTGAGGTAGTTGGAGTTTTTTGGAGTAAATGGTGCGTTTTTTTTTAACATATCGTCCCCTTAGAATTGCGTTTTGGCTAATTCCGATATTGAGGCGTAAGGTTTCCGCCACTCACATAGGACAATGGAATGGAATGTTTCATATAAACAAAAAAAAGCACCAAACTCAAAAAACTGTTGATAAAGTCTACAGAAGATGCATGAATCTTCAAGGACAAGAATATATGAATATGTACACGAACAAAAATGTCAGTATGAATGACAATATGAAGACACGAGTTACTTCTGTGCGGGTGTTCGTGCCTTGACACAGACCAGCCGCATGGTCAAAATGCTTTGGCGTCCTCTGTAAAAACAACTCAAGGGCTCCTTCTGTCCTGTATTATCAGAGTGCAGTTTGGGTCATACATGATCAGGTCACAGAGATACTAAATGGTTTTGAGACTCATCGACTAATAGATGCCCAGCCCAGCATACACAACACACAACAAAAAACCCTTTTGTAAGTATGTTCCATTATCCTTTCTACCAACAATAAATCATAAATCACAGTTTTTTTTTGTTTTTTTTTTGGCAATCTAATAACCAACCAAATATTTTAAAATGAAAGATTAACACACACAAATGCTGGGTTTCAGTGTTTCTTATGAACATTACACGGCAATCCTTTCCTGGAGACTGATTCTAACCTTAACCCATCTTAATACTTGCCTATCCTCAACATAAACGTTTGAACCCACGTATTATATTTAAATAATGTCACAAAGGAGGTAGATCCCCAGGAATAGAGAGTGCATACAGACTTTATACCTCACACTGTGAGAAATTCAACTCACACACTCTGAGGTCAGCATGCCCCTCTTAGCAGCACACACTCAGACAAAGACCTCCAAATTGGACATCTCTATGTCTCGAAGGACAGCACCAGATCGAGCCCTAGATTCAGTCTGTCCGAGAACAGCAGCTTTTTAGTGTTTGAAAAACCCATCAGCCCTCCATTAACCTTGTGACTCTTGTATTCTCACAGCAGAGGTGTGGAGAGGGAGAAGAGGCCATCAAATATACAGCTCTATCTGACAGAGACAGAGGAGACTGCATGAACATTAATGAGATCACTGTCATTAGGAGGCAATTAGCGGCGTACACAATAACTCGTTTGTGTATGTGTGTAAACATAGAAATGATGCAGGCGTTTGTGCAAGCTAAACCACAATCTTGAGGGAATTACTGTGTTTACTCTGCCAACGCTGCTTACGTCGAGAATACATTAAATCCAGATTCTATTCAGTCAGTACCAAATGAGCTTGCTTATTTAACTGACACATGAATAAGACTTTTGATCAGTGCCGTTCAACACAAAAAGTCAAATCAATCCCTCCAAATTCTAAACTTTGCTCCAAGCCCCAAGCAGATCTTTGAGAATTGGATTCGATTGGATAAAAATGTTACTATTTGTGCTGCCCTAGGTCCATAGGATACACAGGATTAGAAAAAATATATAAAACAAGGAATCAATGACCAAAAAAGGTCAAGGAGCAAGACTGAGTTTGTACAAGTCTAAACTTCAGAGAAAACTGATATGAGTCGCATTGCATATTTGCAGACAATAATTATGTGATTTGCATTTTGATTAAATTGTGATTCATTTATAGAAAGGGATGTCACAATATTTTTGAAATCATAACAGTGAAATCCTTCTTTCAAACGATTCACGTGACCAGCTTTATGAAAACGAACTTTCTGAATGAGAAAGTAAAGTAAATGAGACTTAAAATTTTGGTTTACTATTTTGTTCGAATTGAAAGAGCTCATATTAGATTCTGAAATGTTTTAGTTCTTATGATTATATTGTGACCTGAGGGTTAGCAATATTGTATTACCCAGTCTTGACATCTTACTAGCAGCCCTAAGATCACCCAACAGTGTGAAAAACCAAATCATTCATTTTAGTTCACATTCAAAATAAACCAAATCGGCACAACCTCACACTAGGCCTTGATATCAGCTACAATATTTCATCTGGCCCACTCAGCGGTCTCATAACTCAGAGCAGCCACTTTGACCTTTTAAAGTTTGAATAAGTCTTATCTACATTCTGCTGCTCATCACAACCCGATACCTCAGAGTAATAACACAGCGGCAGGAACATCAGCCATTTATCTTCATTTAGACTGAGGGTTCGATTAAAAAGTCATTACAGTTACACAGAATAAACTGTGACGACCCCAGTTGTCTGTTCTCCTGTGGGCGGGACCAGCTGATTGGGGGCCGGGGCTACTTGGTATACACTGCCAGCATTACCAGCATTACCAGTATCAGTATCTACCAGCATAAAGACAAAGACTGAAACTAATCTGGGCTTTATCCTCCCAAATTTTGATGAGTGGATGATTGACAGATACTCTATGAACACTCGGGTGTGTGTGACTGTGTGTGTAAATGGTTAAGTGCTTCCTTGATGTAAAGCGTTTTGAGAGCCTTGAAGGTAGACAAGGTAAAAAAGAACATTTACCATAATTGTGAATAATACCTTTCCCTGTGTTAGTAGTTTATGTAAGGAGAAATGTAGCTTTAGTAAGCCTGTCAAGACATTTTGAAGTGCGATACATTATCACAGAAAATATCACACTCAACAATAATATTGAAACATTTTGTCTCACTGACACGATGATGCCAGAGTGGGATAATCCCAGTGAACTTAAAAAATTTGAGCAGCAATTACATAAGGCGAAATATGAAGTTAGTTTATTTAAAGAATCAATATATTCTATAAAGAAGTGATATACCTTGTCTGAGCTTTAACTCATTTCTAGAGTCACGACACTATCATTAGATAACGCTGAAAAGGCCATACTGACAAACAATACAGACTCATTTTCTGAACTGAGACATAAAACAGTGCATGTCCAAAGCTCCGAGCCGACCTGAGCAGATACTTCTCATGGTGATGGTAATGGACCCCAGCGAGAGCTGGAGTTTGGAGTGGAGCCTCTCAAAACAGAGCTGCATGGACCAGCCTCTCACATTTTGCATTTACAAAATGTTTCAGTGAACTTCAAGCACTTCATGGCAATCCTATTTAAACCCAGGCAGACATAATACGGCGATATGCATCTTGTCCAACATGAGAGCTGAACCTTTTATTATTTATTTATTATTGTGATCATCCAAATGATGAATCCTAGTCTGTGCAGTGATTACGCAGATCTGTAACTGTCCATATACACTTTTGTTACCAAATTAGCTTTATCATTTAGGGCTGATTACTTGTAACTTCCTTAGGAATTACTCTCTCTGTCTATTGCGTGACCCGCTCTTTCAAATGAAACTGCATTAACGAGTTTCTATGGTCTTTCATTATGAGCTCATACATTCTCTGCTCTCTTTTTGAACTGAAATTTGTGGACGGCCTAGATATTATTTGAAAAGATTTCCATGTGAGTTGTTCTTTTAAAACTGAATCTGATTTGGGTCATGCGCGCAAACAAAATCCTAAATCAGTCTTGGCCTGGTTAAACAAGAATGTAGCAGACATCTCATTTGGATTCCTTTCAAAGGCTTACATTAGTTATTTTGCGGATGAATTTTGTCGCATACTTGGGGCTGTTTTCACCTCAGATATAAACATAAATGGGTGGAAATTGAAACTTTCTCCTGGGCTAGATGCATATCGCTTTATTATGTCTGTCTGGGTTTAAATAGGATTGCCACAAAGTGCTTGAAGTCCACTGACACATTTTGTAAATGCAAAATGCGAGAGGCTTCAAAACACTGGCAGCAAAATGGGCACAAAGCTTTTCTCTGAAGGTAATGAATTTTGCCAAAGGACAGTTCGAATCCAGACTGACTCCATCAAAATATCGTTCTTTGTTGCCCACCACAGGAAAGGGAATGAAGGCAGGAGTGACATAAGGACAAACCCAGGAAAATGAAAGTACGCACGCCACAATTAAACTAATCAACCATAATCAAGCATAATAGCAAAGTCTGTATGTAATGAAAATCTTAAAAATTCCAGCAAGTTGTGGGTTTTTGCAGCAAATCGAACAATATGACAATAAACGAAAAGAGATCATGCAGATTTGACATTGAGTGCCAAATCGGTGTCAGTGGATCGAGTGTCAGTGGAAAGTAATGAAATTTGCTTCGACAAATATAAATTGGGAAAGAGCTGTTACAGTTAATTAGTTTGCATCTGACATATAAAAGAAGAAAAACAAGTAAACAGTTGTAGGACTTTGGCATCGTAAACATCTGAACTGATTATCGTTCTCTCAGAGTCCAAGTGTTTCAGAAATGCACTGTTGTATGTTAAGCGAAACTATCACTATTTATTTTATTACTTTTTTATTTTTTACATTTTTATTGCTTTTAGCTGCTATTTACTGATATTTCTTTACTGTTTTAGGGTTTTATTATCTGTTATGGTTTATTATTTTTAATGTGCGCTGGTCGGGCAATTGTAATTTGTTTTTTTAATGTTTTCTGTGCAGCACTTTGGAATCGTTTCACTTTATGCAACTAGCTGTATAAATAAAGTGGGCTGGCAAATGGAAACGAAAAGTAATTGAGCAAGACAATAGCTCCAAATGAAGCAGAAAAAAAAGAGCTATGAAACACATCGTATCAAGTTGTGCTGCCCCTGACACTCACACACTTGAAATGTTGAGGGACAGTTTTCTAATTAAAATGATATGAGTGCACAGGAAAACGAACTAATATCAAAATCAAAACCATCATCAAACTTACTTTATTATCAACAATTACTCAAATTTTAAAATGTAGAACGTCTTTTTCAAGATCAGCCTTTTCTTCTATTGCTCATCTCTTCTATATCACTTGCACTAGAAAAAGAAAAAGAAAAAATCTATCGTTTGAGTGAAAATGTTTGGTGGTATGGTCATGCATCCATCTACATTTATATTCACTGAGTACACTACGGACTCTACCTCTTCTAATTGAGTTCATATCATTTTGCTTTACTTGGATTATCCTCTTTTAAAGTTAAATACAGTATTATATTGTCTAATATTTTCTGTAGCAATGTATCACTCTTGCAGTTTTCATGACAAGTCTAATAATAGTGATGCGCCAAAGGGTTTCTAAGAGGAATGAGATAAATTTACTTACTCCTTTCACAGTTTGAAAATGGAACCATGCAGCTTTAATATGTGTGTCAAGTTTTAGTTGATATCCAGTAATTTCCCTTGTGGATTAATAAAGATATCAGAATGTTTAACCATATTCTTCCACATATACTTTAATCTCCGCTGAGATTGTGTGCGAAATGACACAGTTGAGTTGTAAATTGGTTGAAATAAGAAGGTTTACACAATATTTTCCAGACAGATAATAGTTCTATCATTGTTTAACGTGAGACAATGAAGAGAATTACTCAGAATAGAATTGTGCACACTGTTATCTGACCGACAAAGCACTTGGATAAATCGGAGATCAAGAACAAGAGCCGGTGAAATCCTCATTCAAACAAACATAATGGCGTATCAGAGTCATGCACAACTTCACCTTTTGGCTAATTACCTCCCACCAGACTGCACCAACGGAGGCACTACAAATCAAACAGAAAACTTTTTAATTACTTTTAAACATGCTTTTTCCCCAAGGCTGCAAGTTCTGCTTGTTCAAATATGAGATTTATTCAATTCATTATAATGTGAATGAATAAGGGACAAACATCATTGCCATTCAGAAAAGTACTCCAATTGCCTTTGCGTTTGGTTTACATTGAAGTTAAAATAAAACATTAATCACAAAACCACATTTATTATCAAGACAACTTTATATATTTTTTTTACAATAGTTTCCAATCTTCCCAAAAAGCTGTTTTCAGAATATATCTATGAATTCTAAACCCTGTACAATCATAGTTATAAATTAAAGTGACAACAAGCACAAAGAAAGGCATGACAAGTGTGGCATTTAGCTTTACTGTATTGCACACTGCGGGCAAATACTATTATTAAATCATCAAAGAGGAGCATTTTCCCACAAGGCTGAGCTTCAAGTCTGAGCAAAGTGCAAGAAGAAAAAAAGTTCACTCATTCCATTAATAATCCTTCACAAAAACAGCCATTTAAAACGACTTCAATGTAAAGAAAGCAGAGATCTGGTGGTGCTGTGATGAGCATAAAGTGGCCACATGATTATATTTACAACAGCCTTTTTATGTCCAATTTTGCTTATTATATTTTTGAAAGTGTTTTATTTGTTTTTTAATGTTTGTGTTAGGTACATCTTTAGTTCAAAAGGTGTTACAGATGCATCAACACATCAAGAAAGTGTCATGTCTGGTGCTCCCTGTCAGTGGGAAAATATATACAGAGTATACAGTATATCCCAAAGGAGGACCACGAAACCTGGAGGGAGTTTTGTCGGAAAACATATATTTTGTCATAGAACTATGTTAAAGTGATCATTAGTCACAGGGAAACACTGTGGTTCCCAGGTGGCTCATCATTACCATGTGTTTTGGGACTGTCTTGTTCCTCAGAAATACTGCACTGAGATCAACAAGGGACAAACGAAATGTCTTTGCCTCTGGCATCAGGGGTCATGACCAAAACCTCGATGACACAAACTGAGCCAACAGTCAAAGACTGGACTGACACAGTAATAGACGTTAGACAAATGGAAAAAAATGGCACTCAATTTGAAAATTGACATATTTTTGTCTAAATGGCATTCATAGGACATGATGTGCCATAACATTGTTTCATTTCTTATTCTGTTTCTTTTTTTTTTAAGGTAAAATAATGTCTATCAGTTGATTATCTTAACACTAACTACATTCTATCCAGAATAAAAATGACATCTATTTTCATTTCAGTACTACTACACATGTTTTTTATTTTGTCTGGCTGCAGAACAAAAGGATTTCCTCTGTTTCCTGTAAAAACAAAACAGTTGCACACAGAGATAGACAGTGCCTGGTCTGAAAGCTGGATTTAGAGTTCCGCATTACATTTGGGGAGCACCGACCCCAGACACAAAACGGGGACGTGTGATACGAGATGCACCACTGAGCCCACAAAAGGACACATGCAAAACAAGAGCTCCAACAAAACCCACAAGAGCTCAACGTGAGCCCTGTCCCGCGGCGAGGGGGTCGGCCTGAAACAGCAGAAGCATGCATTAGAGAGCGGTCGTGTTGGGTCGTCCACAGAGGAGGGAAACATACGGGATTGATCAGGGACAGGCTCAGGCAGGAGGAAGAGGAGAGCGGGAGGGCAGACCTTTGACTGTCAAAAATACATCAGCGCTGGCTTGTTGGAGGCTGGGTAATGGGTTCTGCTGCGGCTTCCAAATGAACCACGTACTTCAAAAGGTTACAAAACAAAATACAGTCCACAGAATACCACAGAACAGTGCATGGATATGTTTAAATATCTGTTCATGTACTTTTATAGCAGCGAAAAAGATTTGGAGGGAATAAGTAACAAAAATTACAGTTTTAAAGGGCCTCTACGTGGCTTTTGCATGCAATAAAGTAAAATTTGTGTTGCCCCAGTTCAGATATAATGTGAAAGGATCTAATAATAATAATAATAATAATATATCAAACTTGTATAGCGCTTTTTTGGACACTCAAAGACGCTTTACATAAACAGACAAAACCGACAAAACAACATAAATTTATCTATTTGGGCGAAAATGAGACCACAGCGCTTTCTCTGCTGAAATTATACAGCATTTAATTCTGTGAAAAGCAGGAAGTGTGCCGCCATGCCTATGTTTGTAAGTTTTGTCGTGAAAAGTGCTTTTAAACTCATCGAGGTGAATATTTAGGATGCTAGAATGCATTAGGTGAGTGAGTAATACATGTGGACTATTGAAAAGCGTTTAAAATTAACCAGTTCTGTTCAGACTGTCAAAGACAAATTTTGAAGTGTGATATATTGCGACAGAAAATGTAACGATAAACTATATTATTGAAACTACTTCATGCTACTAAAATTGGTAAAAAAAACATTAGTTGCAAGAAAAAAACAGCAGAATGAAACAGTAAATAGTAAAGTGTTGACAATGAGTCATAGACATACTTATTTGTCTCTATACCCCTAAAATATTATTGTATTACAGAAAAACAAAAAGAAAAAGTACCCCAGAGTGCAAAGAAAGCGCAGATGATAAATACTGAGCCCACAATATATTGTTCTTTCTCTTCATATATTGAACGGTAAGATAAAGGAAATAATCTTGACAGGCCTAGTTCTGTTTTTCATGTTTTAAGAATCAGTAAAGTACAAAAGAAGCAACTGAAGAATGAATGCAAGTAGTGAATTGAGTAGTTTTGGTGCAGTGAAACTTAATAGTCAATATTTGTTGAGGAAATGTATGTATCTGAGCTCTCTGGATGAGCCTTAGAATTCAGCAGAAATACCTCAAATAATATAGTTATAATCAAATAACTGTAACTGCATGTATTCAGCGTTCATTGTCTTGAAGTGGTCAGGTGCTGTTCATGACCACTTTAGATCCATTAAACCTTTATATCGTTTAGGCATAAGTGCAGAGTGCTGTGATGTGAGCAGGATTCTGAAGCTCTGAAAAGCTGAACGATTATTTAATGATCACACAGATTTAAAAAGTACTGTCATGAATATCAAGCGTGTAATGTACTCATTAAAAACCCTTTCACAGCATTTCTGTCCTACAAATATAAATAAAAAGAAGACAATAGAACGACCAAAAAGCAATGTATAACGTAAAACAAAATGACAATACATACATAAAATATTTGACTATAGCATAACTTCACATTTTTATACATACACTGCATACTTTGAGAAGATACACAACATGCTTGTCTCCATGGAGATGTTACTGTTTTGCTAAGAATGTTATGGCATTCAAAATAAAATATCCATCTCCATTTAACGCTCTATAACCTTTTGTGCAAGCTGTAGTGTTATTTTTTTTTTTACATTCATACAACCCCACGTTTCATATTCCATCAATATAATACAAATAAAAACATGTTTAACATTTCAAACAACTAAAATTGAACTCAAAAATGTAAAAACAATCCATATTTTTACATATCTTTCCCAACTGATGAAATGTGTTCCCTATCCCACAAATTTATACATGACTAAAAGTTTGAATGTGAATATTTTTATTTGTCATACTTTTTGAGAAACAGTTTTATAAATATGAATAAAAATGATCAATCTAAGTGCTAAAAAAACTACACGCTCGAGTACCATTTGCCATCTCATGTTTAAAAAAAAGTTTCTTTATTCACCAATGACTTTTTTGTCATTGAAATATTGTATGAAATGACACTTATTAAGTCCATCCAGGCAGATGGCACCAGCGCATTATACAATCTAGTGAAGTTAGCACTGAAAAGACGTTATGATGCGGATGCACTGCAGCAGTCATTGTGTTTAGACGGAAGAAATGCTCATGATGAGTTTAGCAATGATTTAAGGACTAAAATCAGTGGAAGATTCTCAGATAAGGGACGTAGATGATCCAAAAATACGTCACGAATCGAGGGAGTTGTGCTGGATGCTCGAAGGGGGGAGGACTTTTTAAAGAACGCTCCTCAAACCAGCAGGTGGCAGAAACTTCACCAGAAAAGTTACACATGCAGTAGTCTACATCAGGGGTGGGCAATTATTTTGACGCAAGGGCCACATTGGATTTTTACACTTACCTGGGGGCCGGACCATTTTACACACATACTACTACGCATAGACTTAATGCCTAAAATATACAAAAAATTACAACAGAATAGCAAAAATCATTACCTTTATTTAGTGGGAACAGTGCGGTGGCTCACTCCTTTTATCCAATGCATCAAAGTTTGGTGTTATTCTAGTGGTGGCTGTTCTCAAAACTGATCTTAAATGAACAAGCAGCTGCTCAGGAAACTATAAAATGACAAATGCACCACACCTAACTCATACAATTTTTAATTGAATGCTTTGCGTGCCGGATCAAAATGCCAAAAGGGCCGCATGTGGCCCCCGGGCCTTAGTTTGCCCCCCTCTGGTCTACATGTTTAAACAGGACTCAAAATAAACTCATACTAAATATTAACCTCTTTGCACTGATAGAAGATCACAGAGTATAGAAATAGCCTAAAGTTATCCCAATTTTAAAGCCACTCAAAGGAAAATAATCACACACAAAGGGAAATACAGAAGTACCTCTGTGTGCTAATCCCTACAGAAGAATCACTTAACACAGCGGTCAACAGAATGCATACAGTCGAAGGAAATGGACTCATTTTAATGGAGTGAATGTTCAGACTTAAATTACATCAGTTGCTTTGCCAAAGACTACTAACAGTGATCTGAAGCACCGTGAGCAGCTCAAACCAGGGGCTGAGCAGAGATGAGAGATGCAGCTTCAAAGTGATGTGGTCAAATCTCTGTGGCTACAAACACGTCTGCAAAGCCCAAAAAAACAGATTCTAACAAGAACAAGATTTGACATAAGGATTTTTCTCAATATAACAGTCTTTACGCCAGTCCCAAGCCGAATGGAAAAGATTGCACTAGAGAAGAACAAAAGGCCGCGAGATAAATCACAATTAAACTCAAAATAGCGATTCGAAATGATGTAATTTAGGCTGGGATTTTCTTCTTCTGCAAAAAAACATTCCATCTCATCTCCATATGTATAAAGGTTTCCTGCAAATCAGACCTTTACGTTCTGAAATGCCTGGGAGTGTTGCATTAGTTAAGGAGTTGCTCCAGGATGTGTTTAAAATGTGCACTGTGAACGGAATTGTAATTTTCAAACAAAACAAAGAAATTTAAATTAAATGGTAATCGCAATACTCCTGAAAACTTGCAATGGAAAACAGTTCAGCCTTAAATCTATGTCAGTTATGTTAGTTGATATATATCTTATTTGGCAAAGTAAATTCAGAGTGACAATTATAACATATATTCATTATTATGACTAATTGACAAAAGTGACAGCAACACAATATAGTCATTAATTTTACATAAAGTGTTTATCAATGTCAAACTGAATAATTAACCGTTACAAATTATCTTAAAAGATTGCTCATCATATTAATCAATCAAATTAACTGTGCATGTATAATAGCAATTGTTATGAGCTCAATGCCTTTCACAAATAACAATCAACATTCAGAAATAGTCTGTACCAAGGCTTAGAGGCAAATGCTGATAGAAAAGGGTTTACGAGTCCTTTGGTCTAAGCTTGTTGTGAAAGAGAATATAATACAAAAGCCAGGTGAAGCTATTTAAGCGAGAGGCCCATTTTCTAATTAAATTATCTTAAAAAAGGAACGGCAGCTTTGGAGCAAGGCGAAAACATCTGCGATTGAGTATGTTACTGAATAAGTTATTTGAAAGCCATAAAAGGCACAATCTTTCTGCAAAGATTGAAAGAAAGAAATAGTGCCAAGCTTTAAAGGTGCACTGTAAAGGTGTGAGTTGCAAAAACCCATGAAACTCAATGGTGAGTAATGACATTTTCTCCTGTAAAAGATCAAAACACAACTAAAATGTGAAAAAAGCCCGATGACAAATATAAAAGTCTACTTTCTAAATATTTAGTTTGCATCTGACATCTAAAAAAGAAAATCGGGTAAACAGTTGTAGAAAACCAGATAAACAACAGGAACATTTATCACTGATACAGACTTTGGGATCACCACACAGTTGAACTCATTACCTTTCCCTCCTTAAATAAGATGTTTCTGAGTCCAAGTCTTGAGGAAATGTATGGTTGTGTGGCTGTTGAAGTGTCCTTTATCTCCAACTTCCATTAGCAAAATAGCTAGCAAAGCTCTGCACAATTGCAGTAACAACAAGAACCTACTTTCAGTTGACATTTAAAGCTGATTTGAGCAAAACAACAAGGCCCACTGACAAAAAAATAGGCCAAAGAAAAGCAAAAGACTATTTTATCAGTCGTGCTGCCTATAATGCTGCCACTCATGTTGCGTTCATGTGGTCCTTGGGAACTCCAGATTCCAACCTGAGATGTCGGGCTTCTGACTTGTTTACATTTATGCGCTTTTATCTCAGAAAATTGGGATCTTGATGTCACCAATAATAAAATCACAGACTCCGCTCTTTAAGAGAGCTTAATGGAGCAATAACCGTGAGATTTGTTGATGTTTGCTCGCCCAAAAGCTATTAATAAACATAGTTTATTTTGGGAAATATTCCATCATATCCATCTTAGCTTTTGTACCTCCTAAACCCCTAACTGTAGTAACATTAGTCAATTACCTCAAAGGGTTGAAGTGACCTGACTTTTGTCCGTCTCCACATAGTGATGCCAGGTGTGGAAGTCGGGCAGCAGTTTCTCACCTGAGTTCCTGAGTTATTTTTCCAAATTTTGCATTTTTCAACTGAGGACTACATAATCAGTGCCACTCAAGTCGAAATGTTAAGGAGCCTTTTTCGAATGAAAGAAAGCCTCTGCATAACCTCTGTAACTTTGATAAAATAACCTTTTAAGATGTACTTTTAGTAGCTCAATTTGTATTCATTCATGCTGCTCCTACCCCTAGATACTTGATCATTTTTCAACAATTACAAAACCACCCCTGGCAGAGATCTATCCAGCTGTGATGCATCACAGCGCCCTCTACAGGTGGTCTCATGCCGCCGTAGGGTTTCTCATATTCAAATCCAACCCACAATAAAGTCAATCTCAGGCACATACAGAGACAAAGTGTACCGTTATTCATTCCCAGCATGCATTTGAAAAGTAATTTCTGAGACTGCTGCTGATGACCCTGCAGCCTGAGCAATTATACGCAGATTAATTTCCTGCAAAAGTTCCCGTTGTGGCGTTTGCATGCAGGAGATAGGGCCCCGAGCACTAATGAGTTCATGGTTCTCCTCACCGCTGCATTATTCATCTACATGTGACAAAGACGCAGCAGCACCAAAGAGGAGATTCAGCCCAATGTCAGCCATGAAAGTAAAGGTTCACAACTTAAAATCTTTCACTGATGAGCTGACAGAAATATTACTTTATACTGGTTAATAGATTATAGATTCAAAACTGAAAGATTTGGTGAAAACGGTTGACTGCATTTTATTGCATTGATACTCAGTGGCAGGTCTGAAAAGTACAAAGGGGAAAATAATTAGGGATTAAAAATAGATAGGTAGGTAATACACTTCAGCATGAAAAAATGAAAAGGTCCAACTCATTGTCATGTATGCAGTGCTTCATGTTGGAAAGAAAGCTCCACAATGACCACTGCAGACAAAGGGGTAACAGCGGGGTGATGGGAGGGACCAAGGGGAGATGGGGACTTCGTACATTTTGAGTGAGCAATGCCAGGCGTGTGTAAAATGAATAGTGCCTCGCCTGGATTGTCGGTGAGACCAGGGGGCTGCAGTCGAGGGAGGAGAAAAAAACCTGGAATCCAGTTGAACACTCTACGCGCCCAAGAACAGCGAGGCGGTCTCAGATCATGCTGCATCCCGGTGGAGGGACGGATCTCACATTCATTTGAAGTGTTGAAACTTGAAACTGAATAAAACTACATGAACTTTTGTGAATGCATTCCTGTTTCACCCACAAACCACGAACTGACATGAATATTGCCAGAGTTTTCCAGCATGGGCTTGATCTATGCTGGCAATGCCCAAGTTTAAGCATTTGACGATATAAAAGTAAGCACAGTAGATAGAAGAGCTGCTGAACGGCAAGATGTCACGTTTCTGATAAAAACAAATCGGGTACAAACAGCTGTTCCCCTCCTATTTTAACAGCACTGCATTTCCCATCATGTTTATCCTTTGTGATCTATGAATGCGTCTGAAAGCGTCTGTAGTTGCTTTTCACCGTCTGTACCAGCTTTGGAAAGTACTTCAGCTGCAAATATGTCATGAAATTGCCAGGACTGGTGTACATATGTCGTCAGACCGTCCAACTTCAGCCTCCTTCACCGCCTCCTTCACCCTATTCATCGCCCTCGCCGCACTGCTCATCTTAGACACATCCCATTGACAAAAATGCAGATCTTTTTTCAGTGTTAATTTTATTTCTTTGGGTGAAAATGAGACCAATTAGAATATTGTCAGTATATCAACATATTGCCCACATTCGTTTTGGTGAAGCCATTTACTGTAATGTAAATTCACAATAACAAAAAGTGTACATTTTAAGTAATCATTAAAGATTAAGACTGCCTGCAGAAGTATGAGCCATAGTATAGGTTTTGAATAGTAATTTATTTGCAAATACTTTTTATCAAATTATTTCTTAGAATATCATATTAATCAGAAACAATTTCCCTAAAGTGGCAGCCAAACCAACTTGAAGAAAATGTCAATTATGTTCAGGGAAAATTATTCACAATGACGCAAGAAAAGTCAACAACTGCCTCTCAGAAACAACGAGCGCAAAGAATATCATCCTCTAAATGTGTCCTAAAACGGTAACAGCTATAGCAGAAAATATATCATGTAACTATATGTTGTATTAACTTTAATGATTGGAATGGTCACTTGCATATCACAGTTTAATCACGTCCCAGGTAAAAGTGTTAAAATATTGTCTTCCTTGCCTAATCTTGAGATGCATTACGACTTTGGAGCTAATCTTTATGACAGTTCTAATCCCTTCAGCCTTGTGCTATTTTGCTCCAAGATCCTGACCGGTCAAGCAGATCCTTCCCCTTCAGGGTTTTTAATGATGTGTTTTATCATTGTTCATTCTCTTTTTGCTTTTTGGACTTGCAAAAGGAAAGATCATTTTTGTCAGGGACACACAGGGACTTGTGCACATGTAAATAAATTACTTGAAAGAGACAAAGCTTCGTTTCAGTTCTTTATTTTTGAGTGTAAAGAAAATCCACAACACACCACTACTACTGTCTCAAGCCAATCCCATCACTTTTTCAAAGCCCCCATAAAATGAAATATATTCTTTTAAATGTAACACCCAGCATATTGTGAGCTTATTGCAGCAGGTGATGTTTAATGGATTTTAGTTTGGCTTTGAAGAAAACAGCACACGCACAAACTCTGAGGCAAAGAGAAACTATTCATCAAAGCAGTGACCTTTCAGCAGCCAACTTTACATAGCACTTCCATTTCACTCCATTGTTATTCATCTGAAGGCACTTTGTTTGCACGGCTCCATTTATTCCAGCGGGACAATGGACTCTTGTAACACACAATGATATCTAGGAATAAAAATACATAACATTGTACGGTTATTGAGATTCCTATTGCAGACAAGTCACTTCAAATGAGTGCGGTATTGAATGATGCTTAGACACCAAACCAAGAGCCACATTTAAACACATCCGTATGCAAAATATCGAGGAGCAGGAAGCAGGAAGTGAACCGCAAACATTGAGATTGCCAGCGCTTTTATTCTCTGAAATGTCTGCGCTATATTCAGGCTTGTCAAGATTACAAAGTTAATCAATAATAGTGATTATTCAGGTCACATAATAAACGTAAGAACTAAAAATAAACATGAGGCAAATTTTGACTGGTTCGCTTTGAAGCAGAGCCAAGTGTGTCTCCACTGTTATAACTGTACTGTACCTCCCCGTTTGAGGGGTCCAAAGGGGGCCGTAAGAGAGATGATTGGACAAGAGAGAAAAAGGGAGATGAGAGCGAAACGGCAACAACAGATATAAACAGAAAATAATTATTCCTTACCAAAAGCTGTATTCCCAGTGACGATAGACAGACTTAGCAGAGCAAAGCTAGTGGACGTTACTATCAGCAGTTTCCTGTTAATCGACGCACAGCACTCTCGTCAAGACCGAAATATTATATTTTCAGTGCATAATGCATATAACGTTATCAAAACCCAATGCAATTCATGAAGAGACATGACAACGTGACGTCGAGGCGCAGAGAACTGATTTAAATGCAGAAAACACTGGCAATAAACCAGAAGTTATGTCCTGTTTACATAACGTTAGCCACGTCTCACAGCTCCACAAACTTGGAATAACTAAATGCTATGTGTTATGTTTGTGAATCGCTGAGACTGGCTTTATGAAGAAAAAGTATAATCCAGGTATGATTTAGATTATTCGATTCATTGATAACAGTCATTATTCAGGTCACAAATAAACGTAAGAACTAAAAAATAAACACTGTGATTTGTGACAGTTTTAGAAGCAAAAGTAGTCTCAATCAAGCTGTAATCCAGAAAAGTAAATGTCAAACTTACGCCTAGTGTACACTGACTCCGGTCCGGTCGTGCTCCAGGACTCATGCGGTTCACTTGCAGATTGCCTGTCACAGCTCCGGTTTACTGCGGTCCGTTTTTGACGAAAGCCACGTAGATTCACGTGGTTTCGCCCAAGAAGACTCGTCAAATGACATGAAAGCCGCACCACACCGCTGCGGCGTCTGGCAAAAATAGATTTCTTGCGGATTCTTTCCACGGACCCGTGGCCGCAGTGCTCCGAGGTCGGTGTGACAGGGCACATTGGTTTTAAGCACTTTCTAAGTCTTGCGGCACCGGAGCCGGACTGGAGTCAGTGTATATCAGGCGTTAAACTTGCTTATGTCACACTTTACACTTTACTTAATCATTCAGAAAGTTGGATTTCATAAAGCTGGTTGCACAGTAGGGGAATGGACATCTTACTGATTATTGATTGTTATTTGGATGAAAGTGAATCAAGTATTCCATAGTTGTTTGGTCACAATAGTCACAATAATCGTAGCTAATTTAAAAACTGACATTTCAGATCATGATTAGGCTCCATGTTAGTTTCTGGCACATTACAGATAATAATATTGTTTGCTGGTAAAATGTACTTCAGCTTGGGAAATACAACATTTTAGACATGTTTTTCTACACAAACTAACACACCCACGTAAGGAACAACACTGGCAAGGCTGGAAAATATTTTGGCAAAAGGCAATTAAGGTTTAAGAGCAGAGATGGAGTGGGTTAGCTGGGTACAACTATATCTAGAGCAGACGCCTCTTCACAGCTGCAGCGCCCACTGAGACGAGACAACTTCTTAAAGTCGAAAATCCTCAAAAGAACATCATATTGGACGCAGCATTTTTTGGCGGTGGAACTGTTTTTTCTGATTATTCTTGTGAATGAACTTCAGCTGAGGGCGCCAAGGTTTGCCGCTTACAAACAGCTTCACTTAAATAATACTGCATACATTTCTGTTCCCTGGAAGGCAAACGCTTTCAAACTGTACAGTCTGAAAATAGTTTGATAATGGTAGAGAAAATGCACGAACAATATAATAAAGTCGACAGGATTTTAGACATTTCTGTTCAGTTCTCTAAGGCTTTTCAGTGGCTTAATTACATCATTTGTGTGTGTGTTTATCTTTACGACTGTACTTGGATGAGGAAACTCGAAGGAAACGCTGGTGTCTGTCTACTTTGGTCGGCATCTATCAAACTTGGTCCAAGAAAATGACAATAAACAGTGACAGTTGAGGCAGATGGACAGTGGCTGGTATGGTTATGGAAATTAGAGCGCAGACAGCAACGTGTCAGAAAATATACGACATTACATTCTGACATAATGAGATATAACTTGTCAGACATTCAAGGTGGTTCAAATTTCATGCATTACTGTAGCTGCACCTGCCGTGGGGTACACTGACAGAAATGTGGCACCTTTACAGCCGCTCTGACCAAGGGACGCAACAATTCATTAAAAAAAAAAAAGAAGTTATCATTCTCTGGACTACAGACCCTAAAACCCATGAATGCCAACAATCATTTAGTAACAAAGACAACAGCTTCTCTAAATGAAAACATCAAAAAACAAAGAAATACAACTAATTCATTTATTTTCTACAGCTTTTAAGGGGTCGCCAAAAGTTCAACATTACAACATTTCATATTTTTATCAATAATACACAGGTATACGAATAATTAGCCAATTAAAAGAAACAGTGGTGTGTATTTGACCCAAACTGCACTGCACCAGAACCGCATCAGTACATACATTAAAAGTACACGCAAACTGTGCATTTATATATGAAATATGCAGATTAAACTCATGATTAACTCCAAATCTTCAGCTAACTCAATCTCCTCCTTTTTGCTGCTGTTCCATACATAATCGGTCGACTAACACAAATATTGTGCAACTAAAACGCAATCTAGCAATTAACTGAAATAAAGAGCCTTAAACTACACCAAATAACACACTGATCAGAGCAATCTTATCAGTTTTTTTGGGAGACGGTTCTAACCCCAGAGCCTGTTATTCCAAAGTAAAACAACACTTGTGATATCTACAGAGAAGAAACTGAAAGGCTAACATAAGGCAAACATTTACAGCATAAACCCCACGTTAATATCTGAACATTGTGAAGACAGCCGTTGTGCCTTTTGCCTGTACTTCCTTGTTCTCACACTCCCTCCCACACTGCACTAATGAGACACAGAAACATTTGCACCCGGGCTTTAATTCTAATTATACTGCTTTATTCGCAGAGTTAGATTACAGGTGACATTTCCACACACGAGGAGAATGGAGAATGCTTTTTTTTTACCCCTATTGAGGCACCGCTACCTGCACATGAGGCTGCGCTCTCTGCATCACTAATGAGTCGTGCATGTTCAGGCTAAGTGTGGAGGATAGGGCCAATTACCAGATCGTGTAGATATATGTGTGTGTGTGTGTGGGCTCTATATATTTATACGGCTGGGACTTTGATAGAACATACAAAACTACAACTATTCAACTCATTGGAATAAAAGAATGAATGAAATGTGTAGATAGTGCTGTATATATTTCTACGAGTGACTGAAACATTCTTGGACCACATTGTAACATTTTCAAACAGCGTATTTTGTGTATAATGCATTCCATTGTAGAAAGAGAGTCAATCATTGTTGTCAATGAGATTTAGAAATGGGTGCCATATAGTATCAAGCCTTTTATCCTTCAGTATTGTGACAGTATGAATTTCAAATATGTCATATATTGTCTGCCTACAATCAAGTCTGTGAAGAAAATACAGATTCTCAGATTGTGGAATGTAGGTGGTTCACAGGGAGATATTTTCAATCATTTAGTCTTTAGTCCTGTATTGTGGTCTATCTTAGTATATCTTTAAACCTGGTTTAGTCTAAATAATTTTGGTACTACAATTGCCAAAAGTCTGGAAAATCAGATACTAATTTATACAAAAAATAGTACTGAAACTAGAATCTAATATGAGATAAAATGGGATGATCTAGCTTTATCAGAACTAGTGTAAAAGCATGATGTTTAATAAAAACGTACAAGTATTTAGTGCTGAAAATGTCAGTCATTGTCTAAAACCTTGACCTAAAAAAAGAGTATTTGTAATTATCCTTGTGCTATCAAAATCGGCGTTGAAAATGTTGTATTTTTCTTAATTCGTATCGAGTTTGAAATTTTACTATCGTGGCAACATCAGTATCGTGGTACGTATAGAGATGTTACGGGCCACGGCCCCTGTTTTTTCTTTTGTACTTGCCCCTCCCTTTTTTTCTCTGGTTCTACCTGGATTGCCTGGCGAGGATCTCGTTTATTGGACCACCCTGCGGCGGCTCGGATTGGCCCAGCACCTTTCTCCTCAGCCAACCAGAGGAGTCACCTGACGCGCCCCGCCCTATAAAAAAGACTATCTTCCGCTGGCTCAGGGCAGCTGGACTTTGGTAGTTCAGTTTGCCACATGTTGTGTCTCATATTTGTGTAAGAAAGTAGCTGCTAGCACTATTTGTCTATTTTTTCGTTGAGACACTTGCTAATTTGTATTTAGAATCTTTGTTCAATTGAATTAGTGGAGCCTAGGTTATTTTTCTTGAATTGTTTAACTGTGATCCTTTTTTTTTGTTTAGTTTAGTCTCTTTCTTTTGTAAACCATTAAGTTTAGTTGTTGTCAATTATACCCTAAATTGTGGACACCTTTTGTTGCAAATTTTACCTTATTTCTGTCATTTATTAAACTACAATTTTAGTTACCAATTTTAAATCTTGGTATTTTGTTACTTCCCTTACTCCCTAGGTAGGCTGGTCGTAACAAGAGAAAATCAGATGTGGCATAAACTATCTAAGCAAATGTTTAGGGTCACCCTCAAAAGGGGTCCACATGCTCTGGTAAAAGACATGAACATAAGTTAAAATGTCAAATTAATATATATGTACAAATATGCTCCACTCTAAAACTATAGCTTATCTTTAAATACAGCATAAAAAATAATATGTTGTGTAGTAGCCTGAAATATGATTTATTCAAATTTGCTGGTAGAGGACCCTGAAATCCCCCCTTACATTTGCCTATCTCTAACTGCAAAAAGAAAAATGCAAATGCAGGCTCCACTAAAGTTCCCGAATTATTTTTTTCTCTCCAGCCCACTCCAGATTTGTCTTTATTTTATATTCCATTGTTGTCCAATTATTTAAACTGTGTATTTAAATGCCTAGAAGTGGAATCATTGTAGGTGTAAACATTAAGAATCATAGCATTTTCATTTTGTATTTGTTTGTTTTGTTCATTTGTGTTATCAAATGAAGAAATAACTTTACACATTGCAGATCTTCAACACCTTTCACAGCAATTAACCAGCAATTATTTTCATACTTTACACATATATATACTTGTTTGTAAGATGCCCAGCTCTTTGTTTCTGTTCAAATCCATCAGATTCATTCAAGGTATATATATATCCGTGGATCGTCAAAGGGAAACTGTTTGTACACTTATTCACCAGCCTCGAGTTGACACAAATACTTTTCGTAAACGGCGAAAATAAAAACGTGTCAGAAAGACTCTTGCTTGTGACGCAAACCCTTCGGCAACCTGTCATCAGCTGAAACGGATCAAGAAGAACCGACTTTCCCCGGTGAGAAGAACAGTATTATTTGGATGTCTTGTGCCTTGTGCGTCCCAAACACTGTCTTTGAATATTAATCCGAATCTTTAAACAAAATGCACATCATGTTTAGAGAAAGGGATGTCCTTCTGCCGTCAGACCTTGAATCTGACTGGCAGCACAAAGAACAATCATCTACTGCATCTAATCTGAGTCGTGGCCTAATCAGAGCAGACAGCCTGAAATAATGTAGCTCCAACGTGAAGAACACTGCATAGAAATAAGCACAGTCTTGTCTTAAAATTCATATCAATAAAAAAAGGTTGTGTGACCGATGTCCAGCACGTGCATCATGAAAAGGACGACTGAGTGAAGGGAATCATAAATAACAAGGAGAGCTTAAGTGTCTGGAAAAAGTATTGACTCTACGAGAATATGATGTACATTTATTGAGCAGCAAATCCGCTCCAAAGGTCACAACAATTAGTATTAGAGTGGACAAACTTGTAAAAAAGGGCTGCACAATTAATCAAAATCAAATTGAAATCGAAATTTGAATGGATGCAATTAACAAATCACAAAGGTTAGAAGTTGAAGTGCAATAATTTCCTCCACAAACATCAAAATATCCTGTTTTATTCTGCATAAAAACCTTTAACGCTGTAGTTTAGATTTGTTAAAACATCAAAAACTTGACTAAAAGCAACAAAAACTTTACCAAAAGCGACAAAACTATGATACAATGACTAAAAATGACAAAAACATAGACTAAAAGTGATCAAACGTGATTAAAAGCGGCAAAAACACACAGAACTGACATGAACTAAAGACTAAAGCGCTTAAAACATAATTAAAAGTGACAGAGAAACATTCATAATTCAGTGTTCAGAGGTTTTTTTAAATTCTCCTGGCTGTGTTAAGAAAGTGAACTTTGAACAGAATCTTATTATTAAAACATAAAAGTCAAATCTAATCACAATACTGATCAGCAAAATCACAATTAAATATTTTCCCAAATTATGCAGCTCTACTTGAAGTGCAACTTTTTTTCTTCAAGCTAATCTTCTCGTGCCCATTGAGTATAGAATTGTATAGTTTAGTTCATGTTACAAATTTCAACCATGGACAAAATGGTTTATCCAGAAATGTAGATCCAAGAGCGTAATATATTCTGACGTGGATAAACGATAGCTTCAATAAATAAAAAACTTTTAGACCCATAATCACATTTTATATACGAGTATGTAACTTTCTGAAAGTGGAAAGTCCCCTGCATAATTTCATGGTAAAACTTAAAAAGATTTGAACATTCTCCATGTAGATAGTTTTATAACATACTGTATAGCTAAAGGAACATAATTTCAATGGAAACAAGCGGAAGAAGGCTCTCCCAGACCAAGTACAAGTCAGGTTTGTGGAGATGATTAGTCTGCTCACAGTCAGGATTATTTTTATTTTTTTTGTGTGCATTAAAACAATTCAAATCTATCTATTTTGTTTACATTTTTATCTATTTAATCTATTTGTATGGCTAAAAAATAGGTACTGGGCCTTTAAGATATTTGAGTCGAGGTATGTATGTCATTTTCTAATAAATGTAATACATTTATTTTTGCACATAATATTATAACCCTGCCCAATACCTTCCAAACTAGATTTAGAGTTTCATTGTGAAGTCCAGTACTTAGTCCCCTGTCCATCTTAGCTTCACATAAATGAAGGCTGGATATAATTTGTATGCGCTGCACATGATGTCAGCCTGTTGCCCCATTCAGCTCTAATTGAATTTGCAGTTTTCACGCCCCTCCCTCCTCCGATGTTGATAATTCGGTGAAACAGCCGTCTGGCGTATCAGTATCTGCTGCTGCCTCTGCATTGACAATTAATATGGAGTCTGCAGGAAAAGTGAAATGTTGTGTCCAAGAGAGACAGCTCAATCCAAATGGAGCTCAAACGCACACACAGCCGAGCGAGAGAGGTGTCAGTCTGTCACTCTTCTGTCCGATACTGAAGAAAAGATGCGGATTGGATAAATAAATAGTTTAGGGCTGCACAATATTGGGAAAATAGTATATCAGTGTGTAACCTTCTGGTAAGGGGCTACACCACCTGCGTGTCTCTATAAGATGACATTGAGTAAAATGTTCCACAGTATGGTATTAAATATATTTAGCTTGTGTTCAATTACACATATTTTTCTTGCACTGTGATACAGTACCTTTAACAACAGACACTCTTAAGCCTTGTTTCCACTGGCCTTACTCAATCCCTTGGCCCTGCTGTGGATCAGAATGTAGCGTAAACATTGGATTTACACCTGTCCAGATGCTTCGGCACAAACGTTGGTCACTTTCTACGGCAACACAAACAAAGACAAAATACACACTTGTACTTTTATCATCTTTTAAATCAAATAAAATCTTCTTATCCTTTAGTCTTTAAACATTTATATTTTACAGTAAAAATGACCCCGATGTTTGTGAAAATACAAGACTGAATCACTAATAAACCTGAGCAAACAGATCTGGACACTCAAAGACGCATTGCATTCTTCATTCACTCCCTTGATGTTGGTAAACTACTCTTGTAGCCACAGCTGCCCTGGAGCAGGCTGACTGAAGACAATCTGCGCCATCGGCCCCTCCAACCACCACCAATCATTCACACACATACTCTCATACTAGGCAATTGTGGGTGCAGTGTCTTGTTTAAGGACACAACATTTCCTCCTCCAGCGCCCCCCTGTAGCACCTGGTGATCCAGCGGTGTCCCATCTGTACTGACCAGGCCTTGACTGCTTAGCTTCCCAGATCTGACGGAATTGGGCATTGATGAGCCCCATCAGAGAAACAGAGAAACATTGAGGTCAACTGACTATAATGCAGCATTTGATTTGTTTGGTGATTACAGCAGGTGCAATAGTTCAGTATAGTTTACAAATGTTTAATGTTAAACGTTATAAAAGTTTCTTGGTTAATGCTATTTAACTGAAATGAATGCCAAACTAATTGATTCTGGCTATTCAAATAATGAGTCCACAAATCTGACTTGTAACTTGCCCTGGCATCATCCCCATCTTGTCTCCATGGAGATTGATTAGTTTCGTGCCATACTTCCAGGCAAAGCAATAACGTGCCCATGGAGAGTGGGAGGCAGATCCTACACTCCACCAGAAAAGCTACATAGTGCACTTTATTATTACACATTGGAAGTTTAGAATTCCAATATGTACCATGTATGTACATGTACACACACTCACGGCGAGGCGTCTTTTCAGTACTATGGTCCTCGTCTGTGGAACGGCCTGCCGGAGAACCTCAGGGCCGCAGAGAACGTTCAGGTTTTTAAGAGCAGGCTCAAGACCCACCTTTTTAGCTTAGCTTTTGATTAATATTTATTGTTTAATTTATTTAATCTTACTTACATCATTTATTTATTCTATTTATTTATTGTGTTTACCTACGTTAGGGTTACCTATTGTACATATATTTATTTAGTTTTACTCTCTTTCCACCCATTATTTCCCCATATTTATTTATTTATTCTTTTATTCATTTTAGACTCTCCAGTGTTTCCTCTGAGGGGCCCTCTGCACTGGGAGCGGTGGTCGGCTCTGGTTGCTGGGCTCTGGCTCATGGGCCCCTGGGGGAGGTTTAGTATGAGCCTCGTCTCCTCTGGGCTCTGAGTCGGTGTCCGGTCGCCGGGGGCGGCTGTGCTCGTGGTGCAGAGGGCTCCTCCAATGGTGCTTCTTCAACTGGTTTATCTGTACTCAGCCTCCTCCTGTTTGTCAGCGTATGCATGCGTGTGTGTGGGTGAGTGTGTGTGTCTGTGTGTGTATGTGTGTGTGAGCATGTGCACACTTGTCTTTGTGTGTGTGACTATCTAGATGGGTTGTTTGGTCATGTGGGTTGGGGGGGGGGTGGGGGGGGTTCGGTGGAATGTGGGCATGTAGCAGTTTTTAATGCACTGTAAAGCACTTTGTGTTACGTTTTTATGTATGAAAAGCGCTTTATAAATAAAATTTGATTTGATTTGATGATGTCTTTTACATAAAATCTATATATATCTTTTTCTCTACTCTCTGAAGTCTCTAGATATTTATTCATGATGACCTACCAACCCAAACAGCAAATCCAGGCTTGTATCAGAGAGAGAGCACACACGTCATTATAAATCGTTTGCCAAGAAGTGCCCAAATATCACTTTGAGAAACTCAAAATATGTTTTTAATGAGATAGGTCACTTTTGTATCTGCAAAATGACATGCTACATGGAGATGGAATGTACTAATTGAGTAACACTGAAGTCAGTGACTAGAGTGATAAAGTTGCCTGATCCGTCCTGTTTCCCAAATCCACCCATTTAAACTGGAAAAAAAAAAAAGAATTAAAAGGGCATGAAAACAATTTCCAAGTTTAGCTCCTCGCGGTTATCAGATATAATGATCTAATAATATCTAATGAACTGTAATCAGCTTTTATCTCTTCTGAATGGCTCAAACAGGAGAAACTAAATTGGAATGAATAAACATTGGAACAAAGCTTTTTCAGTCTTTTAACTATTAGCATGTTATGTCAAGAAAGAAAGAAAAGAAGAGAAAAGAAAGAGACCAAGTTACAGGTCAGCTCTGTGGAAAAGAGACGACCCTGTGTTTTTTTATTTTTATTTATCAATAAAAACACACGTAATAAAAATAAATTTAAAAAAAGATAGCGCCTTCATACTACACTGGAAAATTCCATGCAAAGCAATAACACCGCCATGGAGTCATACATAACAACATTTTATATCCTCGCACTTGGCCCCCATTTAGTACATCATTAATTAATTTCACCAAGAAAAGATAAGCATTTAATTTGATATTTTTTGGATATGGGAATGTGGCTGAACAAAGACATGTCACCATTTAAAAACTGAGCATTTGCATTTTGTTGCAGAAACTACATATGGAAACAAAACAATGGATAAAGTCGATAAAAAAGTAAATATTTCTGGGGGAAAAACTTTTGTCACTTGTCAACCGTCTAAAACAAAACTAAGCTCATGTTCACTTCTTTATCGAGGACAAAAGGGTGAGTTTAGCGGATGTTGTTATAAAGCAATAAAGACTTCTGCAGACTTTTTCCATCTGTCCGTCAATCTGTGTGCCCACCTTCCCATCAGCCACCTGTCCAGAGCTTCTCAAGGTCTGAAGAAAACCTCACACATCTCTCTGTAGTGCAATTTATCTGTGAAACTAAACCGAATAAAGACGGTGCAGGGGGGAGATGGAGACAGCAGTTCAACGTTACTTATAAAAATGTACTGGTGCGGTAAAAACAACTAGATCAATCATTTATGACTAATAAATAAATGAAATACACTCAAAATCAATAGCTCGACTGGAAACAGACGTGATGTGGAAAAGAGGATTTTTCATGAAGACAGGGCCATTGTTTAATACATGTGGAAAGAATAATATATTTTAGGGATTTTGATGAACAGTGCTTGACATAAATAAAAAAGTTTGAGTCTATAAGCGCTTTGTTTGCACGAGTTTGAGCCCAGAGCAAGTAAAGCTAACAAGCCGTAGCATGTTAACGGTGCACTTCCCGCTTCTCGTAGAATAAAACGCTCTATAAATAAATGCAGAGAAAGCGCTGCAGTCTCATTTTCACCCGAATTGATGCTTTTACAACATATCTGCTACTGGGGCATAACTGACTTGATTACATGCAAAAAATCAGGTTCATAAACTAGTTTTGCATTTCAAAACAGTAAAAATCTGGTACAGCGTCTTGTGAGCCTTGAGCAACCTTGTGATTACAGGGCAGAGCGGTCAGCCTACACTGCAGACTTTAATAAACTCTCTATATCACACAGTCTATCAGACACTGTTTTGATTATAATGGAATGATAAATATGCTGTAGGTAATTGTGCTTGTTCTTCCTAACTAATCATTAAGTAATTGCCTGTAATCTGCTGTGGCGTTAAAATTGATTACTCTTGTGATGAATGTATTAATAAAAAAGATGTGTAGAGTTTGTCAAAATGTTTATACTATTACAAGTTAGTATAATTTGTAAAGTGTCACCTCAGCCAGTTACTTATTGCTGTTATTAGCGCAGCTTTTGAGACTCATTGTGTTATGCTTCATTTCCGAAGTCTTTTGTTCGGTCGGTTATGTGTAATAAAGCCCACAGATCAGATGGTTTTCCTTTGTTCGGGGCACAGTGACAGAAAACAGGATTCATAACCCAGGCAGGCTGAAGAAAATTAACCATAATGCACTTCTCCCGCTCCAGGGGCCTCATAGGGATCTGATCGATAATAACGACTTAAGAGCTGCTTCACAGCTGCTCATCAAGGACTGCAATTTAAGGTCATTTTTCGGAGCAAACATTACAAAAAAATATGTCTTAACTTTGGCTTTGGATGGTAGTTGTAGTTAGGCTGCTACAAACATTGAGGAATTATTATTATTTCTATCACACATTTAGATTATTTTGAATAAAGGATAAAGGACAAAAAAGGTCTAACTCAAGGCATTTAGATAATATTTACAAATAAAATGATTACTGTGCATTCTGAACTGAAACTACAGTATATTTCCAAAACAGTGACGTTGCTGAGTAGGGTTTTACTGGCAACAATATAAGACATTATCCAGCATGTTTCGTTAAGGATTTAGACTTGCCTGAATATTGAAAGAGAGCTTCATGCATAGTTAAACACCGTGCAGCTGTTGGGGTATTTTTCACACAAACAACTGAGCTCCATGATGTTTTTCTTTCATCATATTACCAAAACAAACTTCACTCTGCAATCAATTGGACACTTGTGGCTAAATATTGTAATTGCCAAATGTCATGGCTGAATGACTGGAAGATGTTATAAATAACTTTAACGTGAGCGCTGGGTATTTCACAAACAAAGTGGGAGCGCAGTTTCAAAATAGTAGTATTTTGTATCACAAATCAATTCAAATCAAATCAATTTATTTTTATAATGCCCAAAATCACAACAACAGTTGCCTCGATGGGCCACAGGTAAAAGCAGTTCAGATAACTGTCCCAGAATGCCCCTGTCCTTTGACCCTCCTTCGCGGCGAGGAAAACTACAAAAACCCCATGGGAAAGTAGAAACCTCGGGGAGAACCACAGTGAAGGAGAGATCCTACTCCCACGGACGGACAGGCTGCAGATGAACTAGGACTGACGCATCCACTTGGACTGTGGAGCCAGAACCACTCAAGAGGGAGGTGGCTTTAAAGAGTTCCTCCAGGAGGACGAGGAGCATTCCATCCAGTGTAGAGAGATCCTCCAGCAGGAGATGAGGAACAGTTAATCTAAGTAGATGGAGTTCGTCCAGGCAGACGAGGTGTGGCTGATCCAGGGTTGAGGGAGTTCCTCCAGGCGGGTGGCGCATAGATCGTCCAGTGTAGAGATCGATCCTCCAGACAGATGGGGGTGTGGGGGGTCGTCACTGGAGCAGCCATGCAGTGCCTGAAATAGTCTCCACCCTCGGGAAGTGGAGAGAAAGAAAACATGTGAACAGCAATGAACAGACTACAGTTGAAGTAATATTAAAATATTGTTGATAGGTAAAGTAGGGAAGAACCAGAGGATAGTGTTCAAGCTGCCATACTTCCCAGCAGAATTGCTCCAAGGGCAGCGAGCTAAAACTGTAGGTTTTTATTTCTGTTCCTAACTGGCCTGACCATAAGCTATTTCAAAGAGGAACGTTTTTGAGCCTGGTCTTAAATGTAGAGACTGTGTCGGCCTCTTTACATGACAGGGAGCTGGTTCCATAACATAGGAGCTTGGTAGCTAAATGCCTCGACCTCCTACTGTGCTTTTAGAGACTCTGGGGACTAACAATAGTCCAGCATTTTGAGAACTAAGAGCTCTGTTTGGATGGTACGCTACAATTGCATCTTTGAGGTAGGATGGGGCCATATTGGTTAAAGCTTTCTAAGTCAGGAGGAGGATTTTAAATTTGGATTCTAAACTCAACAGGAAGCCAGTGAAGAGACTCTAACACTGGTGAAATATGATCTCTTTTTCTAGTACCTGTTAATAATCTTGCTGCTGCATTTTGAACCAGTTGAAAGCTTCTTATAGAGCTTTTAGGACACGCTATAAGCAGGGCGTTACAATAGTCTAATCTGGATGTGACAAATGCATGGATGAGTTTTTCGCATCATCTCTGGGCAGGATTTTTCTAATTTTGGTTATGTTACGCAAATGAAAGTAGGCTGTTTTACAGGCTTGATTTATATGAGCTTTGAACGAGAGATCTTGGTCAAATAGGACCCCAAGGTTTCTTAGTAGAGCTGGGGGCTACAGTGATATTGTCCAGAGAAACTATCTGGTCAGATAAAGAGTCTCGCAGGTGCTTAGGGCCCAGCAGAATGACCTCGGTTTTTCAGGTTAAGGAGCAGATAATTAAGAGTCATCCAAGTTTTTATGTCTTTCACGCAGGCACTAAGTCTGTCTACTTGATGGGTCTGATCAGGTTTCATTGATAAATAAAGCTGAGTGTCATCTGCATAGCAGTGGAAGTTAATGCCATGCTTTCTGATGATCATACCTAAGGGCAGCATATAAAGTGTGAACAGAACTGGACCGAAGTACTGAACCCTGCGGCACACCGTAGGTTACTATAGAACATGGGGAAGATTTCTGGTTTACATTAACAAACTGGTACCTATCAGATAGATAGGATTTAAAACCAGCTTAGGCGTGTTCCACTGACACCTATATCACATTCTAACCTCTGCAGTAGAATGTTGTGGTCGATGGTATCAAACGCTGCGCTGAGGTCCAACAGAACCAGGATTGAGACCTGTCCATCATCAGCAGCTAATAACAGATCATTTGTGACTTTAACTAGTGCAGTTTCAGTGCTGTGGTACGCGACGAACCCTGACTGAAAACTTCAAATAAATTATTGTCCTGCAGGTGGCGACAAAGCTGTTTAATCACAATTCTTTCAAGGATTTTAGAGACAAAGGGCAGATTAGAAATAGGTCTATAGTTTGCCAGTATGTCGGGTCTAGATTAGGCTAGCTTTTTCAAAAGTGGTTTAATCACTGCATATTTGAAGGACTGAGGGACATAACCGCTTTCTAGTGAAGTATTTATTATATTAAGAATGGGATTTATAATTAGGGGGAGAATTTCTTTGAGGAGTCTACTTGGGATTGGGTCTAAAATACAAGTTGATGTTTTGGAGGACATAATGACTGAAGTTATCTCTGCCTGATCAACAGCAGTGAACCTATCTAGTATTACTGAAGGATTTGTATGAGACACTAGCTTTGCAGTCTGGGCTTGCTCAGTACTGATAGTGGGAGTAATTGCATTTAGTTTATCTCTAATAGTTGTGATTTTGCTGCTAAAGAATAAAAGAAAGTCATTGCAGCTTAGAGTAACTGGTATTGAGGGTTGTGACAGTTTGTCAGCCTGGCTACAGTGCTGAAGAGAAATCTAGAGTTATTTTTATTTACTTCTATTAAATTTGAATAATATCTGGTTTGAGCCTTACGCAGAGCCTGCTTATAAGACAGAAGGCAAGTTTTCCATTCTTTTTAGGGATTCTTCTGTGTGAGCGTGGCGTAAGGATCTCTAGTTTTCTTACCCTTTGTTTGTGAGTTCTTCATTGTACCAGGGGAGGCTCGCTTTGGCCTGATTACTTTCTGTTTAAGTGGAGCTGCAACATCAAGAGCAGATTTTAGAGAGTTGACCATTGAGTCAACAGAGTTATCAATAGCACTGGGACTGGCGCTGTTAACGACAGGATCACATGACGTAATATTAAATATTGGTTCTATTATTTCTCTGAACTTTAAAATAGATTTTTCAGATATTGTCCTTTCATTATAGTTTTAGTCTGAGGAGCTGATAGTCCCTTAAGAATAAACTGAAAGGTAATTAGGAAGTGATCATTACATTATTGGGTTTTGGGAAGACATTTAGGTCACTAATCTCTATTCCATAAGTTAGAACCAGGTCCAGAGTGTGCTGGTGACTGTGGGTTGGTTTATTTACATTTTGAGTGAAACCAATGCTATCTAATAAAGCGCTAAAGGCATTACTGAGGCAATTATTTTCATTCACATGAATGTTGAAATCCCCAACCACCACAATATTTTCTCAGTCTAATACTAAATTTGATAGTAAGTCAAAGAATTCTGTTAAGAACAGCGAGTAAGGACCAGGAGGTCTATAGATTATTATGAGCAAAACAGCTTTGGTTTTTCCAGTTTGGGCAGGTGATTGATAGGATAAGGTTTTCAAATGAGCAAGACTCATTATTAATTTTATTAATTTTAGGACTCAGGAGTAAATCCAGAATGTGAGATTACTGCCACCCCACCGGCCTGAGCTCCTGGCAGCTTGAAAGTTAACATGACTTCTGTGGGGGTGGCCTCATTTAATCTGACATAATCATCTTGTTGAAGCCAAGTTTCAGTTAAAGCTAAAAGATCATTATTATAATCGTTAATTAATTCATTAACTAAAAGTGATTTGGAGGAAATTGACCTAATGTTTAGCAATCCACATTTTTACATGCTTATTTATTAGTTTATTTGTATCATGTGTAGGATTATTTGTATTAAGTTATTTGGTCTGACACCTAAATTATCTGTATTTGGATCTGACTTATTGGCGTATTTACACGAGGGACACGACAGTTCTATTTGCTTTGACTCTGAACACTTGATCTGTGACAGCGCTGGCAGAGAGCTTAGCGACAGAGAAGAGACTCTGCACCCGGGACTCATATTTAGAGCGCCACTTTAGGCGACTAAGGCTATCGGCCAAACCAAACTAAAGTGATGTACCCTCTGGTCGGATGGATGCCATCCTGGGCGATGAGCCCGGCTTTCCCAGAACGCACTCCAATTGTCAACAAAGACTACGCTTGTTTTGGGGGCACCAACCAGACAACCAGCAGTTGAATGCTGAAAAGCGGCTGTACATTTCAGCATTGACCCGATTGGGGAGGGGACCAGAAAATATTACGGTATTCTGACATCGACTTCGCCAATTCACACACCGCCTCCAACCTGCAATTTGAGCACTTCTGATTGTCTCCGCCGGGTGTCATTACCACCTCGAATCACGATACGACGGAACCTCTGACTACTCTGTTTTAAAAAGCCTAAGGTTTCTTCGATGTCACCCATTCTGGCCCTCGGATAACACCTAACTGAGGCTGCTGGCAGCCACGTCTCTGACTATGGAACTTCCAATCACCAGAGTGTCACGTTCGGGCGGGCGTGATCGCGAAAGTGGGGCAAACCTATTGCAGACGGAAGCTTATGGTGCACTAAAGGCTGGCGCTAGCGCATCGATCCCTCCGAACTGTCACAAATCTATCCCTGTCTTGTTCCTGGTCTGGTCCGCCGCGCGGGAGGCGCTGGGGGCTGGTCTTATCCTGAGGCTTAGCCTTGCTACCGCTAACACTGCTAACTATGCTAACACTGCTGCCCGCGCGCGGTCCGTAAACCTGATGCTACGACCTGGCTATAGTTAGACTTTAGCTCCTCCACAATGCGGATCCGCGCTAACTCTGTAACCCTGGCTTCCAAAGCTACCACTACGCCACACTTCACGAACCTCCCTGTCGCCAGTGAAGGGAAGCAGGGTTCTGACTCAACATATGACAGCTTGAACAGGTAAGGGCGAAAAGAGGCGGAGGACGGCCAGCCATGGCGCTATCGGCTAGGCTAGTTCGTTGATGCTAGCGGCAGGGGGATTTAATCCACGAAATACTGAACAAAGTGAGCTAAATGAGGCTCCGGTTGTTTAGGGAGCAATTAAACTTTCAATTATGTGTAGGAGGGTAAGATAGTTTTTGTATAATTCGTGGATTAACAATAAAGTGTGGAGAACGATCACTCGCAAACGCAGAATAGACTCACCGGATGTGACGTCAGCTTCCGGATGATTATCACACCATTCATATATTTTATTTCCTTGTTTCTTTTTTACTTAAAGGTGCTGTACCTGATTTTGAACCATGAATGAAGAACATGTTTTCGTTTGAACTGTTTTAGTGTTTGAATTTAGTCTCTTCTCTCACTTTGACAAACATGGGATAGTTGGACAAAAAAGTACCCCTGCCAGCGGTTTCTATATGATTATTACTCAATAAAATTACTTAAAATAAAATAATAAAATGCAAAGGTGAAACCCTTCCGTCTTATTTTCTTTCACTGTTAGTAATACAATCTTGCTATTTTACCAACATCTATATTTCGCCAAAAACATCAATCCTTGTGTTGGGTAAAAGGTAAATTGTGTTTCTTGTGTCTTTCTACGGTGGTAGTATTTGGGGATTACAATGCAAGATTTTATTCAGGGGTAACATCTCTCAGGCATATATTTAGTTAACCTCATGATACATACTGTATAGAGGTGGGAAATATATTGTCTTCAAGATAATATCAAAATTATTGCCTTGAAACATTGCAAAATCTGAATATCCAGTAAATTGTTTATAGATAGAAAACTGTCAAAAGTTGATTAAAAAAATGACACAGAAACAGAATATAGGCTATTGCTCGATTTCATAACAGTCCATAAGTCAATAATACTTAATAAGGATGGGGAACAAAAAAATGATTTTATGTATAAAATGGATATATTTGAGGTAATATAGCAAGTTCTAGATCTAGACACTAACAGAAATAATCTGTCTCAACCTTTTGGATATTTCTTGTAAAAATACCAAGTAATCAATATGAGAAATCTGGCTCCAATCTATGACAACACAGTTTAGCATCTAAAAACACCAATAACGTGATATCTCTGCACTCCTGTGTCCTGTGTTGCACTCCTAGTTTTACAGTCCACTCACTTCCTCAACAGAGCATTTGAGTACATCTTAGCACATTTTTGATAGATTGCAACATTACGATCTGAGAGTAAATAAACATGTATGAATATATTTGTCAATATTGCCCACCCACATTTATAAGTACAATTGCTCAGGTACAATCTTTTGGCTCTACCCTTGTCCTCGAGTCCCCCGGGCACTTTACAGATGTATCATGCTAAGCAGAAGTCACATCAGTAGCAGGTGGAGGTGATAAACTCCAGAGCTGCAGCCTGTTGGAGCACTGCATATGCACACATCCACACAAACAAATCAAGCGGGCATCTTTATCGAGAGCGGCTGACTGGTCCGTGCCAGGCTGTAAAGTACCATCTGTCTTAGAAACACAAGGAGACTGCAGAGCCAGACCTGCGGCGCTGGAGAGGATCCTCCAGCAATAAACCACAACTGGTGTCAACAAGTTTGATTCAGGTGCACTGCCAGAAACTAAAGGATCACAACAGGCTGTACAAGTACACAATAAAACACTGGGATAATAAGCACTCTGTGTTCAGGTCCAAATTTTGTCTATTTTTTTATTTTTTTTAATTTAACAACTTTTTTTTTGTCTTTTATTTACCAATGGTGTTGAAGCTTTACTGTACTTTTTCCTGATGGAAGGTCCACTACTCACTTGTCTCCATGGTGAGGTTACTGTTTTGCCTAGAATGTCTTACAGCATAGCTATGACCTTATAGGTCTCCATGGAGACATCATTAACGCACTAAAACTGAGTGATTTATAAAGTGCTATGTATTTATTTTTCATTCAACCTTTATTTAACCAGGAGAATCCCATTGAGATTAAAAAAGCTCTTTTACAAGGGAGTCCTGGCCACGGGGCAGCAAAGTAAAACAATTACAACAAACAACATTAAAATTACATTAAACATCATCAACATTAAACGTTATGTAAAACAAGTGCACGTTGTTGAGGCAGCCTCTAATGCTTTCAGCTTTGGTTTTAAACACATTTAAACACAAAAAGTCAGTCAATTTCCAGTCTTTCTGCAACAAGCAGAAAGCAAAAGAAGCAGAGTGGACAAAGGCCCTCTTCCCCAGCTCTGTGCGGGCCAAAGGAACAGAGCGCAACGCTGACCGTTCAATGAGCTATACACTCCGGCCAACCACTTCTATTGCTACACAACAAAATATCCTGCCCACTGACATTGTCACATGCACCCGACTCACAGATGATACAGTTGAGGAAACGACATCAAAGGAGCCGTCTACACCAGAAGCGGATAGATGTAGATGTAAAACGTATCAGATATTTAAATTCCTTATGTTGCCAAACAAATAAAGTAATTCTGTACTCTGCCGTATGTGTATAGAAACCTTTTAATGGCAAAGGCAGAACTATAGCTCTGCAGTTTATACAACCTCGTCCTCCTTGTAAACATACATTAAAAAGGCATCTTGTTGTTATTCTCAGCCTGTAGCGGCATCCTGACATTGCCCATTGTAAAGTAAGTAAGTACCTTTGTCGGGTCAACTACATGTGTACGAGGAACAAATTGGCTGCGACTGAGTCATCGTACGGAGTGTTGTTCAAGTGTTTGAGGCTATGAACTTACCCCATTCTGTGTCAGTGATTAATGAGGCTGCTCCGTCTTCACTGTGTCACAGCAGTGTTCGTGAGGAGACAGAGCTGCACCAAACAGAGGGTTATTAAAGGGATTGTGCATCTGCGGCGAGGCCAGGATTATAACAAGTGTAGAGCTTTGGGAGAGACTATCAGGGAGCATATGTTTGAAGAGGAAACACACTGATTAACGACAAGCTGTAAGCATCAATGTGTACAAGAACAGAGAGTCCAAAGTGTGCATGGATTTCAATTACGGCTGGACAATATACATCGAAAATGTCGATAATATAGTGGAGGTTGTTTGAATATTGACTGTGTCATTTATAATTTTTAAAAATGCTATTAAAAAAAAAAGAGCTGATTAAATATATATAAAAAAATCAAATGTAATGTTGTAAATTTTCAAATAAGAGTATAAAGTAAAATTTCAGCACTTTTGTGATTAATTTGAAAGACATTTTCTGGCATTTGTCTGATAATAAAATCTCAACTCAAGGTTTAAAAACACATTTTAATACATTTCTGTTAGAGTGCCATAATAGTCTGAATATTGTTGTCAGCATACAAAAAAAGACTTTGAGAAATTAATTTTTTGTCAATATTTTGAGAGCTCTGTATGAGGAGTATGGGCGTCATTGTCATTTGTATCTGAATTTTCTTTTTTTTACTCTCTTGATAAGATCACATTTTGCAATCCATCAAAAAGGTGCTAAAACTGACTGCAAATCTAAAAACACAAAAGTGCAGAAATATCAGTCTCAATATTTCCCCGGGAGCAGACACATTTTAACCTCTATTAACTCTAACGCTCTGACTGAAGACGCCTTAAACTAAACTAAAAATACGTCAGGGTTGATACTGACACAAGCCCGAGGACAGATCATATCTCTGTCAGAAACTTTTACCTCCTGCTATCACAGCATCAGAACAAAAATGGCTCCCTAAAGACATCTGTGTTTTCATTTTAAACGCTACTAAAACATGACATTTAGCGTTGGAGTTTGCTGCAGAGTTTTAACAGCACAACACTATATTAGGCACAGTAGAGTCATAAGATTAAATGGTCTGACAGGTTTATGGGAATGTCATGAAACAAAGTATAATCTTCATTGCTGGGTTTGACTTCACAACATTAGATAAACGATAATATTTAGTGGAGCTGATGGGCAATAGCGCTGCACGATATTAGAAAAATATCTAATTGTGATTTTTCTTACCAGTTTTGCGTTTGTGATTAGATTTTATATTTATGTTTTAATAATGGAAGTCTGTTCAAAGTTCACATTTTAAAAACAATCAGGAGAATTGACAAAAAGACTGAAATATGAACTGACAAACTAATAAAAGAATCACATGTTTCAGAACATTTTTTAGAAGCGTTTGGTACTTAAAGTTTTGTCATTCCTAGTCGTGCTTTTGTTGCATATGTCACTTTAGGTCATGTTTTTGTTGCTTTTAGTTGTACTTTGGTTGCTTTTGTTGAGTTTTTGTTGCTTGTTTCAGGACATGTTTTAACAAATCTAAACTACAAGGCAATTTTTTATGTAGAATAAAACGAGATATCTTCCGATTTGTTAATTGTGCCAATTCAAATTGCAATTTCAAATTCATTTTGATTAGTTGTGCAACCCTTGTGGGCAGGTAATTGCACGTTTTTGTTGATGAAGCAAGTTCAGGGGTCTCATCACTAATAGAAATGATCAGGTTAATTGGACATTTCCAATGAAAATACCATGTAATTATATAATTATGTTATAATTACAGTCTAGTCTGTGACAACCATCAGTACTGGAGATATGTGTGTATATTCAAAGCAGTTTCTTTAGAAAGCCTCTTTCGCCTCCAAGACTATCGATAACATTTCCACTTGCCCTTTTGTTTTGGTGCAAGTAGAGACCAAACTTAATACAATTTTATTATTCAGCAAATCACAAGGTCAGAACTAGGAGCAGAAAGACAGTTAAAAACAGAAATATTAGCATGAATGGAAAACGGTAGCAACAAGAACAAAAGCAAAAATATTCAAATGAGGTGTAATAAATGATTCAGACAATGTCGACGTGAATCCAGACTCTATCAAGTTTGACACCTGCTAAATTTGTCCTGCAAGTCACGCAACAATAAACACTGGCTCTGTTAATAATCCTTTTAGCATTTGGACCGCGGCGCTTCCAATGGGCTCGGGAAATGGGTGATAAACAGTACTCCGAAGGGTTTTATAGTATTAGTATTTTACAATTTTTGGTTTAGAGGGAGAAAGCTGTTAAAATAATTGAAATTCAGTCAGGACAACAAAATATATTATGTCTCTGAGCATCAATAAATGGTTTTATTTCATGCAGTGAGTGGCTCTCCTTTGAACACAACAAATGAGAACGAGGATTGGAATATTCATTTGGTAAGTCAAGTCAAGCAATGTCAATAACTGACTATTTTAAGTGGTTAAATTCAAGGTGAAAACACATATGCAAGCTAGTCTGTGAGGGCTGTTAATTGTGTCTTTGCTGGTCTAAAATGAGAGAGTACACCACTTAAAACATATCTTGAAAGTTTTATACCCGCGACCAAGCAATTATTTGTTTAATTAGTCGCCTTAAGCAATTATTTCTATTGTCTATTGTTATTTTTTTACTGGATGAGGTAAGGAAGATAAAGAATACAAATCATCACGCAAAACACACGAAGAAATGCATATGACGCAGCTTTTAAGTCAAAAGCAATTGATCAGTCAGCCAAAGAAGGAAATGGAGCTGTTGCACGTGAGCTTGTCATAAATGAATCGATGGTGAGACGTCGGAGGCGGCCGAGTGAAGAGCGGACTCGGTGCACCGCCGTGTTGCAGGTACCGTTTGGAAAAAAGCATGCGTTCAATTAAAACTTTGCGTGTTCCATCTTTCTGTGTAAATGTCTCATGTTACAACGTGGACACCTGCGGCTTATAGACAGATGCGGCTGTCTATGTAAATATGGCTGGTGCAGCTTATACTCATGTGTGATCAATAGTCCGAATTTTACTGTATTCTTTTTTGATGTTTGGATTTAATAATTCTGCTTTCTTTTTCATTAAAAGTACTATGGCATGTATTTAAGTGTCTATTTAGTGCAGATAGTCAATTATTTAAAGAAAAATATAATATATTGTATTATGCATTGCGCAGAAATTATCAGAATGAGTCCTGCGATGATTTAAGGACTTAAAACAGCAGAATATTCTCAAATAACTGATGTCTGGAATCTGAGGACTTTTTAATAAACAGCGTGAATGTAGCCGAATGCTACTTCAGGTATGTTTTTGATGAAAGAACATTATTAGAACGTGTTTAAAAGCTCAAAAAAGTCACTGTAGCAGAATATGTGTCCTTTAAGATTATTTCCTGTTGCATTCTGTTTTAACTAGAGTAGAGTATAGCCCATAGCATATGCAAAGAAGTTCATCTAATCTAAAAGAAAAAACAAGCATGACAGCATTTTAGCAAGCAGAAGATACAACCTTTTGAGATCAGAATGGGACTTAGACTCACACAAAGCACAGTGGGAACACAGTGTACAGCTAGAGTTAGTGCAACACAGTCAGAGTGTCTCACTGAAGGATTATGGACTCACAGAAGTGACTTTAAGCACTGCTCCACAACAAAACACCAACATCTGACACTGTAAACCGCCGCTGAGAAAAATAACCTTTTGGTAACTTCAAAAAGACACATTTATTTCAATGTATTTGGGTATAATTGTGATGAATTCATATTTAGGCAACTGTAGACAGCAGCGATTAAATGTACGGCAAATAGGAGGAAATTAGGGCTGTATCTATATGGCAATAAATCATGGACTTCTTGACAATACGCGCAACAACACAGAAATGCATATCGTGATACTTTTAAACAACATACATTCATTGTAAATTACAAAGTTCTACGTTTATTAATCTGCTGACTGTTGCATTAATAGGACAACTTCATTCTGATATTAAAGGTGTTTTCCAATCCACTATGTTTTCCTACTTAGTCAAAACCTAATTTTGGTGAATTTAAGATTGAGAAATTGAGATTCATATCGTATCATGAGGTATTAGGCAATACCTAACAATTGTTTCCATTGTTGAATGAAATGCACATGCAGTGATGTAGAAAGAGTATAACAACTAAAACAAACTGTCTGACAAGCTATTATTACACTTCAATTACACAAAAAAGAAAATCACTTTTGGCTCTATTTTCATATAATATCTCACCTTTATCCAGTTTAAATGATGGTTGAATAAATGTATACATTTTAAGATCTTAAAATCTAAATGATTTTCCTTGTATAAATATAATTTGTAATTTGCTCTGACATAAGGTTTTTAACAGAGCCAGTTCTCTTAATAAATGTTTTCAGTTGAATATTTTTCTTACGGTTAATTTGGTTTATTTAGTCTTGTGGGACAGAATGTTTTTGCTGTTATTATCAGTGAATCCCTGAAGAATAGTAACTGCCACAAAATAAAATTAACCAAGAGAAGCAGAAATGAATGTTAAAGGTGCCCTATGTAACTTTCCAGCTCCCGTCACTTGCTTGTCTTGAATAGAGTCATGATTGGTCGACACACAGCATGAGAAACCCTCGTGTGCCGTTTGTGCTAAAACAAACATAAGGGCTGTTAATTCCGCACACATGTTCTCCCATTACTTTGTATCTTGTCATCGGAGCGGGCCAGCCCCCCTCGACGGTCCCGGACCCCCCCTCTGTCTCCAATCTGCTCTGTCATCGCTCCAGGACGGCACGCAGCGAAGCATCATGGGAACTGCTGAATTAACCACCCAGCAAATATGCCAAGTGTTTGTGCAAAGAATGAACTCACTTGTGTCAGATACTCGCAGACTCAGCAGCACGAGCATTACATACAGGGATTGTGAGATAGGATTGTTTGATTAGTAAAAGGCTAAAACGTATTATTATCTGTTGTTTCCTTCTTCCATAGAGATCTTTAGATGAAAAATACTACAATAGAGTCAATTTCAAACTAAATAAAGGAACGTCATTGATACTCGACACAGATTTTGTATTTTTCAACAAAAAATAATAATAATCTCTTTATTTAAACCATGCGGCCTTATTCAGATGAAGATTCATTCATAAAATTCTTCAGGAAATGTCCCTGAAATATTTTCTTGAGTATATATCCTTGTTCAAATATGTGTCGTAATATCCATTAGTTTATGAATGTAGTATATATTTTTTAGATTTCTGATGACTTTATAAACAGACATTTACCCAGAAAGGGAAAGTAACTAATTACAAATACTCAGGTTACATGATTTTTGGGTAATTGTACATTTTTGAGTAGATTTCTAAACCAGTACCTGTATTTGTAATTGAGTAAAATTCTGTAACATAATTGTAATTTGTTACTGAAAAACAAAAAACATGAGAGTATAGCACAGTCCCAGTCGTCCATGTTCACAGTTTCTGCTCCTTGCACCAAGAAACAGTCAAAACAGCACTGCATCGTCTGCTCCGATAAGTGGATTGTGGTTAAAACTACTTAATTCAGTGTTTTAAACAGTGGAATCAATCATGTTTAGATCCAAAATGCTGGTAAATTGCACGAAAAAAGTAACTAGTACTCTGTGTAGTATTTTTCTTGTGTACTTTGCAGCTGTACTTGTACTTGTAATTTAATGTATAGTTTAACCAAGTAACTGTACTTGTATTTGCACAAATGTTCGGTACTCTTACCACCACTGCATTTACTCCACTCAGTGAATCAATATTTCAGTGTTACAACAGGTCATATAGATTTTTCCAACAGCTGAAAATGTCACCTTTAGCAGCAATGTTATTCTTGGCTTTTGAGTTTAAGAGTTGCCATGGTGTAGATTGTTAAACATTTTCAGGAGATTGAAATACAAATCTCACTCATGCACACATTTTGTGTTTGACATTTCACACCAGGATTCCATATGGAAAAGGCTTAATAATCCATATAAATTAGGAGGCTATGATGATGATAAATAATTTTATCTTTCAATTTTTTTTTTAATTTGTTTGGATTTCATTGGATTTCATTGTGTTATAACATAAGTGGCCATACCTGCCAGTGCCCATCCCTGTCAGATCTGGGAAGCTAAGCAGGTGTGGCCTGCTCAGTGCTTGGATGGGAGACAGTGGGGCGACTTGAGGAGGAAATGCCGTTGCCTAGTATGAGAGTGGTGTGTGAGTGAATGGTTGGTGGTGGTCGGAGGGGCCAGTCTGCCCCAGGGCAGCTGTGGCTACAATAGTGTATCACCATCAAGTGTGGAGTGAATGCATGTGATGCGTCTTTGAGTGTCCAGACAAGCGCAATATAAGTCTAATGCATTATTATTATTATCATTATAACATACAGTTTTATGTTGAGCTACTTTCTGTTAGGCTTGACTGAGTCTTGTTCATGTCAGTTTGTGGGTTTGACAGGTAACATGTTGAACACCGGCTACAATTAGAGCCAGTCTATGCTTACTGGAAAACGCTATTTGACATAGACTTGACAGGAAGAGACTCATTCTGGAGAATTTATTTTTCCCTGTGCCGTACGAAGTGTATCTTTACGCCGATATAATGTAGAGTATTTAAAGTATGCCCTTTTTTGTCAAAGATAGCAGAAGCCCTGAATGTTTAAGAGGTAGATTAAAAAAAGATCAAATTTTGTCCAATTTATGTGATTTGTTTTCAGTTTTGATACTTAACCAAATGCATATCTAGTTTCGACACCGTTTTAGTATCAATTAGCATCTTCGTTTTTTGTGGGGTTTTTTTTTTAAGCCTTTCTAAAATGAGACGGTTAACTGACGTCTTAGGACACAGTCAATACATGGCAAGTGCAATATCACAGCCTCTAACCAAACAGAGACTTGTCATGCGCCCTGTGTGACAAAGAGCATTGTGGGTAAGTCAGAGGTGAGAGGTGGAGCCATGTTAACACAGTAAAGACAAAGGAGACTGTCGGAGTCTTAACTGGCTCATGACTTAAAGAGGAGCTCGGATGTCTGGAGGAGGAAGCGTCTGGGGAGAGTGGTGTCAGTGGATGATGGATTTCGAGTAATGGGAGCGAGAGAGCAGCGAGAGCATGAGTCAGAGCTGAGGGTCAGAGAGCAGGCGAGCAAAGAACAACACAGACCTGCCTCCCGCCTACAGCCGGCAGCAGAGAACAAATCTGACACTGCGTCTGACACAGAAACGCCAAGACTGGACCGCCTCACTGATATCAAACCACTTATTCTCATTATATGTAGTGCTGCAACATAAATTAACTCATAAGTGCGCTATAATTATACTAAGCAATACTACTGACTTAAAACAGTGTATTCATAATTTAATAATCAGCAGTCATTTGAATGATTGGACATTCCATGCTGAGAAAAGTAGTTTAGGTAGTTATGGTAAAATCTAATCTAATCTGAAAACCAGAACAGGACCAGAGAGCAAAAAACAAATAAAAAATAAAAAAAACCCACAGAACATTCAATGAAATAAAAAAAAAATACGACCAAACCAATATGAAAGTCTGATTTAGTTTAAAGTCTATCAAATAAATAACGTCTGAACGTAATTTCTTCCATTTTGCATCAGATGTAATGTCAGTCCAGTTCTTAATTGTCGGCGCTCAAATCGTCAAATGTGGAATTTAGTAAATGGATAGCTGTCCCAGAGCATCCACTGTCCTTGTCCCTCCTTCTCAGCAAGGAAAAACAAAAAAACAAAAAACAGTTGGAAAAAGTAGGAGACCCAGAGTGAATGAGAGATCCTACTCCCACAGACGGACAGCAGATAGTCCTGGACTGGATAAAGGCTCGTCTGGTCTAATGAAAGGTCAGCCTAAATAAGGAGCGTCCAGCCACATGAGTTAAATTGATGAGATTAATCAATATGACAGAATAGATCAAAAGTATTAAAAACAGAACCATTATTGAATCAAAATGAAACATAATGACAAGCAATTTTGATTGAAAATATGTAATTAAGGTTCTCTACAGAAATATGTCACATTTACCTCAACTATAACAACAAGGCAATAGCAAAATTCATTGACTCATTTACTAGAGAAGAATTGAATCTCTCACTAATCAACTACTATAAACAAAAACATAAATTGGCATCACTGTAAAGGTAAAGCCGGTACAGACTGAATCCCAGAGCAGAATCTGCCAGAGGTAACATGTGAGTGGGATGAGTGGGCAAGGGTCTTTGCACAGAGGAGGACATGACTGTTTGTTGGCTGGTCTGCTGCTGGGTCAGTTAAAAATAGTTCAGTCTTCAGTATTGAGGCTAATCTGTGCAGATGGGCGGTTGTGCAGGGCTGTGGTGGCAGAAGCAGATTTCTAGTCCTAGGACTGGGACTGGGTTTGCTCCACTCTCTCTGTGCTCTGTCATATCTGTCCGACACATGTGCAGCAGAGGAGAGTTTATATTGACTCCAGTGCTCAGATCCATCGTCCTGTGGGACTGTTAATGACATAATCACTCTCACTTTGGCTTCATCCAAGTCCAGGGAGTTCTAGGCTCATTCACTTGGATGGAATTTTGGGGATTTTAACCAGCTCCAGGGTTTTGAAAAAAGCTGTTTTTAAAATGTGTAAATAAATCTGTTCAACAATTTATGGGCTTTAGAAAAGAGCATTCACAATTTAAGGATTAAAATATTTCATTAAGAGGAGGGAGCGTAACATTTAAATTGTCACTTTTTTGAGAGGATATAGCAATTTCAGGGGCTTAGTAATACAGAAAAGTTTTTGGTTCACTCACTGATTTTAGACTTTTATCAAACATAATAAATACTGTGAAAAAGGGAAAACTGGCTCCAGATGTGAAGGGCACATAACTGAAGGCTATTTCCAAATATCCTTTATAAAATTGTGACGATTAAAACCAATATTATCCAAACTTAGCTGAATGTACCGCACACATGGATCTCCTTCACAGTCCAGTGGCCCTGAGCCCAGATGGTCTTTTTACTGTGGACTAAACAGGAACAAGGACAAGGGAACACGTCCAAGACAAAAACTATAACATTTACAGCAGAAAATAATGGGCTCATCAGTATTTAAATCTTGATTACAGTACATTTTACTGAAAGACACAGTATAGTTACAGTGACTTGTGTAACCTGCATGATTGGATGGAAGGTTAAAACCACTTCAGAACATGCTTCATGGAGACAGAAAGGTTTAATGCCATAATTTGTCGATGTAATCCCTCATTCGTCCACTAGGAATGACGTCAGTACGGTTTTACGCCATACTGTAGAATATTATAGCCAAAGGAGCAACTTCTCCATAACAGCAAGCAGGAGGAGACTCATCCAGACCAAGGACTAGTCAAGAATGCATGTTTAGTGCATTAATACATGCTTTTATTTTGGTCTAGACTAATTTGGGCGCATGTGTGAACAAAAATGTGGCCGGTGCGACTAAATGAAATCTTTAGGTGCACCGGTGCGCCTGACTTTTATCAGATGTTCTCATTAAAATCTACTGTGTGTGATCGTAATCATAAGTGCACGTCTCTTTAACGCAGATTTAAAACAGCCTATCACTCGTTATTTATAACCACTTTATTTGTACTCCTTGGACGTCAAAGTGGCAGCGGCATCTCAGCAGCACCCACAGCTTCTCTGAGCGCACCTCAACGCATATGTTTATTCACAGATTTTAAATAGCACAGAACTGATTATATCTACAATTTCTAACAAATATGTAAATTAGAAAGGTATCACAGATGACACCAGCACAACCAGACCAAAAGGTTCATCTGGAGCCCTGCTGTGGGACTTTAAAATAATAACAACATATTGTTTAACTCTTATAAATATGATTTTACTTGAGATAAGATACAAAATCCACCACTACTTGATAATTGTACTTGACAAGTTAAAAATGTATGTAATTTGCATATTGGTTTTTGCTGTGGCATTAGTAAATGTATCTTTTTATTTCAGAGACAATAAAAGCAATTAAGACAATGCAAGACTGTTGGACCCACAACCCACAAGACTGTAACCAAGACATAGTCTCTGGAACACTCCGCCGCCTTGAATCCACTACACATTTTGTCATTTACCTTTTGATATCACCAGTTTTGCTTTTTCATCCCTCATGCCTCTCTCTTCAATTTCAGCTGTAACAAAAATAATAACACGGCTCCTCTCACTTCCTGCGCTTTCGCCTTTCGGGAACTCGGAGCATGAAATCCCTTCCACCTTCAGATGGTGAAAAATAAATCTTTTTTTTTTTTCTTCTTGTCATGCCACGGAGTGATGTTGCTTGTTAAATTTGCTGCGAATGTGTTCAGTAGCCATCCATTACACAGAGGCTGGAGAGGATTTGAAGAAGGCCCAGAAGGACTCAAGCAGGATATGTTAATGATGAACTGCCCCGACAATATTACAGTGCGGAGCCAAAGGACGTGATAACGGCGCACTTATCATTGACACGCTGACAGTAATTACGACCATTTGGAAGGTATGGAGCAGAGTTAGACTGATGCGTGTTTTTCCCAGAGGCCCAGGGCACCAGAATGTATCACTTAATTTGTAATTAGCCACTTTGAATGAGTGCAAAATAACAGTTGATTTGGCGCGCTGTCCTCCTAATGAATTCAATTAGCGGCGAACGCAGAGGAATTAGAAACCATATAAGGCGCACGACGTGGACCGCGCGAATGTCCCATAGGAAGGAATTATTCAGCGTTAGTGGCCACATAAAAATAAATAACCATCTGTTTTGTACACATAAAAATGATTCATAGACCTGCATAACTACTACATGTGTTAGATATATCTTTGTGGGTTGGCTTCATCATACAACACCGCTTTGTTAATTAATTATCACGTCCCCCGGAGCAGACGATTACCAGAGACGAGAGGAACAAAGGCGTGTTGATTAATTATGTTATCTATATTTGAATACAATAGGGAATATAGCCATGTTGGTTAAAGCGTTAAAGATAATGGGCAAATGAGTTCATGTTAGTCAATTCAAATGTTTTGGGATTCAGAATAATATTATGTTGGGCGTGATAAAACAAAAAAAGAATACTGCATCTCTATTTCTTTGAGACTTTAAACATTAACAAATACAAACACTTGATAAGCAAATTCATGTAAAACATAACTTTGTCTGACAAAACATGACATGACAAAACATGACACGTCTGTGTAAGTGCGTCTGTGTGAGTGTGTGCGTCTGTGTGAGTGTGTGTGCGTCTGTGTGAGTGTGTGTGCGTCTGTGTGAGTGTGTGTGCGTCTGTGTGAGTGTCTGTGTGAGTGTGTGCAAATCTGTGTAAGTGTGTCTGTGTGAGTGTGTGAGCGTCTGTGTGTGTGTGTGTGTGTGCGTCTGTGTGAGTGTGTGTGCGTCTGTGTATGTGTCTGTGTGAGTGTGTGAGTGTGTGCACGTCTGTGTAAGTGCGTCTGTGTGAGTGTGTGAGCGTCTGTGTGTGTGTGCGTCTGTGTGAGTGTGTGTGCGTCTGTGTATGTGTCTGTGTGAGTGTGTGAGTGTGTGCACGTCTGTGTAAGTGCGTCTGTGTGAGTGTGTGAGTGTCTGTGTGTGTGTGCGTCTGTGTGAGTGTGTGCGTGTCTGTGTAAGTGCATCTGTGTGAGTGTGTGCGCGTCTGTGTGCAGTGTGGTAAAGGCCTGTGTGTGTGTGTGTGGCCCAGGTGAGTGTGTGAGGTGAGTGTGTGCACGCCTGTGTAAGGCCTGTGTGTGTGTGTGAGCCTGTGTGTGTGTGTGTGTGTGTGTGTGTGTGCTGCTCAGGTGGAGTGTGTGCACGCCTGTGTGCGTGGTGTAAAAGGCCTGTGTGAGAGTGTGTACGCCTGTGTGAGGTGTGCTGCCTGTGTATGTGTCTGTGTCTGTGTGAGTGTGTGAGAGTGTGTGCGTCTGTGTATGTGTCTGTGTCTGTGTGAGTGTGTGCACATCTGTGTAAGTGCGTCTGTGTGAGTGTGTGAGCGTCTGTGTGTGTGTGTGTGTGCATACACAGTGTGCGCGTCTGTGTATGTGTCTGTGTCTGTGTGAGTGTGTGAGTGTGTGTGCGTCTGTGTATGTGTCTGTGTCTGTGTGAGTGTGTGCACATCTGTGTAAGTGCGTCTGTGTGTGTGTGTGTGTGCGTCTGTGTGAGTGTGTGAGTGTGTGCACGTCTGTGTAAGTGCGTCTGTGTGAGTGTGTGAGCGTCTGTGTGTGTGTGTGTGCGTCTGTGTATGTGTCTGTGTTAGCGTGTGTGCATCTGTGTGCGTGAGTGTGTTTCTGTTTTGAAACATAAAAAAAACAGAACTACTTCATGATTTTTTTTTGATGTAATTAAGTAAAATCTGTGTTGCTCCAGCACAGATATATTGTAAAAGCGTATTTTTTGGTGAAAATGAAACCACAGCGCTTTTGCTGCATCTAATTTTAAAACATTTGATTCTACGAGAAGCAGGAAGTGTGCAGTTAGCATGCTAATGTTTGTTAGCTCTACCCCTGACAGCAAAACTGGTTCTGGGCTCAAAGACTCGTGTAAAGTGCTTATAAACTCCTCAGTGTGAATATTTAGGACACTTGAAGTGCACTGGGTAAGTGAGAGATGTGACCGCGGTAAAGACTTGAAAACAAAGTAGTTCTGTTTTTCACGTTTCGAAACAGTAAAAAAATTCAGGTTTTGCCATTTTACATTAAAAAGACACTCTCAAAATGTACCATTGTGATTGTGGTTGTCATGTCATCTGCAAACTACAAATGCTGTAGTCTGCAGTACTTTATTGTGTAAAATTGTCAATATCCCTGTAGTTCGGATCTCTAGAAACATTTAAGAAACGCCTGTGATTTGGTTGTAGATTAGTTTTGGTGAGACTGGACAGGAAACATTGAAGACTGAGCCGAGCTGGTGTGGCTCCGGCAGCAGATGAGCTCCAGGACTGTGCAGCTCAAACACAGACTTCCTGCAGAGAGTCAGACAGTGAGGACTTGTGGGAAATGCTAATCTCTGAGACAACATGTTTATCCTCTTTGGCAAATGTGAAGTGTCCAGTGGAGACCAGTGGCACCACTTTAGAGAAGGTTTGATAACAGATGTTTGCCTGAGGAATAAATTAAGAGCAAGTTTTATCCACCTTTTAAAAGTATAAGTTTATAAGTTTATACAATAGTTTTAAAAGCTGAAGCCATATGTTAAAAGGTGCTGTACCTGATTTTAACTGTCTTGAAAAAATGGGAAAAAAAAAACAGAACTATATTAAATTGATTGCAAATATTCAAAGTTATTCCTCACTTCCCTACCGCATTATTAGCCTCAGAATTATTAACCACAATGCGTTTAAAAGCGCTTCTGCCGTCACTAATAAAACAAGTATGTTAACAGCACATTTTCTGGTTCGCAGAGGTAAGAAACACTTAATTTTGACCATAAGAGCTAGATGAACAATTTGGGAAAAATACGTAAAAGTCATTTTTCTGATGGGTATTGTAATTGTGATAAGATTTGCAATTTAAGTTTTAATATTGGGATTTTTTTAAAGATCACCTTTTAAACACAACAAAGAGAATTGACAAAAAGATTTTGCGTTTGTCACTTGCTTTTTTGGTGCCTTTAGTCGCTTTGTTGATGCTTTTAGTTGAAAGATTAAAAAAAAAGTATAGTCATTTATAATATTTGTCTGAATAAAATTATTTTTTTTTGTCACTTTTAGTCTAATTTGTGTAGATTTTAGTCTAATTTGTGTCACTTTATTGTGTCACATTATTGTTGTTTTTAGTACTTTTAGTCAGGTTTTTGTCGCTTACAGTCAAGTCTTTCAAGCTTTTAGATATGTTTTAGTCACTTTTTAGCTGCTTTAGGACTTTTTTGTCACATTTTTGTTACTTAAAGGTTGAATGGAGGATTTCGGGTAACAAATCAGAATCTAATTTCCTCGTGGGTAGCACAAATAACTGGTCCGCTCAGGTGTCAATCATTCTCTGCGTGCTAGTGCACGCCCGCAGGCTCGTCCAGGGGAAACGCTCGCTCCCCTGGCCGCGCATGCGTGGTTGATATGCTAGTGTGTTCCGTCGTTGTAGGTCTAAACTTTCATCCGCGAAGTTCCGAAATGGCTGAGGGACGAAAGAGAAAGACTGTTTTCGAGCTTTCACAGAAGAGACGAAAGTCTGCAGAGGAAAGAAACAAAACGCGTGTTATTCTGGGGGAATCGTTTACGCGCTGGCGAGTATTGAAAGCGCAAAACAGGCTTCCAACTGATGCCTCCGTTGCAAAGTTTTTGCTGGACAGGTAACTGTTTATCTGACTCTTTTTTAATTTTTTTATACATTTTGAAAGTTATTAAATCTTCTTCGCGGAGGTTGTCGTGAGGAAGCGACACCAATCGTCTTGTAAACAAATGCACATGGAGAAGTGCTGCTGGGCGTGCTCGTTCACGAGGTTTGCTAGGCGTTCAGTCAGGAGAAACGGGGCGGGAGGGAGGGGGAACCTGCGCATGCGCTTTTTCAAAAAAAGGACTAACAGTCGCAGATTTTCAAATCGGCGAGAAATCCTCCATTCAACCTTTAAAGCTGTGTTTTTGTCACTTGTTTCAGAAAATGTTTTTAACAAATCTAAACTATAGGATTGGCAGATTTTATGCAGAATAAAACAGGATATTCTATAGTTTGTGGAGGAAACATGGCACTTAAAAAATTGCAGCTTTTTGGGTTCATTCAAATTGCGATTCCAGTTTGAATTTTTATTAATTGTGCAGCCCTAATAAGAGCTGCTTTACAATATTTGTACTGGAACAAAACTAATTTTACTTAATTTGCTAAATTTATTTACTTGCATGAAGAAATTTTAGCCCTGCGACGAGTTGTCCAGAGTGTACCCCGCCTAAAGCCCAAAGTCACTGGGATAGGCTCCAGTCACCCGCGACCCCTAAAGGGAACAAGCGGTAGAAAATAAATGAATGAATGAATGAAATCTGGTATAGCCCCTTTACATTTGGTGATGCAGGCCTATAGTAAAGACTGTTTAAATGTCATCACTGAGAAACCACTTAGAGGCAAAGTATAAAGCATATTTACACATGGAATTACTGCAAGAACTGATGACAGCTGCAGATTCAAAAGAAATGCAAATTGTTCCTCCATTTAAATTTAATGGTCTGTCTATTCTATTATTCTGGTTTCGGATTGCACCCGTTATTATTTATTGAGAGACTTTTATTTTATTTTTTAGCAAATGAGTGGTGCTTAGATACAAGCAACATTGGTGGCTCACTGGCTTCTAAAAGTTTTTGCAGTTATCTTATTTTAGGGGACAGTTTCCCTTTTCCCTGTGAAGGTTTTTAGTCCTGGCTCAGTCTCGGTTAAAAATCCAACTTATTGCACAGCCCTGCGTTGTTTAGTTCAGTCTAAATTTAACCTATCGCTGTTTGTGAAAAGTTTGAGAGAAGAGTTCTTTCATTTGGAAGAAAACATGAACAAAAACATAACACAATACAAAAGGCAGTGGTGTGGGTCCCCAGCCCACCGCCAACATGGTCATTATCACTGCACCAGATGAACAAAGCCGGTCAGGAAATACAACTCCTGGTGCCAAAGTAAACAGTAAAATAAAGCTAAGGCGTCATGCTCCTAAGTGCATTTCTTCACTCCTCTCAATTTTATGCAAATCTCTCAGTATATAAATGGCAGCCTGGGCGCTTGGCAGTGGAAAACAGCAATCATCACTCCATGCCCGGTGGGCTAGTGTGTAATGAGAACAGATCTGCGGCAATAACACTAAATCTGTGCCGGGCTCAGGCAGACGCAGGTTCACAGTGGAGTTTGTATTCGCCTGCCATTTTTCTCTGTACCAAATGAGGCCATGCACCGAGGCGGGGGGCAGAGGTGGGCAGAGCGGAGCCAAAACAGAGAAGTGAAAAATATGTCACTTTAAAACAGTATTACATAAAAAATAATGAGGATTCAGTTAATCAGTAATCGTTAAGATTTAGACCACAATATAATAAGAAGTAAGAGCTAAAAAGTGAGAATTTCTGAAGTCATAAAGTCATAAAAGTGAGAATTTCTGAAGTTAAAAAAGTAAGCCTATATCATATCATGATTAATAATAACTGACATATATCTAATATGTCAGTTATTATTAATCATGATGATTTAGATCACAATATAATATGAAGTAAGTTAAAAGTCATAAAAGTGAGAATTTCAAAAGCAAAAAAGTAAAGAAGTAAACTTGTATTGTAATATACTTTTTTAATCTGGCTGTTGATGTCACAAACGTAACTTTACTTTCTGATTGAGAAAATGTGATTTCATAAAGCTGGTCGCAAACATAAATGCCAATCTATTACGCAGTGTGAATAAAAGTAAGTTAAGGAATTCAGTGTTATCTGTAACACTAAAATTTGATACTGTGACTGCCCTAAGATACTCTATTATCTCTATTACCGTATTTTCTGCACTATAAGGCGCACCGGATTATAAGGCACACCTTCAATAAATGGCCTATTTGAAAACTTTGTTCATATATAAGGCGCACCGCATTATAAGGCGCATAGAATAGAAGCTACAGTAGTGGCTGTGGTTGCGTAGTTGCGGCTCAGTATTGATCCATATATAAAGCGCACCGGATTATAAGGCGCACTGTCAGTTTTTTGAGAAAATTGAAAGCTTTTAGGTATGCCTTATAGTGCGGAAAATACTGTAAGTCTCTGAGCTTTTACCACATGTTATGATATCATTGTTTACCCCAACAAAGTCAGTTTTGTTTCATTTGAGTAGTTTTGCATTTAGTCTGTTAGCTTTGTGTATTTTTTTTTTACTTGGAGGTAAAATGCATACATTATTTTAAAATTATACAGGAATTATAAAGGGATAGGTTTTTTTTTTTTTTTTTAATGACACAATGCAGACTAAAATGCTCAGTGGTACAGTATATATGATTTCCAAGCCAGTTGATAAGCTATTTAATTTGTTTTGGTAGATCATATTGAAACTGCATATCGATTACAGTTCAACAGAACAAACATGTAGCGTATGTTCTCTTAAATGAATGTGTGTGGAAGAGGGTACAAGTGTTTTTGTGTGAGGAATGCTTTGTTGTCCTTAAAAATAAGACAGGGAATGATATGAATTTCAAATGGAAGCTATAAAGGGCTCGTCTTTTTGTAAGGGACGGAGTTTGCTGTCATTTGTCATTTTCCTGAAGCAGCATCATAGGATCAAGGTCAAACAAACCTGACTCATGGCTGCGCTGGTTAAAATTCTTCTGCGCTTCTGTTTACTCAGTGCCTCTCGTCAAGGCAAACAGAGCCACTGTAGGGCACTGCTGAAGGTGAATGAAGCCAGAGGAATTAAATAAAGCTGCACTTAAGTCAAGTTCACAGCAAAACAAAGGTAAGCACAAACTCCCCCAGGACAGAAGGCTGTGAGGAAGGCTAGGACCCAGGAGGAGGCAGCATCATGAAGAACTGAGGCAAAAACGAGGTCAAGACGGGAAATGTTTAGAAACAAAAAGGGAATAATTGGTATTTTGTAAAGAAAGATCAGGAATGTTCAGTAAGAAGGGGAGTGATTGCTATTTGGAATGCTTTTATTATTATATGGTGAATTATATTTTGGAAACCATGTCCTAAAGTCGCAAAATCAATAATAAAACACATTTCAAGTTTAAGTTAACAGTAGGGCTGCACAATGAATTGAAATCAAACTGAATAGACGCAATAAGCAAATTGCAAAGGCAGCAATTTTTGAAGTGCAATCATTCCCTCCACAAACAACAAAACACCCGTTTCATTCTGCATAAAACTTGCTAACCGTGTTGTTTAGATTTGTCAAAGCATGTTCTGAGACAAGCAACAAAAACACATCCTAAAGCAACAAAAATGTGACTACAAGTGACAAAAACGTGACTACAAGTGACAAAAACATGACTACAAATGACAAAAATGTGACTACAAGTGACAAAAACGTGACTACAAGTGACAAAAATGTGACTACAAGTGACAAAAACGTGACTACAAATGACAAAAACGTGACTACAAGTGACAAAAAAGTGACTAAAAGTGACAAAAACGTGACTACAAATGACAAAAACGTGACTACAAGTGACAAAAAAGTGACTACAAGTAACAAAAACGTGACTACAAGTGACAAAAACATGACTACAAATGACAAAAACGTGACTACAAGTGACAAAAAAGTGACTACAAGTGACAAAAACGTGACTACAAGTGACAAAAAAGTGACTAAAAGTGACAAAAACGTGACAAGTGACAAAAACAAGACTAAAAGTGACACAAAAGTGACTACAAGTGACAAAAACGTGACTACAAGTGACAAAAAAGTGACTACACGTGACAAAAACGTGACTACAAATGACAAAAACATGACTACAAGTGACAAAAACATGACTACAAGTGACAAAAACATGACTACAAGTGACAAAAACATGACTACAAATGACAAAAACGTGACTACAAGTGACAAAAACAAGACTACAAGTGACAAAAACCTGACTACAAGTGACAAAAACGTGACTACAAATGACAAAAACGTGACTACAAGTGACAAAAACAAGACTAAAAGTGACACAAAAGTGACTACAAGTGACAAAAACGTGACTACAAGTGACAAAAACAAGACTAAAAGTGACACAAAAGTGACTACAAGTGACAAAAACGTGACTACAAGTGACAAAAACTTGACTACAAGTGACAAAAAAGTGACTAAAAGTGACAAAAACGTGACTACAAATGACAAAAACGTGACTACAAGTGACAAAAAAGTGACTACAAGTAACAAAAACGTGACTACAAGTGACAAAAACATGACTACAAATGACAAAAACGTGACTACAAGTGACAAAAAAGTGACTACAAATGACAAAAACGTGACTACAAGTGACAAAAAAGTGACTAAAAGTGACAAAAACGTGACAAGTGACAAAAACAAGACTAAAAGTGACACAAAAGTGACTACAAGTGACAAAAACGTGATTACAAGTGACAAAAACGTGACTACAAGTGACAAAAACATGACTACAAATGACAAAAACGTGACTACAAGTGACAAAAACATGACTACAAGTGACAAAAACATGACTACAAGTGACAAAAACATGACTACAAATGACAAAAACGTGACTACAAGTGACAAAAACATGACTACAAATGACAAAAACGTGACTACAAGTGACAAAAAAGTGACTACAAGTGACAAAAACGTGACTACAAGTGACAAAAACAAGACTAAAAGTGACACAAAAGTGACTACAAGTGACAAAAACGTGATTACAAGTGACAAAAACGTGACTACAAGTGACAAAAACGTGACAAGTGACAAAAACGTGACTACAAGTGACAAAAACGTGACTACAAGTGACAAAAAAGTGACTACAAGTGACAAAAAAGTGACTACAAGTGACAAAAACGTGACTACAAGTGACAAAAACGTGACTACAAGTGACAAAAACAAGACTAAAAGTGACAGAAACAAGACTAAAAGTGACATAAAGGCATATTCTTTTACAGTTTGTCAGTTCATAATTCGGCCTTTTCATCAATACTCATAAATTAACAAAAATCTAGGCAAGGCAAGGCAAGGCAAGGCAAGTTTATTTGTAAAGCACAATTCGTACACAGGGCAATTCAAAGTGCTTTACATAAACAGGAAAAGTTGCATTAAAATCACAAAACACAAAAAGACACACAGAATCATTTTAAAATCATTTTAAAATAAAGTGCTTTATAAGAGAAGAGTGCAGATAGATCTTTCAGTCGTATGCACGTCTAAAGAGAACTGTTTTTAGCCTGGATTTAAACATTGTCAGAGTGGAGGCCTGTCTCACATCTTCTGGGAGACTGTTCCAGATTTTAGCTGCAAAAAACTGAAATGCTGATTCCCCATGTTTAGTCCTGACTCTAGGCACCTGCAGGAGGCCGGTCCCTGAGGTCCTCAGATTGCGAGATGGTTCATATGGCACTAACATGTCAGAGATGTACTTTGGTGCTTGGCCGTGGAGAGACTTGAACACAAGCAGAGCTGCTTTAAAGTCTATTCTCTGAGCCACAGGAAGCCAGTGCAGAGACCTGAGCACAGGACTAATGTGATCGTACTTCCTGGTTCTTGTCAGGACCCGAGCAGCAGCATTCTGGATGTACTGCAGCTGTTTTACAGCTCGTTTGGAGAGGCCAGTGAACAGGCCGTTGCAGTAGTCTAACCTACTGGAGACAAATGCATGGATAAGTCTGTCCAAGTCTGGTTTAGACACTATACCTTTAATTTTGGCAATGTTTTTAGGTGGTAAAAGGCTGTTGATGTTATTGATTTGATGTGGCTGTTAAAGTTCAGGTCTGAGTCCATTATTACCCCCAGATTTCTAACTTGATTTGTCGGTTTTAGAGCGAGAGACTGGAGGTGACTGCTGACACTTTCTCTCTGTTTCTGACTCCCAAAGACGATGATTTCAGTCTTGTCTGAGTTTAGCTGAAGAAAATTGTTTTGCATCCACAAGCTGATCTGTTGGATGCAATGACAGAGTGAATCCACTGGTCCATATTCACCTGCCGTCAGTGAGACATAGATCTGAGTGTCATCTGCGTAGTTGTGATAAGACACATTTGTGCTGAGTATTAACTGGCCTAAGGGCAGCATATAGAGGTTGAACAGAAGGGTCCCAGGATTGACCCTTGGGGCACCCCACAGGTCAAGCTCACGTGGTCTGAGACACAGTTACCAATCTCAACAAAGTACTCTCTGTCCTCAAGGTAGGACTTCAACCAATTTAGGGCAGTGCCAGTGATGCCCACCCAGTCCTCTAGTCTCTGTAGGAGGATCCTATGATCGACAGTGTCAAAAGCAGCGCCAGATCTAACAGAATTAAGACTGAGGCTTTGCCCGTCCAGTGTTCAGGCGGATGTCATTTGTCACCTTGATAAGAGCAGTCTCAGTGCTGTGATGAGGTCTAAAACCTGACTGAAAAACATCAAATGAGTTGTTTATTAAGAGGAAGTCAGTGAGCTGTTGGTAAACAACCTTTTCGAGGACTTTGCCTAAAAATGGCAGATTTGAGATGGGCCGATAATTTTTCAGTACTGAGGCATCAAGACTGCTCTTCTTTAGGAGAGGCTTAATGACCGCAGTTTTCAAGGCCCTTGGGAATGTTCCAGATTGAAGCGACATGTTAACTATGTGAGTGAGTGGTGTTAACAAAGTGCTCAGAACAGACTTTAGAAATCTGGTGGGTAACACATCGAGGCAGCATGTAGAAGAACTCAGACTGGTGATGATCTCTTGGACAGTTTTGTCAGTTACAGGTGCAAACTGAGTCAGCTCTAAATGTGTAGGTGGTTTTAAAGTTATTATTTGCACTGTGGAATTTATGGCATTTTTAATGCCCTGAACCTTGTCATTAAAGAATACTTTAATACTCTAATCATAATACTGGTAATAAAAATTGCACTGATTCTCGCGTGCCCCTTCACTCTGCATCACTCCGAGCAACATCACAACACATCATCGTCATCATCCTGTCAGTTAACAATAGCATATTATTTGCATTTGATTGGTGAAACATCAACATTGTACAACCCTATAAGCATATTTTTTCATTGGAGAAAAACAGCATATTCACAATAATAACATATTGAAGAAGCAAATGAATTAGATGGCAGTGGGCGGGGATATGGAGACTTAGCTTTTCTGAGCACTGATGCCTTGACAGCAGGACAATACGGGATTCATCAAAATCAAAAAAGAAATAACGCAATCAGACTGAAATTTGAATCGTCGAAATTAGCAAATCGCAAGGAGTGCAAACTCGGCGAACATCAAAATATCCTGTCTTCATGTATGTATAAAACCTGCTGACCCTGTAGTTTACCTCGAGTTCTGAAATGTATGCATTCTTGTATTGTTCAGCAGTTCATCTTTACGTCTTCTATCAAATGTTGCTGCTCCTGTTTGAACTGAATCCTGTCACTGTCACACAACCAAGCTATGATGAGGGAAAACTGTAACAAAATCACGGTTGAGCAGAGTGTGTCCACTTCATAATATTGACAGTGCAATACGTTGTGCTCAGATAAACCAATATAGACATCCTCTCATTGACTACAGCCTGTGTCTTGTCCCGGAGCAGCCCTAGCTCCGACCTCCGGCGGTCCCAACACCCCTCTCAGTGATGGATCTGACTCATTCCCCTTTGATACACAACAAACACGGACTACAGACCCCCGGGCCGTCACCGGGAGCAAACAGACACATGAGAGACAGACACAGAAGGGACAACACTCTCAAGAGACCAAGGATTTAACACTGAAACTAGGAACTTGATAAACCCTGTGAAAAAACAACTGCTGTTGAGCTAAGCAACCTTGATAAGCTTTTAAAAGTCTCAGAATGAAAGCTGCTTGAATGTACTTAGGAATGTGGCAAATCAAATTTTAGTGCTATGATAATTGTGAGGAAAAAAACATCTCAATTTAACGACTACTGAGACTGTGATTAAACAGCGGTGAAATCTTGTCTGGCACATTACAATTCCTGCTTGATGAAATGTTTGAAGAGTCTGAATGACAAAATAAGTAAATGTGACAAAAACAGCCAGGTTAAAAAAAGTACTTTTGAACTAAAGAATAAAAAAACACATAATTTTGCTTCTAAAATAATTACATTGTAGCTCTTATGATTATATTGTGATCATGATCGATTCACCCACTAATCTTGACATAATTGTACCTTTTGGAAATTTCATGAACTACAATCTACCCTTTTAACATATTTGGATACAATTGTTATTTTTTATCTAAATCAACTGCTCCATTTAACCATGGTCTGTTGTAACTGTGCAACGTTTTCACTCACATTTGCTCTCAGGAGAAATTGACTGTACAAAACAAACCCTGTCATATCTACAACTCAAAGGGAAACAAAAGAATAGCTTTTCTTCCTGGGGTCTCCTACCAAGTAAAGATACATGGCTTGAAGCTATACACATGAACAGGGTTCCACAGCTGTGACAAGTGACTGCTCAAGGAGGATAAAACGTGTCAAACTAAAATTACACTTGTCAAATTGAAACCCTTTTCTGTTATAGTTGTAGAGAGGTGTTAACATGATTGACAGGGCTGAGAGCAGTTAACAAGGGCCAGAATGAAATCTCCAAATACTGTCAAATTATTTATTTTAACAAGAAGAAAAAAAAAATTTGAGAGATGTTATGCAATACAGAGACTTCTAATAAACTTTTAAAACATGTTGTGTGCATGTTACCAAAGTCTGTATGTGCAGTCACTTTGGTTATTTATAACTATTCACTCTATATGCTCTTCAAAATGAATATTATCCCAGATATGTGTGACTCACTCTGAAAAGTGCATTTGGTTTCATAAAATAAAATAGAAATTTACCAGAGGCCAACCCTGCAGCGATAGGACGTGTAGAACCCAGACAATGGTTGGAAAAAATGATACTCAGCGCACTCACATTCAGCATCGTTCATTAGCAGCATATGATGGACTTTTTCAGAACCAAAATCTTCTTGATGTGAGGTAGAAGTGCTAACACATCACAAGGCTAATATATTTATCTCATCAAATCAGATGTCATTGGATCGTGAAAGGCTCGCATATTACACTTCTGAGGCCATCCTGATGGGAATTGTTTTTCATTCAAATCGGTAAATGTACTAATTGTCTTTGACGTAATTGTCTGAAAACCCTTTACTCTGCTAATGTGTGGTTGCAATTAATTACCAGGACTCGATAAAATGCACAGGAATCTACAAATGCAAGCACTTACTGTCACCAAAAATGACATAATGGGTTAGAGATAGGCAAGAAAAGTATTATTTCTCATCACGTTTGGTGTGTAAAAGTTGATTAGGTTGTTATTTTTTTGATGCAGTGTTTTATTTTATTGTTATATTAGGATCCCCATTATCTGCCCATTTAATGTCTTCCTGGGTTCTGCTTAAAATTGCCATAACATCATTCAAATAAGTAATACGTTTCAAAAGTATCAAAATCATAACAGAGGTAACGATAAGCTTCAATGATGAAGAAGAAGAAAAAAAAAAAAAAAAACGAAAACTGAAACTGAAAATTTTATAAATAATAACGAAAATGTGTGGTCATCTGTAGCAATTTTAATGTTAACGTCTTTTTTAAGTTTATGTTTAGCTTCAGTTGCTCGTGTCGAGCTGGGAGCTGATTCCAATGAAATAGGGCTGGGCTATTTTGCCTAAAAATAAATTGTTTTTGAATATATTTTTTCCTTTAAAATATATATATTTTTATTGAATTTATGATATATAAATTAAAAGTTGCAAACTTCAGAAAATTGAAAAAAAAATATTTTTGTTTGAAATATTTTTTTTTTTTACTAGTCAAGGAATGAAAAATGTAATTTTTTTGTTGTAGACAGTAAATAGAAAAGTCCTGAACAAAGTATAAATGCTAAAAGCAGATCAATGTGAGTGCATTGATAACTTCAGTGACCATGTTGCAGTGCAGGGCCACTGGGGGAAATCTCTCTCCATTTTATGATTGGGATAAAACAAACGAATCATAAGTGTTGGGGCTGTATGTGGGGGTTAAACTGTTGAGGGGCACAATACGTGATTTAGACTTTCATAACATTTAATTTGACGTTTCTGTGCTTTTCTCCTTCGCTTTTCTCGTCTAAGCGCGGCACAAACACACACAAAAGAAGAACGCGGCACTTTAAAACTTTGGTCTCTGTGATTGCACGGGGCAGCGGGAAGCCTTTCTTGCTTTTCCAGCAGGTTCTCATGTAATCATGCTCCAGTCCAGACTCGCTCTTCACACGGGAGAAGTTTATTTTGGCGCTGACGTTGGCTAACGCTCCTGATTCTCCTCCGAGGCTTCGACAGTCCGTGTGAAGCGCTGCCGCTGTACATTTAGCGCTCTCATAAAAGCAGAATACTGTGCCTGACAGCGCACATATGATCCAATGTGTACTTTCTGAAAGACGCTCTTCTTTGCGCGCCACTCTGTTGTTTACACTTGCACTGAACTTCCTGTTGCGAGGCTGAGCAATGGAAGCCCAGAGGAACACGTGAGGGGGAAGTGGGAAATAAAATTGATTTTCTCGATCTCGAAATCAAGATGAACTTCAAAGCTGATTAATCTTTAAAATCGATTCATCGCCCAGCCTTACAATGAAATATGGCTCTATAAAATACAGTAGACTTTAGAGAACTTGTCTTTGGACGAGGAAGTTTGACAGTGCCACCTACTGCCCATCTATTCCGACATCTGTGACTGTTGTCAACAAAAACAAACTTTTTAGCAAAAAATGTTGGCTGTTTTAAGAATAATGCATTCCAATCAAAAGCTGAATTCTGAGAATGCATTAGAGCCACAGGCCATACTGCGTGTGAAGACCACTTTGCTAATGTGACTATTTAGGCATTAGTGATTATGTCTATGCCCAGATTCTGCTGAGAGTAGGATTCTGTTGAATTTTTTGTTTCACTTATTGCTGTAATTGCAATATTGCTGAATTATTGTTTAAACCTTTAGGGTTTTTTTGGAAAGTTTATTCTTCTTGTAATAATTAACTTGTGAATTTCTTCTAATAAGACAGAAGCTCATTTACCAGACATATTTCGGTTGCAGGACTTCCGTGTGATGGATGTGACGTGTCTCTTATTAGATGTTCCCAGGCGTGGTCAGCTTGACAGATCTATCAAACTGACCACCCTGCGCCCCCTGGTGGTCTCTGGAGAAGTGAGCCCCATGTGTGAGCCAAAGTAAAGCTCCCTTGTCTCTGTTGATGGTCCGTGTGCCCCTCTTTCTGATTTCAATAACCTCTCGAATCCATCTTTTGTACTTGTGGTCTGTTTTGCGCTGTCCCTTACCTTTACTTCAGCTCACACATGGGACTCACTTCTCCAGAGACCACCAGGGGGCCGGCGTGGTCAGTTTGACAGATCCATCAGACGTCACCTCTGACAAAGGCGGAGGTCCTCCCACCCAAACATGTCTGGTAAATGAGCTTATAGCTATTTACAACTGTCTTATTAAAAGAAACTCACAAGTTAAGTTTATTAAGATCGCCATTAGTTCCTGAATACCAGTTGCTATTCTTCCTGGGGTCTCCTCAAATTCATAACAAACATTGTTAGTGTACAATACAAACACACACACCCACACACACATCCACAACTACCTTGGGGTATTCCACAACCCACAACCTCAGAATAGCTATAACTATTAAAATACATTTTACATCCCATTTACTTAAATCACTTTCAATCCATTTTAAAGCAGACAACTCAAATCCATAAACACTCAACTAATTTAACAAAATGTCGTAGTCTAAAACATCAAAGGCTGCACTCAGGTCTAAGAACATTGTCCCTGTTAGATTTTCCTGCAGTGATCTGTGCTCTGAGTGAGAGCGGTTGTTGTGAGTGGCCCATTTTATATGCATGTTGATAGATGATATTTAACACATTAACTTGAAAGTACTTTTGAATTTTACTTTTCCATTATTATTATTATTATACAAACTAACTGATCTACTGTTTTTACCTGATAACGCTTCTTCGTTATTTTTAATTAGAGGAATTATTTTTGCTGTCTTCCATTGGGTGGGAAAGATACATTTGGTTAAACTTAAATGAATTATGGGAGAAACAGGTAAAGCAATTATGCGACACAAGCTTATACATCTAACACAATTTAGTTTCAAGATTATCAATAGCAGCTGGTTTATATTTTATTTTCTGTAGTAATTATTTAAGATTACGGTTTTAAATTGGAATTACATTCTTTGGTTTGGATAATACATTTCCTTATTAATTCATAAGAAATATTTGTCTGTTGTGAATTTCTCAATTTTTAAAAGTAAATTTGAGTTAAATAAAGCCCATTTGATTCCAAAAATGTAATTGCTGTAAGGGGTGGGGGCTCTCTGCGTCTCCTCGTCACAAATGCCAGGTCTAGTGGAGCTGTCCAAAGTAGATTTCCTCATCTGAGTCATCATTTGGCATCTCGAACTAAAGGAGATCAGCAGCAACAACACCACCACACATAAATACATAAAGTCAATGTCAAATTAATTTATAAAGCACATTAAAAACAACCTCAGGTGTCTAAAGTGCTGTAAAAGCAGTAAGACATAACTAGATGCTGTTGCAATAGCTGAAGCTATTGCGAGTGACTGCGCAATTGAATTCGTGTGATGTTGGTCTGGACCGGGATTCGAACCCACGGCCTCCTGATTGGGAGGCAGAAGCTCTAGCCGCTCTGCCACTGTGCACCTGTCTAAATCAGTTTAAACAGCAACATTTCCTGTAGAGGACCAACAGAAAGGCTCCCACTGTAAAAGATAGGGAAAAACTGCTCGGCAAATTATGAAAAAACTACAAAAGGTACATGTACCAAAAGTAATAGCAGACATTAGAAGACTAGGAACTATTGAAAAATGCAAAAAAAATTAAAAGAATTTAAAAACTGTGGCCTGTGAAACGTGCCGAAAAACAGGAAAATACAAGAACAAATAGTGACTGCCTATGCATAGGCAGTCACTCAATGACAGTGATCAAGAAATTAATACATGCATAAAAAATAAAATACATGGAGTTTATTTTTTATCCAGGCTTTTTTTCTAATGTTTTTGCTCCACAATACCACTACAACACTGACAACTCCTGGACCATAGATTAGGCAGTGCTCGACTACACATTATTCCATCAGAAAGCCAAGACCTTGACTCCAAAGATAATTATTATTTATAGATTTCCGACCTGAAACCTGACATAAATACGGCTGCAGTCCATCAATCTTTGTATGCGTGAGTGATCGGAAGTGGTCCAATAACTGACTCGTATATGAAGATTGATGCATGTTAAGGGTAATTGAAATATGTTGCTGTATTGTCCGCTGTAAATAAACTTTAATTGATTCAAATATTCTTTATCACGATCGTGTGTTTTGAGTGAGGGAAGTAGGCTATGATTTGTGTCTCAAAATAGTAGAAAACAGCTGTATCTTCCATCAATGGCTCATTACACATCTTTCACAAACACCGCAAATTGAAACCACACTGCACAACGTACATGTCGACAAACATTTTTCAGGATATTATTTGCAGAGAGCCGTTGCAGTTACGCCAGATGTTTACTTATTCTCACGGAAAACAACCGTCAATACGTTACAAACAATACTGATGGGATCATTAGTTCTAGTTGGCTGGAAAGGCTGTCGTTGCGTTGCCAAATGTAAGGACAAATTTAAAGTGTGACTAAATCTGTGCGCTCCATCATATTACGGTCTGGATATAGGAAATAGAAATGTGTGGCGGCGACGGGGTTGAAATAGTGACATGGTGAATGAGATATTTGACAGAAACGTTAGGCCTCATAAGTCAGCTATCACAGTCATTACTCCTGTCTCATTTCAGAAGGATAAGTGTACTTTTCTTGTTAGCCTGAGGAAAAGACATTTGTCACACTGGTTAAATTACTCTCACTTAACATCCAATTTGGAATCCAGTTGCATTTTCTTTCCACAAAAGCTCAACATTTTTCATAAAAAATGCAAACGAAAATGACAAAATGTCTTATCCGGGGAAAAATATGCTCAAATATTTCTGCTGACAGGTGCAAAATCCTGGCTCGAAAATTGCTTCGAGATGGCGCACGGCTATTTTTTAAAGCAGAAATACAAAGAAAATTAGATGGTGGTTTTAATTTTCATTGTTCTTAACGTTTTATTTTGATCCCGAAAAATTAATTCTCATTTTTTTTAAAAGGTAACCCATGTTTCCAACTTTTTATCAGTTTTTTTGATATACAAAATAAAACAAAAACACAGAACATGACACAGAGAAAACAAAACAAATAAAGGTAAGAAAAGAAATAAACAAGCTACGACATATATAGTCCAATAAAACATCCCACTAAGTCCAGAGTTTGTATGTAATTTTTTCCCCCCATTTTTTTAATATTGTTTACTGTCATGTATTTATAATTAATTGTTGCACTAATTGCTTTATTATATTAACAATAAATCACAAACTTTGATGAGACAGAGTACCATTAAAATAACACCAATCAGAGGACGTGAAATTAAAGCACTAAAAACTAGAAATTCTTCAAAACATACAAGAGAAGACGCAAATATTTTAGACTTTTGTAACATGCACATAAAAGCACAACTAGCTCACAGCAGGGAGTGGATGAAGAGCATTTGAGGTGTAACTGACAATCAAGTACTAAATTCCGCCTTTAGTTTGAAAGAAATCATTGTGCATTGTGTGAGTCGACTATCTCGCTGCACGCACATGCCATTTGGAAACAATCAGAACCAATCATTCACACACAGCTAAAGGAGGAGGCAAAAGAACATAAAAGTGGTCAGAAGTATTTGGAGTAAATGTAGTCGTCTGGGTGACCCCTTGAGCGGCAAATATCCTCTCAAATCTACAAATCCACTTTTATGGTCTGTCTGTACCAGCCGCGTTTCCATCTCCGCCTGGACTCATCTTTTATTAATGGGGAACGATCAGCTCAGAGGCGACATATTACAGGGAGCTGGATCCTGGGAGGAAGCTGCCGAGGTGTCTTGCCAATTACAATATTTTAACCAAATCCGGATCAAAAAATGAAATTGGAATGTTAGAAATGACAGGATAAAACATGTTGAATACTTGTGCAGCACGACATCACAACATATTGTAATAAAAGCGTGTCTCATTTCAATGTGACTAAATGTGAAACTTTCGGCTTTGCCAATGCAATATGCAGCAAAAGGCCCACTAACCCTCCAAGAGTATGTTTCAATAATTCATTTTTATTCATAAAATTTCTGATGTGCCAGATGCCGACTCGTGGAGGTTTTTGGGTAAATAACTAAAGGTGGTTTAAAAGCATACTACAATGACTACTGAACCTTTGTTGCCAGAGCTTTAACCTGCAGACAGAGGACACATGTACCGTATTTTCCGCACTATAAGGCGTACCTAAAAGCTTCCAATTTTCTCAAAAAACTGACAGTGTGCCTTATAATCCAGTGCGACTTATATATGGATCAATACTGAGCCGCAACTACGCAACCACAGCCACTACTGTAGCTTCTATTCTATGCGCCTTATAATGCGGTGCGCCTTATATATGAACAAAGTTTTCAAATAGGCCATTCATTGAAGGTGCGCCTTATAATCCGGTGCGCCTTATAGTGCGGAAAATATGGTAAGTGTTTCTTCATCTCTGTTTATGGACAGGCCATGGCTCAAGTTCAGCTGCAGAAGGTCCTCGCTGAGCTGCAAAGGCTGCATTAGCACTGACTCATGACTGGCTACAGGTGCTGGGCTTTAGGTAGTGACCGTTCAGATCAGAGAGAGAAAGCATAAGTTTAAAACAACTGGATTCCAGCACTGCAAAAACAGACTCATGTGAGAGTCATTCTGCTTTCAGATTGGGTAATCGTCTTGAGAGCCAAAATGCCACATGATAAATACTGGTTTATGTCAGATTCAATGGTACTAAATGGCGTTATATTCCTATATAAGATCACCAGAGTGAAATCTCATTAAAACAAATACAACTGACAACGCATCTGGAAAATTGCATTGTGGACATGTTCAACTTACTTCAAGTGAATGTGAACATCCGGTGTATTAGTATGCAGAAAAGTCAGCCATTTTTGACAAGATTTTTGCCACTGACACTAATTTGACATGTACCACAGGGATGTAATTTTCCTGATGTTCTCCTGATGGGAGTGTGTCATTACGTGTCTATCCAAAAACATCTGCGCCCTCCTCACTCCACCTGTCACATGTCCCACCTGGATCCAGATGGTCGGCTTCACCAGCAGAGAAACGAGCTCAAAACGCAGCAAGGACCACTTTAAATCAGAGCCACAACTGAGTGAGAGACGGAGATTGTGAAAGCTAAATAAAACAGTAGCAAACAGAAGGTGCAGGCGAAATCATTTGTGAACAGAGGAGGAGCGACAAAGGGTGATGTGAAGAACAGCCGACCATATGTGAACCTGAAAACATCAAACAAAAGATGGATAGAAATGACTGACGGCATGAACTGAGTGTGAACTGGATCACACAATAGGCTTATAAGAAAGGAGTGTGACAACCGGGATATGTATTGTGATGAAAAAACAACAATCCATTCAGACAATCTGCTTCCTGGTGTGCTCAAAAGTATCAATAAGACAGGTTACCCTTTTTGACACCAATTCAGCTTTTTCAGACATGAACACTTGTGCATGTCATAATATAATTATAACAACTAAAATATAATAATTCTGAGAATTTTAGATGAAAAAAAAGTTCAATTGAATCTACAGTCCAAAAAAATAACTGAAATATCTGCTGTGAGAGACAATTGCAGAAATGAGTGCTTATTCGGTCACCTTTGGAATGTGGTGCCAGAACGGACAGGGGTCTGTGATAGGTCAGAAGATCAGGTCAGATATTATTGACGGAGCCTGCACGTCTGTTAAGAGTGCTCAAAGAAACTACCTTTTTAGGATTCGTTCTACCATATATAAATGTATGTTAGACTTTGGCTGCAGTGGGGCTCCCATGCGAACGTCAACTGTCTGTATGTAATGCTGCTCTCTCTAATAAACTTCCTTTAATATAAGGAAGTTAGCGTCAACGAGTCCTCTATTAACTGACACACTGACCAACACCTTCAGAAACCTTATGTCACATTTAAATTTTCTTTCAGAATTTGCTTCCATAATGCTGGTGACAAATTTATGAGATTATTTTGCTGTTTGGTCATGGTGTCAGTAATCAAAAAAGCAACACTGGATGACGATAAGCAAACCCTCGCCACATCCGTCACTAAGTTACACCCGCAAGCGATAATTAAGGGCCTTTAACCAGACTGAAACCTGTCGTTTGGTTATTACCTGAACCATGTGACACACAGGTTTATTATGAAATACAGTATCTAGACTAGATTATTGCCAGTAGACCTTTTTAATTTGTGAAACAATTAAAGATGCTGTCCATGATTTTAATGGTTTTGAAAAGTGAAAAACAGGACTAGTTCATTTTTTACAGCAGTCACATGTATCACTTTCAGGGGTTGTCAAAACAGTGTACGGATGACAACCCCTGAAACCTTTTCTATGATGGAACACTCCTGGACGAATGAGGGATTACATTAACATTAAATATATTTACTGTTACTTGTTTTTCTAGTTACAATTAGTATTTTCTATGCATGCAGCTGTGTGTAAGGAGAGAGGAGGTCTATTTCTGACGATCTTAGTCATTATAGGAACATCTGTGCAGTGGACTGGAAGTGATAAAGCTACCATTTCCCGTCCAATCACATCATTTGCTCTGGTCTAAGATTACTGCATGCTACAGATGCAATATAAATACGAGCAGTAAAAGAACTGGGGCCTTTAATGCCATGCACTTTGCTGTATTAAACTCTTGTGTTAGCTCACTTATGGCAGACCTGCACTACAGGATTTCATAAACTCTGTCTTTCTTTGTCTTCAGATATGAAGTTAACACACGTTCAAATTAAATATTAAGTTAGTACTAGTTTAATTTTTATTTTATTTATTTACATAATTATGCAAAAATGGTTTATGCATAAACATTTGTGCTTTGGTTGTTACAACTCCTCAATCAGAAAGTAGAGTGATATTGGACTGAGATTAATAAAGCGCTGCAAATTAGCTTCAACGTCAACATTCCACTTGACTTTAAAACAAGGGGAAAGCAGGGAAAAAGGCCACAAAGAACGCACACACAGTGATGAACATTTACAAAATGAAGAAAGTCAGCATTCATTATTAACTCAAAGATGGACATGTTTCTTTTCTGAAAGTCTGCTCTGGAGAAGGTGAGACATAAATGCCAAATAATATTGTATATGTTGTTTTTTCCGTTACTGTGGGTGTTGCTCTCTCTTTGTCTTGTTTTTCTTCTCTTTGTTTCGTCTAAAAAACAAAAAAAGAAAATGAGCTCCTCACTTCAGGCTGCCAGACTTCACAAGAAAAAAAGAAAAAAGTTTGCAATTAAAGGGGCTGTACCTAATTTTTACTGTTTTGAAAGTTGAAAAAACAGAATTAGTTCATGTGCCCAATTTTTTGCATGTAATTCACAGTAAAATCACTTTTGCACCAGCAAATATATATTATAAAATGATCTATTCAGGTGAAAATGACTCTATAGCTCTTTCTCTGCATCTATGTGTTTTATTTTCCGAAAAGCAGGAGGTGTACCATTAGCAAGCGACTGTTTGTTAGCTTTACCCAGGACAGCAGTCTCTGAGCTCAGAGACTCATGAAAAGTGCTTATAAACACACTGAGGTGAATATTTAGGATGCTGGGCCTGCAGTAGGTAAGTGAGCCATACATTCTGTAAAAATCAGGTACAGCTGCATAATCTAAAAGTGCTCTACAGTAATGGATTTAGGCACAACTTTTACCCATTCAAAGGATTTATAATTTAGTTTGAACAGTTATTTTCCATGGCAACAGTGCCAAACACATGTTCAGGTATTACATGTAACTATAAAATGCAACTGAGGTGAAAACATATGAACATAAGACTGAAAAAATGACTTCTTGTATTCATGTTCAAGAAAATAATTTAGATGCGTGTTGTCATGGTTACAAGGCATTTTGAACCCTGCTGCACTTCTTTGCTAAGGAAGTGGCAAAAACAAAAAGACCTCTCACTGAGCAGTCATTATACACAGCCGCTCTGAATTAGACAGTGAAAAGGATGTGGTGTCACCCAGAGCAGCACCGAGGAGACAACCTTGGAATAAGACTGTCATCATCTCTCCTCCATCTGCAAAACTGAAGCTCTGAACATCCTGAATGAGCCCACAGAGCAGGCTAATCCCTACAAGCACAGAGCAAAACAACCTGCACAGCTCCTCTCAATCACTCCACAGTTGTATTGAAGCCGCAAGTGGAGCATGGGAATAAAACTCTAACCCAGGAGTGTGCAGGGATATGATCCTGTTTCCAGTAAGGTCACCGGAAGCTTTATTTCTTGCTTTCAAATTGCTTTTCAACATTTATACATCAAGATTGGAATTTGTTAGTATCAATCGTCCAGGTGGGTTACTAGAAAAACAAGGTAGAATTCTGTTTAATGGAAAAGTCCAGATGACAGAATTTTAAATAATACAACACCAAAGGAACACAGAACAAGACACTGAGATCTGCACACAAACAAATTTAAAAAGTCCTAAACATTTAGTCCGGTGTACTCCAAAAACGTTCATTATGCCTTCTTCAGTTATGTCCACACGTAGGTTCTTCTTAAAGACAATAAATTAGGAGATGTATTTACCTTGTTTGGGCTGCTTAACAGCGAGTCATCTTTAGAACTGTCACCGGTGTTGGTGACGTGTCACTTATCAGCTGATGTTACTTCCTGAGGCGCAGTCAGCCTGAGGGCCCTGGCACATCGCTCAGACAGAAAAACAACTCGGGAACTCGGGTCAAAAGCTACTGCCTGACTTCAACCCCTGACGTCATCTGCCGCGTGGAGGCAGAAAAAAATCTGCTCATTTATCAAATTATTTTTAATTAATTATTTAATTAATTAATTAATATTGAGGTCATTGACTAATGCTACTGCAGTTAGGGGTTTACTGTCAGTCATTCATATCAGCAACAGATTTGTGCAAAAAAAGACCAATTACTTACTGATGTAACGTTAGATAAAATAGATAAAATAGCATGTTTTCCAAAAGGCTTAAAGTTAGCTTTTTGGGCAGGCTAACAACAACAAATCTCCTTGTTAGCTCTATTAAACTTTGTCAAAGAGTTGAGTCAGTGATTCTATTATTAGTGACATCAAGATCCCAATTTTCCACTTTGGTGTGGGTATCAGAGGTTACACTAGATCATTCCAGTCCGGTCCCCAAAAAATCCGTCATGAGCCATTTTTATCTGCCATGTATTTTACTGCACATGTGTGCAGTAGGTGCAGGGCCTCTGGGGCTTTTAAAGGCAATAAAAATAAACCCTCTCTTGTTATAAAGTAACATAACACAGTAAAGCGGGACTAGTGGGAATAGTCAAACATGTACATTCACGTATCTGACTGCAGCGCACACCGACACATGAACACACCACCTCAGAGTCCTGCTTCCAGCCACACTCCTGTCCTTTCTGCACGTTATGCTGCACATTTCTTGTGTCCGAGCCACTGCGGACACAAAGGCTGGAGAGAGAAAAGTGAATCCACTCTGTGTTGGGGCTGTGGAGGCAAGCGCGCTGAAAAAAGTCCGGTTTTAATCCAGTCTCAGCCCAATACGTCCAAGAAAACAGTGGGACAAGCTGAAAATCAGTGTTTAATTTGAAGTTTGTTAAAGTGAGGGCAACCGTTTGATTTTCAACCCATCAAAATTATGGAATGCCTTCAGAATTTTCCGTCAAAGCTAAAAATAATCAGTAAATCACGGAGAATTCTCGATTAATGTAATCTCTGGTGGGTACCCATCCATATGTGTATAGATCCTGTGCCATCATTGTAAACTGCAGATTGTAGGCTCTAAAAATGTCTTGAAGAGGTAATTAATTCACAAAACCTGTGTTCGCGAGGACCCCAAAGAATGCAGCATTTGTCCCATTTGGTCGAAATTTTATCCATAATTTTTGTCATTTCTCAAATGCCAGTTTTAAGGTTGGTCCAGTCCTTGATTGTTTGTGCCATCCATTCTTTTTTCATTTATGATGGCCTTCTTCCCCACCGCCATGAGTATTTTCCAAATTAGGGCTGAATGTTAATTGATTAACTGCAACTAATTAATTATTCAGATAATCATCAACTAATTTAGTTGTAGAATAATTGTCTGGCCTATAAAAAGACTCCAAAACATGTTGTGTGCCAAGAGAAGAGGTTTATGGTTCAGATATAGCAAGAATTACATCAAAAAGACACAGGAAACTCGATTTAGTGTCCATTTGTTGTTAGTTAGTGTTGTGTTTTAGGGTTAGTTGTTATTAGTGTTTTTGATTAAAAACCTTTTTAGTTTGTTAATATATTAATTAAGTAACAATTAAATTTACTTTCAATTTTCATGTTGTCGTATCCTATAAAGTTATTTCTCTGTTAATGCTTTGATATAGAGGAGATAAAGGCCCATTTCCCTTGGCTTATTTAAAGAGAAAAGTAATCAGTTCTACTATGTATAATCCCCAGGTCAATAGCAGCAATAAATGTGCGCGTAGCATTCAAAGACACAGTTGTGTCTGATTTTCTACCAGAGTTACTTTTGACACGATTTTCTTTTCATTTCATATTTCTTTTCAACTAAATAATAGAGTTGTAAAGTTGTAGACTTTTATATTTGTTATTAGACATTATAGTATATGCTCTTTCACATTTTAAATGTGTTGTGATGTCATCTGCATAACCTCCTTGTTCATTTTGTTGTTAGGTTAGTGCAGTGGTTCCCAACCTTTTTGTCTCGAGTACCCCCTTAGGTTTATTTCACACATAGAGTACCCCTTAACTTGACTTTCGGGCAAATAAATGGGTTTACTAGTCGAAAATAGTCAATTATTACTATTATATTTATTGTTGTATTATATTTATGGTCCAAGATACTCCAAAAAGATGCTAAATTTACCACAAATAACCCTTTTTTTTTTATTCAGACAAAAGTAAATTTCATCTTCTTTTAAAACCTGCAACTATTCCAAGTACCCCCTGATAATTCCTCACGCACCCCTTTGGGTCCCCATAACCCTGGTTGCAAACACTGGGTTAGTGTATTGGGATAAAAGTATCATTAAAAATGTATCCGGTCAATCACTCAAGGATGTCGGTTTAAGAAAACTTATGAAAAAGTAATTGAATCGAACTGCAGAATACTGGTGCTCACTGACGACATAAACAGGTCAAATATGGGTCGCTGGGCGAAAAAGGTTGGGAACCACTGGTCTAGAATCTGAGGCTAACGCAACTCACATCATCGTTTGCTGCAGCCCTACTTGAGAGCTCCCATTCTAAATATTTATAATGTGCCAATTGATTAGTCAAGCGATTGTTCTGTACATTAAAAGATGAGTTATTGTTGTTTTTTTTTTTACTAAGTTTAACCCATAAGGAGCTGAAATGAAACTATTTGAGGTGGAGTACATTTATGGACAAAAGGGTTTTTTCATCAAATACACTGAACGTACACATTTTTTGTTTTAGAACCTATGTATAGCCAGGTTAACAATTAATCTATTATTAAATTAGTTGACAATCATTTCAATAATCAATTAGTTGTGATTAATGAATTCATTTGTTGCTGCCCGATACCATTTATTTATTATTATTTATTAAATAAAGTACATGATGGTTTCTTCACTTAGTTTTACCGTATGAGGCTGGCTGTTCTTCATTTTGATGGTCTAAACTTGTATGGGCAAGTTTTTACAGTTTATGACAACACAACAAAGTCACACCAAACAGTTCAACAACTAACTACATTTTCTATGACGACTATTAGAAATGTCCATATTTCCCACTAACCTGAACGGTCTTTGAACAATTACTAAAATGCCTCAAATAAAAGCGAATGACTGTCTAATTGCCAAGTTTTCACCCTCCAATTAAATATTGAAGAGACAGCCTCTCGCTTCATTGATTTCTTTGCACTGTTTGTGTGGAGAATGTCAGTGTGACCTTTGAATGATGTGAGCCCCAACTTGGAGAAACTTTAGATTATTCTTTCCTTTCCTGCACTGTTTATAAGATATAGTTAAAGGTGACCCAAAACAAAAGAAAATTGACTTCTGTCAACTGGGAAAAAAGTTTTAAGTTTTAAGATTTGCTTTGTTTTTTTGTTTGGTTTTTAACCTGGTTAAAAGGTAAATAAATATTTGTGTAGCAATAGAAACACCTGTAATTGAAAGAATGCAAGTGAAGATGCAGACTCTTCACCAGAAAAGTTGAATAGTGCACCTTTAATTTGGGTTGAAACATTTTATCATTTATACAACAAGAAATGGGACAACAACAATTAAACTGAAATAGGTAGTTCTGAGCCTGCTCAAAAGTTTAGGACCACCTGCCTTTAAAGCCCAAATATGTGAAAAAGGATTCAGTGTCATTTTCTGTCAGGTATTCACACTGCCATGATGTTCTGATGGCAAGGGCCTCTTGCAGCGTGCCATTGCTGCTGAGGTGGGATGCAGTAAGACAGTCATTTGGTGTTTCTTAAGAGAAGGAACCAAACCTGCAGCTCAGCTCTCTACTGGCCCCACTCTGCCTGCACTGAACCTCGCAGCAGGTAATGAACACACAACAGGCAGCTGCAGATCACGTGACCACATGATGTCACCAAAACTACAGCACCGATTGGCCAACTTACACCCGTGACTACGTGACCCGAAATCTCGCGACAACACCACGAAATACCACAATATATAGAGTTAGGTACAGGAATGAATGAGAAAGACAGAGAGTGACAGACCGTATGGATGGATGGATTTGACACCTGTGTTACATGAGGGTTATAGAACAAAAAATAAAGTGTGTAGAACTAAAAAATGACACCAGCAGCACTGAGCCGGAGGATCCGATTGGCCGGCTGTCAAGACACTGGACGATCCTTTACCAAAATTAAGGCTGTTACTGGTGCTGCCTGCAGCCCAATAACCATCAGACGCATCTGTGACCAAAGGGCTTCAAAACAAAAGAACGTCTTCAAAGGCCTCGTCTCCTTTAACGCCACAGAACTGCAGCTTGGATTTTACAAGAGAGCACCAAACAAGGGACGTTGAAAGGTGGAAGAAAGTTTTATTCTCTGATGATAAAAAATGTAACCTTAATGGTCCTGATGGCTTCAAACGTTACTGGCACGACAAGCAGTGATATTTTCTACACGCCACAGGGAAGGGGTGCCATAATTATCTGGGGTGCTTTTTCCTTCAGTGCAACAATGGAGCTCCAGGTGGCAATTTCTGTTTTGAGGGAGTTTTGAGGTTGTTTTTGAGCTGTGGTCCTAAACTTTTGATTAGCTGCAGAACAGCCTGTTTCAGTTTGTTTTCAATAAAATGTTTACTCAAACTTAAGATCCACCCTTTTGCCATTTTATTCAGCTGGACTTTAACTTTTGATCGGGACTGTATCATTCACAGATGTTAGGCTCACATAGGCATGATTGAAATATTTGTAATAGTTTATTGAAATACTGTTGACCTCATCAGTTGTTGCTGCTAACTCTCCTGAGTTTCTCTGGCCACAGACCTGTTCATAACAGCCCTCAGCCTGTTGGTTCTTTTCAAGCTGCTGTGAAAGATTCAGCATATGCCCAGCCAGGCCCTGCAGCAGAAAAATGGAGCTTGAGGAAGTGAGAGTTTTATTACATTTGTGCCGAGCTGTAGGCAAGTAATTACCGCCGATTTTACTTGTGCCTTTGGTTGGCCAGGTTCAATCATTTTCAACTCACCAGATCAGCAGAAAAACTCATTGTGGCCAAGTCTGTAGACGGCACAATAGGCAGGTTTCTCAGCCGGAAAACTTGAAAGTGAATGGGTTTCCTTGTATAGTTCTTCTCTGACAGGAGAAAGTCAAAATACTCCAGGAGACAGCCACAGGGTCAAGACAAGGGCAAGCTGACGAGAAGGACGGACTCATCTCAGCTCTATCCGGCTGTATGTGAGGCTAAACCTGAAGTGCTGATGATGGCAGCGCAGAGAAATAAGCCGCACGGGTAAAGGTCACTGCTGTCAAGTGGAGTCCTGTAATACAACTTGTCCAAATGAAAATGGAGAAAATGTGAGTCCAAAAGAACTGGGGATTAGGTTGTATTTAGGAATGTTAGAATGAGCTTGGGTAAAAAGACTAAAAATGGAATAGATGATTGCTGAATTTATGATGAGCAAAACTTTAAAAATATATGATCTTAAAAGTGCACAATGTAACGTTCCTGTCTCCATGAAAATGTTATCGCTTTGCCTAGAATGCTCCAAAGAAACCGACCTGTAACACGACCAAGCCAAGTTCCAGGTCTGATCTGTGGAGATGTGAGTGCGTTCAAATGTGTACTCAAGTTTAATGTCATACTGTGGAAGATTCTGGGCAAAGACAAGCAGGTGGCCAGAAGAGATACATAGGACACCAACACTGACTGTCAAAGAAAAGTTTCCACCAAAAAAACCCAAAACAAAATTGGTTGGATGCCTTTAGCTTCGATTACAGCCCTGGGCCATTATTTCAGTAAGCTTCTGCATTGTCAAAATATTTCATTCCAGTGTTGCATATATTTTTCACCAAGATGTAATGATGATGAGAGAGAACAATCTGCACAAAACCTTCTCAATCACATCCCAATGTCTCTCAATAGGGTCTACTCACATCTTTTCCACGACCACAGCACAACACATTTGTCTTTCCACATGGTTGTTACAGAAAAGAGAAGCCACTCACTGTATCAGTTGGGTTTAAGTACAGTTTAGCGGCTGAAAGACAATAATCCACAGCAAGTGTCCAATAGGAGGCCTGTACTTATGTTTCTTAGTTGTTTACAGGCGGTTACTGTTTTTGGGACAGGCAGTGTATAGCAAAAATGGTTAAGTCTGAAGTTTGTAGACATTTTGCCTCCAAGATCGACCCTGACAACTGAACTGAAAAACTGAAGGAAAACCCTGTCATCTGATCTAAATGTCATAGTTTGTTAGTTGGTTAGTTTGATTCCGAAATATATTTTATTCTCTAAATCAATGCTGAAAAGTTTGTGAATGGGATCTATGATTTGTTAACTAATTTTAGGCAAAGTCTTTTTCTAAAGTGATTTTCTAAATGTCTGTTGATGTTACGACTGAACTACACTGTTGTCTTGGCCAGAACTAACTTGAAAAAGACTAGTAATCTCAATATGACTTTGCCGGTTAAATAAAGGGTACATTTCAAATAAAAATAAGTAATGTGTTATTGAAGATATTGATTATTTGAGTATTAGGGAGGTTTCTTTGTCCTCTGGAAATGCCCATCTAAACCACATTTCCTTTTCCAGATTTTGTCAAGGTTTAGGTTAGTTAATTCTTCCTTTTTGTCTATTCACAACACCCTAATTTGTATTTCTATGCATATTCTCACATTCTAACTTTTATGCTCCCTATAACCCTAAGGAGTCTTCTCTGTTTGTCTGTCGCAAATTGTTGTATATGTGAAGCACTTTGAGCTACATTTTAAATGTCTGAAAAGTGCTATACAAATAAAGTTTGATTGATAGTGGGAGAAACTGGAATGAGAAAACCCACCTATACAGAGGGAGAACGTACAAACTCCATGCAGAAATCTCTTCTACAATCAAACAAATGAACAACGTGGGGCATTTTTGCAGTGAAAAGATGTTATGTTAATTGACTGAGCACTTCAGCTGTACAGTTGCTTGTTTGTTTCACACAATACAAGGTTTACTGTTTTCTTCTTTCTCGCTGGGTGTTTCATGCATTATTCAGAGACTCGTCTAATACAGTCAAAACAGTAAGATCTTGGAGTCGGATATTACAGGTATTCCATCGTTTTTTCCACACATAAAAGCAGTTTTTCTTCGAGTGCAGAACATAGTGATGGCAGACATATTGAGAGTATGTAGATGTGGCGGCCGACAGACTAATTATGTTGGAGTGATTTGGACTAATAGGATGTGGGCCTCTGCTCTGGGGTCAGCTCCTGTAGGACAGACTCATGATCATTATGGACACTGATAGGCTTCTAATTCTCCCTCAAACCCCCACCTTTACCCACAGAGCACTGAAAAATATGTGCAGTGACTCGCATTAAAGACTTGAGACTACAGTGACAATATAAAGGCGTAAAAAACACACACTTTTGTCCATTCTTGATGTTACAATAAGCAGAAAAGTAACAATTCAAAAAGGATTGATTTCAAATTACACAGAGGCAGTAAGAGGTATTCACACATATTTTGTAAGAGCTTGAAAGGTACACAAACTAACTTTTCAGGGAGATGGTTCACCACCTCGCTATGCTACTATGGAATGCTATATTTGAACTTTGTAATGCATTTATGTGTGTTTTTAAATGTGCTGTATAAACTAATGTAATTGAATGTTCCACAGTATAGTATTAAACAGATGCTTCTCCATGATGGCAATCGGGTGACAGCTCCAGGCGAAGTTGCAGGTCAGGAGTCTCATTTATAAAACTTGGGAACTTCCTAAAAATGCACTATACAAAACAAAACACAAACGTCCTCAGACATACTGATTTCTTGTCTCGCTTTTCTTAGAGTTTCTGTGTTCCAGCGGTCAAGTCGGAAAAAATATGAGCAATACATTACAGTTTATGAAATATAGCAACTCAAAATCAGATAGCAGAAACCAAGAAAGCGCTCTCATCAGCCGAAATGTGGATCCAATTAAAGAAATGTATTCACCCGGACAGTGTAATAACATTTATAATCTATTAATTCATGTTTGAGAGTGAATTTATGCTTTTGTTGTCATTAGCTCCATATAGGCATTGGCAACATTAGTATAAAATGCATTTGTAACTGCAAAGGATCAATGGCAGCACAGGAGCAGCTTCACAGACAGCGAGTGGACTAAAGGGAAAATAACACAAGTTCTATCAATATTTTAGCTGTCAGATGTTAAACTGTATCCAAACGCAGGACACAACCATGCTGGATTGGAGAACTCTGATAAACTAACGGTTCTGAAATGCTGCTCGAGTTTCCAAGAAGGAACGCCGAGATGTGAGTGTGTTCCAGAACTCCAAAAGGACAGGTGAAACGCAGCATTACAGATTACAAACTTACATAGAAAGTTACATGTGCACCTTTAAATGCTATGGATCAGTTTAATGCTATACTGTGGATCATTCCTGACTCTCGCACTGAATGATACAACACAACACTACATACAACTGTACAACTCAACAATGTAATAGATAACTTCATGTCCTGTCAAAACTTGTCACAATAACAACATTTGAAGGGCGATATATTGCAAATGAAAACTGACAGAATATCACAAACGAAGGAAAATTGCAAAAAAAAAAAAAAAAAAAAACATGAGCGGTGATATAAAATGACACAATGAACCACTCAAGTAGTTGAGTTAGAATCATTAATGAGTCATGTATGTTAATTATTCAACCATTAAAAGCTCAAATGTTCCCGTAAGATAAAAAGTATTGCATTGAACATTGACATGTTTTGCCATACACATTTTCGTTTCCTTTGTGTGCATTGGAATCACACAAAAATGTGTGTATCAAAAAGTGTGGAATTGCAATCCTTTTCAGAGAGAAATACTGGAAAAATGACAGGGGTGCCAGCTCTTTCAGCCATGACTGTATATATGTACTATATAAACATGTATATTAATTGTATTTTCAATTTTATTACAACTTGTTTTTTGTACTTTTCATAACATATTGTGTGAGCTCAATAAAGTTAGTCAGTCCATCTTCACTGAAACCAACACGTGGCACCTTTAAGTTGTTACTCATGTGCCGTCATAGTCTAAACAAACTAAATCTACGGTAAATACTGGTCCACTTGGTCTCCTCTCCCTCATATCTCCTCATGTAGTGCTTTGACGAGCCTTGTCCTCTCTCTCTCCTCTCTTTGTGTTGCCTCTCACGCCAGCAGCTGTTGAATTATTGATGAGATGTTGAGTTGGTGAGATTCCCACTGCCTCCCGCTTGTTTGTTGGACTACGATTGTTTTGCCTTCTCTCTCGTTGTATGTGTGTGTTGTCGGAGATGTGCGTGGGACTCGGCAGTGTTTGACTAATCAAATATGTTGATGCATCTACACGAGACTCTTTTTAATCAGTGAGCAATTATTGTAAGTGTTCAGATGCAGAGGACATATGGAAAACATACACAGGCGCGTACTTATTGCAAATATGTGCAGGAATCGCGAAACAGAACAGCTTCTTTGGAAATAAGAGGAGAAGCATCCATTATTTGTGGCAGATGATTTTCACTCCTCACAATTTAATGTAGCCAAGAGGGTTCAAGTGCTTTTGTACTTGTTATTCCAGTCCAATGCCAGGAGAAATTAAGCCAGTTGCCATGGGAAACGTATTCCCTAGGATTGTCAAAAGTACTCTGATTCTGTTCAATACTCAAATTAGTACAGAGTATATAGATATATATAGGTGACGTCACAACATTCTATATTTAAACAGTGAGTGGCAAAAACGCATCAGAGTCAATGGTGAGTCATGACATTTTCTCCAGTAAAAGCTCAAAACACAACAAAAATGTGAAAGAGCTGCTCAAGTCTGATGAAATGTAAAAGTCTACAACTCCTCTAAATATTTACTTTGATCCCATCTCAAAAAAAAAGTAAGTAAACAGTTGTAGAAAACCAGATAAACAGAACACTACAACTACACTCACATTTATCACTGAAACAGACTTTGGGATCACACACAGTTGAACTCATTACATTTCTGTCCTTAAATAACATGTTTCTGAGTCCAAGTGTTGATATAATTGTTCTGCAGTAGCTGAAGCTCTGCACAGTCACAGCAATGAGGAACAGCTTTCAGTTTACATTTTACTGCATGAAGTTTATTTGAAACAAAAACACAAAACCCATTCAAACTAGATACTAGTTTGAGCATGTACCCAGACAGATAAGAAATCACATTGACAAGACAATATCTGACTTTTCCTTTTTCCTTAAAATGTATTTTACAAGACCACATGGAAAGCATGTGTTGAAATTGAAGCAGTCCAACGATTAAAGACTGGACTCACAGAGTAGAGAACATTAGAAAAACGGGAAAATGACATTTGAACTTAATTGACTTAATGAATATTGAAGGCGAGACACTACAGGCAAAACTTTAAAAAACATTGTTTTTGTTTTTTGGTCAGTTTCCTCTCTCAACATATCGGCTTTCATGTGGAAACAACAAACTTGTCCAGTCTGATTTTTAAAATGTTTTATTCATTCCATTTAATCTACTTCATCCATAGATTTCAGTGGGACAATGTAAATTCAAAGGCCGTTTTCTTAAAATGCATTTTTCATAAGGGACATAAGGATCACCACTTAAAGTAGCTCCCACACACACCAAACTTTACAATCTTGGACTCAACAAGATTTTGACGAAACATTTAAACCTGGTTCTGTCCATTTTTCAGGTTTATATGTCCCAAATATATGTATTTTCTGGCACAGGAAAAGTTTCAAATTGATATCTTTAAATTTAAGCTTAAGAAAGATAAGGGGAAAAAAAAAAAAATATATATATATATATATATATACACACTAAATCAAGTATATTGTCCATGATAACTATTTAAAAGAAGAAGCATGTAGAGTAAACTGGTTTTAAATAAAAAAGAAATTGAAATCTTGAAAGACTAGAAGCTCAACCGCAGCCTTTATTGGCACGTTAGTTCTGTTCTGATGGATTGCTAAAGTATCTTCTGAATATTTCTGAAAATCCCGAAATACAGTGAGAAACAAATTTTCAAATTTCAAATGTTACCACTGTCAAGCTCCCCCTCTGCACCACTGGTGGATGACTTTGTTCGAAAAACTTGTACAATTTGTAAAAACAGAAATTGTTCAGTCGACTTGGCAAGAGAGGGTCACAATTTTCTTCTACTTCTACTGGCAGTGTGTTTTTCTGTTCAGGACTTCCTCGACAATCCTTGGCAGATGTAGTTTACTTTGATTTCAGTTCTTCATATAACGCTTCTATTCTATTCCAGGTTTATAAAAATGTATTCAAAATGCCTATGTATAAATAGGCAGATAATGAGTGATTACGCAGATAAGTGGTGACCGACTAAATAATAACTCATTATTAATTTACTAGGGCAATCGAGTCGAAATCGCTGTTTGAATGGAAATAATTAGCAAATCGCAATGGCTGCACACTTCTTTCCTTTTGGTCTACTTCAACTTCAAAATGACACTGAATCTTTTTTTTCCACATATTTGGCCTTTAAAGGAAGGTGGTCCTAAACTTCAAACACTGTAGTTTAGATGTGTTAAAACATGTTCTGAAACAATCAACAAAAACACACATTAAAGTGACAAAAAAGCATCTAAAAGCATCAAATATTGGGACAACAACACAACTAAAAGCAAAATGCGAATAAAAGCCACAAAACTTTCCAAAACACGTGATTTTCTTAGTTTGTCAGTTCATATTTCAATCTTTTTGTCAATTGGTTATGTTTAAAATGTTAACTTTGAACAGAAAAACATTAAAACACAAATCGCAATTACAAAACTGGTAACTGGTTGTTTTTTTTTAATTCCCACATCGCGCAGCTCCATAATTGACTTTTTCTACAGCAGCACAGAAGCAGTAGTGCGCACAAGGGCATGAAATCTGTCTAGTTTAGTTTAGTTTAGTATTTATTGGAGGGACAATGTACAGATACATTAAGTTTAAAAAGAAAACAGAGATGTTCTGCACCAGATTATAGCTAGATAGCTAGTTTCCGTCTGCAGTCCCTAATTTACAGGAGTAAAAATACATAATTTAAGCTAAACAATAAGACCATTATTTCATAGCGCCATCAGACACAAACACTCTCACAAACATCTCATTCATGCCTTAGCATTGGGTTCAAAATTTTAACACATTCACACTCGTATGCTCTTTCTTTCAGTAAAAGGTTAAAAATCTTACACATACTCAAATTACAGTTTTACATCAACAATTTTATATTTACAATAATATTTACATCAAATGTAATGAAACATCAGGAGCTGCTTTTTTTTTTTTTTTCAATGTTCACATGCCTGATTGTTCCACAGCCACTTTTTCACTTCTACTGTAAATGTTGGGTAGTTTGTTAGATTTTTTAATTCAGTTGGAAGATTATTCCACTCTTTTATTGCGTTATAAGAAAATGCTGATTGTGCAAATGAGGTTTTTCGTTTTGGTATAAAACACTGGCCCCTGCTAGAGGTCCGTGTGGCTCTGGAAGTCACTGTTGATGTGAGTTGTACAAAGTGCTTAAGAGGTGCCGGTGCAGTATTATTGAGAATTCTGTAGACCATTTTGACTGACGCTAATCTTTGTATATTCCCAAAGTTTAGTAGTTTATATTTGTGTAAGACACGGCAGTGATGATATTGTCGTGGCTTCTTGTCCAGTGTTTTTATGGCTTGCTTGTATAATGATTCTAGTGGCCTCAGGACAGTTTTGCAAGCCTGAGACCAACATGTTATACAGTAGTAAAAACGTGACATAATCATTGCATTAAAAAACGTCTGAGATGCCGCTGTTGTTAATGAGTTTCTGATAGTCTTAAAGGTTTTTATATTGTATTTAAGACTGTGGCACATTTGCTTAATATGTTTTTTAAAGGTGAGAGTGGAATCTAAAGTGATGCCCAAGTAGCGATACTCTGTAACATTCTGTACCACTTCTCCGTTTACAGTGACATTTGGAAATGATGACATTTTGCTCTTATTAAAAAAATACATTGCCGCTGTTTTCTTTACATTCAGTGTGAGAGATGAATCGTGTAGCCATTTTGCTACTTTCTCCATGGCCACTATGAGTTTAGTAGCTACTTGTTCTGCATCCTTCCCCCATGTATAAACGACCGTATCATCTGCATACATTTGGATATTTACATCCTCGCACACAGATGGCAGGTCGTTTATATATAGGGAGAACAGAAGTGGACCGATATTGGAGCCTTGTGGCAGTCCAATCTGGGAAGAAGCAATACCAGATATCGTGTTATTGATTCTGACGCATTGTGAGCGGTCTGACAAATATGACTTGAGCCAGGCCAGGATGTTCGCAGACAAATTATACTTAGTTAGTTTTGACAGAAGTATTGGATGGCTAACCGTGTCAAATGCCTTGCTAAGATCTAAAAAGATTGCTCCCACAACCCCTCCATTGTCGAGATTTGATTTTATTGTCTCAATAAGTAGGCAGCAGGCAGTTTCTGTTGAGTGATTTGCTCGAAAACCGAACTGCATAGGATGAAGTAGGTCTTCAGCTTCCAGATGTTGAGTAATTTGCTCAACCACCACTTTTTCGAGGGTCTTTGAGATCACTGGGATAATACTGATTGGCCTGTAGTTATTGACATCTTCCTTATCTCCTGCTTTATGTATAGGGGTGACTATGGCTGTTTTCAAAGCTCTAGGAAAAGTGTTTTCAGCTATTGATTTATTTATCAGTCTTGTTATTGGGGCAGATAGAATTTCTTTGTATGTTTTTAAAAATACTGTATCTAATCCATGTATATCCTTTGACCGCGAACCTGATAATGAGGAGATAATTTTGTTAACTTTTGATTCGTTTGTTTGTTCCAGAATCAACTCATTCTGATTGTTTGCCTGTTTGGTTGCCACAGCTTCATTATACACTTGTTTAGGAAATTTATTACTTAGCAATTGCACAGACTGGATGAAATGATCATTAAGATAGTTTCCAATTTCAAGACTGTCAGATACTGAATTTCCATTTACATTTATAGTTATAGTTTCCTTTCTTGTTTGTCCACTTCCTGTAATTTTATGAATGTTTTTCCAAAGTTGTCTGATGTTCCCTTTTGCGGCTTTTATTATTTCTAGATAAAAATCAGCTTTAGCCTTTCTAAGTTGTGTTGTGACCTTATTTCTTAAGCTTTTAAAAATGTTTCTTTCAGTATTTAAACCGGTTTTGATGGCTCTTTTAAGGGCTGACTCCCTTTTTTTCATCATGGACCAGATTGTCCCATTTATCCATGGCACCTTCACTTTTGCTGCGAGATAGAATGTTTAGTAACAATTTGTTTGATTGTCATCATCATTTCATCACAGGCCTGATCGGTGTTTTCCCAGTTAACTATATTGTTCCATGGAATATTTTTTAGCTCATTTTCTAAAGATTGTTGATTTTTTTTTGGTATATATGGCAAAAAGTTTTGGCTTTGTGCAGTTAATTTGTCCGTGTATCTAAATTTTGACAATTTCCGTACAATCAGCGTCATATTATGATCTGATAAGCCTGTTAGTAGGTTATAGGTTCTTGTGATACGTTCTGGTTTAGTTGTAAAAATTAAGTCAAGTAGGGTTTTGGAGGAGCTTGTTATCCTGGTGGGGCTAGTCATCATTTGTGTCATATGATAGCTATTTGTGATGTCCTTAAGTTTCTTTCTGCGTGTCTTATTCAGCCAGTCCAAATTAAAATCACCCATTATAATTAATTCTTTAGGACTGAATTGTTTGAGAATATCTGATAATGAACTGAAAAAGGTATCTTTAGCTGTTGGGGGGCGGTATACTACAATTATGTGAAAGGACATTTCTGGGGATAATATAATTTTGATTCCTGTGCATTCGAGAGCATTTATAGGGAGGGTAAGTTCTTCACTCTTAATGTTTTCCCTTACATAAATCATTACACCCCCCCCTCTTCCATTTGTTCTGTCCTTTCTATATATCTTAAACCCTGGGACTTTATACACAGTAGAGGGTGTTGTTGGTGTTAGCCAAGTTTCTGATATGCAAAGATAGTCAAGATTAGAATCAGACAAAAGCAGCTGAATTTGCTCTGTTTTTTGTACAACACTTCTTATGTTAATGTGCCCCCCAAAAATTCCCTTTGGTTTTGATTTTAGGTCCCATAGAATGTTGGCATGATTTACAGTTTGAAACAGTTTTGAAACTTGCTGTTTTGAGGTTGCATTTGCATTGCAGGTTTTGAGGTTGCATTTGCATTGCATTGCATTAAGTCGTTGGTGTTTAGTGGGAGGCTTGCCTGCATTGCCTGGTTTGAGCTGGTGTTCATTATTTCGACTCATCTTGACTCCTGTAGTGGTAGCAGGGTTAGCAGCAGGGCTAGCAGCAGGGCTAGCAGCAGGGCTAGCAGCAGGGCTAGCAGCAGGGCTAGCAGCAGGGCTAGCAGCAGGGCTAGCAGCAGGGCTGGATCCAGGAACAGGCCAGGTGGTAGCAGGGCTAGCAGCAGGGCGGGAACCGGGAACAGGCCAGGTGGTAGCAGTGCTAGCAGCAGGGCTAGCAGCAGGGTCCGCAGCAGGGCTAGTAGCAGGGCCAGCAGCAGGGCTAGCAGCAGGGCCAGCAGCAAGGCCAGCAGCAGGGCCAGCAGCCGGGCCAGCAGCCGGGCCAGCAGCACGGCTAGCTCCAGGAGCAGGCCAGATGGTAGCAAGGCTAGCAGCAGGGCTAGCAGCAGAACTGGAACCAGGAACAGGCCAGGTGGTAGCAGGGCTAGCACCAGGGCTAGCAGCAGGGCAGGATCCAGGAAAAGGCCAGATGGTGGCAGGGTTAGCAGCATGGCTAGCTCCAGAAGCAGCCCAGATGTTAGCAGGGCTAGCAGCCAGGCTGGCTGTAGCAGTGTTAGCTTTGTTAGCTGAAATCATACAGTGTAGAATGAACTGCCTGTTGATTGTCCAGAGCACAACACGCCTTCCGTTTCCTCGCCGTGTCCTGGGATAAGCTTTAGAAAATTAATCAACGCCTCAACGAGCTTTTATGTAGTTCGACAATATCATCTATAGCTTTTTCTCCTCTTAATTACAAGATGAAACACTGCTGAACTTTTAATTAACATATGGAAGCGAGTAACTTTTAAAGCTGTCATGATACTGCAGTCCACAGTGCGGTCCATTGTTGCAGAAGTGAGACAGAGCTTGGTGTTCCTATACAGAGCCAAACCCACTGGTGATTAGGCCGTCCTTGTAGCGGTGATATGTTAGAAGCAGAAAAATGTGAAATGGGTAATTAGTGTCATTTATAAAAGGCTGAAAATACGACATTACCATCACAGGCAATTAAAGCTTTCACTGCCTTATAGTTTCTGAATGATCTGGAGAGAGAGAGACGGAGTCGCTTGGGTCAATGTCCTGATTTAACTTTCACTGCGTCGTCTTGTTCAAAGTGCCTTTTTAACATGCTCCAGTCGATGATCTTAAAATTATCTCTTTGAATAAAACATACTTTCCCCAGACGATTATAACAGCAGGAATACTACAGCAGAGAGGGATGTTTTGATAGAAATGTGTCCAAGATAAGATTCAACTCAATCTTGTATCCTGCACATAGTGTGACTGCTATTGTGTTGTGTAATTTAAATAGATGACCACAACTTAAATCAATACAAAAGACTTTATAAGGATTTCACTGCTCCCGAAGTTGTAAAATCCTGCTTCAATATTTCTCAAGTATAATGGACTGAGGACAGCGATGACCTTTTCATATTTGTGTATTGAATTGTCATGCTTCTTCCTGCAAAAACCTCAGGGGCCGTTTTCTTAGGAATGCATCCACCAATTTCATCCACTGCTGCCACAAAAGCATGTCCACTCGATCATCAAAATGCCACTTACATGTCAACAGAACACAGCAGTGGCGAAGAATATTACTGAGCCCGATCAGATCTGCTCTGCCTTCTAGAGCTGGGAATCTAGAGTCCGTCACGATTTGATACATGGCTCACAACACTATAAAATCACAATCTGGCAATATGCAATACAAGTTTTATTGCACATTAAAAAGTTGTTACAGAAACACAGTTACAGCTGTATTTCTATTAAACCACAATATGCCCAAAATACACGTACATTCTTACACCAAAAACACTCAAAAATATGGTATGTTGTTAGATCAGGCTGTGATATTGGTAATATGTCACCAAATTGTCAGCAGCAGTTGGCAAAGCTAACTGTTTCTCACAGCTAATGCTAACTTTAATTAAAACGTAAAATATAAAGAAACAACAAATTCAAATTTAAAGTAAAGACTGATCTGTTTTCTTTCTATCTTTATTATGCTTAAAATGTAGCATTGCAAAAACCTCAGCGACTGAATTGGACAGGAAGCACTCAGTAGTACAATGAGCAAGCCATTAAAAAATATATTCACTTTATTCCGGATGTTGCCGTGGGCGCTGACATCTTTCTCCGGTTGAATTAGTTTACATGGTGCAGATGAGCTCAATGGAAAATAAGTTCTACGTGGACTCAAAAGACGTTTCCAGGCTGACTTGTTATTGCACGCGTACATTAAACATTTTAAACAAATCAATCTAATTAAGATAATGTCTTTGCTGCAAGACTTTTCCCTCGTTCGAATCAGAAGTGCTTACTACAGGAGTGAGGATCTGTGGCAAAAAGAGGCAAAAGTGGGCGGGGCGGAATAGGTCAATAGCCAACTGGAATTCTGTGTGTTTTTTTTGTCATTTCATTCATTTCATTTTGTTTCATTGTTTTGCACTGTTAAATGCATTCATTTATGGTTCTGTGCTTTTGTATTGCCTTAATTTTAATTCTGAGCCTATTATCATGATATCTATATTTGTATGTTTTGGTACGCTATTCATTAACATCCAGTTTTTCAAAGAGTAACTGAATGTTGTTAGTTTTAAGGTGAAAGCGGTCAAAGAACAAACGTATAAATTGTTTCTTCTTAGCAGCAGGACTAAAGTGGTGATTAGGTTGGTGCTTTTATCAAAACTGCTGTTTCCTGATTACAATGACCTTCTTGTTACAGCTGTATGACTAACCGTTTTGGTCAGTGTTGTTCTGATTGTGTGTCCAAAATCTGCCTGATTTGATTTCTTACCTACTTATTTTACCATATTATTTCTCTCTAAACTGTTTGACAAGTCAGAACCGTGTCATATTTTGGCTCATGCTGTGCCTCGGTGGAGCACTCCTTTCATTTCAGTGTTATAGGTTCAGCTGATTCACTCGGCTGTTTTATCATGTTTGAGGCTCTTTGAATCTTGACAGCAAGCTAATAATCTGAACAGCTGAAAAGTTACCTCACAGTATATATTGTAAATAAATGTTATAATGTAAAAATCTAAAATTAAAGGTAGAAAAAATATAAAACATGGATAACATCATCACTATATACAGTATATGGTTTTGGAGACAAGTCAGTTTTCACTATAGGGTATGTGGTCTCTAATACAAACAGAAAGGCTGAAAATGACAAAAGTTAAACAAACTCGCAGTGTCGTCTTCCAAACAAGGGTTTAAAGTGATGTTTCTGAACTTCATTTTACTCTCATACATACACGTTTTAGCACATTTCTTACTTGCAATTGCCATAATATCGTCTGCATGTCACCATCGGGATTATTCCTTCTAAAATGTTGATATTATTTTTTTGTCGTTTAAGTTTTTATAGATTTTAAACTTTTAAATGAGCTTTATAACAACAGAATAACAAAAGACAGCTGGTGTGCACCCCTCTTTTGTTTCATGAAGTTATATAGTACAAGTGATAAAGTCTAACAAAATAAATAGCTGCAATAAACGGGGAGAAAAAGAAAATCCATGCTGTTACTCAGGGTCCAGTCATGTTTTAACAAAATGTGCACATGACTTTAATAACCTATAAAAGTATACAAGAAAGCCTCTTTGTAATGTCAGTGTTCAGAGGAAAAACAGAGGTGAGGAGATAGTCATCACTTAAATGCAGTGGGTGGCACTAAACTGTCATTAGGCGCATTAAAGAGCGACTGGGCCTGGGCGCGTCTGAACTGGTGGCACCATTAAGCCGATTATATGCAGGGCTTTAGAGAAAGGTTTATTAATGCTAATAAAGCTGCTTGGATTAGAAAGGCGTCTTATGTTCAATATTTAACTCATGCAGTGTTTGTAATTCTGAGAAAACATGATGCAGACCAGAACAGACGCAATGTAATGAATCAAGTTTCTTATCCCTCTGTGCGGCTCTCAGTCAGTAAAGACTCTACTAAATAAATTAGTTTTCAACCTGTGCTGCAGATTTACATAATTTCTACATTCGAAAAAATGACAATCTTAAAGAAGATAATGTGTCAATAAGTAGTATATATTTGATTTCTACTGTTTTAAAATAAGACAGCCAATTAAACAAGTCTCCAAACAGCATAAACTACTGCAATTGGCAAATCTTATTTCAAATTTAGTGCACATTCACTCAAATTAAAAATAAAAGCAATATTTAAAATTGTATATACACAACTGCTTTGGTGGAGATAAATACTCCTAATAACGTGTAATCCATACACCAGAGGCTTTGACGGTGTAAGATTTACCCTCATGTAGTAATTTTCCAAAACAACACCACTTCATCTCTCCTGAAGTCTACGGATGTAACACATTCAACAGTTCGCATGAGCAACAACATGTGAGACAAATGGGACTGGGAGCTTAAACAAGTGTTATTCGCGTCACTTCTGAAAATAGAAAAGGTGGAAATAAACAGGTTTTCCATTCTGCTATAACATTACACACTGAGCTTTTGCCAAAACATCAAAATACTGCAAATTATAAATAAATTACAGGTTCTTCCAGATTGAGACGCTGACCATTATTTGGGTCAAGTCTACGTTGTGCTCTCTTACTACATTATAAAACTATCTTTCATTTTTAAGTAGTGGAAGCGCTCTGAAACATTAGCAATAAAGCAATCAATATAATGGTGGTTTAGCTACGATTTCTCTTCACTCTAATTACAGAAAAGAAGCGCTGAAGCCACAGCGCTGGTCGTGGAGAGACTTTAGCACATTTGTACAAAGAGAATGGGTTAATCAGATCCTGCCTGCACTCATACATTACCCTTCAGCAATAAAACACTTTGGCACACATTACGGAATTTCCAAATGATAAAATATCGAGATAGTAATCTTTCTCAAATGCTTAAAGAAATTCGAGACAATCAAATCATAGAGAGATATCAACCAAGACCGCCAGCCTTTACCCACTTTTTAGAAAACGCAGTAAATTTTCATGAACCGTGTCCAAAAGTAATTTAGGAGACAACACAGTCTCGCTCGAATCCGCGCTGTAGTGATAAAACCACACAGGCAGAAAAGACAGAGAACTTTGCCCAAAGGCGTTTAGAACAGACTTTATCTAGACTTTATTATATGAATAAAACAGACAAAATGAAGTGAATTTCACATTAAATTCATGTCATTAAACAGAATTTTCCAAGCGAACAATGGTCACAAGTCACAAGTTAGTTTGTCTCCACACTGACCAGCTCAGATAACAGAGTCAGAAAGGGCTTCTGGTGTAAAAATAGACAAAAGTATTCATTCTAAGGCGATTGCGTTTTCTGTGGAGCAAGCTGCCCCTTGATATGCACAACATCACAAACGCTGACCATTTTAAATCTAGGCTCAAAACATATTTATGAAGACTGGCTTCTAACACTCAGTATAGTGGCACTTTTTTTTGTACATTGTGTTTCATTGTTTGCACTGTTAAATGTATTCTATTATGGTTTTATGCTTTTGTATTGCTTTAATTTTAATTTGAAAGCACTGGTCGGCTTGAGTGTTGTAAAAAGCTCTATAAATGAAGTCTGATTGATTGATTAAGCAAATTGACAAAGCCATTAACTGATAACATGCAGTCAAGCTCAAAATATTCAAGTTGTTAAAGCCATTTTTAGAACTCACTAATGCCGTTTTCCTCAACAGTAATTCTAGAGTGGTGTACAGTCTTTGGTTGTGTTATTGGCTGCATTTCAAACCAGAACAATATAATTACATGAAAACATGAATTCAGAATTTGTCAGGGTATAATGAATCATTTTGAGCTTAACTCCAGTCTATGTATTCATGAATTCTTCTTATATTCAATATTCAGCAGTCATGACTGGCCTGGGCTGTATAGTTGTAAGACTGCAAAAGTAATCATATCTATAGCACACATATAGCTTTTAAGAGCTTTTTATCATGTTCTAGTGGTTTCTCTTCTCATTAACCCACTTAAAAGGTGTATTTGAGTAATTCATGCATGTTTGACCAACCTTTAACCTCCTGAAATTAAATCCACGATTGTGTTGAACATCCACGTTTTCATCAACCCCCCATCCAACACTTCCGCTGCTCGCTGTTGTGAACTGTTAGCTGTGCATCGGCATGGTAGAACATTTAAGTCATTTTAAATCAATATAGATATAGATGTTTAAAATATTCAAAATATAAAATGATAATCCAGATCAGGGGTTCCTAAACTTTTCAGGCCGATAACTGTGCAGCCCCCACTGCTAAATGAAATTGTCATCTGTGATCATTTCAAATTGCAAAGCATTTAAAATCAGGTTTAATTATGTTTATTTTAGCGGCTTATTGAGTCATTTCATATAATTCAGCAAGAATATACTGTTTTCAATTTTAAAAATACATTATATACAGTGTTAGAATTATAAAACCTTCTGAATCATTCTGCAGCCCCCAGCTCATGCCTCGCGACCTCCACTTTGAGAACCAATGTCATAGATTATAAATATAGCAGACAAAAGTTTATTACGTCTTTAATTTTCTTTTGGCTGTTAATACTAGAGGTTGAATGATATGTTGGCCAGCCTATATTTTTGGGTGGATATTTGCTGTATTTTGGATATCAGCCATCGGCCTAAATTTTGTCTTCAAGGCCGATTTTGATCAGGCACTTGTTTGGACGGCTGCTTGGACGGCTCGTAGTTTACTAGTTTTGGAGAAAAGCCATCGTTTACAGCGTTGATTTAATACATCGTCAGTGTGAAATAAAAAGTAAAGTTTTATTGTAATAGCTTGATAATTGTTGTGCCAAGTTAGCACTTTGGCTCTTGCGTGTCTTGCGATTTACTCTCAACTCGAGAAGAACCACAAATGACACTTTCATAGCGGGTCGAGTTGGAGCAGGTTACGAAAGGCTGACCGCGTCTCGCATGTCCACGACCGCTGTACCTCTCTGCATTTAGACGCATCTAAATTAATTTCCTCATTCGTCTCTTACCTCAGTGAAGAGGATGATTGTAATAAAACACATTAGGCACAATAATGTTTAAAGGTCCCATATCCTGCAAAATTGACTTTACAGAGGTTTTAACCTTCCTACAGTGCTATTTGGGCCTCGTATGTGTGCCCAAGTGGTTTTTTGATTGATTCCCGCATGTTTTCACTAGAGAACTGTCTTTTCCGTCCCCCTCGGCTGAGCAGCAGACGGGGGCTCCTCACAAGGATGACGCGCTTCACAAGGATGACGCGGTGTTTAAGCCACGCCTCCGGGAAGCACGCAGCCGCAGAATAAAAACAGCTAATGCTAATGCTACACAGTAATTACATGATGGATATGACAGATCGAAGAGTTAGCTTGTTATTTACCAAACGGCACGTCCGTCGTCGAGGTACTGGAGCACGTCAAACTCCAGGTCAGATCCAAGACGTAGGACTCAGCACGACGCACCGTCAGGACGGATAAAAGGTTTATTCCCGTGTTTGTGTATCGCTGTTTACCGGAGCACACGGCGCATGCGCACTATCTCCGCTCTAGGCTTCGGTATGAGTTAGGCGGGGGAGGCGTGCGGGTTGGGCGGGGGAGGCAGCCTGCTCTCTGTTCGGGGGGGGTCAGATCTCAGAGTGAGCCGTTTGCTTTAGCAAGGAGGGGGGCCAGTCCAAGAAATGGGTGTTTTTTGGAAACTGTTATGTTATGGATATTGCACAACGCAAAAATGTATCAACAAAGCCCTTAGAATAGACTGTGTAAAGGGCAAAATAGCAGAATATGGGACCTTTAATGTTGGTTGTTTTATCTGATCACTGCTTTATCTGATCACTGTTTTTTTGGTTTTTTTTAAGCTGTTACTTTCAGCCATCGGCTGACCAAACTTTGACAAAATCAGCATCGGCCCAAGAAAAACAAATTTCGGTTAATTATTTACATTACATAATTAATACACATTCACATCCATGTAGTTCTACCTTAAAACTATAGAATGCAACCAAAAATGTGAGTCATGACCAAAAAAAAAAAAACATGAACGTCTAAACTCTCTCTACACCTCTTGCATCATTGGCACTCATTACACAGATGTTTAACTGAATTACACTTTGATTGCCTTAGCAACAGGTGCACGGGTTCACTCTTTCTTTGGCTGTGGCGCGTAATCACACAATGATCATCTATAAATTGTGCCGATAATAATATCAACAGACGATAAAACAACACTACATCACATGACTGACTCTTGCACTGCTTATCCTGCCTCCCACCTCTGTTCCTCGCCTGTATCCTTCTCTGGCATACGTTCGGTCTTTCTGTCGCTGTCTTGGTCCTCATTAGTAAGCAGGGCCCCGGTTTCTTGTTTGCACACTCCACTGTTCGCACTAAATGAGAAAATTAATGAGCTGAGGTCGAGCCGGAGGGAACGATGCAACCTTCAGTGCTGCAGTCTTCCTCCGCCCCTCTCGCCCCTCAGCTCGCTCGCTCCATCCTTCTTCCACCGTCTCTCGATGCCGCGTTTATCGGACGGCGCCGCTTTCATTTACCTTTGCTGCAGGTGCTGTTGGGGCCTAAGCAAATAAGGAAGACACCGCGCAGGGTTTGGACTGCAATCTCATCCAAAAGTTTATAAAAGTGAAACAAACAGGAAGTAAAAGAAAAGTAATACTAAAGAGGAAGTCTGGATCAAAATGATACAATTTAATATAATATCTGTGTGAGCAACGATAGAGTAGAAGATTGTAGCAGCTAAAACTCTCTGCAGGAAACAAGGACATATATTTTATAGATGCTGCTATTTTGGAGGTCTTTGTGATCTGATAAGGTCATATAATAAGTTCTGACTAACAGGGATAAAAAAAAATAAAAACAAAGGCACTGACACTGATCATAAATTTGTAATACTTTTGCTATAAAAGAGTTGAATGAGACCTAACTGCTGTTTAATTTGACAAATGATTCATACGATCATTGTTTTGAAGCCATTGTGTCCTAATAGGTCTGAGACGATTAATAGAGTACATTGAGTAATTTGATGACAGAAAAGTTTAGATTAATTATTTTACAGCTTACAGCTTCGATTATTCGTTTTAATTTACTAAGGTGTGGCACTTGTTTCACACAGAGCATGTTTCCATCGGGTGCACACCAGCATCTTAGCCACAACGGAGGAGAAAGCGACCAGTTTAAACTTACAAGTGCGTCTATGGAGCGGCGTTTTGTTGTTTTAAAGAGCGCAGGGACCACATGCTCAAACAAAAAGTCTGAACAAGTAATTATAAAATGATATCAAAGAGACTGAAATGGTTCAGGAATCATTGACATTTGGACTGGTGTATCTGGTGTGAAATAATGCAATTTATGTGACATGCTGATGTGCAATTAAGATGTGAATAAATAAAGAATAAAATGAGTTGTTTTTTCCCCATTTCAAACATATGTGATAAACAGTGAAGATAAAGTAGGTGCTGCAAAAAATAGATTTCAATTATGGGTAACACTTTATAATAACTACACTTATTCATGCCTTAATAAAGCATGAACAAAGACAGTTCATAATTCATAGTTCATAATCAACAAATAGTTTATTAAGAATGATTCAGGGTTAGTAACTATTTAACAACTATTTTAACCCAAATTTCTAACCCTAACCCTAATGTTTTCATTATTAATTAGGTCTTTGGTAATGCTTTCTTAAGGCAAAATCATTATTATTATTAGTTGTTATCATAAAAAATTATGTTATAACACCAGAGATTCTTTCATGCAGCATCTTATTTAACTCTAGTAAAACAGTATAGTTGTTCTTCCCTGTGGCCCTTATCAATAAACATGTCAATATTAGTTAAGCAGAAAGTCTAATCACATTGTGTAAGGTTTATCAGCCGGATAATGAGGAATCTAAAGAAGATCAAGGTGGAACAATAAGCACAAATACATGCAGTTATAGACTTTACTTTCAAAATAGGCTTCTGAGGTTTTAACCTTCTGTTTACATACATGTTCAGCGTATTCCTTCTCCCTTCGTCTTTTTCAAACTTGGGTGCTGAAATATTCTCAGTACTCAAGAAGGAATTTCTGAGCTGTTCCAGTTTCAAAGTCTGAACACCAAGGACAACTGGAACGCACCATAAACCTCTATCTAATCTGCCCAGTTCCGTTGTTGTTTAATGACAAAAACACGGCGTGTCTTATATTTATTTCCAATCACATGCCTTGTCTTGTCAGATTTGTGTCTCATCCCACCCTGAGTGAAGCCCATTGACCGAATTTAGTGCAGGATTCTATGACTGACAGAAATCCTCGCCTACTTTAACACAACCACTAATTCAGACGTGGAGAATATTTCTAAGACGAACAGTTATTCTCAGTACATTCCTGTCTAAAAGGCTCAAATGACATTACTGCGTGCCCGTCTCCAGACCTAATCTTCATTGGCCTCGGACATCAAACTTTTGCACCGTGAAGCTTTTAGCACCATCACGTCAGGTTTCCATGACAACATGTCTCAGTGGATTCAGCATGGTGCCCCGTCGCTCACTCATTACAAATGCATTAAAGGCTACAGTACGAAGCAACGTGCCACTTCAAAATATTACATTTTGTTGGAGAGAGAAATGAAACTAAAAGGTCAAGAATGCACAAAAATGAGCACCAACTAAAATAAGTACCAACATAATATGGCTGTATAAATGCAGTGTTATTCTTCCTGGTTTAGTCCTGATTTTGTCAGGGTTTAATCCTGGCTTGGTCCTTGTTTAGTCCTGGTTTAAGACTAGTTATGTTAAGTTAAGGCAGTCTGTTTTGTTCAATAAGACTCAGGGTAGTGTCAGTACTTAGGAAATAATAAAATCGTTTTCTAAATTGACCCATATTTGCTGGAGCTATTGCAATTGTAAATTTTGCATTATACAATTTCTTGAGCCTTTTTTCCTACCAAAGACCAATTTAAAAAAAACATGTATTTATGAACGTTTATTAAATTTCTTAAATGATCTATTAAAATAATGTTAAAAATACTGCCCAAAACCAAAGCAATCAACAAACTATCAAAATATAACATTCTTAATAGGGCTGTTTATGCGATTATGGCAAAAACATATAATCGCAATTTGGCTCATAATTGAAGTCCCAATTATTTCAAATAATTACTTCTATATTGTCAAAATCATTCTGTAGAGAAAGTATAGACTGAATATATTTTATTAGTAATGTTTTAGAAAAGTGCCTTTGCTCCTGGTTTTGAGGCAAAAGGAGTGCAAACAGAAGGTAATTCATTGTATTTACAACATTTTTGTGATTGAGTAGTGAGTGAGTAATAATTGAAATCACAGTTACAGTATACGATTAATTGCACTGCCTTAAATCTTAGCTGATGAAATTGTAAAAGCACAAATAGTCAGCTGTTTTATAGTGTTTTTAATAAGAGAAGAGGTTTACAGACAGACACTTGCACTTGTGGACCACCCCAGTGTAATCAGCATCCATAATAAATAATGCCCACTCTGTTTTCCCTGGCTCTGCAAATGGCCGACAGAAATCAAATCAGCTGATATATGCGCGATGAGAGCCTAATCCGTTTTGAATGTGAGGGATGATATAGGAGAGGGTGAGGTATTCATCACTGCTGAGGTGGAACAAGCTGAACTACGCTGCCAAAACCCCGCAAGGCAAATGTGAGCAGAAGAAGAATATGTACGCAAGTTATGTATTTTATGTATAGGATGAAATACATGTAAAAAGTTACTGAATGTGAAACAAAACTTGAAAATTGAATCTATTCAAGAGCATTAAACATTGAATATATTTTAGAAAGAAAAAAAAAAGTTTATTCTGCACTATATAAACAAGTTTCTCTGCTGTCTGGCCTGACGCTTACTGAGTGTATGCAGCCAGTAGATGGCGCCATGGTCAGACTAGCAGTTGCAGTTATTGCGTTTAGATGGAAGAAATTAGATGATTTAAGGACTTAAAACAGCAGAAGATTCTCAGATAAATGATATTCATGATCTGAAAAAAACGTCATGGATCAAGCGAGTTCAGAGCTCAAGTACTTTTGATGCTCGGAGTGGAGGATTTTCTAAAGAGCATAGTGAGTGTGAATGCAGCTGAATGCAACTCCAGGTATGTTTTTGATGACAGAACATTGTTAGAACATGGTTAATTGATCAAAAAAGTCACTGTAGCAGAATATGTGTCCTTTAAGGCAAGACACTTCAGGTGAATATAGGAATAAAATCTTAAATTTAAACATTTGAAACTCCTGTAGTTTACTCACACAAATATATATATATAAAAAAAGTACAGTTTGGTGTGTGTAGGTGCTACTTTAAGGGTTGATTTTTATGTCTCTGTGGGAGAAAAATGCAAAAGGTTTTGCCTGAAGGTCTCGCCTTAAACTAAGAACTCATTTGTAAATGTATTAAGAAAAAACAAATGCACTGTGGGTGCAAGGTGGTAATTGGTAACTCTAAATTGCCCGTATGAATGAATGTGAGTGAATGGTTGTCTGTCAATGTCTCTGCCTCTGTGTCAGCCCTGCAACGAGTTGGCCACTGTCCAGGGTGTACTCCGCCTAAAGCCTAAAGTCACTGGGATAGGCTCCAGTCACCTGCAACCCCTAACGGGAACAAGTGGTAGAAAATGAATGAATGAAAAAAGAATGCATTTTAAAATCACCATAAAAGCAGTGGACGATCGGAGTGTGACGTCACCCATAGCATTTGGCTCCAGCCAAATGAAGCCCATCGTGGCTATCAGTTATAGCGGCTAAAGTGGAGCCAGACTCCATATTTGGAAATCCGAGTGATCGTATAGTGACAACAACATGGACCAATCAGGAGCGAGGTTGTTAATGGGTTCTGCCCCTCGGCGGGTGGGGGCAGCGGCAACGAGCTGGCAATCAAATCTGTTGCTAACAGGAGCAAAAACCGGCCTCTGGAAAAGGAGGCACCTGATTGGTCAGCTATTATTGCTAATAACTTGATTTATGAACAACTTAATGAGAAAATAACACCAGGATCATGTAGAGTGTGTAAAAATGGAGATTTTACTATAATTTCAACTTTGGGAGTTTGACCGAAGCAGTTACAGAGTAAAGGGCACCAATGTAAACTGCAGTAGCAAATTGTGATTTGTGATCGAACTACTCTGAACAATCAATGTGTGAAAGACTAAACATCAGATAAATGAAATAACATGTAGATGAAGACCCATCTTGAAAACACATCACGTACTTGCTTAATTTTGCCTCAAACTCATTAACAGGACAACACAGACACTTTTGTCTGCGGGAAACGGGGCCTAAGGGACAAAACCTGCAGCTGAAGATCCGTCTGTAAATAATAGATGCAGTTCAGGGAGTTACAGTCTGACAAACGTAAACAGAAGAGAGGTGTCGACAAGTGAAGAGAAAGAGTGAAAAGAGCTTTGATCATTCAACAGCCAGTGCCCTTTACCATTCAGGTCCTTTACACAGCTTTTAAAAACAATCAAATATGTATGGCATGTTGACAAGTGAACCATAACCAAATGAAATGTTTAATGCAAGTATGTTTGGAGAAAAAGAGCAAAGAAATATTATTCTCAGCCCCTGAGTGTAGTCCTTTCATAATTTAAAAGGTTTAAAGTAAATGCAATGCCCACTTCCTAAATATTTTGGTACTGCACTAGGCCTGGGACTTGATACCCAGCTTTTCATTTGCATCAAAAGTTTTTTATTAATACAACATTTCACAGCAGAAGGACACTCTATTTGCAAATGCAGCTCTAATTTAGCAGAGCTTAGTGGTAGAAGAACAAGTAAGAGGAGTAATAGCTCTTTCCATTAGGTTTTATGGAGCTGTAAATGTCCTCTTCTCTGAGATAGGCAAAGACTCTTATTAAGTTAATTAACTACACTGCAATGAAAAGCTAGATTGGACTCTAGTGTGAGCCTGCTTTGTATCCACTTTTGATAAAGAACAGCTGCCAAGTAGTGGTTCAATAATGAATTGACATGTGTAGGTTTCAAGGGGAAGCAGTGGGCTTTCCCTTGCAAAAAAGCATTGCTCATGATTTTGTCCCTGAATGTTTCGGTCCTGTTCTGTTTAGGGAAGAACAAAACATGCCTGAAAAAATCATGGCATCTGCTCAAGCATTTAAAAGTGAAATAGTATGAAGCTAAAAAAAAAAAAACGTGATGTGACAATACCCTTGACTGTGACAATACATCGAAATATCAGCTTCTTGTTCTCCTTATTTTGTTACAGCAACAGCTAAAGAAACACAGGGAACAAGATAGACCGTGATGTTTTGCTCTATTTCAGTGCAGAAAGCATGAAAAAATAACAGTAATTAAGCATTTAATTCTTTGGAACACAACAGTAATGATTTACACCAGAGGCTTCTCAAGGCAATTTGAAAGAAAAAAGTGTAATTTCTACTTTGTCTCTCCACAATATCGCAACATATTTTGTATCGTGAAATGAATATTGTGATAATATTGTAATGTCAGATTTGCTTATCGTTACATCTTTGAACAACAGTGCACTGACATATGGGAAGATATAGTTTATTAATCCTTTTCAGGTAATTATTTTGCTGCAGCAGCTCATTTGTGGCCAATTGTGGAGACTGAGACTCTAAACACAAAGTAAGCCTGTGTGTTGAAACAGCGGAGAGCCCTGCGTATCAGGTGAGCTGGAGCAGGCAGAGCGGGAGCGGAAACTGTCGCGGATCATCGGTCTAGACCACCCCACACGAGGCGGCGCGGCTGGGCACTTTATTCCGAGTCCAAGTGAGTCATAGGGCTCCAGACAGAGCATGAACCGCAGCATCAGGATCAGCGTGAGCGAGTGCTGGTCGGCAGGACATGGTGCTCATCTCTGTACAGCTGCGTGAACTGTGTGAACTACAGAGCGCATGGAGCCGCTGATCGGGAGTGCCAAGTGAACGGTTATTCTACAGCCAGAGCACAATACTTGGGTCTCTGCTTGTTTGATCGCGCCTGAACAAGAAACCACCAATTATTTTCTTTTTTTTTCTTTTGTAAATGTAAAAGTATCTTGATCAAGAATACACATAAAGTATTTTAGTCACATTTTATTAATTTGTCTTGTCAATCAATGCTCTTGAAATGGAAGCTAATATAAATCAATAAAAATATGTGCAAATGAAACAAATCACAACCTTGGGAAAGATACAACATTAAAAAAAACTGTTTCACACAATACAGACATATAGTTAATTATGTTTTTCAGTCGATATGAACAACTAAAAATAACATTCTCTTTGTTACCCTTATTTTCCTCTAATTTCAAGCCACATTCAGACTTTGATCCATCCTATAATTACCTTCAAACTGCCCTTGACTAGAGAAGAAAAAGCTCTTGACATCATTTGTCCTCATCATTGATGGAGACATGAACAGTGAAAAGAAACCACAGACAGAACAACAAAAGTAGCATCATAATATATAATGAGTAGAAGACAATTTCAGTACAAAAATGGCATGATTGTAGACCGTATGCAATCTGAATCCAACAATGCCGTAGTCAACCATTTTTTTCCCGGCAAAGCTGCTTAGGAAATTGGGAAAAAAATATATTTGTTTAGTTATCTGTGAGTCAGGCCACAGAGCAGATTTAGAGTGAACACATAAATATTCACAAAGCATTTCGGGATTAGTTTAGGGACAGTTGTTTTTTTTAAGGGGATTGCATCAGATATATGCTTAAAAACACAAGCCAAAATTTGTCTTTTGAACTGAGAAAAGTAGCAAAACAGACATCTCAAACTTTACTGGAGGAGGTGAAACAATTCCCTCTTCTCTGTGTGAAGTTCATTTAAGTCACCAGATATGATGCATGGGAAAGTATGCTTTAAATCCCTTCTGAAAACCAGGATGTGAATATTACAAAAAACAAGGCAAATAGGACTAAATATGAGGAGAATAAAAAGACATCCATTGGAACTCTCACTTTTTCTACCTTCAGTGGTGATAAGATTGCTAAAGTCTTCACATAACACTTAATGACAAATGAAAACCAATATTCTAAGGGTTATAATAAGAGACATTGATATGCAATATTTGTCTTGCTGTTGTGGCCAATACCAGTATTAAGGTTTTAAACATATCACCGATACTAATATTGTAAGTGAAAAATTGCACATTAAACGTGAAACCAACTAGAAGTCACTTATCTAAGTAGAAGTCTAAATGTAAAATAACCACATTTCATGGATTTTCAAATAAAACCTTTACTCTTCTAGCAAAAATATATTATGCCTTAACAACTACAAATACAATGACTTCTGATTGCTGAAAACGTTTAACTCTCAGGCGAATATAGCCACATAAATGGCCTGAACTACCAGCAGTTTGAAAACTCATAAAACTCACCAAAAATGTAACTTGCAGCTCAAGATGAATCAACTAGACCATCTGCAATGTAACTTAAATGCCACATAATAAATGCTGTTGTAAGAAGACGTAACAAGAAATTAAAAGGTGCAACAGTACAAGGACTTAACTCTTGACAATTTTAAAATACTCTGAAACACTTCTTGTCTGTTGTGTGTCATCTGTCCGCCTCTATGCTCTTGCCCTTATTCAGTGCCGTAGAAAGCCTTCTTTAGTTCTTCCTCTGGCTCAGATCGAGTGATGTATGCGACAGCTCTGAGCACTTCACTCAAACCAATGATTGATACGGCGCTGAATAAGAAAAGAGCTAGTTTCTAAAGATTATACAAGGTTTTCTTCTCACAGGTGCTTGAAACGTCACCTGGTTTGACTGCTTATCGAATGTATAGTTCTTGCACAAATATTAAAGTGCTGTAATAAAGTTGAGGCATTGAGCAGTGGATTTCAAGCAGGTAACAGACTGAGCACACAGCGCAGTCCTGCAGTTTGTAAACAAAAGATAAGTCCGTAATTTCCGTTCAGGGCGGATTCATTTCTTAGTCCATATCTTAACTGACATTTTCAATCAATAGTTTCTTGCCACCTGCTCCAGCCTCCAGCGCTGATAAACAACGGGGCAGCAGAATGCATTACCAAAAATGTCTTTTATAAAAATGCACAGTCCACCCACAAGTTGTAAGACTGATTTGTGAAAAGGCAGACTGAAGTGGCAACGCTTTTGAGGAAATTAAATCCTCTACTGAAGTAAAGTAAAAAGAGAAGTTGTCCTTTTATGTTTTATTCATTAAGCAATTTTCTTTCATTGTGCCGTGCTTTGGGAGAGGCTGACCGTGTGCGCTCCCAATACAATAAGAAAAACAACATCACAGTGAGCATCAAAAGCTACAAAAATGTAGCACTTAAACAAGTTCAATGCAACACAATTGATAAAAGCTGTAAAACTTCAGTTTTCTGTGAGAATCTGTGAAAATAATTTCTACTGATTCAGTCTGGAAATGTGCAGGTCAAAAGGGCCAAAAAATCTTAACAAAGAAACGTTGTAAATAAAACTGCAAAGCATTACCATAGTCCTAATTTCTATATTAACTTTTCGTTCAATAACTTACAGCCAGAATCATATATTTTGTGGCTCAATGTTTATTATTATGTGTACTATTTGGCCCGAGCCAGTAAACTGGCGTGGGTCATTGTGTTTCGTTGGTTTCTTCTTATTATTATTTTTTCCATATAAATGATTGCATTTTTCACCCAGTAAACATGCACGAAAAGTCTTCAATGGGGGTATTGTTGCGACAGCCCTGGCGAAAAATGGGAATGGCACGCGCACGAGATTCGGAACAGTGATAGAGAACAGTGAAGCGAGTAAAACATGAAATTGGAAATAAATTAATAAGTGAATTAGTGATATAGTGCATTTATCACCGTTGCCCACCAGAGGCGCAAAGAGTGCTCACGAAATTATTTAAATAGCTCCTGCACGCACACGCATAGTCCAAGCGGCATGACATTTAAAACACTCATAAACCTCAAGCCGCTGAATCCATTTATGTGCGCACAATAACAATCAACCCTACAGCGCCACTAAATTACAATGGGGAGAAAAAAAATTACTTTGACTTTTATTTGTGAAAATTTGCAAACAATTCCTAGGCGGCCTCCTGATCAGAAAAGCCTATTGGACTCAGGCCCTATTTCTCACACTTTTGCCTCTAGGGCCCTCCAGAGCTCCCATTCATTCTCTATGGGAGTCAGACTGTCTTCACACAAGGATCCAGCAAAATCCAACTAAACACTAAGGAACAGGAACAGCAACTAAACTTATTACAGTGACTCTTTTAAGGAAATGGAATGTCCCATAACCCCATTTTACATGAAACTCACAAACAGCCTCTACAGCGCCACCTTTTGGGTCTTGGGCCGTCCCGATCTAGAGGCATTGAACCCCAAAAGTTGGCCACGGAATTTTGATATAGCTCACGGTTTACGCGTGGCTCGCTGTTGAAAATTGCGTTCATTTCCTGTTTCTTTGAACAACAAATTGTCAGTATTACGGTAATTCACTGACAACAAATAGCCAGTTAATCACCGTAATTATTGATTACAAAATTGCAAAATTGCAGGGAGTGACACAGTGGAGACTTATTAGTTGTTGAAGGACCGCCTGTTTTTCCAGCTGGTCCTGCTCTTGATCCTGTGTCTCCTGGTCTGGTCATTTTTGTCGTTTCTGTGGACCATTCCCCTCTTCGCTTTGTAGTCCTTATTGAAAGGTCTTTGCTCAAACTAACTCCTCCTCTGCTTGTTTCTCATGGAACCATAAGAAGGATTTCCATTAGAGGACTGGAACCTTCCAAAGTTTCCAGCGGAGTGCTGAATCCTTGCAGAGTTCCCATTGGAGTGCTCAGCGTTCCCAATGGAGTGCTGGATCCTCGCAGAGTTCCCTGAGGACCGCTGGAACCTTCCTCAGTTCCCAGTAGTGTTCTCAGAGTTCCCAGGGGAGTGCTCCGAGTTCCCAGGGCAGTGCTCCGAGTTCCCAGGGCAGTGCTCCGAGTTCCCAGGGCAGTGCTCCGAGTTCCCAGTAGAGTGCTCCGAGTTCCCAGGGCAGTGCTCCGAGTTCCCAAGGGAATGCTTGATCCTCACTCTCTCCTGGTCCTGGATTTGGACCTTGATCACCTGATCTTTCAGCAGAACTGTTCTCGGGTTTGTCTGGACAGATCTTCTCTTGGTCCTCCACCTCTGGACTGGTCGTTGCTTGTGGTGGTTCACAGAGTTGTTCTTGTGATACTTCTTCCTGTGATTCTTGGCACGATCTCTTCTCTTGAGTCTTGGCAGATTCACTATGTACAGCATTTTGATCGCAAAAGTCAATTACATCGAAGCTGCACTGTGGATGGTTTTGGCGGTTCTGGCCAGTGGTGCTCGCCCGTGCAGCTCTATGGGCACGCCGCCCGGTGTGAGCGGGGTGAGGGGGGGTTACAGGGGCCCGGGCAACACTCGAAGGATGACGACAGCGCCCCGGGGCGGTTTCTGGCACACAGCGGCCGTGTGGGGAGGCTGTCACGCGGGGGGCTTCGCGGCTTTAATTTTGGTTATTTTTTGGCAATGTGATATGATATGTGTTTCATTCAGCTGTGTATTTGATGCAGTTCATGTTTTTCATCAATATTATATTATTATAAAAGGGTTTAATGAGAACATACTGCTTTAGGCTTACGTCGTTTCAATATTATTGTGATTTTCTGTAGCAATATATCAGACTTGTGAAAGACTTGTGAAAGTAATGTGTTACTGTGACAGACCTGGCTACAGGATACACCATTATTCCTAAATTTTGGACTGATGTGTGAGGTCTTACCTGAACTGGTTACAGTGTTGGGCACAAAGTTCAGAAAAAGTAATTGACAATTCAGAGCCAACTTATACGTCTTTTGAATTGGGAAAAGTACACAAAAAGTAATTAAAAACAGGAATGATGTGACTGAAAAAAATGAAAAGCTGTGCAAATCCTATATTGAATTAATTTAGCAAATAGTTTTACATTGAGCTGGTGTTGAAACGGCAATTGACTGCAGGCGTCTTCTTTGTTTGTTTTGGTCCCACCTGAGTTCTGAGCTGTGTGAAACCACTTATTCGACCGATGTTTATAAAGTACATGGACCCCCACACCCCCACCCCCCCCAACCCCCCAAAAAAAGATTGATGGAAGTGACATAAAGTAAATGGACCCAAACCCGACTGGAGGTGCAGACTACACCAGGAGAGCAATGAGGCACATTTTATGGACTGATACATTCCATTATACTGCAGTTCAACACAACCGTAACACAACTGGGAAAAAGTTACCTCTTTACCTTACGTTACCTGTAACTACTATTACACTAACACCAACCAGGCTGTAAATATACATTTTAGGTAGTATTCATTTTAGTGAGTATGACTGGGCAAACTTTTCTTGTTTGTTTCCCACACAAAGGCAATACATATTAGAACAGCCAAAAAAGTATTCATAAGACATTACGACGAGTACTGTACATTAGCACTAACCAATCTTTGTGTGCTAGAAATATGCAAGAAAAGATTATGACACAAACTCAATGACTGCCAGTGTTACAATTTGGATATTATATGTATTATTATATTAGATTAGTATTCTGATTACATATCAGAATACAACGCAATGTTTAGACACAGATGCGCAGACACTGGGGGCGAGGCGGGTTAAGTCTTGGCTAAAGACGGAACAGAATATTCACCTGTGGAGGCTGCAACAGAATGGCCACTGTCGTGGGGACAGTGGATCTGACCACTCTACCAATGATATTTATGTAGAGAGTAGGATTCAAACTGCTGGATCAGAGGACAAGTTACCTTCCAACTGATAGTGTGTTTCCATTAAACCTTGTCCCTCAGACCGGTTCACTTGGGGCCGGCTCGGGCCAGCTTCTGTTAATAGCGGGCTGCGTTTCTGTGCAGAGGTCCAAGCTTGTGGGGCCTGCTACATGAGCAGGTGACGTCACCCAAAAATGACTATGTTTTCTTCATAAATAATGCTTTTTGTGCTTTTTTGGTGCTTTTTATGCTTTTTGTTTATGTGGCCGTTCTCCCCGATTCATAAAAAATATGTTTAGTAATAACACGTTTGTGCCATAAGAAGCGGATAAAACCTCCGTAAACAAGACACAGCTTCCTTTTTTTCTGTCAGCTTCTTCTGCTTTTATTTCACTTTTGGGCATCTTCATGCCATGTTTTAAAATCTTTTTATGAAATGTTTTGGGTTTGGATAGAGTTGAGTGCCATATGCATTGAAAAAAATATTACTTTGGGTCTAAACAGGAAACGGCTTCTGCTAACGTGTGCTCGCTTTGTCTTGCTACCTCTGTCGGCTCACCTGAAGTTATCATCTCTGGACAGTATAAGCCAGTTTTTCTCAAGATCAAGTCAGCATTTTGTGAGGAATGATAATTTTTTTGTCTTTATATCAGCTAGAGTCTACATTATCTTTTTTTTCTCTGTCATCCAATCATAAACCGGTGCGTGCTAAAGCGAGCTGGTACCCTCTGGGAGCTAGTACCTCTCGCGGCCCCCTTTGGCACCTGTCAAACGGAACGGTTCACTTTTGTTCAGCGAAAACAAGTCGCTGTCCCGCCCTAATCAGCAGTTGCTAATACCTTGAGCAACTGCTGACTGCCTGACTGAGTACAACTGACCAAAATTAACTAAAGTCAGACTTGTAGATACAGTACTTATTAATTCTCTTTTCATTTCCTCATAAAACTTTACAACAGTGTGAAGTGAATTTCTTCTGAAATGTAGTGGAAAATGTCTTTGGGATTTCAGCACCATGGACAGTGGCGACGTCTGCACTCAGCTTTCTGCTAAGTCTCTTTCACAAACACTCAAGACCTGCTGCTCTTATGCCAGTCCTGTTTGGATTAGTGGGTTTCATTTGGTGTAACTTAAGATAATATTTTTATTCATAATCACTACACACTATGAGGCTGGAGACTGGTTTAAAAAGCAACTCAAGGCTAGAGTATTCTGAGACCAATGTAAGTTTTATTTTTTATTTTTTTTTATTGTAATCTATTATATTTGTACTTATTGTGTTTTTAGTGTAGCCTGTGAAGCACTTTGTGACTTTGGTCTGCGAAAAGCACTAAGCCGCCAACAACAACAACAAACAGCATGATTACAAGATTTATGAATGTAATTAAAGATACTATTTAACACTATAAGTATATTTAGATTGACAAAATGTAAGTCTATACCCAACAGTTGAAAACAAATACCTTAAATTATTCAAATAAATATACATTAAAGACATTCAGTCAGAGCATAAAAAGTGCAAAGTGGATTATCATTTATTTAACAATGCTGAACAACAACAGTTTTCCATCTCCATAGGAATGATTTCATTAAACTGCAGCAGCTGAAACAATGCTTTAACAAAAAAGCAGCTGTGAAAAGTTGCAGACTCTGAAAATAACGTTTAATTGCAGACTATCAATAATTTATGCCTGCTGTTTTCGTCAGCTCTCTGCCTTCTTTTTGTTAAGTTTAAAAAGAAAGTGGCTTTGTATTACACGCTGTGCACCCAAACATCCTGTCTCATATGTTCGGGTTGTGTCTAATTACTGGACCAGCCTCTCCCTGATTACAGCTGAAATGCATAGTCTGCCTCCAGCTCACCTTTTAGCTGTGGTAAATTCAGAGCAGAGCGGGTGGATTTCCATTTCGATCAACCACACGGCGAGCTAACATCAAGGCACAGTCTGGCAGAGTGAGGTGAATGAAAATAAGACATAAAAGGCACGGTAAAAGTTAATGGGGCGAGGATGTGGTTTCGTGCATGGTCTGAGGTCCAGCTGAGGTCAAGGGGAGTCTGCTGTCTGAAAAATTATACATATTTCAGTATAGAATCTGTGAGAAGCTGCACAGCCATAGAAGAGATTTTATCAAGGCCATCTGGCATAATGTATTAGACACATCTTCAAAATGCTAATCAAGTGGTTTACAAATGGTTATATACTTCATAAAGTAATCACTAGCTAAACTAATTAAAAGGTGCTGGGTCTTAAAAACGTGAAAAACAGAACTATTAGCAGTGATCCAAAGTTATTGCTCACTTACCTATAGCATTCTGAGTATCCTAATTATTTGGTGCAATGAGTTTATACGAATTTTTCTTTTTTTCAAACATTTTTTGGGCTAATGGCTTTAATGGACAGGACAGTGCAGCGCGAAATGGGGATGAGACTGGGGAAGAAAGTTCAAGAGTCGGAGCTGGATTTGAAGAGCTTTTCAGAGAACCAAAGCAAGTTTTGTCATCATGGTAAAGCGAACAATAAACTATACAAACAATAAACTTGGTAGCTAAAAGATGGCCGCGGTGTGAGACGCTGGTGATTTCCTCTCCCACTAAAGACGACAAAACCACGATTATGGTGCTGTATCAAACGGAAGAATAAGATGTTCTCTCACGTGATGATTCCTGTAAAATGAATTTGCGTTCTGGAGTAATTTTGGATAAGACCGTAACGCAAAAAAAGAAAAAAGGCACCTCAAAACTCCAACCTGCACAGGTGTTCAAAATGACTGACGCTGAGGAACTCAAACTTCTGATACTCTCTACCAAACACTCTATCTCTTCAGAACTTAAAGAATTTAGAACGGAGCTCAAAGAGTTTCGGACAGAGACCGAAAGAGATATAAAGCAGATAATGCAACAAAATAAGCAAATGAGCGAGGACCTGGAGAAAGCGACAGGGCGCCTGGCGGAGGTGGAATGCAGGATAAGTGAATCTTTGGATGTAGAAACTTCTCATCACCAAGTGATTAAATATCTGGCAAATAAGGTAGTGGAGTTGGAAGAGCGTACGGATTATTTGGAAAATAAATCCCGACAGAACAATGTGCGCATTTTTAATGTGCCGGAGAGAAGCGAAGGCGACGACATGATCACCTTCGTAAAAAAAAACTTTTCCGAGAGACACTTCATTTAACTGGAGATATTGAAGTGATCAGAGCGCATCGTCTCTACAGAAAAGACGAGACACATGGGAGGCAAATAATCGTAGCATTCAGAGATTTTAACGCAAAGAAGCGAGTCCTCTCGACGGCGTGGAAAATGAAGGAAGTCATATTTAAAGACACCCGCATCTTTTTTGAACACGACTTCACTGCAAAAGTGTACCAACAACGAACAGCTTACAAATATGTGAGGAAGCAACTAAAGGATAAAAACATCAAATCCCACGTTTTGATTCCTGCGAAGCTAAAAGTCGTTTGAGGATGGCACCGCGCAAATCTTTGAAACCCCTCAAGCGGCGATAAAGGACTTGGGAAAGCGCGGATTGATCAACGCAGCGACTATGGAACATCTTCATATTGAGAAACAAAATAAAGCTCTGGCGCAACAGGATTTAAACAGTGGACACGGCGAAGGACAGTGGGAAAAGCCCAAAGCAAGGCGTATGGGAGAAGAAATAAACGAACTAATGCAGCGCGCAGAGAAGAGCCTGGGATTACGTGAGTGATAAATGAACGGTATATTATTCATAAGGTGAGTAACCTATGAATAATGAGATACAATTAGATCGTTTTTGGTATAGGCCCACAAACATATAAACTAGATAAAAGTAACGGTGTCAGGATATAACTTGGGCCTATATCCAATAGAAGAATCACAAAAACTTTGGATACGGAAAAAGCACATGGATTATGGAATATGGACTGGGAGGGGGAAATCACAATAAACTAGACATGACATGGATTAACTTTATGTTTTATGTTATATGTGTTATATGTTTGTGTATGTATGTTTGTTACATGTTGTACTGGGCCCTGAAGTTCATTTCTATTAAGTTAATAATGATTAACATTTCCACCAGATATAAATAAAAATACTGAAATTACTTATGGAAAATATTATAGAAATATCTACATATAACTGTAATGGCTTAGCAAACACCATAAAAAGAAATGAAATATTTACATGGCTGAAGGACAAATATAATGTTAAAATAATTTGTGTACAGGAAACACATTCAGTTGCTGAAAATGAATTAAGGTGGAAATCAGAATGGGAGGGAGATATATATTTTAGCCATGGGGTAAGTAATAGTAGGGGCGTTATGATTTTATTCAAAAAGGATCTAGCGTACACAGTCCACAACATACAGTCTGACACTGAAGGGAGATGGTTAATGATGGATATAACAATAGACAATTTAAATATACAATTAATTAATATATACGCTCCTAACGAAGACAATCCAATGTATTTTGAAAATGTTGTTAATCACATAAATCCAAAAGACGATTTTCATATAATCATAGCTGGAGACTATAATACGGTTTTAAACACAAAACTCGACAGAGCAGGAGCACAAACCTCAAATAATCACCCACAGGCAGTTAATGAGATAGAAGAAATAAAAGCTGCATTGGATCTTGTAGATATATGGAGAATGAAAAACCCAGACTGTAGACGTTATACCTGGCGCAGAAGGCAACAAGCAAGTCGAATAGACTATTTTCGTATCTCCTTTTCCTTGATTGCTAAAACACAAAAATGCTACATTGGTGACAAATTAAAATCTGATCATTTTATGGTAACGCTTCAAATTAGAACAGCAGAATATCCCCGGGGTAAAGGTTATTGGAAATTTAACCAATCTTTACTGAAAGATGAAATTTTTATAAATAAAACATACATTTTTTGAGATTAATGAAAATACTGCTAACCCTGATATAGTATGGGAAACATTCAAATGTGCATTTAGGGGACATTGTATTAAAATCACATCTTGGAAAAGAAGACAATTACTGATTAAAGAAAACAGTCTAATTAGCGACCTGAAAGATTTAAATGAAAAATTAGATAATCAACAACAACCATCACCTGAGCTAGATACTCAGATTAAGAAAAAACAGGATGAATTAGAGTGCTTATATTATGAACGAGTAGCTGGATTAATCACCAGATCACGGGCCTCGTGGATGGAACATGGAGAGAAGTGTACGGCTCACTTCTTAAGATTAAATCAAAGAAACTCAACAAAAAAAAATATTGTTAGTCTATGTACGCCAAATGGAATCATAACAGATCCCCAAGAAATTTTAAAAGAGGAAGTGAAATATTTTAAGTCACTATTTTGCCAGGAAGAAGATCAGAAAGAATTGGGTGATATCAGTCAATTCTTTCCACACTCCCAATTTTATAAATTAACACCACAACAAAAACAAAGTTGTGAGGGTGAACTAACAGAAGAGGAAATAAAGGAGGCTATTAAGTCGTTCTCTCCAGGAAAGGCTAGTGGACTTGATGGAATTCCAGTTGAAGTATATTTGACTTTTTTTGATGAAATTAAAAAATACCTCCTAGCCTCTTTTAATTATTCCTTTTCAAATGGTCATTTATCCGAGACACAAAGACAAGGGATCATTTCACTCCTGCTGAAGCAAAATTCTGATGGCCAATATAAAGACCCTACACTTATGGAAAATTGGAGACCCCTGACCTTACTTTGTTGTGATACACGCATACTTACTAAATGTATAGCACAACGTATCAAAAACATAATTGGAACTATTATCGATCATGATCAGGTGGGCTTTATTAAAGGAAGGTTTATTGGAGAAAACATAAGACATATTATTGACATAATTGAAGAATACAAAGAGCAGGAAAAACCAGGACTGTTGTTTATATCAGATCTTGAAAAAGCCTTTGACAAAATAAACTGGAGATTCATTAATAGTACATTAAAGTTTTTTAATTTTGGAGAAAATATTTTAAGATGGGTGCATATTTTTTTATAATAAACCCACCAGTAAAATTTTGAACAATGGTTATTTATCAGAAAACTTTATATTATCTAGAGGGGTCAGGCAGGGATGCCCATTGTCTCCGTACTTGTTTATTTTGTGTATGGAAATATTGGCCATCAGAATAAGAAATAATACAAAAATAAAAGGTCTAAAACATAACAGTAAGGAAATAAAAATGACAATGTACGCAGATGATGCCACTTTTTTTCTGCAACCAGAAGAACAGACATTACAAGAATTAATAAAAGAACTAAACCTATTTTCAGAGATATCAGGGCTGAAACCAAATTATGACAAATGTAACATTATGAGATTAGGAAACATTGCAAGGACAAATTTTACTATAAAATGCTCAGCACCAGTGAAATGGACCCACGGGGAAGTTAAAATTTTAGGAATCTATATCACTGAAAATGTGGAAAACACAATTCGGGTTAATTATGAAAGAAAAATGAAAAAGGCTGAAAGTTTACTGCAGCCATGGAGAGGTAATCATTTAACATTGTATGGTAAAACAACTTTAATCAACTCTCTTGTAATACCTCAATTTGTTTATTTACTGATGACTCTTCCTTCACCGGAAAAAAACTTTTTTAAATGTTTTGAGCAAAAAGTGTTTAAGTTTATTTGGAATAACAAACCAGACAAGATTAAAAGGCAATATATGTATAATACATTTGGAAATGGGGGTTTTAATTTAAAAACCTTGAAATGATGAATGAATCTCTGAAAGCCTCCTGGATTGGCAAAATGTATCATAATCCTGAGTGGATATCAAGTCAAATGTTACATAAAACGTCCAATTTTTTTAAGAACAATCTGTTTCCATTTTTCCAATTGAACTCTAAACATATTGATCAATTATTTAATGAAGAACTGAAAAATTTGTCATCATTTTTTAAAGACTCTCTAAAAGCATGGTTGAATTTTCAATATCACCCTCCAGATGGTGTTCAGGAGATTCAAAATCAACTTCTCTGGATGAACTCTAATATATTGATTGATGGGAAACCTTTTCTGTGGAATTCATGTTTAAAGAATGGTCTTGTATTTATTAATGATCTTATGGACAAAAAGGGGGATTTCTTTTTATATCAACAATTTTGTGAACGATATGGACATTGTATTGATTATTTGCAGTACAACCAATTATTATCAGCTATTCCCAATAACTGGAAACGAATGATGAAAAACAAAACATGTAACCTATTAGTTTGTAGGCCACATTCTAAATGCATTCGATGGTTAACATCTAGCAAAATAAACAAAAGTATATATAATTTCAATCTATACATGTCCGGTACAGCATTTTTCCCTCACAGAATTTGTACACATTGGGAAGATGAAATTAATACTCCAATTATATGGAAAAACTTTTTTAAGAATATTTATAATACAACAATTGATTCTTTTACAAGAATTTTTCAATTAAAAATATTTTATAGAATCACTGCAACAAGAAAATATCTTAAAATATGTAATATTAAGAAGGACTCAATGTGTCGTTTCTGTGGGGAGGAAGATGAAGATATAATGCATGTATTTTATTATTGTCCTTATGTGTCAATGTTCTGGAGTTCGATTCAAAAATGGCTGATGGAATTCAGAGTCAAGCTAGACATTAGTCCCATGAATATAATCCTAGGAAATCTAAAAGATCATAATTTCAATTTAGCTAACACTATTACTTTAATAGGTAAAATGTTAATATTCAAGGCAAACACAAAAGTCGATTTGTGCTTGACACATTTTAAAAACAGACTAAATCTACAATACAGAATTGAGGAAATTATAGCTATGAATAAAAATAAGTTATTTTTACATTTCAAAAAATGGGAATCAATAAAATGGGATTGAAAAAGTATGATTCTGAATTCTAAACAGTCTGCATAATTTTCCTTTGTATAAATGTTTGCTAAATGATTATGAGGATCATGTATGATTGTATATTATGGGTCGATGGGAGAACTTCAGGGTCCAGTATTATTCGTGTGTCTTGTGTTTCTTGTGTTGTTTGTCAATTCGTCTGGTTTTTGTTGAATTGGTTCGTATTGTCCAATTTTGTCTTGTCTTATTTTATGTTGTCTTGTCGAGTGTTTTGTCCAATTTTGATTTTATTTATTATTTTTTCATACTTGTATGTTGTTGTTTTTTTGCTATTATAATTGAGTTATTTATTTTATGGTTATTTTAATTTAAATTGATTTCAAAAAATGTTTCAAGTATTAAGTTGTAATCTGTATTATTTTTTGTTTGTTTGTATTCTGTCATTTGTCTGTCTAGTATCAAAATGTCACAGATGTAAGATTTGATACAAAGAGCTGAATAAAAATAGTTAATTGCAAAAAAAAAAAAAAAAACAATAAACTAACAGGGGGAATAAAACACTCTAATTTTAGCATATTAAAGTACTATATTACTGTACTGCCTCTTTGTATTAAATTCACTTTAAAATTGAACATCTACCTCATATTTGACCAGGACAGTTAGATGACATTGGGAAATAGCGCTGCAAGATTGATTGAAATCACAGTTTGAATGGATGCAATTACCCAATCACAAAGACTGCAACTTTTGAAGTGCTATACTTTCCTCCACAAACTGCAATATTCGGTCTTCTTCTGCATACAATCTAATCTGCTAACCATCTGAACAAGCACATTCTGAAGCACATTGTTTTTCACATTATATTTCAGCGTTTGTGTATATTCCCAAGGATGTGTGTATAAAAGGCCATTGCAAACAGTTTTTAATGTTTAAATCTGTGTACTATTAGAAGAATTGCTAGAAGTTCCAGTTGCCATGGGTTACCAGACAACACAGAGTCCGTCAATTGATGCCGTCTCAGACCTGTTCATTGTGTGTGCTATTCCTAAAGAGTGCGTTTATGACAACATAAGTTTGTTTATTAGTAAGTTTTCTGTTTTTAATTGCTAGTTTATTTGTTGTTACAGACGACAGACTACAAAAAAAAGTTTATTGTATCCATGTGAGATACGCTAACTGATGCTGCCATAGATTCTTCACTCCCTTGCTTTGGTTACAGTTACATTATCAGTTGAGTGTATGTTTAGTTTATACAAATGTACTACAGTAAGATGGATTGCAATGTATTGTTTTCATTCTTTGTTACAGAAACCACATTTTCACACACTTCAAATACAAGAATCTTAATTTCATCTCTGCCTGAGTTCATTTCCTGATTAAAGTTGTGTCCTGGCCGACACCTAGGTTGAAGGTGGGAGTAAATACGAACAGTGCCTCGCACAACATTTATGATAATTCAGACTTAACTTCTTGTTTAACTTTGTGTTTGAGCTTTGAACAGAATTCAGAAAATTGTAATTAGATATTTTTCTCATATCATTCAGCTCATGGCTTCTGATTTGCCCTCGGAATGTCACGGGTAAATGTACGACATGATTGGAGAAAGTGTGTCATGTTAGAATATTAAAGATACTATTTGATACTTTTTTTTAACAGTTGGTAGACTGACTGGAAGAAACCCACTCAGACACAGGGGGAAGCATGAAAAATCCACACAGAAAGCCCCATACCACGTGGGAGCTGAACCTGGACCTTTTTGCTGTGAGGCGAGACTGTTAGCCATTAAAAAGCAGGTAAATGATGGACTGTGAAGACCCTGGAAAAGTAAAACTTGTAGAAAAGAGATGGCGATTAAAGTCTCGCTACGGTGCCACTGGTGCTAATTGGCAAATAGACTGATCCTAATCTCTCCTCTGATAGTCGTTTTCCTTTTGCCGTGTTGACTCGGCAGTCCAAAGCCGATGAGATAACCGCTGGAGCGATTCAAGTGTCCGTGATCGATAAGGCTTTACATGGCAGCCTTAATTCACATTTCCTACGATTTTCACGGCTCCGGCAGCAGAGCAGAGAAGCAGAGGAGAGAGGCAGGCGGATGAGACAGCTGCTGAGAGGGACTCCCCACAGTGAGCTGGAGGAGTCGTCTGGGGAGAGGTCTGTTTCAAACACCACTGTACTAGAAACATCAGAACGGCTCTAGACAGCAGCCTTCGAACGATGAAGCTGACACCATTTTATATTCTCTCAACAAGTCTATTTTCATCTTTGACAAAAAAACAAGCAAAAAGACGGCGATAATGTGGCAGCCCGTCTTTCAAAAGCCAAAAGTAGAAGTCTTCCGGTAGCTCTCAGCTCCAAGTGCAAACTATTTAATGTGTCAAAAATGTGGCTTTGAATGGGAAAAGCAAAGCACAATTTCTGGCAAGAGATACACATAAGCCCAGAGTCAATCCATTTGTTGATGACATAAAAACCCAAGAATTTAAAATATTTTCTGCAAAACCAATTCACTGTGCACATCATATTTATACAGTCATAATTGGTTATGCAAGTCTCCATATGAGTGGATGTGTGGGTGAATGACTGTCTGAGTGCATCTCGGTGTCAATTAGGTGAACAGCTTTGGGGGCGTGTGATTTAAGAAACAAAAGGAGATTATCTACGCTATTTTTTACACTTCCAGGAGCATTCAGATTTGAGCAAAAGCTGAAATAGGAACTGATTAAATCTTATACATGAATGCTGCATTAGCTAAATATCTGCAGTAGTGTTGTCGTTAATACTAAAATGTCACAATATTGATATTATGTTCAATACTTGATACTACAAAATGCTAATACAATAGACGCATTTTAAACACAAAATATTCCAGTTTCCAAGTTACCAAGTGGTCTTGTACTAATTCTGATAAAGATTAGAAAATTATTTTAAAAAGTGTTCAGGAAAGGTCACTTTTTGGTATTGATAGGTGCTCAAAATTGATGTCCAATTTCAGTAGTTTTAGTATTGATTAGTACGTGATTTTTTAAAATACTTTTGACAACCCTAAAATGCAAAAGTTTAACTCACAGTCCTAGTGCCCAAAAATGTGTTCACTGTCCTCAGCCGCAAGACACAAGGAGATAACATAATACATTCAAGTAAACGTTTATATTATTCATTAAGACAGAGACCCCAAAGTAGAGTGTAGAAAAAGATTCAAGGTTGTCAAAGTGGCCTTGAATAAAACAATGAACTCCACCTTGGCTCTCAGTCGTGAGAGCTACAGAGAGCAACATGAATACAGAATAAAGGAAGCCTTGTACATTTTGATGAGACTATAAGAAAACATATTTCTTTCTGAGTCTACTTCCAGAATCATGTCAGCAATAGCTTTGGCCCATAGTTGTCAAGTATTCGCTATAGCCCCGTGTGCTAGGGAACAGTAGTGTGCCTTGAGCAATAGCCTCCCCAAAAAGGCAAAACAACCATAATTGCAAAATCTAAAGAACCTGACTGGCACTAAGACAATATTTGCTACATTAAATATCACTTTTTGAGTGAGTTGATCATATTTTAGTAGGTGGTGTGCAGTGGAATATTTTCAAGCAGAAAAGCGTGCTTAAATAAGATTGAAAAACACTGCACTAGGGTTAGGGTTATATTAATATCAGGACAGGTCCCAGGCAGTTGTTGGTTCACAACAGGGATCCAACTACACAATAATATTGACTTGTTCAATCCTGGTGATACAATTCAATACACAAGTTCCCTTGATTCATTTTTCATTTTCTACCGCTTATTCCCGTTAGGGGTCGCGGGTGACTGGAGCCTATCCCAGTGACTTTGGGCCTTAGGCGGGGTACACCCTGGACAGTGGCCAACTCGTCGCAGGGCTGACACAGAGAGACAGAGACATTGACGAACAACCATTCACTCTCACATTCATTCTCTAGGGACAATTTAGAGTTGTCAATGAACCTACACAGTCATGTCTTTGGACGGTGGGAGGAAGCCGGAGAACCCGGAGAGAACCCACGGTAACACGGGGAGGACATGCAGACTCCACCCAGAGAGATCTTGTGATGTTGGGGTGGTTCGGAATTCGAAACCACGATGTTGGGGTGGTCTGGGATTCGAACCCACGATCTCCTTATTGAGAGGCAGAAGCTCTAGCCGCTCTGCCACCGTGCACCCCAAGTTCCCTTGATGTGTCCCTTAATGACTACTGTGTTGTACATAATTTTAGTCCAGGGAGTAAAAGCTCAAGTCTGGTTTTGTTTGTTTGATAATTATAAAAAACATACAATACAATCAGTCACAAGATTTAAAAGTTAGAAGAAGCTTGTTTCATGCCAGTGAGATAAAGTGTGGTAGTTAGAACAGGTTTTAAGTGCAGCTGGAAGTGTGCTCCAGTTTTTGCTGCTGTGTAGAAGCATTGTCCCATCACAGTGCGTTTGAGCGGAAGGGTCACATCAGAGTTTACAGATGTTCTAGTCATCTGCTCTGCCTGATACAGATCCTTCAAAGAGAAAAAAATTTAATCACTAAATAAGAAATATCGGCGCAATTGAACATTTCCCCACAGAATAGAATCAGCTCCAGCCTAATTTCAAGTTCAAGTTGAAATGAAATCAATTTAATGTCATGATTTATCCAAACTAACCTTTCCCAACACACTGCTAATGCAAGGAACATGCAACTTCCTGCAATCCATGTCTCCATTATCAACAGTAATGAACTGCAGTGAGCTGTGGTGGATGTTATTCTTGCAGGGACCATGTTTTTATCCATCTTGGGGCTGGATTAGTCTGAAATGTTGTCTAAGAGCATGAGGACGAGGTGACTCATACAAATAATTGCCGTCTCAAAGTAAAATATGAAATACCCAATAAAAGTGTCATTTTGGTGATTTGCAGTTTAATACAAAAAGTCCCGAAATAGATGTGCTGTCCGCCTGAAAGATAAGAATAAGTTATAAATGTTTAAAGGGAGACTCAAGGGACATGCCGCTTTTGGTGCGAGGCCAAATTCACTTGTGACAGAGTTTTACTGGAAGATTACTTTGGAAATAGCAACTTCTTTCTACATTACATCAGTGACCTCAATAAAAGACCTCTGTGTTTCTCACTTTCTCAAAACTCCGCTGCACGCACTTCCTATTCCAAAAGCGCACTACTGATTTGGTATCGCTGTGTATTTCAATGACACCGTGTTAACTGGATGTCTAGAAACACAGATTAAAAAGTAGAGCATCACAAGCCAGTTTTATTGTAACTTTTATTGTGTCAAGATCGACAAACTAAAGAGATGCTGAGAGACTCGCTGTAATCAAAAACAAGAATATTTCAAATGCAGACGATAAAAAAGCCAATATAACAGAACAAGAGTTTTACAAAACAAAAGAAAAGAAAGAAAAATGTTTGTTTGAGGCCAAAATACTAAGCTAAACATGTGTATAATTATTATGGGAGAAGAAACAGAAGTCTTTGCAGTCCAAATTCCAATAATACACCCTATTTCCATGAATGTGGTGGGTGAATGCAGATAGTGGCACACTGGTAGTCTCTGCTAATCAATCCCAGGGCAGCAGTGATTACAGGTTTTACCAATGTATGTAAATGTAGATAAGAATCCAAAAAAGCTTTAAATCAAAATGTTGCATTCTCATCATTATGTACATGTAAAATATGTTTCTTACCACCATCAGAAAAATGTGTTAACAAATATTAAAACATGATTGTAATGATAAAAACATCTGTGCAGCACACTAGTGAAGTGTGGGTTATGGTCCCACAGGTTACTCGTGGATCAGGGCGGGTCAAGAAATTATCATTTAATTGCAGAGCGAGTTATGGAAACCATGGAGACCATGATCTCACATGTCTGCGCTTAACGTGTATCTTTGAAATTTAGTGCATCTAAACGCAATCCCTCTTTAAGCTCAGTTCTCCGTGAATATGAGTCTGAATGTAGTAACAAACGTAACAAACACCACTGTCTGTCCACAGTGTTTCTTTGTGAGCTGATTTACCTGTGTCTGCCTTCCTCCACATCTGGCTGTGCTCCGGGCCGTGTTAAATCATATTTCCATTGACGTCAACACCAAGTTTATCTCTTTTTCATTGTGGACTAAATCACTTAAACTAATCTAACAGAAACTACAGATGTAGTGATGTAATCTGCTCTGATGAGGTTTTGGACCGTTGTGACCCCGCTGTGGCCAGTGCACGTCTGATGTTGCTCACAGTGCTCTAAATGTTTACTCAGGGAGTTTGTATGTTTGCTCAGACACATTTGGAACATTGCACCTGGTTATACTTCTACAGGCTGTAGAAAGTTGCACCTGTTTTCTCCCCATGATTCTGTGAGTAGTGTTTCCATTTAGTGTTAATTTCAAACAGTTTTCTGACTAACAAGGAATTCATCAAGATTATGGCAAGGGATTGTGTCTAAAATAAAGTTAACACAACTTTGTCAAATGTCAAATCACAAGAACACATCTCACCATGATGGCTGTAATTACATCTCATCACTAATTGTTTTTTTTTTTTTTTACGCAAATCATCTTCATCGTCTCGTTCTCGTTTTAAAAGACAGTTTGTTTTTCAATGTCTTTGTAATTCATCAGTGTTTTCCATGTTTGTCATCTTTCATGTTCACTCAACTGTGCCAGAATCATATACAAAGGCAGTCGCTGTACAGAGTCATAAATATTAAGTAATTAAACTCATCCTTTTGATGCTTTCTTTTGAAATGGAAAATATACTTTGTCAAAAGAAATTTAATGTAGAATAAGCATTTCACTTTTTTTCATGGACAATAAGAGACAAATCCTCAAAAAAATGGAAAGTGGGAAATGATGTAGATCGTAATATTATCTTTTACGTTCGTTTAACTCAACATTTTTAAAGGAAAAAGGTGGCATTTCATTTTTAGACAGAAGGTGCAGTCTTTAAGTCCATTGCAAACTTTCAGGGAGGGCATCTGGCATAGATAAGAGGAAGTGAACAAAACTATGAGAAAATGAACATCCAACAGTTACTCTCCACATCGTCCACGGCACTTAATTTGTTGTGCTAAAATGCGCCCTCTTCCCCCTGAGGTCGTGCAGTTAAAAGCTTTCCTCTGTACAGTGCGTGTCCTTGAGATGAACCAGAACAGTCTTTTGCCGCTCTGCCCTCTCTGTGTTTGGGTCACTCGCTCACAGAAGAGTGCGGCGCTAACACACTGCCCTGCTTCACATCGGCCTGGACAATTTGGCCAAAAATAACAACTTTTCTCGTTAAAGTTCCATCCATTTGTTTGCTGACTGAGCACTTGTTGTATAGAACTGTTGGTAACACATATAACAACTACTTATGCGTGCCTTAATAAAGCATACACAAAATACAAAACTAAATTCATTGCGAACAAATAGTTTATTAAGAATAATTTAGGCTTAGTAACTACTTAATTAAGGGGTTAAGAATAGAAGTTAGGGTTAGGATACAAATTAAATAGTTACAAAGACTGAATCATTGTTGGAAAATTATTTGTTCACTATCAATTAAGTCTTGCTTTATTAAGGCCCAAAAAATGTTGGTACTGTATTAAAAAGTGTTACCGAAATGTTCTGATTTGAGCGTAAATGCAATTGAAGCAAATTAGCACAGATAGAAGCAGGGAAAGATTTACAAAACACTTACCACAGTGAATGATGTCAAGACTGTTATTAATAAACAAGGTTTATAGCATATTTAATACACAATAGACCTAATAATACTATATTCAAACATTAACTTTGAAAGTGTCTTGCCTAAGGACACAACAATTGGTGGCCAAACCTCCTTGCCCCATCTTGCCTGATCTCGTACGCTGGGCACGTTTAAGCCTGGTTGGTACTGGGACGTGAGACCGCTGGGAAAACTAGGTGTCACTCGAACAGCTGTGGCTCCAAACTGTCATGGTGCCCTTAAGAAAAGCACTTCACTCTCTGGTCTAGTGTGAATGTGGTGTGCGAGCGACTGACTCGTGGTGGTGGGAGGGGCTGATGGCGCAGATTGGCAGCCTCACTTTCGTCAGTCTGCTCCAGGGCATATGTGGCTACAACAGTTACCGCCACAGATTGCATAAATGAATAACGCACGTAATAATAAAGCGACTTTGAGTGTCTGGAAAAGCGCTGTTTCAGGCTTATGCATTATTACCATTTATAACAGGATGGACTGGTTAAGGAGGGAATACAACTTTCAGCCTTTCAATCTGAAATTCTAGACCAAGCTTTGTGATTTTTCCTCTTTTGCCTCAGACAAAATAAAACAAATAATTACTTACTAATAATTGCCATGGGTTTTTGATTGGCCGTTAATGTCAATACAGATCACAACATTTAAATAAAAATAGTTAACTGCTTCTAGAATAAGCACTATGACAGAAAATCACCTCGAGTGTTTTTCAAAGTATACGTTAAGACAAGGTTCCAGCATCCAGCAGAAACTTTTAATAGCCACACATAAAAGCAATAAAGTTCAAATTATTACCTTTTGCGGCGCTGTTTACAATTTATGCCTTGTTTATTTATATTAAACTGCCTCACTGCCTAACATATCAAAGAAGCATGTTAAATAAACGTATTTATAATAATGTAGCCTGTTGGCATCCACAGTCTTGGGCATCTCTCCACATAAACTCAGGCTGAAGTGTCTCTGAGCCTGAGGGAGAAATTACATCGAGCACCGACTTGTCACCGCGCTCCTGTAGTAAACTCTCTCAGATAAAATATTCATGAGAAATATAGGAGTGGCGCCGGGACACGGGAATCTGCGGAGATCAGGACAGAGCCAAACAGCAAATAAACAGGTTACAAAGTGCTGACGCAGACGTCGCTTCACTCCGCAGCAGATGGTTCAATATGTGGCTATATATTTGTTTACTTCAATAACATCTAAATATACTGTTAGTGGCCAAATATCACATATGGATCTGCCTGAACAGTCCAGACCAAGAAGGGTCAAGAGTAAAAAATAAGTTTGCAAAAGTTGTTAAACTGCGCAGTGGATATTATAACATAGTAGAAAGTTTAGCAGAATTTGTTATACTGCAAACTGCAAAGTCATCATTTGAAGCGGTAGGTGTTTCAAAGTAGGGTGCAAACGATTAATCAGAATAATGTGACTGATTGACACTTAAAATAATAATAATTCACTGGACAACACCCTCTCAAAACCTAGACCTGTTATGACAAAACGGCAACATTATTAATTTAAAATGTTTAAACAGAGTGAACTACATTGCAAATTCCATCAATAACATACATTAAATATTCTCTGTCCAGAAGCTTTCAGTCAGCATACCATTATCGAGTTAAAAAAGAAATCTCAGCGCACTTAATTGTTTGACTGCTCGACTCTATCAAAAATATCACTGCTGAAATAATTGTTATTTGCGGTCACGTTTCAAACTGAAAACAGACAAACAAACAAAAAAAACACTTAAAAAGAAAGATGAATAATTGTTACAGCTTAACTAAAGTGCAAAGTATGTCAAAACTACACAATAAATGTTATGTCTAAAATAGATAATCATATTTGCATGTTATAAACAACAAAAAGGGCCCTACATTGAACCCCTATAATCAATCATAAAGCAATCAGCCTTTTCCATTTTGACAGCCAATACTAATGTTAGCCACACTAAAAAGCAGTAACACCACTACAAAAACACCAAGACTTGTCAATGCTAATGCTCACAAGTGTCACATTGAATGAAATTAATGAGGTACATTTAAGTAAAGTTTTACTCAAATGTTGGAAGGTATTTCTGTCATAAGCTTTCAGTAAGACTAAGACATCTCCAGGATATCCATGTACATCGTCTCCCATCCCTCTCTCCTTTTCTCCCTCTCTCTGCAGAGTGAGACCCTGCTTTTGTGTGGCTGATGTGATAATTGCCTGTCATAGTTGTGCCTTGGGTGCAGAGGCAGAGGAGCAGAGCCAGAGCAGAGCTGGAGGAGACTTGTTGCTGAGTCAGAAAAGGCCCGAGGCTCCAAGACTTTTGGACCCATCGCCTCGAGCCACATCTAACTTCGTTTTTTTGGTCACCGGCAAATTGTAGATACTTCAATAAACAGACTTTTCACCTCCGAAATTTCTCTCCCAAAGAGCTCAGCCATCCAACAAAATGCCCAACGATTCAAAGTCTTATTGTAAGGTGTCATGATGTCCTGTACTTGGGTTTCGAGGAATGATCTAAAAAATTAGCACAATTAACAAAGTGTGTCTGTTATTTAAACAATATTCTAACACTCCATCCAAAATGTGCTAAATGTCGCAGTTAAATTAATACATATTGGTGACGTGTGTTATTTGTGATTTGGGGTTGCCCTGACTCCGTTCTACAGTTCTGCCCACTGTTTCCACTTTTAGTATCATTCAACTTTGAGATAAAGTGTTCACTTGAATTGTACAGATGCCGATAAGTTACTGAGGCAGACAAGAATACACACTTCTCCAATACTTTGTGTCCAGACTACACCTATTTCAGATGGTGTAAGCACTAGATATGTCTGAAAAAAATAAAAAAAATAAAAATACTCAAGCAAAAGTACTGCCTTAAAAAATGTACTTAAGGAAAAGTTTTGAAGTACCTGTTTAAAAATGTACTTTAAGAGTAAAACGTAAAATTAAAAAGATTAAAAAGATTTAAAGAACTGTGTTAAATGTAGTCATTTTGGTAAAGAATTGTGTTCTTTTGGCCAAGAAACCTCACTTTGAATATATTTAAAATTTTTGGTAAGGAATATTATGTGTATATTTTTGTTTGTTCGAAGTTGAGACTTCAACTCAAAACCTTTACGCAGGATGTCACCATCAGCATACTTAAAATAATTTCTTCCAAATTAGTATTTTCTACTTTTCAACCTAATTAAAAACGTACTGCAGTAAAAAGTACAGATAAATGCTCTCAAATGTAGTGAAGTAACAGTATCCACTGTAAAAACAAGTTAAGTTAAGAAGCAATAGCTAAAAGTGTCACTTAAGTACAATGCTTTTATTTTTGTGCTTTCCACCACAGATTCAAACTAAAATACCTGCTTAGAAAAAAGAAAGTAACAAAAGACTGAAAAACATTGAGAATACAATGAGAGAAGAATTAAAGTTTGATTTTGTTGTAAAAGATCATGACCAGTGAGCTTGCTTCCCATGCATTATAGAAATAAACCGACCTGACCGCATGGCTCTGTCTGAGTTTGAATTGAGATCTTCTGTATAGAATATACAGAGAGAACCCGGACGCCAAGCTCAAAAGAGCTGATGTTACACTTGATTGCTGCACCATTCAAATCAATCTACCACAAAAGAAGAATCAAACTGCCTTCTTCTGAAATGAATCGAATAACATAGCCGTACACAAAACAATGTAAAGCGATGTCTCCAGTCTGAGCAGGTTAGGACTCTTCTCTTCTCTGAATCTGTTCAGAGCCTTCTCTTCTATAACGATGCTGCGATCACTCATCTCATCTCTTCTTTTTGTCAGACACTGCTGCCAACTTAATGACACTCTCTTATCTATCTTTCACAAACTTTTCAAACCCTTTGGCCATTAGGAGGAGGTTTAACCCAACACTGCAGATACGGAAATGTTCACATTTAATTGTCTCTTTATGTCTTTCATTTTGTTCCAGTTTTGCCTAAAGCTGGCGTACTCTTTGACTAGAATCTGTTTGAGGTAAGGTGGGGGAACAATTATCAGCACTATTTGCATGAAAAAGCCTGGAGTCATAAGCTTTTCCTTTTACACAAAGAGGTAAGAGATTAAATTGGGCTTTCTGTTCAATCGATTGACTGTGATAATGACATACTGTCCAGAGAAAGCCATCCATCAGGCCCTGTGGCTCATCTAATGTGAAAAATATTACTTAAAAATTCAATTGTGTGTCGCTTCTAAGAATGAACTGGTTAAAATGCCTGGATATTATACCAAAGGTAAACAGTCGGTTCTTCTGTATTTAAAAGAGACCCAGGAACCCGCTGTTAAATGATGCTAACACCTGCTGTAATGTCATGTGACAACTAGGGCAGCACAATATTGGGAGAAAGGTGTGATATGTTAATGGGTGTCAAGTACGGCAGCATTGATATTATTGCAAAATTTTGCTCTCACCCACAAATAAGACTTTTGAGAAGATTTGTTTCATGTTTTTCCCTCACAACTTATTCCGATTGCAGTGCAGTAAAAGTAGGTACTTCTATTATAATTGATATAATTATTTATCTTTTACAGTGGACATACTGGTGTGCATGGCTAAAGAACTGACATTATAATCTAAATTCTGTCTGTCCCTGTTTTGAGCTGTATTCATTTTGTGTGATGCATCTGCGTCATCATCACCTGGCCTTATTTCGGTGCTCTTTACATGCTCTCACATCAGTGAGGATTGGAGATGAAAATGTGGTGTAATGACATGATTATCACTTACAAAATATTTGATTTTACATTGCTAATTTGAAAGCCTTGCCATCTGTGCTCTCTTCACTCCTTGTGCAGCACGTTCACAGGCAAAGGAAAAGCGTGTCATTCTAGATGTCTAATACCTCTGTCCAATTACACTTCTTCTGGACTTTCTTACATTAACATTACAGTGCTGCTCTCTGGATGTTTTTCATCAAGAAACTCTGTTACAGGAGCTTCGAGTTGGCAGCAAGGTAAGACAGCCCTCACAGTCTTTTCCTTTGTGAAATACTCTCTCTAATAAAGCCGTATTATTAGTTCCATATTTCAGATGTGCAATGCCTTTGAGAAACAATGTTCAAGTTGCTCGTCACACAGACTCTTTGCATCGCGCTACAACTAATATTGTGATTTTTCTACTGTCAAGAGTATATCGGCTCGCTCTAGCAACTAAACAACTCTTTCTGGGGTCTGCATTTTAATTGCGCCCGATTGGTCAAAAGTAAAAACAAGCCCACAAATGCAACAAATGCCTGATAAAAACATGAAATGATTAGAAATGAACTGTGGAGATGCAAACCTCCTTGTCCAACAAGAAGGCTCTAGAGGAAAATAAGCCTCAGAAGGAGTACCAGGCTGAATTTCTTGTATGGAATAGTTGGAGAAAGATTTACCTGGCCAAAATTAAAATAATTTGCATTAGGCTGTGTTCTTAATTTGTTGCAATTGCTTGTTCAATTCCATCTAATGCAGCTACGTAAAGAGAAACAAGAAGCTCTAATGTCAGTTTAAATCACTGAAGAAATGTACATAATACCAAATGATAACTGCTTTTCCCTCTGGATTTGGATGGCCTCTTTATGAACTCCCATTTTGTTTAAAGATTGCTGTGGGCAATCTCCAGTTAGAACCATTTGCCTTCTGAATAAAATATCCCGTCTTATTGAAGAATTCAATCATAAATACATTTGGCAAACAGCAAAGTGACAGTTACTGGGAAGGCGGACTATTACCATGCATTTTTTATCATTAGAGCTGATCATTAGATAAATTGTGACTTATCAATTATTGCTGAAGGAATCCATTATAGCTCTGCATAATTTGATCAACATGTTTTACCTTCTTAATCTGGTTAAAATTTCATTGAAAACATTTATGAGGGCAAAATGTAAATAATTCTGCACTAGTTGACAATTAAAATAATGATTGGTGAGAGCCTCATTTATCATAGTAAGATTGAAAAGTGGGCGCAAAAGGAAAATGTATAGTAGGGCTGAACAATAAAGCCAGAACTTAAATTCAAAACAATTCACTTAAACATACTGGTTTGTCTCCAAAACGTCAATAAAACACCATGAATGAAAGCTGACGTTTACTGTGGAGGACATTAGTCACAACCCAAAGTCTAGAAAAGTGCAGACAAATATTTACTTCTTTTCTTTTCTTTTCTCCACCGCCGCAGCTCACAATCTCTGGTATCAAATATTAATATCCACTTGCACGCGTTGTTCGGGGTAAAAGGGCTCTGTCTAGTGTTTGATTACTGAATAACTAATCGTAGTTTAGTGGTAACGCAAAGACGAAGGGGAAACATTCAAAGAAGCAGAGTAAAGGGACATAGGAAGATAAAAACATGTTATTGCTCTGTACCTTGAGATAATAGCGATGGCAATCGCACTGGCTTATTGACCCTTGAAAGAGATAGACACTTTTCATGAATCAAGCAGCTTTAGCACACACAAAGGAGCAATAGCAAAGAAATATAGGAGAGGGCAAAGTGGTCTAGAGATACATGCTAACAGTGGACTATTAGTGAGGAAAATAATGAGCTTAATAAACCTTGCACTTTCAATCTCTTACACGCATAAGAAATGACAGCGCAGGTTACAGTGGCTGGTCGTTCAAAGTTTATGTGAGTACTGAAAACATGCAGTTTTTAACAAATATCGCTGGTTTCAAAACTGACTCCAAGTTACAATTTAGTTTATAGATTATTCTGTCCTAACTGATCAATAGCATATGCTCCAGTACAAAAGATAAGGCAGAGAATTGCATAGTGGGACTGGATCTTATTTTTGATTTAATTGTTTAATTGTTATTCACAGTTTATTTATTTAATGCAGTTATATGTTCAAACACGGGCACCTTTCCACCGACTTCCAATCTGTCAGCCTCTGCAAAGCCCCGAGTGAGTGACAGGTGGGTTTAACCAATCACAGTGAAACGAGAGCTTTCAGAATGAACAGGTGGCTTTAGTTACGTCTTACAAAAAGTGTCCATGAATAGTAATCAAATCAGGCTCTAAGAAAATACTTCAAGAAGACACTTCACCCATCTTGCCTTGCCGCCAGTGTCCATGTAAGCTGATGTATAATGAGGTTGTTTGTGAGAGAGAATGCCAGGAAAACAGATGGAAATTGCCTCACACTACAGTCCGCCGTCTTACAGCTTGTATGTTCATTAAAATGATCACATTTTTATATAACGCTTTTACATCAGGGAGTTCAGCCATTCACCCATTCACAAACACATTCACACACCAGTGTACGTGGACACCGGTGTGTGAAAAGACAGTCAGTGTTCATCTGAGGGAGATGGAATCGCACTCTGACCACTCAACCAAGGATTTTTATTTGTATTTTTATTTTTTTTTATGTCAAGAGCGGGATTGGAGCCGCCAACCTTCGGATCAGAAAATGATCGCTCTACTGCCGCCCACTGAGCTACTGCTGCCTTTGTTCATTACATGCACTGTCCAAACCAACTAAACAAATAACAGCGCCTGACTCAGGTCTTATGATTAGAAGAAGATTTACAGTGATTTTTTTGCATATAAATTATTGGCTGCTCCAGCATTCCCCTTTATAGACCATTCTCAGCTTTTGTCAATGATTTGCATTTAAGTGACAGGTCGCTTTTTCACTTGAAACCCGTCTTGTCCGCTGCTGTTAAGTGCCACTGTCCATTGATGAGAGCAAACACTTGAGGCTAGGCCTTTACTGAATTTGCATTGGTTAAACAGCGTCATGTGATCACTGTCACATGTGGCACTAGCTGGGATGCTACTTTACTCAGGATTCTCTGAAATGAACATTAAAAGACATGACAGGTGAAGAAGTTGGACATGAGTTCCATGTGGCTTCCATCAGAGGAAACCTGTGTCATTGGAGGAGGACGTCAGAAACGAGAGGAAAAAAAGAGGAGGAGCCAATGTCACAAGTGAGTTCAATGCATTTCAAGTGTAAAAGTAGTTTGTGTCTGCATTTTTTTGGATCATACATGTTTAGGAAGAAATATCATTATGCGTCTTGCTGTTGCCATTGTTGCTATTCAGATGCAAGTCCAGTAGCAGCTCCACACAACAAGACTGAGGCGGCTGTGATTTCATTCAACTAGAGATGACAGAGAATGACCAGGAAAATATAGGATTATTGGGCAAAAATGTGTCCTCAGCTCTAGATGTGAGAAGCAGCTGTTTACTCGTTAGCTTTTTGCCACCCAGTCAGTCCATGTACACAGAGAATGTGACATCACTGAGAACAGTCTATATGGGTTGGCTCTACAACAAAGTTCATGCTGCCAGACCACGCTGATCGTATCGGCCCCCTGTCTACGGATAGCTTCAGGTCACAGGAGCGAGCACTGGGTTTGTGTTTCATTTGTTCCAAAAAAGGGCCATGAAACGTTTCTGAATCAAACGTGTATCACTGTGTTCTTGATTTGTACATGACTGTTAGAAATTGTTATCACTGGCATAAGCGACACTTCATTATGTTTTGTTGTTGTGTTGCAAACTTCTCCAAACAAGCTGTGAGATGAAATATGCAGTTCTTGAAACAGTTTAACATTTTAGTCTTTCCTCAGACCAAATAGCTAGTCTAATAGCAGATTTACTACAGATACACATAAGATACGACAGATACATATTTACTACAGATATTTCATTATTCATCCAAAATGGTTCATTTTAATTCCTGCATAACAAAACATGTGAATGCCTCGCAGACCCTGAGTCCTTGACAGTGACCTCCGCAGGGCGAGTGGGAGCTGAGCCAGCATTTCCTGCATTTATCATCGTCATTATGAAAGCCTCTTCATTCAGGCAGAGCACCAGAGATAAGACCACGATCAAATAAATGCTGTTACACAAGGTCAGTGATACAGACTGTCAACTCCGGGTTCAACCGTGCTTTTCCTTGATTTAATTCACCAATACTACAGCTGTAAAATCAATCCGGTGTGAGTGAGACCCGCAGCAGAGCAACATGCAAAGCACAAATCTCTGCAGGGGCTGTTTTCACAACTTTGATTATTTAGTTTGGAATCTTGATTACATTATTTTAGCGTGATTAGGTTGCAATCATTATCAATCAAACTCTACAGTCATTGGCCGTATTATTCAAGGAAATAAGAAGCTCATTTACAAACTGATTCATGGATTAGGTGGATTTTTCATACAATAATGGTCTAATTAAAACGCAGAGTAAGAAAAGAATGTGTCAAAGCCTGACTGGTGAACATTTTTGTTCACTACAAAATTCATTATGACCTCTAGATTTTAAGTCTTTCATACTTACTGGTCATTTCTTAGATACTGTATTAAGGTTTAAAACTTTGACCATTGGCATAGCAAAAATGAAGAGGGCAATGAGACTTTTTCTCAAAAAACATCTCACAATTTCTAAATATCTTTATGTATAAACTTATTTCAAACTTATAATTGTAGGTAGACAATAGACCAACAAGAATAGGGTGATACAAAACTATTTCACTTTGACAAAATATGTCACTCTTTCTTTCTCAAGCCACCGTCATCTTTACAATAATAGCAATGCTGAGCACAAGATCTGAAAAAATAAGCTTAATTTAATGACCAGACCAGTCATAGATAAAGTGAAATACAGATCATCTCCTCATTGTCAGTCCACTTTCTGTTTTTCCTCTCAAAATTGGAAAAAAAAAAGTCAGAAATTGAGTTTATTTCATACAAATAGGGACGTTAAGACTATTGTTAATGGATGATCATGATTATTCACGTGACAATATAATAACAAGAATTAAAACATAATCATGACAAATTAAGAAGCGAAATCATTATTTATATGTTAAATCTGGCTAACTATGCTACATTTCATTATCTTATGATTCAGAAAGTTTGATGTCATAAAGCTGGTGACATACTGGAGGAATGGGGATCTATTAAACAATGTTAATCAAAGAAAATAAAGGATTCAACTGTTATTTGATGAGGAATGGAGACAATAATCATGAATAATTGACATTTCAATGACATTTCTTCTCACAATAATCAGAACACTAAAAAGTAGGGCTGGCAATCACAGTGTCTCTCACGACTCAATACGATATACTGCTCACGATACCATATTATCAAAATACTGCAATACATGCAATAATCAGTATATGGCTCATAATATTCTACAATATATCAAATAACCAAATACATTTTAACAATGTTTTTTCTTTGTTGAACTTTAACCTGCACAAACTTAAAATGGAATGCACCCATTTTAATAACTAAAATAGTGAATATGTCAAATGTGTCGCATAAACACGTTCCCAATCCCTAAAAAGGCGACAAAATTGTAGTGCTGTCACAAAACAATTCTGTAAATCAGTGGTTCCCAACCTTTTCTGTCTCGCATACCCCCTGAGCTCTGTTTTACACTCACAGTACCCCTTAACTTGAGTTTCGGGCGAATAAATGGGTTCACTAGTCGAATATAGTCAATTATTACTATTATATTTTTATTTTAATTATATGTATGATCCAAGATACTCCAAAAGATGGTAAATGTACCATTAATGACACTTTTTTATTCAGGTAAAAGAATTTAATGAAAAACATCTCATCTTCATTTAAAACCTAAGACCATTCCAAGTACCCCCTGGTAATTCCCCACATACTCCTTGGATTCCCTGAACCCCCGGTTGGGAAACACTGCTTTAAATTATACCGTAAACTACTCAGCCATGGCGATAAATCAATACAGCAGCCCACAATATATCTGTACACTGTATCACCAAATTTACCATCACGATATCGGTATTTTAATATTTTGGTACATCCCTACTAAAAGATACTGATATTGTGACATCTCTAAATAAAAGGTCAAAATATACTGTCAGGGCGACTGAGTCAGATCTACAAAACTGCGTGAGCTGTGTTTTTAAACCATAAGTGGTTCAACAAGCGCATGTAAGGTCTTGTATATTCTTCTAGACAACAATTTAGTAAAAAAAACAAAAACGCAGAAAGACAAAATACAGCTAAACACATTGACTATATATTGTGTTAGACCAGAGGGAAACAGAGGCTTTTACAGCTGCAGATTGATTTGTAACTGTGTAGAAATAATCTGTAAAAGTGCTCCATTACTGTTAGTGAGAGCCCCATAAAGAGCACCTGAAAGAATGTGCTCCGGGAAACGTACTCATGCCAACAGTGTTTACGAGATATATTCGTTTGTTTTTTATTTCTTCTGTTTCAAAGACAAGAATCCTTGAAAGGCACAGATAAAGGCTGTCCAACATTTCAAAATGATGTATTAATAGCGTGTTGTCTTTTGCTCTCAGTCATTGTTAAGTGGTCTGTGCTTTCTAAAACTGTTTAAGGTCTGCTTTGAATGAATGAATGAATGAATGAATGAATGAATGAATAAATAAACTAATGCTGTGCACTTTGGGCTTGTCACACTTTTTTCCAATGTGTTTTTTATGTTGCAAATGGCAAATAAACTGAACATTATTGGGGCATATTTTTGTACTGGCAGTGTTTTCATAACTTATTTAGATTCCCTATAGGCAAGAGACTAGGGCTGGGATGATACACTTTGGACATATAGTATAGCATATAGTAAACGGTGATGGTAAATGGTGACCTTTTTACATAGTGCTTTCCACCTTCGAGGCACTCAAAGCGCTTTACATTAAAGAACCATGCACACACCACTGTACGCAGACACTGAGGGCAAGGCGGGTTAAGTGTCTTGCCCAAGTATACACACCTGCCGTATTTGTCTGAGGGAGCAATTGTACCATCAACCTGTGGGTCAGTGTTTGTATTTCAAAGTTTTCTAACATTTTTTTACAAATTTTAGTCCAGTTAAGCAATTTTTTGGGTTTTTAATTTGACTTCTTGGTTGTAAATGACAACATCAGACAAGTAAATTATCAAGCCACCATCCTGTAAATTGGGTAAAAACTCATCTAATGTCACAGGCCTTTCTATTTGACAAATAAACTTTCAACAGTACGCACTTTAAGATGAAGTATTTTTTAAGTATTTACATGAAAGCGAATGCAAATAAAGACCTACACAGGACTGCCCTGACTCAAGTTCAGACCACTTTAAGCTAGGGTAGAGCAATTTCTGTCCTCCTTTTGACTTAATGAAAACTAATAAAATGGTTTTCAAAATTAATTTCTTGAACATAAATAATGCAAAAAATGCATCATTGCCATCTAACATACACACACAATTTAAAGGTCCCATAACATGCAAAATCGACTTTTCAGAGGTTTTAACCTTCCTACAGTGCTATTTGGGCCTCGTATGTGTGCCCAAAGTGGTTTTTTGATTGATTCCCGCATGCTTTCGCTAGAGAACTGTCTTTTCCGTCCCCTCGGCTGAGCAGGCAGACGGGGCTCATCCCATGGATGACGCCGCTTACCATGGATGACGCGTGTTTAAGCCATGCCTCCGGGAAGCCAAGCAGTCGCAGGAATAAAAACAGGTAATGCTATTGCTACACAGTAATTACACGATGGATACGACAGATAGAAGAGTTAGCTTGTTATTTACCAAACGGGTAACGCGTCCGCCGAGGTACTGCATGATCGTCAAACTCCAGGTCAAATCCAGGACGTAGGACTCAGCACGACGCACCTTCAGGACGGATAAAAGGTTTATTCCCGTGTTTGTGTATCGCTGTTTACCGGAGCACACAGCGCATGCGCACTATCTCCGCTCTAGGCTTCGGCACGAGTTGGGCGGGGGGAGGCGCGCGAGTTGGGCGGGGGAGCAGCCTGCTCTCTGTTCGGGGGGGTCAGATCTCAGAGTGAGCCGTTTGCTTTTGCAAGGAGGGGGGCCAGTCCAAGAAATGGGTGTTTTTTGGAAACTGTTATGTTATGGATATTGCACAACGCAAAATTTTATCAACAAAGCCCTTAGAATAGACTGTGTAAAGGGGAAAATAGCAGAATATGGGACCTTTAAGTTCTTCCAAAGTCTAAACTCTGCTCCAAAACACATGCTTTTACTGACTAGCCCAATTAAAAAGAACCAAGCTGATTATTGATGGTTAGAAGCAAGACGAAATTTGATTAATTGTACAACACAACTTTAAGTCCATTATTGAATGTGAAAACACTGGAGTCTCATTAATATTTGCAAGTTGCAGAGTATTCAAAAGTATAGATTTTACAACACAAAAATGCACTATTTCATCAAACGATACATTGTGCTATTGGCTCCCAGTTGAATTGAATATAAATGAGAATAAGTTCCAGCCACAATGGCATTAGGACTACTCCACAATACAAGTTAATATTTAGTGACAATGAAGACACAATATCTTCTTTTTGCTGTATAATTTATGTCAAACGCAAGACAAATTATGGCCTTTCAACACTTAACTTGTATTATCCAAAGTAATGACTTAGGATAGAAAGTAGACTATTCATTTGCAAATTTGGAGGGCTTAAAAGAAAAACTTTTTGAGCTAAAGTTATCTTCCAATATGAGAACAAGCCGCTTTTTCTCAAAGTGAACATCAAAGATTTGAAGTTAAGCGCTGCCACAAATTGTTTGACCTCAGGACTTGAATCAATATATTTAAAACTTTTTCTATTTTTACAGTGAGGAATCGGAAAGGCTTTTGATTTTGAATGCAGAACGAAAACTTACAAAAGCTATGACTCACTGAGGAGGTCAAAGATGTTAAGAGATTGCCAGAATGTAGTTTGCGAGTGTAGTGATGCTCACAGCACAAGAAAGTGGGAGTTTTAGGGCAGTTTCAGGACAATACACAAGCCTCCTAATTTATTAATCAGAATTGCGTTGAGCTAAATGTGTTTACGGTGTTATAGTGGATATGTTTCAGACGGTGTAGGAGCTGAACAGAGGGAAAAGTATACAGTTTTTTGCTCTGCTACTTCACGCTTGAGTGCTTAACCCTCCTCAGGATCCTCCTCAGACTGTCCCAGCCCCAACTGTCACATCCACTAAAACTCTGTGCAAAGACGAGCACCCAGCCACCACGCACTAAATATTCTACTGCATCAGAGTTGAAAAGAAATGCTGTGTGCTCCTTAAAGTCAATGCTTTATTTAAAAACATTACAAACTAGACGATAAAACAGAAGACAGCCCAAAATGATACCAATAACCTGAGCGATAGTGAGCAGTTATCCAAGGTCACACGAGGCCAGCAGCTGTCGGAGCTTTTCTAACTTAAAGGTACAGTATGTCACTTTTCTCGCAGTTATCTTCATTAATCTCTCCATGGAGACACGTCAGGACAAGATATGTGGAGAGATGACCTAAATCCCAATAGGGACGCTTTTTTTTCCCCAATAGAAACACATGTGCGTCGAAAAGAATGTGACACAGATTTAAGTTCAATGCCAGCCAGTGGAACATTTAGGCAAAGCAATAAGATCTCCATGGAGACGGACAGGTGGAGTACCCTTTACAAGAGCTACACAGTGCACCTCCACACAATATTACACACATTGTACTTTAAACACTGATCAGGTCGCATTGATTCTTCAAAGTCTATAATATGAGACTGAGGGAAGGACAGGACAAAATGGTAAAATAGGATTAGATTAGGTTTTCATGTGGTTTAACATGAATAAATCTGCACCAGAATCATTTCCAGTGTAGGAATATTAGGGCTGCAACTAATAATTATTTTGGTAATCGAGTAGTCTAGTGATTATTCTCTCAATTAATCCATTACAAAATGCGCATGAATACATTTTACATAAATAAAGCTGAAATAAAGCTGAAGTAAAGCTGTTTGGAGGACATTCTGACAAAGAGTGTTTTAATTAAAAACTTGAAAATAACAGAGTTCCCATGTGTCATTTTTCTGTGATTACTGCTCTTTCTGAGTAATAAAACCTTTTGGAGTCAGTGTATAGACCAGAACTATTTCTATAACCAATTAGTCGATTAACGATGAATTTGTTGTAGCCCTAAGTAATATTACTTCACTCTTCCAGTTCACCAGTACATGCACTTTGTTTCTGTTAGTATTCACTAATGGCAAAATACAAGTACTGCTTTAGATATGAGACTGAAAAGGCTGGATCCACATGCTTTCAATGGACAATGGTTTTCGTCAAGTGCAGTGAACAAAACTGGTTAAATTATTCCATCAAACCAGCAAGAAAAGCCAAACAATGAGGTTTGTTTGTGGGCCCATTGTCTGACAAAATCAGACCAGGTGCAACATTGTAGATTTCCATTTGGATATTTCTTGTCATTCTAGAAGAGAAGACAATACAGAGGCAGTTGATCTGAACTGTTCCAGTGCGTAGCTTGCCTAACATTGCATTTACAGAAAGAATGCCAGCAGGAAAACAAAGCACGTCGTGAGGAGGCAAAGAGCGACAAAGCAAAAATGCAAACGGGAATCTTGTACAAAATGTAAAGTGCGCTGAAGTTACAATGTTTTGCCTTGAGAAATCATTTTGTGTCTTTGTTGTGCTGATGCAATGGCAGATCAGAAAGGTAAGTTCACACAGATAAGAATGACAACTTTCCCCATCTCAAAACTTCCCTTCAAGATCACTCATTGTTCTGTCATAAATGCAACAATTTAAAACTCAATTCCGAATTTAAGTATGGCTTGTTACTCAACACAGATTTCAATCCCACTATGACAATAAAAGCACACAAGTTCTGATAAATAGATTAAGACCCTTCATTTGGGGCATTTTGTTAAATTGTTGTAAACTGTTAATGTTGTTAGTTGTCAAATTTGCAGTTGTTGATATCAGTGGTTCTTAACCTTTTCGACCTTGAGGCCTGATTTTTTCTGTACAACGTAGTGTTGTCTCGATTTCAATACTACAAGGATAATTAAAAATGCTCTTTTTATGGTCAAGGTTTTTCTAACACTAAATTATAGTACTTTCTTTATTAAATATTGTGGTATTATACTAGTTGTGAAAAAGCAAGTTTCTTCTAAAACTGTTCACAAACGGTCAAATTCTGTCTTTTTTTAGTATCGATACTTGCTCAAATGAATATCTAGTTTTGATTTGTATCTGATTTTCGATACTTTTGACAACCCTAGTACAAATTAACCTGGGACACAATCTCCTTTTATAAACGTATTGTATTTTAGTGATTGTACGGGATTCAAAACCTCCAACCTTCAGATCAGAGGATGAGAACTCTACCAACTGAGCTACTGCCGTCCCCAAAAAGTCAACATCCCACTTCCAGCACCATTTTCTAAAGTTCACTAATAAATGTAGGATTTGTGGCACTTAATGAAACAAAACAAAATGTCCTTGCTGCTTATTAATTTCGGTGCCAATTGCTATGTCTACAAACAAAACACTTAACACACAAACAGCGATGCTTTCTAACGAGCCTCCGGTTACTTTGTGTGTGTGTGTGTGGGTGTCAGTCCCAAAACAGCCCTGGTTTATCATAGTTTGTGATGTTTGGTGATTAACACTAACTAACCCATTGGAGCAAACATATGGAACTGCACCAGACTTTAACATGCAGGCGTTCTGTTCACAAACACTAACATCTAACAGCCACCAACTGCAAAAACTCATTCTACTGTAGTCTTTGCCAAAGTGTTTAGTCCCCTCAAATACAATTGTTACTAGGGCTGCAACAATTAACTGACTATACAGACTCTATAACATGTCAAAAGACGTTTATAAATCAAAATGTCATAAATATTCTCCATCTAGAAGCCTTCAATCCTATATTTCAACCTTTACTTGGCTGATAATGTATGTAAAAAGTCTAAATACACAATGGAAATAATTGTTTGACCAGTCAAGTCTGAAAAATAATCGCTGACTGTTTTACTTCCAAAATAATCATTAGTGACAGCCCTAGTTGTTATAAAGACAATTATGGAGTCAGGTTAACGGCCAGTGTAATTCCTAATTTCACAGACAAACCAATTCACGCACAATTTGTTTTTATAGAATCAAAGTTATAACAAGCGCTCAAACTGCAGATGTTGCATACTATTATTAAACATACCCTATTACTATTCATATCAAATGTCTGGGAAGATAAAACATCTCTTTTTCCTTTGAGGCAGAAATGGATTACACAAGATTGAAATTCCATTAGAAGAATGAATTATGTTCAAAGTTCACGCAAGTTCAAAGCTTCAGCGCTAATGTAATGTCCATTTTTAAGATCTTTGAGAGGCATCCCTTTGTGTTGAATGAACCTCGCTCCCTCGTTAGTCACAAAACAGCAGATGATATTTGAGCATTTCTTTTAGGAGTCCCTTCCACTAAAGCTCTATCCACTTAAAATATCTGTATAATAAAACATTACAACACACGCCTCTATTAGCCTATTAAAGTATGTATTTAATGGAATAATAGCCATAATAAGTACTTTAGTTGCTCCAGCTCTCCCCAGCAGCCTGCTTACGGTAGCTCTTGGATGGATTCAAAGTGAATTGGTGGAAATTAGTGTCTCATTAAATCTTATGAGCTTTATTGCAGCGCAGCTTATGGGCCATAACAAAGAGAAAGAGGAGGAGTGGTTAGATACACCCACAACACTAATATCCTTCCATATTTGTTCTGTTTATTAGGTATTGTAAAGAAATTAATCAAGAACAAAGAACAAAGAATTGCCTACTGCAGTTAGGACGAAGTGTGTGTAATCAGCAGAAGAAAACAATTCTCAAGACATTTGTTACTTTGACCTTTTAAAGTATACTGAATTATAAGATCTAAAATGTGCAGCAGCAGCAGGATAAAAATGCAGAAGGAAAGACCTAAAGACCTCCTGGTGCAACCAAAATAAGTGTGTGAACTGGGGCTGCAAAACAATATGCTAAACTTTGTTTAGAGTCAGTTCAGTATATTTTCAGTTCGTTGTCGGTACAGAAAGAAGCAAAAGAAATGCACTACAAAACGTTCAATCCATTGTAAAAGAATTCAAGTTGGCTAAATGTGTTTTATTTAAGGTGAGACACTGCAGGCAAAACGCATTTTTAAAATGTTTTGGTCAGTTTGCTCTTACCACATTTCGGCTTTCATGTGGAAACAACAAACTTGTCCAATCTGCTCCTAAAGATGTTTTATTATCTCATTTAATCCACTTCATCCATAGATTTCAATGGGACATTGTAACTTCAAAGGCCGTTTTCTTAAAATGCATTTTTCTCTCCTCTGGACATAAAGATCAGTCTTAAAGTAGCTCTCACACACACCAAAACGTTACAATCTTAGACTCAATAAGATTTTGACGAAACATACAGAAGATTTTTGATACCTAATTTTAAAACAGATTTATTTAAGTTTTAATTTTAAAAGAATGTGGCGGTTTTTTAATTTTTTGGGAAATTTTCAGTCCAATCTAGTTTACTCAAAAACTAAACAAGAAATTCCCTCTGTAATTGTTTTGTAACTAATATGTGTACAAACTGAACCAGTTCTGTTCATTTGTTCAGATTTATATGTCCAAAATGTGTATTTTCGGCTGTTTTTACACATACAATGGCCTTATTTCTACATGAAAACATGACATGATGAAAAACTTGTAATATATTTTTGGTTACATTTATGTGAGTAAACTAGAGGGGAAGTTTCAAATTGATATCTTTAAATTTAAGACTTTTCCCTATTCACTTGTAGTGCCTTACCGCAAAACATTGAGGTTAAATATCCTTAAATTATGCTATAAAAAGAAATATGTCTATATACAACCTGCCCTACAACAAATGAAACCTGATGTCCTGCAGTAGTCTACAGAAGTTACTAAAATAGAACAAAACGTTTTCTGAGTCAAAGCTTTTGTAGTTTGACTTAACATGTTTCTCTCAAAAACAGTATAAATAAAGCAGTTTAAGTTTTACTAAGGATCTGGGAACAAAATTAGTTTGAATACGATAGATATAAAAGAAAAAAAAAGAATTATTAGAGAGTGACATTTCCAAAAGGGCCAGAATTTTGCAGAACAATCACTGCCACGCATAGAAAGTAGTGTAGATTAACTATAGGCCAAGAGAGTAATGTTAAAAGTTGTTATTAAAACTCCAAAATTCATTTGCTTAAAAGTGTCCCCATGGAAGCGTAATATGAATGTGAACTCTTGTTGTACCGTGCTAAAGAGTGCCCTACTAGATCTCAAAATAAAAATAAAACACAAAACAATACACACGGGGAATGAACCGAACGTGCTGTACTGAAACGATTAAGTAAACTCTAGTGTGAACTCTTTTCAAAATGTTAAACTTATAGGACAAAATAACAGTGATAATTAACAGCTCAGAGATGTATTTTTAAAGGAGTTCTACCATACAGTGATGACTGACCAAAGAATAAGAGACATTGCATCATGAGGATACGTTTTGGACATCAACCAAAAGATTACAACAAAATGTGTGGTCTGTGTTCTACCATTCCTATTTTGACTCGTCTATAAATGTGTGGAAAATGCCATACTCGACTTACTAAATGTTTCAAACTCACAGAAAAACACCCCCTCGCCCTATCACCAGATCACCCAGGCATGAGGCAAATCCACTTTGGGTGTCACTCAGAGTCTTTCCTGTAACCAGCCGGCTGTAACATTAAGGCACCCGTCCAAACGAAGCGTCTCCCAGCATGCACCTCCTCTCTCACCTCCGCTGAGGAGCTGTTCATGTAGATGTCAGATCAAACGGGAGCTGACACCGGCCCGCTGTGTCGCTACAAATTCACTCCAGGTCAAATCTTAAACCTCATACGATTACGCCTGGCACTGAAATGAGCTGGCACGTCGCAGGAGAGCCACTGATGTGAGAGCAGACGGTGACACTGTCAGCGGCATCGGGTCGTGTTGTAGTAGCATGTCACGGTCCAGGCTCTTAATGGTGGTCACAACATAGAGCTGCATTAGCCGTTAGCACTTGGTTTAAAGAAGACATAAGCTTTTGTCCGCTATATAGTTATAATCGGTGACAATTGTGGATCGTTATTTGTATTTTAGGCATTTTAAATTGTAATATTGCTCTAAAAGAACTTGATAAAATGAGACGGCTAGCTTCCGGTTGAAAACTGAAGTGCCGAATCTTACGTGTGTCACTGTTTAAGAAAAAAATATAATAATCAGAGAATTAAAGGACACATATTCTGCTACAGTGACTTTTTTGAGCTTTTAACCCTGTTCTAACAATGTTCCATCATCAAAAACATACCTGGAGTTGCATTCAGTTGCGTTTTGAGGAATGTTCAGTAAGAAAAAAACTCTCAAACACACTTCCTGCTGAACTTCCTGGCTCTGGGACATATTTTCGACGATTTTTGTCACTTATCTGACAATATTCTGCTGACTCGTTCTGAGCATTTCTGCCGTCTAAACAGGTTTACTGCTCCTGTTGACATTTAACTTAACTAGATTGTTTGTAGTGCTTGGCTGGATGTACTCGATAAGTGTCTTATCACACAGCCTAATAAAAGCTGTCATTTAATCAAAAATAAACTTTATTTTTGTTTCAAAACATGAGATGGGAAATTTAAGGCACTCAGGAGCATGTTTAAAGGCTAATAACAAATGCAAAATATTTTTCTTTAAAGGTGTGTGTGTGTGTTGAAGGTCGGTGAAAGCAGGGATTTTTTGATCCAGAGTATCTTGAATGCAGGAGAATAAAGATTATTCAAATATTTTAATTTAGTTTATTTTGAACAAGTTTAGTCTTATTTTTATCTTATTTGGTCCCCTTTTTCTTCTGGCATTCTATTGCATGTCTTTGACACAAATAATTTCCCCTTGGGGATTGAATAAAAGTAATTTTGATTCATGAATCACTCTCAATACTACAATGTAGTGTGTAAATGAGAAGGGAAAACAATCATAACATGGTTAAAGGTTCTTAAAAGTCGATTATACATGATATATTCTCTTTCATATGGAATAATAAAGGTTATGCAGATCACAGCATTCTGAATTTGAGTGGCACAAATGCATGAGAGTTAATGGTGAGTAATGACATTTTCTCCTGTAAGAATTCAAAACACAACTAAAATGTGAAATAACTGCTACAGTCAAACAACAAATAAAAAAGTCTGTAAGTATGCTAAATAATAAGCTCATAAACAGGTGTAGAAAATCAGATAAACAACAGAAACCCTTCAGTCTACTCTCACATTTATCACTGATACAGACTTTGGGATCACACACAGTTGAACTCATTGCCTTTCAGTTCTTAAATAAGCTGTTTCTGAGTCCATGGACTAGTGTTGAGGAAAATAATTCTGGTGCGGCAGTTGAATTGTCCTAAATCTCCAACTGCCATTAGCAAACAAGCTAGTTTCTAGGGCTGTATACCTTTAGTCGTTCGATGGTGTCTTGGTCGGCCAGCATTTTTATTAGTCGACTAATTATTTTATTTAGATTTAAAGGATTTATCTGGCAAAACCAGCAAAAACAAGATATGAAGTGAGTTTCCTAGCACTTATCTGTGAAAATAGTTGTTTTGCATGAATTCCTCTGCAGTTGTGGTCTTTTGTGTGCAGTTGGGGTTAGATACATGGAAAAAATTAATAATTTTGATATATTTTTACCACACCCCCTTTTAGTTGATTAATCGGTCGATAGGGCAGATCTTTAGTTGACCAAGAATTTCTTTAGTTGATTTGAACAAGACAATAGCTCCATGGACGAAAAAAATAAAATAATCAAAGAAACACATTTTATTAGCTCTGCTGCACACTATTCTGTATTTTTTGAATAAAAGAATGTCAGTGCATAACCTCTATATTATTCATTGTTCTGGCTGTATAAACTCCTTTGGAAATTGCTTTGGTATTTCATGCAGTAACTGGAATAATGTGTCTTTAAAAGCTGTTGCCAGAACATTTGTCTGCACAAAAAGGCACACATTACCCGCTTTTAACTTTGAAGCTACAGCAAACATTCAAAACAAGTTACGAAACTCAGTTTGAAAGAACAGGGTCAATATTTGCTCGAGTCACTTTGAAAGGAAGTCATTGTAAAAGGTTATTTTAAATCCAAAAGTGTAGAAAATTCACTAAACAAGTTCAACATCACAGAACCTAAACGGGTCATTTTGTTCCTTTCTTGTTCGCTCTTATTTTCTTTTGGGGCAGCAGAGTTTTAGACATAAAAGAGGTTTTAATAACTTCGGACATCCTGCTTAATTAGGACAAAGTGCTCCAAGGGCACCATTAAGCATTTGGCTGAAGTAGACAATTATTTATTGTACTTAATCACCAGTCAAATCTCAGTCCCACTGATATATATACTGTAATATCCTTCATCCTACGCCTGTCACGATAATTATTATATCGACTTATCGTTCAATATATCATAGATGGAACAATGTTTTTGGGGCTCAATATTTATCACATGTACCTTTTCTATGACTTTTCTTTTTTTTTTGTCTTGTATGAACATTTGAGCTTTTGAGGGTTGAAAAAATTAACATACTTGACTCATTAATGATTCTATCTACTGTAGTGTTTCATTCTGTTATTTTATATTGGTTTTTAAGATGTGTTCATTTAGAAAAGGGTTTACAGCAAATTTCCTGCATTCATGTTATTGTGTCGTGGCATAAAGTAGTTTCAATATTATCGCTTATCGCAGAATTTTGATTTGCAATATATCGCCCTTCTAATTTTTTAATCGTGACAGGCATCCAGTCTTGTAATGTTATCGTTTCATGTCAAATGAGAGTGCCTAGGGTGCCTTAAGACCACTAAAGAAACTCTTGGTTGAGAAAACACATGCCCTTTGCTTCAATTAGTTGACTTTATGATCTGACCCAAACTGAACGCAAGACCTTGAGTACAAAGGAGTTTTTGAAAGACAATTGTAAAACTCTCTCTCCTCCATTTCTCCTGGATACAATTGAATACTGGAGCTGCAGCGTACAGAGGCTGCAAATAAAGTGGGGAAATGGGACGTGCTGTTGTTTATCTTTACTGTTCACATGGGCTAGCCTATAACTGTTTATAGTTTATTCAGATCCACATTAGCACCTGCAGTCTGGGGTCATTTTAAATGTCAAATATTGGAATGTCTTATTATAAGCAAGTGATCTTTTTTAATGATTCAAATAAAATAAATTACATGTATATGCTAATGCATTTTTGCCACCATTATGGTTCTAGTGGCTAATGTTAACAAATAAATAAACTCCAAGGAAACAATCACGAACTGCAGAAATGATATAGTATAAAGTAAGTATAAATTCAATGTATAGGTGATTTTCACATGTATCAATCTTTGGGCGTGTGTTTACTACGACGTGGAACGAGGTGGAAGGACAAAGCACAGTCATACTTCAGGGTTTGTGATCGCTAAAAGGCTTCATTATAAGGATATGTTGGGACAAAGAAAATAACCACTGCTGACCACAAATCACTCTTATTTATCAAACAGATATATTACGTGAAGTGTCCTGCTAAAGGACTGCAGTATGAACTGGCAAGAGTGGGATTCAAATCTCTAATAAGGTCAAAAAATGAAACTAAACGCTTAGCTTCAAAAACAGCTATGCAGCTTGACACAACCATCAATAGTTCAGTTAAATAGTGTGACATAACACAAGTAACATAGCAGTGCAAGCACTGCTGCTGTTACTGTATATGTTAAGACGTAACAACCCAAGGCAAGGCAAGTTTATTTGTAGAACATAATTCAAACACAAATTAATTCAGATCTAAAATTGTGCTTTAAAATAACAGAATAAATGCTTTAAAATCACAAACTACACAGCACAAACCAGCAGGAGGCCGGTCCATGTTTAGTCCTGACTCTGGCAGACACCTGAGCACAGGAGTATGTAATTGGACTTCCTGGTTCTAGCCTCTCCAAGGCTGGTTTAGACATTATACCTTAGATTTTGGCAGAGTAGTAAAAATGGTTGAGTATGTAAGTTTAAGTTTAAGTTTGAGTCCAATCGAACTCTGTAGAAGAAGAGAGATACTGTGTGGCTCTTTTTGTGCTTTAATTTGTGTGCGTCTTATTCAGGTCCTATATAACCCGAGACAAACTGCAAAACACACTTTGGATGTGCATTTTGACTTAGAAAAAATAGAGGGTATCCTTTTGCTATATCATTAAAATGCACCATGTAGTCTTGCCCTACCTCCAGATCTTTCGCCTTCTTGTGTCCCAGTCTTTCTATATGGTTTCAGTTTGATCTAAGAGTCTGTGACTACCACTCTACTAGTGCAGACAAGTACAAAGCTTTCTTTAAAAAATATTCCTTTTGACTCTTCTCTGTCCATATTTTCACTCCACTTGTTAAAACTGCCATGAAAACATTCTGGACCTGAGAGAGGCCGCTATGGGCATATTGTCTCTTTCTGCAGACAGGAAGAAGTAAAACTGCTAATTAGAAGAACGCTGGCATTGGCATTTGAACACTACATCATGCATATTAAGAAGCAAGAACTTTTCTGCAGCGCTTTCAAATTGGCAGTGGAACTCTTAATTAATTAGAGCACATTGCTTATACAATCTATTAAATAATGTGGCTATGTTGAGAATGTGACAACGCAGACAGATAATTTTGAAGACATTATCTTTGTTACATGTCCAATTTTGAAAAAAATAAGAAAAGGAAATTTAATGTAATAATAGATTCTGACTCAAACTTTACTACTTTACAACCGATCAAGGACAAAAGCAAGAAGAAAACCAGGAGTATCCAAGATCTAACTCAGGTCTAAAGCAGGTATAAGTTAAGACAATATAAACTACATCCGGCCAACTAACTTTTTGCTGTACCAACATTGCACAAGTTTGCCACTATCTTAATAACATATATATAAGTACATCAAGAGGGTAGAATAATAGCTTGGTCGGAGTAAAGGCTGATTTAACTCAACTCAGTAAAGTCTCCAGTTTGACACCTGCACATGTACCGTAAGATTAGAATCTGCTCAAAGTAAATAATGTGCATGTTTACATCCCTGCGCCATGTCTTCGCTTTGTTTGCAGAAAAAAGTAATCCATTATAATTATCCATTTATGAAGGATGGATTAAGTTGAATGAGCTAAAGATAGCCAGACAACCAGATAAAAGATTCTTTACTGTAACAAGATGACCTTTAATTTTATTTTATTTTTAAGCATTAAATTGTCTATTTCAGTCTTGTGTTATGCATTGTATCCAGGGTTATTCAACTTGTGCGTAAGTAGTGTAGTGTATCTGTTTATAAATTTACTATATAAATACATCTGACCTTTGTCCTTTTGACCTTTAATTTCCAGACATCAACATGGTCAGATTCATAACCGCCTTTATTTGCAGCTGGATTTCTTGTGTCTCTCGTGGACATATTCCGCTTTTTGAGCGTTTGTAGCATAAACTGAAGCAGTGAAATGTATCTGAAAGTCAGTGCATGGCTTTGTTTTTTACTTTAAGCTCATAATGTGACTGTGGATACACTTAAATATCAAGGGAAAGAGCTGGTTGGCTTCATGAAAAACACAACAGATAATTCAATTCAATTCTATTTATTTTTGTAGTGGCAAAAATCACAACAACAGTTGCCTCGATGCGCCACAGGTAGAAAGCAGTTCAATTAAACAATGTTCAACAGAATTTAGCAAGTGCCCAGGAGCATTCCCTGTCCTTGACCCTCCTCAGCAAGGAAAAACTACAAAAAACCCCGTGGGGAAAAAGCAGAAACCTCGGGGAGAACCACAGTGAAGGAGAGATCCTACTCCCATGGACGGACAGGCTGCAGATGGTCCAGGACTGGTGCATCCACTTGGACCAGAACCACTCAGGAGGAAGGCGGCTCATCTAATCTAATGACTCCTTTAGACAGTCCATCCAGCACAGAGAGATCTCCCAGGCAGACAACAAACAGTTCATCAGAGTAGAGCAGAAGTAGTTCCTCCCAGGCAGCAGAGGATCAGTTCATCCAGATCAAGGAGAGCTCCTCCAGACGGATAAGGGGAGGTCATCACTGGAGCAGCCACCGCGGTGTCTGGAACAGTCTCCACTGCCCGAGGGAAGTGGACAGAACGAAACACATGTGAACGGCAATGAACAGACTACAGATGAACTAATCTTAAATGATAAGACTCTAAGAAAGATGAGACTCATGCAATCATGTTTCACCCAAATGTTATCTCCAACACATTTAGTTAAAAGATTGCTTTTTTATACAAGTGCACTGGCCTGATTGTGATTTTAATACACTCTATTAATTACGAGATGTATCTCTGACACATTCACTCAATGTAACGTGAAATGCATGAAATGGCTAAATGTCAAATGCGCTTCAGACGTGGCAGAGTCGGTGTAAATGAGGCAAAAGACGACACATTCCCTGACAAGAGTGGACATGGATTTAGCACCCTCTGTGCAGCGAGTGTGGATCTTACTTGTCCTGGAGTGAAGGGTCCTGCTGGATAGCCCGGCTGTCAGAGTGTCAGGACGATGTGCGCTCTTTTTGTCACAAACACTTTAGAGCAGGACAGAGGGATTTAAAACCTCCAACACTGGACCCAAGAGGACAAGACTGTTCTGTGACTATTTCAGTTTGTCCCCAGCTCACAAGGCTATAATGGAAAGAATACTTCATGTTCATAGTTAACTGATTAAACAATTAATCTTCACCAATGCTTAACCCAGTGAAAATATTTTAACTGGCACGTTTCATCTGCCTTGATTTATTTTTACACTTGTAATGCACAATCGCTCCACCAGAGGACGGCTGAGTACCCTCATCCCACTGTGACGTCTGAGTTCACTGAAATTCCAAAATAATTTTATCTCAAAGACTGAGCAATTTTGAGGAGCACTGCATTTATAAAATAATATAAATAATCACATATGTTTTTGTTTGTTTCCATCTGTATTACACAATAATGAATAAAACAGACAAATACAAAAATGTCAATCTTTTACCTGTTCAAGGTAAGGTAAGCTGCATAGGTTAGCGACTGTCACTGTGAATCTTTACTTAAGGCAAGGCAAGGCAAGGCAAGTTTATTTGTAGAGCACAATTCGTACACAGGGCAATTCAAAGTGCTTTACATAAACAGGAAAAGTTGCATTAAAATCACAAAACACAAAAAGACACACAGAATCATTTAAAAATAATTTAAAAATAAAGTGCTTTAAAAGAGAAGAGTGCAGATAGATCTTTCAGTCGTATGCACGTCTAAAGAGAACTGTTTTTAGCCTGGATTTAAACATTGTCAGAGTGGAGGCCTGTCTCACATCTTCAGGGAGACTGTTCCAGATTTTAGCTGCAAAAAACTGAAATGCTGATTCCCCATGTTTAGTCCTGACTCTAGGCACCTGCAGGAGGCCGGTCCCTGAGGTCCTCAGATTGCGAGATGGTTCATATGGCACTAACATGTCAGAGATGTACTTTGGTGCTTGGCCGTGGAGACTTGAACACAAGCAGAGCTGCTTTAAAGTCAATTCTCTGAGCCACAGGAAGCCAGTGCAGAGACCTGAGCACAGGACTAATGTGATCGTACTTCCTGGTTCTTGTCAGGACCCGAGCAGCAGCGTGCTGGATGTACTGCAGCTGTTTTACAGCTCGTTTGGAGAGGCCAGTGAACAGGCCGTTGCAGTAGTCTAACCTACTGGAGACAAATGCATGGATAAGTCTCTCCAAGTCTGGTTTAGACACTATACCTTTAATTTTGGCAATGTTTTTAGGTGGTAAAAGGCTGTTGATGTTATTGATTTGATGTGGCTGTTAAAGTTCAGGTCTGAGTCCATTATTACCCCCAGATTTCTAACTTGATTTGTCGGTTTTAGAGCGAGAGACTGGAGGTGACTGCTGACACTTTCTCTCTGTTTCTGCGGCCCAAAGACGATGATTTCAGTCTTGTCTGAGTTTAGCTGAAGAAAATTGTTTTGCATCCACAAGCTGATCTGTTGGATGCAATGACAGAGTGAATCCACTGGTCCATATTCACCTGCCGTCAGTGAGACATAGATCTGAGTGTCATCTGCGTAGTTGTGATAAGACACATTTGTGCTGAGTATTAACTGACCTAAGGGCAGCATATAGAGGTTGAACAGAAGGGGTCCCAGGATTGACCCTTGGGGCACCCCACAGGTCAAGCTCACGTGGTCTGAGACACAGTTACCAATCTCAACAAAGTACTCTCTGTCCTCAAGGTAAGACTCCAATTTAGGGCAGTGCCAGTGATGCCCACCCAGTCCTCTAGTCTCTGTAGGAGGATCCTATGATCGACAGTGTCAAAAGCAGCGCTCAGATCTAACAGAATTAAGACTGAGGCTTTGCCCGCGTCAGTGTTCAGGCGGATGTCATTTGTCACCTTGATAAGAGCAGTCTCAGTGCTGTGATGAGGTCTAAAACCTGACTGAAAAACGTCAAATGAGTTGTTTATTAAGAGTGTTTTATTCATAATCAGACCTAAAGGCTAAGCTAAAACAGGGTTTAGGAGCTTTCATTCAGCTGTATTGTGCAGTTTAATAACGTTGTGATGCTCTGCCTTTACTCTCGTAATGCACTGGGGGTTAATTATGATTTGTACAGTTAAAAAAAGCACTGCGTTGACTTTGTTACCAAACTATTGACCACGAAGGGCTCCAACTATTGGTGAAAGAAAAAAAATGTAATCCCTGAAAATGATAGACTAAATGACAATTAGTAACATCTGAATAATCAAATGTATAAAGTTACTTAGCTCTGACAGACAAAGCATTAAATATGTCCAAAGAACGGTGGTATTAAAAGACTGCACAGAAACTAGCGAGAAAAATAATGTTTTTTTAAGGCTACATAAATAGCAGTACAGGTAACACTGGTGAGAAAAGGCTTACATGGTCTGCATCGCTCTCCTTGTTACTGTGGGTTCTCTCTGTTCCTCCTGGGCTCCAAAGACAAGCTTTTAAAGAAATTGTGAATCTTTGTGTCTCTGAGAAATGGTGAGAACAGCATGTGAGCAGTACAGATGCAGTGACGACAAAGTGACCGGGGAAACGATATCTTAGGAAAAAAGTTTCCTTGAAATTTCACTATTTTTAAATTTTCAAACAGAGTGAAAGCATTTCAAACGAACAGCGCTCATCTCTTGAAACAGAAATGGGATTCTTTAATGTGTGCCTTCTTTTAAAAACTTAGAACTACAAGCCTTTTTCAACACAATATATTACAGCGTAGGAACAAGAAAGAACCTGCTGAATACAAGACCTTCTCAAAACAAAGAAATATGGTTTCAATGGTCAGTGGAAATGAACTTTAAACGATCAGACAGCCGAACGCACAAAAACCCAACTTACCCTGTCAGTTTGACCTTTTATTTCATAAAGCGTAGTCAATGCTAAAGAAGTGAAGCCAGTGCAAAAAGAGTACTGACCCAAAGTGAACTGTTACACAATCGCACACATGTAACAGAGGCCAGCGCTGCCTCTGCTCCGTGATGAAGGAGCTCTGTCTGCACGGAGCTGTTGAGGTAATGGGCCATTCTCAGCCATGACTTCAGGTCCACATTAACTCACTTTGTCACATTAAACTGCAGAATAAACAGCACATTTGTGAGCTGCTACCAGGGAAATAAGAATAAAGGCTCATGTGTGAGTCTCAAAGCAGTGTCTGAACTAAGTCTATGACCCCCGAGACAGTTACACAGCCTTTTGTTCTCTGGCTCTGTCTTTGTAATCATATTGCAAAGCAGGTTGTTATATGTAATAATCATAATATCTAATTATAATGTTATGAGTACAGATGTAAAGGTTATTACGTTAATGGATAATTGTGATTATTTAGGCCACAGTATAATTGTAAGAACAAAAAAAAAATTTAGAGATGTTTTAAGGGTTGCACATCATAACTTTGTATAAAAAATTATCAGGACAAAGATACTCACATGTCTTTTTTAATTGATATTTTAGGCTACAACAAAAAGATAAACGCTAAGTTAGCGTTTTTTATTTTAGGCTACAACAAAAAGATAAACGCTAAGTTAGCGTTTATCTTTGTTGTAACCTAAAATATCAATTAAAAAGACATGTGAGTATCTTTGTCCTGATAATTTTTTATACAAAGTTATGATGTGCAACCCTTAAAACATCTCAATATTGTTTTTATTTTTGAGTTCCGCACTCAAGTTTTGAGGACGCGCAACTTTCACCATTTGACAAAAAAAAAAATTTAGTAGCTAAATGTAGTCTTTTTAGTTTAATTTATAATTTAAAAATTGTATCTAATCTAAAATGAGAACTTTTTACATTAACTTTATTCTGTCCTTCAAAAAGTTACATTTCCTAAAGCTGATCACAAGCTTAAGGGATAATAGCATGTTAGATAATGGGAATAAATAAAAAAGTCAAGAAGTCAGTCCTAGTGCGGTTTACATCTAGCACTTCCAGTTTGTGATCTGCCTCTGATTTTGTGACAAAGAGCTGCTTTTACAATATACACACACACACAAAAAAAAAAACACAAAATGCACTCATTTACAAGAATAAAGCTGCGTACCCCAGTTTAACGGCATAGTTAGCACAGACTTTAAATTGAAAATAAACTGTTTATGTGTTGAAAAGTATTAAAGTTTGGAAAAATTCACAAATCATTAACGTTACTCCAAACATGACCAAATGTTCAAGATGCTCTGCAATTTAATGAATTTAAACAAAAATTGAGACCCAAGCTTTTTTATTATATATTGTTATATATATATATATATATATATATATATATATATATATAATGCATTTTTCATATTGTCATTAGTCAACATGGTCTTGGGCACCTTCAATTTGCCATCTGATGTTTTGAAACTTTTTTTTTTTAATGTTCTTACTAAAAGAAAATGATTGCACTGACATGCACTGAGTGCATCCAGCCTCGGCGCCTCGCCAAGACAGCGATACAGTCTTATTAGCGTAGTTCAAAAACCAAGGTTCAGCCTAGCAGCAGCAGCTCATGCGTTTAGACGGCAGAAATGCTCAGAACAAGTCTGGCAATGATTTAAGGACTTAAAATAGCAGAAGATTCCCGGATAAGTGACGTATGAAGTCTGAAAATTACGTCCGAGGTAGATGGAGTTCGGAAGGACGTGTGTCTGACGCACGGAGGGGGAAGGGTTTTTAAATGTCTATTCCTCAAAACACCGTGAATGCAGTGGAATGCAACTCCAGGTATGCTTTTGACGATGGAACATTGTTAGAACATGATTAAAAGCTCAAAGAAGTGACTGTAGTAGAAAATGTTCCCTTTAAATTCAGAAGTCTGCAGCCAATCCAGTGGCAAAAGCATGGATCAGAATACATTTTGTGTTAAATGCACATTGTTTGAAAGTCTGTCTAATGTTCATGAGATTAATATGGAAAGCCATGTTTATTTGTTTTAATGAGAAGAATTCGAAATTGTGTTTTGTTTTTGCCATATCGCTCAGTCCAAAATGAGAGGTATTAAAGTGTTTTGTTTTGACTGGCGCTGAAGCTGTTGTCAGAGAAAGGGCAAGTGCTGAACCGTAGCTCTCTGGAGTGCAGTGGTGATGTAAAGAGTAATGCTGCATAAAACACAACTAGGTTTGTGTTTGGTGAAGACTGATGCCAGAAATCCACTTACACTAAACTACAGTGTATTCCTGTAGTAGAGCTTTAGTTTGCACAGAGCCTGTGCAGCAGTGAAGCTGTGGCACTGCATCAGCAGCCGGCTCCAGCGCTGCAGACAGCTGCCTTCATGAGCTTGTCCTCAGAGCTGTGGCGGCCGTCCAGACGCCGTTAAACAGGTCTGTGCTGGAGGTGTTACTGCGCTGAATGTGGGAGGCAGCGGTACTTTCCGTGCCCTTTAAAAGACTCAGACAGCACGCCTGCTGGGGATAGGAAAATGCCATGATAATGCCACATTAGTGATTAATACAGCTCATCCTCTAAAACCTCATGTGATGCACTGGGCTTTGGGCTCAACAGTGTTGAGAAATGAATTTAAAATGGACAAAATGTGAACAGAGAGATAGAGCAGTGAAGAGTGAGATTAAAAACATTCTCTCCCGTGAGGTCTGTGCAGCTTTAGAGACAGCGAGACCAGTCCATAAACTGTTAAATGTTTGAAAATCAAAACTCAACCCAAGAATGCAATTAATGTCATCATCATGTCAGAACAGTTTGTACCAAATTGTATGATCTGTCATTAAGTAGGTAAAGGTAAAAAGTGTTGAAAATCATACTGCTCTCGCCGGTGGTTAAGGACTTCCACATGTGGGATTGTTACAATCGTCTATTCCAGGCCTCAACCCTTTGCCAAATGTCTCTCCCTTTTCTTTTCCTCTATTTCAGACTACAACTGTCATGTCAAATATATCTTTGAAAAAATAAAATAAAAAATAAATAATAACAATAATAATAAAATAAATAAAAAGAAAAATGATCTTGTTTCATCCGAACTATAAGAAGAGTATAAGATGTTGTATAAGAAGTTGTATACAAAAGTACTATTATTTTGTGTTGAACATTACACCCAGTTTTAAAATCATTGTGGTATCAAGTATCAAGCCTTTTCCTCATTCCTACATATTTAAGTACTGTGACATCAATGGTAAGACCTGAAGACCTCAAGGATCTGAACAAAGACTGAAGCAGGTTAAAAATACACAAGTTTGTGGGGCTTTCAGTTTAGTTGTTTTATGCCAGCAGCAAGAAATCCATCCTCACCTACACCTCCTGTCTATTAGGGGCAACAGCGAGACAAGTCCAGTCCATTAGTCCAGAGTAGAGGGCACTAGCTGGAGCAGGGCTGGCTTTGTAAAGCAGAAGCAATTAACCATTACACCTATTATGTGCGGCTCTGGTTTGCTCTGACTAATTGGTTCCCGAGGAAGGCCGGCTAACAGGTTTTAGAAAGGCTCGAGAGAAAGAGCAAGCAGTGTGTGTCATGGGTATCTATGCAGTGTTTACATGAGCTGAGGAGATGCGACGGAGACTCGGGTCTGACACAGAGATGATTCACTCCAGCAGCCACCGCTAGTGTCATCAATCAGCGTCTAATCAGGCCATAATCACAGGAGAAAAGTGACAGTGGACCACAGCACCGCCTCATCTCTGCTCCACAAATGAAAACACCGCACCTGCTGCACCGAAGGGCTGCAATCAACTAATGCAGCTGCAATGACACAAATGACATATGAGCAGCTCTGGGCGCCAGCCGCAGTCGGGACAATTATATTACAAGAAATCATTCAAAATGTGTTTGTGAGAGTTACTACAACGCTGATTGTTACGTTTTTCCGCTGGCTGTCCCCCCTCCCCTAGCATTCTGGTACAGCTATTTATTGACTTGCAAAATCAAAGCGATAACAACCACATTAACCGTTCAATGTGGACCTCAAACTGTGGTGCGCTAACACTGATAGTACCGCTACTTTTTGGGGTTCTGAGACTCCAGGTACTTTGGGGTTTTAGTCACATCATTTGACATTTTGGTCCTTGTTTTCTTCTTTAATTCTGTTATTGAAATGGCAATTTTGTTTGGAAAAGTTCTGGTCTAGTCCTTTGTCTAGTCCAGGTGTGTTCAAACTATAGCCCGGGTGCCAAATGCAGCCCTCAGATCAATTTTTGTTGCTCCTGGCTACCTGTTAAATAGGCCCAGATTTCCGCAAGCAAGTTTAGAGTCATAATCTCAGTATGACAGATCATATACAGGTGCTCTCACAAGATTAGAATATCATGGAAAATTTTTTGCAACTAATTTCAGAATGTCAAACCGGTGTATTATATGGATGAATTACACGCAGTTTCAAAGCCTTTATTCCTTGAACTTTTGATAATTATGGCTTGCAGATCATAAAAACCAAAATTCAATGCCTCAAAAAATTTGAAAATTACACGAGGTCCATAAAACAAACGTATGACCATTTCTATGAACTCAACACTTGATTGCTTTTGTATGAATTACTGCATCAATGCGGCGTTGCATGGAGGCGCTCCACCTGTGGCACTGCTCAGGTGTAATGGAAGCCCAAGTCGCTTTAATAACGGCCTTCAGGTCATCTGCAGGGTCTGGTGTCTCTCATGTTCCTCTTGACAATAAACCATAGGTTCTCTGAGGGGTTCAGGTCAAGCCAGTTTGCCAGCCAGTCAAGCACCATAACACCTTGGTCATTGAATTGGTACCTTTGGCCGTGTGGGCATGAGGCAAAATTTGACTTTTTAGGACAATTTTCAGTCAAATCTAGTTTACTCAAAAACTAAATAAGAAATCCAAAATCCCCCTGTAGAGTTTATTGTTACTAATATGTGTACAAGTAGAACTAAGAAATTTAAACCTGGTTCAGTCAATTTTTCAGATTTGTATGTCCCAAATATGTGTAATTTTGGCTCTTTTTACACATAAAGTGCTTCAGTTGAAAAATGAATAAATATATCTCCTTAAAACTACAGGAGAAGTTTCAAAGCAATATCTTTAAATGTAAGATTTTTCCCCATTCACTTAATTGCCTTAATTGAGCTTGTGAAAGCTTTTGCTAGTGCCGTGCCATGCTGCGCCCCCTTGTAGTTGATTAGTCGATGCACAGATCATTTCTTTAGTCGACTACAGCCCTACAAACCAGATAGACTTTCATTTAACACAAAAAATAGTCAAAGGGATGGTGGATTGGCTGTAGACCTCTGAATCAAAATGATCAAAGCTGATCATTAACGATTTTAAACTATTTTATCTCCGTTTGATCAATTGCAAAGCCCTACACAGTCAGTACTATTAAAATACTAGTTTGAAAGTAACATATTTGTAATGAATTAAATTAAACTAAGGCATAATGTTGAGATAGGGAATCTCAGAACATTTGGAGGCTCTTCAGAAATCTGTGGCCACTCATGTTGTTTACTTTCGCTGCCTGGAAGAGAAGGTGCTGATTTGGCTCTGATAACGCTCTCATTTTTGGCTTCCTTGAACAAGAGGTGCACTAAAGTACTTATTTAGAATGAATCATGTCAGAGGCAGTCGATGCACTCACCTAGAAATATAAGTCAACGAGACAACCTCGGACATTTGAGAAATATTGAGCTGAGAAAATATATCTAATCGGAGGCACAGAAGAGCGATAAAAGAAGTTTAGAGATAGTGTTTTCAAAACTGTGTCCAGATCAACTCAATTGTGACTAAAATGTGCTAAATTGTTTTTCGTTCTACCATATTAAAGTTATTATTATTGTTATATTCTCTGGGTGGTTCTCTGTTTGTTCAGAACAGTTTTTGTCACATTTTGGACTCATTATTTATTCCTGCATTGATGAAGTGCCGTAATGAGAAATTAAAAGACAAATTATTATTATAATCACAACATTTAACGTCAAAACTTATGTTACTATATTTATCCAACCACACCAGAAAATAAACATGTAACAATGATTTAACCTCTCACTTAAACACTACAGGCCTATATGTTGACTTCTGAGGCATATTATGCTAAACAGAGACATACTGTGTGTGCTGGAGGTGGGCAACGTGCCAAAAAGAAAAAAGAATGTAGACAGTAGGGATGTCAAGATTATTCAATGAGTTGATGATGGTTCAGGTTACAATATAATCATAAGAACTAAATACATATCCGTTAACATTTTAGAAGCAGAACAAACTAATTTATAATTACATGTTACACTACAAAAAAGTAAACCTAAATGTAAAGTGCTTGTCTGTTTGTTTGATTGTTGAATCACCATTACTTTTTTCAATCAGAAAGTTTGATTTCATAAAGCTGTGACAATGTGAATAAAAGTGTATTAAGAATTTCACTCCTGCTTTATCCAGTGTTGGGAAGTAACTAACTGAATACATTTGCCGAAAATACATATTCAGAATACAAATTCTGAGTGACAATATAACGATACAGACACTCTTTCATTTGTTGGTTTTCAGAATACAGTTACTTTTTTAAAATCAGAGGAATACATTGTATTTGAAGAAGAGAATTAGGCTTCAAGCTGCATTGAATTAGTGAGAAAAATTGAAAATTGAAATTGAACACTGCAGCTCTTGTAGTGAGTACTCTGACTTGACGTGTCGCAGTATGTTACAAATTATATTTTAATGCAAGTATTCAGTATTCTGTGACTAAATATGTTTTCAAAGTATTCTTTCAAACACTGGATTGTCATGGTGGAGATAACTAAATAATCGTACTACTAGCAATAATCGTAACCCAAAAATTTATATAGTAACATCCCTAGTAAATAGTTAAGTAGCTCTGAATGTCTTTAAGAAGTAACTGGTAATCGTAATAGTTACCTGGATTAAACAGACTATAAAACAGATACAAGAAGACTTTTATGATAACGGAAGCAGCATTTTAAAATCATAACGTCAAAAAAGAATAAACTATTTCAGTTTTTAAGCAATGCTACACATTACACATACAGATTGTAAATATCCTCTTTAGAAGCCTTCAGTCTTTCAACCTTTTCTTATGCTTAATAATGTATTTGAAAAGTCATTATTTGACTGGTTGCACCTGTCACTCTCAGGACGATGGCGGCTGACCAATAGGACAAGAGGGTGGGGTTAATATCTGTATTTCTTTTTGATATCGTCACACATTTTGAGGTTTGTTGCCATATTGCCTGCCCCGACTGTATGCATTGGAGCAGCGTGGCTTATAGCGTTGCTTCCTGCTCCAGTTCTATCCGTCACATCAGCGCTCGTGTCCCCAAAACTCCCCGCGGTTTTTCATCACAATGTCACTCAAACAGACTGTGGCCCCGCGAGTGCTCGGCTCTGTCTGTGTCTGGACTCACTCGTGTATGCACAGTCTGCTGCCGCTGTAGTTATCCAAATACAGAGCATCCAAGCATGACTTTCAGGTTTTTCCCAAAATGGGCAGTTTTGGCGGATGTTTTTAAAGTGCAAAGCCATTCGCGATGATGAGAGGTGAGGAGCCAGAGCGGTGCAACAGGCGGAGGGCACAGAGGAGGAGCAGGCCTTCCAGTCGCCTTTGTGTCAACATGATTTCATCTGAGCCACGACGAGCAGTCACAGCCACGGAGCCCCATTATGCAAGACCATTTCCATCAGAGTGAACCACAGCCGTGACACATGAAGCAAGAAGGATTCACCAACAATCTGGTTAAATAACGTTGTATACTTTTTGGTCGGTCTGCACAATTAAATGAAATTTTAATGTTACGATTATTGTAAGAATAAGCATCACACAAGCATAAACATTTGGCATTATAACTAATAGATAACTAACAAAATAATTTGCTTTCTTTTACAAGTTTAATGATTAGCATTCCTCACTAGCGTTATGAAATCAAGACCTGCCACAATAACACATTTTGAGGCGTGATATACTGCTACAAAAAATATTACGATAAACAATAACATTGAAACTACATTATGTGGATGTCACAATAAGTCTAAAACAAGAAAACCCAAATAACTAACTTGAGATGCAATAAATGACTGAATAAAACACTTGTACCAGTACTTATTTTGTTAAAATTCCTCAAGTTCCTTAGTCCATTCTCAACAGCGCAAATCTGACTGTAGAAACCAAAAACTAAACTTTTTTTTCCTGCTAGTGCAAAGAAAATGTAGACACCATAAATATTAAGCCCCAAAACATATAGTTTCAGTGTTTATTCATTGAACGTTAAGTTGTAGTAATTATCGTGACAGGCCAGATGAAATCAAACTTGAATGAATGAAAAGTAACAGCATGATAAAAAAGTACTTAGTTCTTAAGTTCTTAATATTATGACCTGAATAACCAAAATGATCAACTAACCAAATAATATTGACATGTCTATTAGTCACAAGTATCATTATGTGTGGATAACAATTGTTTACATAATGCCAATGACAAAAATCTTGTCTTTTATTGTATTGTATTTATCGTTTGGTCAATTACACAAAGCGCACCACAACCAAAACAAGAAAAGAAGTAAAGCTACGTTGTTTAGGCAGAAGGCAAGGCTTATTGTGCCTACCCTTCTCTCCAAACCATAGCACTTTATGTTATGTATCATGTCAAAATGAATAGGATGTTCTTACAAAAACAAAAAAAGCTCTATTTTTCCAAATCCAAATAACAATGAAATACAATTATTGTTCCTATTTATGATTCATTATTTGTTAGTTTTGGGGTTAAAATTATCTGTGTTTTGGTTGTCTGCGAATGTGGTCCCTGAAGAAGAGGAATAAGAAATTGCATCACTGATCTACTGAATTATGCATTCTTCAAGTTTATGCAAGTTTAAACTCCACACCTTCTAAAAGGTCAATCGCAAATGAACCAGTGCTAGTGCGTTTTTAAAAAGGAGTCAACTACAGACTGTGACACAGGAAGCAGCAGGATTTTACAGCAAGAACAGAATGAAGTCATGAATTATGAAAAATAATACATTTTGCAGGCATCACAGTGACACCAGCAATTGCAAAGAGTGGCAGAAACTTCAGGGAACCCTTGAGCAGAAGAATGTACAGAGCTGAACTGTGGGACGAGGGCAATACCTACATTTGTCTAATAGCATAATGCATTTAATTCTCCAATATTAAAACTGACACCATGTAGACCATATTGCCCTTTGCTGAGGTTAACCACTACATTAAAAGGGAATTTGGGGCCTGTAATTCATACATTAATGTAATGTTTGTAAAATTGTTTTCTCACAGGTAAGACAAGAGAACCTTTATAAGAGAAACAGGCAGACAGAACCTTAAAAGCACCATCACCAGCTCTTTACAACCTCCAAGGATGTGCAAGCTCTTTACATCTGACAATCATTCATCCATGAAATTACATCCTGAACCATAGATCCATACGCAGAGAAAAAACATGGGTAAACAAAACAGGTAAACATGGACGTGGGCAAGATATCATAATATTGTGATGGGTGATATATCAACCTATTTCTGACAATCAATCAATACTGAAGAAAAAATAAATAAACATAAAAACGGACAATATTTAACGCTGATACTTTTACACTTTATAAAAAACGGAAACAGAAGCCCATTCAAACTCAAAATATGGCAGTAGGTTTACACAAGAATGCAACAAATTATTTTATATCTCACATACATACATTCTGTTACGACTTTTTGGTCTTTCTTATAAGTGAAAAGTTAATTTGTGAATTTAAGATAGATTCGCGCGTCTATCTATGGATTTTAAAATCTAAATATCAGTACCGGCAACAGCAGCAAGACAAATATCAGATATCTGTACCAGCTCAAAAAAAATCTGTATCTGCGCATCCCTAATTGTGAATGCTTTTTTGAAAATGTGTTTACTTTAAAATCAAGTATATCGTTTATAGTAAAAACTGCCACAAATAGAACTGATTTCAAATAAAAATGACAAAACGTTGTGTTGTAAATGTTCAAATAAGCATGTAAGGCGATATTTCTGCACTTCACACTTTCACATTTGTCTGAAAATTAAACCTCAACTAATACATTTAAAGACATATTTCTGTTGGATTTATATAATTATTATGATCCGGATACTCCAAAAAACATTGAGATATTATTTTTTGTTAATAATGCCCATCCCTAGGCATAGAAAACGTGCCATTAAATTATATTTATAAGATATCAGAATGATCCTTTGACCGTAATTGCTCTGGAGTTAGATTGATACTCGCTCTGAGTGCCCTCCGGGACGCTTTATGTAGTTTGTAGCCACAACATGAAGAGCTCATTAAGTAAATCAGGTCCCTAAAGGCAGCTCGGTGGCAGCCTGATGTTTACATTGTGAGCGCTCCACTGGTCGCCTTCAAAATCATGAACAAAGCGCCTCCTGTTGGACTGAACCTGAGTCAGCACAAATGAGCTTAATATAGAACGTCCTGCTGCGGTTTGGATATGACGTGATGCTACGAGACATGTGCTGCGTATTCCCAGTGACATTACATAAAAATAGACAAACTGCGAGCAAGAATCAAGGGACAAAAAAAAAAAAAGCTCTCCAGTATTTAAACACGCTCTTCAATATAATATTACATGGTGTGTAAAACCTGCACAAAAACACACAAAAAAGTGATTTCCTAAAACAAAATGTATGACTCACAACTCAAAGATACCAGTTTTTCTTTGCAAAGCATTCATGTATAATAGCAAGTTTAATATCAAAATCAATTTTCGTTTGAAAAAAAACTCTAAAAAAGCTCCAGAGATAATTTATTCTTGTGGAGACTGAGACTGCATTTTCCCTGACTTTGTATAACCTTTACTCAAACTTTAACATGTAGTCAATGCTGTATTGACTTTTATAAAATGTCTGACCACAGTTCAGCAAAGATCAACTAATTTAAAGTGCAAGTACCATTACATTTTGGCAAATTTGTAAAGCAGTGAACTGAATTTAAACTACACACACACTTTGACTTGGAGGAGGGATTGCCCAAAACCAATGGGTAAAATCAAAGTACAAACAAAATATTTGTATGCAAGTCCTGAACGTTCTTGTAACACGATGTCCGTGAAAAGTGCTGTGATATTGAACATTATTTAAGTCAACCAGGGAGAAGTTAACTTTTCTGTTGGGAGCATTTCCTCAAACAAATCCAAACTGATTACATTTGAAAGCTCCTGTCATCAGCTTCTCACTCAGAAAGTTTAGCGTTAGGTTAAGTACGTGGAAGTATCCAAGTGGGCAGTAAAATTCAGATCAAAGTCCACTTGATTTTCTGATTTTGTGAAACATGACACCAATATAAAAAACAGTTTTACTTATTTAGACTAGTCAACATCAGCCTGACTCAGTCCATAGAGAAGCATTGCATAATCTCACAGGTTCTCAAAACAAAAAGTAATCAAAGCTACACCTGTTCCAGGCCAATTTACTACACATTATGACAGCACTTTTGAGCTCTATTCAGACAAGTCCTGAATCCTTTTAAAATGCAATCACTTAGTAACAGAGCTGCTACACACAGGGAACAAGTGAAGAGCCACCTGTTTGCAGCACAGAGCTGTTCTAGTGCTGTATCTGCATGCACTTAATGCAGTCAAACTGAGGATAAGGACACCAATAAGAGAAAACCTGTTTGCTCAAGAGTCCCAGGAGCCCAGCAGGAGCCCAGCACAGCAGCGTGGGAGGAAAGAGCAACTTTCAGCTGGCATCAGCTTATTGCATTGACATACAAAAACTGCAAACTTTAGACTCAATACAACTTTACTCAGGAGCAGCTCACACAGGTGACATTTAGAATCGTATAAAAATGTACTCACGGTTTTGAAGTCCTTGGGGCCGCACTCCTGGCCTTGGTAGCGGCAATAGAGCATCATCTCCTGCAGATCGTGACCGACTCGCTCCATGAACTCCTTCATGCTGAATGGAGTGGGCTTGTATGCTGTGAAGTTGGACTTTTCCTCCAGGAAGGCCAGCACGTCCGGCTCGGCCAGGTGCGGCTGAGGAATGGCCAGGTGCACGTCCAGCAGGGCCAGCAGCTCCCCGGCGTGGTACAGGTCGTTACGCGTCAGGCGGCTGAAGCGATATGCGTTCAGGTTACAAATGGTGACTGCCGGGAACACAAGGCTGCTGGATGCCACAGCATCCACACTGGTCACATGAGGGTAAGACAGGAAGTACGCCAGCCGTTCTGCGCTCTCCAGAGCCAGCAGCCCCAGGCAGGACAGCAGCGCCAGAGCCCAGAGGAGGCGGCGCACAGAGGGGCGACCAGAGGGGAAGATGTACCGCAGGCCGTGCAGAGTGCTGGAGCGAGCAAAGGCCTGCCACGAGGAGGGCCTCAGGCTGGAGCTGTCCTCACTGCCACACGCTTCCTTCAGGTCCATGATGAGCACCGCAGCCCCACAGCGCTGGAGCCAGTCTCACACCTGTAGCAGGAACCAGAATAATTAGATGTTAAAGCTACTAACACTTCAGCTCCTTAAGGACACTCAGAATCAGGCAAAGAACGAGTGGGCTGTAATATATTAGTAATTCACATAAAAAAATGTACTTAGTTTTCTTATTTTGGTGAATCATAATACAATAAAAACATAGTTTTACTTATATTTAATCAGCATGGCTGGTTATCTGCCAGACTGCCATAATCCAGTCCACTGAGTATTACATAATACCTCAAAGGTTCCCAAAACAAAAGCTACACCTACAAGCTACATCTCTACAGAATAAAGCTGAAAATTAAAGAATCATGCAAGTCAATAGTTAAGTGAACTTTCAGGTTCACATTCACTATAAAGTATTTTGCAGTAAAATATTAATTCATAGTGAGAAAAACAAGCACATAACCCTTATACCAAACTTCCAGCAGCCTCCCCAGTCTCCTCAGACGGCTCGATGTCTCTGACACATCCCAGAGGTGAGGGCTCTGTGTCCACAGACCCAGAGGTGAGAGGCACTTAAGAGCCTCTAGCCAATCACAGCGGAGTATTTAAGCCACTCATCAGCATCAGCCACACACATAGCACTGTAGTCCCTCATGCATGTGCACACGAACAAGACCCAAGACGCTCCCAACTCATGACAAACCTCAGCAGCTCTGTCCGTCTCTGCTTAGCGTGGAGTCATTGAGCCGGCGTGTGACAGCGAGAGCACGCACGTGAAACAGAGACAAGGAGGAGGTGGAGGAGAGCAGATGATTAGGAGCCTTTGCGAGTCGATCTAAACTCCTCCTGGTTTCCGTGAGATACATCCATAAGCGAGGCTTCTTTCGCTATCCTCCGCGCTCATCTGTGGCGGCAGCGAAAAGCAACGGAGCAGCCGGGAGATGGGATTCGCGCACACATGCTTTGCAAAGGGAAGAGTGGAGAGAGGAGAGGAGAGAGAGGAGGCAGGCAGGCGGGCGGAGGGGGGGTGGGAAGACGACTAACAGTACACTCGCACTCCACAAAGCAAGTGTTTGGAAATGTTTTACTAATACCCCCTCCCTCTTGAAGCTGCTTTGGTTGTGGGCTTCGCTACACTTAAGCGGAGTGATGAATAGATGCTAAACAGCAAAGGAGCTGTTGGAAGGGATGTTAGTAGCAGAGGAAAGAACAGTGGCTGGTATTGGGGGAGAGGGAGGGGGCTGGGGTTGCATGTCAAGGGAAGTGAAGCAGAAGTAGGGACAGAGTATGAGATGTAGGTTATAGAGGGAGGGATAAGAAGAGAAAAGGGATTAAAAAAAAAAAACACACACAGGGGAAACTAAAAATAAATCGATGAGTGAACCATTAAGGGTGGTCACACAGAATGTCACGGCGGTGAGTGACATGCAAGTGAACAGATAACAGCTCGGAGATACTGCTACAGTGGTGGAGTAATACATCTCAGAGAAGGAGCCGAGATAAGTCGACACAGGTTGGGGAGGAAATACTAATTTGGTCTTCTGAGAATAGTGGGATTATGTTGTTGCCAAATCATCACCTGCCGCCAGAGTGCAGGGATTCTATATTTGGGTTACATCAGATGCCTTTCTTGTCCAATGAAAACCTTTCTGCAATGTCGATGGGACTAGGTATGTCAAGATTATTAGGTTAATTAATAATCGGGACTATTCAGGTAACAATATAATCGTGAGAACTAAAAAATAATAATCATGAGCAATTTCTGAAGCAAAATTAAGCTTTTTAAATTCCATCCACAGTTCAAATTATATCTAAATGTAAATAACGTTTTTATCTGGCTGTTTTTGTCAAATTCACTTTCGTCACTCAGAAAGTTCAATTTCGTAAGGCTGCTCACAAACTTGAGGAATACTACCGTGCTAGGCAATGAGGATTAAAGATTTCGCTCTTGTGTGATCATGATCTCAGTGGTGTTTTTTCTCACAATAATAACTAAAATTTAATATTGTGACATCCCTTAATGGTACAGGTTCAACTATATGTCTTGTCTAAAAAGAAAAAAGCCTTTTTAAAAATGAAAATAATAAGAATAGGGCTGTCAAAAAAACGCTACCAAGATCCTAATCAATACTAAAATAATGAAGTTGGATAGTAATTTTAGCATCAATACTAAGGAGAAAAACATCAATTGAACAAAAAAGATCTTTCCTGAATAGGTTCAGATGGATCTTCATCTACGTCTGAAATAGTAAAAGCAATCATTAATAAAGAAACTACTTTCATTTTGTATTGAAAATTACATTCTAAAAACAATCAAAGTAGTATCAAAATTAGTTTCCCAAGTATCCAAAGCCTTTTTCTAAATATTGAAATTGAGTTGGACATTTTATAGTATTGTGATAACACTAAATAAAAACACTGTTCTGTCATTGAAATAGGTTGGAAATTGATTAGAAAAAGAACCCCAAGTAACAATTAAAAAAGAAAAAAAAAGGAAAAAATAATAAGAAATTACTTTTTGTCTTGATATTCTCAAGAGGAAATCCACACACAATAGTACACAATAATCATCTTTCATAAACTTACCAGGCGAGCACCATTGCCCTGTGCAGCTGGGACAACCTCCGCTCTGTGACTCAGGCTGAGGACAGACAGAAAATGAATAAATGATGATTATTCTCCGTTTTCTGCTTTCACATGCAGTTGCTCACATGAGATTGACAGGATGTAAGGCACTTTAATAAAGTAGGCATGTTGTCATGGAAACTATCGCACCTGTACAGTGATTTAATGACATATCCCCCAATTTAACAAAATGTCTGACTCTACAAGACAAATGGATACGAATGTAAATGAAAACATACGTCTAAATCACCAAAGGAAGCGCAACAATGATAAGTTAAGCCTAGAGTTAAACTAATATTGTGCGTAGGCCTAAATAAAAATGGTTCTCGTGGCACGCAGGAAAATTATTGAAACATTATGTAAAGTTTGTACTATGAGCCATTCAGCCAATATAACCTACTGTACTTTTGCATCCATTAAGCTCTAAGACTGACAATCTGTGACTTGAATTTGAGTTAACTATATTTATTTATTTATTTTTTGCAATTACCTTGCCTTTGCAACCGCGATGATCACTCGAGCAGCTCTCTTGTCTTGATTCAATATGCAGTGTATTCATTACTCTGATAAAAATAAACACCATGTAACCATTTTAATTAGTTGAGCGATCAAAAGTGTTGATCAAAGTGCATTACATGTGATCCAACCGCGTTAATTAATCCGCCACCTGTGCACGTGAGCGGTGCAGGGTCCTTGCGTCACTTCAGACGTCACTAACGCTGCAAAACTCAGCCATAGATTAAATAAAAGAAAGTTACATTTTAAAAAGAAGTACTATATTATGCTTCCATGTCTTTGCAGTGTAGATAGCAGCAGATTTACGTGAAACTAAAATAAGTGTAAAAAAAAAAAAATGTACGTGGACTATAGCAGATGGCGCCCACTAGCGGTGCAACTTTGTACTAGGTCAGTATTTTTCGAACTTTTTTGGGTAGCGTTACATTATTACATATGAAAAGATACCGTGGTGCACACCAATCCCTGAAACATTATCAAATAGCTTTGAACAGAGAAAAAATATGGTAAATAATCTCTGTGTCACTGTCTTTGGATTTAGAATATTGGTGATTTTGTGTCTTTTCTGGTTCAGTTTGCTCAGGACGCTCCAAAATGGTCAGTTATTACATGACTTAACTGTGTGAACCAGTTAACTGAAATTGGACATTTTTCCAAGGCACACCTGGCAGTTCTTCAAGGTACACTAGTGTTCCTTGGCACACTGGCTGAAACTCAATGTATCAAGCTACTGTCTGTGTTGTGTAATGGAAGAAATTGAGCATGAATTAAGTAAATTATGCATGTTTATTGAGCAATGCATGCATGTTTATTGAACTGAGCACGTTTATGAAAATTCTCTTTATTGAACATTCATCAACATTCGTTCATTAATAATAAAAATGCAATTGTGAGTTCCCCTTAAGGCTGAATTGCTTGAACAAATAGTCTTCTTCTCGTTCCACCATGGCATCCTTCTTCTTTCATTGCCTAACAGAGTAAAACGTGATCAGAAGAGAATTAAGCGTAGGTTTTTATTTTTATTTTGAACCCAAGTTGGATAATAAATTCTTCTCTTCCTACACCACTGCCACTCCATTGCTGCTCTCTTCCTCCAGTCTGCAGCATTGGTCTGAGAAGCTGTGAGCTTTATTTCCTTCTTAAAAAACAATTAAGCAAAATCTCCCCACAATAGACTGGGATTTAACCGTCTCCAGGCTCACAACAATTCTTTGAGTATTTGTTTTTATCCTCTAGGACATTTTATTTATTTGTTTTGTAGCAAGGTGTTACGGCTAAGTGAGGAGCAATACGGCTGTCAATGAGGTTAACTAATCTGATGATACAATTTTTTTTTTTTTAATTGAGAACTATTTTTAATGCATTAGCAAATCATTAGCGAGCCAACAAATCCAGTATTTCCAAATGTTTGCTGCTGATTTTTTCTTTTTTCTTTTTTAAACCTGTGCATAAGATTCCCTATTGCCACTGCTTGTAGTGCCCATGTATTATTCAGTATGTTTTTTACGCCCTCATGTATGTAAAATATTTATTGTTAATGCGCAGTGCAGGCTAATGTTTGACCTGCAGCCTCAATACTTTACTTTAAAGCAGTTCACTTTGATATAGGTGCATTTTAATGCTAATCCCCATCTATTTATATACAGGCAAATTATAAATGGCTCCTGGTTTGGCAATGGTGTTATGGACAAAAAAAGAAGACAAAAAGCATATCATACATTGTTTTAAAGGTCCACTATGTTACCATCTCATAGACATTGTGCAGTTGACGTCACAGCATTCTGAATTTCAGCAGTGAGTGGCAAAAATGCAAGCAGTAAATTGTGAGTAATGATTTTCTCCTCTGGAAGCTCAAAACACAACTATAATGTGAAAAAGCTGCGACAGTCTGATAAAAAATATAAAAGTTAACAGCTGCTAAATATTTACCTGACACCGAAAAAAAGAAAATCAAATGAAAAGTTGAGGAAAACCAGATAAACAGGAACGCTGCAGCTACGCCCACGTTTATCACTGATACACACAATTGAACTCACTATCCTTTCTGTCCTTAAATAAGATGTTTCTGAGTCAAAGTTTTGAAGAAGTTGAAGTGTCCTTTATCTCCAAGCGCAGATAATAAAGAAGCCAGCTAAGATCTGCACAGTCGAAACAACAACGGAGATGCTACTTTTTGTTGACATTTTACAGTTGATTCGAGTGAAACAAAAGGTCAAAGGACAGACATTTGGCCAAAGAAAAGCAAAAGTAATCACATTTGATCAGTTCTGCCTGTAATTCTGCCCTCAAGAATGTTGTTTGCCTGGAATGACAAGCACCAGGTCAAGGTACAGGTCAAATCTGTGGGAGAGGAAGTCCGCTGACAGCCCAGAACGCATGCATTTTTCGTAAAAACAACTTGTAATAAAATAAATACGAGATAGGTACATTTATTTCCAAATGAACAGTCCAGGCAAAGCAGTAACATCTCCATGGAGACAAACAGATTGGGTATTCTCTTCTAGAAAGGTTATAGTGCACCTTTAATTATAGAATGTTGTTTTTCGCTTTTTCTTTCAAAGCTAGACTTCTAATGTGAGGTGAAATCTTACATATATAGAAGGCACTCTGATCATTATTCACAGCTCTTTCTGCACACCAGGCCTACGTTCAGTGATGCAAAAAAGACGAGTGCAGGTATTAAATAAAACACAATAGAAAAGTAAGAAGAGGGCATTTAACTACCAACCTATTAGCCTACAGTAACCCAGCGTCTGACATCGACTGCCCTTTTAATACAGGATGTAACGCTACTTTACAAGTGTTGCCTTAAAAATAGATTGATTCTGCATTTTACATGTTTTTCCTTTTTTTTTCCCTTGCTGTGGGTCATAAACTAATGTAGTAAAGAGAAGGCTCAAAACACCGAAACCCATTATACTTCATCATTCTCATCATTCATCACTTTTGTTTTTGTTCTGGGATTGTGAGCATATGAAATAAACGTGACGATTTATAACAGACAGTTCCCTTGCTTTCAGAGGGATGTTTTTCCACAAATCTGTAATAGATTATACAAAGCTCTTAAAAGCAGATAATTAACTGATTGTTGGGAGACTGGCCGGCGCTGATTATTATTACCTCTTGGATCAGACGTTTGAAGTTCAAGGGCAAATTATTTCTGTCTATGGGTCGTCTGAAATCAAGATTCATTTGTAAAAGCCTTAATTAGTAGATTTGCCGATAACACAGCACAGACCGGCCTTGTGAGATTCATCCAATTAAGATTTAAAGACCAAAACAGGGGCACGGAGCCTTTCTTACACAGACTCTTCGAAATCATGAACTGGACTAATGATGTCCACTAGGACCCAACATGCTCTCACCTGTTGGGGTCAAGGTTGAGGTCTAATTTATCTGCATAGCACATTTATAACATCCAGCTGTGCCCAAAGTGCTTCTGACAAGGTAAAATACAAAACAATACAGTGGTGCAATACAAAACGAAAAAGAACTACTGCATGAAGTTAAACTCAGCTTATTTAGACAAAAGATACATGGGACTGTAACATTGGATTTATGCAAAAGAAATACAATAATGTGTATGCCAATGTTGAGTCGTATTCAGCATTGTGATTTATTTTTTATTTTACCTTTTGGAGTTTCCAAAGAAAAAAAAAAGGTGAACTTCTGCTCTGTGCAACTTTTCTAGTGTAGGATTCGATAACCATAAACCATAAACAGGACCAGTTCTAGGCATTTGGAGGCAACAAACAAGACTCCATCAAACACAAACTGTTTAAATACATGGACATAACAATGGAAGGTAAAATAACGGCAAGAAATCAGGAGTGGACAGGGGAGAAATGTGATTCAGGATCTCTGGTGGAGCAGCATTTAAGTTTTTCTTTTTAGATTCTTCTTGTTAGATCTAATATTTTATTTAATGTAATTAACCATTCCAATAGACCTCAAAGGAAATATTTTAAGCTAACATTTTAGACAGGAATATATTTGTAACTAATTTTAATTTTACATTTCAAGTTATATTTCTGTTTATGCCTTTTACCATAGCATGTGGCCCCCTATTGGTGGTTGCCCTAAACATTTGCTTATATTGTTTGTACCATGGACCGACACTATGCATGAAGATATGATTGCCTTTGCCTGGAATGTTCCACAGTGTAGCATTAAACTTATCCATCTCCACTAGATTTGAGGAGAGGTGAACCTGCAAGAATATTTCACAATAATTTGCATAAGTACACCCCTATCAAAGCAGTTGTAAATTATAAAAAAATACAAAATGTTTAAAAGGTAAAAACATTAAACTAACTACAAAAACTATAAGCTTGCTGCCCCAAAACTGCACTTACCGTTTCCTCTTGTATATTTTTTGTTTCTCATCGTCCAATAAACATTCTGCATCCAAGTTTGAGGTCCTTCCTAGTGAATTGTCATTATTATTATTATTATTATTATTATTATTATTATTATTATTATTATCATCTTATCCCTGTCCTCTGATGTCCTGTTAACTGAACATGCACAAAGATAAATTACACATACATACAATTGTAAATAGCACAAACCCCACTTCCCATCTTTTAAGCCTACTATATCTTATATGTGTTATGGCTGTGATTTGGTACGTACCATTTTATTCTGTAAATGTTCATGATATTTCATCCATCCATTTTGCTCTGCCTCTGCTCTTACATTAAATAAAAAAAGAACTTCTGTACAAACCTGTAATAACCAAAGTGTCTGACAGTGTTGAATATATTGTACCTTTAAGTTGACGCAACTTTTTAACAGTTTGTTATTCCTCAATGAACCCGAAATAATGAAAACGTCAATCGTAATAACATTTATCATGAGAAAATTCCAACGTGGTAGCTATTTTTCCCTTGGTAAGCACACAGCCTGTTATCCCTCTTATTAAACGTATCGATCGTTTTCAGATTCCACAATTTGCTGATGTTACTCTTCAAGACGCGGAAAAGGAGCCAGCATTCTCATATTGATTAGACTGTACGTTTTCTTTTTATATGAAGTGAGAGTACAAACATTGAACCCGTGTAAGTGACATGGTCCATTTTCACACGTGACCTCAAAAGTCAACATTTACAAGAGTAACTGAGCTTGCCTTCCATCTCAATTAAAAATAATACCTATAGATTATTCCAATGCTCTGAAACCCAGCGCTACAAAAGCCAAAAGCAAATGTCTGGTGCACATTTTACCTGACACATTTTGCGCTGGTTTGAATATAAAGCAGCGAGTTTGTGTGCCTGAATCACAAGCAGGAAAGCAGAAAGAGGATTAACCTGAATCTGTTACAGTGATGCAGAGGCTTGGATCAAGGTTTTTCTCCTGTTGGGAAAGCCTCTGTGAGTGGTCCGACTCTTTCAGCCCACAATGAAATCCTCTCTGGGTGAATAACCTGCCATTAAAGCAGTGGATAGGGCTGGGAAATTAATTGTATCTTAATCGAGATCATCAATTATAGGCTTGGTGTTTTTAATTGAGAAGTCTGCTGCCCATTCTGTGGAAGTAAAAGCTTGTTTTTGGAGCAGATTTCAGACTTCGGAGGAGTAAATAGGATCATTTTGTGCGTTCAATAGCACTACAGATTAATTTACAAACTCAATTGGCTATGTTTACGGTAAAAGTCATATTTATTTCTTTTTCAATATTGAGGAAAAACAAAAGTGGTTCATTTTTTTGCCATATCGCCCAGCCCTAGCAATGGATCTTGACAATAACTTTATTGGACTTGAGGTTGGGCAAACTGGTCTCGCTTAGTTTTCGCTTGAGTTAATACTATCCTTAAATGTTGTGAATGTATTTATGATTTGTGGGCTGCTATATTTTTTACTTCGCTGAAAAAGAGAGCTCGATCTCAGTGGGTTCTTACCTGGTTGAATAAAGGTTAACAAAAATGAATAAATAAGAAACAATATCTATTCTTTTTACTATCTTGATGATATTAACGCAATCCATCAACTGTGCTTAAACATGTCTGTAAATGTGTTTGTTGAGGTTCAAGTATTGCACAAAAGGGGACTGGAGTGTAAAATATAACACAAAAGCGCAGAAATATCACTTTGTGCAACCTTTCATAATATTTTGTTTTATCTTTTATATTACATGCTTGAGCACTTCGATATGTTTCATCACCTCCACTGAGCGAGCAAGAAAACCCACGAGGCCTGCCAAGATTACCTTCAAAAAGCTCCACATTGCTCTTAATGCACAGCAAACAGGCCGGGTCAAACCTTATCTGCTCAACTCTGTGGACCAGGGAAATAGACGTGGATAGAAATGGAGGTGAGGGGTGAGTACAGAGCTGCATAGATAAATATAGGTACATTAGAAGTTCAATTTAGGGCAGCATACAAAAGCCCTGTTTCAATAAGCTTTACTCTACTCAGCTCTACTGCCGTTTACAAAAAAGTTCTGCTCATGTCCAACAACTGTAACCAGGAAACACAATTATAAACTTCACCAAACGTGTCAAACTAGAAAAAACTAGGGACAATTTATGAGAAAGTATAATTATGTTAACCACATTTTAGTGATATGAACAAACAAACCATTTTTTATGACATTCAAGTAGTAGAAAACTGCTATTTGTTGTATAATTTATACCAAGGATTACTATTATTTATTCACCTCTTCTATAATCGTGCAGCGTGTACAGAATCTTACAGCGCATATTAAGCCCCATTTCCACTGGTCCTACTCGGCCTGGTTATTTGCAAAGACTGCATGAGATTGGAAATTGTGAAATTGCTATATTTAAATATTGTGATATTTTAATTATAGTAATATTTGAATATACCCTTTGATACAATGTCAGTTAAGCATTATTAATCAAATTCAAAGACTAAATCAAGGCCAATTTAGACTAGGCAAGGAAAATCATGCATAAAATGTGCATTCAAACAAAAAACCAAACAAAAGAAAAACGTAAATATCTTTCAATTGGAGGGATTATTGCTTGGTGTTACTGCAATATCAATTATTGTCTCAGCCAGTGCTCCAATATTGATATTTTTACAATACATTGTCCAGCCCTACTTTGTCCCCTTTACTTTGTAGAATCTAGTGCTGTATTTGTGGAACATTCCCACAACAAACCAATATCCATAGAAACTCCATAGTAACCAGTGTTTCGACCAATCAGGGAGCAGTAGTCTGTTTATTTCCTGCTTGGCCTGGTTAGAAACCTGGCCGAGCAGCTAAGAAAAGTGGCTGATACTGACACAAAAAGAACTAGTGAAAAGCATATTGAACCATTTGATGTGCAATTTGACTGTAGCAGCTGAACTTTATTGTGTCAATGAACAGTTTGTGTATGAATGTCCTAAAAAGCCTTTTGTGGTAAATTGGGTAATATCAAACTCTTTTCAATAACATGAGACATCAGATTGTGTAGTTTAATTAAAGAGAATATGTCCAGTTTGACGCCTTTTAAGCCACTTTCATCAGCAGCGATACATGGTCCTAAATAACAAAAATTACATTGACTTTCCTTTTTGTTTAAACTTGTTACTTACCACTATACAACTTTTCAACATTGCTCAAAAGGACAAAGAAAAGACGAGGCTTCAAAAGAGAAACCGATTGTACAACAGTGGTGGCTTGTGCAGCGAGTCTGTAAACACAGCTTTGTGAGGTTGTCATCAAACGCTGTACATGTCCTCAGGCAGCTCTCCCAGGAGTTCATCAAGGTCATCTGCACAAAAACACAAAACAAGGAATGTTAAATGTAGTCCAAACCCTGTCTGTGTCATGTCCCATGTGGAGATTATTTTAGGGGCCATAAAATACGGAAAAAACTTCACCAGATAAAAAAGGTTAGGATGAAATGACACTGGGGAAAAAAAAAGTATTGTAGACTGTTATAGAAAGCACAAATTATTATTTTAGTGGTCGGCTAGTTTTAGAGTCTGTACAGTCAACGATGGCATAATTACACACTAAAAACATGTACAATAGTATGTGGTGTATGAATGAGAGTACGTAGTGATAGTGAATGCGGGACAACGGATGGAAATTAGCCCGAGGTTACAGCAGCATGTGTATCATATATATTCATTAACATGCACTGTCTTGACCAAATAAACAAACCCCTGGACATATGTATTGTTCATGTTAGTGGCACCTTTACAAATATTTTTACAGAAATAAGCACAATATAAATTTTCAGTCGCTGTATTTTGATACTAAAATATTCAAATAAAACAATTTGCTATAAATGAGAATTTTGTTTTCTTTGAATGAGGTCCCTAACCCAACCCTTTCTTTTTTTTACTTTTAACAAAAATCCATTCACCACATTCATGTCTTATACGGTCCTATAGGAAGTAAAAACAAGCCTTTATAGGTTTGACCCTGCTTTAAGGTTTTGTGAGTCAGAAAGGCAGCCACTGACTGTCAGATGATTTTGTGGAACTTTGTCCTGCAGTGCACCAAGAAGCCCTTTTCTGAGAGTTTTTGTTGCAAGAGTTTGGCTGGCTTCAGGTCAGAGAGTTGACTTTCACTGTCTCCAATCATCACTGAAACACAGAACTCACAAAAATCTATTTCTGCAGAGTGACTCCAAGTGAACCCTGACAGTGATGACAACAGTTTGATTTTACATTTTATAGCCTTATCTTCAGTAGCCAGTGTCACTGTGTACGCAGCATATATAAATAGTTGGATTTTTTAAAAATATCCAACCTGAAAATCTATAAACGTTCTAAACTGATTATTTTTAGTCGAGAGATATGAATCCAAAATACTTTGGTTAATCTGTCCTGATAGAGGGAGAGAGGGAATGGTGCCAGTTTTTGTTTGATGTTGATAAGCCTGGTCACATAACAACATTTCGCAAGTTTAAGAAATAAAACAAAGAAAATCAAGTTTTCATCAAATCCCCCCTGCCTCTCTTAATTGCTCACTTAGCCTGTGGTTTCTGAAGGCAGCTTAAACATACATAGGAAATCATACAGTGTGTTTTAAGAGTCTAAGCCACAATATAATGAAACGGACTCCTGCCTTCCACCTGTGGTTTCCCACAGGCAATGCTTGAACATGAAAAACTAGCAGTCCATAATAGGATTTTTCAATCTCACACCTGTACAATGGGAGTTCATGCGTCGCCTCTGACTGAACCCATTTTGTCCAATACTGTAACTTGACAAGTTGCATTGTTACTTACTGTACTATTAGCGTTTCTATTCCACATGGGCAGATTTTCTTGTCCTCTGACATTTACAGTTGGTCCTAAAGATGCTAAAACCCACTACTGTGTGACTGTGTCTTACCTGCTCCCCAGCCCGAGTCCTGCTCTGCTGCTGTTGGCCGTTGGTGTTTGGTGCTTGTGTTTTGGTCCACTGCCTCTTGTTGTGCTGCGCTCCTCTCCGCTGGCCCGTCCTGTCCGTCGTCATCGTCCTCATCAAAAAGCAGCTGCATCTTGGACACGGGCTCCCGGAGGACATTGGGGGTTGATGACAGCAGCATGGGCTCCTGGTTTAACACGCACACACAGAAAATAAATGTTTTTATAAAAATGCAAGCAAGGAGACAACTGGCAGCATGAATCCACAGACTAGATCTAATTCAACTATGGCGATGAAAACATAAATGTCGATTACTTAGGCCATAAATTAAATCATAATTATTTGAGACAATCCTTTCTGTACTGGCAAAAAGTTTTACTAGTGAGAAAAGAAAAAACCCATTAACATTTTTGGGGAACATTTTATGATTAAGGAGAAAGATGTATCAAAAAATGAATGATACAGTATCTCAATAGCAGGATTTTTAAAGGATAACATTCAAGGAGACTATATAATCTAAAAATGCTGTTTAACCTTTCAAATAAGGGTGTAAAGTTATAATTCTACACATTTGTGTCTCAGAGTCGTCCATTTCCTTATAGTGAGATACTTGGACCTCAACCACACAATACTGTCTAAATACTGCCTAAATATTCAGGATAAAGCTAAATCAGGATAAAGACGTTGCCCCATTTCTGTAAATATCGCGAATCCCAGACCCCCTTCCCGGTCAGAAATATATTTGTTTTTTGTTTTAAATCACAACAATCTTGTAATGAACTGGGCAAATAATTGAGATCACAATTGAAACGTCATTAATGTAACACAACCCTTTTAAGTTTATTGTGCTCACCATGGCCAGTGGGGGGAGCTGTGTGGAGGACATGCAGGTGCCATCGGGGGAGTAAACCCTGAGCAGGTTGTTGGGCGTCACGTTGAGGTAATGGTTTCGATGAGACGGAGAAAACACGCCCACCTAGAAGAATGCAAAGATATTTAGGACACAAAGCATGTTTTATGTTCAGTGCGATGATCTCATTTAACCATTAGCTTATGAAAATCTCACCTGTTTAAGCAGCAGAACAGCTCCAGCCTTCAGCTCTCCAGCTCGGTCCTCCAATAACCGACGATGCACCGTGCCCTGCATCTCCCCTACGGCCCACAAACAAACAAATTAAAGCAACTTGGGTCAATAAATCAACAAATCGATCAAACTAAGAGAAGCACAACAGGGACTGGTCTGTGAAATGTAGACAGAGTGATAAAATGTGCCTGATATTTGGCGCAGATATTTTTATATTTATTTTTTTGACAGACTAATGCAGTCTTTTTCAATCTTTTTGGAAATGTGGCATGCTTTTTGAGTTTGAAACAATTCTCCGACATGCCACTAACTGAATCTGACCATCTGGTAATACATTTTTTAAAATATAATGTGTTTTTCTGTCAGAAGATAGCTCAGGACACTTCAAAATGTTAAGTTATTCAATTAAACCCTTTTGTGAATCTGTTAACTTAAATTTTTCAAGGCACACTTGGCAATTTTTCAAGGCACACTTGGCAATTCCTCAAGGCACACAAGACTTCCCCGGCACACTGGTTGAAAATCAAGGGACTAATGAGTAAAAATGAAAAACAGAGAAGCAATTAGGCTAAAAATATAAGAAAAGACACGAAAAACTCACAGGGTCTAAAAACAAGTAAACAAGATCAAGTGCTCTTCGAGGATGAATAGAGAGTTGATTACAGTAGGTTAAAAATATGTCCGTACGTTTACACAATCAAGCAACACAATTTATCTCTCACATAAATATAATCTGTTATTTGTAATTATTTACTTATAAGTTAATTTGTGAACTTTACTTCATTTTAAAACAGATTGGTGGGCCTTGCTTTTGTTTTTTCTATTTTCTATGAATGAAAATGAGGCTGTTGTGGTTAAGAGGGCAGATGTACGGTATTTTTGCATGTTATTAAATGCAAATGTATAGTTAGTTAATATGTTTTAAACCATCAGTGTTAAGATCGCGTTAAAAAAGGAGGAAGAAACCTTTCTGCTCCATTTCATTTTTTATTTAACGTATGTTTATCTCTATATCACTGATTATGCCTTTATATGTTATGAATGAGGTAAAATCAATACATCTAAATATCGGTATCAGCAAACAGCAACAACAACTGGCCTAACTGCTAATATAATCAATGCTGAATGCCAATTGACATAAAATATACATACATCTAAATACTTAAAAGCACTTTGAAGAACAAAACCTAATTTCATCATTATAAGTTTCAATATAACCAAAAACTTTAAAAAGAACCTTGGTGATTTTATGAAATACTGGTCCATAAAATGTCTGCTTTTCTGTTCCCCGGCCACACTTAACCAGGGTTGGCCCCAAGTATAGATCAATGAACTGAAAACTGAGGCCCAATCAATATCTGGATCACTGCAAGTAACAGATGAATTATACCACAAACTGGAGAACAACCCAAGAAGATTTAAGTTTTATTAACACAATAGAAATTGAAGACACGAGAAATCCTAAGACTTGGATTGAAAGCTTAACGTTGTAATTTTTCAAATCTTTACCCGTTTATTAGCAATTTGTTTACTGGAAAACCTATCTTCATTAAATCTAAAATGAAAACTTTCCTTCCAAAGTGTGTGTTGTGTGAGCTGATTACAAACTAAAGACGGCAGGAGTTTTTTGGCCTCTGGACGACTGAATCAACAATCTGCAACATTTGCAACACTGATCCTTAAAGCCCAAACAAACGATTCCGCAGCCCTAATTGTGTTTGGCTGCACAAAATGAGCTGGAGAAATGAAAGGGTGCAATCAACATACCGGTGTTTCATTTCAGCGAATAAATCCTTTTGTGTTAATAACAGTAGACAATCAATCTGGAAATCATTTTACAATTTGTCCTGAAATAACTTTTGTTCTAAATTATAACCAGATTAAATCCATATGATAAAGGTTTTACATAACAACGTATGAGCAGCTTGAGTCGCTAGATCTATGACGGCCATCTGCTATAAATCAGAGATGAAAGACAGTCGAAAACATTTAAACTGACTATAAATGGTAATCTGGGTGAAAATTGACAAAATGTAAATATTAAAAAGCAACAACTACGGAAGGATTATGGTTACAGGTTTTAAATATTACCTGTAAGATGGACGAGTTTAATGCCATATTGTAGAACAGGGCTATTCAATTTAAGTCCTGCTTTAGTCCTGCTTTAGTCCTGCTTTAGTCCTGCTTTAGTCCTGCTTTAGTCCTGCTTTAGTCCTGCTTTAGTCCTGCTTTAGTCCTGCTTTAGACCTGCTTTAGACCTGCTTTAGACCTGCTTTAGACCTGCTTTAGACCTGCTTTAGACCTGCTTTAGACCTGCTTTAGACCTGCTTTAGACCTGCTTTAGACCTGCTTTAGACCTGCTTTAGTCCTGCTTTAGTCCTGCTTTAGTCCTGCTTTAGACCTGCTTTAGACCTGCTTTAGTCCTGCTTTAGACCTGCTTTAGACCTGCTTTAGACCTGCTTTAGACCTGCTTTAGACCTGCTTTAGACCTGCTTTAGACCTGCTTTAGACCTGCTTTAGTCCTGCTTTAGTCCTGCTTTAGTCCTGCTTTAGTCCTGCTTTAGACCTGCTTTAGACCTGCTTTAGACCTGCTTTAGACCTGCTTTAGACCTGCTTTAGACCTGCTTTAGACCTGCTTTAGACCTGCTTTAGACCTGGTTCAGTTCAAATGTTGTTAAAGCCTTTTGTCTAACATGTATTTCGTATTTCAAAAACATTGGACACGTTTCTGGCTCCGAGGACAAAACCATCCTTGATAAAATAAAGTTGAATACCCCTGTTGTTAACCCTGTGATGAGTTGGCCACTGTCCAGGGTGCACCCCACCTAAGGCCCAAAGTCACTGGAATAGACCGGGAACAAGTGGTAGAAAATGAATGAGCCCTGTTGTAGAACTTCCAGGCAAAGCAATTACATCTCCATGGAGACAAGCACAGTGCGTCTTTATATACGTGCTTTGAGTGGGTAACTGTCCACTGGCACATCAGCACCGTCTGAACATTCACTCTCGATGTCAGAAGTACTTGATGCCCACCCACCAGTGATGCCAATCTCCTGCTGTTCAATCACTAATGAGCTCTTGTGCCTGGTGCCGAGTGCAGTTTCGGCCTCTTCAGCTCTGATTATCTGAACGCTGCATGGGTCTGCGGACAGGAGGCCATGGCAACTGAACTAAAAAAGGTAAAGACTGGACAAGAAGTGGGACTACATGTTCGCTTTCAGCTGTCATACATTGTTTCTTATGTCTTGTGTTATAATTTGCATTACCTGAGTAACTTGAATATCATTTTACTGATAAGAATTTTATATTTAATAACCTCGACATTATAAATGTACCTATTTCTTCATTAAAAAGGCATTTTACCCACCTTAGTGTTCCAAACTTACTCCTTATTTTCCACCGCAGAGAGTATAAGGTGACAGGTTGGACTACTCATTGAACAAAAATGCGGTAAAGATAAATATATTTCATATTTTGCAAACAGTCTTTTCAAATTTTATCCCAGTTTAGCTATTTTTTATGATTTTAATGTTACTTCCTGATTGTAAATGATGACATCACACTACAAAATTAAAAAGCAACCACACTGTACACTGGGCCAATACTTTTCAAAATCATTCAGAGCCCAGAGCATGTTTTACCTTCACACTACTGCTAATAACAACTAACAAGCTAACAGCTCACTCAGTGTGTGTGACTTGGACAATAAAATGCGGACAGCACACCGTGATCTCATTTTGAGCTGGTTTTACAATGTCTTTGCACTAAGGCAAACAAATGTTGCATTTATTTGTTGTTGTTTTTTTTTATATATATATGAGCACTGGTACTCTGATAGAATAATCGTTGTTTTTAAATGGTTGTCTGTGCAGGACTTTGAAAAAGAAAAAGTTTATAAAATGTGCTACATTGATAAAGTGGATTAGAAGTATTTGAGTCGCAAGTAATTCCTCTCATGGATTAATATCCTAAGCACATCTACAATGGTCTGTCTTGGCACCACTCTTTCAGCTTGGGACATGAACAAAAACTACACTTGCAGGCGATCCCCACATAGCAACAGTTTAACAACCAAAAATTAAAATAGTTGTTTCGATGTAATTAAATGTGGCGTCGTGGCCAGTACCTGTTGGGTCTTTGAAAACCGCTTTGGCGTCAGTGTAAGTGGGGACAAGGCTCTTGAGCAGAACAGCCATGTTTGGCACTTTGTTTTTCACCAGCTGTTTGAGAGCAGCCTGCAAAAACACGACATAAAAGGCAATTAAGCTTAGTATTGATTAACATTTTGCAGTTTATGTGGCACAAGCGAAAATAATAAGTACAAAACATGCTCCGGAGTAATTTCTATTCGAGACTTGTCGTGTTTACAAATGGGATCAACACCTCTGAAAGATGATTAGCATTCGAATGTTTATGCTCTGTTAACACAAGAAGAAAGGGTTAGGTGTTAATGTGTAAACGCACATTTAGAAAGCAAAGTTCATGTAAATACACACAGACGCTACTGCACTTCTTTAGTTATTGCTGTGGACGTCTCCCAGAGAAACTCGCACAGATGAAGGAGGCTCCATTAAGGTGATTGTAGTGTTTATAATTACAAGCACCTCCTGTTCAGCTCTATCATTTATTCTGATTATGACAATAGGCCTCCAGCCGCGACACACAGTTACAACAACGGTAGATGAATAATACAGAAGCTGATTGGCCTATATAATGAGTCATTTAAAAACAGTAAACAATTTCTGTTCGACGGCGGTGCACAGCGGGAGAGGGGGGTTTGTGATAGAAATGCGGCACTTACCTTCCGGAGCACCATGACGACGCTGTAGGTGTGGAGGAAGCAGGAAGGGTTCCTCTCGTCCAAACCCATCTCAGACTTCATGGACGTCCAGGCGGGTCCACTGAAGTCCTCCTCCTCTGTCTGCGAGCTGGAACACTAACATGAACAGAGTCTTTTAATCACTTATCGGCTGTTATGTAGCGTCAAGCTGAGGGGAAGCACAATAAACTAAAATTTCAAACTCGATTTTGAAACAAAGAGAAAGGCCCAATACAATATCCATTTTGATACCACAAAGATGAATTAAAAAACGCACTTTGTCAAACACTTTATAATTTTTTTTTTTAGAGATAGACCAATATGTAACTTTTCTAGTGGTCTACTTGTCTCCAACGAGATGTAACTTGACCATCTTGCATTTGTTCAATAACAGGTGTTTTTACTACACAAATGTACCTTCAAAAACAAGCGTCCTTACTGTGAGCTGGATCAAATCTCCGCAGATCTGACATGTAACTTGTCCTGGTGGCGTAAACTGTTTGTTTCCTTTTAAATAAATGTTTAATAGCATACTATGCTTGGAACACTCCAAGCCAGGCAATAACATCTAGCTGGAGACTAGCAGGTGGTGGACCCTCCAACACAAAAGTTACACGGTGCACCTTGCGCCTTTAATAACAATCATTTAATTTTCCCCTGTGGTCTTATACTTTAGTTCTGATAAATGTCAATAAACTATTCCGAAAAAGTCCAACTTAGTCCTATTTATGCAATCCTATTCAGTATTTACACCTACTCAAATTAGTTAAAGTATGAAATAGTATCTGGGTATTGACTTTCTGACAACCCTCGACCCTGGTGTAAAAGTAGAAAATCAAGCTGGTCAGTTGTACAAGAATAAAATGCTAATTAGGGCTGCAGCCTGCAACTAATGATAATTTTTGCTAACAGGCAAAATCATTAGTCATTAAAATGTGATACACTTGAAAAATAGGAATTTAACTGAAGTTTACCAGAAGTATCTGTGATGCCCGAGGACTTGCTGATACGGGTGAAAAATGTTCTTGAAACCACAAAATATACATTCTTCATTCTACTGTTTTAAATAATATTTCATGGTATAAATAAAACCTTCTGTCAGCACGTAATTCAAAGGACTTTATTATCACTAAATTTGTTACTGAATATGACATCCAATTAGTGGATGCAGCCCTAATGCATAGGCACCATTTTATTAGGATAATTATGAAAGAACAAGATTGCATTTTGAAATACTAATTTAAGAAGTTGTTGATAATGGGCTTAATTAATCAAGCTCATGAAATAGATGTACTTTAAAGTAAAGAATACAAATTTATTAAGCAAAGAGAAATAAATGCACCACAGATTATCCCAACATCCACTGCTGACAATTAAGTTCATGATTTCACTACTTGTTCTCAAAAACAGATGATTCATTATGTAAACATCTGAGCCAAAGCCAATTAATGGGGTTGAAAACAATATTATTCTATCTTTATGGCCAAATGTTCGTACAGCGACACCATTAAAGGTTGATAAACCCCTTCACGTGGCTGATCATGGCTGTATTGATACGTTTCATTACCTGGCTTGGTGACCTGGCCACAGCACCGTGAGCTGGTGTATTGGGAACAGAAACCACTATGTCATCCAGACTCTGACCCTGCGGCTGAGAGACAAAAATCCAATTATGCTGTGGCACCAAGGTGGAAAAACAGACACATAACGCATAGATTTCTTTGACAGTCATTTCATTAGAGTCAACATGCCAAAGCTGGCAACAAAAGGAGCAAGACAATTTATTATGGCGATATGATTGCCACCACTAGGTCATAATTTAACATCATTTATATATTATATGTGGAAATGGGCAATAAATAATCTAATAATATAAAAACAGTTGTATGGAAGATATGGTAAATTATATTGTCTATAATAAATAGACAATAAACTTAAGGCATAACGTGATATTTTTGCCCATTTGTGATTTTATGTTATAGTCCATTAACAGTTATACAACATCTGAACCTCAAACAAGATATTTACACATTTTCGAAAATTTCTGATGAATTGCAAAAATATACTTTTCTTTTATGAGGAAATAAAATAAAATATTAAGTATTTTTATCAATATTGCCCACTCTTAGTAAAAGGGATAAAATTGTAGTGATCTTATTGTGAGAAGAAACATTATGATTTAACAATTATTCACAATAATTGACATCTTGGTCAAACCGTGAAATACTATTTTTTTTTTTACCATTTTGATACCCTTTATTAATACATTATTATGTGGCCAGCTTTCTTTAGTGATCAAAGATAAAGTGTCAAAAAATACCATAATTAGGTTAAACTTTTTGGACCATAGATTGAATTGAAATTATATAGCCTTATTTCTAAAACCATCGCAATTATTTTTTAACTCTTACGATTACATTGTGACCAGAATAATCATCATTATAAATTAACTGAATAATCTTGACATCCCTACCTAGTGATATTTTGCAGATACTGTGCAGCTTTATACAGACCTGTTTCGGTAGGAGTCCAGCGGGCCCCGGGAAGCGCCTAGTTCTGGGGCGGGTTGATCCAGAGCGGGGCCTTTTCTTTGTATTGGAGGCGGAGACCAACTGGACCAGTCGGTTTGTCAGTACAGGAGTGTGGAAGGACGATGGGGTCATAGGTCGAGGAGACGGCGCGGGGGAGACGGACTCAAACAAGCTACGGTTGTGTTTGGATGACACCGGGGTGGACAGGGGTCTTTGCATCGGCTCTGGTCCTCTTCTTGAACAGGAGGGAGACGCAGCAGTGATGCCTGGAAAAACGCCAGGACTTTGAGGAACAAGAGACGGAGGATGCAGGGACTGAAGAGGGGCTGGATGAGGAATTGATTTGGCTAGAGAAGGACGTCCACCAGAAGACGTTGGGGGAGTTTCGTTACCATTGAAAGCGAATCGAGACAGCTTGCTTATCCCACTAGGTAATGCTGCTGTTTGTACACTTTGATTACTATTGGTAGAAGTGTGATTGGAAATACTTCTTAGTCCATTTGTCATTGTTTGATTACTATTAGTTAAACTGGAAATGGGTCGAGAAATCTCCCTTAAACCACCACTGGCTTGAGGCGTTGCTGCACTAAGAGGTCGCAGTACATTAGCTGAAGATGGAGCTGTAACTATGGACACTTGTGAGACAGAACTAGTCGATTTTCCCGGCTGGCCTAATTGGTTATCAACCTCTTCTAGATCTGCCAGGTCAAATTCCCAGTCATCAAAATCATCCTGGACCACACTGGGTTTTTGCAGTTCAGCAGTGCTTGCAGTTTTTTGTTGCACTGGCAAATGTGTCTGTGCATAATTTAGCAATGAAAGAGGGGAAGAGGTGGACAGCTGCCTGAGGCTCAAAGCAGCGGTTTGTCCATCAGTGGTTTGTCCAGCAGTGGTCAGCGAGTTCGTCCTTGATGTGGTGCCTTTAAACTGGGCGGATGATCTCGCTCCAATTTCCGGAGGGCAATTTTTCTCGGTCTCTAGCTGTGTAACGGAGGAAGCACGTAGCAATGAGGATGATGCAGCTGCTGCCACTTCGACCGGGCGGGATGATGAAGAGCGAGTACCCCAGTCTGTTCCAAGAATATCCTAGAAATTACACATAAATAAATAATGCAATGAAAGTAGGGTGACCACTTCAAACTGTAGAAAAAGAGGGACAAGTTGTTGAATGTGGTGGTACAAGGAAGGTTAAACGTGGGGAATTTGAGCTCACAGATATTAACGGAAGTGGGCAATATATCAAAATGTAGAAGATATAGTGAATGTTGCTTTGAAGAAATGCAAAATTTGAATGCTTAAGTAAAAGCTACAAAAAGATGATAGAAAAAAGATAAATTAAAAATACTGTTAACTTTCAAATAAGGGTATAGGTGATATTTATGCACTTTTGTCATTCATTTTAGACATTTCGGATTTGTTTAATAATAAAATCACAACTAATAAGTTTAAAGACATGTTTTAACACATTTCTGTTTGCTTGACATAATCTCATCTGACTGTATCATCATCAGGATACTAAAAAAAAAGAAAATATGAGATAATATAATAATAAAAAATAATCAAGAAAACAATTTGTCAATATCACCCACCACTAGATAATATTAACTGCAATGTATTAATTAATTGTACCTAGGGCTGCACGATATTGGAAATTGTTGCAATATACGATATGGCTATTAAGATCTGCGATATCTGAAATATTGTGAATGAAGGCTTCTAGATAGAGAGTATTTAGGAGTAAAGTGTACAATTGAGGAAAATCAGAAATGGTCTATTATTTTTTGCCATTTTTCTTTAATAATGTCACTGTCTTTGGTATAAATGTCTTTAAGTTTGTGTTTTAGAGTCTTGTTTTGTCCAGAGAACGACGACAATCATCAAAATACGAATAATTGTTTACAGTCGACTTCACGATTACTCTAATTGATGCAGCCTTGTTTTTGATGCAATGATGTCTGTTGTATTAAAATAAAAACCAGCAAACACAAGACTGAGGCTTTTTAAGTTTGTTTTTAAGCTAGAATTCTTTTCATTATTTTTCAGATGGAAGACTTTGGTGTTACTGCGATATATGTGTTTCCTGTGACATTGCTATTGCAATATATTGTGCAGCCTTAATCGAAACACACTAGGAGAGGTTGGAATAGCAATATATACCAACATTGACAGACGGTGCACCCACAAAGTCTTGATTCCTGAGCAAGAAAAAACATATTTGAAAAATTTAACGCTCACTTTATATGCTATGAAAAAGTTGGACTTTCTCTAAATAAGTGGGACGAGGGACAAGGACCTAAACGGCTGTGAAGGACAACCAAAAGAGGGACAGGTGCTCACCCTAAATAAAACCAGAGGAGCAACAGAAAGAGCTAAAAACAGGTGCAAACACTCACCTCATCATCAAAGTCCTCACCAATGCTGAACAAGCTGCTCAATTTGCAATCCTAACAAGAGATGAAAAGTTGAATTAAACAGGGATCAAATGTTGCAGAAAAGGCGTGTCTAGTTTCAGTGTACACATTGCAGTTAGCATGTTAGCATCGTTAGCACAAGCAGTTTTAGTTTTTCTGGCCTCTTACCATCGCAGGGATTCGACGTCAAAATAGACAGATCTCCTCATCCAAACACACCACCCGCGGTAAATACAATCTAAAAAAGTGATATCCAGGCTGGTTTGTTTGGTGACAAAGGACTACATGATCATCGACACATCGACACACAAACTTTCCTCTTGAATGTTTGGGTCCGCGCCGCCACGTTCAAACCGGACGTAATGACGTAAAGACGTAGTTAGATTTTTTTCAATACGTACTTGCAACAACCATGGATGTATTAAAGTACATAAAAGCACCCGGCTCTTAAATCGTGAAATTAATTTAGATCGATTTGGAAGAGTTTTACATTTTTAAAAACTTAATCTGAAAATACGCTATATACGCTATACTGTATGGTTAGTGAGAAGAAGAATTTAGAGAAGATCCTTCTATGTTATCTTGCAAGGTCTACTCCTAATTTGACACTTTTATACATTACATTAAGCGAATCTGTATCAAATATCTCCAAAGTCATTTTCAGCTCCATTGGACACTATTATCTTATTCGACATTCTCTTTGTAGAATGTTAAAATAAAATAAAAAGTTACAATATATAGATAATTAAAAAGAAAGAAAGAAATAAAAAATAATTCTTCACGCAAGCACGTCAGACCAACACCGCTATCTAGTGGTTATTCCGGATATAACAGGTATCCGCTTGCATTCTGATCTATGAATAACTAACTGCAGCACTATTTAGTTATGTGAACGAGACAGGCCTGTGACCGTGTGCACAGGCTAAGGACACTTCACTTTTTAGAAACATTGCTAACTAAGAAGTTGCATTAAATTAAAGCAAGCAAGTTATAACTTATTTTTTAAGTCCAGTGAAGGGTGAGTAGCCTTTTTTAATACGTTTGTTTCTGCCATAGTATTGATCTGAATAGTTAGGCTTACTATATATAATATACCCATTAGTCTGTCCAGGGGTGTAGACATCGGGGGACAAATGGGTCTGAATCCAAAATTGGATTCTCTTCCTATTAATTCATATTAGAGGGGGGCACATGAAGCCCCAAATTTCTGTCAACAGGCCTGAGTCATTTCCACCTCCACTATGCTCGTTTTGTAGGCCATGTCACGTGAGACTTTTCCCTTCACTTCTACATCACTGCGCTCGCTCAGATTGGAGCAGGAGTTCCAGGACTGGGAGGATGCTCGCCGATCGGTGGCGCACAGAAGAGTCATGAGCCGGGCTCCGTTACCCGCGGCCCCGAGACCCCTGCACAGGAACCAGCCGCGAATCCAAGAGGTCCGGGCCGCTCCGCCACAAGTCCGATGCAGAGACACAGCTATTCACAACACCTTCATGTGTGGAGACATGAAGGGGGTGTACGCAGTGCTCAAGGACCCAGCCATGGTTAACGCTCTGATGGAGACTGTGCATGACGAGATGGTGTGGGCTCCAGAAATGGGTTTGTGTCTTCTTTTTTTTCATACACTGTGTTAGATTGCCATTTATTTATTTAATTAATGAAATCTTGACAGCTTTTGATGGCACAATGTCTTGGATAACAATTTAAATTCCAATAAAAACTTTTAAGTGATAAGTAGGTCTAATCCACACTTTGGATGTTGCAAAATTATTAAAAAGTGACTGTATTCTTAGCAGTAAAGTTTAGATCAGTTATACATTAGCTGTCAAATTGTTTACCATTAGTGAAAACCAAAGTTCCTAAAAACATTCAAGCAGAGGTGGGTGGAGTAGCCAAAAATTAGACTTAAGTAGAGTAATTTTATGGAAAATACAAAGTATTGGTCCAATTACTCAAACATTTAGGATTTAGCGTATAAACATTGGGGTTACAAGTTTTCATTTGCTATGGAATTCTTAGTTGCCATTTTCCCTATTAGTATTGTTAAGAAAATGTCCTACTGCAATTTACTGCTACTTAAAGCTATAAAAACAAATACTGAGGTGTAAGTAATAGTGTAAGAAAATACTCAAGTAAAACTAAACAAGTGTTTGTGGAAACTACTACTCAAGTAAGAGTAACTGTCTGGACATAACATCTGATTTGATTTATAATTTGAAGTTAACGTAATTGAACAGACAAAACATTAGATAATGAACAAGATGTGACATTTTCAAAGGATAGGCCACAAAAATGAGAAAAACAAAATCATATCTGAAGGAGTGACAAAATTATCATCAACATATAAAGTTTTTTCCACTTGTAAAAAATAACGAAAACTTTTACTCACAGTATAAGAGTATTGTTACACAAATCAAATATGTTATTCAAATAGAAGTAAATGGTCAGTAGTATGATCTAAAAATTACCCTTAAGTATTTTTTATTTTTTTTATTTAAGTTCATTCTGTCTTCTTGTAATTATTAACTTGTGAGGCTAGTGTGAACTGTCTTTTTAGAGGAATCTCACAAGTTAATCCTTAAGTATTTTACTATATATATACAAATCACAGAATAAGAGGAGGATGACATAAAATGTCATCCACTATAGCCAGAGCAGTAAATCACCCGGTTTTAATTACTCAGGAATGTGGACCCTCAGCTCTAAAGTGAAACAGACTTCTGCCCTGCGCCTGGCTGCCAGTAGGGGGCACTCTGGGTGTGTGGAGGAGCTTCTCTTCAGAGGGGCAGAGGTGAACGCTGACCCGGGAGGCAGCACAGCGCTTCATGACGCCTGTGTCGGAAGTCACCCAGTCTGTGTGCAGCTGCTGCTCTCGCACGGGGCCGACCCAGAGGTGCTGTCCGCCGATGGATGTGCCCCCCTGCACATGTGCAACTCCTCGCAGTCATTACAGTGAGATCTTGATTTTGTCAATATACAACTTTTCAACAAGCTGTTTTTTCTTTCTTTTCTTTTGATATATTAAAAAGGCATGCTGCTAAAAAAAACTGAAAGTACTGTGCCCAATTTAGTTACACTGTTATTTTCATTTTCTACCGCTTATTCCCGTTAGGGGTCGCGGGTGACTGGAGCCTATCCCAGTGACTTTGGGCCTTAGGCGGGGTACACCCTGGACAGTGGCCAACTCGTCGCAGGGCTAACACAGAGAGACAGAGACATTGACAGACAACCATTCACTCTCTCATTCACACACTATGGGTGATTTAGAGTTTCCAATTAACCTACACAGTCATGTCCAGGATTTGAACCCACAATCTCCTTTCTGAGAGGCAGAAGCTCTAGCCGCTCTGCCACCGTGCACCCCAGTTACACTGTTATAATACATTTTATTTCAGAATAAATTCAAAACAGTTTGACATCTTGCAATTAAAAACACCCATCACTGAATAAATGCAAGATAGGTTAGCTTAGTGCCAGACTGTGAATACTCCAGGCAAAGTAATAACATCTCCATGAAGCATGTGCCCCTACAGGAAAAAAAATGTGTAAAGCCAATTTTTGTTTTTTATTTTATTATAGAAAAAACACTTGATATTCTAATCTGAATCTAAGCACAGAAAAGGAAAGTTTGCGTGGCCTTTTATGTAGCCTTACCTAACATTGTGTGTTGTTATCCGTGGCTGCAGGTGTGCTGAGCTGCTGTTATCAGGTGGAGCAGAGGTGAATGTGCGGATGAGAGAGTCCAGACTCACCCCCCTGCACGTTGCGGCCCGCAGAGCGCTGGACAAACACGTGGCGCTCTTCCTCTCACACGGAGCCGATATTTTGGCCACAAACCAAGAGGGAGAGACGCCACTGAATGCTGCGTGCTCTGGTGCTGAGAGGCCATCCGAGGCGGGCCGTTATCTCAGAGTGGTCCAGATGTTGTTAGAGGCTGGTGCTGACCCTAAAACAGCAGGCAGAAAGATGCACACACCGCTGCACAACGCCTGTGCCAACTGCTGCCCCGGGATCGCTCGCATGCTGCTGCAGAACGGAGCTAGGGCAGAGGTAGCCAACAGCGCGGGATACACGCCAATGGACTGTCTCCTGCAGGTAACACAAGACACATCAGCTATGGGGCCTTTGTCAACAGTGATACAGGTTTTAATTATGTTGGAGTTTAGGCTGATTGATTTTTTTTTTTCCACACATGTTTATAAGTAACAGTTTAATAATTTTCATGAGTGTTTCTTTGAGTTTAAATTGCCTTATATTACTTCTAGTGGAGAGTCTTCATGTAGAAGTTAGTACCTGGCCTCGAATGTTCCATAGTATGGCTTATAACTGATCTATCGTGCATTTGTTAAATTACATGTGTTTTTTGCGCACCATTAACTAATTTTCAATTGTGAAAAAGGGCATGGTTTAGTAATGATAATATGTTTTAGTTTCTGACTGTTTTTCTTATGCTCTCTGTAAAGGTGGTGGAAGACTATCCTAAGCAGAAGCCTGAGGAGATTGCACGCTGCCTTCTGAACTACGGAGCAAAACCGGTTTCGCCAAAGGTCTTGACTTGACTTAATACCAGCACTTTGTATTACACAACTCTAATTCAGATAATTTGGGTTTCCATCAATTTATACATTTGTTGTAACATTTTAATAATATTTTAGTAGAGTAATCTATATTGTTTGTATATTCTGTCACATACAATGAGACCATTTTTCTTTACAGATGTTTAAGCTGTGTGTCCTTTCACCAGCTACTGTGGAGGTAATTTTGAACACATTTACACAGATTCCACTTTGTGAATGGATGGACTCCTTGCCCACGGACATCTATGAGGTGAGTTAGAATTGTCCTTCAATGTGGTTTAATATAAAAATAAAAATAATGATAATAACAATAATCTTTTCTAGGAACATAAGTGTTTTTTTGACCTGGTGAGGGAGCGTGTTGGTCAGCCCCGTTCCCTGCAGCACCTCAGCCGCTGTGCTTTACGTTCACTGTTTGGAGCCCGGTGCTTTTCTGTGGTCAGTAACCTGGACATTCCCGGCTCTCTGAAGGACTATCTGCTGCTGCGCTCTGACAGGACTCTGAGATAAAAGGAAAAACATGTTCTCAACTACATATTAAATGTTTTATGTTAAAACAACACTCTCACGGTTCAACAGGTATTACATGCTGTAGGCCTTTACTGTATTTGTGTTGCTGCAGCAGACAACCACCCACTGTACCAAATTCCATTTATGACTGTAAAAATAGACTTGTTATTTCTATCAAATTTCCATAGGTCTATGTTCTTATGCTTATTCGAATAAATGATACAAATGTTGCATTTAGTTGTTAATAATTGTCTTACATCAACTGTGACAATTTGAGTAGCCATAGAAAAGTGTGTTAGCAAAAGAAGTATCTGCGCAAGAATATTACAGTGTCTGTTTTGCAACATTATAAAATGTCCAGCCATTAAATCACCTTTTTTCTCTTGTGTTAAAAAAAAAAAAAAAAGATTATATGAGAGATGTTTCGGGATACAATTAACATTGTAATTTCAAACATGCTTCGAATAATTTAAACTGATTCAAAATTATATTGCATCTTACGCTTATGTTTCATAGCAAAAGAAAACTGAATGCTGACAACTGGACAAAAGACGTGTGAAGTCTTTTGTCCAGTTGGCAGAATTCAAATTTCTTTTGCGATCGAACTTACCTGGACAACTGAGGAACTATAAAGCCAAAGCAAAGTTCAGATATTTTGCTTAAAAGTTAAACTAAATGATGAACTTTATTGCAAACTGTTATTTATTTATATTATATATATATATATAGTCCCTTACTACAACAGATTTACTAGACAGACAGACCACAAGTTTAAATAAAAAATCATGTGCAGTGAGCAGCACAGCAAAGCTATCAGACTTTGGCTTCCACACAGCACAGCATTTCATTTATTTTCCAAATTAATATTCTTGCTGAAGTTGGGTTTCTCCTGGTGTGCAAAATCTCTACCAGAACCTTTTTTACAATGCATAGGTTGCCTTTTCTACCAGGCTTTGAGTCTCTTTGAGTTGGCTGTAGTTTGTTTTAGGATGAGCTGGTTCTCTGCAGAGGCCACAGTAGACCCTCAGTACGACCTGATCATGAATGGTCCTGATTATGCATGGTCCAGAGCCAAGCACAAAACAGACTCAGGCCCCGCCCTCCTCTGGCCGCGCCGTGACGTCAGCGCGTGTTTGTTTTGCGGAGGTTCTGAAGGAACAGCAGCTGCTCCTGCACTGAGCTGCACTCGTCCCCGAAAATGCTCTGATTTCACAGCTGGCAGGTAAGATCGCTCGACCATTACGCGGTGCAGGTCCAGTAAAGACGCGTGTACTCGGTTTATGATGTGACAAGACGGCACAAACTCACCGGCGAGACTAAAACAGCCGAAGGTCGTGATTAGCTAAGAACTTGGGCTAGCATGTTAGCTAACGCCGCTCGCTTCCTCTGCGACTGGTGAGGAACTAAAATCTAATTGCTCAATCTTACCTGCTCTGTTGTGTCGTTGTGTATCTATCTATCTATTTCTCTTTTAATGTTGTTATTGTCAATATATTTTGTGTGTAGATTGATCGGACGGTACATTTCCGATGTGAGGCTGCACTGCTGCTGTGTTGATCAATGTTATTCTCATAAATATGCATAATCCATCAACAATTAGGAACAAGCAGGAGACGTAATGCTGCAGGTTATCAGTCATCAGTTCTCTAACGTTAAACCAGTAGTGGCTGTGGCTTGTTTATTTCCCCCACACCATATTAATACAGTACACAGCAACAGCAACTTAAAATGACCGGTGTTTTACGTTGAAGATTCATTGGTGTTGACTCAGTAGATTAAATATTTTTTTCTTCTTAACCTTTGGCCCAGTGTTGACAGACAGACATTATGTTCTCTGTGTCATAGCCTGGCAAATATTGCTTTTGTCATCATATATGTTTGCAGGGTTTGTTATTTAAGTCACGTTTATTTTTGCTGGCTGCATGTTGACATTTCACCGTCTATCTTTTATTTAATATACAACGGGGTGGGCAATATTGACAAAAAGTAATATCTCGACATTTTGTTGGAGTTAGCCAATAGCAACAAAGATGTGTTAAAACACGTCTTTAAATATATTAATTTAGGTTTAATTATCAGACAAGTATGAAATGTCTGTGAAACAGATCACTTGCAGAAAGTGATGCAGTGCAGAAATATCACCTAATGCACTTTAGCAGTTTACAACATAACTTTTTTCCCTTTATTTTATTTTTTTATTTATTATTATTTTATCCTTTATTATTATTTTTTACTATAAACTATGTTCTCAATATTAACATTTTGGATAACTTCGGAACAACATTCACATTAACATGCACACTTTGATGTATTCCACACCTCTGCTTATAAACGTTTTTGTATAATCCTTTGTTTGTCTGTGCTGCTTTGTTCCTCAGTGTTGGTGGACGAGATGGCAGTGTGTGCACTGACCATGTTGGATGGGATTGAAGAGGAGGTGGCTGCGGCTGGAGGGGTCTTGCTGCTCTTCTTGGCGCTGGTCCTGGCCTGGCTCTCGACACATGTGGCCGACAGAGGAGACCACATCCTGGGCACCATCCTCACAGTGGGAGCTCATGCCTCTCTAATCGGACTGGGGAGCCACGACAGCTACAGCGGAGCACCGACTAACTCCAGAGGTGGGTTACATCAACTTTTTAATCTAATATTTTAGATAAAAGAGCAGTTTTATGGTGGTATATTTTACTATACAACAATGTTCTTACTTGAGGATTATGTTTTTTTTGTTGTTTGGGAATTTTGTTCTCTTACAAAGGCAAGGAACCTTTTTCTAATTTTGACTCTGACTGGCTGACATTCACAATTAATGCAAATGAGCGACCAATCAAATTTCAATGTAATTTTATTGGCAATGTAAAGGATTTACACTTACTGCAGAAAGCATGGATGTGGAGTTTTGTCTGAGTCTTCAGTTTAATCTTCCTCTTTATTTCGAAGACACAGCTTACTAGTTCTTTTCTGTAGGACTAGTTATTATCACAGTGTAGTTTGGGTTAAACGCATGGTCAGATCATAGATAATAAATCGTTTTGAGGCTCATGACAGTCACACTTTAGTTGACTAATCAATGACCAAGAATTTCTTTAGTCAACTACCACTCTAGTGATGATTGATTGATTTATTGCTCCAACAATTATTTTTTGTAATCAATAAAATAGTTGCATTCACCAAGTATTGCTAATAAATGTCAATAACTTTATCTCCCATCCAGGTTAACGCTTGATAGTAAATTTCAAACTGGATTTAATTAAAACAACATATGTTATTTTGTTTTTTATTTCCATAATTGAGCAGCTCTTTGTCCCATCTGTACCTCAGACACTCCGGAACAGCCCACGCCTTCACCGTCGCAGGAGAACAAGCCCGAGGACGAGAGAGGAGAAGGTGATGGGACAAGTGAAGGGGCAGAGGAGGCAGGGACTGAAGCGCTCCTCGACATCCAAGCAAAACCACAGACAGGAACACTGCTGCTCTCTGACGATGAAGAGGATGACCCAGAGGAAGAAGAAGGAGAGCAGGTTAAAAAGTCAGTGAAGCACGTCTCAGCTCTGTGCCCCGCCCCGTCTCCCACCACGTCTCCCGCCACAACGACCGCCATCTCGGTTCGACTCAAGTTCCTGAACGACACGGAGGAGGTGGCAGTGCTGGAGCCGCAGGACACAGTGGGAGTTCTGAAAAGGTGAGTGGAAAAACTCACACCTAAAGGACACATTTGTTTTTTCACCTTGGGTCAAAGTGCCAAAACGTTTTCAAATTCATCATCAAACAGCGGGTATCAGTCACTCTATTGTTGTTTGGCTGCAAATGTCAAGATCTCTGTTGTTCTAATCTAAACAGCAATGCTTTCTTTCACCCAAGTACTAACAGCAAGTATTATTAACAGTACTGTAGTTGTAAATAGGTTATTATTTAGTAGTTTAAAGGTAAGATTTATAGCACAAAATCAGTGTTTCCCATTAATAGAGGAGATTATGGTGCTCCCCCATAAAAGGGCTGCAAGATGAATCACATTTTAATCAATAGTTATGGACGCAGATAAGCAGATCACTAAGGTTGCAATTGTAGAGGTGTTGTATAATTTCCTCCACAAACAACAAAATATCTTATTCAACATAAAAACTGCTATAAATATATATACATACTGCTGTTTATAAGATTATTTCATTCTTTCAATTTGCGTTTAAATGCAAACTTACAAACAAAAGAACCCTGTTATTAAAAGATAAACTGCAAAAATACATACATATCACAATTCGATATTTTTGTGCAGCCCTTAATCTTTTTATTTGCCCCCAAAATCTAAAAACAAGCTGTAAAAAAAATTTGGTAATGCAAATTATACTTTGTGCTTGTACCTTGACATGCCTCAGCCGAAACGTGTCAAGGTACGACACTAAAATACAGGTCAGACTATAAAAATCCTAAACTTATTTAAATTTTATGCTTGTGATATTGTCATGCACTTACGGAAGTAATATTCCATTTGTAATCAGGGCTTTTTTGATTAGTAGAGGCAATAAGTGACGTTTAGTGTCTGTATAAACTAGAGCCAGTAGTTGTTTAGCCAATGAATCAACTATTATTGTATTGGAAATTTAAAGGATTTACGTGGACTACAGCAGAAAGGAGAAGGCAAGGAATGAATTAGATTGAGTTTTTGGTGAACATAGAATTAATTCTGCTTTTTTTTTTTTTACACAGTTTTTGTTACAACAAATTTGCAATTTACTAGTATTTTTTCTAATCACTTACACTTACAAACCTGTGGAAAAACAATAACTCCAAAATGATACAAAGTGAACAAACTACTTTTTACTTCTAATTGTACTGCTAGTACTACTATTACTTTACGTATGTTTTAAAACAATTTTAAAAGATTTTCCTAATGTTGTTTGTGCCCATATTAAGCCCATTTATCACTTTTGTCCCTGTGTTCTTTTGTAGTAAATATTTCTCTGGACGGGAGCAGCAGATTAAACTCATCTACCAGGGCCATCTGCTTCAGGACCCAAAGAGAACTCTAAAATCCCTGAACATCAGCCATAACAGCGTCATCCACTGCCACATCTCCCAGACCCTGAACGAGTCCGGCCCAGAGGAGGGAGCCCAGTCTGGGTCGGGGGCCTCCGGGGGGTTCATGGCCGCCGGCGTGGCCATCAGCACGAGTAGCCTTGTGGTGCCTGTTTTTGTGGTGATCCTGGCTGTGGTTTGGTACTTCCGAATCAACTACAGGCAATTCTTCACCGCACCTGCGACCATCTCCTTAGTGGGAGTCACTGTGTTCTTTAGCTTTCTCATATTTGGGATGCACAGCCGCTGAAAAGGCAAAAAAAACATGAATGTCGTGAGGAAAATGTAAGAATAGCAGCAGTAGGAGTCGTCTGGAGATGGTGACTAATCGAAATGATCCACCAATGATTGGATTCATTGTGCGTAAGTGTGTGGGAGAGTTGAAGTGAGCTGTACCATGGAAAACTTTTGTAAACTTGACAGAAGTTTAGCTTGACCTTGACTTAGCCTCTTTAAGATGACTTGGGCGATCTCTATAACATTTTAGCTTATTTTCATTTGTACTGTTGCTTGGGTTTTAAGATTGTGTCAATGTTTTATGTGTAAAATATAAATCTAAAAGTAAACTGAAACAATCATAACTTCTCTGACACTGTTGTAATGTACTCCTTTGATTTATTTTGTCTTTTTGAAAGATTGATTTCTGTATGCAGAAGAGACTGTACAGCTGCCCCAGTGCAGAGCCAATTTAAAATATTTCTCATGCTTCAAAAAAGGTTATGATCTTGATTTCAGTGAATTTAAATAATCACTAGAAATGATAGGAATCCTTTAAAATGTACATATTTGTCTGTAAATAAAGGGATTGACTCAGATGATCTTGCATCTGGCACTTAAAGGTTTGGAGGATCCGTAGACTGTGTGTCTATGGGAGGAACTGTGATCTTATGCTGGACTGCTTTGACTTCAGAAATGTCTCAGAATAAAGCATTTGAAACCAGCCCTGTTCTGTCTGGTTATGTTGTATTTTATAATACGAACTGTGCGTCTTACACACGGAGTTTAGTCATTGCATTATGGTTGAAGGCCTGTCACTGTAAAGAATTTATTTCTATAAATGATAGAGCAATTACCAGCACTTATGAAGACCACTTTATGCGGGAATGACCCTGAAACAAGATAGTGCCAAGCAACATTTTGTAAATTAACTGTATCAAGTGCTATAAAACATGAGCTACAATAGAAAGGCTTAAGTAGTTAGTAAGAACTTATGATGACTGTTTAATGAGTTATGTCATTTATTCAGTGCTCTCCGTCTCTATTTAAAAATACAAAAATGTTTCCCAGTTGTGCAAATGAAAGTACAAAAGTGCAAAAGTGAATTTATGTAGGATCTGTTAACAGATACTCTTACTTGTACTGAGTGGCGGCTCCTGCCTAATTTCACTGCTGCTCCTCCTCATTCGTAACACGTAAAAGAGGATGTTTTATGGCTACTAGTCTTACAAGAAGCACACAAGATCAGAAATTTTAACTTTAAGCTAGTTAGCCTTCAGCTCTGATGCCAGTTTTACGCACCAATCAACATCTATATTAAAACATTAAACGGTTTACACACGGTTTTTGACTTTCTAAATGTGGTCGATGAGTTGGCACCGGCTGACATTCTTTATCATTTATCTTCATTTTCATTTATGTTTTCATAACTTTGCGGGCTAATGCTAACAATACATCAGACTGCTACCGGAGTCCCTCAAATAATACCGGACTAGCCGAGTAACTAACCTTAAGAGATCGATAACATGAGCATAGAACATAGACTGTACATTCTATGGCATAGAACTTGGTGAGTGGGCAGTGCCACCGCTGCCAGGGTCAGACAAGAGACAGGTAGAGAAGAAGCCGTGGGTTACGTCACGCTAGCTAGGATTAGCATTTTGACCAGGTCGCGTAAATCCATGGTTTTATAACTTACCACATTTTGATGACACTTTTGATGACACTTGCTTGATGTTAATCATTCAAAGGAACTAAAATTTCAGAACATATTATCCATTCACGTCCATGTTCGGAAGGGACAACGACTGATGAACGTGACTTGCGTAATTACGTACATGACGACAGCACGTAAGCGCTGGCGTCTAAAGCTTCTAACCTTGAAAAAACGGCACTTACATTAGATTGAATGAGGTAGTGAATAGGATGCTGGTGCGATTTTAGAGGTGGAGGTACGTCGCACCCACCTGTCGGAGGAACTATAGAAGCAGCTTGGATGAGTGGTGAAATATTACCTCTAAACTCAAAAAAAAAAAAAACTTTTTTCTTTTTTTTTTTTTTTTCTTTTGCTATGGAACCTACCTGGACAACAGGATTACACATCTTTCTAAACGGACAAAGGAAATAAAGTGACCCTAGGAAAATGATCAATAAATGAACATTAGGTCAACAGAGCATGTGACATGCCCAAGTTGGAGAATATTTAACTGCAACTGCTAATGTGTAGTTTTGACCTACATAGGCTGCTACTTTTTCTGCTATCAAATTGTCAATGAACACTCAAGATTGTCAGTCAACCTTCAGTCTGCAGTGTGTGACGGCAACATATTATTAATGAACTTTGAGTGACTAGAAAGCACTATAATTAGCTGTTAGCCTTTTTTTTTTATTATTTGTGAAATTTGCTAACTAACTAGACAAAGACCTAGGCTAAAAAAAAAAAAAAAGTACAAAAAGTACAAATACTTGCAAATCCAACCACGTGAGATAATGTCAATTTATATTCAATTACCAATAAATGAGGAGAAAAGCTGAGTTACTACAGAGAAAAGTTGTATTTATCATGATTCCATTTCCATCACATTTTGTCATAAAAACATACATACATGTGCCGTTTGCCTAGTGGCTCTTCAAATATCAAAATCTGCATTAAAACACAAATACTATTTATTTACATATCACTCATTAGGCAGTGATAAATTAAAACTTAAATATACTGATGTAAACAAAGAAGTTAAAATGGCACAAACATCTTCACAAAGTCACATTTGAGGATGCATAGTTTGTGTTACATCCTGGAATCATACTTACCACACAGAAACAAATGCTTTTCACACAAAACAAAACTGAGCATACAAAGGCACATACTGTACAAACACACACGCAAATGTGCAATACAACGCTAGAAAGTCAGATTTAAAAGCCACGCATGAGCACTCAAATCTACAAGTGTCAAGTGTCCATTTCAAAGAAGCCAATTCATTTCAAACTAAGATTCTTCAGAAACTTGGACTTAGGTAAATAAAATTCCCTTGGGGACTATAATAAGATGCATATCCAAATGGTCTTCTTACATAAATAATAAAAGCTTTGGCCAATTTTTCTAGCAATCAAAAATGTTAAAGGAATATTTTGCATACTAAACAATTTCAGTATTTTCTTTATAAAGTTGCAGTAACAATTTGTATCTTCTAAATCAACAAGAGTCAACATAAAACTGGGAATTGTGAAATATTCTTTTTCCATTTCCATTAATAAAAAGTTAAATAAAGCCTTGGTCAATTAACCCAGCTCCTATGATATATACACGTCAAAATGAGGCAAAAGACTTAATTCTTCTTTTTACAACCAAAGTTCTAATGAAATGCTATGGTCTACAAATATCATACAGTTATTCACAGTGAAACATAAGAACACATCAAAAGAAGAAAAAAGAAAAAGTTTTTGAAATTATACTGAGAATAAATAATTAGTTTTCACACACTAAAACAACTATTGATCATTAGTAAAATCTGTATCTTATATTTTATATGTTGTTTATGTTTTATTGTGAATTTATTTTATGACATTTGTAGATCACTATTTTCAATTAAATTAAAAACTGTACATGTCACTTTCTTCTTTTGAATCAGGGTTGTGTCAGAGTCACTGATATGACGAGAATAAAGTCACTAAAATCGTTCAGTCGTCGTAGATACTGGACATGGAGGATCCAGAGGGTTTGGGCCTCTTCTTTTTGGACGATAAGCTGGCGTTACTTTGCGAGCTGCTGCTGCTGTTTCCTCCTCCGTTACCACCAGAGGGCCCTCCCGCGCTCACTCCTCCACTGCCCCCGCCTCCTCCGCCTCCTCCGCCTCCTCCACCGCTGCTGTTCATAGTCAGAGACGTCCGTTTCTTTTTCTTGGGTCTTCTTGAATCTGAATGATTAGTGCCTGGGAGAAAGAACAGGGTGTCATGAATCTTACAGTCATTATCTATTCCAATGAATGAGTCAATAGTGAATTATCAGAAGTTTAAAAGTCCTTACTTAGGAATCAGAATCAGAAAAAAAAGGTTTACAGCTATTGGAATTGAATAAAAGCTGACTAAGAATTTGCTTCAGCGATATGATGCAACAGAAAACAATTAGAATATAAATACAAAAAGGCATGACACGCTTCACATGTTCAGCTGTGACTTTACAGGAAATGTTTTTTTTTTTATTGTTTTACATACAATTTTTTTTATTCTGCACCTCTCCATATTTACTTTACTACAGAAAGACTCCAAGCGTTCAGCAAGTTAGGGGTTAGAACAAAAGGACACTACATCCTTTGAGATAAACAACATTCAAAGGTGTGAGATGTATTGAAAATCAGAATCAGAAACGGTTTATTGCCATTGTCAGTGATCAAAAATTCACAAACATAGGGACTTGCTTCGGCGTAAGGTGCAACATAAAACAATGAATAAAAAATATAATAAAATATATAAAAGAGGCATGCATAAAATTAAGAATAAAAAAAAAAAAAGACTAAGATAGATAGACCAAGACTATACACAGAAATGTACAGTTGGCAGATAGTGCAAATGCGGTAGTGCAAATAAATAGTTCTTATATTATATATACTAAAATTGATACTATCGCAATACTGTATTGGAGATATGCTAAATTATAATATTGAATGTATAGTATACAATTAAAACTATTAAAAATACCCTCAAAGAGACAGAAACGTCTAGTATGATCTCCCAAGCCAGGGTATAAAGTGATATTTCTACACTTTTGTGGTTAATTTTATGGTCCATTCATGTTTTGTATGATACTTGAACCTCACAACACATTTACTAGCACTTTTTTTTAGCACACTCCTGATGATTTGTTATAGTCACCTGAATATTGTTATCGAGATCATGCAAAACAAAAGTGATATTGATTTTTGCCAATATCGCCCACCCCTTACATGAAGCCACGTTTTACATTTTGATTACATTTCATTATATTCCAAGGTTTGTAAAATCCTTAGCATTGTACAAGTTACTCACTGGCTTTAGATGAGGCAGAGTCAGTGGGAGAAACATCAGGTGAATCCTCCCATTGTAAACGGCTCATCAGGCTCTGTCCATCAGGAATGTCAAAACTGTCACTCTCCGTCACGGCGTCAGCGTCGGGCAGCGGAGGCCTGAGAGAACAAATACACAGTCAGCGCTATTAGACTGAAATGTACTTCTTTGTCATGAAAAACTTCTCAATGTATTTCTTACGTTACATAATAAAATGAAGACACATGTCATATAAGTCATTTTTACTTCACTTACTTCAGTCATTATTTTTAACATGACAAAATATTAGTATGTCTATGTTTTTATCACTGTTATTGCCCGATTTGGCACCATTTTTCAAACTGTGCATGCCCAGATACACACAATAGTTTAAAGTGCTATAGAGACTAAACATGGAAAAAAAATGTACTCTTGGAAAATAAACTGTTGCTTAATGTCTGCAAAAAATATGAATGAAGCTGTTAATACACATGAATGAAAATGGAGCAGAGCAGATTGACTACTTTGACTAACGAGAATGATGAGCAAAAATGTAAAAAACTGTCTAGCTTTCTAACAACGAACTCTGTGAAATAGTCTAAACTGAACCCTACTTAGAGCGACAGTGGGGAGAACACAAAATAAACCAGTTTAAAAGCGTTCGAGCACCAAAAGCCTCACCTACACCATGAGGCATTCATTCATACATCGCTCTATAAAGTCAATTGTAGGTGAAGGAGGGAAAGCAAAGGGGGGAAGGAGAGGGGACCACTCACGCGGACGGCCCCAGGAGGAACACCCGGACGGCCCTCCTCTGTTCGTCCGTGTGCTGGGGACATCGCTGAGACCTGGCGGGACACAACGTGGCATTACGCAACCCTAAACAGTCACCCTTCCCCTTCATTTTATGACTATTCATTGTGGTAAAGGGAAGGAGGGCTAAGACACGCTCCTCCGGACTCAACCAGTGACCATTTTAGAACAGCGCTTCTCAATCTGTGGTGTGAGTGCTTCTCGTGCTCACATTTATTTGAGCTATTTAATACATGTGCTTTTTGTAGTTCAATCAGAGTCATTTTGAGTTCATTGCAAACTGAGCAAATTTTACTTTCTGATTGGATAAAACTTGAAAACCAAAAGATATAAACAACTTTTACATCTAGTTAAAAATATAAATGTGTATATTTGTGAGTAAAGCTACATTGCAGCTGTTAAAATCTACAAATTCCACACAGTTAAAGTACAATTTCAACCTTTGCTTAATCTCTGTATTTAGATTTCTATAAACAAATGCCAGATTCAGTTTGAGAATCACTAATCCACCGCACGTTTCGTTATTTATGACTCTTGATCACTGGTTACGTCCAAGAAGATTTATTTAGATCGATTTTGTATTCAATTTTGAATGCAAAACAAGCCAATTGGAACTTTCAGACGTTTAAAATTAGGTTGCCACTTGTGTTCCCCTTGCATTAGTCCCAACATACTGTACATGATCATTTTCAATTCAACTGAAACTGATCATGCTCCCACAAACATGCAAACAGGACATCGCTAAATGGTTTAGTACTGGAGAGGCTTCACCAAACACATCAAGTAACAACAAATATTCTAAAAGGCTATTCTACGTTCAGAGAATAACGTACCTATTGCACATTTTCTTGGAGTGTTCGGATATCACACCGCATTGCTGTAAATAAATATGGAAACGCAAACAAAAAAATCAAAGAACATAAAAAGAAACAAGGCTTTTTATACTGTGGAAGCTCTAGTAATTTACACAGTCCATTATCAATACTAAATATGTATGTAACTATCAAACAAAGTGAATTTTTGAGGCAGTAATAACACTATTTTCTTACCGTTGTTAGAACAGATCTGACTTCATCTGGCCCAAGTGTTTCATAGTTGATGCCAGAACTGTAGTTGTACTAAAAACAAAAAAAATGTAGGAACAATTATACCAATATAACAACAAAACAGAAGCAATGTAGTTTGTAGGACGTGAAATAGCCACCTTATAGGCATCTGATGGGACACTGCCACTAAGTTCACCTGAAGAGTAAACAAACGTTTTGTGTATAAATGACCATGAGCATAAAATATCATACTCAAGTGAAATTGACAAAGTATTTACCATTTTTATGTTTTAGTGATTTGGATCTTCTTGGAGATGTCTGATTCTACAGAGTTTTTTTTAACAACAAATACAATTAAACACTATGAAAAGTTATTGTTGAAATACACAAACATAGAGAAGCCACAGTACCTTTTCTGGCTTCCTTTTCTTTGCTGTAGATAAATAAAAAAAAATGTAAATAAATAAAAGTCAAGTCAAGACAATTGAAAACATAAAATATTTACATACCACTTTATAATAACTACACCTTGATTAGCCCTAACAAAACATGAGCAAACACTTAATTCATAATGAACATATTTATTAAAAATTATTCAGGATTAGTACTTATAGGGTTGGGAATTAGGGTATTAATTAAGAAGTTACTAAACCTGAAACTTCAATAAAGTATTTGATCATGTTGAGATTTTTGAGACTTAAAAAATAAAGAGCAAGAATCCAATGAAAAGTGCTTTTAAATGTAGTTATGTATGAATCTTTGTAAATGTATCTTGTTTAGCGTAAATGTGTTTTCATGATGGTGTGCTGCAATTTTCACTTAGTAAATAAATAAATGAATTAAGTCTTTGTTCACGCTTTACTAAGACTAATTAAAGTGTAGTTGTTATGAAGTGTTACCAAGATTTAAACTTTACTCACATTTTTTCTCTGCTCCATAGGACCAATCATTGTCATTAAGGTCATCATTGTCCTCCTGATCGCTTTCTGATTTACTCATGGTGTTATTTGTGGCAAGCCTAGAAAACAGCATCATCAAATAAAATGCAAATCCAAGTGAATCTGTGAGGAGTATTTTGTGAAAGGCTGTACCTGCGGTTTGCTATTCGGCTGCTGTTCCGCCCCATGCCGAGACATTTCTCCAGGTGAGGAGCAAAACGAGATGCTGCGATCAATCTTTTGCAGTTGGGGCATTCACACTCTTTGTTTTTCCACTGATTATACACTTGACCGAATATGTCCACTCCGGGTTGGTCCACAATTTCTACAAAAAGATTATTAGTTACAAGTTTAATCTTAATTCATAACATTCTACAGCAGTTATACAGCTCGGGATTGTGACGTCACACCTCAACAAATTCCCAGATAGCTATTAAATCAGTATTTTAAAATGTACTATTACTAAAGCTACTGTGTATTAAAAGGTATTCAGACATCAAGGTGTGTTATTTTAAATGGATTACTGTATTTATTATTAACAGCATTTGTTCAATGGCTCTTGTGTCTACTGTCATATTCTTTTGGTTGATGCATCTCATTGGAGATTTTTCCTGCTGATTCGGGCTGTGCAAATAATGAGATTTTTATCTATTTAGAAGAACAGTTCTAAATTCAGAAAGTCAATGATCAGCTAGCCGCTTTAAATCGAGAGATTCACAGTCACTCCTCTATGTATGTGATTTGGAGCAGGGTTTGGGAATCAGAGAAATAAAATTGACTATTTATTTTGTCTGGAATGGTACTGATTAAAGTTTGTCTTATTTGTTTGTCTTATATGTTCAATAAAGTAAAGATTGAAGTCACATGTATTTGTTTTCAGTGATTGCCATATCGGCTCAACTGCAACTGAGAGCATTCAGTTTAAGATGGAAGTTTTGGGACAATTTAAAGTGTCAAATTGAGTTTTTAATAAAGCTGTAGCACAAACCGAATTCCTTCATGCTTTCCTGGTCCGTTTCATCCAGAAAGAAGTAGCCTTGTTTGACAGCACGATGCACCTCGAAACACAGGCCCAAACAGGCATCATCCACCAGCTCAGAGTAGATGTCATGCACCAACACCTATGAATAAAAACAATTACATAAAATGCTAAATATAAAGACATTATTTTGACAATAATTCACTCACCTCCAGCCTGGTGTTGTCTGGGCCTGACAGGGGCATATCCTCCATTTTCATTTGAAAATCTGGATGGGAAGTTTTGATTGCAAGATAATAAGTAGTTGCTCTGCAATATTAAAACAGAAAATGGTTAACTAGTACAAGCTCTAATAACACATTTTGAACTGCGATATAATGCCACAGAAAATATAAACTACTTTAATTCTAAAAGCAGGCTAATCCCAAAAAACCCTTCAGTAAAAGTACAATACTGTAACAAAAAAAAAACAACCAAAAAAAAAAAAACATGAGCTGCAATAAATAAATAGCAGAATGAAATACTCAGCTGTTAGTTGGTAGCAATGATGAGTCATTGAAGTAAGGAGTTACTTATTTAACCAACAACAGCTCAAATCTCATCTTCACATCTATAATTTTTTGAACGATAAGTCGATATTGGAACTATTGACTAGACCAGACTAGTACAGGTCTTAAAGGTTGGCAACTGCAAAAATAGCAAATTGCATTTTACTTACATTAAATTAAGTTATCAACAATTGAACAGCTTTCTTCATTCTGTTGCAGAAAGGAGAAAAAACAACAACAAATAAACATTTATTAATCAAATCTTCCTTACAAGACTATTTTATTGCTTTGACATTTTGGATGATTTGGATGATGATATTTTTTTCTTACTCAAAATAGCATGGTCTATATTTCACTGGTTTATATAGAATACTCATACTATATTTTCACCCCATTTATATATAATGTATGAAGTAAGTTAATTTTATGATTAAAGAGTGCATGCATTTTCAATGGTTTTGGATGAACGCTCTCTTATAATTATGATTAAATGCAATGAATGGATTTAGTATTGACATAATGTCACTTGGCACTGGTGGTCAATAAATGAATCAAGTGACTATGTTAACATGTACAGCACAAATCTGATCATTAATGCAATCTGATTTCTGGAGTTATCAGACTTGTGAATAGTCATGTAAACAATTACATCTGATGCGAGTAATCGATTTATTTCTGATCGTTTACTCCCGTGCAGGTTTTGACATAGAAAGTTACGCAAAAAATGGCTGATTTGGCAAAGACCATTATGAAAGAAAGCCTGTTAAAAATGTAACGTATTGATTAAATTAGCTTTTTATTATCAGATTTCTTCTGTGTATATAAACATACGAAAAAATCTGAATTTATTATCTGATTATTTTCCAAGTATCCGATTTTTACTGGCCATTGTACCCACTGCTTATTTACATGATATTTCAATAAACTGATAAATCCAGAAATCAGATAACAATCAGATTTTTTATGTGCACGTAGCAAAAAACAAATAATTGGGGATGAAACAATCATAAAACACGTTAGCTGTTTGTGATGCTAGCATGCTAACTAAAGCGCCAAAGCATGACATTTTCACGCGTGTCTAGCATCTCTTCATAACACTAGGGATGCAAATGTAATGCTTTATCTTAACTTAATGAAATGTGCAGTTTGTTCCTCTTACCCTGTCAAACCCATAGGTCACTGCAGCGCAACAGTGACAGCACCATCACACACCATTCACGGTAAGAAATGCGCTCTAGCAATGATTACGTCCTTCTTTCACTAAAGCCATTTTGTCACATTATAGGCATATTTATTATTGATATTATTTTATATATGATTACTGTCCTTCTGTCTGTTAAATAAATGCAAAAAGCGTTATAGTCGAGAAGGCCCAGACACAGACGAACCAATCACAGAAATGAAAACATCCTGATCCCGGCATAAAACTTCAAATTAAAAGCTCACACTTCCGTGTACTGATTTTATTATTCGATGTTCTTCAATGAAGAAATTATATCTGTATATTTCAATGTTATTCTTCATCAGTTTAATAGAAATACGTCCGTAAAATTAACCTACATTTACGCGCTTAATGATTTATTTGTCTCAAGGGTAGGAGTGACGCAGCCGTGCTTTTATTTTGAAGTTTCAATTAGTTGACGCAGTTGGATAGGATCATGGCTTGGATCCATTTGTAATATGTAAGCTTCATTGGACTTCATTTGAAAAGCATGTTCCTTTTAAAATAGATCGAGAGGACTCTATATAATCCGTCACTGGTCAAACCTTGAATTAGGGATACCACTGGTTTGCCTAAAATCTGAGTAAGGGTCTACATATTGTGAGACAAAGCTTTGGGGGTAGGCTACTCAAGACAATTAACTATAATAAACGTGGCTGCTTGAATTATAATGAAGGGATGGCAGCATACTTGCTTCATTGACGTTTTTGATAATGCTCACTGCTTTATAACATCTTTATAAATCATAAAAGGAATGTTTGAGTCAGCAGCATATCCACGGGTAAATAAGGGTCGCTGAGAGAAAAACTGGTTGGGAGAATAGATACATATAGTGTACTAAATGTAAAAGAAACAAATTACTTGTGTGGCTCTTCAAGATTTTTATTTGCCCAAATACTTAAACTACAAGGACGTAAGAACTCCCTCAGCTATAGAAAACATCAATTTTTTTGTCAAATCTTCTGCAGTACAAACTTGTAAAGCTTTGCTCTGAGATATTTCTATAAACTCACAAAATTAATGAAACAACAAAACAGGCAAATTAACCGTAAGCCAAAATTAAACACTTAACAAAACAATAAGCACTCAATACAAAAACATTATTTACAGTAATTACATCTGGCAATTCAGTTCCCTCTGTTCCTGATAATAGTATAAACTACAGCCATTTCCTCCCCTATGAAATGTTTACAAGTCCACGCTGGTTTTGTTTTGTCAAACTAAAAGAAAAAGAAAAAAGAAAAAACATTTTAACATTAATGCATAACAGTTACCATGTTTGTGTGCTGGAAAATGTATGTCACTTGAGTATTTAGACAGCACTGCGCAAAAACCTTTGGGGAAAGAAAAAAGTTACATTCATGGTGTTGGTAGGACGCCCCATAGAATTACAGACATGCATGCTGTGGTCACATTATAATGTGCAACAGCACAACAGCACGCACAAAGCAAAGACACACATCCCCTCAAATATGTACAGATCTGTGCTAACATGCACAAAAATTCACACAATTTACAATAAGTGCACGCCTTTTGGATAAAAATCCAACAAAAGACATTTGGATTACAGTCGCTTCCATTAAAAGCTCAAACAAACCAAATGAAAGTGATTCAATTTAGCATCCACAAATGATTTCAGACAAAACAAAGTAAAACTAGTCAAACAAACAGCACATGAAAATGACAATGTACAAGCCAACAAATGTACAATAAAAATACAAAATAAAACATTGTGTCTTGTAGATGCAGTATATGGAACAGTTTTAGGCCCAAAATTAAATTTGACGCTTGAATCCAAAGTTTCATGTGCAATGGACTGAGCAGTGTCTATATTAAGTATTCTGTCAACTCTTTATTGTTAGAAGCCAAAAATATTTTATAGGTGAATTACAAAGGACCATACTTTCATAAAAAGGCACAACATTGAAGTAGGGTAAATTAGATGGCACCTCCAAATTTAAATAGCTCAAAAAAAGCAGCTTTTCTCATGTTGACCTTTGCAGCTGTTTTTGTTGTAATGATTCAAAACAAGATATGAGTCAGAGTGCGGTGAATACTTTATACAGACACTGTAAATGAAATGAGAAAACACATTTTGAATATTTCCAGCAACAGAAAAAACATTCATAATGGCTTGATTTTTTTCCTGAAAAATACCACCGTTATATAAACCAAGATAAAATCTACAATATCATAAAAGTATAACGGCAAAGATTTGAAAAAAAAAAACAAAAAAAAGGAAACATTCTGAAGAGTGCAATTTTTTAGTTCCCCGTGCGCCCTCCCTCCCTAAAGTGATCTTTGGCTTCATGAAGCCTGTTCACAACTCACGTCTCGTGTCTAACTCTTTATCAGAATAAGAAAATAAAACAGGGCAATAACTGACCCAAACATTAAAACTCTAATTTTTACAACCGAACCATTAAGCTGAGGTTGGAACGTGGACTGTTTCTGCATCGCCAAACCAGTGGGATGCTTCATCTAGTACAGTCTGTGGCCCGTGACGTCACATCTGAAGGTTAGCAAACTGGACCGAGCAGTCTCCTTCGATGAAAACTACAGCGACAATGAGTGAATGAGTGAATGTGTACGAGAGACAGGTGAAGGGCGCCCTCTGATGGCAGGAGGAGTGCAGGGTTGGCACAGTGGCAGAGCTCCCTGGACTCTTGGCTCAGCTCAGCTCAGTTCGTGTGAGACTCTGTGGTTCTGTTTCAGTCCGAGTCGGAGTCTGATGAACCTGAGCCAGACTCACTGCTGCTGTCCTCCGACTTGTTCTCTTTGTCCTCCGCTTCGTCGTCATCGTCGTCGCTGTCGTCATCCTCGTCGTCATCGTCGTCCTCTTCGCCATCCTCCCTCTGAATAGTGACACACACATCTGTTTAGCACTGGCAGGTCTCAGTATTTTCAACTTTTCATAGTCAAGAAGGAAGACTCTTGCCTTTAAAAAGCATGGCACTGTAATTGTAGCAGTAAAAAGCAGAGGCAACAAGACCATGATGCTTTTGTAATAACACAGTGCTTGCAACAAAGCCCCAATTATAAAATTTATAGAATAAGTTGCATTTTAACACTCAGGCCACCACAATCTCTCAGTAAAAATAGTAACCGCTGCAATTGATCTCAGCCAGATTCTGCAAAGCCTCCTTACACTTACATCATCGTCATCGTCATCATCGTCGTCATCTTCACTGGAGGAGTCTGCGTCAGAGGAGCCCTTCTGATCATCGTCATCGTCATCATCATCATCCTCGTCTTCAGACTCCTTAAATAAAAGGCAGGTTAAATTGAAGCTAGAGAAAAGTATACTAACTGACAAACAACTGGCACTGTACTCACAGATTTCTTTGATTTGGCTTTGGGTCCACCAGGTTTTGCTGAAGTTTTGCGTTTCTATAATGTAAGAAATCCAGACATTAAGTTAAAAATGTAGAATTGTAATTATTATATACTACATTTTGAAGAACATGTTGTAAAAGCAGCACTTCGTGACAAAATTAGACAACTGCGCATTTTCTTCGGCCAATAATAAAGCATTTTGTATTTCATCAACCCAGAAGTAAGAGCCGAAAGCAGCGCTCGGATTGGCTGTGCTTGCTCCCTAGTTTCACTTTGCCATCTGAAAAAATTCTTATATGCGCTTGATTGATTGAATATATGCATGAGAATATTAATAAACCCTAAGTGCCAAAGGGTTTGTGAGAGCGAAGAACTAGAATCCTAATTTTACAGTTAAAAATGGCTACCCTAGCTTTAACGCATGCTCTTCAAAATTAAGTTATAGAATTAGCTACTGGCAATTACCTGTGAGTTGTATTCTCTGTATGTATTTCTTTCCTGTGATGACAAGCTCTGTGAAAAAAACAACAGCAAAATGAAGTATATTGCATTCTGTTGAGGCAGGAATAGTACTTAAAAATGCATATCATAGTTTTTGCAATTGGAGGATTACAGAAAGTCTTACCGCTAGCCATTGTTCAAGCAGGACCTTGTACTGTTTCTGCTTCTCTTCTGCTATCTTTTTGTAGCGGTCTTTATCTTTCTGAGGTAACCTTTGCCAGCGGCTACCAATCTCAGTCATCCTCTCTTTCATTGGGAGGTGATTCAACTCTCCATTGGAAAGCATTTCCTGAGAAAACTTTTGATAGCCATTTCTGAAAGACAAACAAAAAACAAGTCACAAAGCTGATATTTTACACTGCTATAAAACAACTACAATCACCGCAGCACAGAGGGACTTACGATGGGGGCTTCTTGGGTTCACCCTCAAACTTCATCTTTTTCCCTGAGGCGATGGCAGCTGCAGTCGGAGAACGCATTTCACAAAGGTCTCTCTGTGAAGGACAGCGCAATTTAGGAATATACTAATTTACAGCAGACTCTACACAACAAACTATATTGCACTGGTCTACATGATCTAACCTCGTATCTTTTCTGGTCCTCTGCTGCTTTTTTGATCCACATTATCTTCTCCTTTTTCTCCATCGTGCTCCAAGTTGCTTCCATGGCTTTTTGTGCTTTCGGCCGGTCATTCTGTAAGCGAGGATACAACTTAAAAAGTGCTTTCATCATTCCTGCTGTCGCTATAAAACTGCTCTGTGCTGTAAAATCCAGTTTGTAAAGTCATTGTGCAATATTTAGCTCACTTGTAAAATAATATATGGCCATAAATAAAACACAATATCCTAAATATTCATTATTTATATTATTCTAAATAAATCAAATTTTGTGAGGGTAGTATAATTTTATGTAAAGTTAAAATGTAAATTCTGTTTTTACTGAGAGTTTAGCTGTTAAAAAGACAGCTTTATGGTATTTTGTTCTAACAGAAATACTGATTGAAAATTTGTTTATTTTTGATAACCCTTGTTCTTCTGCTGGTTGGCTGTATGTCTGTAACGAAAATAATTTCTCCTTGGGATGAATAAAAGTAATTCTGATGAAGAAAACGGTATATACCTTGAACCTGGCAAGATAGTCTCCAATGACGCTCTGCTGCCAGATGTCCTGAGCAGTTTTGGGTGGATCTGGGAGACGGCTGCGATCCACGTTCTTTTCTTTTTCAGACTCTGCTTTCAGAACGGCTTCTAAGCGTTTATATTTCTCCTGAAACAAGAACAACGCTGAATGTGACTAAAATAACAATCTAATTAAGAGACGTATTAACTTTGCACTGATAAATTACCTTCTTTTTATCGGGCAGTTCATTCCACATTCGTGCCAAGAGCCTTGTAAGCTCACTGTCCGAGAGATCAGGTCTTTCCTGCTGCAGTTTTGGACGTTTCTCTTCAGAAAAGATGAACATGGCTGAAATCGGCCTTTTGGGCTTCTCAGCATTGACCTAAAGGTTACAGAAAATATAATTTAGTGAAATTAAAAACATTACAATCAAATTGGCAATTTCAAACTCTAAAAGTGCCCACCTTTGCCTTGCTTTTCTTTTTAGACGCTGGGCTGCTGGCTCCAGTGCCTCTCCTTACTCCAACTTTTTCTTCACCCAAGACTCGCTGTTGTTCCTGCTCAGGCAACGACTATAGAAAAACAAGTTCATTATGAGTATGTAAGAAATAAACTAAATGACAGGTAAGCACACACACACGGGACCTACACTTAGAAACCGGTGCATCTCAATTTCATATTCCTTCTTCCTCTGTTCACATCTCTTCTGGTAGGCGTCTTTCTCAGCCTGTTTGAGCATTTTCCACCGCTGGCTGCACATCACCATGCGCTCGGTGCTTGGAACATCCTTCATGCTGGACATAAGCTCTGCACAAAACATGGAGTACCCATTTCTGAAAGCAAAAAACAAAACAGTTTTTCAAACATACAATAAAACAAAAAAATAGTTTGTCACACGTCTCGTAAATATTACTCACGGTGGTGGTTTGTCAGGCCGACCATCAGATTTGTCTTTCAAATGGCGTTCAGCTTTTGTCAGAGTCGACTTAACAATATCTTCCTGGGTCATATTTAACTCTGGGTGCTGCTGAATGTACTCACGCATTATCTCCTAAAACCAGTAATTAATCAAATATAATTTATTGTGACGATTTATTACAAATATTTCGTAGCATAAACTTGTTGCACACCTCATATTGTTTGTACTGTTCCAGAGACTTTGCAATCCATTTTAGCCTTTTTTTGTCAGGCAACTGTGTCCACTGTTTGCCCAGGCTGTCTTTAATGTCTTTGGTGGTTGCCTGAAAGAAATATTGATTTTATTTAGTAATTGCAGAGTAACAATAACATAATCTGAATCTGAAAATTCTTACATCTGGGTGTGTCTTGAGGAAAGCCTTTTTTTCATGGTTGTACCAGAGTTGTTGAGGCGTCTTGGGCTTTTCTGGGACATTTGAAGCCTTCTTTGTCATGTTTTCCATCAGATCTGGATGCTCTTCCCTGAACAATAATACAATGCAATGTTAACAGATTTGCAAATGCAGAGTATAGATTTCTTTGCCTTGCTTAGAGAACACACCTGAACCTCATCATGCTTTGTACAAACATTTCTTTGTCCCTCACAAAGTCGTCAACATATTTTTTCTGCAGAAAACCAAAACATAAAATCAATCTAATATCATTCTAACCGCAATAATGATATTACTTTGGGTCATACCTTCTTTTTGTCTGGAAGTTCCCTGTATTTCTTGGAGAGAATCTTTGTCAAATCGAGGTTACTCATTTCAGGGTGCAACTTTGCATACTTGGCCCTCTTCTCCATGAAGAAGCGGAAGTATGGCGTTAAAGGCTTTTTAGGAAAATCTGGATGTTTCTGTTGATTAAAGAACATATTACTTTTTAAATGTCTTAGTAAAGAAGCTTATGAAGGCAAAACCATATGATTTACCTTCAATTTCTTGCCCTTATAGGGATTCTTTATGTAATCTTGAGCATCAATGATTAGCTCTGTTAAGGTCCTGAATTTACGGATCTAAAAAAAAAAAAAGAGAACATTTAAAAATATGATTATAGAATTTGACTGAATTTAAAGGGTGACTGACCTCTTTAGAAACCTCCAGCCACTTCAGTCTGCACATATCTGCAGTGTAGGTGTTGAAAGCAACCTTCTGCCAGTCGAGATGGGACTCCGATGTTTTGTACTTGGTTAGGTCCTTCTGGGGAAGTGCTACTTTCATTGCTTCAAGAAGTTTTAGGAGGTCCTCCTGTCCCCACACTGACACACAGAAACCACAGATGATTCACAAAAATATTAAATCTATACAGTTGCTAAAAATAGTAAATTATATATTTCTAAATTGAAAATGTAATTGTGCATAATCTATTGAAGTAGTAGGTTTACTTAAAAATTTCACAAGTTTTTCCTTTTTGCCCAAAACTTGAGTCGAACCTTGGTCCTGTGCGGCGGCCTCCATATCTCCATTCATTTGTTTGTGTACAATTTATATCTGCAAAACAAGAACATATGATCAGCCATTCCCAAGGTCTGCAACACTGCAGCCAGCCCAAATCAATCCAAAGATCCCATGGGACCCCCAATCATAATCCACACTTGATATAAATTAATGTTATATTTTTCACTTCAAATTTAACATACAAATACTTTATTAGAAAATCTACTGTAATTTTCTATAATTTTCTATTATGTTGATTTCAAACTCAATTTTCTTGTGCTTGTGAACAACCTTTGGGGGCCCCCTATGCAGTGCCCCCAGACCCTACTTTGGGAACCACTTCATGAGTGAAACAATAAAATGTATTTGCTACCGTTCAACTTCAACCATGTTTTTCAATTAGCCTAAAGTTATCTTAAAACACACAAAAGGTTTATACTCTTTTATTAAAACCTATTCATTTTTTGTAAAAACTTTTGTTAATTTTTTTTTTAAAGTCTGTTTCGTTTAAAAAGTGTGGTTTGATTGATCTCTGGTGAAAAGTGTGCGCTGGACCTAGATTCTAAATGCGCTTGGACATAATGGTTTATGTTCATTACACCGCCCCTTAAACGTTTACGCTACATGGTGAGACATAGGCTATTGCTTGTGACGGCTTCAAATCTCAAATAACACTGCAGAGAGCTTCAACTAGCTCCACTTGCTACGACTACGAAGAGTGCGCGTCGAGCAAATAAAAAAAAGACGTGCCATCAGGAATTTGGCGCATTAGCACTACTCTTATTGCACAATATAAGTATCGTGGACGTGGAACAGCGACCATTTTCTCGCTCGGTCCGCGCGGTAATGGAGGATTTCGAGCCGCAGCGGAGGTGGGGAGGATCCACGGAAAGAGGAAGCGCTTGGTGCGTGGACGGACAGGCAGCTGTAGGCGACCAGCTGACCACGGACGGACGGGGGGGATCTGCTTAGCTCTCCGACGGAGTGAGAGATGGAGGATGGGAGCACTGCAGCCAAATGCGCCACTCACTACGCTCGGCGAAGGGGCCTCATCACCGCCACACGCCAATCTAGCTCCGCCATGCCAAACCGTGTGCGCTCTTTGTGCGTAAAATCCACTCCCGCGCGATGAAATTTAGAGATAATCGAGTATTTTGTCAACCTACGACGAGCTTGTGCCATTTTATTCGAGAATTTGGCTTTTCAGAGCGTTGCGAGCATTTGCTGGTGCATTCTTCAACGAGGCGTATCCGAGTTGTGATCCGATGATGGCGGATGCTTGTTGTTCGCGGTGTCCTTGATGGCCCCAGCGCACCATGGTGTCTCTCCCGCATGACCCGTCGACACAAACAACCGTCGAATATCGCCATTTTACTCAGCTTTCTTTGTCAGAATCGACCAAACTATGTGATTGGACCTATAGCAAAGCTATTTAACGATCATTTTCAAAGATTTGCTGAACATATGGCTCGAAAGTGTAGCAGACAGATGCACTTTTTATACTATAAATTATGATTGTTTAATGTAAGCAACATGGGTTAAAACACAAATTTAACACTAACAAGGTCGTTTAAGTATGTTGCTGCAAATAAAACGCGTTATTTAAAGTAAAATTACGCGTGGAAACATGTTCGAGCTTTGCCCGAAATAGAGTCACGATGGACGGCTAGAGAACCAGGAGGCAATGGGGGAGGCAAAAAGGGAGAAAACACGACAGAAAACCTACTAAAATCATTCAAATGTTGTAGATAATACATCTAAAGCCTTCATACAAACCAGAACACAGAAAAATCCACTAGAAGGATAGAAAAACACAGTGGAGAAACGCGTATCCGCGGCTGAGTGGCTTCACTGGCGCGACAAACAGCCCCAGTCCGCCATGCTTCAGCTCTGCTAGAAGGAGACCTACCGTGCCAAGGTCCAATGGCGCACTGCAAACTGAGAAAACCGTGCCTCAACCTAAAGCCGGGGCGTTTCAGACAGACACCCCTCGGTCCAAAAGCGCGTAAGGGGACAGCAGCGGCAGCAGGAAGGCGGGTTCTTGTCGGTCCTCCGGTCCTCCGCGCTGGTTCTTCTGGGCTAGAGAGAGCTAGGGGGTGAGAGAGGGCGAGCCTATGCGCGGTGAGATATTAAACCGAGATCCCTGATGGCAGCCTGACCGAGCGAGGCGGCTGGTTGTTCCGCCTGCAGCCGCATGGAGGTCTCGGCGCGGAAAACACCACGAGTTTCCACACGTAAACAACCCACAAACCGCACGAATTACCGAGTTTCGCTTATGAAAATGAACATAGCAGATGGCAATATTTCCTCAAAATGAACGCGTTTACCACCCGATGTCTTGTTCAGTTTTGTGCCCGCGCTAGAGGACATGAATTCCGGCTATGGCGACCATGCGCTCCCCTGCACCGCGGTTGTCTTTTCTTCGAAAATGCAAAGCGGGAAATGCTTTCGCACAAAAACAAACACGACTTACTGTAAATTTTGGCGCTTTTTCGGTTGTATGTTGTTTTGTTTATCGCTCGTTCTCGTTTCTTTTGTGTTATGAAACCCGAGTGAGCGGCGGTAGTGGCTGTTCTTCTACCTGTCTCTTCGGCTCTCGCTCCGGCGTCGTTGTGGAGGAAGAAGGGGAGGGTTGAACGATAGCCAGCACTGCGCCGTCCCGTCCGTCCTCAGCTCCAGTCCCCGCAGAGATGCTCCCTTTCCCCCCCGCCTCCATCTCCTCTCCTCGTCGTCTCTCCCTCCACTCAACGCGCACCAGCTCCTCTCTCTCCAGCCAACCATTTCGCTACGCCGAGGAGCCATGATCCACACTTTTTCCGATGCGCCAGCAGCAGCAGTGTCGCGCCTTTCCGTTCCTTTCCCGACCATCGCAGCCGCTGCCCGCGAACATTTCGGCTTCACGTTATATTTCAAACCTTTGACTACAAGAGAAGCTTTATACTTGATATACATTTAATAGGCAAATAGCAAAAGTATCTAAGAACGCTGGTTTTAAAGAAGCACTTTTACGCACAGCATCGCCAGCCCTGTACAAGTTTATAACCAAGTGCAATGGCTTAGATCAGTGCCTACCGAGATTGCTAAGCTTCTTTTGGCATTTAGTGTGCGCTCGTTTGGTGATTTGGTTTGACAGCTTCATTTTTTTGGCCCTCCTGCTGCATGTTATTTCTTTTCAACTCCACCTTGTGTGTGTTTGTGGGCGGATACCTCAGCTGCCCAATCCTGTCCGTCCAATCCAGAGAAAACAAATGACTTTCAGGCACAGGGCCTTGTTGAGCTGCGCCGCCTTCTGTTTCTCTAGGAAATTTGGCGATCGTTTACAATACAAAGGGTAAAATAATTACTTTATGATACAATCTTGGTTCTCACACAGTAATATATCCTATCCCATTTGTAATGACAGGAATACCCCCCATTAATTACCAGCTAAATAATTTTATATACATATATATTTTATGTCAGTGCAACAGGTTACTGTAATATGTTATATACTTTATTGAAATGTTTGAGGTGAATTATACAAATCTGTTTTGTCAAATGCCAAAGATACCAAATAATATGAATAAAGATTTTATAAGTTATAATTTTTATTGTTATAGTTTTGTTTCTATCTAATTAATGAATGAATACTTAAATTACACAAACTTGCAAATTTAAATTTTAGTTACTGTTGGACAGATTGCATTTTGCCTCCACATGCTGAATTTCCTGATTAAATCTTACGACATCATCACATCAGAGTGCTTTATTTTATTTTAGAAAAATATGATATTTGTATCAACGATATTTTCAAAGTTTAATACTCACCCTATTATTAAACAGCAAATAGAAATGATTGACAGGGCTCCTTTAAAGCTTTCCACCGATCAAGAAGCTGAAATGTACGCGATGTTCCTGAATGCAGCATGCCGCTGACTGGCAGAACCACGTCCCTCCTTGGCCCTCCTCTTTGGATAAACTCAATATTAGAGAACTGCAAGTGCTATTACTTGAGCTTGAAACAACACAGAACACATTTATAGACTTTTATTGTAATAAAATGTAAATCTTAAGCATGTACAGTGTCCATAAGCGCACAAATAGCAATAAAATGTAATGCTCTTCATAATCATAACCTTTCTCCCTCAATCTACAACTATCTCACTAAAGCACCCAAGAAGACCTACTGACAATAATAAAACATAGCTAAAACTAATATATGAGAAGGTTAATCATAACATAATAGCTCACCACAATTCAAAGATTCAACAAAACTCAATTTGATATGTTGGTATAGTGTTGTAAAACAATATGTATAAATATTGTGCCAACTATAAATTCAAAATACATTCCTATATAAATATCAAAATTTTGCATAACAAAGAGGTCAGTTGTGTACAATGTTGAAATGCCCAATGGCAACAAATACCAATCATCAAAAAGTTCTACTTCCATTTTTTAAAAAGACTAATATTACCCTCAAAAATGAAATATACAAATGGCTTTTAAAACTAATCAAATTTTACATTCAGTTGTTGAAACAATCCCCTTTAATTGCCCTTTATAATAAATATAATTGTAATTGTGCTTAAGTAATTGCTAGGTTCATTTTATGGCAGAGGAGCCTCGTAATACACATCTTCTCCAACGTCTTCCTCAAACTTCACTTTGGCGTCATCTGCATCCAACTGTTGAAAAAACAACAAATATATTGCACAGTTAATAATACAGTTGTAAGAAAATTATTTAAACCCTTTCTGATTTTGTTAAACTTGGGAAACATGGACACAAGGTGGACATTTAACAGTAGGTATAATTATGAGTAGGGCTGCACAATTCTGACCATTGTTGGGATTGCGATTAGATTTGCAATTTATGTTTTAATAAATAGGATTGTGTTCAAAGTTCACATTTTAAATACATCCAGGAGAATTGACGGAAAGACTGAAATAGGCCTTTGAACTGACAAAGGACGTGGTTTGTTAACTGAGTCTTTTCAAAGTGCGATTTCGATTAGATTATGATTAATCTTGCAACCTTACTTGTGAGTGTTTATAAAATGTGTGAGCATGTGTTTGTATTTGTGAGTGTATTTGGACAATATTCATGGAGACTTAATGCCCTTCTGTGTAACATTCACGGCACAGCTATAACATCTCCATGGAGACAAGCAAGTGATAGATCCCGCACCAGAGAAGTCGCATAGTTCACCTTTAAATTTGACTGATAGTACTTACACATTTCATCTCGAGCTCAGTGAAGACGGTGCCGGTCATGAGCATACGCAGCGGGATCGTGAGCAGCAGCACAAAAGGCAGAGCCAGAGAGAAGTTACTCATCTTCACCACCCACAGAATGGCCAAACAGATGACCTGAATCAAGGTGAAGAGGTGCATGCGCAATGTGGACACCTGCACACACAAAAATAGTCAATATTAGCTGTTCAAAATGTTTACTGCCCTTGCCAAGCTTGCCACTGAGCTCAAAGTTTTAGTTTCTTATTTTACTGAACTCAAAATACTGATAATAAATATTCAATCATGCACTGTACCTTATATAAACAATAAATACATTCAAAATGTATAACGGTCTACATATATATGTACTTTAAAATAGCCAAAATTATTAATAAATGATAATTGATTTTACGAGTATCCTAAAAAGTTTACCCTGGTGGCGTAGGCGTCGGAGGGGTGGTACTTCTTTGGTGTAATGAGCAGAAGCATCCTGTCCCACATCTGGACTCCGCTCAGAGACGTGATTCCCATGTAAAGGAAGATCCCAAACAGAGCTGTCATGGGAATCATCTTCAGAAGTGGCTCCATGTAAATCGAAACACCTGCAGGTCACAAAATACAAATCATTATCAGTCTAAATTTAGGTGGGGTTTTTTTTGACTGCTTTTGGGAAGAAAAAGAAGAAAAAGAAAGAAAAAGAGCAAGTATAAATATGAAAATATAAATAAGCATAAATAATAATAATAATAATAATAATAATAATAATAATAATAATAATAATAAATAGACTCTTGTCTTTGTCAGTCAACCACACGGCACCTGTGACTTCCACTCTTAGTTTACCACCAAGAGTGTGAGGGTTGAATGAAGTATGGATAGTAAAGCAACTTTACATTCTGTATATAGTCTATCTTAGTCTATTTTATTCTTAATTTTATGCATGCCTTTTTATATATTTTTTATATTTTATCCTTTGCTTTATGTTGCACCTACGCCGAAGCAAGTTCCTACGTTTGTGAATTTCACTGACAATGGCAATAAACAATTTCTGATTCTGATTCTGATTCTTTGAGTGAAAATAATGATATAAACTGAAGGCAATAAATGCGGTATTAAAGCAGGGAAATACAAAGACTAAGGTTTTTATATACAATATTATATTACTGTGTGCTTTGCCTCACTATGGAACATAAAAATACTTTAAAATTGGATGCTAAAATTTACAATGTAACATTTACTCCAACTCATGAGCCGTAATCTTTCGTCTACCACTTGATGGCAGCACTTACCAACCAGCAAGGCCACAAAAATGCCACTGATCCTTTGCTCCACCACTTTTTCAATCTCAGGTTTGGGCCCCTTGGACATGACTGTGAGGGCGTTGGCGTGGGTAACGGACCGCACCGTGGCGGCGCTCAGCCAGGGCACCCCGAAAAGAGAGGAGAGGCCCCCCATGACGACCAGGATAAGCAGGTCAAAGTGGAAACCAGAACCCTTCAGCATCTTTCTCTCAGGTTTGCTCACAATCAGACTGAAACAGAGAATCAAAATGTACAATACACAAAAATAAGTACGGTTTAACGTTAAAACATTAATACAAAATAAATGCAACAACAAAAAACAGGATAAGATAATAAAGATATTTAATTTAGATATCTGTATACTTAATATACTTAATCCAAACGTTTTGTATTACAGGTGCAATAAATAAAAACACCTGTAATTAAAGAATTAAGAATATATACAACACAAACAGATATGTTTATTTGTCACACTCTGGAACATTCTAGCCAACATCTCCATGGAGATAAGCAGGGGACAGTCCCAAAGTTATATAATGCACCTTAAATTAACAATGTGCACCACTGCTTCATTTTCTGCTTTGTTTGCATACAATGTTATGATATAATGCTGACTTAATTTGGTTCTTATTTGTCCTGAAATGTCACATCTCACTTCAATAAGTTATTCATATTTTTTAGAATAAAATATGATATCAAGAAGTACAACACTTTATCTTTTGGAAAAATGGATTTGGGCATTAAAAGCAAATAGTTTTTCTCACGTTGTAATCTGGGACTCGAGGAAGATGAGGATGAAGACGAGAAGCGCAGGGACACAGCAGGCGCCCATCATCCAGACTGGGAAGGGTTTTTTCTCCCCCATCGGGCTTATGAACCAGCCCCTCACACTGGGGTTGGTCACCTCCACTCCTTTAGGCACCACCAGTTTCTACAAGACGACACAAAAATGTTTTACAGTGGGCAAAGATTCAATACAAGACACGGTTAGTGAAAATAAGAAGAGAGCATACTGTAAACATAAGTCCCATTTTACATTTTTTTTAATTCTTTGAATGTAAATCTATCCATCAGGGACAGTGCACATTAGGGTAACCAGTTTCGAAACTAGATACCCATTTGAGCAAGTATCGATACGAAAATAAATGACAAAGACGGGACAATATTGGACATTTCCAGGACAGTTTTCGAATGACCTTGAGCTTTATCTGAACTGCTATAAAACCACACGGTAAAATACAGGAAGTACCATTATTTTCTGTCATTCTATTCTTATTAGGTATTCTGTGGTCTAAATAAAGAGCATTTTTTATTATAAATTTGATATCAAATCGGTAGTCATTGCTGGTGTCAAGTATATACTTTTTAGAATCAAAATCGAGTTTTATATTACTGAAAATTAACCCAATGTAAAAGTTACCCGAAAAGCAGTAAACTGTGACTAATGTATACAATTATACCCTTCTTTGCTAATCACATACAGTATTGTTTTATTTATCTTTTATTTGTTTTTTTTTTTGCAGTGTATACCTGGGTGTAAGCATCTTCAATGTTGATATCCACAAAAATCATGAAGAAAATGGCAATTGGCACACCAAAGTCTCCAATCAAACGACGAATCTAGAGAATAGTCAAGAAAATAATTTATAAACAACACCGACACAATCAGTTTGTTAACAGGTGTTCAGGGGTGTCAAGAATAAACTGATAAAGTGAATAAAATTTTTATGATATGGATGTTAGTGTACAAAAATATATAATATGTCAACTTTTTTTTATTTCAAGCACCTAGAATTAGAAAATAACCTACTGGTCCCGGCAGGTAGGGGCCGTTCTTGAACATCCGGAGGAAATATGCGATGAAGAAGCAGCCGAACATGAGGCACATGGAGAGCAGGGCGGTGTTGGGGTACGCTCGCTCTTGTTCCTTCTCTATGTAGGTTACGTTACCGTCAGGGCCAACCTCGGTGTGTTTATGGATGATCGGGTGAAACGGGTTCTCTGATGAATCATTCAAGCGGTCGTAGTTCAGAATCAGAGGGTGGGTTTTGAAAATCTAAAATGGAAAAGTTGTTTAAATTAGTAAAAAGGCACCAGAAAGCTGACGGTGTTGAGTAGATAGTATAACAAGTGCATAATTATCACATAAAAACCTGGTTAAATGGATTATATAATGGTTATATATGAAATGAAATGAAAATAAACAACTTACTCAGAGTATAACATATATAAAAGATAATTAAAGTGCTCATTAGTGCGTATAGTAAAGTAAAATTATTTCACACAGCTTTTGATACAAAAAAGTGTGTATGAATTAGTGATGGGCAAATTGATATCAAAACAGTGACATTTTGAGACAGACAAGGTATTAAAAAGTATGTATTTTCAAGCTAAAATGTCAAAAAAAAGAAAAAAAGAGTTTTGAAATACATCATTTATATTTTAGTCCATCTGTACATGGACTAAAATGGACATGTACATCTGCGCTTTGGGTGCATATTAGGTGGAAAAGCGCTCTATAAATAAAAATTATTATTCTTCTTCTTCTACATATATTTAATTGTAAGATAAGGTATGGTATAGGTGGTGTGAAAGTAATGATAGCCTCTATATAGCCATAATAATAATAATAATAATAATAATAATACATCAAACTTGTATAGCGCTTTTTTGGACACTCAAAGACGCTTTATATAAACAGACAAAACAACATAAATTTACACAAAAGCCAGTTTGAACAGGTGGGTCAAACACAAATGGTAAAACAAAAAGTTTGAAATCGGTATCGGATAGATTGTGATTTCTGCCATACACTTTGATTTACTGGACAGCAAGCAGAACAGACTCCATTTTAAACTTCTGTCTGACTGTTTACATCAGCGCTTCAGTACGCTACTCGACATGAACTGCTGCTAAAGTAAAATGAAACATAACCAAAATAACCACCTTGCCGAGCTTAGCGAAGGTCTCGTAGATGAAGATGAGTGAGATAAGGATGGAGAAGATTTCCTGAGTGAAGCGTGAGATGAATTTGACCAGAAAACTGCCCTCCACTGCCACAATGACGATCACTATGACGATGAGCCACATGCCCACCCAGATACGTCCCACCAGGTACTCAAGGTCACTGGCCTTGCAGAACTGTGACGGACAGAATGAATGAATGAATGACAAATGAGGAGGATGATGAAGAATGATTATAGTTGTAGCAGTACAAAGGGCGGGAGTAGTTGTTATTATTATTAGTAGACATTGTTGTGCATGAAGTTGTTGTAAATATAGTTAATAATAGTTGATCTAGGTAGGAAATTTTAAAACAGTGGTTCAAGTAGTTGTAGTTAAGTAGTAGTAGTAATCATTTCTGTTGTACTCAGTAATTGGAAAATAGTTTGAAGTTACAGCAGCAGTTGAAGTAGTTGTATAAGTAGAAGTAGTAGTATTGGTAGCAGCATTAGTAGTAGTAGTAGTAGTGGGAGTAGGAGTAGGAGAAGAAGAAGTAGTAGTAGTAGTAATAGTTGTTACAGTAGTAGTAGTAGTAGTAGTAGTAGTAGTAATAGAAGCAGTAGTAGTAGTAGTAGTAGTAGTAGTAGTAATTGTAGTAATAGTTGTTAGTAGTAGTATTAGTAGTAATAATAGTAGTTATAGAAGTATTATTATTAGAGGTACTAAGAGGTGGTAATAGTTATTGTTGTGCATGAAGTAGTAGTAAATGTAGTAGAACGGTAATTGTTGACATAGTAACATGTCTAACTGTAGTTGAAGTAAATTATTACTACTACTTTAATTACTTTTCTAATCGATTAACCTAGAGAAGTAGTGATTGGAGTATAGTTAGAAGTAGTAGTAGTAGTAGTAGAAGCAATTGTTTTGTCTGTATAAGCAGTTGATTGATGTGACTGAAGTAGAAATTGTTGTAGCAGTAGTAATAGTAGCGTTAGTATTAGTCAGAAGTCAGACGTAGTATAGTCTAGTATAGTCTAAACTAAACCTACAGCATAAAAGGCCTCTTCAAACAAAAGCAGGGGTCCAGAGAATCCAATGACGAGAACAGGTTGTGCAGCGATGATGCAGAAGATGACGCCTTGGACACAAGTCGAGACCATGAGCTCCGACACACCCATCCATTTCTCGGTTTTATCAGCTGGATACAAAAAGAAAGTTAGAAAAGATTTATCACTCTGGAACTTGTTCAATACAAGTAGTGTCTTACTAGTGACATCTGCATCAATCAATAACAACTTTTTCCCTCAAGCTAAGACGTTACTATGATTATATAACTATTATTATTATTATTTGTTTTTTGGATTGGGATGGTGCATGCTAATGAATTTATAAGAAAGGCCTGACGAATCTTTATTCAATTAACTAAAATTATTGTGTCTGTATAGCATTATTCTAATTCACTTCAAAAAAGAAAAAGAAATGTATTCCTTTTAATGCCAAATAGTTACAATTTTCAAAGATATGACGTATAGTAAATTATTCATTTAACACTCATGTATATGGCGAAACATAATCAGGCCACTAGAAAAGGAGAAAATCTTGACACTAAATAACTATGCATATTTAAGTGAGCAGTAGTTTGTGAGGATGAATTCAGAATACAGCATGTCCCTGAAGGGTAACACACAGAAATGAATCAAACTTTTTACCCAGAAGTCCTCCAAAGGTGATGGCTGGGGACAGAGCGGCGAAGTAGATGAAGATGATGGCGGCGAGCACTTGAGGGCTGAATCCGTCGATGTAGTCGCTGAGGTAATGGCGATAGCGACGCTTTATGTCCCTGAACATCCCACCAAAGGGGTATCCTGTACGAGCCAGAGGGTCCTCCCGCGGGGGCTCTGGGGCCTTGCCAGCTACAGAAAAAAAATATATATAGAGAGAATTGTTTGATTTATCTATCTGTTTCTTTCTCTATCCATCCATCTATAAAGCTTGGAGTTTTACCATGTGATGACACTGTATTTGAAGATAATGTAATTTGTACTTTTCTTAGGATGAAAGTGCATTTAGTTAATTTTGTCTACACTACAGATGTTCCTTTATTCCAAGAAATGTTGTAATGTCACAAAAAGAACATTGATTTGTGACACCATTGTGACTGTACTGTATAAAAATCCATCTTTACCTGGAAAAGTCAAGAGAAAGATCTGTCTATTGTCTAATATCTGCGTGTGAGTGATAGTTCTGAGTCCAATCTTCTTCCTGGTCATGTGTTGTAATGCAAGAGATACCAACCTTTGTCTCCAAAAGCCAGACGGTTGTCGATTGGGCGCAGTCGGTCACGCAGCATTTTGTTCTGGAAGTTGATAATCGGTTCGAGCATTTTCTGGTCCTGGATCTCGGTGGGAGGAAGCACAATGCTGCAGTCCATAAAATCTGCAATGGCATCCGTTACGTCTTTGTCTGTTTGGGCCAAGAAAGCCTCGAGGCAGAAAACCTGTGGTCAAATTTGACACAGAAAATGTTTTAAATGTCTGTTTTTACTCTTATACAGTATTTGAAAGTACTGTAGTTAGTAATACAAGAATAATGGTAGCCTTTCAATATTTCTATCTTCTTCAACTCTCTATGTTTGTCTCCTTTTGTAAAGAGTCTTTGGGTTTCTTTAAAAGTGTCATTGAGGGGTATTCGTTGTCATTATTAGGCTATCTTTAGTGGTACAAGTGGTAGTAGTGGTGATAATGGTGGTAGCATTAGTGGTTTATTAGTAATCTTGGAAGTATGTTGTTTTACTTAGGGTTGAACAATTTTGGCAAAATATCTAATTAAATATTTTTTCTGACTGGCATTGCAAGATTTGTGACTGTTGAAAGAATTCTGTTGAAAGTTTAACAGGTCCAGGAGCATTAACAACAGAGAAAAGACAAATACAAAAATTACATTCTTTTCAGAACATATTTGTAGAGCTATAAACTATCAAGGGTTAGTTATACATCAGTAAAAGGTTATTTTGTCGTTTCCATAGGTAATTGTCTTAGTTATCAAATAACTGCAGTCTTTGTGATTTGGTAATTGCCACCATTCAAATTGTGATTTTGATTGTGATTAATCATGCAGCTTTAGTTTTACTGTATCCTTAAGTGCCAGGAAAGGCGCGTTCAAATAAAATGCACAAAGATTATTAAAATGTAAACAGAAAAGTTATCTAATTTCTTTCTGATTATGTCACGCTGATCAGATTTTGCAGTTTGCATGTTATTTGAATAATCTTAAAGGTCCAGAAATCAGATAATAATCTAATTTAAATTGTAAACAAAGCCACTGTCAAGACATTGGTCAACAATGGTAGTATTTGGAGTAGATGTAGCAGTCATAGTAGAACAGTAAGATATAGTTGTAGTATTGGTGTTAAATGGTTAGTTGATCATATTGTCATGTAATCATTGGAAAACTAACAGGATAAAGTCATAGAAAACAGATAATGTTTTGAAAATCAAGATGTTGTATTAGCAGTTGTAGAGGTATTAATGTGAGTAGTTTACCCAGTCAGCCATCAGCGCGCCCATGGCTCTTCCGCTCTGGCTGTAGTCCATGCCACTGTTGCTGGGTCCGACCAGAACAAAGACAAACCGGACCGGGACCGGAGACTCCAGAGTGGACGGCATCACAACAGAGTCCCGCAGACGGACGAAGGCCACCACAGGCTTCTGCAGGTTCTCCACAACACCTAAAAGAGAGCTTTGTTTAGTCTCACGCCTGAGAAAAGCTCTGCTGCGATGAAATCGACTTTATTTACAAAAACGTTATTTAAATGTTTACAATATTCTAAAGTAAACAGATGTGAAATTAAAGTGGATTTGATCAAGAAGGAATGGTTTAATTGCATTTTTTTCCTGTCAGATTTTTTTTTAAGTTTTTGAAATTTTGACTTACACATGAACTCAAAGCAGTGTACACTACAAAACTGTAACTTATCAAATGACCCCCCCCCCCCTTAATTTTTTAGATGAATAATGCCGCTGGAGGAAGAACTGCTGTAATTGAAAGACCATTTTGTTGAAAATTAATTTACAGTGATTCATTATAATTAATAATAATAATTCAATAATTAATCTATAAATCAACTTTTTTGTTTAGATTCGTCTGACATTTAATGATTTTCATAATGATTTGGCGCAGAAGAAAACCACTTGTGGTTCCTGAATACACTGCTTGTATTGTACTCTACAATCTAGACCATCCATCCCCAAACACTGCAGTGTCGCGGCCCCCTTATTTACCTGATAATTGCTAGGAGCCCACCAATAATATTTTGCTCTATATTCAAAAACTTATGTTTTTTGTCATAAATTTACAAACAAACATAGAAATAGTAATTTCATACATTTAAGAAAATGTAATATATAAATTGGTTTTCAAGCTGAGTTTTATTTTATACTTGTTGTGCACAACCCTGCAGTGCCGCTGAGGCCCCCCAGGGGGCCCTGGACCCAGCATTGGGAATGACTGATCTACACTGTTCTGTTAATGAAAATTGTGAAGAACAAACATACCGGAGAGGACAATAGAAGCTTCCATGTTGACAGAATTGTCTCTCTGAAAAATTGAATAAATTAATGAACAAATACATAATTACATACATATTCTACAGAACAACTGACTTCACAATAACTGCAAAGGCAAAACTACCTGCTGAGTGACAGAAAAAGTCTGCATTTGAATGTCTCCGCCCTCAGTCACAGCAGGAGCCTCCATTTGACTGAAAATAAGAGATATTGCGTTTATCAAGTTTCTTACTCCCATTAAAAATTACAGAAAACATTTAAGTTGCAGCATGGCCTAAACTTGAATAATGTTAGGCGGATGTTATATGCATACTGTTTCTTTCTAGCTGCTTTGTGTAATGAAGCCCTCCATGTCTTACCTGCGCCTCATCAGCAAAGCCCTGAGCAGCGCCTCTCGATCCACACCCCGGATCTCACTTTTGACCAGGAGCTCATCCACCACCTTCTCGGCCACCGTGGACAGACTGCTGGCATCCAGGTCAAAGATGAAGGCACCTGACCAGAGGAAGTGCATATTTATAGTAAAACTCTCAACACAAACATATTTATAATTTATAAAATTTTCTAAAGATCACAATTTTTCTGTGATACAATTTGCTCTTGAAGGTGCACCTGTAACTTAGTAAATGACCATCAACTGCTCATTGAATTGTTCATATCTTACCTGGAATGTTCCTTAGTATAGCATTAAACTTCTTGTATTTATCTTGCATTTATACAACTACAAGTGTTTATATTGCTTAAAAATACTTTGAAAATATGCTTTTTTTTAGTAAGCGGGGCTGACTCTCCAAAGATGTAACTCTCACATGCTTATCCCCATGGAAATAAATACATTTAATACCATACTGTGGATTATTCCAGTCAAAGCAATAACATCTCCATGAAATCAAGCAGGAGGCTGAAGTCTTGTTACAGAGCTGACAGCACAAAGTAAAAACAACTGTCAAAAAGTGAACATTGGGGATCGTTATCAGCTATAAACCACAAAATGAATAACGAGTTTGTGGATTTTGCAGATAAACATTTTTTATGGAAATTTCTAAATTTTTGCCTCACAAAGATATATTCTTACATAAAATATGGTGAATGTTAATACGTATCAACGTGCCACAGCATTCAATCATTCTAACTCATCGTTAACCACGTGTGAATAATGGACTTTAAAGGACCACTATGTAACTTTCTTGGTGAAGGGTCTGCCAACTGCTCTCCATGTGTTTGATTGCCATGGATGTTTCCCAGTGTCATTAAGCTAATCTATCTTGCATTTATTCAATTGTATGTGTTCTTATTGCTCCAAAATACCTTGAAAAACATACAATGTTAATGTGAGTGGGGTTGACATGTAATTTGGCCTGGTGGCATCAAGTATTTTCATAAAATCAGGAAGTAAGAACCGAAGCAGAGCTCTAATAAGCTTGTGTGGTCCACTCCAGCTTCACTCTGCCGTCTGACATAGCTGCTCTACAGCTGTGCACCTGAAAATGAATGCACATGAATACAAAAAGGTGTGTGAGGGGGACGAATTAGACTTCCTCCTTTCGCGGTTTGAAAAATAAGTTCCTCAACTTTAAGGCCATACTTTGGAATATTCTATTTGTCACATAGTGACAAACAGGTGACAGAGCCTCAACAAAAAAGTTACATTGTGCATATTTAATTCTTTCTGAAACCATTACCTGTGCTCATAGCTTTCCTGAGCTGGATGAGGCTCTTGAAGGTGAGGTAGGAAACATGAGAGCCACTCCATTTCCCTGTGGCTGTATTCATATTCTCCTCAAAACCAACCCATCGAGCCGTCTCCTGCCAGCTGTTCCCCTGCAGCTCATTCAGCTCCACATAGGCCTTCAAACACAATGTAGGCTAGTCAAGTCATGTGTATAAACCTATGAAAATCAAACACATTCTAGGAACAAACCTGTGCATCCCCTCGAGTGGTGGCATTGGTGTTCACATTCAAGTAAGCTGAAATAACACAAAATGTAAATGCATATCAGTGAAATAAAATGTAATGGTAATATGTGGTGTTTTCTTAAACAAAGCTTGCCTTCTGAATCAAATGGGATGATAACAGTGTCCATAGGGCCCTCTCTCTCCTCCTCTGCTCCTCTTCTCTCTTCATCATAGTCACCAATGACGACAGGTGAAGGCCTTTGTTATTAGAACAGAACAAGTTAGCACATTGTTTTTGGTAACACAGAGCCATTTGGTCTATTTTAGATTAAAAAAAAAAAAAAAAAAAAAAAAAAAAAAAACAATATGTCTGTGTTTAATTAACTCTTAATAAATACTCCACTGGAATCACTTCAGATAATGTACTGCTATGGACACTTCTGTATTCCCCCAGTAGAGGGCAACATTGTAATTTGTACAGCATGATCTCTGCTCTTATCAGCGTCAGCATTTTTTACCCTTGTTGAAAGCCTTCAAGGCTATACCTTATTTTTGTCTTATTCAAAAACGTATATTTTTCTTTTGCTGGTCGGTTGCATGTCTGTAACAAAAATAATTTCCCCTTGGGAATGAAAAAAAGTAATTCTGAGTCTTATTCAATACCTGCATTTTGCTCAAAACTGGCCAAATGATTCTAAGAATATAGAAATATGAATGAAATTGGACACTGAATGATGTTGATTAAAAAAGTACTCACATTTGCAGTGGGGAGGGCAGTGCAAAGTCACTATCTTCATATGACATGTCACTACCCTGAAAGACAAACAGTTTATTGATCTAATATTGTTCAGAGAAAGAAGGTCTGAAAAACTGTGGCCAACCAACCTCTTCAACATTATAATTGCAATCCATTGCCTAGTGTTGTAGGCTTACTCAGGTATTTCACTGAAATACACAAAGCACACAATGGGTCAGACAATACAAGCAAACAAACATGTCTTTATATTGGTTAAGATATTTCCATACTGCAGTTATCATTTTGTACTATTTGACAGAACAGTGGGGCCAGTTTGTCTGCATGCTGCAGAAGATAAGGACCGACTTTTGTGCCCAACAAACACAACCAAATAAACGAACATGCTAAGTACAAAAACGACCATATGGTAATATCTGAATTACAATATTAATGGCTAACGGCCAGTTGGCTGTTAAATATATTAGAATTAACAGTTGTTAATTCTAATATATTTAACACATACAAGAAGATGGTATGAAGAAAAAACGCAAACAGATAAGAAATACAATTTATTTGAAATGTAAAACTTTCAAGAGTAAATACTAAATAAGAGTAAGAGTAATAATCAAATAATAAAAACTTTTATATTATTGAATGTCTTCACACAAACTGATAATTATAATTCTATGATTAAATATCATTTGATGAATACTCTTTCACAAGTAAATTTGCTTGAATGTGAAGAATTCATTTTCAAATTGATTTTATGGAAGAATTTGTTTTGTTATTTTTGTTATCATCTGATCATCTTCCGCCTTTTTTCACAGATCCAAGACAGTAACTCTGTGAAGCTTAACCTCAGCAGAGTCTGACCCACTGGTCTAACACAGAATGACCTACAGAAATGAAAAGCCACGCCCCTTACCTGTGCACAGGTGCTCCACCTGGTCTGCAGCACCTGAACAGCTCCTTCTGCTCTGTGAGCCTCCGAGCTCAGCAACAAACAGACTCCTCTTCAGCACAAAACGACTGAGACTGGCAAAAGAGCGGGAACACCCAATTCTAACTACGTCGGCCCGGGACCCCAAACCTGTTGTTGCTTAGTAACATGTAAGGGGAGAGAGAGATAAGGGGCGAGTGACAGACAAACAGCTCTATCAGAGCGAGGCACCTGGACACAGGGATATCCCAGCCCTATGGGGCGCTCCGCCCTCCTCCAGCCCATAGACAGAGCTTACACTCACTGACTGAGGGGCTCTGCAGGGGGCAATTTTCCACGTCCCATATCAAATGGAAAAAATCTAAACACGTCATTTTGTTTACATACTTGGGATTTCTATGTCCTGGATGTGAGACACTCCTTTATTGATTATCTTGCAAACATTAATTCAATAAATGCAGGTCTTCATGACTGAAATGAGTTTATCTGCACTCTTTAAAGTAAATTTAATAACATGATTATGTTTTTATTTTAATTTTTAATGCATTGTTTTTTGTTTTGTGACACGCTTTGAATTACTTAAATTCATAATGCGTGAATGCGTTAAAATAGTTACACATTGTCTAAAAAATTGTCTACACATAAAGTTGCCTTGCTTTTCTTCTAGTAAGCCTTGCAGTTCTACAAAAGCATGACCTGCAGTGTGGGACGTGCACTGGTCCAGACATCAGTGACACACAGGAACATGGATGTGATCTTTTAAAAACCACACGGTGTCATGACACATAACAACATTACAGTCACAAATTAAATAGGGGCAACCAGGAGAGTTGGCCGAAAGCAGAGCCCCTGAGGTCAGGAATCAGGGGTCTCTGAAGGATGGCTTGAGTAGGTTTTAGGTCAAAGGGTCGTTGTGACTCTGCAGCCATGTCACCTGTACAGTATAATAATGGACTCAGACCTGAACTTTAACAGCCACATCAAATCAATAACATCAACAGCCTTTTACCACCTAAAAAACATTGCCAAAATTAAAGGTATAGTGTCTAAACCAGACTTGGAGAGACTTATCCATGCATTTGTCTCCAGTAGGTTAGACTACTGCAACGGCCTGTTCACTGGCCTCTCCAAACGAGCTGTAAAACAGCTGCAGTACATCCAGAACGCTGCTGCTCGGGTCCTGACAAGAACCAGGAAGTACGATCACATTAGTCCTGCGCTCAGGTCTCTGCAATGGCTTCCTGTGGCTCAGAGAATTGACTTTAAAGCAGCTCTGCTTGTGTTCAAGTCTCTCCACGGCCAAGCACCAAAGTACATCTCTGACATGTTAGTGCCATATGAACCATCTCGCAATCTGAGGACCTCAGGGACCGGCCTCCTGCAGGTGCCTAGAGTCAGGACTAAACATGGACCGGCCTCCTGCTGGTGCCAGAGTCAGGACTAAACATGGGGAATCAGCATTTCAGTTTTTTGCAGCTAAAATCTGGAACAATCTCCCCGAAGATGTGAGACAGGCCTCCACTCTGACAATGTTTAAATCCAGGCTAAAAACAGTTTTGTTTAGACGTGCATACGACTGAAAGATCTATCTGCACTCTTCTCTTTTAAAGCACTTTATTTTAAAATGATTCTGTCTGTCTTTTTGTGTTTTGTGATTTTAATGCAACTTTTCCTGTTATGTAAAGCACTTTGAATTGCCCTGTGTACGAATTGTGCTCTACAAATAAACTTGCCTTGCCTATATAATGTGGCTAAACATCAAGTGGCTTTTATTTTGTTGCTGCATATCCTGTACAACATTGCATTTGTAGTGAGTTTAGTTTATGAAACCTGTCGATTCCGTGCCAAGCCGTGGACATCAAGTGTCAAAGGTCTACCACAAACCTACAGTGTTCACAGTAATTTGATGTTAATGGGGTTCAGTGCATCTCAACAAAAAGCTAGCAAAGAGCTGTTATCAGCGGCCGTAACAGCTATCAGCTTTGTCCATATGTGCTTGCTTATTATAGAGACCCTCCCAGTAGAAATTTACAGTGTTCAGTCTTTGCCTATGCACATTAGCTCTTGTAGTCTAGAAATTAACCTTTGATATTTAAAAAAAAAACAGATTTTTAAACTTCAAAATTTATAGATCTGTTTATTTTATACACACAAAAAGTATAATGAGGTTTGGCTGTTGGAGAGTCAAAGTATTATTTTTTAGTGTGAGCTATTATTAAGCCAGAGTCCACTACTCGCCATACAGACCAGCAATCATCATAGTACAACTGATGTCGTCACAATTATATACTACTAAAATAAATGCATTGCATCCATAGTCACTTCTTAATGTAAAATAGATCAAATTAAAACTTCTGTTTTAACGGTTTCCAGTACAGCACAGTGAACACATGGACCTCTGTGGGATCTAGCACCACCTTGTGTAAAAACTTAAAACTGCTTTAGTTAAATAACTAAGCAGCACTTGATACATGAGGAGCCCAAGCTATATCAAGCCTTGTTACATAAGTTTGAGGTGGTAACTCAAGGTAAACTAATGTTAGTTGACATACACACACGAGAAATGCATTATGGCAATTTTTTAATCTACAAATTAAAGAACAATGACAAGCGATAACGTACAGTAAGTGTAACCTGGGTCTTCAATGGCAATCTTCATGCCTAAACAGTTTTTAAAAAATCATTTGCATCACAAAACCAAGTTTTATGTGTTACATAAAAGTATAATATTGAATTTTGCTTTTATAAGACATGACAAATGTAAGTGCATAAAATACCATAGTTAAGCTGTAGCATAGATTGAGGTAAAGAGAAACCAAGCAGTCGTCTTAGACATACCAATTATGTTGTGTTACCTTAGATAAAATTTGAACCGCATGCTATGCTGATAAAAACAATACAAAAAATATATAAAGTTTAGGGAGGAAAACGAAGCAGTGAGGCATCAGGGCACGTCTACTCCCTTCTCCTTTTCTTCGTTCACATCTGAAGGGACGGCAGGATGGATTCGTCATACAGTAGCCTTATCATTTGAAGCTAATATAATCATTAACAGCCTAAAGTCCCAAGATATTGACAGAGAGAGGAGCCAGGGAGCGAGGTTTGGTATCATATAAGGCAGGTAATCCAGTGAAAGGCAAGGGTGCAGCGCCGTCAATACCACGTTGAAAGATGGAGCCCCTGTACATGTCAGGAGTGTAATTATAGACCATATTTGGAGGTCTACAGCTGCACGGGCCTGTCCCGGTGACACTGCCCGTCGATGCCCTGACGATCACCGATTCACGTTTACATGATGACACATGGTGCGCGGCTTTTGGTGATCTTGTTTAAAGGTTTCCCATCCGCTGCGTGTTGGACTTCCTGCATGACCTACAACAAAAGGCAAGATTTGTATAACAACCAGCTAGGGTTGTCCCAAGCAAAAGAAAATCTTTCCCAGATAATAATCAATGCTAAAACTAAATACTCTGTTTAGACTATATTTGATTTAATGTAAGTCAGAACTGGTTGAGGCAAATGGTAATATTAAAGAGATTGTGTTTATGTTGGAATAGTAATAAGTATACAATTTATTTTTCTTTTTTTTAATTCTTGTGGTATTGAAATTATGAAAATTGAATAATAAAATGTGTGTAAATCAGGTTAAAGAATGAAATAATAATTACTCTATTTTGTCCAACAAACAAAGTTTAGTCTTTATTGTACAATTCATGTTGGGATAGCACAATGCAGTCTTTTAATACAAAATGAAATCAATTTGATCTTTTCAGACTTTGAGCATGTCATGCATGCTTTTATTTTCACGTCTTGATGTCCAAGACACTTCACATTGGAATTAATAAAAATGCACTATATAGTCTGCAGTTAGTCCAGAACGCTTATCCGCGGCTTTTAAAAGGAAGTAAAAAACATGAGCACATAACGGCAATTCTTGCATTCTTGCACTGGCTTCCTGTTCATTTTACAGTTGATTAAGATTGACTCTTCTCTAACACAAGTCTCATCTAAAAATCACTTTTACTCTCTGGCTTTTTTTTAAGTTGAGTTGTGTGGTTCCCTGCTTTACTCCATTCTATAGTTTGTTTTTTTTACTCGGTTGTTTTTATTATGTCACTGTTTGTATTAAAGACACATATTCTGCTAGTGACTTTTTTTGAGTTTTAACCATGTTCTAACAATGTTCCATCATCAAAAACATAACTGAAGTTGTGTTCATGATGCGGAGGGGAAAATCCTCTCCCCACCGAGAATCAAAAACACTTCCTACAGAGCTCCCTCGATCAGTGATGATTTTCAGATTTCATGTCACTTTTCCGAGAATCTTCTGCTGTTTTAAGTCCTTAAATCATCGCCAGTCTCTTTCTGAGCATTTCTGCCGTCTAAACACGATCACTGCTGCTAGGCTAGGCTGCTAACAAACTAAAATTGTGTATAGAGATAGGCGCCATCTGCTGGCTTTTTTGTTACAAAACACAAGATGGCAAATTTAAGGTAGTCAAGAGCATGTTTAAAGGCTAATACTGTAACAATATGAAACATGTATAACATTGTTCCTTCAAATGTGTGGTTTTATTTTTTGTGTTAAATTGTTTATTTATGAGCAGAACTTTGGAAATAGCCTTATTTGTAAAATGTGCAATAGGGGGAAAAAAAGGCTTGGCTAATAATATAAAAGTCAGTAATAATGATGTTGTTGACAAACAGGTTTCTAAAATGTGCCGAATCATCCCAGGTTACAGTCTGCAGAGCTAACTCATTTGGGAGTGGAACCGGTGTAGCATAACTCACAAGAGAATATTATCATCCTGTGGGGCAAGTGATAAAACAAACTCAGCCATTTGATCCTCGTTTTAAGTACATGATGTTTAGATACATAAATGTATATAATATTGTGAATATTGTTTTGGATATGCAACAATTGACTATCGAGTAAATGGTTTCAAAAAAAAAAAAGCTTCAAAAAGAGCTGATTAAAAAGTAGTGTAGTAAACTTTCAAATTGGGGTATAAAAAGGATTTCTACACTTTTGTGATTGATTCCACAGTCATTTCACATTTGTCTCATAATTAAACCGCAACTAATACACTCAAAGCCATTTTGAACACACTTCTATTGAGACGAATGGACTAAATTGCCAAGCTACACCACTAAGTCTATTCAAACTTGGCTTTTAATGGGAATCTATTTTTGAAAGCCAGATTTGCATGTACTCCTACCTGTGGCACCTAACCAAAATAATTATAAAACAATGTTGTCAGTTTCGCAACATATGTACTTACATCATCCTCATAGGGGAAGCCGCCCGTCTCAAGCTTGGAGAAGACAAGCTGGCCATTGATTTCGATCTCAAAGCTGCCTGTGAAGCGAAGCAAAATATGCTAATACAATTTCATAACACCCTTCCTGTTCATAACATTTATAATTGCCATTTCACCTGATCTTCCCACGAAGCCGGAAACATCCGCACCAGGAAACTCGCCCAATACGACTCTGGCGAGCTCCTGGTAACGGGGGCCGTAACCTCATCCGCCACTGCAAAAAAAAGAATGGAAATTATTACAACTTTAAGAACGAATCTGCTACCGATCGTGCACTTGCGAACTTGGAGCTAAGCTAGTTGCTAACAGCGAACCAATCTTTTCCCCCATCATCGCTCCAACAGAAACTCGTGTGATTCAACCAAAATGCGGATGATTATTACAGCTTTAAAAATAACAATTATAAAGTCATTACCAGTACTCGACGCGTACAGTCAAGCCCATTTTTGCAGTTTTTTTTTTTTTTTTTTGCGCTTCCCTGTCTCAGAGAAGCTAGCAGCCGTGTGCGTCATAAGCGTCAGTTCGGTACATTTAAAGGGGAAGAACAGGGGGCGGGGTTTAATGTCTGACAACAACAATAGAGGCGAGGCGAGACATTTAAAGGGATCCGAAGAAATCTTGGAAATCCAGTAATTCAAAGATATTGTAAACTGAATGTAATCTATATAGTGTTTATTTATTTTGTATGTAACCAAGCTGAAACTGCACATGTTTTATATCTCATTAAGCCTCTTGCAATGTTATTGTTTATACCTTTGTACATTTGAATTAAAAAAAAAAAAAAAAAAAAGGAATTCAAAGATAAGGCAAGCTAATTTTATTCATTTATTTAAGTAATACACACCTCCGATTATCTGAGAACTAGGTTAATCTCTGAGGTGTGTCTACATTCTTGACTAAACAAGTAGTTCGACGGGTGTTTAGAAATGCTAGGAATATACATTTATTAAAAGAAATGCGTTGCCACAACTAAGAGTAAAGTTATTTCCATATACTATTATACAAATACACAGCGAGAGTGGTGCAAGGAATTATTCAAGCAGTAAAAGCAACTGTAAGAGTAAAAGTAAGTGACGATAAATTATATATGAAGGAAAAGAGCAAGAAACACAAATGTTCAAAAGCTTAAATATTGTCATCTGTAGATTTAAGTGGGAAAGGGGAAGAGTAACAAAACAACAAACAAACAAAAACCTCAACATTCTCTGTAGAACTTAAAAAGTGGTTGTGGAGCGGTCAGACTTGTCAGCACTGACAGACATTTGCTTCTCCTCAAATAAGCCCAATGTAGCACTTTCTTGCTTTCTAGTTCCACACACAGTGGAAGTGTGTATGTGTATAGTATGTAAATATATATTTGTATATGTAACTGAGACAAGTGGCTTATGGACTGTTTTAATAGTGAAAGGTAAATAGGTAGGTCATGTATATTCTATAAGACAAATGTTGTAAATACTTTTTTCTGTCCATGTGTGATGCTGTGTGAGATGCTTGAGTCAGAGAGTGGAATTTGTGAATTGTTCTTACTAAATCTTTTGTTGTTTGCTCTGTACTATTTATTCTTGTAAATCAGGGACTGCAGATGGAAACTAGCTATTTAGCTATAATCTGGTGCGGAACATCTCTGTTTTTTATGAGCTTAATGTCTCTGTACATTGTCCCTTCAAATAAAGACTAAACTAAACTAAACTAAAGCCTCTTCCTTTCCCTGTTTTTTGTTTTTTGATTACTGATACAAATATATTAACCTTTTCAGTAATGGTATGCAACTAGACAAGTCTTATATATATTTAACGATAGCCCCTTTAAATGCATCATCTAGGCTACTAAAGGTTAAATGTTGTTATTTCTTTTCACTGGGCTATATATATAGTATGACACTATGACACAGGGCTTATATTCAGACTTGAACTTTGATTAGGTGTGGCCAAGTTTACAATCCTACGCTTGTTGGACCAGCTGCGACAACAGCGTACTGTATGCTCAAGGTGTAAGCTTCTTTGTTGTTTAAGGGAGGGTTTGCATTTATTGGTATTCATTCAACGCATTATTGTGTTTTAGACTTTTTTGACTGGCGGCACACTGGTTGAAAATCAAGACAGCAGGCCACTCATCAGGAGCAACAAAAGCAGTATTTGTCCATCTGTCCTACTCCTTTGTCCATTCAAGTTCTGCTAATATCCATGTCATTGGATATTAGCAGTCAACCATCATGTCAACTTGGATGACTCTTAATTATCTGCTCCTTAACCCTGAAAAAACCGAGGTCATTCTGCTGGGCCCTAAGCACCTGCGAGACTCCTTATCTGACCAGATAGTTTCTCTGGACAATATCACTGTAGCCCCCAGCTCTACTGTAAGAAACCTTGGGGTCCTATTTGACCAAGATCTCTCGTTCAAAGCACATATAAATCAAGCCTGTAAAACAGCCTACTTTCATTTGCGTAACATAGCCAAAATTAGAAAAATCCTGCCCAGAGATGATGCCGAAAAACTCATCCATGCATTTGTCACATCCAGATTAGACTATTGTAACGCTCTGCTTACAGCGTGTCCTAAAAGCTCTATAAGAAGCTTTCAATTGGTTCAAAATGCAGCAGCAAGATTATTAACAGGTACTAGAAAAATAGATCATATTTCACCAGTGTTGGAGTCTCTTCACTGGCTTCCTGTTGAGTTTAGAATCAAATTCAAAATCCTCCTCCTGACTTATAAAGCTATAAACAATATGGCCCCATCCTACCTCAAAGATGCAATAGTAGCGTACCATCCAAACAGAGCTCTTCGTTCTCAAAATGCTGGACTATTGTTAGTCCCCAGAGTCTCTAAAAGCACAGTAGGAGGTCGAGCATTTAGCTACCAAGCTCCTATGTTATGGAACCAGCTCCCTGTTCATGTAAAAGAGGCCGACACAGTCTCTACATTTAAGACCAGGCTCAAAACGTTCCTCTTTGAAATAGCTTATGGTCAGGCCAGTTAGGAACAGAAATAAAAACCTACAGTTTTAGCTATGCTGCCCTTGGAGCAAGTCTGCTGGGGGAAGTATGGCAGCTTGAACACTATCCTCTGGTTCTTCCTACTTTACCTATCAACAATATTTAATATTACTTCAACTGTAGTCTGTTCATTGCTGTTCACATGTTTCTCTTTCTCTCCACTTCCCCCGGGGAGTGGAGACTGTTTCAGGTGCTGCGGCGGCTGCTCCAGTGACGACCCCCCCACCCCCATCTGTCTGGACGATCTATGCGCCACCCGCCTGGACAGCTGGATTAGCCACACCTCGTCTGCCTGGACGAACTCCTTCTACTTTAGATGAACTGTTCCTTGTCTCCTGCTGGAGGATCTCTCTACACTGGGTGGACTGCTCCTTGTCCGCCTGGAGGAACTCTTTAAAGCCACCTCCCTCTTGAGTGGTTCTGGCTCCACAGTCCAAGTGGATCTGCAGCCTGTCCGTCCGTGGGAGTAGGATCTCTCCTTCACTGTGGTTCTCCCCGAGGTTTCTACTTTTTCCCATGGGGTTTTTTTGTAGTTTTTCCTCGCCGCGAAGGAGGGTCAAAGGACAGGGGCATTCTGGGACAGTTATCTGAACTGCTTTCTACCTGTGGCCCATCGAGGCAACTGTTGTTGTGATTTTGGGCATTATAAAAATAAATTGATTTGATTTGATTTGATCATTGTTACTCAACATGGATGAATAAACACTTAAGCTAACATACACGCCTGTAGAATCCTATCTGCGATCCCCACTGTTCCTCACAAACTTTGATAACTTGATGAAATCCAAGTGGCAGGATTTTTAACTCAAATTCTTGGACAGATTAAGACTATTTACAGTTTTTCATTGCGATACTGGCACCAGACATTTTGGCATAAATTTCAGTGGACCGAATCAAACCAGTCAGAATAACAACAACAAATGTCTATGTTCCTGTATTTGTTGATATGTCTTGTCAGTCATTTAAAAGCGTTTCCTTCCTGGACTATTGACTCAACGGGGTGTGTTTTCGCTCGGCCACTGTCTGATTACTTATTACCAACAACCTTCAGACTCATAAAATCATAAAACTGAAATTCCAAGATTGAGTTTTGTCCATTTGACTATGACAAACGCACACAGAAAGTTGTGTCTGGGGGAAAAGCTTGTTTTGGAGACATAGAGATTACAAATGGAAACTAGAAAACCATCTGCACGTAAGTTTATTTATTAGGACATTTTTTCACACATTTTACAGTTAGATTTATAGGACAGTATACACGTGACTTCAAAGGTATTTTTAACCTGGCTATAGCTTTCATGGTTGATTTGTTTTTCTTTCGAAGTGAATTTTCTGGTTGAGACTTCATTTCTGTCTTTCCGTGCTACTCCAGTGTTTTTGTTATGTTGTTATCTATTAAGTCTACTCCGGTTGCAGTATCAGTTTGTAGAGACAGTTGCCCAGTAACCCAACAGTTTAAAGTTATTTCCTGTTACTATTTCTTCTCAGCATGTCTTCATTGTCTTCAATATTATGAATTCTGAACTCTTATTGAGTGCTAAGTATATTTGAATAATCTTTTGTGTTTACAGGTAATGGCTGGTACATGCCACAGTTAAAGATCGTCCTTCTCGGAGGAAGAAACTCAGGGAAGAGCAGTGTGGGCAACCTACTTTTGGGCAAAGAGGAGTTTGTAACTAAAGAGCGGACATGTTGCTGCCGGCGAGTGGGGGTTTTGGGGTCGCACTGGCTCACTGTGGTGGACACTCCGGGCTGGTGGTGCGACTTGACCCCCCAAGACACTTCTGAACTGGTGAAGCGAGAAATAGTAACCAGTGTGACTCTGTGCAATGGTCCACATGTGTTTGTTATCGTGGTTAAGGCGAGTTCAGTATTCACAGAGCAGCGACGTAAAGCAGTGGAGGAGCACGTAGAACTGCTAGGGGGTGCTGTCTGGGACCACTGCCTCTTGGTGCTGGCCTTCAATGACAGCTGGAGGTTTACAGAGGCAGAGGAACATGTCCAAAGAGCGGGAACGCCGTTACGGTGGCTCTACGACAAGTGCGCCCAAAGGTGTTACAGCCTTGTCCTTAATGATGGCGCCCAAATCCCTGGACTGATGCAGAAGATACAGAAGATGGTGGCGGCAAATGGAAACACAGCGTTTGAGATGCCAGAGGTCACGTTACAGAGGGTTTCAGAAGAGAGGAGGAGGATAGAGGAGAGGGCGCACTCGAGGTTTGTGAGGATGAAGAAACAGAGGGCCATGCAGAGGGGTAAGCTCACCAAATAATTATGTACCTTTTATTTTTTGGTTTTCCGTGAAGCTGAAGGCAAACTCTCCATCTGTAATACATGCACAAAAACAATTGTATGTTGTGTTTAACAAATCCTACTTTAAAATGGATAAGAAAGTTCTGCAGTATTAGCTCTGACATGATAAAACATTTCGAGGTGTGATATTTTGCTGCAGAAAAATGTCACAATAAACAATAGAATTTAAACTACTTCATTAGCACTGACACAATAACCTCAAATATTCTTAAAACATGATACATATATTGCAGAATGAAACACATTAGTGGGCCTACTTATTTAGTTACTTATGTGATCCTTTATAGCTCAAATTTTGTCAATAAAAATGTCCTACTTCCTGCAACAATCAGTATAGTGACAGGCTTATGTGGAATAATTATCTTTGGTTCAGATTTACAGTTTACTTACTATGGCATTAAACTGATGTTTCAAACTCTCCACGTAGATAAGAAGGTGCAGCCACCAAAGGCAAGTTACAGCTCAGATGTATTTTTCTTTACTTTTTTTCTTGCAATATAAACAGCTTAACTGAAAGAATACAGGTTTGATGCCATCAATTCTAAAGCAATGACATCTCCATGGAGGCAAGCAGGTAGTGGACCCACCATCAGAAAAAGTTACATAGTGCACCACTAAGTAAGTAAGCAAGCCAATTGACAATTTTATCCCTTTATTTTCTACAAAGACCATAACATTTTATGGAGTAGGCTGAAATAATGTCATGTGATGGTGACCAGATGACCACACAGTCACAATTTTATGGTTTTTATGTTGGAGACGTTTTGTCGTTATTGCGTACGTCAACCTTATAATGGCCTACGTCAACCTCATTATGGGACGCCATGGCAGTTTCAACCTCAGGGAGAGTATCATGATTACCATGTCATTTCTGTTTCAAATATGAACCTTTCTGCAAAACAAAAGCAATGAACAAATGATTTAAGGATTTTGGACATTCATTTAGCCTGCACTTCTGATTGCCAAGTGTTGTGTGAAAAGTTCAGTGAAGTAAGACGGTAATTAGAGCGACTGGCTTATTTGATGATATTTTACTGATATTTTAATTTTTAATTATTTTGGACAAAGGGACATCAGCCAAAATGGCGCTGCACGGAAGAAGTCATGGAAAAGTGTGGAAAAGTTGAAGGTCAAAGAGATATCAAGAAAATATGGCTGAGTTCATACTTTTAAATGTACTGAGAAAGAAGCTACAAAACAATATTTCATTATATTTGAAAATAATGTATGTTGGCCTGTTTTTTCATAGTTTTAGCATGCTGACACATACGGTCTATGCCCTTAACTTACATTTGACCGTCAGCGTTTTTGCAACGGAAATGTTTTTTTTTTCCGAAACATTGCCTTTGACCTCCAAACGTATCTAATTACTATGGTTTGAAAAGCAGCCTTTGTTTTCCTAACTAAGTGTTTCAAATGTACGTATAAAAATTGTCACCCATAATGCTGTGTTGTTTTTCTTGCAGAGAGATTGAGACCCATGACAGAGATAAGGATTGTCTTGCTGGGAGCAAAAGGTTCTGGAAAATCTTCAATTTTCAACACGATTCTAGGTAAAAACCAGAACAACCCCGGAAGAACCCGAACGGCCGAAAATCATGTTGGTCAAGCCTTTGTTTTTGGAAGACATGTGACAGTGGTTGATACGCCTGGCTGGTGGTCCAACTACTTTAGTGACGAAACGACCATATTTGACAAAAGGGAGATGGTTTTGAGCTTGTCCTTGTGCCCACCTGGACCCCACGCCTTCCTGTTGATAATTCGTATGGATCGTCTCTTTACTGACACCTACAGGAAAGCGGTGGAAGAGCACATTGAACTTATTAGTGACCAAATCTGGAATCGAGTTATTGTTTTGTTCAGTTTTGGAGATTGGTTGGGAAGCACCACCACGGAAAAATACATAGAGAGTGAAGGGAAGCCATTGCAGTGGATTGTGGACAGATGCAACAACAGGTATCACGTACTCAACAATAAAACTAAAGGCGATGGGTTTCAGGTGAGGGAGTTGATTGGGAAGATTGAAGAGATGGTGTCGGCTTGTGAGAGCAACTGGCATTTCGAAATTGAGAGCAGCGTGGTCAGAAATCTGGAGCAGAAGATGAGGGAAGAGACTGACAGAGCAGAGGAGAGAGGGACGGTGAAGGAGAGGGAAACGGCAAAGGCCAACCTGGGTGAGTTACCAGTTACATTTACAAGCTCTGCAGTTTTGGGTGTGATATGGGCCCAGAAATGTAATGCAACTTGACACTGAACAGAGACTCGTAAGCTATTGAAACAAACAAACAAACAAATAAATAAATAAAAACATACATCTAAATTTTGAATGGGGGGGTCAGCTCTCTTTTTGAGAACATTTTTAATAGTAAAGAAGAAGCAGAGGGGAGCGCTTCATGGATCTTCATACACGAAACAGTCCGGTGTGTGGAGGTTGATTCTTTAAGCTCCAAGGCCCTTTTGACCGTAACAATTAAAAACCAAAAGGGCTTTTAATTGTTGCCATAAAGAGTACCGTTTTGCCTGTTTTTTTAGATTTAAGAAGATGTACTTGATTTGCTTCCAAAACCGCAACTGATTTTTCTTTTTTTTTATCTTGTTTTTTTTTTTTTTAATCTATCTCCCAACTCTGCTTGTGCAGTAAGTACTGATTAAATCTTAAATATGGGGAAAAAAAATAACAACACACTGATGTGTAAACAAGTTTAACAGTCAACTATATGTTTGTTCCCCTAAATGTATGTTAGCTATCGAAGAAGATAGCTAATGGTTAATATTGATCATATCTTTTTAGCCTAAAGTTCAGCATCATCATCCAGTATTTACTATACTACGACTAGTCCTACTACAGTCATTGGCCTTCAAGTTGAGTCCTAAGTCTTAGTCCATTTTAGATTTGAGTCTGACTCAAGTCCAAATCACGACTTGCAAGTCCACACCTCTGGCTTTTACTTATGTTATTGCTTACTATTTATTCTGCTACTAACATGACCATTAAGACCATTTTATGATTCTTTCCATCAGATAACTTCACTCCTCTGTCAGAACTGAAACTAGTGTTGATTGGTGGCTGCAAAACTGGAAAGAGCTCTTGCGGAAACACCATATTGGCTCGAGACAGCTTTAAATCCCAAACTCAATCAACTTCCTCCAACTTTAAGGAAAACCAAGTCAATGGCAAGATGGTTACTGTACTGGACCCCCCTGGATCATTCTGTGTGACCTATGACCTCTTCAATACCTCATCTGCTTTTCTGTTGGTTGTGAATGTTAGCTCTGCATTCAAAGATGTCCATTTAAAAGCTATTGAGGATCAGCTAGAAGAAGCTGGACCACAAACCTGGCAAAAAGCTGTGGTTTTGTTCAGCTTCGGCGACTGCCTGGGGGACACTACGATAGAGCAGCACATCGAGAGTGAAGGCCACACACTGCGGACTCTTGTTGATAGGTGCGGCAACCGATATCACGTTTTGAACAATAAAAAAGCATGCAAAAGACAAGTCAATGAACTGATAGAGTTGATAGAGGAGATGACAGCTAAAGGAAGACTGGCAATGTTTCAAAAAGGTGACAGCTTTACGCCTGAAATCCAGCAAAAACAACCGAACCTTGAGGCTTTGCACCACATGGATTCCCAGATAAAGGCGACTTGTGAGCTGCAGTTATCAGATGACTGTAAGTAAAACTGCAAGTTTTCTTTTTTCAAATTATCATTAGATCTTGTGCTTGACACTTCACAGTTTTTAGAAAGCTATTTGTGATTAGTTACAGCAATAAATGTATGTTTACAATGTGACAAGCATGAAATGGTGTTGCAGTCTTTATGTTTGAAAGGCAGCATGTGATCATGTAGTTTGTTGTTGATATCTGTCATACACACTCTTAGGTGTTTCCCACTGTAAGAATCTTTTTCAGTTCCTGGAACTTTTTTTTGTGCCCATTTCATGCGGGACTTCAGGTACCACACTTTGGAGACTCCCAATTTTTTTTTTTTTTTACTTAGACAATTTTTTTTCCATGTTTTGTTTTTTTAATGTTCAAGAGAATTAACTTGGAAATGGTTGCTCCAAAAATACAATGCTCAATTAGTAAGTAGTAACTAAATTGTGCATGACAGTTGTGCAGGTCATGTGCACAGAGCTCAAAAGGAGCAGGATGAAGGTCAAAAATACTTTTGTAATCCTAATTTAAAGGAATAAGTACATTTTTATAGTTAGTTAGACCCACTTTTAGCCAGTGTCACTGTATGGACATGAACAATGGGGTCAGGGGGGTTCCTTAAACTAAATAAGGACTGGGGGAAATAGGGACTTAGTTGTTAGTACTGGTACGTATGAAAACACCTATTATTAATTTCATAATTTTTTCATTTTTATTCGGTTATCAACCTTCATTTAACCAAGTAAAAAAAAAAATAATACTGAGGATGAAACCCCTTTTTCAAGGGTGACAATTTTCGTAGGTGTCTCGCTCTATTTAAAGGCACTTGCACAGTCTCTCAAATCCATACTCTTAGTTATCATGTAATTTTAAGCTTTCAAAGAAAGGATGCCCCAAAATATCACCCTGTTAACATATTTACTTGGTAGTGTTGTAAAAAACTTGATTTCAATACTAAGGAAATGCTTGATTGTAGATACCAATGTTGACATCACAATGATGCTCAAACACATTATTTTTTACACATAGAATGCAATTTTCAACACAATCATTAGTTTGTTTCTTTTTATTATCATGTGATCTTATTCTATGTCAGCATACATAGAGTAAGACCATGCTTAAACTATTCAGCTAAAGTCCAACTATGTTTTCTTATTAGTATTCATAGTTGCTAAAATGAATATCTTTGTCGTTTCTATATCAGTTCAGAATTACTAACGTGGGTTCTGTTTTTTTGTTTTTTTTGGACAAGCCTACAATTTTTACATTTATTGAGACATCACATACTGCTAATTGAGATTTGAGACTAATTTTATTTAGAGACTTTGTAATGTGTAAAGAAGAAGCATTTGACATGACTCGACAATATCTTCACGCTGCTGACATTTGGATAAATTATGGCTTCTGGAATAAACACAGTGGTTTTCTTTGTTACAGTTGCTGGATCTTCTTATGTCACGTCTTCAGCAGCTTTAGAGGCGCCCAGTCAGATCGTCCCTCAAGGAAGAAGACGCAGCGAATTGGAAACGATTCGAGACAGGTGCAACTTTAAGACCTGTGTTGCGTCTTTGCCAAACGGTAAAAGATTATCGTGGACAGAGGCAGGACAAAAGCTGGCATTCAATCTTCCTGCTTGGCTTTTTGGCGAAGACGCACAAACAAACATGAGATTAAATTACGAAACACCAAGTAATTCTTCAATCATTTTGTTCCTTCCTCATCCACAAAGTCGAAGGGAAGAAGCAGCCAGCCCTGTCCGCTCCTTATGCCACCCCATGTTGATAAATAGGACTCTTAAAAGGCTTGGCGAAAGAGGAAGTCTACAAAATATCATTGACCAATGGGGTGACAGTAGTTTACAGGAACTTGAGGCGTTTATTGACGTGTATTTTGAAATGGTGTGGGAGCAGGCTATGGAGTCATGTCAAGAGGAGAGTCTGAAAACAGAGGAGGAAGAGTCAGAGGAAGACGTGATTGCAAATATTAACCGAAAACTGTCAAAACTAGACATTCTGGAGGAGATTAAAGAGGAACTGGTAGAGCTCAAGAAGACCATAGAGGAGCTGAGAGGGAAATTATAATGATTCTTCTATTGTGAAAGGACAATGGACGCAATTTTTTGGGGGGAGTGATATCTTTTTGTAAATGTGCTTTATAAGTAAACTTGAAGTATCTGACCCTCCCAAAGCATTTTTTGTACATGTATTGCCAGGTTGTTTAGATAAAGGATATTTTATAAGTTAAGTAAATGGAAAATTGTTTGTTCATACAGTGTAGTTAATAAAACACATGCTTTATAAGTTAAGATAAAATGTAAATTGTTTCTTCAGATGGGCATTTAGTTGATAAAAAAAAAACAGATCTGTTTTTATTTGATCTTTTATTAAATTGAGGTATTGACAACCTCAAAAGCTACAGCCTGTGTTGTAGTATTTGTCCACAAGAGGGAGCCTTTGCACAAGAATAGACTTTGGCATAAGTTCCAATAAGCATTTTCCTAACAACTAGAGTTGTTTCAAAGCTTTTGGAAGAGCTGTCTAGTATTAATGCAGACTAATTTAGATCAGCATTCAGTTTGGTTTAAATCAATGTTCATTATTCATTATCACATTTTTAGGTATTGCACTTTTATTTCATATTGTGGTTTAATGTCTTCAGAAGTTAGTTATAGCTTGTGAAAGTTTTGCAAAAATAGACAATGCAAATGAAATGTATAAAACACAGACTTTTAGAATTGTAATATAAAAATAGATTAAAACATCGTTCTGCAAAAATGCCATGCATGTGTTCAGCGTTAGATGAAAGAAAAGCCCTCTTTTTTTTCCAAGTACGACTGGCAGTTTGTTTTATATCTGTAAAGTAGAACCAGGCTATGACCAAAGAAGAGCACTCTCAGAGGACCACTCGACTGGTCTGTCTTTTTCTCAAGAATTCTATTTATGTAAGCCTGGAAGTCTCAGACAATTTATTTGGGAATTTAGTCGTTTCATTTATAAAATCAAATGTTAAAATCCTTAGGCTACAGGGTTCTCAGATCACAGGCAGTAGCTATAAGTCATAATTATTTACTTTGATCAACTGTACTAATTACAAAGTGCAATTTAGAAGCATCAAGACTTATACTAAAGTTAATTATTTCAGCATACATTTTTCATCTCTCTGCTGTTCTTTCTACTTAGTCAAAGAGCTGCATTTATTTCTATGACTAAAAATCCCATGGGGCAGTGGTACAACTCAACGCATTGGTCTTAAGCTGCTTACAGTCAGTATTTCTGAGCATAGGGGAGAGAAAAAGTATTCAAGCAATAAACAATGCAAAATACAGTGAGTCACAGTAGGTCATTTTCAACACTTCAAAACAATAACTAAATAATAAATTGCTTTTCAATACCACCTCTTAAAATAAATGTCTTTTATGCCAGATGCCCTTGCAGTCACCCCATTCTATTTATGATTGTAGTTGACACGTATTCCCAACTACTCTGATTTTCAAACTCACAACCGTCCAGTTACGAGGCAAAGGTTTAGACCTCTGCACCGCCGCCACCCAATGTCCAAGATGAACAAGAAAGTCTGAATGCATGATTAGCAGTATATTGTTGCTTCATTTCTTTAGCTTTTTTCTCTTTTTCCGTGGATTCCTGCTTGGTCTTCTCATCACCTTCTATTGTCAACATGTCATTCTTCTACCATTTTCCTTTGGCTTTAATATTTTTGCATATTTTCCCTTTTCTTTATGGAATCATGATCATCACATTCAGCTCCTCCTCTCTCATCAGCTGCAGCCCAATTCTCCCTCTCCTCCGCCTCTCTCCGGGCTGTTCGGAAGACAATCCTAGCCCCACATCCATCTCCATTAGCGGGACAGAGCAGCGACCGGAGCAACCCCCCTCATAACCCCCCCATTACCGCCCACTGCCCCGGGATCACATTTCACTGCGTGCTATTTTTCCAGGTGGAAGCAAAAAAATGTGAAGGGAGACGGGTGGATGTAGAGGACAGAACATTACATGATGTGCTGCCAGTTTTAAGTTTTTTTTTCATTTGGACCATTTTCATTTTTTGTTTGATTGCGTTCTCATGTTACCGTCCAGTCTGAGCACAACTAAAGGGCACTGTCATTAATAAAGGGGACATATTGCGTAAAATTGACTTTTATGAGCTTTTAATCAAGTTATATCTGTGTTCCCTCATCATTAGCTTACTCAAAGTTGTATTTCGATTGATTTGTGCATGTTTGAGTACTTCTGTCCTGCATTTGAGGCTTATTTTCTCTCTGTTTTCACCTGTCTCTGCCTTGCCTGGCTAGCCGAGAACACACACTTCTCCAGTACTTAACAAAGATGTGAGAGAGAGCAACAAGCGGCAAAGCCTTTGAAAAGAAAAAGTCCAAAACAAGTTAACAGAGCTCCACAAAACAACCCCAAAAAAACTTTAAACATTGTTTGTCGCCGCTGAACAAGTGCTAATGAGATGCATACATTTTGAACAGAATATTAAAAGGCTCTGAAATATTAATCTCTCACAAAGAAAAGTATGATACAAACTGCACTGATCAAGGACTGCACCGATAAAGAAAAAAAAAAAAAGACATTCTGACTTAATTTGAAGATGGACCTTTTTGACAAACTTGTGATGTGGACTTGCAACTTAATGGATGTCTTGTGTACTTGTGGGTTTTTCTTTTTCTCTTTAACATATTGTGAGTGACAACTGCTCACTGTTCACTGCCTGATCTTTAAAGGTCCCATAACATGCAAAATCAACTTTTCAGAGGGTTTAACCTTCCTACAGTGCTATTTGGGCCTCGTATGTGTGCCCAAAGTGTTTTTTTGATTGATTCCCGCATGTTTTCGCTAGAGAACTGTCTTTTTTGTCCCCCTCGGCTGAGCAGACAGACGGGGGCTCCTCACAAGGATGACGCGCTTCACAAGGATGACGCGGTGTTTAAGCCACGCCTCCGGGAAGCGCGCAGCCGCAGAATAAAAACAGCTAATGCTAATGCTACACAGTAATTACACGATGGATACGACAGATCGAAGAGTTAGCTTGTTATTTACCAAACGGCAACGTCTGTCGTCGAGGTACTGCATGATCGTCAAACTCCAGGTCAGACCCAGGACGAGGACTCAGCACGACGCACCGTCAGGACGGATAAAATGTTTATTCCCGTGTTTGTGTATCGCTGTTTACCGGAGCACACGGCGCATGCGCACTATCTCCGCTCTAGGCTTCGGCACGAGTTGGGCGGGGGAGGCGCGCGGGTTGGGCGGGGGAGGCAGCCTGCTCTCTGTTCGGGGGGGTCAGATCTCAGAGTGAGCCGTTTGCTTTTGCAAGGAGGGGGGCCAGTCCAAGAAATGGGTGTTTTTTGGAAACTGTTATGTTATGGATATTGCACAACGCAAAATTTTATCAACAAAGACTGTGTAAAGGGCAAAATAGCAGAATATGGGACCTTTAAGAATGTATTCATTTTAGTGTGACTCTGCAAAAACCTTAGAGAGATAGAATAGCCAACTGAAATTCTGTGCACAGAGCCCATTATAACATGGTCAAAAGCTCTTAAAAGTCACTTATAGGTCACCGATTTTAAACATTTATTCAGGCTGGAATTTAACATGTCCAGGTTGTTTTGTAGTTGATGGTGCTATTTTTATGTTTTTATTGTCTTATCTAGTTTAAATACATCTGGACTGATTGAAATAAACAGTCAGTAGTTTTAGCTTTTGCACATTGTCATATAGTGTATATACAGTAAAAGCTCCGACAATCTCCAACAGCCGTTTCAGACAGAAGACTTGATTTAATCCAATTGTAAACAGTTCCTCCATCCTCATGCAGGGTGCCTCATCCTTGCCCTGACACGGTGACGTCCCCGGGGAGTGATGTCAGGGGCAGGCTACGGTCCGGACCAGTGCATCACAGCAGGACTGAACTTTCCAACCCTCTGTAGCCCATAAACCAGGCCCTGCAGTGACCCCAGTGATGTGAATGTCTGCCATGGAAAGTACAGTGCGCAAAAAGCAATATCAGATGCCTCGTGGCTGTGGTGTGAGACAAGTAAATGGATATATTTGGTTCAGATTGCTGGGACTGAAACTTAATTTAGGCCCCTTCAGTGATAAACAACAGAGGGACAGAGAGGAAACGGGATCTCAGGAATCGCAAAGCAACACGTTTAATGGCATCGGGGCAAATTCAAGCCAGAGCCGGGACAGAAAGCAAGAAGAATCGAGCTTTCTCACAATGAATCAATAGTATTCTAATTAAAGTTCATGCCATATAACTTTTTCCATTTTCCTTTGTAAATCCCATGACATATTTGTGCCCAACTTCTTTTATCAACATTTCTTTGATTGCTAACAGTTTTTGGTTTGAAGATGCAAAATATTCTGAGGCACACCACTTAAATATTCTCAAATCACACCATTTACAACAGAAAAGTGATATTTAATGTAGGAAACATTGTCCTTTGAGGTTTCAGGTTAAGTTCTGCAACCCTGCTAATAAATGAAGAAAGACAAGAGAGATTAATTTAGTTTACTCGCGAGGAGAGAGAACGGAGAGGAAAGCCTTCAGTAGCAAGTACCAGCTCACACGCTCCGAACCCTCTGAAGTCTCTACCGCCCCTCTTCTCTTTTTATTAAGATTAGGAACCCTAGTTACATCGCCCACTGCCTCATCTCAAGTGATGGGGGAAACATAATAAAAAGGCAGTGAGAAAACAGGATAACACTTCACATCCAAATATTTAATGTCATCATGCTCCTTCCCACTCCCATGATGGCCAGATGTTTCCTTGTACGTTGATTATGGTGACCTTTCGTACTTCTGCAAAACACAATGTTATTCTGCGAACTCAGAACATTTCGTAATACAATATGCATGTGAGAGTAATAGTAGAAAATAGTGAACATGTTACCTTTAATAATACACAGTGAGATAAAACTACATAATGAATCCATCATCCTTGCCAGTGCCAATGTGTCTGGTGCTCTAAATATGGCAATGTTGATAGTTTTGCTTTCATTTTTGGTGAAGAACTTGCTCGGAACACTCCAAAATAGCAAGTTATCCAATTAAATCCATGTATCTGACATTTATTCAAGGCATATCAGGAAATACCTCAAGGCACACTGGTGTTTCCCGATGGACTGGTTGAAAATAAAGGCACTATGCAACTTTTTTTCCGTTGGAGAGTGCGCAGTATGCATTAAACACAGCCAGTTCAGATCAGGGGTCTTATTTACATTGTATTTATATAACCTCACATGGAAAACACAAACTTCTACTTGCTCAGTTTTAGTTTAGCACAAATCTGAGTACAAAATTTACAGTTTTTGGACTGGACTGCAGCTTATTTACGTACGTAACATTTTTGTACGAACATACGCTTTATAAATGAGACCCCAGATCTGGAGGTGAGCCTACTCGCAATAAGAATGCATGTTTTTGAGATATTTTTTTAATATTATAACGCTTGTTGCTGAATAAAATGCGATGTTTTTGTTTTGTTTAATGTCTCATGCGACTGTCCACCAGACTTTGAGCTACAGTCTTTATATCGGTGTGTCAGTCGGAGATACTGGACAAATGTTCAGTTTGATGCTGAAGGCTCTGAAATCGGTCCAACAACAGAAGAACAGCCTGTGGATAGTGTCTTATCTGCCCCTAGAAGAATCAGAAAGTTTAGAGGAGCCGCTATGAAGTTCTGCTCATGTCCCCAGATAGAGAACAGCTGCCAAATGCTAAGGACTGACTGGGCAAATCAACAGTGTTGGCAAAGCCTCCGAAGAAGAACAAACGAGAATATTGAAGAGATGAAGAAACTGCTTGATTTCCTGAGTCTCTAAAGTCTCTCAGCAACTAAAAACCATCATGAATTTAATGAAGGAAATGAAGAAGCTCAAGAGCAAAATAAAGAAAAGGAGATAAAATTGTCTGGAATGTGTCAGATTTGGAGCAAAAAGCAAAATCAGCATCATTAATGAAGAGAATGTATTGTGAAATATCATGAGCTTTTAACCAGGTCAGATCTGCAGAGAGGCGAGCCTATATCAGAAAAATAATAAACGTGTCTTGAGATATTTTTGAGCATTATAACACATGTAGTTGGATAAAATGAAAAATAGATACGTTTATACCCATACAGTGGAGTATTTTAGGTAAATAACATCTCTTTACACTAGAAAGGTTCAACTTTAAAAAACTGTAAATTGGGGGAGAACAAAAATCCACCTTGATTGCGTTTTTTATGCTTTAAATGTTGGATCTATGATAAATTACATTATTCCCAGAACTCTTGGTACACCTGGAAAAGAAAACAAATCTAAAAAGGTTAGGAAGTGTTGTGTTGGGTGAGCTTCATTTCAAAACACAGATAAGGTCAGATAAAGTCAGAATGTTTATCTAAACATCATTGCCAGCCAAGCATCAATCAGGATAATATGTCTGTCTACAAATACAGGAAAATACCAACTAAAGCATTGGGTCAAGTGAACTTTCGAAAGTCATTAACCCTGATGTTGATCATGGACAAACTTAAAGTAAACTAAATAATTTACAACTTTGTCTGCTCACTAATACTGTTGCAACTTGTCCCAATAGGCTGATTCTTAAAGCCCTATCCAGCATCTAAGCATTTGCACAAAACAATGCAGATTTATGTCAGCATTGTCTTGCAGCACATGTTTGTTCTTTCAGTTGATGTAATTTATGAGAGTAATTTATGACATTTTGTTGTATACAGTTTGAAATCCTTCCCACTCCATGAGTCTGTGTTGCAGGCAGCACCTTCTGGACACAGTTAATGCAAATAAAGCTGGACTTGGAGGAAGGCCACGTGTGAGAAATCGAGCCAAAACCAAAACGATTCAAGTCGAGTCTCAAGTATGTTTAGTGAAGCCAAACGTCGGTCAAGTCTTCAAAAGTCACTCGTACTTTGGTCCAACGCACTTCTTGTCTCACTCTCCATCTTGTTACTATCAGTCAAGTGAAAAGGGCATTATGTCTTCTGTTCCAGAAAAGTAAAATGATGAACTAATGGAATTCTATGTGACTCAAATACAATTTTAATGTCATTTTCATTCAAATATACAGACACACTATTCATGGGTTTCAAATTTCTGTTTATATCACTTTGCACGATTCACAAGATTTGAAATGGAGCCTATATTACAGTTTGTTTTTTTAAATGCTAACTCATTGTACTACTGAGTACTTCCTGTCCAACTCTATCTCTATGAAGTATTTGCAGAGTACGTCACACTAAAATGAATAAATCCTTAACGATGAGACAGTGAACAGTGAGCTGCAGGTGGATGTCACTGACAACATGTTAAAGACTTTACAAATGAGATGAGCTGGTGAGCTGGTGACGCTTCTGTGTTGATAAGTGGAGATATTTGTGGGTCAATGCTAATGCTAATGCTAATTTTGAAACATAATAAAAATACAAATAAAAATAAAAATAAGTTATCTACAAATAAAACAATCAGTAGTCTTTACTTTACGTTTTAATTGTCTTTTTCTGTATATTTTACTTAAAAATAAAAGTTAGAATTAGCTGTGAGAGATGGTTAGCTTAGCCAACCGCTGCTGTGCACTGAGCCCTTTAGTGACAGTGCAAATGTTTCGTCACTTATATATTTTATCTGTAATACCTCAGTGTCCAGGTTGGATACATCAAAAAATTATTTAAAAAATGTCAACTATGAACAGTTTTGAACAGTTTTCAGACTTAACATTATGGTTATTACGATTTGTCGCTGAGTTGTGATAAAAACTCCAAATGCCGTCACGTACAGATTCCCTTGTCTGAGCCCAAACACCATTCAATATTGAAATTAAATAAATGTATCTGTTATTATCTATTGACATCATTTTGTTCACATCTTGTTTTGGAACAGAGGGTAAAATGTGTCTCAGCTGGACCTCCTTCAGAACCTCGTCTATGGATACAATTTGAGTGGAATTTCCAATGGGATTCTCTAAATACAACCAGGTTTTGGAGTTGGAGGTGATGGATTGAGTTTGTGTCAGGACCAAATTGGCGTCTTGTACTCCGTTGGCACCTGGGTTTTGGAGTTTGCAGTTCCTCTTCCATCTTCTCCCGTCTGTCAGGATATGCAGGGTCAGCCCAAACCTCAAGGGCAAAGATCAGGAAACAATTAGACAGAAATAACAGTGCCCCGGTGAGCTCCACTTTGAATGTACGTCTGCTTCTCACACAGTCCCACTCGTTAAATCATTAACCTCGCGACCGGCGGCCACTAAAGAGGAGAAAGCAACATGACGGCACCGGAAAAATTGCGCTGGCATCTGTATGGAGCTGTCACACAGAGGGATGAGCCCGGGCCGCTGTAGATCAATGCAAGGGAAAATTATAATGAGTTACATATTCTTGAGCAACTTATTTGAAAAAAAGAAGCAAAGAAATCACTATGAAAAATAGTACTAGTAATATAGGACAAATATTTTGCGTTTTCATGTTGTTATTAGTCTTTAAACATGATCTTGAGTGCCTTAAGTTTGCCATCTCATCTTAAAAAAAAAAAAAAAAGTTTCTCTGCTGTCTTCCTGGCACTTACTGAGTGTATGCAGCTAGTGCTATACACATTTTAGTTATGTTATCACTTTAAGAGACGTAACGGTCAGGCTAGCAGTAGCAGTGATCGTGTTTAGACGGCAGAAATGCTCAGACCGAGTCTGGCGATGATTTAAGGACTTAAAACAGCAGGAGATTCTTGGATAAGTGACGTAGAAAATCTGAATAAACGTCACGGATAGAGGGAGTTCAGCAGGAAGTGTTTTTACCCAACCCAACATTCCTCAAAATGGCATGAATGCAGTTAAATTCCAGGTGTGTTTTTGATGACGGGATATTGTTAGAACATGGTTAAATGCTTAAAGATTTCAATGCAGCAGAACACGTGTCCTTCAAATTTACAGATAACAGATTTATAGTGCTAATTTTAAGATTAAGATTATTATGTTAATTGATAATCATGATTATTATAGTCACAATATTTGTAAGAACTAAAAAAGATAATTTCATGTATTTTTTACTAGGCTATTTCTGGTTTGTCACAGTTACTTTATTTTATTTTATCATTCAGAAGTTAGATTACTTAAAGCTGGTCACAGACTGGGGGAATAGTAATGAGGGACAATGGAAATGAAAGAAAATTAACATTTTGTTTGTTGTTTGGTCACGGTCTCAGTTATCATGAGTAATTGTTAAATCATGTTTTTTTTTTCTCACAATAATTGCAACACTAACAATGTATATTATGACATCCATAGATAATTGTTTCTATATTGTATACTGTATATTTGTAACTTTTTTCTAGTAAAATGTTGACCCCGTACTGGAGACAAGCATGTTTGGACATACTGTTCCACAGTATGATTTAAACTCTATCTCCAGGGGTCAAAAAGGAGGCACCAGCAAACCAAATTGCATGTCAGATCTGTGAATCCATGTTTTTCAAGATGAGCTATATCTTCTGAGCTATAATGCCGTACTGCGGAGCATTCCAGCCAAAACTATAACATCTCCATGGAGACAAGCAGGTGTGGGCGACCCTCTACCTGGAAAGTTACCTTAGTGCACCTTGATGATATTTATTTGTTTCTAACTATGGCCTGTTTTTCTGGGTAAAATACAGATTTAGATTTTACAATAATGTATGCTGTCTGTGAGGTTGCTGTGCATTTATTAGTTGCACAGTATTTTCGCTTGTAAAAACAAACAAACAAACAAACAAACAAACAAACAAACAAACAAACAAACAAACAAACAAACAAACAAACAAACACATACTCTGAAGAGACCTAATGATTTTGCCTACATTTTGAAAGGCATTTGTGGACCATAAGGAAGCAACAGAATGCAATTTATCCAAACAGAAATGTTGTTGGATGAGAACCACGTGGAAACAATTGCCGGTGACCATCCCAAACAGTTGTTTCTCGGTCATGGTTCAACATCAGAGTGAGTGGGCGGAGCTAACAGTTCATTCTGAAACAAGCTCTTAAATATGGCCCTTTAATTATAATATGGTGTTATAATCTGATTTTTTTAAATTTATTTATTTATTTTTTTTACTTAAGTGAGAGACATTGTTTTAAAGGAACAGTACTCGTGTAACATTTTGTAACTGCTAATATTCCCCGGCTCGCCCCATCTCTTCTTGGTACGTTGCAAGTGGCCATTACAGAGAGGGATGAGCTTGGCTTCTGTAAATCAATGGGGGCTTATGGTGTTTGTGTTCTGACCCTGAATTTCACCTTGAGACATTTAGCTCGGAGCGAAGACAGAACGCTTTTTCAGCATTTTACCTTTGTGAAACGCCAGCAACACTTAAAAAAGAAATTCATCACACCAAACAATAAAGAACACGAACAGTAGTTGCGGCAGGTTGTTGTGAGGTTCAATGTAATATTTCAGACAGAAAACATGTTGGTGAAATTGGCTTGGGACTTCTGAATTAAATGAACGTGGAATAATGAAGTTCACTTTTTATCCTGGTCATTCACGCTATTGAAGAGTCCTTTAAAACTTTTTTTGTTTTAGAAATACATTGAGAAATCCTACAAATATTTGGCTCATAAGTTAAGTCCAGTCGGAGCCAAGTGCATGTGTGCAATAAGGTTTGTGCGTTCTCTTGAAGAATACTGGAGCGGTTTGTTTTATACCAGAGACACTTATGGAAGTCTGAAACATGAAAAAGAAATGTTTTTTTCCCCCTCAAGAACCACAGTTTTAATAGCGGGCACAGATTCTTGCCTTGAAGTCTAGGGATCTTAAGGAAGCTCTCAAAACATTTCATTCCCAACTGTCTCAAATGTCAAGAGTTACTATTTAAAATTGAAGCAGCCATGCCAATTTGATGCTATTGTGAGATGTACAATTTCACCAGGTTAAGAATAAAATGCCTTCGCTGACGTCACAATCAACATAATCTTATATCTTTCGGAAATGTGGTGGTTTTGAATTGTTTATGCTGGTTATGGTTATTAATTTTATGTCAAAATACAAGTCTAAACTTCACCCAAACTCTTTTCTTTGTTTAATATAGCCAACTTTGCAGTTCAAACGTGTGGTCTTTATCTCTAAATGGATGAAAATGTGGCTAATATTCACGTCTTGCACCTTCAATGAAGTCAAGTTTATTTATAAAGCAACCACAACTGCCCAAAGTTGTTGTACAAAAGCAATATAAAATGCAATCTGATAAAACATGCAAAGAATTAAAAACAATGAATGAAAACAAATGAATAAAATGCTGAGAAAAAGCCATTTGTATTCATGTTTTGTTATAAAAGCAGGACAAGATGACAGATATTAACCCATGCAGATCTGTTTATATTTGAATTAAATGGCGAGACTTTCCAGAACATTAACAGTCCGGCATGTTTTCTGCTCGGATGAACAGCAACAACAACCAGTGAGACAACTTTTGATCACTGGAAATGAGACAAAAATTATTATGAAACCGGTATAATTGCTCACATACGTCTAGATTTCCAGTAATTTTAATCTGATCAGGAAGACAGATGCAGGGAAATGATTGAGACTCCAAATGAGAGCTTTTGCCACGTACTATTTAGTAATATTGAGTTGTTTGTGGAAGTCCAATGCTCAGGAGAAGGTAAAGGATGCTGGGAGGAAGGCAGAGGAAAAGATCAGGTTATGTATGATTGATATTTGATAGGGTCCAACCAGCTAATACTATTACCCCGCTTTCTTTGTCTCGTTGTCAATACGCCGCTGGTCAGTGCTCCCCTTTTAGAACAACAGAGTGTTTTAGTAAATTGGAAAAAAAAGAGAAAATTTATGGAATCGCAGTGCATGTTTTACAAGTTGAGGCTGCAAAAGCTGGAAAGTGCAAAGGAAAGACATGCTTTTGTGGCTTCTTTTTCCAACCAGTGAAACTTTATTATAGTTGAAAACATGCACAAGTTTGTCATTTTGAAATTTTCTTTTGAACTGTGAACACACTTGGACAGACTGTGCTTTCTGTCAAGGGGCTGATTATTGTATTATTCGTCTGACAATAAGAGAATGTCCATCACTGTCCCCTTTTAAAGAAAAATACTATGCATTTTTTTTTTGTATTATCAGCCTTTAAACTTGCCCTTGAGTACCTTTAGTGTGATAAAAGTGAGATAAAAAATATGTGATAAAAAATAAAATGAACATGTACTGGCTGCATAGCGCTAACACGAGTTAAATTGTTGAGAAATGTTAATTAGCCTGGCAGTTATAATGATCGTGATTAGACGTCAGAAATGCTCACAACGAGTCTGCCGATGATTTATAGGCTTAAAAACCGCGCAGAAGATTCTCAGAGCCACATTACACATCAAGAAAACGTCACTCGTCGAAGGAATTCAGAGGGGAGTGTTCAAATAGCGTGAATGAAGCTAAATGCAACTCCAAGTGTGTTTTTGATGACAGAGCATTGTTAGAACAGGGTTAACAGCTCAAAATAGTCACAACAGCGTAATATGTGTCATTTAAATCGCAACTTAAAAACCGGATAAAGGAAAACCAAGCCTCTGAGCACTTTTACCTTTTTAACTCTGGTCTTTTTCTGTTCAATTCTACTTGTCATCTGTGTTATCTGCAGGGACAGCAGATGGAAACGAGAATCTTTGCCATAATCTGTCAGATTTACACTGCAACTGTTCCAGATGGTCATTAATGTGCACAGTCCTCATCAAATAAATACATAAGTATAAAAATACTCCCAATATTTAGCCTCTTCCAAAGTCCTTTCCAAAGCTCAAAACACTTCATTCCACATTGTGACACATTGCCTCATTTTCATGTCTTCACTTCAACACGCTCTGCTGGCAAAAACAGATATTTAAATGATTTGTTTAAAGAGGACATATTATGCAAAATCAACTTTAATGATCTTTAACAGTGTTTCCTCATCATTATTTTACTCAGAGTTGTTCCTTGGTTGATTCATGCAACTTTAAGCAATCCGGTATTGTCCTTAAGCAGTTCTAAAATGTTACGTTGATATTTTTCAGAAACATCTAAATGAAAATTTGCTGCTTGCTACAGCAAAATGCCACTCCTTTGAAGAGGCGGGGCTTATCAGTTCTGCAGGTTTGAACAGGAAGTCAATTGATCCGTTTCTATTATTAAGTTGTTTTAGATCAATATGTTGATTTACAAAGACCAAAATGTAAAACTATGATCTATTTGTGTTATAGTTCAATATGAATAATGAATATACCGTAATGTGTCTCCTTTAAGTAAGTGTAGAAAAATAGATTTTTGGGTGCCCATGACACTCACACAAAGTAACAGAAAACTTAAAAGGTCACTCTCCTCTGTTACGTCACACACTGTGCCTTTTTGATTCCCAATTTGAGATAGAAAATAATGAATTTGCTGCCCGAGGAGGAACTACACTGATGTTTTTGTTGCCTTTATCCAGTCAGAATACAATCACCAGTCACACATCTGAATATATTTGAATGACAATTTGAGTTTTATGGCAGTAAACCGTTCTGACTGATGGGACGGGAATAAGAGTACATCTATCCAGTGTGCTGTCTGGCTCAGTCTACGAAAGCATGAATAATGTGTCCACAAATGACATGGTTCAAACTCGCACAATGGCATCAATACTCCATCATCTCGAATGAAGCGGCTCATTTACAGAGATGATAGAAGCTCATCGCAGGAGCAGAAAACGCACGCTTTCTTTGTCAGACGCTAAAAAGGACTCAAAGCATTTCAGACAGAATGATGGTTTTAAGAGTCATCATTCAAACGCTAATTTTGACCAGCGTGTAAATGTCATAGTGATTTTATCATTCTGCGGCTCACCAGGATCCAAGTCTTATTCCTTTTGATAACTTTTGATGGAAAAGTAAAGCATGATATAATGTTCTTGATATTAACCAAGGAATGCTCCTGTTGTTTCCTAACAGTAGTACATATGTTTTGCCAGAGAAGGCTGGATGAAACTGTCAAAAATGAATATATTTTGGGTATTATTCAGACAGTAATCAGATACTTTTTTCCTTCAGATATGTGTTAAAATGTACCTGTAAATGTTTTGGCTGCATAAATGTAAACTTAATCATAAAAGTACAGAAATGATGGCGCTTCCTCAACTGGTTCATCAGAACTCAGCCCCATGTATTGTAACGTGTGTGTGTGTGTGTGTGTGTGTGTGTGTGTGTGTGTGTGTGTGTGTGTGTGTGTGTGTGTGTCTGTGTCTGTGGTCGGGTTGATTAGTAGTGTGGGTCAGACATTTTTGGTATTAAAAAGCGCTTTATAAATAAAGTTTGATTGAAATATAATTTTATATCGTTTGAAGTTTTGTTCAATCTTTATCAGGTCTTTTGTCGCAATTTCCATATTCTTTTTTTTATACGACACTTTTGGAAATACATTGTGGACATTATTTCCAATCTCTACTTTTGAATTAACAAATGATTGAAAAGTGAATAATTCCTTTTGTCAGCAAGTATAACTGCCCATGCAACCTTCTCCATCATATTGCAATAGCACAAGCAGTTTTGGTCCTCTGGAAATTGAACCCCCGCCCTGTGTGTGCATGATTTGGTACGAAATGTAATGTCTAAGCCAGCAGTCTCTGGGTGGTATTACACACCTGTAGCTGTTTATGTCTGGGGTAAATCCAGACTTTCCATGTTGTTACGTTTTATTCATTTGTGTGCGTTTGTGAATGCAACAGTAAAACGGCCTGTATACTGTATCCTCCCACTTCACCTGTGTAAATATGACTTGTCCTTTCTGGTTTTTAGGTATATATCAAGGTCACAGCCTCTTATTGGCAAATGCTTTACAACCTGCAGCCGCCTGCTCCCTCAAACCGGGACAAGTGGAGGTGAGGGAGTCTGAACCAGCGAAGAAGGAAAAGACAGGGACTAGAAAGGGTTGAGGAATGGAGAGAGGGAGGGATCAGAACGAGGGAGAATCCGCCAAGCGTTTTATCGAGGCGTCTGGTATTTGACGTTTCACCCGCGTCTCTGTTTATGTCCAGGAGCTGTGTGAGAGGGGTCAGTGCAACCTACAGAGCATGGTAGACGCTCTAATGTATCACTGTGCGGCGGTTTTGTTGAATTAGATTGCAGAATGGAGAGAATTCTGGACAATTACTGTGTTTAAAATAAAACGTTCAATGCTTGGAGAGAACATGGGAAGATAGAGCAGAGAAACTACTCTGTTGATTGAGATAATCAAACACATTAGAGTTTCATGGGATTTAGGACAGCAGCTGTTTCTAAAGATAATATTCGAAATACATAAACATTTATAGCCAAAAAGTATATGTTTTTTTCAACAGTGTATGTGTGTGTCTGTCCATTCTTCTACCTCACATCAAAGCGCTTACTTTGTGATATAAACAAACATTGAAATAATAAGTATCAGTTTATTAAGTAGAGACCGAGCATTTTCACATATTGTAAACATACCACGTCGTATCATATTGCTTTTTGTCAGACAACTTTGCTAGTGAGATGTATTTACCTTGACATATCAGCTGAGTCACAAGGACAAAGAAAGACAAATCAGAAGCTCTAAAATCCGCTGTATCAGACGACTGCAAAACGAATAATCATACCATGGACTGGGGCTCAGGTCAAGGTCAGGTTCAAACGCCGGATCAAGGGGACCATCGAAGGCACAGACACCATCGAACGTGTTCTTCCTCTCACATACACGGGACACTCTTCTCCACACACCACCAGGTCAGTCTATCAAAGTAATCATCAATCATATCAAAGTATGCACACATTACTAAAGAACATAAGATATATCGTAACTGAAGGCAAGATGAACGTAACATAAAACCGCATTGTAACGAGCTATTTTCCATCGGTTGTCCTGCACTCGTTCTCACAAACACACTCTCATTCATACCCCAGTGTGTGCAGGCAGACACTGGAGGTAATGATGGGTGAAGTGTCTTGCCCAAGGACAGCATCTATAGTACTTGGTATTCTCAGAGGTCTGCCAGCAGGCGCAATCCAAACCCAAGCCGCTAAGCATTCAAAATCTGATGATATTGAGCTTTGGTGATAAAGCCGCTCACAGCCAACACCCAAATAATAAAAAAACAAAATGTTGACAAATACATTATGTTTTTCCATTTCAATACTTTATGTAATATGAACATCACGATCATCTTAGAATATTAGATTTATTTGCTTTCTTTGGATCAACATAAAATATTATGGAAAAAATGTTGCATAATATATTTATATGTTCAACATTACAGTTTTTTGAGTGAAATGGTTGGTCCTTCATGCGCTTTTGTATCATGAAAAATAACAAAATAGTGCTTTTATTACAACCGCTTGACATTTAAATTCGTTACACTCATCTTTCTCATTCAGTTCATTTGAGGATGACACATCTGCAACATTACCGAGTCACGCACCGGACTGAAACACAAAAGAGGCAAAAATGGGTAGAAATGTCTATAAATAATACTTTTCAAATATTATTCATCTTCTTGATAAAACAAACTTCAAAAAATTCATTAACTTGATGCAACCATAAATATTTTTTCATATCCTGCAACTGTGATGAGTCATAAACTATCCACTCCCCAAAATTAATCTGGACTTAAAGCTTCTTGGAGGGCATTGGCTCTCGCTTTCAAAGTTTCTTGTTTATAATGCCAAATATTTTTAGAGGTTATTTCATCAGGACAAGGAGGGGGAAAGTTTGGCCATGAAAACTGGATTTCAGAATTGGGAGTTGGTCCAATATCACCCCCTGTACGCTAAGCTAAGAGGTGGAAGAGGAGAGCAAGCAACATTATACAAGATGCTTAAACTGTTTCTTGATTGGATTTGGTCATTGTAAAAAGTTTGATTGGGGAAACTACTCTTAGCATAAGTATAAAATCGGATGGAGTTTGGTGCATACGGCTCGTCCTGACTCCTGCATGTCCTGCGCCCGAGCCTCTCTTTTCCTTACTTTACAACACATCATACAACATATCTTGATCAAAAGTGCACACCCCTGACCTCTGCAGACGCTCACACCTCATCGAGATCGTCCATGAACCTGGTTAGTTTATTTAACTTTGCATTTGATATTTCTTGTCATGGACTGTAGCCAGGTGGCAAGTAAGGTCATGCTAAATGACATTGATAAATTAATTTTAATCATAAAAATGAAATCTCATTAGATACAGATGATTGCTGTGTTCAGCCTCTGTGTGTTCTGATGTCAGATTTTACTGTCACTGATCAAACAAGTTAAGCCATAAAGATCGACGTCTGTTTCATCGTTAATGTGTCCTTGTCTTATCAAAACGTTTCCACATCAAATGGGGCCTGGATAGATGTAATCAGAGTCATACCACCGGTAAATTTGCAGATTTATCCTATCTGTCATTTACATAGGCATTTATTGCACGTATTAATTGTGAATAGAAACCAGGTTTGACAATCAGCCGCTGCAGATTCTGCCTGTTTTATGGCTTTCTGTTGTAATTTTATGAGCCAATAATTTGAGGTTTTATGGTTTCTGAGGTTTGTGTTGGCAACATGTAACGCTGCTGGCCTAATATCAAGCTTCACTGTTCAGTTTGTGCACACAGGAGTCCTACTGCTGAACTAATGCAATCCAAAAACATCTACTATAAACAAGCAAAAACTCTCGGTGATACCAAACAGGACTAAGTCAAGCATGCTAATTGAGCTAGCTGTGTTTTTTTGCTCATTTAAATCATGAAAGAATTTGAAATTACACGTTAACAGGAGGAAGCCATTAATCACTCACCTGCTCTAATTAGCATAGAAGTTAATATATGCTCTGCTAAACCATGTCTGAAAGCATACATGCATGTGTTAAAGACCTGTCATGTTCAGTAGAAATGGGATGAAGTACTGTTTTGCTAAAAAAAAAAAAATAGAAAAAAAAAGAAAGAACATATCAGAAGCTGAAGTATGAACAAGCCACAAGTATTGATTCTGGGTTTCTCAGTTGTTAAAAATTTTCTTTCCAAAGCATGTGGTCTGAGTTTTCTGTTTTACATTTACAGACACGACAGGATTTATGGGAAAAGCTTGGCAAGCCTGTCACTACTAGTTAATTTTGCAATAATTTTGTCTGATCCACAGTATGGCATCAAATGTAGCAAAAGAAGTTCCAGTGAAAATACTTTGAGGGAATGGCCTTGGGCTTAGAAGAGGTGCTCGTGCTCCTGTTCTGTGTCCAGAGTTCATGGCTCTCCGACGCTGGATGCAGGACACAGAGGAGGAACACTTTTGTTGCAAGGGCTGTTACTCTCCTCAAACTCCCTGAGACATGATCTGAGGACCTGACAAATCCTGCATGTGTGCATATAACCTGATGTACTTCTAAATATAATGTTCTTGTTGTGCAGTAATCTGTTTTTTTCATAACTTAAAGGTCCCATATTCTGCTATTTTGCCCTTTACACAGTCTATTCTAAGGGCTTTGTTGATAAAATTTTGTGTTGTGCAATATCCATAACATAACAGTTTCCAAAAAACACCCATTTCTTGGACTGGCCCCCCTCCTTGCAAAAGCAAACGGCTCACTCTGAGATCTGACCCTCCCGAACAGAGAGCAGCCTGCCTCCCCCGCCCAACCCGCGAGCCTCCCTCTCCCAACCCGCGATGAAGCCTAGAGCGGAGATGGTGCGCATGCGCCGTGTGCTCCGGTAAACAGCGATACACAAACACGGGAATAAACCTTTTATCCGTCCTGACGGTGCGTCGTGCTGAGTCCTACATCCTGGATCTGACCTGGAGTGTGACGTGCTCCAGTACCTCGACGACGGACGTTGCCGTTTGGTAAATAACAAGCTAACTCTTCTATCTGTCGTATCCATCGTGTAATTACTGTGTAGCATTAGCATTAGCATTTTTATTCTGCGGCTGCGCGCTTCCTGGAGGCGTGGCTTAAACACCGCGTCATCCTTGTGAAGCGCGTCATCCTGGTGAGGAGCCCCCGTCTGCCTGCTCAGCCGAGGGGGACGGAAAAGACAGTTCTCTAGCGAAAACACACGGGAATCAATCAAAAAACCACTTTGGGCACACATACGAGGCCCAAATAGCACTGTAGGAAGGTTAAAACCTCTGAAAAGTCGATTTTGCATGTTATGGGACCTTTAAGGTATGAAGAAGCCTAATCCAAACTCGAATTCAACATCATCAACCATCATTTGCCTCTGTTTCACACATTCACACAACACATTAAATGTCCCCGTTATCACACAGTCTACTTCTTCAAACTGCAATAGTACTGTAAGTAGCTGTAACTAAACGGCTTAGATGGAATTGTCTGCTCCAAAGTCCATTTTTATTCCACGCTTTGAACTTCTGATATTCGAGCTGAACGTTCCCGATGGAGAGTCTTTTTAAGTCAATGTTAGCCAAGGACAAAAGCCTATAACCACAAAAATGACAGCTTGAAAACAGCTAACTCCCCTACTATTTCACTGGTTTCTATCCAGCTTTCAGCATGTACTTTTGGGCTTTTTTATCTGCAAAACGTTTGTGAAGGGTGACTACGTGCGCTCTGTTTAGAATAGGGGCTGTAATTCTTGTTTTTAGATGTTGTAACCAGTCACAGGTGAAGTCCCTTTCGCTTGGCTCTTGCTCCAAAACATGTGGTCTGCACCCTACGCTTCCATACACACCCCCAGCTGGTTTTCCCAAAGCATGCTGGGATAACTCTGGCTGACTCTATATCAGTCCTACAGTGTCAGATCAGCAGCAGAAAGATAAGAAATCACTGTAGCTTTGTAACGTTAGACCTGGCTCACACTGTCTTTTAAATGGTCACAGGAGAAGCTCTTGTCTCGTGGACCTTATCGAGCCTAAACATGTGTGTCCTATTCACAAAACCACACATTTTAAGTGGAGAAATACAATCTTTCACTTGGTTTTTCCTTCACATCTTGAGTCATTTTCTCACAAGTTAAATTTAAGTAGTATTTGTGTTATTTTAGCGATTAGAAAGTGGAAAGTAGAGCAAACGGTTTGACAATGAAGGTGAACTATTGACATGCGATAGGCAAGTGTAGTTGAATTGCTTTTTTATTGCTCAAAAATACCTTGATCACGGTATTTTACAACACCATGTCAAAGTGCACAATATTCACAAGGGAAATATTAGCTGCTGGAGAAACTGTGGTTGCCAAGTGGCCCATCATTACCATGTGCTTTGTCTGAAAGAAATATTGCAGTGCTTTGAGATTAACAAAGCACTGCAGATGGTTTGGGACATTGCCATCCCACTTGCCTTCAAAAGTATGTTTCAGAAACCTAAAACACATGCCACGGAGACAATAAATGGATACCTTTGGAGCATTTCTGACGGCAGATCGTTACAAAAAATGTACGACACAAACTGAACCAACAATCAAGGACTGGAAAATGGAAAAAAAAATACATTCTGACTTAATTTGAAGAGCTAGCTTTTTGACCGACGTTGGACAAAATGTGCCATGATTTTAATTTTCATTGTATATCTTAAGTTACTTTTGATTTCTTTCTTTTTTTGTGTTTTCTCTGTGTTGTGCTCGATGTTTTATGTGTTGAAAACATAAAAAAAAAAGAAACAGTTACATTTTTGCTATCCTCTTCACAAATCTGTATAGCTACTTGTCTCTATGGAAAGTAGATTTATGTTTAATGTCACACTCGGGAACATTACAGCCAAAACAATAACATCTCCATGGAGACTACTACATTTGGACGATACAACGTTATTCATTCGGTAGAAAACAAAACAACAACATACGTTTTAAACACATTGGAAAAACATAAGCCAATTTTCTTAGCATCATTTAAGACACATAATAGATAGATTTCTGTGCAAATACAAAACATTGCACAACTAGCCAAGCAGAAAGACTTCAAATCATCAAAACATATTAATTGACCTAGAAGCGAACTGTTGAAGGCATTAAACAGATGAGAGACAAATTATACAATACTGTGCTGGTTAGGTTGAGTGCTAATGCATACGTCTTTGTGCACAAACTAATGCGACGTATAAAGGCGGCGATAATAGGCTTTAATTGAACACTACCGCACCTATTTTTTTTTTCGATAAAGGACACCAAGCATAACATCTGTTTTGTTTAGAGTAAAATGGTCTTAAACTTTACGAATGGCATAGCGAGGAGTTCTTTAGACAGCGCCGCCATTAAACAAAATCAATCAACAAATCAACAATCAAAAGCATTTATAAATTCACAATGCCATTTTTACAGGTGAATGAGATCTAATTGATGCCTTTCCACAAATCCCATTCACGACTAAATTATAAATATTGATGTGTTTAATCAGAGCACAAGACAAAAGAGGCCATTTTTATCACTACTGATCTTTCCTGATAGAAACGCTTTAGCGAAAGACTGAAACAGATGTGACTAAGCTGGTTCTTTGTCTTTCTTTGGCGAAATTGGAATTAAAAACATTTACATAATGAAAATGCAAAACAACGCACTTAATAGGATTGTGTTCATAAAAGTTAATGGTCTTATCAAGGAATGATTTTGTGATGGTAATTTTCTGAAAGGCTAAAACAAAATCTCTATAGTTTCTTCTTGCACTTCAGTAAGTAAACACATAGTTATTTTGACCTTAATCTCCAATTTGACTCAGTTCTTCAAAAGGAATGTTTCTTTCTGACAAGATGTGCAGATAAAAGGCAAACATTTTATTTCAACTTAGGGCCTTTGTTTTTGTTAAATCGTCTGCCAAAGCAATTCGACCCCCAACTCTTAACACATAATAGCTTTAATGGTAAACTGTGGTACATCAGGTTTGTAGTGACAAAACATCATAGTTTAGTAAAATCAAAAGTGTTTTGTCACGGTGTCTGAATGCCTTTTAAAATTATGTATCTGAGACACAACAATGAGCAGGCTCTGAGCACCAGAGCAATAGAGGCCCAGATCTACCACACCAGACAAGACCCACGGTGTAGGCTGTGCAAAGAAGCTCCTGAGACAGTCCAGCACATAACTGCAGGGTGTAAGATGCTGGCAGGGAAACCATGCATGGAACGCCATAACCCAGTGGCTGGCATAGTCTGCAGAAACGTGTGTGGAATATGGACTGGAAACCCCAAGGGAAAAATGGGAAACACCTCCAAAGGTGGTAGAGAATGACCGAGTGAAGAAACTGTGGGACTTCCAGATACAGACTGACAGATGGTAATGGCAAACCAACCAGACATCGTGGTGGTGGATAAAGAGCAAAGGAAGGCCGTAGTGGTTGACGTGGCAAGTGATGGCATCATCAGGAGAAAGAAACATGAGAAACTAGAGAAATACCAAGGCTCAGAGAAGAGCTGGAGTGCCCCTCTCTAAAGTATATTCAAACTAAAACCCAAGCTCTCTGCACATTTAGGCAACATAAACATATTTTGTTTTTAAAACAGCAAAGTCAGGATGTCATTCAGGCCCAGGTAAGCAATAAACCGTTAAAAACAGCAGACAACATATGAAGGACCGTCCTGTAAGTAATACATTAATAAAGCAGTTTTTAAGCACTGAATCCAAATCATGCAGTGCCCTGAAAGAACTAGGTTCTTCGATCTCAGAATAAAAAACAATAATTTGGCAACATATTTAAACTAGAAAATTAAAATATTACAATAAATTGATTTTAAGTTAATAAAATCTTATTTGTTAGACAAACAAAGGATAATACAGCTGAGCTGAGCATTTAATCAAACTTCTAAACTTGATCAAAGAAAGGTGTTAGCATTCACTAATCAGTGGAGAATATGTTTTCTGCTTTTCATGTTGGCTAAATCCTTAATAAAATCTGCCAATTCTAAAGAGTGTCCATTGCTCTTTTGCGCAAAACTTTGTCCATTACAGCAGGTGGAGACGTGAGGAGGAGAGCTCCGTGCGTCAGGTGGACGTTTCACAGGACAGCGCTTTAAACCAACAGACAAAACATTAGTGAATGGATCGAACTTTTTGAATAAATGCACTGAGAGGTCGGCGCGGCCGCGGCGCGTCCATGTGTGAGACGTTTGGTGTTGTACGTTTGTCCCTCTGAACATTTTCAAGTTTCTATGCATTATTATCGGCCTGTTCAAGTGACGCAAATGAGGTTTTATTAAAGATAAAGGCTGTCTCTGCACTAAAACTGAGCCTTCACAAGGCACTGAGAGCGTGCGGCGCGCCACTGCAGCAGCCTGTGGCAGTGTGTTAAAAAAAAAAAAAACTTAAGTTCCGTTGTCACACCGGACCCGTCGAGACCCGCTGGAATCTCTCTGGGAAGGCAGATGTGGAGTGGCACTCGGGACTGGGAGGGAGCGTAAGAAATCCAAAGTATTTATGCCACGTCGTTGGGTAGCTTTCCTGCCTCTGTTGTAGAGCGCTGATCTTTTTTTTTTTTTACTTTTCTGGGCACCACTTACATGTTTGCGAGGTGCAGGACTCATCTTGATTTATTCTTCACGCAGCGGCAGCTAAGTTTGTTAATTTGGGTTGAAGCTCACTGAGGCCCCCTGCAGCCTATGTAGCCTGTTTCTATAAGACGGTCTTCTATGTAAAGTCTAATTAATGAGATCCAAGACAAGTTTGCTCACAGCTAAAATGCATGTTTGCCAAAAATAGATAGCATGTTTTACAAAAACAAAAAAAAAAGCATGTTTAAAAAAATAATGTAATTGAATAAATGCAAGAATACTGTAACTTTCCACGAAAAGCACTGGTCTACATGAAGAGAAGCATTCACTTGATTTCGAAGAATATTTAATTTGGCTTATGAAGCTTATTGTTGCTATGCTGTGTTTTATAACTAGAACTTTTTAACTCCCCGACAAATAATTCCCTTACAAATATAGTGATTTCAAGGTCTACTTTTATTAACCCTTTGTAATTCAAGATACCATTTCCAACTCCACAGTCAATGCTACTATATAGAGCGGTTGTTAATGACTTCCGCTGGCCGCAAGGATCTTCATCAAGATTGTATTTTATTGGCGACCTTGCAGATGGACACGACATTTCCTTTCGCTGACCAATCACACGGCCTGAAATATGAGATGTACAGAGAAAAATACATGTACCCGTCTAAAGGTCCAGTCAGCAGGTTTCCTTATATCCATAATGCTACAGCTATGGGATGGCTCTAGAGGACACCGGCTATTTATGGACATTTAGAGAATATATGTTTCATCTGACAGAGAGTTGTACTACAGATCAATTACACCGTCGTCTGGCTTTGTCAACAACACGCCGCTAAGTGTTAAAAATGATGATTTGTTGGTTTTTTTACGGAAACATCACTGATACTATGTGCTGTGGTCAGTAGTTTTGGTCATCAGCATGTTTTCTAGGAATTTGTATAATATGTCTCACTGTTCGGTTCTTTCAAATTGAGCATAATTTTGATTTTCCATAAATTAGTCATAATATTTCCTATTTGTGCTCAAAGCATGTTCCAATAAAATATAGACTTGACTGAATGGTTTATATTGATTTATTGAGGTGAGAAACTACAGGCAAAACTCATTAAAGGTCCCATATTCTGCTATTTTGCCCTTTACACAGTCTATTCTAAGGGCTTTGTTGATCAAATTTTGCGTTGTGCAATATCCATAACATAACAGTTTCCAAAAAACACCCATTTCTTGGACTGGCCCCCCTCCTTGCAAAAGCAAACGGCTCACTCTGAGATCTGACCCCCCTGAACAGAGAGCAGGCTGCTCCCCCGCCCAACTCGCGCGCCTCCCCCCGCCCAACTCGTGCCGAAGCCTAGAGCAGAGATAGTGCGCATGCGCCGTGTGCTCCGGTAAACAGCGATACACAAACACAGGAATAAACCTTTTATCCGTCCTGACGGTGCGTCGTGCTGAGTCCTACGTCCTGGATCTGACCTGGAGTTTGACGTGCTCCAGTACCTCGACGACGGACGTTGCCGTTTGGTAAATAACAAGCTAACTCTTCGATCTGTCGTATCCATCGTGTAATTACTGTGTAGCATTAGCATTAGCTGTTTTTATTCTGCGGCTGCGCGCTTCCCGGAGGCGTGGCTTAAACACCGCGTCATCCATGGGAAGCCGCGTCATCCATGGGATGAGCCCCCGTCTGCCTGCTCAGCCGAGGGGGACGGAAAAGACAGTTCTCTAGCGAAAGCATGCGGGAATCAATCAAAAAACCACTTTGGGCACACATACGAGGCCCAAATAGCACTGTAGGAAGGTTAAAACCTCTGAAAAGTCGATTTTGCATGTTATGGGACCTTTAAACTCAAAACTCATAAAAAAAAAAAAAAATCCACTTCATCCCTAGATTTGGGATCTATGTCCTTTTGGGACATATTAACTTCAAAGGTTGTTTTCTTAAAATGCATTTTTCTCTCGTTGTAACAAAAAGATCAGCCCTTAAAGTAGAACAAAGTAACAATTTGACCTAATTAAACGTCTTTTTAAGTCTGTGTTGTGGTTGCAAATGTATTTTGGGGGCGTATAAAGCCCCCGTCATCTTTGCGCAGAAAACCAGCAACAACTTTCATGACGTCAACCCGAAGACAACTCTCCTGAGAAACCTTAGCTCTCTTTTTTATATTTGGTGACATGAAATGTTTTTGTATGTGACTGTACTTCCTTATTTCAATAAAAAAGGAAGGGGGCAGTGTATTTTCACAAGAGACCTGCAGGGGGAGCTCTTTTGTTTGCAGAACGAAACATGGGGAATCGGCATTCCAGTTTTATGGAGCTAAAATCTGGAACAGTCTCCCCGAAAATGTAAGACAGGCCCCCACACTGCCAGTTTTTAAATCTAGGCTTAAAACTGTTCTGTTTAGATGTGCATATGATTAAGGGAATTTGATCCGTATTTTATTGTGTCATGTACATTTTAATGTATTTATTTATGCTCTTATTGTGATTGTATTGTTAGTTTTAATGTGTTTTTATGACTGTAAAGCACTTTGTGTTACTTTTGTATGAATTGTGCTATACAAATAAATTTTGATTGATTGATTGATTGATTTTGTTGAAGTTACTGAATTCTGCTTTAAAGTAACACCTACACACACCAAAGTTTACAATTTTGTACTTAATAACATTTTAACAGAACACACTAAAGGATTTGTTGATATCTTATTCTAAGTTTGATATATTAAAGTAAAAAAGTAAAAATGAGGCAACGAGGCACTCAAAAACTAAATGAGAGATCCAAAATCTCCACTGTACATTTTTTGTAAATAATATGTACAAATTTTAATTTAAACCTGGTTCTGAATTTTTTTTCAGACTTAAATGTCGCATATTCTGTATGTGCAATTTTGCTCTTTTTAGACATAAAACGCCTTATTTCCATACGAAACATTACAGAATGAAAAACTTTGAATACATTTTTTTTTTACATTTATGTGAATGAACTACAGGAGGAGTTTCAAATTGATATCTTTTAATTTAATTTAAAACTTTTACTCTGTCTCACTGTTAACATTGCAAAAACATTTTACATGACGTACTTTGTGCAATTTGTTCATGTTTCTCAAACCCATTATTCAATCCAAAAGGAAGCTTGGCACTTTTGGGTTACAATACCCTATGAAAATTTGCAAAAAAAAAAAAAAAACCCCGGATGTGACAGCTAATGACATTGTGTATTTAGTTGGGATTGTACTGATTTTTTGAAACCATACAAGCACATATTACAGCTGTAACAAATGTCTAGATATAAGTTATATATACGTTTATTTTCCTTGTTTGCTTTTACACCAAAACAATTTTTTTAGCTTGTTATCCTCAAAAACCCTTGATGCCCTCCTTCATTCATTCGTCAGCCCTCTTCACTCATCTGGGCTCGCTGCATGTTCTGCCCGTGTTATTTATTGCAGTCGATGTATTGGGCTATTATAGTTGATAAAACACTGAAGGCAAACCACTTCAGGTGCAGGTCAAGGACTAAATCTTTGACACAACAGGAAAAAATATCTCTTCATGTGCACTTAAAAATGCATTAAGGTGAGTCACAAAGGTTGCAGTTCCGGTAATTTACCACAAGGAGGAGGCCCCGGGCATGTACAAGTCAATTTGTTTGTCTCCAGAAAAGAAACAAGGATGTGCACGGGAAGTGACTTTTTTGATTTTTTTTATAATTTACTTTTTAAATTCATTTTTTAACATTATAAACAGAACAGAAAAACACAAACAACAGAAACAACAGGACGTCCAGAAAGAGCTGAAAGAAAAGCAACTAAAGACATCTAAACTAAATTATGACACTCAAAGTTCAAAGAAACATTCCATTTTGTCCAAAGTCTGTCATATTTGTCCATTTCTAAATTAAGTTTTTCCATTTTTCATTTGTTAATTTTAACATCTACAATGATCACTTTCCATGGAAATGTATTTTACTATAAGTTTACTCCAATCAATCTTCCAAAGAGGGAAACATTTGGTGCTAGTCCTAAGCTTGGATAAATGTCTTTGTCTGGTATTTCACACATGTACTTTATGGCCACTGATTTTCTTTGGTGACAAAGTGGGGAACATAATGCATCTTTGTAAGCTTATCGCAGTAACACTTTGACTGATGAGCTGAATAGTGGCTCTTTCACTGGCAGTATCAGTTAGGGTTGACAAGATTATCCGGCTGATTAATAACTGTGAATAGACACACTATACTGTAATCATACCAACTAAAAATAATGATTATTGTGACAATTTTAAAGCACAATTCAATCTATATTTAAAAAAACACACCATCTTCTAGTTATCATTACAAATTTGGTGAGGTAAACATGCTGAACAATGATTGCGCCAATGTCTGGTTCTTTAAATTTGGTACAAAAGTATGTTCAGGACACTCCAAAATGATAAAATATCCAATTAAATGCATATGTTAACTCGAATTAGATTTTTTTTTCAAGGCACACAAGTGTTTGCCGACACACTGATTTAAAATCAAGGCATTAGACAAAGAGAATGAACGAAAATTAAGGATTTCACTATTGTTTGGTCTTCAATCGTGACGTTTCTTCTCACAATCACTTGCCGAGACATCTCTAGCTTTGACGCTCAAACCACAAAGGTCCAACACAACTGTTTTACTAACAATACAGTCGGACATGGACAGACGACGGCCCACGTCAGGGAGGCAGGTATTGACGCCGAATACTGCTGTCGAAGGCACCTGAACGGAGGGTTAAAGCGTGACAAAGGAGGATATAGGAAGTGGGAAAATTGATGTGTCCTTGGATCAATAGAGGAGAGCATTGAGATCTCTTCAGTGAAACTAAATCAGCCTGTCCTCAAGGTCCCCTGAGCTGAGACGGGGAAGTGACAGCCGGGTCAGGTGAACTGCACAGCCAAAGAATCACAAGCTCAGGCCAGGATAAAGCGATGATTATTTGGGGTGATTCCTGTTATACATCTTTGCAGAGCGGCGTCTCAAATCAATAACCATCAAGTCTGGTTTTCTTTTAAGTGTAAAAGCCTAAGTACCTCATTGAACACCAAACACAATTAGGACAATGTGGAGAGGTGCATTAGTGGTTCCAGAGTGGTCACGCCAAATTTAGTGCCATCTTGACAAGGAAGAGGAATAACCGAGAAGTGCTTAATGGATTAGCGTCATTCAAAGCGAGAAAATAAGCAGTTTGGAGGAGATGAGTGATTTCAAATGAAGAATAAGGCGTTTTTGAGCATTACACTGTTGCGCACTCGTCATCCAAAAAGATACCTTCATTAGCGTTTTGTTTAACTTTTTTTGTTGTTGCAATGAGTAGAAGAAGAAGAGAAATCATGATCGATAAATACAAGTAAAACCATTTTCATACTGTCCTTGCATATTTAGTCTGTCTCCATCTTCAAAGCTCAAAATGCTTGCTCCTGTTGGATTAAGTCAGCACTTTGCAATCCATGAAGATTACAACGTTTTTTAAAGTTCACGCATCTTCAACACTTCTATTCATTTAAGGGTCTAAATTCTCTCCATTGTGAAAAGCCAGTATTTTTTGCTTGATACAAACTACATCAGTTTTCAATAGCTCAGAGGATGCTGTCCTAGAGCCCTCTATGTACCTTTTGCATTGACAAGCTTCATTACAGCTGTGAGCAGTCGTAACTTTTTACAAGAAGAAGAAAATGTACTTTTCACAGTATTTTTCTGACACCATGCTGTTACTTTAAGAACTACTTTAAAGGAAACATATTATGCATGTTTTTTGTTGTTATTAAACATGCTCTTGAGTACCTAAAGTTTGGCTTCTCATGTTTGAGAACTGATTAAAAAAAAAAGTTTACAAAAACCAAAATGAACATCTGTATCTGCTGTTTCCCATGGCTCTAACTGAGTTTTGGCGCCATCTACTGGCTGCATAGTGCTTAAATATAAACAACTGGAACATTACCATGGAAATGCTAGTTAACCTAGCAGTTGTAATGCATGTTGTGCAATGTTGTAATGAAATGTGATTAGATGATTAGAACTGCTCAGAATGAGTCTGGTGATGATTTATGACTCAAAAACACAGCAGAAGATTCTTAGAGCCTCATGTCTTCCTCATCAAAGGAATTCTGAACAGAGGTGTTTTTAACAGTCAGAGGGGAAAGGATTTTCTAACCAGGATTCATCAAACTAGTGTGAAAGAAGCAAAATACAACTCCAGGTATGTGTGAGGCTCAAACAGTGACAGCTCAGGAGGTTTGAGGGAAAAATATCCATTCATTTGTTTGCAATGTATTTGTGTCTGTTTATGTTTAACACAATGTCACTGACGATGTCTTTTTATGTCATGAAATAAATAAATACTTATAAATACTCTGAAAAAAGTGCAACTGATGCCATGTCCATATTCCAGCTTAGAGCTCATTTTCAGACCTGTTCACGGTGTTAAATGTTTAAAAGCTAAAGGCTAATCAGTAATGAGCATGAGACTTCTGAAATGTTATCAAACACTTAGTTAGTGAAACATTTTGCTGAATTTTAAATGTGTTTTTGGACAGAAAACAACCGTGTTTTGGAAATTAGTCAAAGAGCTGCACAGCCTCTGCCGTACCATTTAAACGTGATATTTAATTTTTCTAAAACCCCACGGCAAAAATGAATGAGAAATTTACTTGTGGAACTACAGCGAATTTCAAAGTGGGTGGAATTGTTGAGCTAAGACACATTTTGGGGAATAATAAAGGAATTGCCAAGAACAGTTAATTTTGAGGTTTGTTTACGTTGTCATTTTATCTGATATTCATGTAGGCATGGACAGACTTGCTACAAGACTATATTAAAATAAATGTTTTGTTTGAGTGAACATTTCTCTGGGTTGTTCTCAAATTGAAATGCCAAGTCAAGCGCAAACAGATAAATAAAAATGATTTTCCCACAAACATTGCCTTGGCTGAGTAGCCTCGCCTTAGTGAAATAACAGCCTCATCTTTCATACTTACACTCAAGACCATCCCACAGACAAGCAGCTGCTGAAAGGTGGGACGCCCTCTAGTGGTACAAGGAGGAAACGCAGATTGATTACAAGCCAACAAGCCAGAAGCAGTCTTCTTGCATCATCAATCAAATGTGACCTAAATGTTCAACTTTGCATATGAGTCATGAGTACTTTTTGCTTCGTCATGTAATGGCAAATGTAAACTTTTGTTGACCTAATTCCTTTTATATCATTTTTGTTTTGATCTGGGTTTGAGGATGTTGAATGCAAAAGTGTTTCCAATATCATTCTTGGCTCTTTTGCATATTTGGAGGAGAAATGCAAGTATCAAAAACACATGTGTAATTAAATGCTGGGAAATCTGCAGAAGATTACCACAGAATTAAATGAAAATAAGACAATTTGGGACTTGCATTTGCGCCCAAAGCGGGTGGTATAGCATTAAACTGCATTGGTTGCAGGCTGTGAGTGTTTTCAACCACAAAATCTGAAGTAAATTTTGTAGGCTTTGGGCCACGTAGGCACGGGGCACCCATGCTCTCTATCAGAACTAGTTTAGGGGTGGGAAAACCAGTTTATCACAGTAAATTTGGCAGGATGCAACAGACAAGCTGAGACGAGACAGACTTTTTCCTTCTTACATAAACGTGTTTTTCAGTTGAAAATGTAAAGTTTTAACCCTAATTTGGCTATTTCAAAATGTCTTTGTTTGGATCCCTGAAGGAGATGAACTGCAAGCACCAAATGTCAACACTTCAGTAGGGCTCAGAACACCTTCATGCATGTGACTGACATTTTAAGCAAAAGAAAAAGTTAAGGATCTGAATTAAAAGTTAACAGCAGACAAAACTTTCTTGCATCCCTTTGCCATTCAGAGTTGGCCATAAAAAGTGTGCAGCTATTCTGATATTGATATAGTTTGGTAAGGTTTATTGTTTAAGGCACACTTTTTTGTTACCATGGAGATATTATGTAATCATGCTGTACAATATGGCATTCAACTTATACATCATTTATTTCATTACAAGTGCTTTTATTGCTCAAAAATTTAAATTGATTTGAAAAACATAGATTCTTCGGATCTTATTGTTACTGATTCTTACTTGGTCACAGTTTTATACCATACTACATTCCAGGCAAAGCAATAGTGCTGTCACTTGTGATTATTATAACTACTATTTTTTCAATTAGTCGATTTAGACATTTTAAATACATTTATGACCAAATAAATGTTGATTTATGGTGATTGAAGGCTTCTACATAGAGAATAATTATGAATACAATGGATTATTCATGCAACTAAGAGTCTTTTTGACAGTTTGATTTTAAAACGCTGCTGTCTTTGTTATAAAAGGTCTTTTGACATGTGTATAGTTCACCTAACAATTACGATTATCAGTTATTATAGTCGATAGTTACTCATTGCAGCCCTACAAAGCAATGACATCTCTACAAAGATAAACTGGTGGCAGACCATCCATCTGAAAAGTTACCTATCATGCACCTTTAATTGCTCTGACAGACTAACTAATACATTTTAACTAGAGCACAACTGACTTGTGAGTTATGCAAAACATCTTTCAATACACTGGTCGACTCAAGCCACAAAATAAGTAAAATTTACAGGTGACTAATTCGGTTGAATCTGCTGCGTGACTGCTGAAAATATCTGACATTAATTATTCATCCTGGCGAGTATTAATGAATGTAAATCATTTTTATACCACTCAACAAGACCTCAGACGAGATGAAAGCCTGCACTGACACACAGAGAGAGAAGGAGGGAGAGAAAAGAGAGCGAAAGGGAGAGCGAGCGAGGGAGGGGTGGAGAGGGGGCAGGTTGAGTCGTGCTGTCCTATCCCGCTTTAGGAGTGCAAAGGAGGGCTCATAAAGCACCGGACTGTGGACGTGCCCTGCTCCTCTCCAGCCCTCTCCTCTTTCCTCCGCAGTGCACTTGCAGCTGATACTCCCCCCAACACTTCCCCCCTTTCTCCTGCCTCTCTCTCTCTCCTTCAAGTCCTCTTCTCTCTCTCTTTCTCTCTCTCTCTCTTCTCTCAGCATGTCAGTGGCTGTTTGGCTTCTGTAGGGTGCACTTGCGTCTCTCCCCCTCTCCCTCTCCCGCTCTGCCTCTCCGCATGTGGAGTTTCCCTTGACGGACCGGTGCTTGCGCGTGTGTAAAAAAAAAAAAAAAGAAGCTCGGGAGTCTCGGAGCCCACTGGAGTCATTGATAAAAACGCTGGATTAGAGATGAGTTGTCCCGCTGCGTGCCACTCCTCCTTCTCCTCCACCTCCGCCGGCTCCGCGTGCCGTTCTTCCACATAGCGCTGCCTTCACCGCTCTGTGTACATCTGTTTTATGGGACTTGGGAAAAGCGTGAGGATGAATAAGGCTTTATCACTACTCATCTGGTGCGCCACGGTGAGTGCGTTCACTTGACACCGACGACTGGCAGAGCTTTTTAGACGTGTTCATTCACGAGTTTTTGTGTCAGGTTGTATTTGGAGTTGAATGTGGGAATACAGTTTATGATTTACCCCCTAATTCCTCTTTTTTTCTTCTTCCATTATATTGATAAGTTGGTTTTATGCAGATTCTGTTTTGCACAAATCATTTATTTCTATGCTAACTTATTGACTGATCTAAAATAACACACATTTAAATACATAAATGAACCTGTTATTGCATGGCAAAGTGTACAACAACAATTGACTTGAAGTTGAAAAAGTTTATTCTGTTGAGAGATTCACTGGTTTTATTGCTGGTTTGATAGAGAAATTTGCAGCAGGGAGGGCATCTGGTTCAAAAACCTACGTCACATGAATAAGAAAATGACATGAGCTGGCATGGTGGCGTAAGGTAGAAATTACAAAGTGATAAAACAGGTTATCAGTGCTGGCAGGTGTCTAAGAAGAACAGTTTGAGCCATTTCTCTCTCGCCTTTTTACATTTCATTACTTCAAATAGAGTTACAAAACAGAAACTTGATAAGAAACTTTGAGGATGACTAACTGCGACATTCAAGCAGCTATTAGTACCCAATGGTGCCAAAAAGTGCCCGTCCCGGATAGTGAACGGTGGCTGGTGTCTCGGCGCGGGGCAGGCTGCTGGAGCTGATAAGAAGAGCTGTGGCAGATGCAGAGCAAGGGGCCACATCGCCGCTATTATCCCCACGGGCAGCTGCTCTAATTGGGCCGCTCTGCTCCCTCTCTGCCGCCTCATCCCTGGTCATGTTAGTGCAATGGGGATGTCCTGTTATGACAGCTGGTATAGAGGGACACGGTCGGCTGCACTTTGGCTGCAGTTGCATTACAAATAAACTGTCAAATTGAGCATAAAATTGGGGGACGGTGCACAGTCGAAACGCTAATTTTAAAACATGGGGATGGTGTGTTTAGCAGCAAGTTTACTCATCAATCAGCCAAGGTTCCCATGTATAATCACGCTGTAAGTAGAGTGGGATGAAAAGCATGCGCATGTCCCAAACTGTGATACATATGAGTCGCACTTGGAAAAAGAACATGGCCTAAAATGTCATTGAACATTGTAAGGAGGAGATTATTGGGTTTGGAGATTGCATAATGGACAAGAGGACTTTAGTGAGAGAGAAAAAAATAACTTAAATTTTTAAATGTGAGACAAAACTCCACTTAAAAAGCATGAACAGAGACTTAAATCATATGAGCAAATAGTTTGTTAAGAATCATTCAGACTTAGTAACTGCATAATTAATACTCTAACCCATTAATTAAGTAGTAACTAAGCCTGAGTCATTCTATTTGTTCATTATGCATTAAGTCTTTGTTCATTTTTTATTAAGTGCAGTTATTACAAAGTGGTGCTGACCACTTAGTGTAGTCAAAAATTAGCACTGTTTCCATAGCAATTAACTGTTCAAAACAAATATTTCAAAAAAACTGATTAGTACAGGGGAGTAATTAGAGTAAAGGTGCTTCCGCTGTTCAGTCCAAAGTGATTGAGAATGGAGCCTGGAGCAGAGCGGAGGAGAAAGGAGAAATTTAATAGATGTTTCAGCAATTGTGAATCAAGTGAGAAATTAGCTCTTTTTACATTACGTAATAAAGAGCCACGGGACAGGACGGTTCTCAGAGACAATAGTCGTCTTTGTTCTTAAAACGCCTGGATGTGCTGGAGGAATCCTTTTTTATTTAACACAGTTGTGCAGCGCGAGCCTCAGTTGTGCTGCCAGTGAAGCTGCGTGGCACTTGTACTGTATTACAGAGCATCGACTGAAGGCAATACGAGAGGAGAGAAGAGAGAGAGAGGGAGGGAGGGGGGAGGAGAGGGAGGAGAGAGAGAGAGAGAGAGAGAGAAGAGGGAGGGGGGAGGAGAGGGAGGGGAGAGAGAGAGAAGAGGGAGGAGAGGTAGAAGAGAGAGAAAGAGGAGAGAGGGCAGAGAGAGAGAGGGGGGAAAGGAGAGAGGGAGAGGAGAGAGAAATCGAGAGAGAGAGAGAGAGAGAGAGAGAGAGAGAGAGGGGGTTAGCGAGAGAAAGAGGAGAGAGGGAGAGAGAGATAGGGGGGAAAGCAGAGTGGGAGGGGAGAGAGAGGAGAGGGAGGGAGGAGGGGGAGAGAGGAGAGAGAAATATAGATGGAGAAAAGGAGAAATAGAAGAGTGAGAGAGAGAGAAGAGAGAAAAATAGGAGGGAGTGGAGATAGAGGAGAGTGAGAGGGGGAAAGGAGAGGAAGAGAGAGGCAGGGAGGGGAGAGATAGAAAACAGAGAAGGAGATGAGAAGAGTAACAGGGAGAAAGAGGAGGTGAGAGAAGAGTGTGGGAGAGAGGGGGAGAGCGAGGACAATGGTACAGGAAAGAAGAGTGCGTGGAAAAAGAGAGAGGTAGGGGAGAGGAAGGAGCGAGGTGTAAGAAAGAAGAGGAAGAGAGAGGGAAGGGGGAGGAGAGAGAATAAGAGGGAGGGGGAGAAGGCAAGGAGCAAATGAGAGGAGGGTGAGGAGAGAGATATAAAGAAATGTGAGAGAGTGAGAGACTGGGAAGAAGAGAGATAAGAAAAAAGCATGAGCAAGCGGGGACAAGGAGAGAGAGCGAGAGGAGAGTGAGATGAGAGAGAGGAAAGTATAGTGACAGAAAGGAGAGAGAGAGCGAGGTATAGGGGGAAAAGGAAAGAGAGAGAGGAGATGGTGAGAAGAAACAGAGAAGGAAAGAGAAGAAATGAGAGAGTGAGAGGAGAGAGGGAGAGGGTCAGAAGAGCGAGAGAGTGAGAGGAAGTAGATGAGAAGGAGCGATAGAGGGAACAGGGGGAGAGAGAGAGAATGCAGATGAGGAGAGGAGGCGCGAGAGGGGACGGAGAGAGATAATAAACAAGGGCATAACAAGAGGGAGCAGAGCAGAAAGGAGAGAGCAAAGAAGGAAAGAGAAAGAATGAGAGAGAGTGAGAGCATAAGAGGAGAGGCAGCGGGGAGAGAGAGGAGCGAGAGAGAGAGGAACTGGATAAGAGAACATGGGGGAAAGAGAATAGCTCTCACCAAATCTAAATATAGCGACAAAGTGAGTTTTGAGAGTTTCTTTGCACGTCTTGTTTATGTCGCTGGCCAGACAAGTAACGGTTCTCAATCTGTGGAACACGAATCACCGGCGCTACACTGATCCCAGCCATAAAGGGCTATAAAGTAACAGATTATCTATTGAAATTCTGTGCTGTTTATGTGTGGGTTACATCCTGGATTAGATTAATTCAACAGAAGTCTTTTCAGTTATTTGCTTAGGATCTGGAGCTGCTGGACAGATTACAAATAAAGGTTCAGGCTTAAGGGAAGATGAACTTAAAGATCTGTGGAAACCAATTAAAAGGAGTGAGATAACCTGGGGACAGCACCTGCCCATTTTCAACCTGTCAGATCCAATCTCTTCAATGTGTTGAAGTTCCTGGCAGTGCAGACACAGGGCTGGTCATTACTATTATTGTGTTAGAGTGTTAAAGCTTTGGGGCATGTGACTTTCTTGATTCATTTTATTAATAATTTACTTTAATCACCGCATTGTTGAAAATATAGAAAGTCATGTAAGTTAAATCATTTATGAGTTAAAAATGGGCTGTGTATAGATTAAGGTACTAATTATTATTGTATGCCTTTTTAAATCAGGAACTATAGTTTTCCCCTTGTGTTTTATCTATTTATTTTAGTTTTCTTTCAAATTCAGGAGCAATATTAATAACACGTTCAATTGATATAACATTTTCTTTTTTTGGACACTCAAAGACACTTAATGCACTATTCATTCACTCCTAACCTGGGGATGATAAACTACTCCTGTCGCAGCACAGACACCGCATTTATCATGGTACATATACTTGTGCAGGTAACGTGGAGAGACATTCAACAAACTGTCAGAGCTGGTGATCAAGCTCATGACAAGATTCTCTTTCAACAGAATGTTCAAAATTCTTCAATGGAGGCAACTGGAACCAAAATGAAGTCAAATGCAGATGGTTTTAAGTCTCTATAACAAACAAATAAGCACAATTAATTCATTTTCAGGATAGTAATGTCAGTTAATTTGCTTTTCTGTGTCAAAAGATGGAAAAAATGCAGTTTTAATCAAAACTGCACTTCACAAAAAATGTCATTTGTGGTTAATTTGCAATAACATGAACAAAAAAGTATTTGTCAGGTACAACCCTAAAATCAGGATTTTGTCTTCAATAAAAATGCTTACTGTCTATCATAATCTCCTATTTGATAAATAAACAAATATGTATGTAAAATACAAAAGTAGTTTTTAAACCTTGCTCTGGTTTAACTCATATGTATCTGAGTGGTTTTCATTTGACAAAACCATCTTTACTTTGTCACATTTTCTGATATTCTGATGTTAATCCCAGTTTCTCCATTGAATTTATATGCATTATTCTTCATATTTGTTTACATACTTTTAAAGGGTTTAGACATTGACCCAGTTTAGATAATAAAAACAGAAGGGATGATGGTTTCGATGTTGATCTTGAAATAAAAGCACTTCCATGTTGTGCACCTTTAGACATTAATCCAGCTGGACACGTGAAGAGCGTCGTTCACATGTGATTTCACGGTTTCTGCCTGTTTTCGGGTGTGTCAGGAGTTCACTATTGGAGCTGATGGACCTCGGGGGTAGAGCTATTACAACAAGTCAGCGCGTTCAGTGTGTCCAACACCGACTCCGACAACATGATTTATGATCAACACTGATTTGAGGAACGGTCTTACACCTGGCAGTAATTTTCAGCAATTTGTCCAGCTTGATTTGCCACGTAACGGCGCAGTTGTCAGGGGTAACGGTGTTGTTGTTTGTGCCCTCCCGTGCTCCAGGTGGCGCTGGTCAGGACGACGAAGACGGAGCGAGCCCTGCTGCTGTCATGTGACTCGGGACAGTACACGGACGATGGAGAGTGCTGTAAAGAGTGTCCACCGGGAGAGGGCGTGGTCCAGAAGTGCGGAGCCACCCAGACCGTCTGCGCTCAGTGTTTGGACAGTGAGTACAATCTGTTTCTTTACTGACCCATAGTGGCTGGAGTCAATATGCAGCTCGGACATTCTGTGCTGTTTCTGGATTTAGAAGTTGGTTGATCTGTGATGAAAATCCACAAGAAACCTTTTTATTTTGCTAATTTGGTCATTTATTTAATCATCGCGATAAGTCATTGCCGGACTCGTTCTGAACACTATCACTGCTACTGCTAGTCTGACCATAGCGTCAAGAGATAACATAACTAAACTGTAAATGATTTGGCTGAATACACTCAGTAAGTATCACAGCATACGGCCGAGAAACTTCATTTAGAGCATGCTAAACTTTTTTTTTTGGTTTCAAAACATGAGATGGCAAATTTAAGGTACTCAAGAACATGTTTAAAGGCTAGTAACAATGTGAAAAATGCATACTATTTTTCTTTTAAACACATTCATTACTTTCAGAGACCCCAGCAGAGTTTTGTCAGCACGATAAAGACTACAAAAGCATCAGCATACATCCTGGTTCTTGGACTTAAAAATGCTTCATAATTTAATACAGACAGCACACAGCGATCTCATTTTGACCCTAAAAGCAGCATTTACTAAATATCTGTACTAGGGAAAAACAAATTTTTCTCAACATTGGGTACATCCAACTCTCGCACATAGAGTTAAAATTAAAACTTTGCAATCTTTGCTGTTATTTTCTGTTCACAATCAAGAGGCGGTCCAGTAGTTGCAGTTTCAATTAACTTGAAAGTCTTTGGGTCAAACCTTGCATTGACTATCACTGCCTCATGGGACAAGACGTTCTTCACCCACATTGTCAGTCACATTATGCTTGTTGCAACAGAATTAATTGCTTTTTTCTCGAGATATATCCAACAATTTGACTCATCATGTAGAAATTGAGAGGAAAAAGATGTCTTTTAGGAATCAAACAATTGGTGTTTAGTTCTACAACTCGTGAAACCACCAGAATGACTCCCTTATTCACATGGCCTTTTGGTTAGCGTACAGCGTCAGCATGGAAGAACAAATGGATGTCCGCGTACATCACTTGAGGCTATATTTCTTGCAGAGGAAGCAGCTCCCTCTGTTCAAAGCATGTCTTGTTTTATTTATGGCTTTGGACATGAACGGATGCATTCTATTTTGTCACTGTCCACCCACTTCCATTTGACACATGCAAGGGAAATCAAAAAGGTCAGTAACTTTATCATCTAAAACAAAATTTGGCTCCAAACGGCTTTAATATTGGAACAGCATGAGTCCAACTAATGTCACGCAGAGCAGTCAATGCAGATTTTGAGATTTGCTTTTATATCACTTTTCACAGTGGGCAGAGACGGTTATTAAAGCTGAACATCCTCCAATTTAATACTCACAGTTTGGGCAGTTAATATATGTTTCCTTTAGCAACTTGAACCAATTTGGCGGCAGGTGGGGTTTCTGTCCCATGTCTGGCAAAAAACGATTGACATAGTGGAGAACAAAGGGCTGTGTGTAAAAAAGTACGCAACGCCCATTTGAACCTTGTTCTCCCAAATTAAAGCAATAAATAATACAAGAATGCATCAATGAAATACTAGGAGAAGCCTACAGCACATACTAGTGGTGCGTACACACAAATACATTAAAATGTAGTTTTTTGAATGTTTGTTGTGATTTCCTAACATTCTGAAGAATTGAATCAATAATAAATACATAAATAAATAAAAAAAAAAAAAAAAAAAAAAAAAGCAGGGAAGACTTGTGTGGAAATTGATGTTCAAGATTCAATATTTTGACCTGGTATGCATGGATCCCCTCATGTTTAATGGTGTACTATGTAACTTTTCTGGAGCGGGGGGTCACCTGCTTTCCAACATGGGGATTATTGATTTGCCTGGAATGTTCCACAGTTTGGCATTCAACTTTTAGCCTATATCACATATATATTCAATTTTATGTTTAATTAATTAATAAATTTTTGCTAAATTTGATTCCTTGAAAAATGATTGAGACTGGGTTCTCCTCTTCACAGATCTGGCATCTAATTTATAAAACTTTACAGACAAAACACAAACCTCCTCAAACTTGCAAACTTCTCGTCTCTCTTTTCTCAGATCTTCTGGCTCATTTTTGGATCGGTTTGGCTCCTTTCCATGTCAAGTTTTTTTTTTCCATCATAAACTTAACGATGAATCTCAAGTATTCAGTATTTTTGTTCACACCCATGTTTTATAAATGAGACACCTAACCTATAAGTAAGAGAGGTGGCGTCACCTTCTTGTCTCCATGGATAAGTTTAATGCTATACTGTGGAACATTCTTGGCAAAAGATAAGCAGATAGTTGACCCTCCATCAAAGAAGTTACATAGTGCACCTTTAACATTTATGGATTTTGGGCTGGGTTTGTGTAAGAAATAATGCCTGACATGACAATGATAAAATCTCAGCTCTTCATTGAAAACGTCATGAGCGTGAACACAATAACAGCTAATCATTTGATCAAATTCAATATAAAAATCATTCCGGTTAATAACACAAACATTGATCTTTGAATGTTGCAACAAATTCCTATAAATTATGTCATAAGTTGGATAGACTGTTAGACGATAAAGATATTTTCCACATGTCACTTTCACTTCCTGATGCAAAACAGAATCACTATTTATTTGGCATCACCATCAAATAAAGCAAACAAACGACCTGCTGCAAAAATGATTACTAGCATTACACATATGTTACTATTCCTGGCTCTAATAACACAATCTTTCCATGCTTCATTTTTATTTATTCTGTTTTTTTTTTTTTCATTGACAGCTCCAACTCCGAACTCCAAACATAGTGACACCGCTGCCAAAACAAACTAGCGGCTATTGTACAATTTGTATGAACTGTCGACTGGTCCTTTTTTAAGTGTCCAGTGAAATAATGCAGGCGATTCTTATATGTTGGAGGCTCGTAAGTGGCTCCAAATGCTTCGCTTATATTTTGGCCGGGGCTGTGAATCATTAGAGCGGAGCTGGGAGAGGTGCCAGCGCTGCAACATCACCCAAAGCGGATAAAGATGTAACAAATAAGTTGGTTTTGATTCGGTGGTTGTTTAATGTAACAAAATCTCATATAAGCTACCCGTATTTTACACACAAGAATATATGCTCGATGTGTGGTGCGAACGGTAGAGCGCTTTTCTGGAGGTTTTCTGCAGTTCAAGTGACGTTTATCTAAAGATATACTATGAAACTTTTCTAGTTTTCTTGCATGTCATCACACGTCTTCAATTATAGGTGTTTTATTGCTTAAAAATACACAGAAAAAACTGGAACGGGCTCAAATCTCCAATGATCCGACTTGTAACTGGTCCTTGAAGTGCCCCCTGCTTGTCTACACGGAAATACGTTTCTGTGGACTTTTCCCCCATTCAAAATATATTGTATTTTGTTTTAGCCTGTTACCATGAGGTCAGACTTTTTTTTAAATCTAAAAAAATATAAAAAGAAAGCTGTAATCCTTTTATTCTCAGCGAAATCAACCATTCTGAGATGAATCAGGATCAGCTTGTACTCAGAAGGAAACAAGGAAAGAGGAATTGTCAAAACCCAACAAATACTCAATCTAGTGTCAATCACACCATGCTCCAGACATCAGCTTTACTCCGCCATATATTTACCTAAGGAAATCTAGCGGAATAGAACATTTAGTTTGAATTAGGGCTCATTTAGTTTAGAAAAAAGGCCCTCATGGTAGGGTTAAATAGTTATATGGCAACAGTTGTAGATTCACAGCTTTCTGAAAGGACTGAGATTAGCAGAAGGTGGACTCTAAACCAAAAAAAATGTTGTGTAGAGCACTTTTAAGTCGTTGATTAGTATAAAAGACCATTCTCAGCTTTTGGTTACAATATGACCACAACATATTCCCTTAATATCATATGAAATTCTGTAACGTGTGTGGTTGGGCCTATAAAGCTCCTGATCGTAACATCACAACAAACGACACATTACAGAATTTACAGTTAATCTAATGCTAAACCAATGGAGCTTTTAAAATAGCGTTATAATAAAATATGGATAATATAATAAAACATACTGTCTGACACTGAGCGCTTTTGTATACTTTTTTACATTGTTTTGGCTAACGATTCTTTATAGACGTCTTGTACTGCTGCTTCAAACATGGCGGATTTCCATGGTAACGGCCGTTTTTCCATCTGGAGCTTTATTGGTGGTGTAGTTCCAGATCACTTTATACTACGAGTCTTGATTTTAAATTGATCTTGCTTTAGATAAGGTTTGGTCTCGGTTATTATCAACTGATTTAAGGTCTACATTATTCCTTAATTAATCTAGACCTGGTTTGATCACAGTTTAATAGCACTTGTTTAGAACTGTTTTATTTGTCTTTTCTTCCAGTTTTTTCTTCTCATGTACAGTTTGCATATAGAGTAGTAGCTTTATGGAGTCAGTGCATGCATGTCACCAGCCGGTCAATTACCATTAATATCCAATCTTGACTTGGTAATCACTGCAATATTGTCATGACTGACCCATGGCATAAATCTATAAAAAGACTTTGAGAGTGCTTTGTTCTTGATTGATTGATTAATCCTTTGATAAATCACGTGTAAACACTGGCAAATGGAGCATCGAAACCGCCAGAACTGCGTGAAATTAGCAACAAGAATGTATGTAATCATAAGGCAGCAGTGTATTCTATCCAAAGCAAATTTTGATTGTGCCTCTATTGCAACAGATGTTAAACTCTGTTGTGTTTTGTTACTGGGAAGATTCTTGACTGATTTCGAGGCTTTGAAGTTTGTGTTTTTCCCCAGAGTTGAGACAATGGGCAGTGGGGTCGATAGCCAATTGCTCGCATCAAGGGTGTGACAGACAGCGCCATGAGGTGACAATAAAAAAGTCATTTTCGAAAAAACGCCTGTCAAGCAAAGTCATTGTTGGGAGGAAATTGAAGCAAAAAAATGAATGAAAGACAAGAGGAGAGCGTCTTCCGGTCGCAGTGCTAAATGGAAAGTAAGCAGCGTAATTACCAGTCATCAGTCACAGGAGGTTTGGGATAGATTGGAGGAAATTAGCTGAATGACTACAAGGTGTCCGTGGCATATACCGCCGACATAATGGGCAAAAAGATTATTTGATGAAAATAAATTTCAAACAAAGGCTCAACTATGAACACATGGAGAGCGCAGACTTTTGCTTGGCTCTCGAACTGCAACAGATACAGCTGCCAGACCAAGTTCAGTGCACCGTAATCTAATTTCTCTATGAACTTGCGGAAGATGTGACTTTAAAGGTGCAGTGTGTAACTTTTCTGTGGTTGAGGGTACGCTACCTGCTTGTCAGTAAGGAGATGTTATTGCTTTGTCTTACAGTATAGTAGCATTTTGTTGATTATAGGTGTTTTTATTGCTCAAAAATACCTTGAAAACAATAATTCTTCCTTTGAGTGACGTCGCCGCTCCACAGATTTGACAATACATAATGCCTTACTGAGGAAAATTCTAGGCAAAGAAACCCCATCTCCAAGAACAACAAGAAGAAAAGGTATTCAGTAGTATTGAGATTGTGATTAGATTTGCAATCAGTGTTCAAAATGTAGGATTCTGAGTGCACATTTTAAACAGCTCTTGTAAAACCATGAACTATACAAGACTATATTCCATTCCAGTGCGTAATTAGAATGTTTGTCGAGGTCAAAACCAAACTAAAGAATTTTCTATTAAAAGACAACCTATTTTGGAGAGGCAGAGGAACTACTTATTATCTAAAATTAAATTGCTGTCTTTGCGATTTAATAATTGTGCCAACTCAATGCAATTTTCAGTCAATTTTGATTTATTGTGCAGTGTTCCTTTAAAGAATAACACTTAAATTTTTGGTCAGTTTGGTCTCTCAACATAAAAGCTCTCACATGGGAACAACAAAACTGTCTAAAATGTCCATTCTCTCTAAATGATTTTTTCTACCAAAAAGACAAATATCAACTCAAATCAAGTACCTACACACACCAAACTTTACATTTTTGTACTTAACACAATTTTGACAGATCATACAAAAGGATTTATTGCTATCTAATTTTAAAAAATGAGGTGAAATTTTAGTTTTTACGCCATTTTTTTTTGCACTATAAGAAATCCACAATCTCCCATGCACATAATTTTGTATCTAATATGTCATCAGAATGAGACCAAAAAAGTTAAGTAAGCTTTATCTGTTTTTCAGATTTATATATCCCAAATATGTGCCATAACAAAATTATTTATATATGATATGTACACATACATTTGCGTAAGTAAACTGAGGAAAAAGTTTCAAATTGACACCTCTAAATTTTAGCTGTTTTCCAATTCACCTGCAGTATCTCACCTTAAAAATGTCCATATGTGTGTAAGCCTGAAAAAACAACTTTTAGGAAGCACATTTTTATAACTCTATAGAGAAAACACATTTGCACCTTAACTAGAAGATCTTCCAGGCTGTGATTTCCCTTTCAGCCCGGCTTCATGAATGAGTCCTGGACATTATTACCGACACAATTCCCAATACAGAACTGCATTTGTCTTATATATTCCGTTTTCATTTTCCACCCTGCACCAACCAATCTCTCACCAACTCCCCAGTCGTGAGCCCCCCTCCTCCCCCCCGGACTCCCCGCTCCTCGGCCCCTCCCCTCCCGTTGTTGTATGACTCATCCTCTGTATTAGTGCTTAAAACGGCATTAGAAAAGCAGGTAGCAAATAGACATGATCCGCTTATTTGTCATGCATAGAGCCGCTGCAGCTTTACTCGTCTGATCTGACTAATTAAACCATATTTAAAAACCTTTTGTGGCTCTAAGGGTGAACAATTACCGTGTTGCAAGAACAGTAGCTGATAAACACTCGACAATTAAGCTCCAATGCTCACGAGGCTGCAGTCAATTTCCGGAGTGAGTCAATTTTCTTTTCTGTTTTCAATTTTGTTTTGGTTTGTGCGGATAAAATCTTAATGAGGCCCAAAGGAACATGCAAAGTCCTAATAAAGAGGAATATTGAATTTAGAGATTGTGATCTTAACGGTGCTGACAAAAATAGTTTGGGCCATATAATACCGCTGATAATATCGCTGAGGGTCTGGAGTTTCACAACAAATACGTTTGCTTCTGTAGGTTAACGGACAACCGCCATTGTCCAAACAGCCATTTATCACTAACTTAAGGCGCACAATGAAACTTTCTGTGAGAGGGTCAGTGCAGTTGGCTGCAAAGTTGTACAGTATGGCATTAAACTTATCTATCTCCATGGAGACACCACCAGAGGCCTGTACTACGAAGCTGGCTAAACTTATCCTGGGTAGGTTCCTCTTATCTTGATTGACTAACCGAGACACGAGCATCTCTGGATTAGCCGTTCACATCTCGTTCTGTCAACCCAAGAATTTCTGAATGAGACGGTGCACGTTCATATAAAGGGGCGGAGTTAGCACCCGCAGATCAATTAGAACGATGGAGATGGAAAAAGCGGCATACTTCTCATAGGATCATCAATAAATGTGGGGAAGTAAAAGCCAACACATGCAAAGCTCCATCACTTCAAATGATATCTCTTCATGGGACATATCTTCATATCAGGGCGTTATAACCAAGCTCTTGTTTGAGTAACTATGAACCTAAACCAATGGGAGTAATAAGTAAAGAATATTGCGCAAAGTGGTAGGCAATGAGGCTATTACAAGCTGCGTGTTCATCATTTGCTGTAGACCCAAAAATATCCAGCAAACAGAAAGATAAATGAGAGGAAAAAACTGGAGGAGGGTCTTCACGAGATCCACAGGAGAACCGGTATCTCTCAAAAAGATGGCAATCTCTGGAAATTCTCTCTCTGCGGAGCGCTCCTTGTACAATCCGTGCACCCACATCGACAGGATTCTGGAGGAAGGGTGACATCATAGCGATGGTGAGATCTGATTGGTTCGCTGCATGGGCTATCTGAGCTTCCAGGAACTTAACCTGGTCCAGAGCAGGTTAGGATTTTGCGGCTTGTTGCCATAGCGATTTACTCTTTTTACCCGAAGTCACCTCGCTAAAACACTATTCCAAGCGTCAGGTCTGTGGAGGGGCGACCTCGATCATTAAAGACTGCATCCTTTTTTCTGTATTTTTATTTAGACCTGTAATTGAATAAATGCAAGATTAGTGATGAATGAATAAATATATTTTATTCTAGAACTGTGACAACAACACACAATAGTAACAACAACAACAGCTGCAACAAAAACAACAAAAGCCGCATCAACAACAACAGTAATAACATCATCAACAGCAAGACAAAATTGACTTTTTTTTCAAATCAAGTTTTATACTGAAGCTTGCTCTCTGTGTCTGAAAATGTGTGAAGAAGTGGGAAGAAGTAAAAAAGTAGTTGTATTAAAAATATATATAATTAAATTTAATAAATAAATCTCCAAAAACCCAAATCTCTAGTTTGTGAATGTTTGTTTATTGAGAATGGCAATAAAGCTTTTGTAAATGCAGAAGGCCTCCCCTCTCAGAGCAAACCTAACTTCTCACTCGGTTTTCAAACATTTCTACTGACTAAAGCTACTATGTTTGTTTGATTTGACAATCTTGCCCATCACTACTTGAGTGGTTTTTGATTCAAGAACGCAGACCCCTGTACTAAAGTAAAAGGAGCTGACCAGGACAGTTTTTCTATTGGACATTAACTTACACTTATGTACTAAGTGAGTTGAGACGCTGACAAAATTATGTTACGAAAAATAAAAGCTCAAAATTAAAACGGAGAATGCAAGGTTGACAAAGGTTTTGGTTTACGTCTTTTCTTCAACTTCCAAACTATGTCCAGATGCGGTCGTCTTAACCTTTTGCACAATCCCTGTCTAAACTTGACTCAATAATGTCGATAACAGATGCTTCCATTGCCAACTGCCGCCAAACAACTCCCACATGGCCAACATCAAAGCCTCTATTAGACTTACAATCTTATTAACACTCAACCACCAGACGAATTATGACAGAACAGTAATATAATAAGGCCAGATGACTTCAGGACGAGCGATGATGATGTCTTCATTGGTCAGGGTACTTTTAAATTCACGTAATTGTACAAACTTATTACATGTTTACCGATGTAACTGTAAAAAACTCAAAAGTGACATGTGTGTATAGGTATTTTAAGGCAGTGGTTCTGAAACTTTTTCAGTTGCGACCCCCAAAATAATAATAGTTCACATTCGTGACCCCCAAATAGGCGACACGCAAAGGGATAAATTTGCCTTATATCTAATGTTTAATTTGATTTACAGAATATAGACCTAGAAAAATGACTTGATTGGCCGACAAATAGGAATCTACATTTACCACTGCACTTGAAGGTGTCAAGCCTTGTTTAAGACTATTCGATCATTTTTTTCCCCACAATATGGGACCCCCGGAAATAATTTCGCGACCCCCGTTGGGGTCCTGACCCCTAGTTTAAGAATCACTGTTTTAAGGGACTGTGACACCTTTATAACATTTGAATTAAACTTGTTATTGTGCCGATGATGAATGAATGATGCAAGATCACAACATCACTACTAGACTGGAGTAGTGATTAAAATGAAAAAAATATATATATACACATCATTTTCAATTAAGTAAAAAACGTAGAAAAAAAAATACATCAAATTCTACGGTTTCCATAAAAAAAAATAAAAAATACACACACAAAAACACCTCACAAAAATACGCAGACAAAACCCCACAAAAAATCCTGAATAAAATCAACGTAATGATTATTATTTTGCAAAACATGTATCATTTCAATAGGCTTTATTGATCCTCAAGAAAAAATACTTAAACAAAGTGAATACAAATGGTAAAGCATGTAAAAATTGTAAAACCGCGCAAATATATTATACATATATACAACTGCCAAAAATCAAATATAGTAGACTCTTATTCTGTTTGCATTTTACTGTGCGCTCATGGCTTTACCTCGACGCAACGGAACATCCACAATATACATTTCCTGTTTCACGGTAAATACGCTCGAACCTTTATTTACCACAAGCCCCCTAATCCCCCACTTCCTGTGAGTGACCCCCCTGCGCGACCTCTTCCCCATCCTGGCGTGGGACGAGAGTCGGCATCAGCACTGCTAAAATATTCATCAGTCTCCTCCACTTTTCCCCCGAACTGTCACTGGGGACAAGAAGCCGGGCAGATCCATCGTATCGCAAAAACTCGCCCTTCTGTAATCCCATTGAAGATCTGAGGCTGAGATCCAGTGTAGCGTTTAACAGGGGCCCGACCAAGCGAGCGCTCATGGGAAAGACAGAGAGGGAGGAAAGTGCATTCACAGGAGGAGCTGAAGAAACGGCTGCACGACTATCTTTGTTGGAATCAAGACAGATAGCAATTGGGAAGTGGAGATTTTGACTAAAAGGTCTCCAGGGCCTTTGCAAGTGTCCAATTACTAAATACCCAAAACAGTCATTCTTTAAAAGCTCACATTAACACTTAAAACAAATCAAAAGGCAGCCAATATGAATATGTCCTTTCTAAATTCTTGACGATTATCTATTTTATCTTCAACTATTTTGACATAGGTTAAGGGTTTTTATCCAGTCTTTCATTAATTCTTTCATTAATAAGTACCAGAAAACATGTCTTCTTTCACTGAAGTCCATTCTTGAACAATCAAAACAACTGAATTCTGTGGATATACAAAAATTGGAACTTATATATAGATAAATTACAATCTATTCAAAATTGCAATTTTAATAGGCGCAAATCGTACAAGATGCAACTTTTGAAGTAGCATAATTTCTTCCACAAACAACAAAATATCCTCTTTTATTCTGCTTTAAAACTTCTAACCCTGTAGTTTAGATCTTTACAAACATGTTCTGAACTGCATGTGATTCTTGTAGTTTGCCAGTTCATATTTCACTCTTTTTGTCAATTCTCTTGCACACGTATTACTGCGCACTATGAACTTTTTGCACGTGCTTTTCGATGCGATTTTTGAACTACAAATGGTAAATAAACAAACTAAACAAAATGTCAAATCTAATCGCAATAGCTACACTTGTCAGACAAATCGCAATCAGATATTTTCCCCAAATCGTTCAGCACTAACTCTTTTCAACTAAAACCAGACTGGCTTGTCTGTTTGTAAGTTGGAAGCCCTTTAAGATCACAGAACACGGGTGATAATTGCTCTCAAAAACGCTCACTTTTAAACAAAAATAAACCAGTGTCACACATCTTACATGTTGCCGGCCCTTTCTCCCAGTCAGCGGAGGGTCACTGGTTAGAAAACGGGCTCTGATCTGATGAATGGTTGGCCGCGCTAAAAGCTTACACCCAAAGTGCTGATTGGGAAGATCATGGGGCAGATTCAAGGCCACACAAGCTACATTATTGATGACCCTAATGGTGCCAGGAGGGGGGCTGCAGGGCTGGAGTGGCACATTTTTGAGCGCTCTACCCCCCTTTGTAAGTTTACTTGTGCTGAACATGGAAACTGACGGTGGCGTCTCACTCTACCGGGGACAATTAGACACAAGATCATGTTTTATTTAAGATGGCTGCCTTCCTCGAGACATTTTCTTGTGTCTGTTTGTAGTCAGTTGTCATAGCCCCTTTCGAAAGTGAACAAAATCAAAAGATTATTCCAAAATAGCTTGTCCTTGAAAGTTGAATGCTTCTAAGATGAGACCACAATGGGTTGCAGTTGTTTGACGATATCTGGCTAATTTTCCTCAATAGATTTTTATTTTGGACCAAACACTTAGTAAAATCCAAGTGACTCTTGTATTTCTGGCTCACGATTGCCTCCCCTTGATAGGAAACAGAAATTTAAAAATAAACCCATTTTGTTGTTTATTTTTGTTTTCTTGTTGCTGGCTGTTTGGCTACCTGGAATGTGCTGCCTTCTGAGAAATTGTGGCACTGGGCCGGTGTTGTTTTTTGGCCCCGAGACTGCAGAAGTGATGCTTTTTCGTCCCATAACAACAAATTTGCCATCACACATGCCCAGAAAAGAACAAAAGTAAAGATAAAAGTAGGTATTTGTACTTCACAGGTGTCCATACTTTCTACACCACTACATTTTTGAACTGGCCTAAAAAGTAAAAGTACATGAACAACCACATGTCAGAACGACACAAACTTGATCCAGAAGGGAAATTACTTGACCTGTAGCTAAAAAATAGAGACTGACTTTAAATTATTAAGCAAACAAAGCTATTTCTTTCCTAAAATAACAATTTAAAATGCACTTAAAGAAAGGCAGCTCAACATACGAACATTCTCAAAGGTGGGATCGGACACTAACGAGACGAACCACAGTTTCTTCCTGTGCCTGCACGGAGAGCTCATTACATATGGTCACATTTAGGTTTGTTTACACATAACTGCAAAAGGCGGCTCGAGCATGCAAGTTCAAATTAGCAAGGCAGCCGGCATGTGCGCTGCGGCATAATTGAAATGAATGAGGAGAGATTTACCGGTTTAGACCTGACTGCAAAGAAAATACAAACCACGTTAAGCTCATAACTTGCAATAATCCGGTACTTTTGAGGTCTGCCGTTTGTCAAGGTCCAGGTAGAGAGAACCTGCTTATCCACACTTCATACTCTGGCTGCTGCCTCGAGATAGTAATAAAAACAAAAAGGTGCTGACAGACCGAGAGGTAGAAAACATATAATTTTTGAGGCGTCTGTCAGAGGAGGAAGTCGCTTACATGCTCCACAAGCCATTTCCAGTGACCCCTCACCTCAGCGCTGTACATCACAAAACGCTGCCTTTTAACATGCATAATACGACTGAAAATGGGTTTTATAGTCTAAACGAAAGCAGCTTTTGAAAACAGGCTAAATCACATCAACAACAACTACTTTATTGTCTTTAAGATAAATACTGTTTGAGTTTAATTATGGAACAGTTTTTTTTTGCTGGACGAAACTGGTGTACTGGTTTTCTCTTTGGTACAAACTGCCCAGAAACGTTACAGAATATTACAAAATCTAGCTCAATATTTTCAAATTGTGGAAAGAATGTTAGAACTAGCAATATTTATCTAACTTGAACATAAACCAGAAGTAAAATATATAGTTATGATAATTATATATGGTATGTATTCTGTTCTACATTTAATGCCTTAGTTTATATAAAAAGTTCAACTTTATCATCTGACTTACATATTACAACTTTGACCTCAAGTTCTGGATTTATTAGACAGCCCATGATAATGAAATACATACGAAAAGATAAGATAAGAACTTTTTTTAATCACAAATGAGGAAATTCCATGTTGCAATACATAGTTAAGAAACAGCACGAGAATATAGACATGCAATAACAAAACCCATATTGAATAACTAAATCACAGACACTGTGCAAGTAAAGGAAAAAAAAAAAAAGTTTCTTGCCAAAGGACGCAACAACTGCACTGGAAACAGCCCTTTGTGACCGAATTTATCACAGAAATGGTACTTAAATCTAGCTTTTCATATTCACTTTCATCAATTTGAGCTGATTTTGTTGCGTTTCTTGATACATTCATCCACTGTCTTCTACATCTCACCCGTATCATTACCTCCATCTACCACAGAGAGAACCTGACTGCGCTCACCGGCAGATTCTGGCTGTTTACAAGGTGTTTAGAGCTTCAATTTGTGCCAGCATGTCCCCCCTTCCTCCTCATCAGAGCGGCTTAAAACGCAACGCCAGAGCTGGGACATTGCTGCAGGGCTTTTCACACTGACAAATACAATATGCTCTTGCTCAACACAACACCCACAATGCAACACTCACATGCACACAGACTGAGATAGAGGCTTATTAGCAGATGAAATGCTTAGATTCACTATAGGGCACACCCAGCGTTTACATCTGATTCACCAGTGCAAACCTGAATAGTTTCTTGGTATCTCAACAGAAGTGTAATTACATGGTAAAGCAACATAATTGGATTGGTTTGATCTTATGTTGATGTGACATTTTACTTCACAAACCACTGACAAGAAGTTGGCAAACTGGTACAACATCCAGCAAAAAGTCATTTAAAAGATTAAAAGATTAGTGCTTATTTAGCCTCATTGGAGCTTATTTTGCACAGTTCAAATTTTAAGGACATTTTAGCAAAGTTTATGTTAAAAATGGAAGAATGGATAAGAATGGATTCTGGTTTGTCTGTTCAGTGATCCAAAAGTGTTAAGTCCAAAGAAATTATATCACAATGCACAAAAATGTAAACCGAAAAGCCTCAGCTAGACGATATCTTTTAGTTTGACATAGACACTTAATGTATTAAAAATGTTACACATACCATTTCTTCAGCTCATACCTGTTCATACCCTGCATGCTACAAAAGTTCAATTAGATCTGTGTTCATCTGACTAAACTGTATCACTTTATAGATGATTCAGCCTACAGTTATGTCAGAACATAATTATGTCAATGTCAATGGATTCATCTGTAAAACCAGTGCATATTCCACATTTCATACTCAGAGGTGGAAAAACTGCAGACACTGAGTTCTTTATCCCTTCTTCCCTGGTTTTGTGTCAGTCTTACAGTAATGCAGAGGGATTTACATCAGTCTTTTTAATGAGGCAGCAAACAAAAAGGAGAAGTGACAAAACAATTCACTAGCCCTGTATAAGCTGAACTAACAACAATATGCAAATGATTTACAATCCAAAACAATAGCGACGCAAATCTGCTGCCAAAAATGCTGCCGTATTGAGGGTATAATGCGTTCCACCAAAATACAAATGATTCTAATGTAACAATAAATTATAGCTTACTTTTCCAAATGTTTGAGTGATTTAATGAGACGCAAACTGCATGAATACACTTGGATCAATTATACCATCAGCTGCTATTGTGTTTGTCAGATGCATTATTTAAAATTCAGTTTATTTTATATTCAGGGAAAAAACATTAATCAGGTCTGACTCGGTTAAAACTGCAGGTGTTTGACGCAGGCAGGAAATCCTGATTTTGTTATTGACAAAATGTTTTTACTGTAGTTTTTTTGAACATATTTAGAGTGTGCTTTCTGTTGCTTAGATGTGACTCCAAGAGCACTCCTTAGTACGAATAACTACTGTTATTGTCAGGTGAAGAAGGCGTTTTTCGATTGCTACAACCTTTGCTGAATATTCTCCAGATCAGAAGACAGTTTTTTAATGACAATATTTACACTAGAATGGGAGTAAAATAACAACACAATATCGTCCCCTCTGCATTTAATAAGGATTCAGAACATCGGCACACAGGAGGGAGATCATGAACATAATATAAGAAAGAAAAAGTAAAGGTCCAAGTATATTGCCTTGTGGGACTCCCTTATTACAATGTAAGGGATCTGATTTAAAGTAGATTGCGATAAAGTGTAAAAATGTAAAACAGTGTAAAACTGTAAATTGCAAACTTGCTAGTAGAGTATAAATTAAAGAAGTTCTGTTATTTAGTCCTGCATTGTTTGGACTCATCCTGATTTAGAACTTTAGACTCAGTTTTGTTCTTGGTCGGTTTGTTCTCCATATAATGCTGGTTTAAAAGGTTTAGCTTGACCCCAAATAGTTCAAGGTGTACTGTGCAGCTTTTCTGTTTGGAGGCATGGCACCTGCTTTTCTGCGTTGACTTGAATGTTCCACAGTATGTCATTAAACATATCTAAATTGCCTTCACTTCATTAGAGGTGTTTTTTATATCTAAAAACCTTTATAAAATGCATCCTTACTATCCTCTCCACAGACCTGACCTGTGTAAGTGTAATGTCACACTGGGGAACATTCTTGGCTAAAGCAATACCTTCCAGCAAAGAAGGTACATTGTGTAGCTTTAAAATGTCAGGCTATTTTAATCTTCATTGTCATTTGTTTTGTATAACGTGCCTATTTTGAGGTCTGTAACAGTGACTCAGAGACACTTTGTATGTGACAAAAGAGCGCTTCTTCAACAATAACACACCAACATAACACATATAAGTAAAAATATTACTGTTGCCATGGTAAAAGTAAAAAAAAAAACGTGGTGTCCATAACTTGAAAACATCATGTGACTGAATCCCAGTTACAAATAACAGTTTACTTCGACTGTGCTGAGCTGGAGTATTTCTGTGTCAGAGATTAAAGCTGTTTGCTCAAACTCATTGGAATCGATAGTATAATGAGCCCAGCAGGATTCAGACTCATCCTCCACAAGAGCACCTTAGTCGTCCCGGGGCACTTCAACAAAGGCCCAGTGGATCAATGTGTTCTCCTGTGTAATCAATGAGCAGTAAACATGATTAATGCCATTAGACTCACTGTTTACCTCTCTGTCTGCCCCCCCCGGCTCTTCTTCTCTTTCACTCTCGCCCTTCTGTCCTCTTCTGTCCCGTCCCGCAGGTGAGACGTACTCGGAGAACTACAGCCTGACGGAGGAGTGCGCCGCCTGTACCGAGTGCACGGGGATGATGCGCATGGAGACGCCCTGCACGGACTCCAACGACGCCATTTGTGTGTGCAACTACAACTTCTTCCTCAGCGAGATCTCGGGGGAGTGCGAGCCGTGCACCGTGTGCCCGATGGGACAGGGGGTGTACGAGCACTGCACCCACGATCGCGACACGGTGTGCGAGGAGTGCGTGGACGACACCTTCTCCGAGAGGGACAGCTCCTTGGACCCCTGCCTGCCCTGCACCATCTGCGACGAGGAGACGGAGACTCAGCTGGCGGAGTGTACGCCCGTCAGTGACTCTGTCTGTCACAGTAAGTCACACACGACGCTTAAAACTTGGTCCAAGAAGTAATTGTTGTGTCGATGAGAATGACATTTTCACACGAACACTAGCACAACAGTAAAGCGGATCCTGATTCTAGTTGAAGAGGTGTTTCATGTCCATTGAGCAGGAAAACGGCGGCTCAGTTCTCACTAACCACAGTTCATGCAATCGTTGTGCCCCTGAGCAAGACACTTCACTGACCAAGCTTCTTAAACTTGACAAGGTTGGTACTTCAGGAGCTAGAGAATGCTTTTCACCAATCAGATGAATGGTGGTTCAATTCCCACTTATCACAATTCAAACACTAATTGTTCCCCTTAGCAAGACAACTTCACTGACCAAGCCGTTCAAACTTGGTTCAAAAGACAAAATATTTAGTCCAGAAGTTAGACAATTCTTTCAACCAGCCAGACGGATGGTTGCTCAATTCCCTCTTACCACAGTTACAATACTTTGTTGTGCCCTTGAGCAAGACTTCACTGAACAAACCTACCTTAACCTAGCCCAATTAACTAAATAATAAATAAATAAAAATAGAATAAAATGCAATTTGAGTTGAATTGATGGCTCAATTTGCACTCACCAAAGTTATTGTTAGCTTGCAAGGTTGGCTTCCTAGTAAATTAGATAAATTAATTAGGAAGTCAACCTTGGTTTAAGATTGATCAGTAAAGTGTCTTGCCTGATCAGTCTTAAACCTGATCTAAATCACAAAAGGTTAGTGGGTGAGGCGTAGAGAAAGCTGTCCATTATTCCAGAAAGATTATGGCTCTATTCCTGCTTTTTGTTCATAACATTATTAAGTTCTTGAGCAAGACACTTCATTATTTACGCCTATACCTTCAATGGTTGTGACAAAAGTGTATGAGTTGTGTTACTTCTTTTGGAGTTGTCTTTATTCATATTAATATTATAAGCGCTTCATAAAGTTCATATTTCATCATCACCCGTGTGCTGTCAATATAACCTATGTAGGGAAATTGCAAATACTACAATAATCAAAACAAATTCCCTTTTAACACAACCAATATAATCCTTCATTCATAAAATTGACATAACTAAAACCTCACTTCTTTACAAAATCAGCTTTGCATTGCGTCTCCTCCCAGACAGTCAAAACAGCTTTTCATACTATGTACTTAAATGATAGGCTTAATGGCAGGGTTTCACTGACAGCAGCACAAAATACACTTAAAGTAAAATTACCAGAACAGGTGTGAGCACGGCCAGTTCTCAGAAGCGGCACAACCTCCTAATAAAAAGCTATAAGCATCTGTTTTGGCCAATTACTGTCCTGGGCGGAGTGAGAAGGAGGTGTGCTGGGGAAGATAACACTTAGTCACAGGTAGTAGATAAAAACACCTCTTTTTTGAAGTAGGGAACACACATTATGACACTCGTGTTTACAATTATGTCACATAATTATACTACACGTGGCTTCCTGCCCTTTTACCACCAACTGCAACTGAATCATGCTACCTTAACTAACAACTTCCAGTCTAATAAGTTTCCCCTGAAAAGAGATAACAGTAACACTGGCATAACTCCAATCTGAATGTGTTAAAATAAAATATTGATTTTACTGTTAACACTAATTTTGATTGTTTACATTTACATTACAAAGTTATTTATGGTTTAAGTTTGCATTTTCGTTCTCAAGCTGATTATTCAACAGAATGAGCTCCTCACTTAAGGTTGCCAGATCATATAAAACCAGTTTGTAATGAATCCAAAATTGATTCCGGCTGCATTGTCATTTTTAAACCAAATATGGACATAACACGTAACAACAATTACGTTCTAATTTATTGTTTTAAGTTGTAACGACATCAGAGTATTGCTATTTCCACTACACATCCAAGATCCTCAGAAGGTCAGTATTTAGCGCGAGGCAGAAAACTGTTCAATTTAATTATGAGTCTTTTTACAATGTTTTTGAAAGGCTATAAAATCTGTGCTTGAATGTTATTGGATCGTCCTTGACTCCTGCTCCACTCTTCATCTATTTTATGGTAACAGACTTTCACAGTCTTTTTGACAAATTATTCATATCTAGTGAACATTAACTTTTCATGATATATTAATAAAACTGTCGACCAGAGGAGACAGTTACGGAGCTCTTTTAATAATCTGGCCTCTTTCATTAAATCCATTTGATTTCGTATTGTCTTTGGCCTGGAGACATGTGTTTAAGGAGCATATTAAGACTAATTAATATGACATCATCTGCGCTAATGACTCAACCATGAAGGCTCCATAGCTGGTGAATACTTTTTGTGGCAGGTCCATCCTTTTACGAATGATTCTTGTGTTATGGAACATTTAAACTAAGCTAAAATACTTCTTACATTTACTGAACTGATTGTGATTGCGTCTGAAAGTGAAACAAACCAGAAATCCACCCAATATACCCAATTTAAATGTGATCTATGTAACTTCTCTGGAGCATCCTTGACGTATTCGATTTCTCAGATTATAGTAAGAATAGCATAAACCTTTTGGTCCATGCCCCTCCTCAGTGCGATACCGCCCAAACTTCTCATCTGACTCGGGTGAATTTATAGCTTCCTCCGATACAGTCAGTCAAAGATACTACAAGACGGTTTTGGCGACGCAAGTGTAGCATTTCGTTTCGTGGGAGACAGCGCACATTATTAATAGTCCCGATGTTTACACTGCAGGAGTCTTTGACCCTGTAACGCTATGGGTTTTTGCTCCCTGGCATTTGAAAGTCTCACCTAACACGACCTCTGAACTCCCCGGCTCCCACGGCGACATGTGCAAATCATATGCTGTGTTCAGAGGTCGTGACGATAATGTAAAAACACTACGAGCGTCCAACTTCACTAATGATCGCTCCCTTGGCGAATAATTGTTGTTATACTGTTGTCATTTTAAGTTGAATTGAGTTTGTTGCTTAAAATATCAACTGCGCTGTTATTGTTACTTGCTTACATTTACTTGAGCAACTGACTTTACTAAACGTGTACTTTAGCATACGTATTTTGAAGTAACTTGTACTCTTGCTTAGATAATTTGTTTGATTGTTCTTCTACTCTGAGAAAGTGACACGTTTTATGTTGTCAATATTGAAACATTTGAACATTTGTGTTTCTTGCACCCTCAGATCAACTCTAAATTACAAAATAATTGCACTGCACATTAGGATTCTTGCAGTCAGACCTGTATTTTCGTGTCAGTGACATGTTTCAGATGCAATTTATGCATTCCTCAGAAGAATCCTAAAGTTATTAAAACCTGAATACCTCATGAACCTAATCGGACACTACGCTACGGTTTTCCTCAAAGCCAAAGAAATGGTCTTCTATTTTTTTACTTCTGTTTGAGAAATATTAAATCCCCCCACTTTTTTAAATTGTAGTTTTCATTGTAATAGTAAAAACATTTTTTTTTCTCTACCCAGTCTTAAAACTACTTATGTAAAATTGTCAGAAGATAGATTCCCGAGACCGTAAAATCCCCACGAATCACTGCAGGAGAAAAATGTTGCATCTTGGAGCCATAAAGAAGAAAGAAAGAGAAAACAGCAACATCAAATACTTCAGTTTACTTCGCCATCAGGAGTGATAGGTGTAATCTTAAGGAAAAATCGTACACACTTCTTTTAAAGGGCTTATCTGACCCTGAAAGGAGGGATTGAATGACCGAAAGCTAACAGCGCACTCTGAAATGAAACATGCTCTTCACTTTGCATGGTAGCTTAATGGATATGCTCTTGCCTCACAGCGAGATGATGGTGGGTTCAACTCCTGAACTGGGTGGGTTTTCTCTGGGCACTTCAGTTCAACTCAAATCAGAACATGCACAGTAGGTCAAATATTCCAGCTAAGTTAAATGCAGAGGACACATTTCTATATGAAGCAACAAAATTTACTTTACCTTGCTGACTTACTTTGTCACTCAGGGTATAAAATTGGATACAGGTCCTTCAAGAGAGCTGTTTTGAATTTGATCACACAAGGACAGACAACCATTCACTCTCACATTCATTCACTAGGGACAATTTAGAATTATCAATTAACCTACACAGTCATGTCTTTGGACGGTGGGAGGAAGCTGGAGAACCCGGAGAGAACCCACGGTAACACGGGGAGGACATGCAGACTCCACCCAGAGAGATCGTGTGATGTTAGGGTGGAATTCGAGACCACGATGTTGGGGTGGTCTGGGATTCGAACCCCGATCTCCTTATTGAGAGGCAGAAGCTCTAGCCGCTCTGCCACCGTGAACCCCGTGCATCAGAACATGCACAGTAGGTCAAATATTCCAGCTAAGTTAAATGCAGAGGACACATTTCTATATGAAGCAACAAAATTTACTTTACCTTGCTGACTTACTTTGTCACTCAGGGTAGTCATTGTTTGTCTCAAGAACATCTCCAGTTGCCAGGACATGTGTTGTGAGGGACTTGTCCCTTTAAACGGACCCCAGAGGCTGCACAGTGACAGGACTGACAGCCATCAAAACAAACTGGCCCCTCTTGTCTGTGCAGATAGATCGGATGTACCGTGGGGGTATAATGGACCCTTGTGCGGCCCACTTAGCTCCCACCCAGCACGCTGCTCTGACCCCTGCTCTGGCCTGTCCCACCCAACAATACACCAGCGTTTGAAGATCGCACGATGGAGATGAGGAGCAGGCACCAATGGGACACAGTTTCACAAAGCAAACAGGAAAATAACAACATTCTCCATGACAGTTTATAATCCTGTATATGTTTGCCTTTAAAGATGCAAGGTGCAAAGGTGTGTGTACCTTTTCTAGTGAGGATTTTGCCACCTGCTTGTCTCCATGGAGATGTTGATGCTTTGCCTGGAATATTCCACAGTATGGCACCAATCCGTCCCCATGGATAAGGAAGTTGAATGCTGTGAACAGGACAACAGTTTTAAGAGTGGATGGGTTTTGCCACTCATCCAGTAGCTTCTTCAGTTCCTTTGACAGGGACCTGATGAGTCACAGCCTTACATATCTGTCTGAAGGGAGGAGTTAAACTGAAACTAACAAACAGTTGTTTACAGTAAGGAGAATCTGTTTGATAATTAAAGGTGCACTATGTAAGTTTTCTAGTTGGCTTTCTAGTCTGGGCGGCAGTAGCACAGTAGGTAGAGTGGGCGCCTTCTGATCCGAAGGTCGGCGGTTCGAATCCCACTCCAGACATGGAGTAGTTGAGTGGTCAGATCCTCTGACCCGCAGGTCGGTGGTGCGATTTCAGCTCCTTCAGATGAATAATGCCGTTGTGTCCTTGGGCAGGACACTTAACCCACCTGGCCCCCAGTGTCTGCGTACACTGGTGTATGAATGTGTGAGTGGATGGGTGACTGGTTCCTTGATGTAAAGCGCTTTGAGTGCCTTAAAAAAGGTAGAAAAGCGCTATATAAATGTGACCATTTGTGACCATTTTAGTTGAGAATCCGTCACCTGAGTTTCTGATGAAAATGTTTTTGCTTTGCCTGGAAGCTTCCACAGTATGATACTCATCTGTCTTTCATTTATCCAGTTAAAGATGTATTTAATACCCAAAAAGTACTTGGTTTGCTGCTTGTCTCCAGGAGATTGCTTGGTTTTATTTCATCTTGGTTTTTATTTATACCCTCCACCAGCAAACTACATAGGGCCCCTTTAAGTCTATTGAACTACCCTAAGCTGTGAATTGTCTCCTGAATCATATACTATCACCATGGAGACAAACAGATGACAAGTTAAAGCTCAAATCCATGGAGTGGCCACTCCACTGAAAGTAAAAACGCATTTCAAGGGATTTTTAAGCGCTAAAAACACCCGTGATTAACTAAATATATATAAACATTTTACGCCAAACTGTGGAACAATCCAGTCAAAACAATAGTGCACCTTTAAGCTTTACAACTAATTCCAAATACAACAACAAAGTCCAAATCAGATTTACACGCTGCCCACTGTTGTGCACGCTGGCTTAGTATAGCATTTATTGAAGGGATAAATGTACAGAGACAATAGGCTAATAAAAAACAGACATGTTCTGCACCAAATAGAGCTATAACTTTCATGTGCCGTCCCTGATTAACTTTAATTACTTCTACAGCCACATGTGCCCTGGGGCTGAGTGACAGAGATGTGGTTACTTACAAACACCACCATTCACAAAAGCAAGATGTGGTAAAGCGTCTTGCCCACAGAGAAAATGGCAATAAGTAGCAGAGATTGAACTGACAACCATCAGGTTCAACAGTTCAAATTCAAGACAGCAGATGACAGTCAACCATTGAATTTGATTTTGAACTTTTTATCACTATGGAAACTGCCCTAAATTGAAACCCATGGATACTAATGCTACATTAGACTTAATCCCAAGTCTGTGTAGAAGTGTGCGTGTCACAACAGTCAATCTTATTCCTTCTGATATTACATTTTCAAGCTACACCCTTATTCCTAAGCCCTGTGCATTTCTCTTTTCATCCTCACGTCATTGGATTTTGAATCTCCCAAATCTCCAGTTTATATCAAGCTCAGTGTCACTTAATACACGGCACGGCGACAGAGAAAGGAGCAGGAGAGGAGCACACGGCCTGTAGCAGCAGACTGCGATGTGAAGGCCGCTGTGCCAAAGCGCAGGATCGATCTGAGTCGGGTTTCGCTGAGTGACCTCTAGAAGCTCTGGCACTCATCGACGGGACACACACCTCGCCCTCTCCAAATACCACGCACTTTTATATCCTGCGAAAAGTGATGCTTTACCTGAAATGGCTAGAATGAGCAATTAATGTGCAAGTATTCAAAGGTTTCAACATGTTTCACTTTCCCTTTTCAAGCTTAATAATATATCTGGCAAGTAAGATCTTTTTACCTACTTAATTGACTTTAATATAGGGGTGTCAAAATTATGGCCTGGGACCAATTGTGGCTTTAAGACAAATTTTTGTTGGCCCACAGGCATTATGGTCAATTGGCTCACACTATCCTAAAATGCACTTTTTACTGCAAATCTTAAATCCTCAATAACAAACATTCTGGTGCGACTGAATTAAGATGAGGTGGCACATTCAAACCTTCGATAAATGCTACTTTTTTGAATGATTCATGATGTGGACCGTTGGTTTGTGGCCCTCTGCTTGGTCTTTGTTTTCAAATAAAGCCCTCAATGAAAAAAAAATGTAATTGCATATTTAATCCATTCTCAGAATTGGAATCAATAATTTGTTTCATGCCTCACAAAACATTTCCTAAAGAACATACAATTTGTCAAAACTACTTTGAAGGTGCACTGCACACTGCAATGCTTGTTATTGGCTTGCCTGGGATATTCTATAGCAGAGCATTAAACTTGGCTATTGTATTTTTTTTTTTATCAAGTTTATTTACTGCATCAAATAAATAAATAAATAAATAAATAAAATAAAATAAAATAAAATAAAATAGTAGTGTGTGTGTAGTCAGTTTAGTTTAACATTATTTTGTCGAACACCTTCCGCATACCCTCCATTAAAAAAGTTATAAAGTGCACCTTGGGTAAATAGATGCAGATAAACTTTTTTTTTAGCAGTGTGCACCTGAACTCAATCTACACAATAGGGACTAAAACGTCACAAGCCACAAGCAGCCTGCATCTGTCTGAGTGCGTTTCATTAAACAGAGGACATTCACCACATGTGTGAACGGCTTTGATGGGAAATTATAAACATTTCCTGCTTTTTGACGGATGGTCCCGGTGGTCCTGCTCTGTTTGTGACCCAAAGGTGTGGTTTTTCCTCTGCTTAGATGATTAGCGCTTAGGACAGAGGCCTAGTGAGAGTGAATGTTCAAAACCGATGACAGAAAACGTCACAAAGGAGATGTTTATTTATGTATATTTCTATGTGAAAGAAATTTATAAAAAAAAATACAAATTGCACATTAGTATTAGTATTAGTATTTGCATACTACTTTTACTTCGTGACATAACACTAATTTAAATACATGGCTTGCTTAACAATGTATGCATTCTCAAGCAAAGCATTTATGTTACATTCTGTTTTATTCTTTGATATCAAATAACCCAAGTCACTTCACTTGACCAGGCCTATTCAGCTATTATTTATGTCCTTTATTCATGTCTATTCATGGGTTTCAGTCATTTGACTTTCATGCTAGTTTATGAATTGTTTATTGCTATGACAACTGTCCTAATTTTACATCACTTGAAACCCAAGCATATAATTCATTCAAGCTTGAGGGAGTCAAACTCTTCTTCCCTTCTTACTTTTAGATGCGCCTTTTGTCTTAAAGGGGACATGCTGTATTATGCTTTGTCTTGGGCATTTAGTATTACACTATACCATATGTGTTTAGTTAACTTCAATATTGCTCTATAACGGTTTGGTAATAGAAACAGGTCCATTGACTTCCTGTTCAGAATGGCAGAATTGATAAGCCTTGCCTCTTCATTGTGAAAATCCACAGTAACAAGCAGCAGATTTTTATTTACATCTGAAGGCTGGCGGTTCGAAACCCGCTCTTGACCTCATCATCGTAGAGCGTGCAGATCCAGTGACTCACAAGTTGGTAAATATTGTTGTTGTGTCCTTGGGCACTGCCTTGCCCACAGTGTGCCTTGAAAACCCCTATAGAAATGTGACAATTAAAATACAGATCAGTGGGTGGAGATAGGTGGTATGTGAAAACAGAACTTTTATGAGCACTCAAGCCTCGAATGTAGGACAATGTAGGATTACTCAAACATGCACAAATCAATCAAAATACAACTCTGACCAAGTGAAAGATGCAGGCACACAGTTAGAACATGAATAAAAGCTCATTAAAGTTGAATTTTCATGACATGTCCCCTTTAACGAGGGCTGACTCTTCTGCACACAGCCCTCTCTGTTCAAACCAGACTCGGGACCTGCACAGAATATCCAAAAGATCATCGCATTTCCCACGTCAAGTGCCCATATCCTTCACTCCGAACTGACTCACTCCGCATGCTGGCTCAGTGGTGGACTGTGGCCAGCGTGAACTAAGCGCCTTCGCCGCTGCCACTGCTGCAGCCGTATAATTACTCCTGCTAATCAGAGCACTTTACAGCAGCGCCTCTGTTCCCCCTCGCTCTATCTCTCCTCCTCTTTACCTCTTTTACTCCCTCTCTCCATCTCCAACACTTCGCCTCTCTCTGTCCTCACTCTGTCTATTAACCTCAGCAGAAGACCGCGTGAATAATGTGTGTGTGTGTGTGTGCGCGCGCGTTCGTGTGTTAGCGTGATGGATGGACAGAGCCAGATTGAGATAGACACAGAAGGGAGAGTGTTGGCCACTGATAAAGAGGTCATTGTGCCTGCGCTGCGCCTGATAGCTGCTCATCCCCACACCCTGAACTGCCTTAAGCCAAAACCCAGGGGTTAACTCCACCATAAAGACCTCAAAGCCTCATAAAAATTACATCTCTCGGCTCTCCCTCCATGCTAATAAACACATCTCTTGCTCTCGCCAGTCTTGTAAAACTCAGGGTTAGTTTTATTTTGTTCGAAAGCCACTAAAGCTGAAGTGGTGTATAGTTTAAGCGGCCCCACCAATGTTTTAAGGCTCCTATTGTGTTGGAACCGAGGTATGCGGTCTCTGGAGTACTGGTTTTATCCTCTGGGCCACCGCCAACCCTGTCTCCACAACCGCGCTGAGAAAACTGAAAGAGGAGTGGCAGTTAAATTGACTTGTACTGTACCTTGTGCAGCCTACAGCCGCAAGTCCAAGTTTTCAGAAGCAATATCTCATGAGCACTGCGCCAGAGGATTACAGGGACAGAACATGGACGCTAAGGCTAAATTTTTTTCCAATAGTGACAGACCACCTACTTACTATTATGAATTGTGCTGTGACAACAGCATTGCAAGCAACAGTTTCTACTTTCCCCTGAAGTTATCGACAAGATAAATGCTGCTGGCAGTGATGGTAAAAGTACTTTGCGAATATATTTGGTTACAGAATACTGAATACCTGCATTATTATTAAATGTACTCTTAACACATTCTGCACAGCCCAATCAGAGTACTGTTTTCTGAATACTTTGATGTTAAAGTCTATATGAAAGTCTATTTTTCTAGCTATGACTTAATTTGGTGGGAGGGCCCCTGTGGTAAATATTTATCCTTGTTTTACATCTTTGAAGTTGCAGTTTCTGTTGGAATTTTGAAAAATAAAAGTTTAAATTTACAGGAAGAAGTGCACTAAAGAAGAGTTCTAAAACAGAATCCCTCTGTGATATCATCAATACACGACGTACCACTGAAAATGCAGGGAAAATGTACAGCAACTGACAGTTGTACTGACAGTTTAAATGATCATTCAACAAAATAAAGGAGTTATCAGTCCTATTGTTAAATTTATATGGTAAGTAACATTATAAACCTCAGAAAAACTGTCAAACTGGGGACAAATAGGCAAAATGTTTAAGGAAATTAAGGAAAGTAACTATATTCTAAAAAAAACAAACCAGCAAACAAACAAACCAACCAACCAAAAAAAAAAAAAAAAAAAAAAAAGCCAGAGTTCCTAAAATTCTGAGTGAGTATTTTCGGTGCGTAGTTACTGACCAACACACTGGCTCTTTGACCGCCATTAGTCACACACTTCAATTGTACATAGACAATTTGAAGTGTCTTGCCCGAGGACACAACAACCATATTATGCACTGGCCAGAGATCGAAGTTCATTTGTTGGCACCGACCTCAAAAGCATGCCTTCTCTCCTCGTCCAACTCAGATCAGTTTTGATAGCTCTCCACTGACCAACCCCACGTTCAAACCCTTCTCAAAATGGCCAAAACGATTATACTGTGAGCATATTTTCCTTTGAACAAACAACCTTTAGGACCATGTGTTTACTTTTTGCCCATAAATCCCACCCAACAAGTTCCATCAAGAGATACTAATCAACTTTCGCTCATCATAATGCCATACCTGATCAAAATATTCCATAAAATACAGCAAACAAGCCATACTTTATTAATACGCTTATTTAGATGCAGCAGCTCCATCTAAAACTCCCCTATTTATGCTGCAGCCGTGGCCTTTGGTGCATTCATATTTCATTCCTCCACCACATTCTTGAAAAGGTTGCATTTGAGATATTTGCTTCAATCCAAAATGTGGCTTTCATAAAGTTCAAAGAGCTTGGGTTCTTTACCTCAGCATTTTTAACGGCCCTCAATCCGCCGCAGAGAGCTGACCATAACTAGCATGACGCCAAGTATGATTTAAACCACAAATAAAATGCATATTTTAAACGTCGTACAGTATATGAATGCCCACAGCTCTTATAAAGCAGCACGTATTCTCGCATTCTTTGTCTTTCAACGACAGTTCTAGCACATTGTTGTTGCATTTGAACTATTGTTTTGTAAAATAAATCAATGATAAAATAAATCAACAAACTTAGTAGCATAATGGGGACTACAAATTTTGTCCTATGGCTTATTAATACAATAAATGATTGACTGTACCACTAAGGGAAAAAAAATGGATGACTTTTTGGCTTTCAGAATAGACCAGTGTCTTTCAACGTTTTTTGAGTTTTGGAACACTTTTTCTGTTGAAATCATGGGACACCAATAAAACATGACCAAATAAACCCTTTTAGTTAAAAAATATGTGGTATATAATGTGGCAAACAAAGTCCGTGCCTCTAGCTGGTTCTTTAAGTTTAACAATGACGATTGTTTCTTTTTTGGTACGGAAGTCTGTTCAGGACTCAAATTGGACATATTTTCTTTCTTTTTACGGCCCGAAGGCTTTAGTCGACAGGACAGTTGGAGTGTGAAATTGGGAGAGAGTCAAACCCACGACGCAGCGGTGGTACCACACGTGTGCAGCGCCCTCACCCACTGCATTGCCCTCACCCACAGCACCACCAGCGAGCGCTCAAATCAAACACTTTTTCAAGGCACACCTGGCAATACCTGAAGGCGACTTGTGTTCCTCGGTACACTGGTTGAAAATCAAAGGTATAAACAACATGACATTCTTAGGGGGAAAAAGTCAGCAAATAGACCACTTCTTTAAAGAGGCGGAGGGCCCTCGGACTTTTCTTAATCCTTTTTGTCCACCATCTGATAAAAGGGAACTAACAAGCTGCTGGGCATGTTAAACAGACAAAGAACCCACTTATTTTAAGTCAAACCGTTCTGGGATTAATCAGGATACATTTTTGTTTACTCTATTACAAATCCCTGAGTCCAATTTTTTGAGAAATTAACTTCAGCTTTGAAAGAGGAATTGTCAACAAATGCCCAGACTTATGTCCATCAGCGTATTCCTCTAGACACCAGTTATACTACTTCATATATTTAGGAAATCACGCATCAGAGTCTCAGCTTCACAAAATGTTCAGCTTTTTGTTTGAAATCTAAACGGTTCGGAAACAGCTTCAGTTTGAATTGGAAGTAATTTTGGTCTGACGTTTTAGGACAAATAAGCCCTCATGATATGGGGTTAAAGGTGCATTCTGTGACTTTTCTGGTATCTGTCACCTGTTTGTCCCGATGTAGATGCTATTGTTTTGACTGGTATGACATTAAACACATTTATCTTGCATTACAGATGTTTTTATTAATATAAAAATATCGCTATTATGCTCTGGATAGACAAGTTTAATACCATACTGTGCAACATTTCAGGCAAAGCATCGGCATCTCCATGAAGAAAACCCGGTGGCAAACTATTCATCGCAAAAAGTTACATAGTTAACCTTTCGCAAAGTGTCTTAAGGCAGTCGTCGCTGTTCTCTCGCTCACTTTCACACCTTCCATTCACAATTTATTCCATTTGCAGGTCGGGTTGCAGTTTTAATAGCGTTAGGCAGCCCTGCATTAGCTGTGATGTATGGAGGAGCGGAGGAAACCTGACTACAGCCCGGGAAAGGTCAAGAAATGCATGTTATATGGACAGTTCCAGTTGTCTGAGAGCTGCCTCCCACTGGAAGAATTCAAATCAATAGTACCGCTTTAAATAGGCACAGCTTGGTTCCTGGTGCTAAGTATGGCAAACACATGTTACAAGATTTTTCCTCTCTATTGAAGATATTTTCTAGCATTGCAGTAAACCGATCTGCCCCGCGGGATATGCAAGAATGCCCCATCATCGCACGTAGGGCACAACGCAATGACCAACACGAGGTTTTTCATTTCTGTTTGAGATTCGTACACACGTGCTGACCGTCACAGTCCCGCCGGGCCGTTAAAGGGAGTAAATGTGCGTAAATTATGCAAAAAATCAATGCGGAGAAACTTGACGATTTGCCATGTCAGTGAAAAAAACCAAATATGTGTAGACAAGATCTGACGGTGATGGTCCACTGAATCATATATATTTCTCTGCTGACCACATGTAGGATAAACTTTATAGAGCAAGTCGCTGAAGGAAAACAAAAGCAGATTTCTTTGCTTAAGTCAACAGTCAATCATTTACAGAGCGCACTGCTACTCTTACTGCTACTACTACTACATGGCCTACTACTATTTCTTCTAGTACTACTATTACTACTTCAACAACTACTACAACTACTAATTCTACTTCAACAATATGCATTACAACTATTACTACTTCTTCTTCAACAAGGCCTGCTACTAGTACTACTACATCTACTACTACTACTATTACAACAAAACTAATACAACAACAAAACAGCATGTGTGTACTGCTACTACTGCAACTACACGACTATACTACTACTACTACTACTATACGTAGTACTACTAATACAATTACTACTGCTACTACAACAACTTCAAAAAGGCTACACTTCTACAAGTACTACAACAACAACTACTGGAACTACTAGAACTACTACTAGAACTACTACTCCTACTACTCCTACTACAAATAAGCTTACACGATTTTAAGACTTTTAAAAATAAAAATGGAATCAATTCAGTGCAATAAGAAATGAATGGAATTAGATTTGATGTAATTTCACAAAGTGGTTGTCATGAGCAACTCGGCACCTGTTTTGATCCATAATGAGTTGAAATTTTGCCAGTCAAATTTAGAGCCGATACTAAAAGATGAAGGCCACATATTTGCGTTTTAGCCTCAGCGCCCGTGTGTGTCCTTGAAGGAAAGCTGCGGGTCGTCTCGGGGTTAATCCTGTGAAAGCCTCACAGAACTAACAAGCTGCAGCCGCTGCTCTGAGGCAAATTCAACTCAACTGAAGCAAGCTGTACTGCACAAAAACCCAATATAGTTACAGTACAATAGAGCTGAGTTGAGATTTAGAGACTTGAAATCAGAATAATAATAGTATTTTGAGACTGGTTTCAATAGGCTGTATTTGCTCTTATTATTACAAGTAAGATTATTTACCAGTGGGTTAAGAAAATTGCCAGTAAACCAGTAAAATATTAGAAAAATACTTCAAGCTTACCAAGTAATAAACAATTGCCAAAAGTCCAAATACAAATCATTTTTAGTCATGCAGTTTATGTGCTAAGATTTAACTGAACAAAGAAATGAATAGTGTATTTTTAACCCTGCTTTTCAATCAGTTTGTCTGAAGGCTTACACTATTGCAGTCCGGAACACAATAACAATCAAGAGACTACAAGGTTACCAAAGACATGACTGATTTCTTTAAACTTCAACTCACAGTACCATTTCATGTGGATTGACAGAGAACAGCATTCAGTGACTCACTTAGGTTGGAATATTGGACTAGAATTGCTCAAAAGCAGGTACAGTGACGCAGTTTCATGAAATTGCTTTGCGGAACACGTCACAGCCAAGACGCATCGTGGAAAATTTTATCATATCCCAAGTGGAGCTCACCATAAAATGGAAATAGAACAGTTTGGGAAAAAGACTTCTCTTTAGTAGCTGCAAACCAAACCATTTTCAGGAGCACAACTCACTTTCCCGCTGGCTTCATCAGAGAAGGCGCCTCTCACAGTGATGAGCCGGTAAAGAGTAGACCTCTACCTGCTGCTCCCGGCTTTCAAGACAAGTCGCACAGAACAAACGGCTGCAAGGCTTTGTTCTTATGAATGTAGCCTATGTTAAGACTTTGTGCAGTCCTCACAAATAGAAACACATACACTCTAAAAGCTGGATTTTAAATGACATTGTAACATTCTATTCTATTGTAACTGAGTGGCAGAGTTATGGGCAGAACTAATGATAAAAATGTGTTTCTCTGCTTTTCTTTTTGTCTGTGGAGCTTTGCAATTTGTTTGTCTCAAATTGTTTCTCCAACTGTGTACATCTTAGCCAGCTTGTTCGCTAAGGGGAGATAAAGGACACTTCCACTCGCCTCACAAAATTCCCTCAACACTTGGACTAAGAAATGTCTTATTTATCTGATTTTCTACCCTTTACTAGGTTGCAGACTAGCTTGTTTTGATTCACACTCAAACAATTTTGACATTCACTGTAAAAATAGAACGTTGTAATGTCATCTGTACATAAAAGTGGGTGTATCATGTTGGAGAAGTTGACTTGAAAAAATTTGATTTGACATTTGTGGATTGGCTTTTTGGGGATTTCACACTGTAATCATCAACAAGGAAAACTGGCTCTTGTCCTCCATCAGAGAGAATGACTTCACCTCGGACATCTGCACTGTTGTTGCAAAATGTTCTGCCAACACTTTTTTGTAAGTGTCCTATGTCTCAACTATATCCATGAAGACAAGTATACCGTTAACAGTAGTAGTATTAGTAGTAACCAAGAGTCAAGCCTATAACCAGGAGTGAGGACACTAACTGGGACTATACCACGAACTATAAACAGGACTATCACCACAAGTCAAGACTCTAACCAGTTATTTATTTATCTTTAATCTATTTCTTTTTTAAATAGTGACATTATTTTACAAGACAAAAAGATGGTCTAGTGCACCTTTAAATTTGCTTGAAACTACTTCTAGTTTAGAACAACTTTGCACATTTGAGTGACCAAAATACCCAAACCCGCCTCTAATATTATGCTATTGTATATAAACTGTACATGCTCAGTATAACCTGACAACACATGGCACATGACGGCTTGACATTTGATTTATTCTGTACATGCTGACACCTCTTCTCAGACCAAACCAGGCTCATTTTTCGCTCTCCTCTCAGCACCTCAGCCAAAACCATCTGTCTCTGTGAGGCAGCTGCCGTGTGTGTTCAGCCGATGCACATCTGCTCTGGGACCTGGTGATTACGGCCCGACAAGCAGCCTCTCAGTGCAGATATGAAAGTGTCTACTCTGTTGCGATGCACCTCTCAATATATAGACATAGATGTTCAGATACGTTAAAGTGCTCTGAGTTTAGCTGTGTTAGTTGTGCTGTAAACAAGAGGTTGAGGAGAATGCAAGCTCATGTGACTTTTATGGACAAAGAGCATCAAAACTAGATGAAGAAACTGTACAATGGAACTTTTTATGTAATTTACCTCATTTGATTGATATATTTAGTGTCTGCTTATTTGCAGTTTTGTGAAGCACTGGCATTTCCCTTTGGGCCAATAAAGTTTATCTTATCTTGCATCACACATAAGCCATTGTGAAGTAATACAAATCATAATAATACATCCTATTTATCCCCAGCATTATTCACACTCCAAAAATGCAATACAGTAAAAACAAACTAAAAGTAAAGTGGACCAAAGCCTGTACACCAGGAAACGGTTAAACCAGGAAATTAAACCAAATTCAGTGTGCAAATTCCTGCTGATTAATTTTATATTATGGGCTAATGCTGCTAATGAGCCATTCTAACAGGTTTCCCTCCCCACTGCTGCCAGCAGAGGGCAACAGACATTTAATCCAAGCATCTGCTGTGCCTTAATTCATTTCAGTTTCAACTTCGTTTAAACGTTTTAGAAACATTTTTGTGGAACCTGAAATACTAATACAAATGGATCCAAAGGAAGCCTGTAACAACATAATAATAGGACCTTTAATTCATGGCTTTCATCTTCCTGTTTTGTTGTTGTTAATTGCTATGGCAAACCTGAAATCCATGGACAGTGAAGATAGTCATTGCAATTTTCATAATGCCATATTACTTTTCTCTGTCTTTACAGATCCTTTGCTTCCCACGTATGTCCCTCTGACGGACACAACCACGACGCTGCTCTCCGGAACCTTCTTCTTCCCTGATGGATCTGAAAGCCCATTGCCAGGGGAGACCACCACTTCCAGCTCCGGATCCCCGCGGTTTCTCGGAGGGGGGCTCAACGAGAACCTCATCCCCATCTACTGCTCCATCCTGGCAGCTGTCGTGGTGGGATTCATAGCCTACATTGTCTTCAAGAGGTACATAATAATTAACTTTACAGATCTGAGCTTTTGGAGCAAACGTAATAGTTACAGCTAATGCTAAATGTTTCATAAGACATCACAACATCATATGTTTGTATGCACACCAAAATATCATTTGATTTCTGGACTTATCCGATGAATGAAATGCCATGTAGACTGTTACATCTGATGTGAGATTTCTGTCTGACAGTTTCCACCTTTATGAAAAAATAAATAAATTAATTAAAAAAATCTGATCACTCACATCAGATGAAACAGTTTACGTGAGATTTCAATAATCTGATAACTCCTGAAATAAGATGAGGTAAATACAACAATTATGAAAAAGGTTGAAGATTTCTTTGTAAACACCCATCTAATTTTTACTACTTTTAAGTAGGCTAAATGTACCTGCTTAGAAATACTTAAAATATTTGGTATGGTAAAGTATCAGTCTCTCATGAGGCGATTAGCTGCATGTTATGCATAGTCACATAAATGGGTTTTCATTGTGGAAATCTCTTGAAAACACCACATAATTGATACGAGACTTTGTATTATCTGAAAACAACCATTAGCTACATCTAGTGGGGGTCGCGGGTGACTGGAGCCTATCCCAGTGACTTTGGGCCTTAGGCGGGGTAGACCCTGGACAGTGGCCAACTCGTCGCAGGGCTAACACAGAGAGACAGAGACAAGGACAGACAACCATTCATTCTCACATTCACACACTATGGGCATTTAGAGTTGTCAATTAACCTACACAGTCATGTCTTTGGACGGTGGGAGGAAGCCGGAGAACCCGGAGAGAACCCACGGTAACACAGGGAGGACATGCAGACTCCACCCAGAGAAATCGTGTGATGTTGGGGTGGTCCGGGATTCGAACCCACGATCTCCTTGCAGGGAGGCAGAAGCTCTAGCCGCTCTGCCACCGTTCACCCCTCATTATAACTTTATATACTCAATTATATAGTAAAACTTGACAGGCAAAGTCATTATTTTTCTAATCCTAAACTTGGATGAATGAAAACAGAAGAGTAAAACATCTGACACTTTTCTTTAAATTTACAGTTTTATTAGAAAGCAAACTTGTTAACTCTTTACCATAAATGTATATTACCAAATCTGTGTAGAACATGCTTTCACTTTCATGAATTCACCGCTGTAATAATTGACTCTGGCACCACATTCCCATTATTGACCTGCACCTGGTATCGAGAGACACTCAAGCCCCACTATGAGTAAGTTCCTATAAAGGTCGCCGCACTTAATACATTACAGGCCCACAACACTTTAGTGGGCATATGCCGACTGCAGGCAGAGCACATTGAGAAGAGAGTAAACAAACTCATTACGACATTGATTGGTTAAAAGTGCCGACAAGGGGGAAAAACCGGCTTTGAATCGGCAGCGGAGTCACGCACACATCTGGGTGAAACTCCTCATGTAATTATCATCATGGATCAAGACACTTAGCACCCAATATATCATAAGGAAACGCCAGTAGGACATGTTGACGAGACACTACCACTAAAGTCCCCATAAATATTTAAGCTATTGACCGTGATGCAGCGTCAGGAGAGAATTGAAACGCTTAATCAGCCTGTAATGGTTTAGAGTGCTCTTGTTGACAATTGTATTTTCTCCCATTGATCACGGACATGTGGAGACTAAGAATAGCATTGTTATTGTTGGTACAGTGGATTGAATCAGATTACTGTTATGATGACGTTACAATGGAGTTTGTTATGGTGCATTTTAGCTTCACAATTCAAAATCAATAATAATAATAATAAAAAGGTTCAAACCGAAATCACGCAAGTGTTTCCATCTTTCTGAGAGCTCTATGCATGCTTCAACATAACATAAATAACCTTGTATTATTCAGGAAAAAAAAAAAAAAAGAGTGCAACATAAAACAATGAATAAAATATAATAAAACATATAAAAGAGGCATGCATAAGATTAAGAATAAGATAAAATAAAAAAATACTAAGATGGGCTAAGACTATATACAGAAATGTATATAGTCTAACCCTAACCCTAACCCTAACCCTTTTTTCTTCTTCATGTCTTTGTGTCTGTAATCGGCACAATATAATTCCTAAACTCGGTATTTAACTTTTGGCTTGAGATGAGCGCCATTATTTTACCCAACCTCATGCTTATGTCATTATGTTACTTGTAACAAATTAGTTTGCAAGGACATATTAATATTCACTTGCTGTCTAAATATATCTCGTTCAATAACAGGTGCCAAGTAATCTGTGTTAATCACTTCTCCAGCTGAGTTCATAAGGATACGCCTGATTGGTGAATCTGTAAACATAGCAGGCCATCAAACCCTCTGAGTTTCAGTTGCACACACAAAAATAAATTTACCTTGCATAAATGTGTTATGTCACCTGTTTCCATTCTTATATTTAAGCAGAAAAAAAGACAATAAACTTTTTTGAGGTTTTTACAATGGATCATACATTCAACAAATGTCAATTTTTCCACAAATATCATGATAAATCAAAACTTGTGGCTTGTCACATTGAAATGCGTACACACAAGGTAATTTAGTGCTCAAAAACTTGTATTATAGCACATTACATATTAATATATTCCGAGGCATTGAACCCTCTTTGACCCGGCCCTTGTCTGCAGGTGGAACAGTTGCAAGCAGAACAAGCAGGCGGCTAATAATCGGGCAGCGACCAACAACCAGATGGTGACCCCAGAGGGAGAGAAGCTGCACAGCGACAGTGGCATCTCCGTGGACAGCCAGAGTCTACAGGAGCAGCAGCAGCAGCAACAGCAGCAGCAGCAGCAACAACAGGCCCAGGCTGAAGTGCAGAGCCAGCCGACACATGCACAGGAGCAGATAGGTGAGACATAGCCCTGTTTGGACAGGATTTGTTTTTTCCTCTGGACCTCGGGTATATTGAAATAATTACGAACATCATCTGTGTTAGTAATCCTGTGCAAATCGTCCATGTCTGTGAAAATGCGCCCCCCCTCATGTCTGTGATATGGACTCTTTTAGTTGTGCATTGCAGCTTCTCTCAATTCAGAGAGTGTCTCTATACTCAACCAGATTAATAGTACAATTAGCCACGGAACCTTCTCCAATCCAATTATTGTTTTTTTCAACACAACACTTAAAGTAAAAAACACAAAACAAACTGAGATAAAGACATGACCCTGGTTTTTGGAATGAGTTTGGAATGATGAATTATGTCAGCGTGAATGGATTAAGAGAGCGAGACTACGCCTGTTTTGTTAGAAATATGATTGCGTGGAAGTCATTCAGATTGCAACAACGTAGTGAGGAGCGATGTTTTATTCAAGAGCACAGGTCTGTAATGCTTTAAAACAAACCTGAAATAGTAGAAGAAATGCTACCAACATGGATGACTTAAAAAGTGATCATATTTAAATGTCGTAGAAAGGGTTTCAGGGGTTGTCATCCGGACGCTGTTTGAAGATCGACCATATTTAAATGTGTTTACCAGTCCGCCATTTCCGGAATAAAGTCTGTAAAAACAAGTGAATTACTGACATTGCTGATCCTGTGCAAATGCTCTCCCCCCAAAAAACACAGTCGTGAGATAATTTTACTTGTAAAGACATCTCAAGGTAAAACTAATCCTGTCCGAAGCATACAAGAAGTTGACAAAGAAATTGTAAGACTTCCATATGTTTGCCAACTTCCAAGACATTATAGCTTTGATTTAGACTTGATCTGGTTTAGTCCTTGTTCAGCCCTGGCTTTGTCCATGTTTAGTTACAGGTTTAATCCTATTTTAGTCTTAATTTTAACATGGTGTTTTGCAAGTGAATGCAACTTTAGATTCTTTCAAGATGCGTTGACACGACTGTTCTCCTCACGTTGGCTATGATTCCTCATGGCCCCTCATCTCCCTGTACTTTGTTAAACTGAGTGACTCTTGGCAAACTAAACAAATTACTTTAATCAATTATACACAGATGCTTTTCTGCTTTTCAGTGGAGAAAGGAGAGAGCTTTATATACTGTATCTTTGTGCATAAAACAAATAATTATTCAGTTTGGGTTTGCTTTAAAGATGCACTTGTACATAATTATATCCATAGAGAAAGACCAAGCAATGCTACTGGTTTGATATGTAGAGAGGCAACACTGCAATAAAAGCAAGATATAGAATACGTTTGTTGCCACACTGTGCAACATTTCTAGCATAGCAATAACATGATTCAAGAAAGAAGCAGAACTCCCCCAGAAAAGTGACATAGTGCATTTCCAAACTAGCTCTTTTGCAATGACTTTACAAGATTAAACGCCTGCTCCCCTCCGCATTTGTCTCGTTAACATTCAGATAAGTTCACAGCCTCACATAAGCATAACTCAGCGCTTTTCTTTAGTCATTTATCGTACCAAGATGTTCCGCTGATATGTCAAACATGTGCAGCACTTTATCGGGATTGTGAAAGTATTTTCCTTTGAGCCAGTACTTGACTTTGTGGATTGAGATCAAAAGTTATATTTTACTCACGACTGGAATACCGCGTCACTGCCAAGAGAAGATCAGTGGGGCTGGATCTATCGGTCGTGCATGCAAACACGGCATGATATACGTCTTCAACCGTAGGAATGTGCAAAGCTGCTGTGACAGGAACACGCTCAACATTAGTGCGAATGGTTTTGTTGTTATTTTGGCCGCCGGCTCCTTAATGACAAATGTTCCTGTTTGACATAAATATTAAGAGTGACAGAAAGTTGACACTGTCCCTTACTACAACTGTGCATGCCAGTTCAACAGTGTACACAGGCTGAGAAACGGCATATGCTTGATCTGCTGAGGCCGATACTACTCCTCTATATTTGTCCCAGAGGGTGCGTGAAGTATTTTGGGGGTGTCGGTGGCACGGATCTGGCCACGTAGCAAACTCAAATTTGTTTTGTAAGATGAACTTTGGACAAGCCATCTGGATGAAGCTAACGTCTGAGCCGTGCGCTGCATGTAATGTTGCTTTTCCACAGCGGCGCATTAAGAGACAAATGGGGAGAGTGTTTTAGTGGAATTACATTACAGTAAATCAGCTTCGGGTCTGAAAGTTTTATTACGGATGTTTGTTGTCTCACCTGCGCATTTTGTTCTAACTTAATGGGGTGCCTGATTTTTGAACGTTGAAAGGAGGAAATATTGAGTGTACTATAAGTTTTTACTTTTACTTCGCTACATCTGAGAGCAGGTAACATGTTTTAACTCATGGTGTGTGAGGTTATTTATAGCACATTCATGGTGAAGTTCTGTGTAAAGGTTTTAAGTTCAAGCCCAACTTTTGAGCAAACAAAAATAAACACATAAAAATCACCAAAAACTAAATCGATTGAAGTTGCTCCTGTTGACCAAACATCAGCACAAGAAATCCTTTTACTTTTCACTCTTGAAGTACATTTTACAGGTACTTCAAAACTTTTACTTTGTTGTTAGTTAGTTGTTTTTTTTTATGTGCTATACCTTTACTTTTACTTCAGTATTTTTTTCACTTGCGTGTCTGTACTTTTACTTAAGCAACAAAATTGAACAAATCTTCTACCAGTGGGAACTAAATCTCTAGTTGATCACACATACTTTGGTACATGCATTCACATGCATGGCTTTTTGAGCAAGTGCAGAGCTTTAGAACAGATTTATTTTAGTGAAGTGAAGGTGGACCATCAACCAGCAGCCAGTTAGCTCTTATCCCAAAGTCTCATACAGCAACACATGTGGCTTAGTCGAAATTTTTTTTTTCCAATAAAAGCACAGAATGCACAGCTGTTTGATTTTCTCACAAAGTACAGCATTTACAATACATTTTATAGAAGGAAAAAAGTTGGGTAATGCAATTTTGAAGTTAGTTTATGTAAGGATACACACATATATATATATATATATATATATATATATATATATATAAACATTAATAACTAATAATGTGTATTATTTCCCTCCAATCCAATCAAAAAGCAGAATTTGCACTGTTATCCTCAATATACTGCAGCTAATAGCATTTCTTTTGTCAATTATGTAAAACAAACAAACATCCACAACTGAAATTCAATCTTCCACTGCAACTGTCTTGCTTCAAACTGCTTTTCCCGCCCAGAGTCTTTTATAATTTATAACAATAGCCCGCCAATTATTACAGAACAACTTGACGTCAGAACCGACCGAACAACTGTTGAGCAATGTCATAAACAATCCTGCTCGCTGTGTCCTTAATAGTCTCCATTACTTTCTAATGAGCCTGGGGAAGAAGCCAATCACTTTTTTCTTTCATTCGGCGACAGAACAAAAACTATGACCAATAAAAGGATGAATTCCCTCTCTGTGATTGGTTCAGTGTTTTGTAGACTGCTCTATTAACCTCGGCACCTCTTAAAGTGATAGTCTCATTAGCAGGTGTTAGGAGACAGGAACCAGCCCGGGCCCCACCGCCTCCCAGAGTCACATCCAGCGCCAGCGTTTACTATGTGCTAATTGGCAATGGCAACGCCTGTGGGCACGGAAGCCATTAAACAAAGAATCACATGCTCTATAGTGTAAAGACCTCAGCCTCCTCTAAAGCCAATAATGTCCTAAGAATTATGCAATAAATCCCTGATAATCACAGGGGCGTTTCCTGTTCCCATTGAGCATATTTTTTGGCAGCTCAAGTAATGGGAACACTCAAAGTAAAAACAAATCGTATAAGCTTTTAAAAGCAGCTGTAAAACTGTTAAAATGCTAAATAGTTTGAGTGACAGCGTTCAGAGAGATGGAGACCCGAGCCTGCACAGATCCTCAGACTCAATGCAGTCTCTCCATCTCCATTATAAACACCGACCTCTCCCAAAGCTCTTCTTAAACAGCTACGCTCCTCTCCCCACTCTGACTTTTGTATATTGAATATGTTTAAATTTTAAACAGGATTTGAAGACTTCACCCATTTCTCTCACTCCTGAGACCATGTCCTGCACTTGACCTCGACACAGAATTGATAAATTTAAGCGGTTGCTTTACAGACATGGAGGAGTTAAAAATATAATGATGACAAAACCTGACAGAAGTTCATTGTTTTCCTGTTAAAATAAGATCTTATAAATTGTGCAACCCACAGTTACTGATTAAGGCAACAGAAAAAACATACATATATTCTTGTTAACCCCTTGATCAGTGGCAGAAGAAGTACTCCATTTTATTATTTAAGTTAAAGTAAAGATAGCATAGAAATGACAAAAAAGTAAAAGTATCACAAAAATCTACCTACCTAACTACCCATCAAAAAATGTACTTTTAAAGTGAAAAATTGAACTATTTCACACAGATTTAAAGAGTCAAATGTGCTGATAAAAACCCTAAAACCCTAAAGAAAAGTAAACATACTTTTCAGTTCAGTTGAAAGTGTAGCGCAGTAGAAAGTATAGATGCCTGCTCACAGATGCAGTAAAAGTAAAAAGTATACACTGTAAAATTTGCTTAAAGCTGGGGTACCCAACTTTTTTGTAGTAAATGAGTACAAAATTAGACCACTGCACATTGTCTATGGATGATAATTTGTATTTTATTTTTCGTCAAAAAAGCTGCTCCAAAGCCGTGCATGGGCCTTAAAATGAATGCTTGATGACATTAACAAAGTGCCAGAGGGTTTGTGAGAGATGGGAACAAGTCAGTCAGGAACAAGACAGATTTGAATTTTTTGTTTGGCTGTGTGAAAATCACGTACCTCAGAATACTGTAGTTTTACTTTTTTACTGATCTTGATTGACACCCCTGTTATATCAATAAGAAAACATGAAGGCAGCATACTGAAATTGAGAAATAGAGAACGGTAACTGTATTTAGTTTTGCTTGTGTGTGTGTACCAATGAACTGAACTATAGTAAACTTAAACTAAACTAAACTTTATTAAAGCATCAGCCATCTTTGCTCCAAACACAATCGACAGGTCATTTAGTCAAAGTTAGAGACGCGAGTGACGAAAAGATGAAACAAAACGTCTCACTTCTGTCACTATCACGGCCATGGAAGAGTTCTTGGTGAAGTTTGGAGATGTCAGCGTGTCCGCCCTCGTCATGTGGGCAGATGACAGGCAGCGGTGACGCAGCGATCGGCTTTCACTGAAACTAGACCCCAGCCATATGACTCATGTACATTTATACTGCTGTGTAAAGTTACTAACAGAAGCAATGGCTCCTGACGTCCCGCTCCACAGACCTTGACAAAAGGTATGCATTAGGAGGTGAACGCTTGTTATAAAAAGACAGGGTTATGGTTGTGCAGTTATGGTTAATCGACTTAAAGGGGGCATATAATAATACAAAATAATCAACTTTTATGAGCTTTTAACCTTATTACAACAATGTTTCCAATCATTAGTTGACTCCAAGTTGTGTTTTGATTGATTCTTGCATGTTTGAGTAATCCTGTATCGTCCTGCAACTGAGACTTGAGTGCTCAGAAACTTCCCGTGTACACTCACCCCCGATTCCCTCCTGCTTCCTTGCACTCAGTTGCCATTAGAAAAATTAGGACTGCGTGATACATGTTTGGTTCTAAAATGTCATGTACCCATTTTTCGAGGATAAAAACATGTAAACAACAATACTTGTGATGGAAAACGCAGAGCTCATCAGTTCTGCACTTTTGAACCGGATGTCCGTGGACCTGTTTCAATTATTAAACCGCTTTAATTAAATATTGCAGTTTAAGAACAAAATGTAAAATTAGGATATAGTGTATATGTACAGTTCAACGCATAGTCTCCTTTAAATGAGTCTAGACTTAAATGAGTATATACAAAATTTATTATTACACATTTTTGCTCTGCCCCCTTGAGGTTGACAAAGTAAATCATCTACCCTCTATTTGCACTGGTGTCTATAGTTAATTTTTATGTAGATGACCTACCAGACTTAAATCTCCTGTTTTGTACATTCTTAAAGGGAACATATTGAGTAAAATTTGACTTTTATGAGCTTTCAAGCATCTTCCCTGATCATTAGTTGCATCTTGATTGATTCATGCATTGCATAATCTAGTACTGCACTGCATTTGAGGCTTGAACGCTCCAAAAATGTCAGTTTTCACTTACCCCCCATCTCCACCCAACGCTCTGTATTTACTTCTGCTTATCTAAAAATAACTCCAGGTTGAAAAAACTGCCACACAACCTTTTTTTCAACAATAAAAACGTGTGAATGAAAATCTACTGCTTGCTCAGTTCTACAGTTTTGTTTCTAAATTATTAGTATTATTAAAAACTAAGATTGTGGTCTACATTAAACAAAATGGACAATACTGATCTAAGTATAGTTTAATAGCAAAATAGTATAGTCTGTACAAATGGTACTTGATAATGGAGTATTATAGTGATTACAATAACGATACTATTTCATCCATAAACACTTAGAATGACTCCCTATGTAACTATTGGGAGAAACATACATTGACTTTTAAGTGGGCTGAATCATGCAGTTAATATATGTGTACAGACTGTGTCCATAGAAAGCACGAAAGCCGTAAGTACAGAGGATTTTCCCAAGGACTCTTTGTGATTACGACAAAACGATCTCGAGTTCAACCGCAATCAACAATTTTAACTTTAGCGTAGCTGAGGGTCCAATCAAGACCAAACAAAAGCTCTGATTAGAAAGGAAGAAATCAACTCTGCCAAATTGAGTTCACGTTTCACCGCCGAGCTCGTTGGGGGAGACAGCCGGCTTGCATCGATTCCTGCAACGACGTTACATTCGATAAGGCATCAGATAGTGGACCATGTGGCTAATATTATCACCCGAGTCCAAAATGAGGTGCGGGAACGGCTTGAAATGCCAGGTGACGTTGTCTGGTGCATATATGGTAGCAGGTGTGTGTTGTGTCGGAGGATATGGCGCTGGTTAGGATCACTGTCTCTCTGCTCTGTGTCACCGGCGCTGCCTGTGGAGTGTCTGCATAAACAGGAAGGATGAGGGGATGTGGACTCAGGCCATCTGCATAGACTGTGAACAAAAGCAGAGGAGCCGGGTCCAAAAGACATATAGGAACAGAGACCGACACAAAAAGGTACAGGCTGAGATTGAACGCGCTGGACTTATTGTGTCCCAAAAGCAGACGATTTAAGAGAGTTTAGCTTTTATTACGTTAATCACCGAATGAGAAAATAAATGACAGGAGAAGGCAATCACAAGGACACAATATTCTGAGGACACATCATCTTTTGTTGGTGTTTTTTCCAGAATTTGTAATAGTCGCCTGCTTTTTTATTTTCATTTTCATTTCATACAGCAGAAAGGAAAAGGTATTGAGTTAGTTGAAGATATGAGACTGAATCTATTGTACCTTTTTACATATAAATACACTTTATACTTTAAATACACTCCTTGTAATTTTGTGTACACACTGAGACTGTTTTATTTTACCAGCTAATTCTTAATTTTAAGCAGGCTTCTTTTACACATTTTTCTATTGTATTGATTGTTGTATGTTGCACCTTACCGCCGAAGCAAGTTCCTAGTTTGCGATTGTTTGTTTTTACCACATTGTAACTTCATATCTGAGGTAGAGCTGGGCAATTAATCACATTTTAATTGAAGTTGGGATTCAGCCATTTCTAATTGTCAATGAGGTTAGGGTTTTTAATTGAAAGGTTACAGTTAAAGTAAGTAAAGTCATGGTAGTAGTAATAGCATGTAGTCTGGTCAAAATTTCAGACTTTGGAGGAAGAAATGTGTTTGTTTTTTTGTGTTATTAAAAGTCTGTTATTTCTGTTCATGAAATTAATACTGGAAGCTACTTTTACTATGGAATGGATACTGAGCAATACAAAGAAAACAATCTTTATAATCGTTATTTTTTTCTATTTTGCCCAGCTCCAGTCTTTCCATGATAGTTAGTGTTAGAATAATCCTACATAAACTACCTTTAATTTGAAACTTGTTTTACCAGTATAAAGTTGCATCTGATGTAAAACAAATGGACAGCAAATGAAATATTTGACCAAATCCCTGTACACTTCTCTTCTGTGGTAATGGCTTGCATTGATAGAGACCTAAAATGCTCACAGACTCCTCTCAGAAACGCCTCTACATTCTCTGAGCGTCTCCATGGCGTCCCTTGGTCCTCCGCAGGTTAAGAGGGTGGTGGGAAAAGAGGCCGTTTGTCCCTCATCCTCATTAGCCTATAATGACGGAGCTCAGGGCTTTCACTGACAGAACAAGGACCGGAAAAAATGACAGAAAGGAGAGGATTGTGAAAAGCAATTATTTTAAATCTGTGCTCACTAAAATATTCAGCGAACTGTATTTAAAGGAGATATATTCATCATTTTACATTTTGTTCATTGTAAAATATTGTGAAATATCGATCTAAAATGGCTTAAACGTTTTAATTGGTCCATTGACTGCTGCTCAAAATTGTAAAAGTGACAAATCTTCTGCTCACTTGCTAACAAGCAGAAGACTTTTGTTCATGAAAAGTGGCAATGTGACATTTTAGAACCTGACATGCTGTGGCGGCCTTACCATTAGGCAACAAGCCACAAATGCCTTGGGCCCCGAACCTGAAGGACTATTACTAATGTAATGAGAGAAAAGCAAAAAAAAAAAAAAAGGAATCTAATAAATAAAATAATAAAATATAGATACAACAACATATAAAATTACAAATTAATATAATGTATATTTGCTTGAACATGTGTTAAAATGCACAAACAAACAGGAAATGTGATTTAATTTCTTAATTCCTTCTGAGGAAGCACCCCCAAAGCCCCCTGTATAAAGCTGTTTAGCACATGTAAGTATTGCAGATATGAATTAAAATTTTCCAAAAGTCCATTAATCACCCAAAATGTCCAGCCACCACATGCAAACAAAGAACAATTTAAGAGATACAACGGAAAAATGATATAAAATCACACTTGAAGGAGGGGCCTGTACTTTATTTTGCCTTGGGCCCCAAATTCCTAGCGATGCCACTGTTGATATGTATCACTTGGAGTCAAATAACTGCAAATAAGTACAGGGATGTGGGCGGAGCTAGGGAGTAGGTGAAAACAGGTATTTACCGAGAACTCAAGTGAATTAAAAATCAATCAAAATACAACTTTGAGAAAACTAACAACAAGGAAAATATCTTTGGTAAAAAAGCTCCTTAAAGTTGATTTATCGTAATATGTCCCGTTTAAAATGTTTTATTTGCTTGGTGTTTTGACAGCACATATCATTTGATCAATTCTTGCACTTGACACAGCTTAAGATTCCTAGTAGCGGGCATACCACCTGCATTACTCTATGGAGGAACGTTAAAACCAAACTTTGGAACATTCGTCATGGAGATGGAGACTGAGTAGTTTTTTGCTATTTTGTGGAATAGTCATGAGCTCATCTCCAAAGAAAAAACACATTGCATAACCACTTGAAATGTTACAAGTCATGTTTGTGGAGAAACAAACCCATTCACAGCAAGAGTGAATGTTTTTCAAGGTGTTTAGTGCTGCAATAAGACAATGAAATCATTGTGTTTCTTTAGGTCAGTTTCTAACACAGTGGAGCTTTGACTAGTTTTAATCAGTTCAATCTCTAAATGTAACTTTTGGGTGGAATTAATGGTAATATTGGACTATATTCTCATCAGGTTAGAACGAGAATAACTGAAATGTTATTTTAATCGATTTGAGAAAGGTGCAGGGTTTATAAGATGCATCTTCTTCCTGTTTCTTTTGTTCATGGCAATAATTAATTTGCTGGAACTGTTTTTGTAATTTTTGTATTACTTGGTTTGTTTTTTGAATTTGTTCTAATGAAAGTAAATGGCATGATCACTCAATCAATAATTAAAAAAACAACAACAATTTGTAGTAATTTGAGTTGTGATTTCCCCATTTTTAAGCTACATAAAGCTCCATTTATCAAATCATTACTAAATGTATTGAAGGGTCCAAACACTAGCAAGACCACTATGTATTTATATTGTATTAGTAGTTGTTATATTGGTAGTCAAAACAGGAACATTTTTTAACATAATAAACTACTTTTCAAATTAAAAGCTGTTTTCTCCCTTTAAAACTAAGTAAGTTTTAAAGTACCAACCTTTACAATGAGGCATAATGGTTTATTTATTTTTGTTTCATGACCATGCAACCAAAAATTGAGATGGGATTCACAAAAAATAGCTGTATAAAGCAAAAAGCGTGCAGAAAGCGCGGTGCATCCCATTTAGCTCTAATCACTCTAATCAAACGACAATATAACTTGAGTGGAACTACTTAGTGCTGCCTACGCCACGCTGCTTTAAATACTGCTTAAAAAAAACAGTCTTAGCAAATTTCTGTCCCCCTGCGGTTTAAACACTTGCATAATTCTCTCATTTATCGACGCGTTTCTGTTTTTCTTTTGCAGTTGTGCGAGTAGACGGCGGCCCGCAACCCGACTCCCCTCCCCCCGAAGTTTGAAGAGCGGGAGGGACGACACGCAGGAAGAGGAACTCAATCGCGGACCCAAAAAACAAAACAAGGGGGGCACGCAATGAATGTAAAACAGACTCAAGTAGTTCTTTCCGGAGCAAAGACTTGTGGACTTGTGTGAACCCCCCCATGCCGGACCATTGAGGGAGACTCTCCATTTACCTGTAGAACGATGGAAAACTCAGTGCCTAGACTTCTATGGCAATACCAACCACTATCTGTATACCTACGTCACTGTAGAAGAACAGAAAGGATTCAAATCATTCATATTTTAAATGGTGTGATCTTATTTTAACACTTTTCTCGTCAGTGTGGGATCCCATGGCAAATAATCTGCTGTCATTCAACATTTTTTACATCAGATTTCCATTTATCCAGGCTTGGGATTGTCATGTGACTACACAGGCTCAACAAACTCATTTTATGGTATGCATTTGGAAATCCTCGCTAGCACTTAAATGTAAAGTTAGCCCCAACTGCAACACTTTTCAAGCATCTCAAGTTTCCAAAAAGGAATATATTTTACAATAGAAAAAGACCAATAATACTCCGATTCCGACGCCACAATGGTAACACAATTATCTCTTGTCATGGACAAAAAGAATGATATTTTCAACACAATATAATAACAGTTGATTTATGTGGTATTATTTCAGTTCTGCATGAATCCAAAAACATTGCAAAACTATTCAGGAAAGGTCCAATTTCGTCCCATTCATGTGATTTTACCCGATACTTTTTAAATCATCATCATCATCTCATTTCAATGCTATATTTTAGAGCTGCATGACTTGGGAAAAATTTCAAATAGCAATTTTTCTGACCAGTAATGTGATCAGATTTGTGATTAATGTTTAAATAATAGAATTCTGTTCAAAGTTCACATCTTAAATGCAAATTGATAAAAAGACAAACTAATAAAAGAATCACTTGTATTTCAGAGCAAGCACAAATCTAAAGTACAAGACTGGTAGCTTTTATGCAGAATAAAGCAGGATATTTTGTTATTTGTGAAGGAATATATGGTACTTCAAAATCGGCGATTCGATTTCAATTAATTACGCAGCTCTTCTATATTTTAGCATCAACTACTGTCTGGCTGTCGATGTTTTTGACAACCCTAACCTCACTAACCTAACTTCATCAGGCATCTAACCAAATGCCAACCTCGTTTCCTGTGCCCACTTTGAAGCTGTCCATTTGCTTTTTAAACACAGATTAAACATTCATGCCTTAAAAGGTAACCTGCGAGAAAGAAAGTCCATTATCTCCTCATCTTGCTTCTTAGTTCATCAAAGCAACAGGATGGCCTTTTCTCTTTTCCCTCTGTGACAATCTACTCTCACTAAAGACTCCGCTCCATCAAACCCCCACACTGCCATGTGCTAGACCCAGCAGGCAAGTCGTGAGTCACCCTTCTACTTTCTTCTGCTTTTTGTTATTTACCGCAGACAATTTTCTAGGCATTAAAAGCATCGGTGCCATTGTTGAGTCATAGTGTTTGAGGGGAAAGTCTTGATTACTTTGCTGGTTCGCCCTCTCTCTCTCTCTCTACAGTATAGCGTCCGTCTCCCAAGGGAACACTTTGATAGTATTTCTGTTATTTTATGCCATTGCTTCACTGGTTTGGGTTACACGTCTGATTCAGCGGCAGGGAGATACGAAAGTGGACCCCTTTTGACTCACGGAAAGCGCTGACTGGAGGGTGCCATGCCTGACGTCATCCCTGAAAGAATACAGTATGTGATATAGAAATTATATCAACAAAAACAGCTAAAAAGAATGCAATCTTTACTGATAAATACAACAAAAATCAGTACCGCCTACTTTCTAGTAAACTCAAGAGGCATCAAACAGCCATCCAATTTTGGGACAAATAGTCGTTATTTGTATGTGTCTCTCAATTGCGAAAGACATCTCTCTCGTGACACTCGGAACAAAATAAGTAGAGCTTAGTGTTTCACTCGTTGATACTGCAAAAACACTCCAAGTTTCTCATTCCATGTTATTTCTTTTTCTTTGTTTTTACTCGAACGCAGCCATGTTTCTTATCTGATTGGTTGATCGGTCCATAAGGAATCAAGTTAGATTCCAGTATTGTAAAAGAAAGGGTCTTGGCTGCTCAGTTTATCTATCTCCTAAACAAACTGAAATAAATCTGAAAGTAAATGTGCAATTAGCCTATGAAAACTAAGATAACCTAGTTTGTGTATCAATGAATCTTTGCAAAACCATTACAGAAAACCACAAACAAAACCTACAATATCTAAGGCCTTTGACAAACTACTTTGACAAACTTGGACACGACTGTTATGGTGTATTAACAAACAGAAGTGAGTGACTAATGCACTACCGCTAGCTCTCACATCGACATGGAACCCATTAGGGAGACTTCTTTACACCAACAGGCAGCAATCACCTCAGGATTTCAGCTTTGTTTAGCTCCTTTAGCCGTTCAATGACTTCCCATGACTTCCGGACAGCGTCACAGGGACACAGCCCTCTTTGAAGAGCATCTGACATTAAACGTCCCCGTATCCAAGCGAACCTGCCCTGCTGACATTTAAGATACTGTCACGCTGACATAAAGCACTTAGGACGGCGTGGCTGTGGTGTGACTGGCACCTTTGAGCGCACATAGGGCCAATTTCATGTGGCCTCTCCCCGCTGTGTGAACCGTGGACTTATTATGTCGTTAAAGGTCTGCGCTGAACTGCTATAGGGCTCTTGTGGCGCGCTTTCTCAGGATCGCAACAGTAAATATACAGTAAAAATTGCAGTTGCTTTCTGTAGTTCAGCTCTAAAAGGATACATTTGTTCATTATCTTCGTCTTACAGGACAGATTCAACAGGCGCAGTACAGTACAATGCAGTACAGTCGGTTTTGATCCTGAGGAAAAGGCTCAGCACTTGATGATATCACAATGATAAGAGACGAATTTTCGACACAAAATACTGTTGGTTTCTTTGGACTAAGGTCTTTTATAAGGCTTTAATGAGCATTTATTGAAAACAGTTTGATAAGCAGCTTATTAATGCTCTTACAAACATTTCACAGAGGTTATGAACATACGCACACGTTTTGGTTTAACATTTCTTGGTATTATAAAGTCTTACAAAGAAATTATTAGTGCTTATTAACACTTTATAAATAGTTTACTAAGAAACCTTCTTTTAAAGTGTTACCGTTTCTTTAATATTACCCAATATTAGCTCAAATGCATATCTAGTTTGGAGGCTACTTTAGTATGAAACAATATGTAAGATTTTTTTTTCGACAAACGAAACTGCAGACATCACTAAGAGACCTACTGTCTAATGGTGTGCTCCAGTTGTCCTCGGAGCTTGGATCTTTAAGTTCTGACTTGAAAATTTTCACCGGAACACTCTTTAAGTTCCTACTTGGAAACTAAGAGAAAATTTCCGAGGCCAAGTAAAAAAAATGGCTGTACCCTGTGCTTGGTGATAGACAAACAAACCACAGCTTCAAAAAAACTGAGATAACTGATCCCTCAGACACAAACGGACAGTAAATATGTTTTTATATTCACCAATTTGCTTTTGCAGTTTGTAGTACAGTAAAGCGAGAAAAACACACTGCGCGTCAAAGTGTTCTAGGGTCCACGTTGGTCTGTTAAAACTGTGTAACGCATGTCTCCAAGTTGTTTAATCCTTACTTAATTACTTTACTAATCAGCTGATTGAGTCGTTGCTTTGTCTGACTTGGCCGGCGGAACACAGAAACGCTGACCTTCGAGGACGACTGGACGCACAATAACTGTCTACGGTGTTAAAGCGATGAAAAATATGCATCGTTGCCATGATAAAGAAAAGTTCAAAACAAAATATTCTGTGTTTTGAAACATGGAAAGTTCTCAAAATGTAAGGAAGCTGAAACCCATTTATAGACACAACTTTGATGACGAGAGATCACTCCATGCATACCACATTGTCATAAATTCATGTTGCACTATATTACACTATTTTTTTGTAATGACATTGCATTGGTTTAGGTCAAATACACGGTGTAGACATGTATTGCACTTGATGGCATGCTTAAGATCGATAAACCGTGCACAGGTAACTTTGATAAACATCTTTATTTTTTGTGAATTTCCACTTCACTGCTGAGAAATGAACCAAAAAAAAAAAAAAATCACAACTAATTCAAGCTCACGCGCGTTTCCAGTGGTCCTGCACGTGACTACGGACACACATCTCCAAACAGTGACAGACGGTGAATCACTCGCCCATTCAGAGAGGAGAGAGAGAGATGAATCATCATAGCTGCAGCTGTGGGAGGTGCAGACAGACAGTGGAAACAGTACAGTGAGCACAGAGTTAAAGTGCACAAGACAGGTTAGATTACACATTTCACTGAAACATAGTTAACATCATTATATTTCAGATTAAACTTGTCTAGTTTTCCCTTTGACAATTTTGGTGAAGTTTATAAGATGAGATAAGAAGATGTCACATAATTCCATAATACTGTAAACAAAAGCTCATCTAATTTACCCAATAGTTATTATTTGACAAATAAATATTTATGACACTTTTATTTGCTAAAATGAATGCTAAAACTGTTCAACATAAACATTTCTTACAAATACATTTTGGATTTTTTAAGTAATAATGACACAAACGGAGGGATTATAGAATTCAGCACTACTCCCTGGAAGTTTCTTTTGCTTGACTCTTGACTCATGTAAGACCATATTTAACAGGTACACTCCCACAAAAATGTGTCATGTGCACTTTATCTATGCTCTTCACTTGAGACCACTCTTCCCCGGCAGCGCCACCATCAGATTTCTGGTCTTAAACACAAAGAAGGAATGTACAACATATATGCAACAAAACCTTCAAAAACATACTTTACTTTTGCCCTCACCCATAACTACTATTACACTTGGGACAGTATTTTTTCTAATGGATTTTATTTTGTAGCACTTATTAGATGTAAAATGAATGCACTCAAAGAGTGCGCCACATTTCAAGTGCCTGTGTACAGCGTCAGGTAATTTTAAGTTTATTGCCTTTATTTTGGGATTGTTTTCATTGTATTTTGTTTTTGTTTTTTTGAGAAAATGAAGGTTTTTAGTATTTTTTTGAAGCTTCAGTAGGCAGGATTTTGATCTACTGTACATATAGAGGACAACATATTCCTTTATCTGGCCTTCCTGACAAGAGCCTCTTTATTGGTTTTGGACTTGTTTTTGGGCTTATTTGTTTTCAGTGTCAGAAATGTACGTTTTAAGTTATCTTTCTTTCAACATACAGCGTAAACTATGGCTTTGTAAATCTTCCTACTGGAGCTTCGAATATCAACAGAAATAACAGGTGGCTAACAGACACATACTGTAAGATAACTTATTGTACAAAACTAATAGGGCCATGTAGCATTTAACAACATGCTGTAAACATGCCACTCCTACTCTAAACTCATATATGCTATTAGTGATAGTCATCAGTACTAGCAGGAGTTTGCATGTACAGTGAGGTTTGCCTCTTTCTGAGAGGTCATAGGTCACAATTGGTTATATTGTGCTAACATGAGATATTTGGGATATGTCCTGAAAACTGAATGTCACCTGAACTTATCTACTAATGTACAATTAATTGTGTTAATGTGAATTTCTTAGAGAGGATTTCAAGATACTTAAAGTATGCTATAAAATGTAAAAAAAAAAAAAATCTGCAGATGAAATGAGCATCTATAATACAAATAAAAACAGATGTCATTGCACTGTGTCTTTGTTGTCTCTGTAGATTTAAATTCACACATTTAGCCTATGCATCGACTCTGAAATATAGCTTTCACAAATGAATGCTATGGTATATATTATTACCTCAAAACAGAAATTTGCCCTTTGCATTTGACAAATCCTTCAACCGCCATCCTGAGGCAAAATGTCAAGAGCAGTGAGCGCTGCATCTCCAGCTCTGAGCTACTGGCTCAGTCAGGACTAGGATTACAACATTTCCAAAAGTTTCAAAGTTTGGGAATTCTCATTAACTGTAACAAACAGGGAACTTCAGAAGGTTGTCTCTTCAGTATAAGCACAACACAACACAAGGACAACATCATTTCTTGTACATACAACAATCTGCACCTGTCGCAGGAGTGCAGTCAGGTGTGCAGAGTCTGTCCAAAAACGTGCTACACACAACTGAATAATCTGTGCTTTTATAGACACAGCCGAGAGAGTAACATCATTACAATGTTAAGATGAAGAGAGTTCAAAAGCTCCATGATGGCAGAGGCAGCCTGGGAGTCACAGGCCAGTTCTGTTTATCAGAGCTGACTGTGGTAAAGGCGACTCTTTTTGCCCCAGATCTGCACTCCTGTAGTTAAGGCACTTCTGCTTTGATGAGAGCTCCGTTCATATCAATGGAGAACGAGGGAAAAGTCTAGTCGCTAAAACATTTTATAAAGTAGATTGATTTGTGTAAAATGTACAAGTCAGCAATGCACCAATTTCCTGCAACTTGAAAACGGCTTTGTAGTCCGTGTAAAACTTATTTTCTGTTGAGCTCGCCAGCCCCACGTAAACTAATACGACGGGAAAAAAGATGGCGGCGCCCATGGCAACTTCCAGAATAAAGTGAATAGGGATATGTGTGCACAGTGATGGGAAGAACACCAGCTGGTGCTCCATGAGCCGTGGTCAATTGCATATGAACTTGAATGCACCTGATCATTAACAGCATATAGAGCAGACTCTGAAACAGTTTTGCATCGATAAAGATGTCCTACGTCACATTACCTTTCTTTATTTAAGGTCAATATGCAAAGAGGCCATGCACAAATGACCAAGATGTTATAATTTTTAGTAGTGGAAATTGTAAAAGGTTTCTATCTTCATATGGCAAATGGTCTTGAGTTTGACCCGTCCCTCTGCTGCTCAAGTACTGAAGTGACCACGTAATGCATGGGGCCTTCTCAGGAGCTTCAGCAGGTTTATAAGTGCTACCCGACTCCGAATTGCTGACCAAAACACATTACCATTAAAAAAAGAAAAATAAGAAATGTTGCTTTAGTCAGATTATGAAAGGTAAACATTTAAATTACTCAAATTCTTTTAGAGCTTTACTACTTCAGCTTGTGTTGAAATCACAGCTCCCAAGACTTACATGTTGGACAAACCTTTTCCATCTTAACAAATACAGTCAAAAATATTTACGAAAATGACCTCAGTGACATGACAATAAAAGCTGAACCAGAAAGTATGTGTGAGAGGAGCAGCCAAACCACTGCAGAAACAGGACCATATGTGAAAGTCCATTGGGTCCACAGTGCGGTTGCCTTCAGCCTTATCTGTACCACAGGCCTACTGGAGTTCAGCATGTTCAAGCTCTCCTTACAAGATAGATGGGGATTGATAAATATCCCACAGACATAGACAAGTCTCTTAACATAAAACAACTTTGCACAACTGTCTCTGAGCTCCATCCTGAATGTAAAATGACATGGTCTGGACAATGTCATTTCACAACCAACAACAGTTTTCTCAAAGTCGTGACCTCAAAGCAACATTCTTCATATTTTTTAGTTATTAATTGTCTCACAAGATTTGTAATGGACGGCGAAACCCTGTTCAAATTAAAGGTGCACTTGCTTGCTTTGCGTAGAGCCTTAAACTTATCTCCATGGAGACAAGCAGGCCAAGTTACAGGTCAGAGCTGTGGAAAGGCAATCCCACACGGCTAGATATATTTAATGACATTTGATATCTCCATGGAAACAAACGGATAACCTCAAAAGTTACACAGTGCACCTTTAAATATTTAGTAATAAGGCTAGAATGTGCTTGATCTGTCTCTCACATGTGGGCGGACTACATTTAGTGGTTTTGAATGAAATCCACATATTTGCAGAGTAAAATTCCAAGTATTTTTTCCTTATTTTGAGCAAGTGCTGGATTCTTGACAGAGAAGTGAAGCACTAAAAATAAAATCATTCTGTTTTAATCAAAAACAATAAAAACCATGAATACTTTTAAGACTTTTTATTTATTTATTTTACCTTTTAGCAGCCTAAATACAAGCACCAAAACAACAAAAGGTTTCAAAAAATTACCATCACTCAGTTTTGAAGACATTTAAGCTAAAAGCAGAAGCTGATGTGTGCTATTCCTCCTTGAAAGATTTCTATACGATGAATCGAACACAGTGAGATTGGATTGACAGATAGACTGCAGAATTTTAATTTGATCAGCGGGGAGCACTTAAACAAAAACACTAATCATACTCAGTTTTTTACCCTGTCAAGATTAATCAAGCTAAATGACAGACAAAAGGCTTTCTAAAGAGGAAACACATGACGATTGTGAAAACAGCAAAACCATTAAATGTGCTCTGGGCCATAAAACTCCACTCCAAATTTAGGAGTTAGCCACCTTCAGACATAATACACTACATGAGCTTAAAAGTCTGCTGCCAGAGCTTTGTTTATGATAGCTGAGGGCTTATTACATTAAAAGGCATTAATAGCACAGCATATATTGACTGATGTAGTGCTAATAGTGCTTACAAGTCTGTAATCGACCGGCCGTTATGGCGGAACAAAAACAATACACTGGATGCAAATAAACAACGGCCTAGACATTTTAAAAGCCGCTGCCTTCAAGTGAGTTAGTGTTTTCATTTGTTGTCGGCATAAGGTGAGGCTACCAAAACCATCTAAGAAATCAATTTACCGTTATGTTTTGGGTTATAAAAACAGAGCCGTAGTGACATCATAATATAATGACATCATACTCTAAAACGTATTATGTGCAGAGAGATCTTTGATAGCAGTTTGATTGAGTTACAGAACTAAAACATGGTCCAATAGTTTAGACCAAAGAGAAAAAATAAAGTAAAAGTAATGTACACGTTGAAAGATAAGGGTTGTAGCTCTTGGTGGAACATTCAATGACATTACAAGCAGAATTCGTCGATGTAAACCCTCATTCGTCCAGGTGTCCATCGTAGGGGTTCAGAGTATTCGACGAAAGATCGAGATGCTTTCGACTTTTATCCAAAGTCATTGTCAATCAGAGAGCTGGTATGGGAACCTGTGCCTTATATGCTACTCTAAGTAGTGGGAGTCTGTTTGCAGTGGAGTCGTCAGGGAGGAGTCACTGCACTCCTGAGTGCTCCTGAGTGCAGTGACTCCTCCCTGGGGGCCGGACTCCCACTACTTAGAGTAGCATATAAGGCACAGGTTCCCATACCAGCTCTGTGATTGACAATGACTTTTGGATAAAAGTCGAAACGTCTCGATCTTTAAACGGCGTCCGGATGACAACCTCTGAACCCCTTTCTACGATTACAAGCAGTGTTCTATGCCACACAATTGACGTTTTGCTTTGTTTTTCCATACAGTCCAATCACACAAGATACTGATCTACTAATACTATCTTTTTCTTAATATATTCCTTTTTGTTCACTATCCGATAAAAGGAAACTATCAAGCTGCTGGATATGTTAAATATACAAAGAAAGCCTCTTATTTTCAGGCAATTCAACCATTTTGAGATGAAACACGCTCAGCTAAAATAAAACAAATAAAAAACACCCTTGAAAAATAATATAAATAACGACTTTTATATTGATCCGCCTGGACTTTTTTAGTTTATTGCCCTAAATTTTTGTTAAATTGGCTTATGTTTTTAAAGAGGAATTTTCAAAACCTAACAAAAGCTCAATCTAGTGTCAATCAGACCATCCTCCAGACACCAGCTTTACTCCTCCTTATAAATACCAAGAAAATCAAGAAATAATTGAAAATCTGATATTCCTCGGAGCAGAGCTTGTTCACATTTATAATTACAGTTAATCAGACATGAAAGGCCAAAACTACAGAGTCTCAGCTTCACAAAGAGCCCAGCCAATTGTTTGTGCTCCAAAGGGTTCACAAACAGCTTTAGTTTGAATTGGGGCGTTTTGGGAAAAATAGGCTGGAATGGGGAGGAAGTTTTAAGGAAGAACATGACAGAAAAACGTGTTTCCCAGTTTCAGAATTGTTGGAGAAAATATAAAATACTCTTCCCTGTCCCAGTCTTACGTCAACACAGGTACATGACGCCGCAAAATGTCAGCGTCGCCAGACTGGACTTGAGTGGAATGCACAATCGCAACGTCTCAGGGTTCATGGCTCCAGGTCCTGTACTGATGGAAATAAACTTCAATAATAATAATGTGTAGAATAATGAGTGTAAAGGTACAAACAAACCAGAACTAAATGTTGTAGTTGTTGTGTGCACAGGTGAGATGAGTTGTGTTTAGTCATGAGGGATGTTTATTTTGCCACAACAACAAAAGAAGGGCATGTCACAGTTCCCCTCTCTGACCGTGCCTGTGCTGCGGTATAAATGGTAAAACGTTCAAGGCACGTCAGGCTAAATACTGCGGGATGTTCATGTGAAGCTCGTAAATAACAGTACTTTACAGCTAAAGAATCGCTGGGGAGTGACTTTGAACCACAAACAGTATAGCAATCATGTTTAAAGCAATTACCAACAATCATGTTCAACAATTAACCAATCCTGTCTTAACTGTATATTAATTAATCATGTTTCTTGCAAAATACCTGGAATTTACCATGTCTCGCACATATCGTATAGACAAGAACTGGACCAGCACTAAACAGGACCAAATCAAGTTTACGTCAAGATTAAAATATGCTCAAACCTGGACCAAACCAGGAAAAGTGTGAAGTGTAAAATTTTCAGAAGGCGAGGTGTTGGAAAGATGTCGGTCTGCTTCTAACTACTTCAAATTGGATTTTGTTTTCCGTCTGCACAGACCTGCCTTGCCTCACATCTGAAGAAAACATACGGACGCCAGCTTCTCTCGCTCTCATCCTCATCTGGGCACAATGTGGGACTGTGTTTTTGGAAAAGGTCTGACAGGACATCTTTCAATTGGCTCCAACAACAGACAAGTAAATATACTGTAAATGTGTACAAGATCATAGCCCGCAAAAGCGAGCCCCCCATGTCCTTATGTTCACCGCCATTAAGCACAACATCTCCTTTATCTAACAAGATTAATGTACTAGCTTTCTGTCAAAGAATTTGTCTATTTCTGGACAAATAAAGGCTTTGTTTTTTCATTAAATTCGCAAATGACAAATAAAATCTCACCGTTTTGGACTGCAGTTTTGAAGGAGTTGTAGGGCACATGAGGAAACTATCTGCCAGTAGTTAAGCCCAAAACAGATCACTTTTCTCTGGCCTCTCCCTTCGGCCTGCATCCCACAAAACCCAAACGTCCCGGTGTATGTGTAAAACAGTGGAATGAGATTTCAATTTGGAAAACCAGGGGCTGAATGTGAGCCGGCTGCTGTCCATCTGTGTAAAGGGTCTTCACATTGTAACACCTGCCTCTAGTGGATGTTCTTGTTCAAACACACCCAACTATAGCTTCATCAGTCAAAGCGTTTGTCGTTTATCATCCTGTGTGTGTAGAGGGAGTTGTGAAGCATGTCCATTTATAATATACTATACATCTCAGTCCAAAAATATGACCCTTGAGGTATCAGAGTGAAATTTATACATTTTACACCTACAAATGTATTAATCGGGTCCACATGTATAGAGTTGTGCAACTGTTTAATGTCACAACTGCTTTGCTTAAGCTACAGCGATCCCTTAAGCGTTAATCCCTCAATGTGAAGGTTGTGGGTTCAATCCTAGTCCAGCCAACCACTACATCTGTGTGTGGAGCATGCCTTTTGTCACTGCGCAACTCTAAAACGACTCAGCTTCCTCCAAATGTTCCAAATCATGGTCCTGACAACGACAGACTAAATGCTGATTTTGTTTGTCACACCTTTGCCCACGTCTGATTGCGAGTCCTGTCTTTGTACTTTAATCATCTGACTTCACAGGGCTGAAAGTCTGTATGTGACAACCAACCGCACAAGTTACCCCTGCGCACACCGTTTTAAGTAAACATCTTCGGGACATAAATCTCACTGCTCTGTTTTTATGAGTCGACGTCTTTATGTAAAACAGAGAAGCCTGATTTTGGCATAGTTTACTGAGCATAGTAAAACAATCTCCAACCTGCAATTTGGGGCTCACAGAATGTGTTTATATGAATGTGTGATTATACCAGTTATAAGTCAACAATTTTGATTTTACAATACCACCGGCATTGGTCTACCCAACGTGTGTCTTATCATCAAAGTAATATTATACAGAAGATTATTCGGATAATCGATAGTTATTCAGGTCACAGTGTAAAAAACGTTAAAGTATCTTAGTTCAAACCATCTACGCAACTTTTTCATTCTCATTTCCGGGAGAGATTTTAAAAACTCTTAAACTACTACTACATTAAGGTCTATATTTAGCCAGACAGTTAGATCCCTTTTAGTCACAAAGTATCTTTTGCCAAACTGTTTAATCCCACATTTCCTCCACTTTTCACATGCCCCGCAACAAATAAGGCCAAAAGCTCCGGTTTAGACTGAGAATTTGGTTGGTCCGACAATCTGATTTATGAATGACTCAGAATTCAAGCCATTAATACGAGGTCCAAGTCCAGGTTGAGTCATTATCATCTAAAACAGAGTCCGAGTCACAATCCAGCTCATTTTAAGAAGAGTGTTATTACTATTTTACTAAATGTACTCACTCTGTCGGCTTTGATCTACATTTTCATAGATTTAAACAACCTTTGAACTAGAAAACTCAATAATCATTCTGAAAATTATGTTCGGGCTTAATTTGAAAATGGACCAAGTTGGCAGACTTTGGACTTGGTGAGACTTGGCTGGTTTGTGCTGTTCTGTTTTGTTAGATGCCCAGTTATGTGTGTTTTTATTATTATTTTTGTTTGTTCTTCACTCGTGCTCTGTGTTTTGTGAGTAATTTTAATTCTGATGAACTTCAGCATTTCATTTTTATTTTGTTTGTGTCAATAATTGTGAATAATTGTCATATTGTGAGGTTTCTTCTCACAATAATCAGACAATTGGATGTTACAGTGATATCCCTAATAATATATGTCTACAGTTATCAACTTTCATATATCAGATGTTTTCTTCACTTTATAAGCCTCAAACATCCTCAAGCAACTCAACAAAATACTTCTCATTTACTATTTCGTGCCATTTCCTTTGGTCGTTTCATCTCTTCCTGGAGCAGCTGCAGTGTCCACACACTCCCCGCTCTGCCCCATGAATACTGAGTGAGTGAGACGCCTAGGTGGGCTCCTACGGGTGCTTCTTTATGAGCTGTAAATATGCGAAGGAGTCCGATAAGACCGAGGCTGAGCAGACAGCGTTTTGGGAGATGCTGAATTGAAATGGTTTTGAGGGTTGCCATGGTGAGTTTTCCTTCGGGACGTCCCGGGAGGTGCGAGACTGTGACAGGCGGGAGACAGATCGCTAGGCTCCACAGCACCCTGCAGCACCGCGACTGAACCTGGAAATCAGTTTACGATGAAGCATCACCTTGTGTCTGTGTTAGGGCAGGCGCCATTATGTAGAGACAATAAAGTGAAATTGTATTACAAAGACAGCCACATGATAACTTGCAGGTAAAAACATGTGTTACTTGAAGTGGAATGAAGCTTTCGGTGCTGTTTCTGTTGTAAATTGGTGCAGAGTGACATTCAAGTCTCAGCAAAAATACTATTTTCTTCACTTTTCTTGGTGAGAATTGAGAACTCGCAGTGTCTCAATGTGAACTCCACTTGTGAGGCTGAAAATCGACAACAGGCAGACATGTCTACAATCTAACGCACACGGTCTGAACATATTACCATTACCATCTCATTTTTGCTGCATATATTCCTTGAAAATACCAAACTTTACACATTATTTATGCACATTTATGCTTCAATGTTCCAATTAACTATTCTTTAGACAGTTACAGAGTAACCACTAATGTGCACCTCTACTTGCGCAATATTATTGTTTATTATTTTAAAAAGTTTTGAATTTAGTTTTATGTCTTTCACAGTTATTTATGGTTTTACGTATTTTACTACAATGTGAAACTATCACAGTGCAGTTCCTGGCACTGTGCTTTTCTGGATTGAGATGTGATATTCTTCTAGGCATGTAGCCACTCCACCAGTTTGGGGGTCACTGCCCCGAGTGCTCCCATCACCACAGGCACCACTTTGGCCTTCACCTTCCAGGGCTTCTCCAGCTCTTCTCTGAGCCTTTGATATTCCTCTAGTTTCTCGTGTTTTTTTCTCCTGATGTTGCCATCAGTTGGCACGTCAACCACTACGGCCTTCCTTTGCTCTTTATACACCACCATGATGTCTGGTTGGTTTGCCATTACCATTCTGTCAGTCTGTATCTGGAAGTCCCACAGGATCTTCGCTCGGTCATTCTTTACCACCTTTGGAGGTGTTTCCCATTTTGACCTTGGGGTTTCCAGTCCATACTCCGCACACATGTTTCTGTACACTATGCCAGCCATTGGGTTATAGCATTCCATGTATGGTTTCCTTGCCAGCGTGTTTCACCCTGCAGTTCGGTGCTGGACTGTCTAAGGAGCTTCTTTGCACAACCCACACCGTGGGTCTTGTCTGGTGTGGTAAATCTGGGCCTCTATCGCTCTGGTGCTCAGGGCCTGTTCCTGTGCAGCCATGATGAGTTCCAGCTCAGCCAGCCAACTCTAGCCAGGATTTCTCAGCCTCTGTTCCCCATTACCTGAGACATTCACTGAACCTGTCATCATCTGGGGCCTTATCCTTGATGTACTTGTGGATGGATGTTTCATCCTGGATAGTGGCTCTCGCGTTCACTGGGACCCGAGCTTAGAAATAAACGAGAAATAAACTAAGACAAATAAAAGCAAAAAAAAAAAAATACAGTCAGCTCAAGGTAAACATTGTCTGACAAAAACGCTTAAAGTTTGTTCAATCTTAAAATTTTCAGATTAAGTTGGAGCGTCATTTTTTCTCAATTTTCTAATTCTAATTCAGTGACTATGTCCGTCCAGGCTTTCATTGTTTTCATTGTCGACATATAGGATTGTGAAAATTAAGAGCCACTCAACAGAAAAACAGCAAATTTGTGATGGAGCAAAGACACGGCTCCTTCAAGGTTTTCTATCACCATGAACCCAACGTTTCACTCTTTTAAACTTCCTCTCTATTAAGCCACTGCACAACCCACAGTATTGCATTGGATTACATTGATGATCAAGAATAGCAGTTGAAGAGGAAGTGGCTTTCCAGTAAATTGATTTTGAATTACTTTAGGTGAGTATTGAGGCCATGTATGAAAGCTATTACCTGTCATTAAGAGCATTCATGGAGCAGGGGAAAAACATGCCAGATATGCACTTTGGCTGACCGTTCCAAAGCCCACTAAACAGGCCTGACACATCTAATGGATAATTACCTCTGCTCAACAACCACACTGACCACAACTGCTTTTATTGTTACAAAAAGCACACCGGAAAAATGCTGGATTCTTTCAGAGCATTTGGTGTCTCTGCTGCAGAATCTCCTCTGAGCACTTTCTGAATCGTTTTTAATGAGAGATGAAGTGGTTGGTAACAAACCGCACCATCCATTAAAAGGAACAGTGAAAAACATTACAGCAGAAATGTGTGATTACTTAGGAGACAATGGGAAATAATAGTGCAGTTTATACTGAACAAGACAATGTGATAAAAATTAAGTTTGAATGATGGTACTTCAGGGCAAACATTACATTAAACATTCTGTAAAAAACCAAAAACAAATGTGTACATTTTGATTATTTTTATTCACGGCATGGCTAGTTTTTGTGGAACTCACTTCATGCAAATTAACTAATGAATTGTGGAGTTCCAGATGGTTCAAATCTATCTCAACAACTAGACGTTTTGGAAAGTAGCTAATTGAGGAGATTTTTTAGGTAATTTAGGTCATTTTTAGGTAATTTGAGCACATTTCTAGCCTATACTTTTACTTATTCTACTTCATTTTAGCCTAATTGTAATTAGCTGGATTAAAAATCATATTGAGTATAGCGCAAGTCCGAATCGTCCGAAAGCTTGACTGTCTGACTGCTGTCGCTGCTCCTTTCTAAATCTACAAACTCACAAAATGGCTCTTCTTCTTCTTCTTCTTCTTCTTCAAACTGCACTGTTTCCACCACTGACACTTAGCATGTCTTATTTGTATATAGTTTAGGTACATAATCTATTTAACAAATCAAATTCTACAGATGCATTTTTATGAGCCTTTACTGAAAACTTCCACCTCAGTTGTGTCTGTGCATCTATCTAGCTATAGTTCTTGATCTAAAAGACCACCAAATGAACAAATATGCAGTGAAATATGGATGAATTAGAATTCCAAATTAGAATTTGGAAGCAATTCTGCCATCGCTTTCAAACTATTCTTAAATAAATGTACTACAGTAGAACTTCTGTCAGCAGCTTAACATTACTGGTGGATTTTATAAAAATGACAATGAAGTGTTTCAAACATCTGGTAACAGTTAACCCAATGCACCTTGAAGGAATCTTGAGAAAAATAATAAAACGTAACGAAAAAAGAAACAACCTGTCTCAGTCACCCATGTGTCCTTGAAGGAAACGTATCTACTCCAAATGAACCAGCGAGCTTCAGAAACGTAAAGTCATCAATCAAAGTTGTGCAGTTTCATCAACGCGCTGAGGAAGTGGGAGGAGACGACGAAGAAGAAGAGCACCAGGACACAGTCCAAGTTCTCCAACGCCACCGGCTCTGATTAAAAGAGTTGTGTGAGGATTTACTACCTGTTCGCTGGAGTTTGCCACAGGCCGTGTGACAGACGGTAGAGTTTTGACGTATCGGATGACGCCGGGATGCTTTGAAGGAAAAGGTAAAGAGCAGTTCAAGGTTGAGAGTTGAGAGAGGACAATGTGACGTCTGAGCAAAAAAAAATTGTCTCAAACTCGGTCCCAAATGAGTTCATCAATCAATATCACAGCTCAGGTGCTTGACAGCGGCCAGTGCAGAGCGAAGAATAAAAGGCTTTTGGCAAATTCGCTCCAAGAGGAAAAGAGGATATTTGCTTAATCTCTAGTTCTCCGTCCAACAGAGATGGAGTGGTTATTGAAAACACAAATCTTTAATTAAAAACAGAAACGAAAAAAATGTAAGGATTGTCGGGAAACTAAATTCTGTATGAGTACTGATAAAACAAATCAGACGTGTTATTTTCATCAACTTTCTTTTGTTTTTGAAGTAGCCTAAATGTTTTTTGAATGCATTTTGGCTTCTCCACACCGCCAACAATGCAAAAAAGCTATTTCTAGAGGAATTAAAAAGTTTTGATTTCAAATGTTACGACTATTTGATGTAACAAGATTATTTTAGTCCTTTTCAAACCATTTCTGACTTGTTTCAATACATTACGTTGACTTCAAGCCAAATTATCTGCCATGTGTCAAGATAATTTTACTTACCCCATTGGCAACTTTGTTTTCTTATTTTAAGCTAAATTATCACATGATCAGTCAGAATTCTGCATCACGTCATTAATTAAATCTCATCCAGTTAAAACTACTCAAATCCAGATAAAAATGATAAATTCAAGTCATTTTAAGATGGGCTAGATTTACATTTTTTTGCTCTGAATAGACTTTTTAATCTGGTAAAGAGAATCTAAACAGCTTTATTTGAAAAAGGGAAATGTATTTTTGTTAAACTGTATTTCAAAACTAATTCATGTACCCGATTTCTTGCATGAAATAAAGTCAAATCTGTGTTCCTTCAGTACAGATAAATTGCAAAAGCATTTGTTCTGTTTGACAGCGCTTTTTCAGAATGTTTCTTAGCTTAACCTCGGACGGTAAAACTCTTGTGAAAAGTGCTTATAAACTCATCGCAGTGAATATTTAGGATGCTGGTGAAGTATCTGCTGTGAGAGACAGTTGTGGGAGATACTGGTAGAGATAATTGTTGATTCAGTTGCCTCTAGGCTGTGGGGCCAATAGGGGACAAGGGTATTTACTAGTCAAAATTAGGTAATTTTACCATAAACTAAGAGTCTGTAAGTTTGGGAATTTTTATAAGGCAATAAAGAAACATTTGGGAGTGGGTTTCCTTATCTGAAAAGGGGTGTTGTCTCCTTTGAAGGAGCAGTTGTTCTACCATATATAAAGCTATGTTACACTAGAATCAGGGAGATCCTAGATTTGGCCACAGTGGGACTCCCAGGCAACGTTGACTGTCTGTATGTGATGCTGCTCTCTTTAATAAACTTCCTTTAATATTCAGAAGCTAGCGTCCACGAGTCTTCTTCTACTGATTGACACAGCGACCAACATCTTCAGAAACCACACTGGGATTATGTAAGTGAGCGATACATGTGACTGATACAGTATAGACTTTCAGATAACTAGTTCTGTTCTTCATGTTTCACAACAGTAAAAATAAAGAGCAGTGCATTTAACAGTGCAGTTAATCGATAATTATGATTATTCAGGTTACAGTATAATCCGTAAGAACTAAACATAATTATTGTGACTATTTTAGAAGCAAAAACCCCAAACAATTCAATCTTAAATCTCCAAAAAAAAGTAAAAGTAAAGTGCTTTTGATCTGGTGGTTTATGTCTCATCAACTTTAGTTTGTCATTAAGAAAGTGTGATTTCACCGCGTATTGAACAGTGTAACTAGACATAAAAGAAGGACTTCACTGTTGTTTGGTCACGCTGTCAGAATTGGCGAAAAATCATAAAATTGTGATGTTTCTTCTGGTGATAATCGTAACACTATGAGATTGTGAAAGCCCTACTTTCACGCACGAGTACAATAACTCTCCAAGAAAAGGACCATAACATACTTGCAGGAGAAGAAGAAGTGGAGCAGATAGCATTTTCCATCCTCATCCGTCTTATTCCTCCCAAACCGTTCCTTGTGAGAGCTTATCAACACAAGTGTCGGCTCTGGTTAGCTTTCCCATCCATTTTTACGCCGTGTTTTCCTACAGTGTCACTAGATCCCTCCGGCAGTGCCGTCGTAGCCCTGTGTTTCCTCTCCAGGCCTCCCAGTGCGAACAACCTGGGCGTGAAACTCAACCTCGCGCTGACCACCTCTTCACATTAACCCCAAAATCTCCAGGGTTGATTAGGAAAACACTTAAGTCTTGTTTTGGGAGCTAATAAAGAGAGTGGACGCGCTACACTGGTTTTCACAGCTGAGTAATGACTGTCCGAGAACAGGTTGATCTATCATGGAACGCAACGAACATCTGGACGTTTAAACATAAATTGTGCTTTTTTTGGTTGGTCAAAGCGAAAATGGGTTCCAAATGTTGTAACGTCGCATGACATGATTTGTTCAGAGCTGCGCCAGTTAATTGTAAATCACAAGTGACCAATAAAGTTTTAGGTATTGAAGTGACCTAACTCAAAGCAGCACGTGCCAGTCCATATATCCAGAAGTTCAGTCAGAGTACAGCTGTGTCAAGAATGTACTTGGAAATCAGTTTAATCTCAGTTGATAAGATGATGGAAATGGTCAAGACTCACTAGATTGACTTGAAAGTGTTCTTTTTCGAAGAAGACTACTATACTATACTACTACTATACTCTAAAAAGCAAATATATTTATCCAAATGAAGTAATTTCAATGAAAGTATCCAAAATAAATGCATCAATTAAAGACACAAGTGAGTTTTTGTAATTGTAAATGTGAAAAGCTGTCTTTTGAATTTGTATTCTCTTGATCACAAATACACAAAACTGATTTTATGCACAAAATAGATATGTGCGCGCATTTTAATTTGGCCGGCACATCTTTATAGACAATAACCTCACAGAGAAAGCTTGGGCATAAGTGCGACTGCAAGGTAGAATGACATCGGATTGATTTGGTAAACACATAAAATAAAAGGCATAAGGCACATAGCAGCAGATGCATATGAGCTTACACTATATATAAAATAATGAAGTCACATCTAAATCTGCGCTCCCACCACAATAATTATGCTGTCATCTCCATCAACGTCCAAACGTTTTTCTCTTCCCCTGTCGGCTCTAAAATAACTCCTTGTACAAGGAGTTACAACAACCAAATACATTATATTTTATTGGCATTCTAATTGTCATCCGGCTATGAATAGATCCAGTGTTTCTCTCTCCCTTAAGAACATGGAGGTAGGAAGAATCAAGAAGGACGTTGCTTACTGACAGCGGAGGGACTGGGTTTGCAGATGCAGCTGTGCTATTTGTTACTCAGCCCACGTGGATTCACTCATAGTTTTATGGCAGGTCTCCCATTAAGTTGTGTTATATTAGACTCCGGTGTTCCTCCCTGGCTGCCTCTCTGCTCGTCATCCAAAAAAAACTGACAAAGAGCAGCCCAATTCGGACAAATACATGAGCATCCAGAGACGCAGCAAACGGGTCACTGAAAGGAGCCATTGACTTTCAGTTAGAGTCCCAGTGAAAAGGTCGACTTATTTAAATGAACTTTTTTGTTTTGTTTTAAGTTTTACAAGTGATTAAGTCCAGGTTAGCCTTAGTTTTGTTCCAAACCTGGTGACACGTTTTCAAATTTAGTCCAGATTTAGTCCATATTAAAGGGTGTGGTATTCATCCAGTTATATGTACATTTCAATGACTTTTTCCTCATTGAAAAAATATAATATTCTAGTGCTTAATGATTTGGGGAAAATATCTAATTGCGATTTTACTGAAGTACTGCCATTGTGGTTAGAAAACAGAATCTTATTATTAAAAGGTCACAATTTAAACATTTTGACAAATTGAATAAACAGGTTTGTTGTCATTTGTGGAGGAAATTATGGTGCTTCAATAACTGCGATCTTTGTGATTTGCCAATTGTGTCTATTTCAAATTGCAGCCCTTACATTCAGTGTAAAATTTTAAATCGCTATGGCAACAGTCCTGATTGTTTTATCATTCTGAAACTCATAGATTTCTGATGGAGGGTCTGCCTGCTTCTCTCCGTGGAGATGTTTTTGCTTTGCCAGGAATGTTCCACAGTATAACTTTAAACCACAAGGGGCGCTATAGTTAGTTAGCTATGGCTGGTGCAGAGTGTGAAACATTGTACTCTGCTGTGGGTGGAATAAAAGCTGACAAAAAGCAGCAAACCAAACTTTTTTGGGGCAATAAAAATGTCTTTAACTGGATAAGTGAAAGATAGATGAGTTCATATCATACTGTGGAACCTTCCAGGCAAAGCACAAACAGTTTTATGAGAAAATCAGGGGATGGACATCAACTAGAAACCTATTCACTTTATTCCGCCCTGCCCACTTTTGCCTCTTTTTGCCACAGCTCAATTCTCACAAATGACAAACAAGAGAAAAGCCTCGCCGCTAAAATATCATACAAAGTAAGATTGATTTGTGTAAAATGTTTAATGTACACGTGCAACAAGTCAGCAGGGGTGCAAAAGGGTACACAACACGCAACATTTTCATTTTAGGCAGTTTAAATAATGGAAGAGTATATTTTCTTTGAACTCCTTTGAAACCAGCTGCTGTGTACTTGGTTAGAACACTTTGAAAACACACGCCCTGTTCAAATCCTGTCTGTATTGAGTGAATGGGTGGGAGATTTTGTGGGACTAAATGGACACTCCACTCAGTAACAGTAAATATGCCAAAATACCCAGAGGTCCAGTTCACTGCACTATACAGTTAAGTTGTGTACAGTGAAAGCCATTAAACTACATTACTGCCCTAAGTGCTCGGGGCAGAGTAACTAAACGAGCACTTGTTAGCTTTATTGCTTTGGTGGTATTGGCGTTTTCTACCAAGCTTACAGCAGTGCATTATGGGAAAGGCATATTCATCCTAAAGTTTGGGCCAGCTTTTGTCTAACTGAGGTCAGGTTTTCATTACTGATTGGTTTAATTAAGAAAGTATGTTGGAAAGAGCGGGGACAAGCAATCAAAGTAATTAAAATGTTAAACAAATAAAGGTGAATGAGGACAAAGTATGTTGTAGACCTAAAGGCGCAGTGCATTATGGGCTCAGAAAGTTGGCCTGTAGAAGTGTTGGTTAGAAAAGGGAACCCAATTAAAGAACTATCTCAGGATCAAAATAGAAGAATTACAAAAGATAAACTGAGTTTGAGAGTTTTGTAGCAAAAAGATCTCAATCAACATGTGTGGTGACAGTGGCTCAGTGGTCGGAGCACTCTCCCACCAACCTAAAGATTGAAAGTTTTAGTTCCACTCATATTTCTATTCTGTCACTGTGTCCTTAGGCAAGACGCTTCACACACATTGCCAAGTATAAAGTACAAAAGACTGGTAGCCTCACTTCCATCAGTCTGCCCCAGGTCAACTGTGGCTGTGGTGGTAGTTTACCAGCAGTGAGTGAGGAGTGGATGAATAATGATTACAGTGTGCGCTTTGACAGACAAGCCTGTAAAGTGCAATGCAAGTGCAAGGTATTATTATTTTTACTGTACAACATACCTGTACTACTCTGTTGAAATAAATGTGGTATCTCGAAACGTGGTGACTAATCGGACCACAGAGTAAGAAAACAGCTTCCACTGTAGCACTTCATATTTGTCTCAAGGAAAAAGAACATAATGAGATATGATAATTTGACACTGTGAACTAAGTGGTGAACCTTCCTCTGTTCTGACCACTCCTGAGTCTGTGGAAGTGAATTGCTCCTGTCCTTCTCTGTCTTGTGTTCAGTCGTCCTTTGGTTGTTGTGTGTGTTCACTATGTGAAGTTTTTGTCTGTGGTTGTAATGTGTTTTATGATATTTGTAGTACTAGTGTTATGTTGTGTGAGCTTTAATGGTACCATCAACCTATCAACCCATCACGACTGATGGAAACTAGCCTGGCATTTACATAAAGATCATTATTTTCATTAACACGCACTGTCCCTTTACTAAATAATTAAATTAAAACATGCAATGAAAAAGTACAGTAATAATAAATGAATCAATGTTGGATTTAATGTTCTGTAAATGTTAGTGCTTTGTCTACAAGTTACACTTTTATGGCACTGAACATCTCCATCTTCACAGAGACAAGTAGGTTATGCCAAGTTACAGGTCGGATCTGTGGAGAGATGATCCTGCTCCCAGCTACAAAGTACAAGTACAAAGTATTTTTGAGTCAGATAACACTTCTGTTTTTTAATAGTAATATTTGTACTAATCAGATTCAGAGTGTAGCAACTAATATTTGGCTGAACACCACAGAGAGAATATATACCTACGTCATCATGTTTGAGTCAGGGGTGGTATAAAGTAGCCAAAGGTGAACTGGTTCATCAAGGAGATTCAGACACATTCAAATGGGGAATTTGGGGGAAATTTCACACTAAAATGCGATTTTAATTCCTCTTGGATGGATACATTAAGGAACAGCATACATTGAATATTCGTTTGTATTCAGATAATATGAATGTGAAAAGCATCATAAAGCACAGCTAATGCACTAAGTTTGCACTCTGGAGTAACACAGTGAGTAACACACTACTCTCTGCTGCTCTAATGCATTGAAGTGTAACAGCGCTGAACACTTCGCCGCAGGCTGCATTTTCCTACCAGCCCCTGCACGTGGAGATGAAGAGCTATTTGTGTGTACTCAAATAAGTGTTAATGCATCAGACAGCTGCAGAAGGATCAAAAACAAAGATGATTAGTGGGTTATCCGAGAAAGTCGACAAGCGGATTACAATTTTTCCACCCTAGAGAGATATGTTATCCACAAGCTATTAGTTTAATAAGTTTAATTTTAATTTAATATACGCCTTAACCAGTGGCACATTCTTACTGGAGGCAATAGAGTTTTACTGCAAAATAGAAGATCTATAAAGGAGACCAGAAAGGAGGTACGAAATAGGCACAAATACAGATTAATTTTGGTCCAATTAAATCAGCCCACTACACTTATCTACAACAGTTCAGAGTAAAGAACTATGAACAAATAGGACACAGGTGACACTCCTCACTTTACAGGACAAATAACAAACAAATTAACATTAAATTAAATAACATATTAACATTCGCCCTCTGACCTCACCTTCTTCTTCTTCTTCCTTGTTAAGTTAAGTAGTAAAGTAGTAAAAAAAGACTTTTATCTGCAAGTTGCACATTTTTTGTGGCATTAATTGGGGTTTCTAAATGTTTAAAGTGTTTTGGGGCTAGTTTGAGCCCTCATGTGTTGCCAGCTCTGGGTTTGTGTCTGTGCCGGATGGATTGGCTCCACCATGGGTTCCAGTCCGAGATAAGTAACTCCCGACATCAAGTTTGTAGATGTGGCCTGCTGTAATCCATCTGGGCGGCATGGTAGCGCAATGGTTAACGCTCTCGCTTCACAGCAAGAAGGTCGTGAGTTTGACTCCCTGTGTCTCTGTAGGTTTCCTCCGGGAAAATGAATGTGAATGAGAGTGTGTTTGTCAGAGTGAATGCAGGACAACAGATGAAAACCAGCCCATGGCATTGCATGTTCATTAACATACTGTCCTGACCACATAAATTAAAATAAATATCAGGTGCCAGTTGTTCCCAGGTGTCATTGCCATCCTGCCTTTGGTTGCCACCATGTAAAGCCTTGATGCAACAACTTGAGCAAGAGCCCACTTAGACTAAGACTTTAACATGAACTGTAATGATGGAGCGACGAATGAAAATGGATTACATAAGAAAAACAAACTGTTAAATAAATGATTTCAAGCTAACTTATACAACTGAAACCTCATGTCTGTGTACTCAATAACAAACTTCAGAACATCATTCTAATTAGTCCTGTGCCTGTCTCAGGTGGCATCGTTTGGCTATTTATGATAATTTACAATTAAGGTTAAAAATAACTACAACATGAATGTAGTGAGTGCCAAGCATATTCACTACATACTCTAGTTTTGTAACAGACTATTGACATTTTCCATTCTCATCCTTTTTATAAATTTCACATGTTGCAGGTGTGGCACATATTCTGCAGTTCAAAGGTTCTAGTCTCCATTCAGTCCCCACGGCTGATTCATTCTGCAGACGACAGATGCCTCTCTCTGCGTGATGCTGCGGGTCGGACACGCTGAGCTCCCTCCTTTTAATAACAGCACTGTGCCATTAACCCATAACAGCAAGAGGGCACACACACTTTCAAGGCAGAAACAACTATTGAACAAACAAATCAAATCAAATCAAATCAATTTATTTTTATAATGCCCAAAATCACAACAACAGTTGCCTCGATGGGCCACAGGTAAAAGCAGTTCAGATAACTGTCCCAGAATGCCCCTGTCCTTTGACCACTCCATGGTGCCCAGGATCATAGATCTGTTTCTAGCAAAAAATTTACCCCACGGAAAAAGTAGAAACCTCAGGGAGAACCACAGTGAAGGAGAGATCCTACTCCCACGGACGGACAGGCTGCAGATGAACTAGGACTGACGCATCCACTTGGACTGTGGAGCCAGAACCACTCAAGAGGGAGGTGGCTTTAAAGAGTTCCTCCAGGACGATGAGGAGCAGTCCACCAGTGTAGAGAGATCCTCCAGCAGGAGATGAGGAACAGTTAATCTAAGTAGATGGAGTTCGTCCAGGCAGACGAGGTGTGGCTAATCCAGGGTTGAGGGAGTTCCTCCATGGTGGCGCATAGATCGTCCCAGTGTAGAGATCGATCCTCCAGACAGATGGGGGTGGGGGGTCGTCACTGGAGCAGCGCCGCAGTGCACTGAAACAGTCTCAACTCCCGGGGAAGTGGAGAGAAAGAGAAACATGTGAACAGCAATGAACAGACTACAGTGTAAGTAATATTAAATATTGTTGATAGGTAAAGTAGGAAGAACCAGAGGATAGTGTTCAAGCTGCCATACTTCCCCCAGCAGAATTGCTCCAAGGGCAGCGTAGCTAAAACTGTAGGTTTTTATTTCTGTAACTGGCCTGGACCATGCTATTTCAAGAGAGAATGAACGTTTTGAGCCTGGTCTTAAATGTAGAGTTACTGTGTAATCGGCCTCTTACATGAACAGGGAGCAAATAGTTCCATAACACAGGAGCTTAGTAGCTAAATGGGGAAATCACCTCCTACTGTGCTTTTAGAGACTCTGGGGACTAACAATAGTCCAGCATTTTGAAACGAAGAGCTCTGTTTGGATGGTAAAGCTACTATTGCATCTTTGAGGTAAAAATGGATGGGGCCATATTGTTTAAAGCTTTATATAGTCAGGAGGAGGATTTATTAAATTTGATTCTAAACTCAACAGGAAGCCAGTGAAGAGACTCTAACACTGGTGAAATATGATCTCTTGTTCTAGTACCTGTTATTATAATCTTGTTGCTGCATTTTGGAACCAGTTGAAAAGCTTCTTATAGAGCTTTTAGGACACGCTGCAAGCAGGGCGTTACAATAGTCTAATCTGGATGTGACAAATGCATGGATGAGTTTTTCGGCATCATCTCTGGGCAGGGCAAACATGACATACATATAACATTATGATTAAAGGTTGTTTCTTCTAGGTTGTTTCTTCTTTTAATTTCTAGTTTGTCGTTGCTCCTATCATTTTAGGCTTAAAATGGTGATAAGTGGGAAGAATCTGGCAACAAGATGTTTGACGTGTTGAGGGAGGTGGTGCCCACGTTGATCATAGGTCTGTTTCTAGCACATTGTAATTTACATTTCAGAGATTCATAATGGCACGTTGGGGGCAGAGGGGCACTTGCCTTCCAGTAAGTTACAAAAACCTAGAACCTTTCACAATGATAAAAAGACCAAAGAATGTCTCAAAACATTCTACTATGAAATATGGTCAAGCTAAAGCTGCAATTTTATTCTTGTAAATGAGTATTTTCTTTTTTTTCTTTTTACCCCTTTTTTGTTTTGGATGGGATAAAATAAACTTAGTAATTTGCAAAAAGCCAGACAGATTTGTTTAATATTAAGATAATAAAAATTAAAAAAATCCTTTTGTGACCATTGTGCTCTGTCATCACAAACTTGAAAGGAAGAGTTGTTTGCAGCGGCAGGATTCACTGCAGCCCTGTTTCACTTCTCCGTCAGAATGTGCTAAAGGGTTTTTCAGTTATAAGAATTAGTCACATTGATTTAAATGCATACGTCTGTCTTTCACTAAAATCGGGTGACGCAACTTTAAGACAGTTTCAAAGTGTTCTGCATATATATGACAAACAAATGTCTTGCAGTCAGGTGTGTCAACAAAAATGTGGGGGCCCAGGACAGGGAGCCTCACATGTGCCCCTTTGAATAAACTGATAGGAAGAAGGTCCAATTCTGGACTCTAATAGAGAGAATGACCTCAACAGACTCCTTTGTTCCTTCGTCTTCTCCCTTGCTTGTAGTTATCAATGTTAATGACCTCACAGAAATTAGGAAGAGCAAATAGTAATGAAGCACGCCAACTCAAGGTGCAGCCCAGCTTTACATTTGAGGAAGGAAATGTAAAAATAGTCTGCACAATAAAATCTCATCAAAGATATAAAACATCCTGCCTGGATGCAATTTCAATGAAATAGTTTCCAAATCGTAAAGTCACGATCTCGTTCAAAACATTTGTGCCGTGAGATTAGCATTAGGGCAAATAAAGCCCTGGTCTAACCGCAGACCTTTGAGATGGTTGGGTGTTTTATGGCCGATGAAGGAACAGCCTGTGATCCCACATGAGCTGCACGCTCCAGTATTTACTGATAGGGCCTAATTGAAAAAAGAGAAAGGTTGCAGTTGTTGACAGGAAGTTTAGATATAATCTTATCTAGGATTGTTCAGATTAGAGCACAAGACTCACGGTTAAAGGGAGCTGACAGAGTCTAACTGGATCACAGTGGAGAAGGAAAAAAACAAAACCAAGTGAAGTTTGAAGTGAAAATATTTGCAGAAATATAACCACTTGAAGTATTCTCACACATCATCTGTAGCACTTTGTGTTTTTTGTTTGGAGTTTGCTAGTCAAATAACACAACTAAATCAGCAATTAAACAGAACTAAACCTGAACAAGACGTGGACTAAACCAAGACCATAAAAGAACACCACCAAGGACACCAACGACCAAACCAGAGACCAAAGCAACGTAATCTAGTCTTTGTGAAAATAACATGCATAGCTGACATATCTTTCCACTACTCTTGACATTCTGCTGAAGTAGCGATGACAGAGGACAGATTTTTCTATAGTAACCATAAAGGGTATTAACCTTCTTTATACATTTGAAGGTCCTGATTATTAGACAAATGTAATGTAAATCAGTGCTGCAAATTGAAACAGTGATAATGGTTGACAGAACATTCACACTGAGTTCGACAATGATGTCTTTCTTCTTTGTCAGGTAGAAGTTTATGCCCCTAGATAAGGTTAGATTTCTTTATTTGATCTCCTCAGGGAAATTCTGTTGCAGCCAGCATCTTAAAAACATGCAACATACAAATAACCATTTAAAACACCACAAGCAAGAAACAGGGGATGGGGATAAACAGGGAACAACATAAGCTAAAGTGCAACAGGGACATCTCCTCAAGAGTTGTTATGGAGGCCAATAGCTCCAGTCTTAAGTCCCTATCCAATGGTTTTAAATTAGGACCATTGGAATAGCAATATATATATTTTTTTTTTCTATGGGAAAAGTCTTCATAATGTTGTATAAAACGCCAGCATCGAGTGTGAAGTAAATGAATAATGCAATAAGAATCATCTGTGAGTGTCAAGAAAAGTGCTATATAAGTATGGTGCATTATCAACATAGAAAAACCTTTACGTCACGTCTAAGTCAGTGTTTCTCCACCTCGGATATAGGCACTTGGAATGATTTCAGCAATTGTATTACGTAGTTAAATAAAAATGTTCTTTGTAATAACATCTACAAGAAAATCTAAAAGTGACAATATACTTCTACAGTACTTGAGTTAGAGCATGCTCGGAGTGTGAGACAAAGCTTGGGGGGTACCTGTCTAAGTGAAGCTGATGCCACAATGCATTTTTCGCCTGTTCCCAAAGTCAAAAGTTCTCTGTAAAAAGCTGTGTTGGCACCTTCATTATAAAGTCCTGACCATGCAGCTCTTCAGCACAGAGCAGAGACAGAGCTCACCTGCCCGGGGTGAAGTTAACCACTGCACCAGGGTCTCTACCTTCTCTGCTGTGACAGTTAAAACAACAGTGGACTCTGGATGGACATGGGAACCACAGCTGCCTGCACTGTCCCGTGATGCAGGTGTTTTGGCTCTGGTCTTCTGAAGCCGGAGAAACCATGTAACGTGTCACAGAATGAAATACCAGCACCCTTGTCCCATTGGGTTAATTCATGTGTGAAGTCCCGGCCCACACAGTGCTTTTCTGCAGCTGTCCACATTGATTATTACCCCATAGATATGAATAGGAACCAGCTGTCAGGTGGAATAAAAACATAATCAGGCTTTGCACAGGCCGTGTGTCATGTGGTAGGTTACAGCATGCAGAGAGACGAGGCCGGAGTGCGTTTTATCTTTTCCCTGGACACAAATGCTGCCATACATTTTAAACAGTAGCCTATGAGAAACGCTAGATCTCTGGTGTATTCTGTAACATGGTGCACTGCATAACAATATAAAATAATTCCATACTTTGATTGGGTTTTTTCTTTTTAAATAGATAATTATAGCCATCAGTATTTTGTCTGGAGTTACAAAGAATTTTAATTTGATCTTCAGACAATATCCTGGTAAATAATCTATTCATGGTTTAAGCTTCCTGTGTACAGATTTTTCACCATTAAAAAGAAAGAATAGTTTGTTTTGAATTAGTATTTGCTATGGCAACTGTGCTACATTGTCATTACTTTCAAACTACTGGATGGCAAGAAAGAAACCAACACAGACAAATGGAGAACATGCAAGCGAAGGTCAAAGTACATATGACAGGTTTTTATGTTTTTCTAGTTATGACTAACCCTGAGGTCAATATTTATCATAGTTTCACATCAGTTAAGCGGCAGTTTGAGAAGAACAATTGAAAACTAAAAGTTGAAAATTACTGGAAGTAGTGATGAGGTCTTAAGGTGCCCACTGCACTTTTTTATGACTTTTAATTCATCATCATTTTTTTGTTCTTATAAGATTTATGGATGTCACACTGCAAGACGTGATGAATTAAAAGTCATAAGACAGTCAAGATTTCAGAAAATGTCTGTTTTCTTCCTCCTTTCCCCACCCATTTCTCTAATTCACTTCTGATTCTTCAAAAAAAAAAAAAAAAAAAATCAGACCAAAAATATGTGATTGAATCTTGTTGGTAATATTTTAGATAAATATTGCTGCATATAACAAATAAAATGTAAAATAAAGATCATATGTTTAATACAAGATACCTGGAAAAATGCACAACTTGTCATGTTTAATCAGCAGATAGTTCCAAACTCGTAAATGCTAATAGACCATTGTTATTGTACCTCCATAACCAACTCAGGCAAAAAAAAAAAAAGGGAACAATAAATGTGCAACATAAAAGACTGCTTACATTTTATTCCATTAGTCTCTGTTTGTAGTCGAGGCATTATTATTTGCAAACTTTTTCCCTCTCTGCAGTTTCGTAGCTACAGATCTTCTGCCTTTGGAGAACACAATGTCTCTCAATGTCTCTCAGTGGGGCTTTAGAGCTGTCTGTGTGTTTCTCTGTTTGTTTTTCAATGCAGAGGCCAGAGGTGATGGTCCTGTCCTCAACACGCTCTCAGGCCTGCAGCGAAATGGAAAGCTTTTTAAAACATAACAAAATAAAAGCTTTGACATCGCCGGTCTGCCCTGCATCCTCCCCCATAGGCTCTCTCTTGCTCCTCGTCTTCAGCCACTGTCAGAGCCGGTTTTAGATGCAATGAATACAATTAAGCTGGCGGTAATGAAATCACACTGTGCTCGGGCTAATGGAGATGTTGGCAAATGGGGTCAGCTCGTGAACTCTCAAAGGGTGCACACATGTGACTCCAGACAAGGATAGGAGCCAGCTGGACAGCATGTAAAGCACTCACTTGGAGATCTTAACAAGGTGAATAAACTTGAATTAAAACAGATCCACTTTGATGAGCAGTTATTGCCGTGATCGAGCAAATAAATTGTATCTGCCGTTTGGTTTATGGGCATTATAAAAAATCTGTTTAGTCTCAGTCCTGAGTTTGAGGACACTGTGTGTAGTCATGCACCTGTTCTGATTTGGGAACTCAGATTAGTTCACTAACCACATTATTAGACGCAATGACAGTTATTTTGTAGGACACTGTGCTTCTCTGAACTTGGTAAACCACACTTAATATATCTGGAAAAAGAAGTCACCTACAACTTGAAAAGATGATGCTGAAGAAGTTAAATTGACACTTGAGAATCAAAACCCATCAATATTTAGTTTTTGCAGTGCCCAAAACATTTTCACTTCGTTTGTTGTGGTTGATTTCCATTATTTTGGGTCATTTTGTGGTCTAATGTGTAGTCAATACTGCACACTGAGCTATAGCCAAGGAACAACCCGATGCAGTAAAGAAATGTTGGTGAAATAATAGATTGCAAACTCATTTACGTTTCAGTTTTAAGTCCAATCCAGTTCTTTTTTTTGGTACATTATGTGCATTATTGGTGGAGGGTCCAGCCACCTACTTGTCTCCATGTCCAAATGTTGTTTCTTTGCCTAGAATGTTTCACAGTATAACATTTATCTTTTCTATTTCCATGGACACAAGTTGAGATAGTACTCAAGTCTTTTGCTGTCCTTGTTCTCTAAGTCATTTCACTTGCGGGTCAATAAAGTTGTCCAAAGATGTGTTCACAATTCGTCTTTGTTTGCTTCCAATTTGAACCCAGTTTGAGTCCTGTTGTAGGCTTGATTTGGTCTTATTTTAGTCTTGGCCTTTAGCCTTATCTAGCAAGTTTAGTTTTGGGTTTATCCCCACTTTGATCCCAATTTTGTGTGAATGTTCAATATCATACTGTGGAAGATTACAGGCAAAACAATACCCTCTCCATGGACACAATCAGAAAAAAGTTACATAGTGCACCGTCAAAGACATCAATGTTTTCATATTTTAACTGAAGCACGACTTCAAGCCCTTGCACGGACCTGCCTTACTTTGAACAACGCGCATAGTTCTCCGTCACTGCACCCTGTGTCAGTAAATCAGCTGTAATGAAAATGGTCCAAGCAGCATAATGAAGCATATGACTTGGACGTAGTGCAGCGGTGTGGATTACTGTGTAAAGCATAAGGACATCGGGTCAGACAGTATTAAACCTATTGAACATTGCATAAAAGATGGAAGTGGAAAGCCAAAAAAAAAAAAAAAAAAAAACCGTGCTTCTGTTATTGTTGTTAGTGCAGCGATGTATGTTGTCCAGAGGGAGGAGACTTTGTCCGGGAAAGTGATGGATGTTGAGGAAGCTATAGGTTAAGTCATTTGAAATATTGAGGGGTGGTTTTTTTCACTTGAGAGATGTGGGGAGCTGGACCCGTGCCAAATTATAAGCACTAAATCTGTAGTCAGAAAAAAAAAAGAAATGTGTAAAGCTGTAAAATGGAAAGATTTCAAGGACACAGACATGTATTTGACCCAGTGTGTTTAGTTCTAAGGACATCACAAACTGCAAATGACTTTACTGTCCTTCAATGCTGGTGGGATATGGTCAGGAGCAACAATCACAGCGCATTGCCTGGGGGCCCCTAGTTTAAATCTTAAGTTCGGACACATGTCAGGATGGAAGTAAGTAAAAGTACATGTGTTGGAGAAGAGAGGGGAAACGTGCAACTTCCTTACAGAAATCACATACAAACTGGAAAATGGCATGAATTTGGATGAGATAATATTGAAAGATGAGTGACATGAACATAATACATTACCCTTGTTTAGTGTAGTGCATATTTGGCTTTCCAAATAAAATACCCATGAAGGAGTCTCTAAATAATGAATAAACTAGGCCTCTTGCATACGTTCAGAAGAACCGTGCACCACCAATGGTATATCACAGTTTGAGAATCACTGTGGTTGATCCAAACACTATGGACCACAAAACAGTCCAAAAGTCAGATGTGAAATTTTTGTGTACTTCATCAAAGTCAACAAAGTCTAAAATGAAGTAAGCCCAACAGGGTTAGGGTCAACAATGAAACAGCAATTGATAATAATAAACATGTTCACAAGAATTTACCAAAATGGATGAGTGTACCATAGCATCCCTTGTCCTTGGCATGGAAAAAAATAAATAAATAAAACATTGAGGAGAGATCCTTCATGGTGCAAGTTTTGCAGCTTAAAAACCTCAAATCGTAAGGTTCCAACGTGATGGAGTTTTGAGATAAGAGAAGTTAAGAGAACCTTTATTTGTCCCACAATGGGGAAATTCCAGGGGAGGGACTGAAACCAGCACCCAACTCTCACCAGCACCGGAAGTTAACATGCATTCAACATTTACGATCGTTGCTTGCGATGAAGTTTACCACAGACAGCGTCAGGCTCCATAGTGACAGATCTTAAACTGTTGAAATAGCACAGAGGACACCAGCATAGAATTTGTACAGATGTTTTCATTCATCATCACAATGACTGCATGCTCCTTACCTCCAGTCAGTGAATACACCGCTTCTGGGATCTTTATGAGTAGAGTTTCAATCACACACGTAAGTTCTTTATGTTTAATTTTTTGTGAGTACATGGAAAGGCAGCTGACACCTTTATTTTATCACACTTTTGTAGCCCTTTGCTCGTATCAACTCGTTCTTGAAAGCGGCGTGTGTGCGGTGTTGTTGTCCTTCATGCGAGTATCGGTCAAATAATTGCAGCAAAATGTCCTTATGTCTGTGGTCTGCACACTGTGTCACGTCTTAAAATTGCAGTGTTTAGCCGGCGTGTGTCTCGCACTCAAACTTTAGGTCACCATGACATCAATTTCAGGTCCATTTGTGCTCCTTGATATATGAATATTGTTTAACTCGACTAACTGTGGACTTCCTGCTTATCGCCTGGAGCTGTTTACCCTTTATGTTCAAACAAAATGAATCCATACAGTGTACATGTTAGTATTAAGTGACTGATTTATTGGAGTGCGTTGTCCAGGTCTCTATCCTCATAGGCCCCTCCCCTCTCCCACCTCTACGCCGTGTGGTAATGCTCCCCTGGGTATTAATCAGTTCACTGGCTGCCATAAAGCTTGATATTTTTTTTCTGATGCTCAAGGATTTTAATCAAAACTTCCTGAGCAAATTGCAATGTTTTGAAGGCCTGATTAAATTACACTTTAATCTTGTGGAGCCAATTTAGCACTTCCTACAATATCAAGACTGTAGAATATGAACAAACATACATTTAGAGGAAAATGCGGGAGCAGAACTTATTTTCACAAGAACCAGGCTGACTAATGAAGCTGTTATACAATGCTGTTTGGGATTAATCAATATGAAAACCACTGTGTTGAACCGAGATTAAATGTTCTTCACGTTGTTTTATTTGTTGTAGTTCAGGTAAATGCCATTCACAAAGGTGCAGTGTAATATAAAACAGCTATTGGAGAAAGAAAATGAGAAAAGGATATTACCAGGGGCAGTTTGTTGCATGATAACCATATAGGTGCAACTGCCAGGGACACTTTTAGTCCAATCAGGTGATTAGCTGGATAAGAACCATGTAAACAAATGTGATTGTCCCGACAGCTAATTTTCTGTCATGGATCAGCATCAGGGTGAAAGAAGAGACTAGGTGGGTGGGGCTGACAGTTCAAACTAAACATGTTCACTCTAAGATTAGGTAGAGGTTCTTTGAGAAAACTATAAGCTAAAAAGGGGGATTTGAATGTCTCTTGTCTCTCGTTCATTTTGAGATGTATACCTGGCTTCTAAATTTTACTGAGTGTGCTCTTCCTTTAACTCCATCTCACATTGCTCACTATCCAGTTTTTAAAGCCTTAAAAAGATAATACAGACATTTAAAAATTGCACCAAGAAACCATTAAGCAAAGCACTGCAGATTGTTTTTGGAAATTGGCATCTCACTTTAAACTTCAGAATTTTGTGATTGGGCCTAAAAACTCGTGCCGTGGACCCTGTAAATGGATTTAAATGGAAGTGCTTTGCTCATGGATGGAATGACGCTGATGCTTACAGAGCTGCTGCTCATCTTACATCATGTGCATTCATTTCATACGCCAACGATCAAAATATTTGTGTAATCTCAAGGTTCTTAGCCTGTTGAGTTTTCTTTTTGCCTTTTTTATTTTCATATGAAAGACGTAAGATATAGTCATCAGTAGTCAGACAATTTCCCTCATATACTTACTTTATTTCACAAGTCTGTGGGAGACATGTCTGCAAGGGTTTTGAGCTCCTCTTGTTTCTGCTTATTGAGTCTTTGCCACATAAAACTCTCCGCTCTCCACCTCCAGCAAACCACAAAGATATTCCCCATGTGCGTCCTTTCCACTATATTGAAATCCCTGCTCGAAAAAACACTTTTTATCAGCAAATTCTCCAAACTTTCTCTGCTTTTTTCACACACACTGCAGAAATCCAGTTTAAAAAGCTTATATCTGATTATAAACAAAGAGTGAAGACAATGTTTCAGGCTTAGTATCTGTCTCTGATTTTGCACCATAAAAGAAAAACAACTGTCTTTGATTGTTACAGATAGTTTCAAAGTATTTATTTATTTTTTTTTCTTTACGGCTCAACAAAATACCTTTCTAAATGTACAGGCAAAATCATTCAGGCTTTTTTTCCACCAATTGCAGCTTCTAAAATGTATTGTATCAAATAAAAGATATTTTCCTGAACACGAAGCAATAAAAATAAGGTACAGGCCAGAGCTCGATGCAGACACTGGCAAAGAACCAAAACCATTATTGCAGTAATCTACACATTCACCTGCATTTGATTTTCACCTCCAGATCTTCACACATAGCACTTCATATACTGTATATCCAACGGGGATTTTGCAAAGTGTTCACCTGGGATTTGAACCCTTATGCTGTGATCAAATGACAGTGGATAAAGTTGAACGAGAGCAATCATAAGACACACGATAGGACCAAGAAACTATATCTCGGAGTGTTGCTATTACAGTGGTGTTGTGTTTGGTGGGGTTCCTGCTGAATTGGCAGCTTTCACAGAAGGGCAAAGTATATTTATAATAATTTCATCGTCGTCCAAAGATACATGTAATGGTATGCTACGGGAATAAGTGCCACTGCTCAAGCTAAAATGTACAGACGCTGAGTTTCAGGGAAAGTCATGCGGAAATTACTTGAAGAAAGGTAAAAATACCAGATGTAAGAGAGAAACTACAGTGCTGGATGTTCAAATTCATATTCACATTCACAAACTCTAAGACAATGCTTATCCCTTCGCCACCAACCTTGGCGTCAATATGGAGAGTGATTTTGAACTCAACAAACAGATCAGCCTTTTTTATCACCTTCGTCTTTTATCCGAAGTCAAACTGTTTTTAACGATCAGGCACTTTGAACAAGTTTTGCACACTTTCGTTTCTTCCTGTCTGATTTATTTATAATTTTATTTATTGTTCTAATCGTTTGCATTTTGTTTTCGCTAATCTGTATTGTGTTAGAGTATTTACTTACTGTTTATTATTGTTTTTATTAGCACTGGTAGAACAATTGTAATTGTGTAATTGTTTCTTTTTAAATGTTTTTTTTTTTTCTTTCTTCAGTGCAGAACTTTGGAAAATGTAAAATATGCTATATAAATAAAGTGGACTGGTGATATGGCATTTACACTGTCATATTGATACATTTAAAGGTTGCACTGTGTAACTGTTTTGGTAGTGTGTGCACCAACAGCTTGTCTCCATGGTGATGTAAGTGCTTGGCCTGGAATGTTCCACAATATGGTTTTAAACATATTTAACATTTATTTCTCATTGGCGTTGTTACTGCTCAAAACCGATGCTTTCTTCTTTGAGCGTAGTCATCGCCACAGATCTGACCTGTAACTTGACCGTGTGGAACCACCTGCTTGTTTCCATGGAGACCAGTTAATGTTTTAAAGAAAAGTCACACGCTGGGCATTTAAAACCAACACTCTCAGAATCTCTTTGGTAACCATCTGTAGTAATCATCTAGTTTCTTTCTACTCTGATGTCAGACAGCATGCAATCCAATAAAATACTAACAAAACAACTTACAAAGTCCATTTGGAAATGTCACCCGGCGCTCTCTGTGACTGTAATTGGGCTCATCTGTAGTCCATTACACAGTCCCCTCAAATATGCTAGCTTTCAAAGAGGCTACGTCAGTGCTTTTTGCTTCTTAAAAAACGATACAAATTGTGACAGGTACATGGAGTCCATTTCAAATATCAACAACAACAAGAAACAATATTTCCGACTGGCAAAATAATGTAGATAACGACATTCAAAACTGGATTATGGCTGAATTCAATTTCTTTATAGATACATTTTGTTCTATGAATCCAGGAACCCCCTACACTTAACTTTATGTTACCAAAGGGGCATAATAAGAGCTGAAGGTAGGGGTCTGGAGTAGTCTGGGGTGGATGGAGGACTCTACTCCCCAGTCGGCACTGTCCGGATGAAGCATGGGACGAGCCTAATGCCGTCCAACTTAAACTAATGGGGATGGAATTTATGGTAACACTTAAAGAATGGGATCGATGGGAGCAGTGCATCCAGCAGAGAGGAAGCAGAGAGAGGACCAACGCGAGGTCAATATCAGCTCTGCCAGATCAGTTACAGCTCTAATACTGTCCAGAAGAAGTAGAATGAGAGCTCAGGACATCCACCTGTGGACACGACGCTGGTTTGGTCAATCCAAGATGGCTACTTCATCCCCAAAGACATTTTCAATCTAAAGGTTAGGTAAACAAAGGCAAATTGGTTTAAGGAGTTCCTCAGACCAGCTCTTTAGATTGAAATTTACTTTAGGATGTAAGCAGAAACATTTTGATTTTAAAACATTGTCCAGAAGACTACCTTTGAATCTTTTTATACAATGTTTTATTCTTTATGTCACAAATAATATATGAAAATTCAAGATGTTTCAATTTATGACACAAAATGGAGAAACTATGTCTTGTCTTTAACGTTTCATAAATATGTAGGAACTTTAGTGTCTTCAGCTTCATTTATAAAGTATGCATTAACTTATTGACTTTACTGGTACCAATTGTAATTTTACATGAGGAAAAGGTTAAGTACTCCTTTATTTTATTTATTTTTTTAACTTTGATTACGCAATCAGACAGCAAATTGAGCTCCATACATGGGCCAGATCCAAGGAAAGTAAATAACATAAAAACACAATTTGCTACAATGCTAAAAGCTTTTTCTAAGATATGCTCCCAGTACATGACTAACATTTGACTAACTGTATGCATTTTTTTAACCTTAGCTTAAGTGAATGGTTTTGTAATATATTTATACAACTAATTTAGAAACGAATCATTTTCTTCTTTCTAAATTCACATGTGTTTTTATCACATGAAGAAATGGCATGAGTATTAACATTTGGGTTCTATTATGTTTCAAGCATTGTATTTTATTGTGTGAGTAGATTCCATGTTTGCCACCACTGTAACTTCTGTAACAATGGACGAATAAATGATGTCAGAGGCGTCCCATTTTCAGAAACATATTTCAGCCTTTGGCCACTTTATGAGAACCACAGAAAATTCCAGACACCCGACACAGCGCAGGGACAACGTTAAGCCCTCACTGTTTTCCCTTTTAAATGCTAAGTTTATATAATTGCCTTATAAAAGTGGCAGACGGGGCCAACATGCAGCCGGCGGTTACAAGTGTGTTAAAGCGAGAGGAGAGGCTAAACCTGGTTCATGTCACATTCATATCTTAATCCTCAAGAATGCACCCTTTTTGTCTTTCATTTTCTCATGGCCCTGAAGAGTGTAAAACCTCAGAGTTTAGCTTGAGATAAAGACAGTACTAAATTAAACATTAAACAGTAGAAAAAGAGTAATCTAGGATTAAAAGACTAAATAAGGATTGTACAGCAAAATCAGGACTGAACCAGAATGAACCAAATGAATGTGTCTGATGTAACAGAGGGATAGTCCAAAACTATATCAGGACTAAAGCAGAAACATGTCCAAGAAGTACTTCTACTTTTCTTGTGGTGGGACTTGTATTTCTTGGGAGTATAATTTCAAAGGTGCACTATGTAACTTTTCTGGTGAAGGGTCCATCATGATGTTATTGCTTTGCCTGGCCACAGTATTGCATTAAACTTATCTTGGACACAAGTGTCTGCTAAGTGTCAGGCTAAGTTACAGATCAGGGGTCTCATTTATAAAACTTTATGTGGAATTCTTACTAAAAGAGTATGTGCGAACAAAACACAAATTTCCAAAAACTTCGCCAAACGTACTCCCTTCTCGTCCCTCGGAGCACTGATCGTGTTCTGGCTCATCTCAGAAACCTTCATGTGTGAAGTTCAGGGCTTTTGGACCAGACTACTCATTTCCACATCAATCGTCATTGTATAGATCACAAACGAGTGGTGCAGTCAACTCAAGAACTTCTTGGTCGACAAAAGACATGTCCTATTGACCGATTATTCGACTAAAAGGGGGTGTGGCAAAAGCTCTCAAAACTATGAAGTATTTTTATGTGTCTGACCCAAAATGTACTCAAAAGGCCACAACTACACAGGATTTCATGCAAAAACAACCATGAATGCAGAAAAGTACTAGTAAACAGTGTATTTATATGTTTGATAAGTTAAACTCATGATTAGTTCCAACATTTTCAGCTATCGTCCCATTGAAATCCTCATTATTTAAATAAAATAAATAGTTGACCAATACAAATTTTTAACGATTAATCGACTAAACCAGTGTTTCCCAACCAGGGGTACAGGAACCCCAAGGGGTACGTGAGGAATTACCAGGGGGTACTTGGAATGGTTTCAGATGGAGATGAAATGTACTTTTATTTGACTAAAAACATGTAATTAGTTGTAAATTTAGCATCTTTTTGGAGTATCCTGAACCATAAACACAATTAAAACAAGAAATATAATGTAATAATTAACTGTATTCAACCAGTAAACCCATTTAATTGCCCGAAACTCAAGTTAAGGGGTACGCTGAGTGTGAGACAAAGCTTAGGGGGTACTCGAGACAAAAACAGTTGGGAACCATTGGACTAAACGACTATCACAAACTTGACTTAACCTTATGCCATATGCTTTCCTGGCAAGGTATTCACATCTCCATGGAGACAAGCAGGTGGCATACCCTCCACCAGAAAAGCTCAACAGTGCACCGTTAAACTCAGATTCAGCCTCAAATTCAGACGCACAAAAAGAATTGAGTAAGCTTTTACTAGGTCTGACCGTCAATCGTACACAAAGGCAGGAAATGAATGAATAATCTTCTGTGTCCATTTGTGTTCTTTTAATTAGACCTATGATGTAATATTAAGTCTTTTCATCTGAGCTAATACAAAACTGTGCACAAGTGGGTGCCTTTCAAAACATGACATTTACTGAAACTTAAGTTCAGTCCTGTTTTATAATCCACTCCATTCAGATTCCCGTGTGAACTTCTTTTCTTCACCTCATTCTCCAAATCCAAAGTCCAGACAGATACAATGGCCTGACTCCCAGATGAAAATAATGCAATTTTAACGGCACAGATCGGCCAATACAAATGATATGTTAAACCCTGAGAGACTCGACCATCAAAAACTACTTTTGTCATTTTCCTTTGGTAAAGCTCAAAAACCCACTTATGAAGCCAATGTTGAGAATGTTTGACCTTGATCCAATGAAGAAAGAACATGATACATCTGTTAGAAAAGACCTCTTTAAGAATGGAAAGAGGGAAAATGACGGAAGGGATGAAGTGGCTGATGGTTTGACACATGACTTGATGACAGGATGGTGGAGGGCAGAGAGAGTGCACATATGGGAGTGGATTGGATGAGTAACAAAGCAAGCCATGACTTAAGGCGAGACAATGCAGGTGAAAAGGAAAAAAAATCTTCAATATAAAGAAATCAATTTGAAATTTCTCCAAGTTTACTCACATAAATGCAATAAAAAATGTATTTGTTTTTAAAAAGGCTTTTTATGTGTAAAAACGGCCAAAATTGCACATTTGGAGCAAAACCAGGTTTAACTTTCTTTGTTCATTTTGTACACATATTAATCACAGATCACTTTTTGGATATCTTATTTAGGTTTTGAGTAAATTTCAAATTTCCCCTCATTCTTTAGACTTAAAACTTTAATAAACCACACTTAGAATTAGATATCAACATATTCTTTTGGCTGTTCCGTCAAAATCTTGTTAAGTACAATTGTGTGTACAGTTTGGTGTGACTTTAAGTACCTTTAAGTGATCTTTATGTACCTGAAAAATGAATTTTCAGGAAACGGTCTTTAAAGTCAAATAAGAAGAGAAGATTGGATAAATTCGTTGTTTCCTCATGAAAGCTTACATGTTAAGAGACACCGAAAAACAAAACAAAAAAAATCAGGGAAAAAAACAAAAACAAAACAGTTTTGTTTGTAGTGTCTTGCCTTAAATAAATCAAGCTTTGAATTAAAAATCACAACACATCCTTCTGTATGTTTCATCAAAATCTTGTTAAGTACCTGATTGTAAAGTTTAGTGTGTGTAGCAAACGAGACAAAGAAAGAAACAAAAAATATATATATAGTTTTGCCTGTAGCGTCTCACCTCAAACGACAAGAACATACTTTTGATTGTGGCACCACCAAATGTGAGACAGAAACCTTCGCTGCTCCACCCCCTCAGTCCTTCCAATTTAAAATAATCCTCCTGGAATTTGTGTGGGCAATCTTCAGCTGCAGAGACCACGGCTCCGTCTCGTGCCTCTTATATGCAGAATTAACAGCAAACCTTTCACAATCGCCACGTTTATTACAACTCCATTTCACTGCCGACATAATGGTTCAAAGGAAAGAGTAATTGGAAGAAAATTTATCATTTCGAGATTTATTACTTTGGGAACACCTTTTGGGGGACTGGAAGCCATCTGGATACTTTAAATCATTCTAAATTAAATGCAATTAAGGCCTTGTTGCTAATAAAAGTCAATGGAAAACGGTTTCTATCCACCTGCTTTGATATCCTTAAAGTGCTTTCGTGCAGATGGGACTGTCGTGTAGACGTGGATAGGTGTCGGACATGAGGAAAAAGGTGTGAAGCCCCAAAGATGTGAACAATATGGCAGCCAATATCCTTTTGCTTTCATTGGAGGTTTAATATATTCTCACTTAATGGGTCACATGAAAAGACAGACCTGCAGACCTTATTGTGGTGCTGCGATATTGGTTTCAGTCCGTTTTGATTTAGTTTCTTGATGTAAGCGATTTCAATAAGTCGGGCCAGCAGGGTCCCCAAGTACGTGCCTGTGATCTACAGAGGAAAAGTTAAATTTATGGGGTCATTTGATGGGAGGTCAATCATTCCCATGCATTGACAGAGAAAGAGTGTAAGATTACAACATCCTGGTTTATGCTCAGAACATGTGCAACTTATCAATAGGAGTTACCGGTATGTCTGCGGTCTCCAGTCTGGTCTATGTTCGGTTTGGTCTCGGGACGTCTCAGCAGCTCGGCCTGATGGAGTGAGTCGTTTGTGGGGAGGACGAGGTGCTGACAGGGGTCGTTTTGGCATCGACCCTCTGTCCTCTGCACCACCCACCCTCAGCCCTGGGGTACAAACGACCAAGTCAACTCTTGACCCCGCTGTCAAACAACTGTTACAGACGACTGTGATCTTGAAGGATTCGAAAGGCAACTGCAAAGATGTGTATAAAAATAGTTCTTGAAGCTTGGATCAACAGAAAAAATGTATCCCTGTAAAGTCACAATATCGCAATAAAACAGCCTCTTGATCAGAATAAAGAAACCACATTTACCAAGATGACAGTATAAAAAAATGTAAGAATCCCTTTCCAAAAAATTTGATCAACATTAAAGATACACCGTGAAAGGAGGTAGTATTTAAATCCGCGGTGTCCAAACTTTTTTCACCAAGGGCCACATTTTGAAGTTTTTGCAGGAGCTGAGGGCCACAGACGACATGGCAATGAAGTGAATCATTCAAAATGTTGCATTTGATGTAGATTTGATGAGCCACTACAGCTTTAATAAGGCTTAGAACGTTAATATTAGGTCTGTAAAACATCAACATGTTTGCTATTTAGGTAATGATTTATGTATTTAATTTTTTTGTTTGTTTTCAATTTTACTTTAAAAAGTACTTATTTTGGTTATCTGGGCCAATTTAGCAGGAAGCCTGAGGGCCACTAAAAATTGGTCTGAGGGCCACATTTGGCCCCTGGACCATAGTCTGGACACCCCTGATTTAAATCGAACTTAGTCTAGCTAGCTCCCACAAACCCGAGTGGCCATTTTTTGCCACTGCTTTGGATCTGCTTTGTAAACAGGCAGGGTGGACCACCTTTGCAGAGCCAATCAGCTCTCACACCAAAGCGTCCTATAGCAACAAACATGGCATGACAAGTGTGCGACAGATAAATGTTTTCTAATCAGTAGTTCGATTTTTATCATAAAGTTCTGCATTTACAACACAATTACATGATAAAATATAGTATATATGTTGTTCCTCTCAACCGCTCGTGCCTTTTTCTGCCTTTTTGCCCATTTTACTTGTACTTTTACTATTTTGTGACACCCCAATGCACAGGACATTCATTGGTTTTTGTGGAAGGTTTTTCTGTGTTTGATAAGCACCTGCCTGTGATTTATTTGTAAAAACAATGCAGCACTCAAAAATGTTGTTTTCATTATAAAACTCAATGTTGAAAAAAGTACAAAATTATAAATATTATCATTTTAAATGTTGTGACTGCTTTCCCTTTTTGTCAAATGTATTGATATCAGATAATTTGACTAAAAATATGATATACTATAAACTAAAAGAAAAAAGATGGTTTATTATCTGGTTTATATTTTTATACAGCCTAATGTTGGTCTGCCAAGGAAAATTATCTCCCCGGTGTGCAGATATAGTATAGAAATAGTACGCTTGCTTGCACAACCCATTGTGGAAGTTTATCGTATATTTGGTAGCATCAAATCGATACTGGAAGTGAGACCAAAAGAAAACAAAGCTCATGAGTAAAAACATAAGCGCTGATAGAACGGTATATGTTTTGGACTGCAGACAACATTGCATTGTCCAATTTCCCGTCATGCAGTGAAAACAGTGGGAGTACTGGACGGACACCAAGGCTCTGTTCTCATGGGCCGCTCTTTGAGAAAATCCCCTGTAAAATATCATACTCGCTAACTCTTACATGAACCAAGCTTTCTACCCTTAACTGTACACGAGTTCGCCCAGCTGGAGGTACTGTATGCCACGTCTGTTTCATTTTAAAGACCCAGAAAAACCGTCTTATTACTTGAGTTCAGACCTGCCCTGGGAAAGCCATCAGGAGGTGAGTGTGAGCGGAGCCAACCCTGATGCGGTTACAGTAGTGCGGGATAGGTCTAATGACTGGAGTTGTTCTGTGCTATGTAACGAAGGTAGAAGCTCCTTAATCTTCAGCTTGACTTTACAAGGTGTTCTTTCAACCCCAATGGAGCGCAGATAAGTGTAGTGTTTCAGAGACAAATCCTTATAAAGAGCCAGAGTGACCGCAGCGGGCCGATCTGACAAGTCGCTGACGTGTAATGCAGGACTCGGACCATGAGGTTAGAGCTCGGTTTTGTTTTATTGTTGGTTGGATGGGATGTTGCGCGCCATGGCAACAGCGATGACCCAGTAAATCTGCTGATGACGGGGGGAGTGGTGCAGCGGAGGGGAGTGCAATTAGTGGAGTGAAAGACCACCAGGGCGGCTGCAACCCCGACTGGAAACAGCTGAAGGGAACAACTCAAAGGTAGTGACAGTGAGTGAGACAGGCGCGCTGCAGTTTGAGTTGTGCCAACATTTTTGGGGAGCTGGACGACTCCAGAGATCAAAACCATCCCGCTCAAGTCTCAGCGGAGAGGCCGGCAAGCAGGTTTCTGTACAGAAGTAAAATATCTTCTATAAATTATGCTCATATTAACTCATATTATGCCTTATTTGTATTGATATTAGCCTTTAAAAATGTTCTTGAGTACTGCTGCTTTGGCATCTCATGTTTTAGAACTTCAATTATTGTATCTATTGAAAACAACACTTTCTATCAGGCATTTCCTCTTCAATATTTGTGTCAGCACTAGCACCACTGGCAGCAGAGGGAATTACCATGAGGAAATAAACACAAGCTAGCTTATCCCAACCTGTGAAAAATGTAAGCACACATAAAAATGTTCATAATGATGATCTCTGTTCTGATAATGATTTATTGACTCACAAAAAGCACAAACGACTCTGGATCTCATTGCTGTTCACAAGTTTTCCTCCTCCTGTTTCAGAGGCCAGGTTGCTGACTGCTTCCTCGATGCCTCATCCCATCTCACAACCCTGACCTGTAGACCTGGATGTTCTTCATATACCTGGAGTATTTCTGTCTACATTTGATAAACTGTTCCTCCTGACTGAATCTGCCTGGAGGAACTCTCTCTACAGTAGATGAGCCACCTTCCTTCCTCCTGAGTGATTCTGGCTTCAAATGGATGTTAGTCCTGGTCCATCTGCAGTCTGTTCGTCCGTGGGAGTAGGATCTTTCCTTCACTGGTTCTCCCCAAGGTTTTTCCTTGCCTTGCCTAAATTCCTTTCAACATTGTTTATTTAATATGCTTTTCTATTATTGGCCAAAGACTGTTTCATTGTCCTCCCTGAGACAACCGCTGTTGTGATTTTGGGCATTAAGAAAATAAAATTAATTTTATCCAAACTCTAACTATGACATCATAATACTTGGGAATTTGGAACTGAGAGTATTGTGATGCTCAAAGGTGAGAGAAATGACAAAACAGGAATCATCAAACAACGTGAACCTAAACACAACTCTAGGTACGTTTTTTGATGATGTTATAAAATATAAAATGTGTGTATAACAAATAAAGAGAACAGGAAAAAGTTTGAAATCCACTGAACTATAAGCACTAAAACACTGAGAAAGTAATTTCTCAAAATTTCTGAATCCACACTAACTTTATGTTTTACCTAATAATTTAAAACTGTCAAATGAATGTCCACAACACGTTGTAGATAATGTATTTGGACTGTAAACATCTACACATTGAGAAAGCCCATTTCTCTGTCCAGTTTTGCCTCTGAACCAGTGGAGCGGAGACAAGCGCAGTGCTAAATGTTCCTGTAGTTAATTGAAACGGATACCTTGATCGTGGGGAGTCTTCCGGGAGCCATTGCTGTTATAACCTGCCATTTCCTGGATCAGAGGAGAAAGTTGAAGCGCCCACTCGCTCTTGCACATTGTTATAGTTCCTGTAACAATAATTATGTAGCTTATTCACCTAATTAACGTGTTTGTTCGTAATGAAGAAATAGTGAGGCTGTTGACCTTTCCTTTGGGGCACAGCGAGCAGAAAGTGAACAACAATTAGCCTTTACTCAAAGTGCTGCCGACTGATTTCTTGATTGATTGAGTCGGGGGGCAATTATGTGAATGAAAAGATCAGCACTTTCCAAACTGTGTAAACAAACTATTTATGTTGATCCCTTCTTCTCGTTGCAAATACAGGTAAAAGCACGCTCCCATACTTAATTTTAGTAATACTTTCATCCTGATTATGTTCACCCTGTATGAATGGTGTACACTTTAAGATTCATGCACATTGATAGATTAAAAAATGACAAATACTGAACTGGTTTAGGGGGTTTTAATGTTGTGGAACAGAAAAAGCAAAAATATTAGGGTTATATTAGATAGTTTTGCAAAAGACAAAATGGCAAAAAAAAAAAAAAAAGCCATAATTAAAACAGGACAAATGTAAAACCAGGTCTTCATGTAGGTGAAACAATGATTATCACTGTGCAATTTTGCACAAACCAAAAATCAGGAATACAAGAGGTCTGAATCAGTTACTAGAACTAAACAAGGTCTACTAGAAGACTAGGATATGCAACAACCATAGACAAAACAAAAGTAAACCAAATGTACTGAGACACTACTGGACCAACATTATAAATAAGAATGTATTCTTAATGCTTTGTATGGTCAAATTGATAATGATACAAAAAGCTTACTGCCTGACTGTCGTTGAGTCCGTGGGAATCATTACCTTGCCTGTATGAATGTGTTTGTGTAAGTATTTTAGTTGGAGGAGACATTGTTCCAAAATGGCAGCCACATTTAAGGCACAGAATGTTCCTGAGAAGTGAATTGATAATGCAGCAAAATATGAAAGTGTCTGCAACTAATGTATATTTACCTTAAAGGTGCCACACCTCAATTTTACCTTCTTAAAACGTGAAAAAGAGAACAAGTTAATTTAAAACTCTTTGTAGCAGTCCACATGTACTTGCCCAATGCATTTTGGGCATCGTAGTTATAGAAATAATGAGTTTTAAGCGCTTTCCACAACTCTCCGAGGCCAGAGCAAGTTTTGCCATTTTGGTAAAGCAAACAACAACTAGCATGCTAACAGCGCTCTATAATTATCGGGCAATGACCTTATTTTCTCTCAGATAGCTGCTTTTACAATATATATGTACAGAGACAAAACAGAAATTAAATTACACCACACACAGAACAGCCCCGCACTGCTCATGTTTTTGAAAGTTTTGAAACGTGAAAAAAAGGACTACTTTGTTTTAAAGTCGTTGCCGTCCCGGGAAAAGCTAAACATTATATACAAATGACGCACTTCCTGCTTCTCAGAGAATAAAGCGCCCTACAAATAAATGAAGAGAAAGCGCTGTGATTTCATTGTACCCGAAAAGATGCTTTTACAACATACTGTATACTGTATGTACTGGGGCAAAACTGATTTGACTTTATTACATGCTAAAAATTGAGTACATGACCTACGTCTGTTTTTCACGTTTCAAAACCAGGTATTAATATTACCTTTTAAAAAAAATGCATCAGAGTTAGAAAACCACAAGCCTAGATTATGATAGCCACTGTTTTAGAGTCAAATTTGACCCCCAATAATCCTGTCTGATCTTGACCTTTCACCTTTCTAATGGCCGAGAGCAACTAAGAGCGAGCCTGGCCACTGGTCCTCCATCTTGGCTCGGAAGGAAGTGACAAGTTAAAATGACTTGATGCTTCCCATATGTCAGAGCGACTGCGACACAACTCCCATCAAGCATCGCCCGCAGATATGTACACAGCAAGACAAACTTTCAAATAAACCAATCACGTGTATTATTCCCATGGCAGACATTTATATACGCAAGGCAAACTGTAGTGAAAGCGTCGTGATGGGCGGAAAGACAATTACAAGAGATGTTTGGCCCCCAAGAAGAAATGTTGGTAATCGGTCAAAGTTTGGAGTAATGGTTTTAACTGACACCTGCGGTAATTCGGACCTCCAGGAACTAGGCAGCCATTAGTACAGTGTTTTTATTATAGGCTGTAAACCACACAAAGAGGTTTTCTCTAGCGGAAAGTTTGGGGAGTAAAAAGACTGCAGAGGGCCCAGCACTTTATACTAGGCGTTTATTGCTCAGAATGTGCCCATGTAATCTGAATAGCTGCAATCATTCAATCTAGAGGATTTAACTGTTTTCTTTCTGTGATTTGTTGTATTTGATAATGTTAAATTACTAAACTTGAACTTGAAGAGGTAATTTAAGACAGCACATAAAGAACAAGTGCAAGTTACAACAGACTGAGTAAATTGACCAACGGTGTGTTCAGTCTTGGAAGCTAATCTCAGTATATCTTCTGTCTGTGATTTTTTCATTGGTTTGAAAAGGTTTCCCCCGCTGTTCAAAGAATATGCGTGAGAAATTAAGAGCGAGAAGCAACATAAACTACAATAAGAGTAAATTGGATTCCATTTACATTTATATTTGTGTTGAGGGATATGACAAAACAATTATCAGGTTTTTACCATAATTTTCAACTCGATTTTATCTTATTAAACAACAACAATAACGGTTTTCAGTGTCAGTTTCCAGAGGTGCAATCAAGTGTAAAGTTTCGATCTTTTGCCTAAAGTTTAAGCCAAGTCCAAAATCTTCTATTTTGAGTTTCAAGTCCTTTCAAGTCTTTCTACCAAGAGATCAAATACAGCTCATATTTTGGCAATTTTTATGATTTATGTACATTATCGTACTTTAAAACTACAAAATAAGGGAAGGGACATGCTCCAGTTCCAATCATTTTTGAGGGGATAAATCAAGTCACAGGGCTCCAAATCTTCACGTCCAGTCAAGTCACAAGTGACTCAAGTCTGACGCCACATCTGTGTAAATTTCATCTCGAACATTAACAATACAAACTTTTCAGACTAATCAAAAAAGGCACACAGTCCAATTTCTTCTTCCTAAATCTGAACTCTGCTCCAAACCACATATTTTCATGGACAGAAGATTGGCAGTAGAGATTATAAAAACAGCAGCATGTCATGACGATAAGAAATGAGAGAATCTTGATCTCCATTAACCACCTTGTAGGAGCAGTTGTGTGGAAAATGCAAAAACAAAAAAAAAGGCACGAACTAATTAAACTTTTCCCCATTACGCAGATTTAGACACAGAACAAAAACACGTGTAAAACATCTTGTTAAACAAAAGCAGGAGCTGGCCCGAGAGGCGAGGGTTACCGACGTTTACATATCATAATGCTTGTTAATTAACCCTGACTAATTTCTGCCTTGATGGAGTCACTGTAATGGGTACTTAAACAATAAGATAATATTTAATACCAAAGACCTCACAGACAGACGAATCACAACAAATCTGACACTTGGCCTTAATGAACTGCAGCTCCATCTGGACCGAGTGACCATATGGTGTCGATAACTTCATTCCTCTCATTCAGTGACCCACTGCCTTTGCAGTGGGCCCGCTCACACAACCATCACAAATCAATTACTGTCCGACTCACGGTACAAAGCAGTATGACGTAATAAGTGTTGAAATCATGCCTGGCTTTGCTGTTTATAAGCCGAGAGGTAGTACCTGCTGAGTAAATGTTCAAATGTTCCTGGTTGTGAGAGTGGGAAAATCCTTTATAGACTGGACCGCAGCCTGTCAGTGTGGATTATGAAAGCAATGTGTCCGACAGGCAAAGAGCGGGCCCTAAATCCAACTGAAGGCCTATGTAGTTCTTCATTGGACGTGATCATGGACTTTTACTGTGATATACTTAATAATCATCTGTCAGAGCAATTGTTCCACTGCATTTTCAAGCTATGACCTTAAATACTGAAAGAAATCGCTCAAAGAAAACAGCTGTACCAAGGACACCCCCAGCTCCTTCTTTGTTTAAATATTTAACACGTACCATACTATGTTATAAAAAAAAAGCATTTGGAAGCATAAAATAGTAAATACTAGCACATTGTTCTCTCTAGAACTCTCTCTAGGACAGCACTCATTTCCTTTGCAACAGCCAACTTCAAATATATCTTATTTCTTTTAGTCAGCAATGTTCATTTTGGCAAGATACATTTTAATTTAGTCTTTTGTCTAAAATAATTATTAGTTTTTAGTCTAGATTTAATCAAACAATTCTTTTTGGAGGTAGACTTTGCTTACAGTCTGGTTTGGAGTTCTGGGATTGTTCTTTTCATTCTTTATGTTTAGTTTTTATTGTTCGCCAAAAATTGCAGTACTTTTAGTCGACTAAAATATCTGCATTTTAGTTTTAGGTGACAGTTTATGTTTAGTTTTTGTTTCATTTTAAGTTTGTTTTATTCCGACATTGACGGAAAGTATGAAATGATCACTGTTAGTCAGACAACTTTTTGAGTGAGATGTATTTACCTTGACATGTTTTGACTGCTATCTGCGAGTCATCTTCAGAACTGTCACCGGTCTTGGTGCTGATGTGTCACTTATCTGTGGTTGTTACTCTCCAAGGCATGGTCAGTCACAACCGAGAACAGTGACAGTCTTGACTACATTATGGTGCAGTACTTTTGCCACAATACAAAAAGTTCAAACCCGATTTCTAAGGAAAAGTTGCAAAATGTGTGTCTGGAAAGAGTGATAGCTCCCTGTATTTTTTTTTTTTTTTACAGATCAATATCAGCTCGGTCATCGTTGTCACCCCGAGTTCAGATGGGTGTGATTGACAGGTGGTTTGGCCAATCAGGGACACACATGACCTGTTTGTATCAAAACAAACTGCTGCATGAAATAAACAGTGTGGACTTCTGCAGAAGCAATGAAACGCTGTTAATCTGAGGTGAAAGAAGTTCGATTTTGTTCCAAAATATACCCGACCATGAGCTCCTCCGTTTCAGATCACAGAAATAAACTAATTCTATTGCGATGTTCTGATGGAGTTTGACTCGAGGTGAAATGAGGGGCGTGACCAGACTAACTCCTAAAAGAATCGGAGAAGTGTGTGTTCTGGATCCTAGGCGAGCAAAATGTGATAGCAAACACTCCGTTTTTAGACAACAGAATGGACTTTCAGCACCAACAAAATAATAATAGTTTTTAAAATAATCTGTAATTATATGGATTTGATATTGATCAAGAACATTCTAAAACTTTTGAGGAAATGTCCGATTTTGTTCTCTTTGTGTAATTTTCTTCTCTATCTACACTTACATATTTTAAAACTTTGAACGTATGGGAATCATTTTTAGTGGACCATCCTATAACATTCTATTCATAATCTCATTTTAAAATATATAGGCCAAACTGACCCTTACACTTCACTCCAGTGATCACACAGTACATTAAAGAAGAATTACTCTTGCCAAAAGTCCTTTTTACCCAACTCAAAGGAGATAATAATTTTGTCAGAATTACAGGCCCAATAAACTATTATGAATTAAGATGTCTTCTGACGTGAGTGACTTTGTTGAAAACTTGGCAGCGACTAACCACTGTAGCATTCACAATTTGTCCCTTTTGAACGAGATCAAGGAGTAATTCAGGATCACAGAGCATGGAGAGTGTCACGGTGAAATAAAAATGTCATCACCAAACGTCATACTTTGTAATAACCGAATCTGCGAATGATGAAACTTCGCCTTGACCTCCATTGTTCGTGCATATTAGTGAGTTATGGTGCGGAGCCGTTAGCGGTGATGTGAGCGAGGTGGTCTTTCTTGGCAGCGTCGTACCGGGTCAGCGCTCAGGAGAAGCCAGTAAAATGTCCTCCCCGCAGTTTAAAGCCGAGTGTGGAGAGAAAACCTGGAGCGTATCCAGAACGTCGTCTCCTTTTACTGTCTGCGGGGCTCGTGTGTGTGTACGCTTGACTGTATTCTGTGGGTGTCGACGCTGACATCTGTGAGAGCTCATTGAACTGAGGCTGATTCTGGTTAAGAGTTGCATCAACATTGTCAAACATCTGAATCTCTGTGTTTGGATTTGTGCGCAGAGGTGAGGGCTGGGTCCAGGATTGTTTATGTTGTCAATGCTGCGTCTGTCCTCACTGTGTACGTGTTTAGCTGTGTTTTACATGCAGAACTACCATTTATTTGTCAAATTAGTTTAGCATATGACAGACAATTAATAACATGTAGGTTTCTTTACATCGGACAAAAACAAATAACGGGACATTTTGCATATTTGCGTCGTGCCAGTTCAGTGTCTCATGTCAAAGAAGATTTATGGTACAAATAAACATAAAATAACAGGAATGTCACAGTGTCACCGTTTAGTATTATGGACATTGTGAGAGGAAGTATAATTTTTTTGATTATTCACAATTCCAAATCCGCTTTATTTATATACAGCACATTTTAAAAACAAGACACAAAACATCAAAGACAACAAAAGGCATAACACGTGCTCAATTATAAAACAATCAAACCAGTCAAATCAAATCTAAACCGAATCACAAAACTATAAAATAGCGATAACTAAGTAAAAATAAAAGTAAAATACAGAGGACCACAAATAAAATCATGCAATTACTGAATTATTGAAACCCTGACCAAACAACAGTGACATTCCAGTGCTACAGTATGTGATCAGATTGACATAAACAATCAAGACTCCAACATTATCATATTGAAAGGGTTTACTTTTTCGGAGTGTAGTGTATGGAAATGAAATTACCAATTTTTGCTTCTAAAGTTGTCAAATGTTGTCATGATTATTATATTTTGGATTCTTGCGATTATTTTGTGGTCTGTTTAAAAACATTAAGCAAATAACCAAATAATCTCACATTCCTGACTACAAAACAGACACTTTTTAAAGGGGACGTATAGTGTAAAATCAACTTGAATTCATTTTGACCATGTTGTTTCTGCATCATTACATCATTTACTCAAACCTGTATTTTGACTGACCCCTGCAGGTTTGAGTTAATACTGTATGGTCCTGCGACTGAGGCTCGAGTGCTCAGAAAAGTCCTGTTTTCACCTACCCCCTATCCCCACCCACATCCCTGTACTTAGTTGTGATTATTTGAAAAATGAAGACTACGAGAAACTAAATCACAATCTGCTGCTTGCTACCATAAAACACCACTATGGTATCAATGATTAAAGACTGGACCAAACTTAGTATGGACATTTACAATAGGGACAAAATAGCAATCAGGCTTAATTTGAAAATAGACAATTTTGAAAAAATGTAGACTGACTGACAGATGTGCCGTACTAAGTGTTCTTTTCTCGTTTTGCTTCTTGTTGTTCTTTTTTGTGACAGTTCTGCAGTTTTGAACAGGAAGTCAATGGAGCTGTTTACCATTTTAGATCAATATCGCAATTTTTTATGAACAAGATGTAAAATTATGATCTACTTATGTTATAGTTCAATGCTAAGTAGCTCAACAAACAAAAAACAAAAACAAAACAAAAGCTAATACACCCCCTTTAAGTGCCTTGTCAAACCAGTTGATCATCCCTGTAGAGCCCATTGTAACAAATAGAGACATAAATCCATTAGGTATGTAATCCTTGCATGTCTGTTACATATCTACGATTCATATTCAATGTAGAAACTATGCGCACTATAAATCTGATTCAGGAATCTAGGTTAGCTTTTGTGCACACATGCTCCACTGCCGCTGTTCTTCATTAGCACTTTATTATCTAATGCAGCTGTCTCCCCATTGTTAGATAGAGATAAAACAAAGTTGAAAGAAACTCCTTTTGACAATTTAATCGATGCTTGAAAGATTTAAAGATTTATATCTAAGAAAAACACCTGATAATAAACCATTTAGCTTCTTCCACTTTGTTCGCACCACCTACGCTGTGAGGAATTGGAGTCAAGAGTCAGCCATTAGAGAACAAGAGAAAAGAAAGAAAAATGAACTTGTCTTTAAGACAATACTCCAAATGCTTTATCAGATTAAACCAGACAATATTGATCTTAAGAGGAAAAGGCACCACTCACAGGAGGTCAAAGGTTGGCACGGGTCAATTATTGGACGGCAGCACTCTGGAATCACTTTAGTTTAATGGATGGATATGTTGATACGTCAAGGAAATGACACTATTTATAAAAATGCAGTGGAAGAAAGGATAAGTGCATTGAGAGTCTGTGAGCTGAACAAATAAAATGGAAGACTTAACGTTGCAAACAGCTCATTCATTCATGAGTGTCCTGTATTATAACACACAAAACCTTGTTTTAACTGGTAAATGTTACATGGTGATCAATAAAGTTCTTCTCATACACCTTCACTAAACTCATGCACCGGAAGAAATGACAATCCTAAATACAATAGTAAGTGCTTGAAATAAGTGGATATATGATCACTTTAAGGGTATTTTGACTGCATTGCAAATGGAACGAGCATTACATATCTTCTTTGACTTAAAAGATTAGCACTTTCTCACTTGAAATGTGCAAAAGAACTAAATGTAAAAACAAAAAACACTATACTTGAAATAAGAAAAACTACTTTTTTTTTGCTAATATAATTTTAAGACTGAGAAAATTGACTAAAATCATTTTCATTTCAAGGTCTTATTTCCACATTATCTTATTTATTGTAATTTTCTTCCAGTGTTTTTAACCTTTCAGTGTCTGCATTGATGTCGCGGTGCAGCAAATCAACTTTATCTCTTACTTTTTGATACTTTTACCCTATAGTTGACATGAATTCACACTGTAGAGCACAAACAATCCTTCAATCTGACAGAAAATTGGCAGAATTCCACACTTGCTGACAAAACTTGACACCATTTGATTTTTGATGACTTGAATCATTCCTAAGTTCACAAATGTTTTTACCATTTCGCACATATTTCCCTCCGTCTCTTCATATGCTGGATCCATTAGCACCTTATTCCTCACCCACAACTATGTAACCCTATGTAAACCTACCTGAACATGTCACCACTCTGTTAGTCAGCGAAGGAGTGAGCGACTACACACTTTTTACAGTAGATCTTAATGGACTGGGGTCACAGGGAGGAGGTCAGCATGTTTCACAGGGGTCAAAGGTCATATAAACTGTGTCATTTTTACTGCTCCCCAAAGAAGGCAATGAATGACACGTTATTGGCCCCACTAGTGTTCTAAACCAGGCCTGTATTGATGTTAAAGAACATTTAAGACTATGGTTTTATTTCAGTCCATAATATGGAATTCTACAAGCTTGAATCTCTTCCAGGCAAGTAGTAATAATCCGCATAACAGGCACATTTAACATGTTTGAGTTGTGTAGCATTTAAGTTAAGTGTGTAACAAAAGTGTTTTGCATCCTACAGTATTTTCATCCAGTTGTGATCAAACTAATGCAAGACAGTTCCATTTATCAGGAAGAGAGCTGTTTTGTTCAGTTACTTCCAAAAAGTGACTCACAAGAAAGCTCAGAGCTCTGAATGACTGATCAGTCTGTGTATTCACATCGGTCATTGTGCAGAAGAGTGGAGGAAAAAAGAAAAATATGACAAAAATGTAGGTTTTATACCACCACGGGAATAAAAGTCAACAATGCATAATTTGACTATGCAGTAACATGGCTTGGTTACGTTTAACATTTTGTCTGGTATATAGTTATAAGTTGATAACACCCGAGGATCATAAAGTTATATTTGGGACATCCTAAATTGCGATATAGATCTAAAACAACTCGATAAAAAAAAACAAAAAAACTTTACTATCTGGGGCGAAAATCGTGCAGATCATCCTTTTTTCGTTCGTGCCAAAGTGGTTCTGCGATGCTGCCAAATCGTATTTCACCATAAATAAAATATAAATAAAACTGCAGCACAAAGTAGGTAAAGGGCAGTGGGCGTGTATTGTAGGAGTGAAATTACCGGAGCAATTACTCTCATCCAAAGGACAATAAAGATTACTGAAAAATCTCTCTAAATACAACTGCGAGTGGGAAAACAATCATAATATGGTTAAAAGTGTCAAGTTGATTTTACATAACACGTCTCCTTTACTTTACTGGTGAGTCTGTCAAAGGCTTAGGACTTCCTGCCTGAATCTGATCTTTGTGCAGAAAACTTGATTTGAGAAATGTGATGATTCGTGTCACCAGCTCACAACAAGGAAAGTGTCCCTCCACCACAAAACATGAATCAGCAACTTTGTGGTGAGAGTCTTGGGCTTTTTCCTGGAACCACTGGTGATAAGTCACTCATGTGGAGGGAGAGCACAGACTGTGGGCTGTATTTTATGAAGCAGCACATCACTGCTTTTGCTGTTATTGAACATGCATTTCAACCTCCAAAATATGTCTGTTTACTTTTCAGATTTGAGAAAGAACAAGCTTGTTGTATGACAGCAATACAAAACAGAACAAATGACTTTCTATTTAGGTTGGTTAAATTAGCGCGCCATTTTTATTTCTTAGACAAAGACCACAAACTGAATCTTAATTTGACAAAAGTGTGAAGGAAAAACCTGATGTGGACTGTGAGTCATCCAAGCCCATGTTGCCTGTCCAAAACACGAACGCTTGTTAAGTTTTTAGTGCCGTTTAAAATATTCTCACAGCATTTCCACGTCCAAACAAGCAACAAAAAAGTTAGAACAGACACAGAACCTTACAAAATAATTTATTTTCTCTTGACTTTAATAAGAAACAGACAATAGATGACCAAAATGACAGTACTGTACATATAATTCATCAAGCGCTCCCCAGGGTTTGTGCATCTTAGTGTAACCACCCAGGCGGCCCGGGACAAAGGAGGAAGAGGAGGAGGGAGGGAAGAAGGGGACACATTCATCTTGTCCTCAAACGGAGATGTTAACAAAGGGAGTAGGACACTAACCCGAGAGACTCCAGGCATTTGGACAGAGAGGAGTGCACTGTAATGGCATGAGAGTGCTCCTATAAAACATGTCTGCTGTGAGTGGGATGAGCAACTGCAGACTCTTGTTTCTTTGTAAAAGTTTCCATGAGGATAATCAAATAAGATGATTTTGGAAAGTTGTGAATCTTTTTTTGTTTTTTGCACAGCGATTCCCCTTTAAAAGGTGCTCTAAACTTTTCTGTGGTTCTGCTCCTTAATTGTCTTCATGAAGTTGTTATTGCTTCGCCTGGAATGGTAAAAGAAAATTTTATTCTGCCAACTGGACAATAGTTTTTCAAAAGTGAATGTCTTTCGCCACTCATCCAAGTAGCTTCTTCAGTTTTGAAAGGGATCTTCATTGCCCTGACTATGTGTCTTAAAGAACCCTGTCAAAACTAAAGAAATTATTAGATACGTGTCAAAACACTTCCATATTATGGCATTAAATGTATCTGTCCTGCTATTTTACTGTTTTTATTTTTTTTGCTCAAAAATACCTTACATTTTAAACATATGTAGGTAACAAACCACCAGAAAAGTTACACATAGTGCACCTTTAATATGCATTTGGAACTGTACATCAGATTGATAAACTCTGTCCATTCATATTATATACAGTAAGAGGCTGACCATATTGTAAAGCAATAGTCTGACTTTGGTTTCAGATTTAAAGAACTCAAAATAACAGCTTTCACCATTTTCATAAGTGCCACTGAATTGGACCGACAAATACGATCAAATCAGTTCAAGTTTTTTGTCGATGCCAAGAAAGACTATATTACTCAAATATTTACCAGATTAAATGTACCGTAAAATACCAAACATTAACAATAGCAATAACAACGCAATCTGTTGAGTAAGTTTAGAAGCTGGAGATTAAGTTCTCAGCATTGTACAATTAGGAGTCCATTGTCTGTGGACATTCAGCAAACATTATGTTTTGATTGCTAGTGTGCTAAATGTCCTTCCGCCACAGCTAATGCATTCATAGCGCCCACTAAATGCAGCTTTTACTACTTTCATAATCACCACAGATTTGGGCCAACCCACAAGAAAAGCAAAAGACATAACAGTGCCAACTTTGTTCTCTTTGCAAAAGCTTATTGATCTATTTTTATCACTTGATTGTTATTCTAAATACTGTTAAGATGCTTTTACAAAACAAAACTTCAACTAAAAGCAAAACACAAGATTGCAAAACAGCTGCAGTCTATAATAAGTACGTCTACATTGCCTTTGTTTACGTCTGCTGTTTTTGATGCCTACGCTAAAAAGTTGTTAAGCCTAAACACAATTGAACGTGACAACATGGTGGGCAAATTGAGATTGATGCGCCGTGGATCGATGCGATGCGCGTGACCGGCCGCTGCGCACATCTCCAATGGACTCTTTGCTTTGGCTGCTCCCTCTGCCTCCCATGGCCCTAATTCTCACCACAACATCCCAAACCCTCCAGTGTGCGTCTGTGCGGCTCATTAGGGCCTGATCGAGCGGGGAGGAGGGGTAAGAGCCAGAGGCCATTACAGGAACCACCTGCCTCCTGACCATCATCTCACTCTGTGTTTCGTACTCACTATGCACTCTATACCAACCATAATAGCACTTAAAAGCCCTCTATATCAGAAATCCACTTTTATAAGATTAAAGGGAGGAGCTGCAGACACCAGCACAGGAGATGGATGAGTGAGGGGGAAGAGGGGGCGCTGAGGGTGAGCTGCCCCATAAGCAAACTTGTGTTGCACCATACCATTTCAACTCCAAGGAGCACGGACTTTGGTCTCGGTCTTGGATCCTTGAGTTTCAGGCCTACATCCAGACAGAGAATGAATCAAAGTTTCAAACGAGTGCAAGTGTCATTATTTTACACGCCTGATATGAGGGTGCTGACACTTTTAATGAGGTTGCAATGCACCTTTTTGCACCGTTGTAGATCTGAACCTGAATTGGCAATGGGCCTAAATTTTCACTCTCTCAACTCTGAAACCCATGAATAACACAATTTGTATGGTGTAAGTTTGTACACATTTTGATAGAGATCAGGATCATTCCAAAACTGTGCGGATTTTTGGATCGTTTGATGTAAAATCATGCATGAAATAGCCAAAACAATGTACAAAAGAGAAGTATTGGGTGAGGATTGATAAATGTCTGACAAGTACTCATGTTGTTCTCTTATACTTAGTTTAGTTGGGTAGACGCTGTGAAGAACATTTATCACAGTTTTACCTGGCAGTTGTGAGGAACAATTGAAAAATAAAAGTTGAAAAGTACAAGTAGAGGAGAGTTCTAAAACACAACACCTCTGTGATGTAATCAATGTACAATTTACAGCACTCGTTTATCAAAATAAAGATGTTATCAGGTACACAACATGATCAAATCATAACTATTGTGTAATTTCTATGTATGCTTTACCCTTGTTTACAATATGGTTGCCAGGTACCATTGTAGAATTACCTTATTGCTCATATCCAACCAGGAAGTAACATTATAAAATTTGTAAACTGGAGAAACTGTGACTTTTTAGTAAAATCGGTAACGCTTTAGATTAAGTTTCCTTAGTAAACTATTTATAATGCATTAATAAGCGCTTGTTATGTGTTTATAAGCACTTATAAGGCATTTACAAGCATTTATTAGCGTGATAATTGAAAAGTAATGTAATATGCAGCTCATTGATGCTCTGTACATGTGGTTTATTAATTCAAACAGGTTTTGGCTGATGATTATAAACATGTATAAGGCGTTATAAAACAAACTATGCATAAACAAACTATTAGTGCTTATTAACATCTTATAAATAATTAACTATATACTTTTGAGTGAATGCTTTCTCTAGTAGCATCTTCATCCCATCTACATTGATTGGCCATTATTCTACCTAGAAAATAATTTGTGTGCAATGTCACAATCTCTAGCTTTATATAGTTTGGTAGCTAAAAATGTTTGCCCACTTTCCTGGTGATTTCCAGTTCAATAGTCACCGCTGACCAAGCATTGTTGTCGCAGATTGGTTTGAGCTGCTTGTAAATCATCAAACTCATTTTAATATTGATTTGACCGTGATACTACCTTTAGCCTGTTTGATCTAACCTGGTTTGACAAGGACTCTGTCTCAATTGCTCTCAAGTCCCGTCTTTGTGCAAATTTGTTCTTGGACCCAACATGGATTTGTTCCTGACAGTGTTCTCTGTAGTGGAAGATATATGAATGGCTGAGTGAGACAGTGGGGTGATTCAGCTGCCCATAAATGAAGTCTTTATGAGCGTCGTGATGCACCGTGCAGCCTCTTTAGGACGCGTGCAATGCCAGTGTGTGATTTTACACCAAGACGGATGAGAACTGCCGCAGGGAGTCTGAATACAGGGGAAAAGCCCGGTCTACAGCAGCAGTGAGAGTGGGTTTGTGAAAAATGTTACATATGGCCCACACATTGGAACTTGGAACAAAATATGAAACTGATAAACAAGAGGCATCCCAAGGCTATACGAGGAAGTGTTATGCTTTAATCACAGCAACAGAAAGTGACTACAAAGCTATTTTTCAGAAGGAAATTCAATACTGTATAAGTTACTGTAGCTGACTCAAACAAACCGTATAAGATGCAATACTTTATATATTATTCAAAGTAAAAAACTATCCCCAGCGGCAGCTTTATAAAGTAATACCAGTAACACTTTTTTAAACATTTACAAACTTATTTTATTGCCTTTATGAAGTATGTTGAGTGCCATGTCTTCTTGTGGCTTTTTTGTCCAGATCTGACACACGTTCTGGAAATCATTTGCTGAAAACTTTGGAAATGGAAGATGTTTGGGAATGGAAGATTGTCCAAATAAATGAATTTGATAGATCTGAAGATAATTTGGATGTCTGCTCTTCTTACTTCATGAATTGCAATTTTAACATAATTGGCAAAAACATCAGTAATCACTGGATATATCAAATGTGACTTTTATTCACTTTGCAATTTGATCAATTTATAAGGCAGCGCACTGGAGGTGAAGACGGGGGAAAAAAATACATTTAAAAGATATAAATTTGAAACTTCACTCACATAAATTTAAGAAAAAACGTATTACATGTTATGTTATATTACAGGAAAAACATATTATGTATTTCATCATTTATTGCTTTCATATAGAAAAAAGGTATTATACTGTATGTGTAAAAAAAAAGCCCATATTTGGGACATTTAAATCTGAAAAAATGGACAGAACCAGGTTTACATTTCTTCATTTTGAACAAATAATAGTTACATTTTGGATTATTTTAGTGAAATTGGCCAAAAAATTCAAACTTTACACTTTAATACATCAGGCTTAGAAGTAGATATCAACAAATCAGTCAAAATCTTGTTAAGTACGAGATTGTGCAGTTTGGTGTGTGCAGGTGCTATTTAAAGTGGTGATCTTTATGTCTCTATGTGAGAAAATGCATGTTAAGAAGTTACAATGTCACCAGAAATCTATAGATGAAGTGGATTAAATGAAATGATGAAGCTTCTTTAGGAGCAGATTGGACAGATTGGAGAGTTTAGCTTGTAGTGCCTCGCCTTATAAACTTAACTGGTTGGTATTTTCGATTTCTCTGTGGGCAGTTTAATGGATTCACCAGTACCCCACAGTCCAATGGAAGAACAAATGGAAAAAAAACCTCCTTCCTTTTGGTAAAAGATCAATGGCGTCCATGTATACAACCCTTTATCCACAACAAGACCAGTGTTTGGATAGCGGGCACAGATGTGGTCGCACAAACTAATGAATCGCACACACAGGCTAACCCTTAAAGCAATGGAGATTCCCCGACAGCATCGAGCGAGTCTACTTCACTATCTGTGGTCCGCGCAGTTAGGAGCGGAGATTCAGAACAGATGCACGGCCAGCTTCGAGACACTTTTAGCCACGAGTTTGATCCTCTGTGGGTTGGTAATAGAATATATAAGAACAAGGCTGCGGGCGACGGAGCTATGGACACCTACAGAAGCTCTTTTGAAGAACACATTTTGTTCGCATCTTTATTGCCATGTATGACATCTGTTTCTGTTCTAAATCTAGCTACTGTCACTGAACTACAACCATGCATTCGCTTAAGGGACAATACACGACTGTACAGCAAACGCAAGTATTAGGTATGGGCTCTCAAAACATTACAAGGAAGCATCTTTTTACAAGCAACATTTCCATCTAAATGCAACATGATATTGCTTACTGTATTGGTTAAATTAATGAAGCAAATACAGATTATTTTGAATGCATTGCTCCAACAAATTTCCCTTAATATCCGGCCTATTTGCCAGCTATTCCATGGAGGGAGGCATTTTAATAAAAAACTTTATTACTTTCTTCAAAGGACCAATTTTTGCAATTTTGGAAAGTACATTTTGTCTTGTGACCAATAACGAGCTATTTTTTTGTAATCATCCACGCACTAAGCATAACTTTCGACGGTGCACTACCCAACTTTTCTGGCGGGAGGTGGAACAGGCCAAATTACAGGTCAGATCTGTGGGAAGGCAAGTCCATTTAGTTAGAATGCACCTCTATTTGAATATACACATACTTGATTGGTTTATTGCTATTTTGTGGTAAAAATAAGTAAAGCAACAACATCTCTGGAGTAAAGGGCTGCCACGATAATTACTATAATAACTTATTGTTCAAAAGATGACACCTGAAACAAGATATTTTGTAGATATTTATCGTGTGTACTTTTTCTTTGCAATTGCGATGAGATTGTTGTAAATTCTTCTGTAATACAATAACGTTTGAGCTGTAGAAGGTTGAATAAGTAACTTCTGTGTGTGCTATTTGTTTGTTGTAGCTCTTGTCTTTTTATGATATTGTACATTTTAAAAAGGATTTAGTGGGATTGTCCTGCTTGAGGGTTATTGTGTCAGTGTCAAAAAAGTTGTTTCAATATTTTTGTTTATCGCAGCATTTTTCTGTAGCAATATATCGTGCTTTAACATTTTTTAAATTGTGACAGGTTTATTCTGGAGAAAATTAACACCAGAAAAGTTACACGTCGCACCTTTAAAATGCAAATGTATACAAGGGAGAAGATTCTGGATAACAAGGAAAAGATGAGGTGCTCTTTTCTTTGATGCACCTCGAGGATGATGGGTGTAATTTTGGGTCAGAATACCCCTTTTATGTAATAGTCGCCAGGTAATGTGTGCTTTTCAACTCTTACACTGTAATACTGCAATAACATGAAGAAAGCTTGAAAGTGGTCATTTTCTGCCCAGGTTTGGCTGTTTGACGGACAGTGCCAAGGTGTAGGCAGTGCCAAAGTCGCAGCGTGATGAATGGGTACCGCTGTGCGTCGTGACTTACCCTCCTCCCTCTCTCTCCCCCTCTCATCCAGGCTCGGTCGCTCCAGTGCCTGTATCTCCTGCAGCGGATGACTCACTGAAGGCTGTTACAGTAGAAGAGCGAGGAATTAAGACAACGCAAGAATGAGACGACGGCCATTAGGGGACCCTTCCTGGCACGCTCCGACGGAAAACTGATTTAATTTCAGTTTTTAATCTGAGAGAGGAAACTGTGCTTTTATCTCGCCGTTTTTTTTACCACGGTCTTGGCAGGAGTAGTTTGGGAGATTTCTAAGGGGAGTCCTAATTGTTTTAAGGTGGCAGGTGTCAGCGGTGACGTGAGTTTGGAGGTGAGAGGAAGGGTGGGTATGGATTAGGCTTTCAGCAAAATGAGGCGCAAAAGTGTCAGAAAATGTACAGTTCTCCAATAGACAACCATTCAAAAAGAAAAAAAAAAAAATGATGCAGTGCGCCCAATCAAGCGTAACATTATAACCGCCTTCATGTTATTGATGGACAAAATGTTAGTTAGGCCAATTTTGTGACTACTCGTGCAGCAAACTGACTGACGCATGTATTTGGACATTTTTCCATCAGCAGTAATGTCTTCAGATTTTACCACTGCGAGATGGGCACCTTCAATTTTTGCGGGGTATCAATACTTGAACCATACTTTTTTCTGCATTAAAATCACAATTCAATTTATTATCTAATCATTATTAATCTATTATCAAGAATGAAAAAAATATATTTTAAAAACTGCTCCTATTTTTCATGAGCTGAAATCAAAGATATACAACATTTTCTACATACACAGAAGACCATTTCTCTCCAATTTTGTTCCCAAATCTGCCTTAATCTGTGTTAGTGAGCACTTCTTTGCTGAGATAATCCATCCCACCTCACAAGTGTGGCAAATCAAGATGCTGATTAGAGAGCATGAATATTGCACAGATATGTCTTAGATTGTTGCCGTGCATTCAATGTTTGTTTCACAACCATAAGCTGTCTCCATGGGCATCTCAGAGAATTTGGCAGTAAATCCAACTGGGCTCACAACTGCAGAGCACTTGTATCCACACCAGGCCAGGACCTCCACATCCAGACGCTCATCTCCAAGATCGTCTGAGAGAAGCCACCCAGACAGATGCTGTAACAATCGTTTTGCATAACCATAGAATTCCTGCACAAACTGTCAGGAACCGTGTCAAGAACGCTCATCTGCATTTTTGTCGTCCATATTGGGATCTCGACCTGACTGCAGTTCATAATTGACTTGAGAGGGCAAATGCTCATATTCGATGGCGTCTTAATCCCGGTTTCTCTCTGTTCGGGGCAGATGGGAGAAAAATGGGAGCAAAACAAGTGTTGCTTTTATATTTTTGATCAGTGTATTTTTCCCTATATCTTAAAGTTTTTGATGACTGTAGTGGTATCTTTAAACTATTCCTACTTTGAACACTCCACAAGAGCTGAAGTTTTGATCCATATCTGTTCTGCGTTTGAGTTAATCAGAAATATTATCTGAACCAATTGGCTCAACAAAAGAAGTGAAATCTCCACATACAGAGATATAATGACAAAAATACTTAATGTTTGTTAGGAATTATAATCTGGTAATAGATGAAAGAAGGTAGCAGTTGTGGACTTATCATTGGCATGGCCTTGGTCGCACTGGCTCAAATCCATACATGGCAAAACCTTTCCATTCTTCGGTGAATAATTCTTAAATTTGTAATAACTCATTGTCCATTTAAGTCCACAGCTTGCCAAGTATTTGCCTTTAACTCTGAGGATCCATCATGTCTAAGCAGGTGCTGGATTGTGAGGATTAATCATGTGGAATTTCTCATTTAGTTGGTGTTGACTGAATGACACAAGCGTCCTCTCCATGACATAGCGATGGTCTGAGATTCATTCCTCTAATGATAGCTGTTGTGGTTCATATATGGTGAAACAAGAGCAGTGGAATCCAAAAGCAATTAGTGTCTTCTTCACTAGCCGTTATCCAATAAGTGTGCTGCATTGTTAACGCAGAGCAGCTCTAATCCACGCTGCTTTACAATAGACTGAGGAGGGCAGGTCATATTAGCTCGCATGCCAATCAGCAATTTCTCTAATCTTTGTGTATGCAATGATTCACCAGTTTATGGGGGACAGCTGCAGGCCTAATACAATCCAGAGCAACAATCAAAGCTACTTCAAATGTTTGGTTTAGGATCCTTATGAAGTGCTCTGATGTCAACAAGAAGACCTGGAATAAACCGGACGTGTGCAAGAGGTCTCACACAACAAATTACAACATGAATCTTTTGAGTGAACTCCAAAAATATGATCTGAGTGATGACGTGAGATCTTGAGCTCAAAATATCTACATTGCGCTTGAGTAAGGAGGTGGCCCATTTACCCAGACTGTAGTTTTTACTTATGAATGAAGCTAAATAATGCATGTTTTCCCGTCTGCTGCTGTCATTATCTAGGCCATATAGCATTGAGTCATCCCTTCATGTTCTTCAGCTTGTCTCTAAAGAAGTCGTGAGTGTGTGTGGGGTTTGTAACAGGAAATGTGGGCTTTAGACGAAGAGTGAAAGTGCAGGCAACCATTTACACTTGGGGTTAGGGTTGATTCAGACTGGAGTTTTGGGGGATGGTCAAGGGGTTTGGTCACATCATGTTTCGATTGGAATCTCTTTACTCAGTCTTTACAGCATTTAACAATGCTTAAAGGTGCACTATAGTTACAGTCGGCACTAAGTCATATTATTGTCTGCAGTGGGGGAAACTTTCCATTGATTTAGAAACTCAACTTTTTACCCAAAATTATGTCTATTTTAAGCAAAAATAATGCAAATCAAATCACAGCAGGGTCTTAACAGATGTTATTAACCTGGTGTTCCCTCAGAAAAGTAAACAGATTGTTCTGCAGATGTTAAAATACAGCAGACAGAGCTACCATCACGGTAGTATTTAGCATGCAGCTAACTTTAACATTCTTGGATAAATAGACAAATTTGGGTGGTTCAACCACTTTAGTCTTCTCTATGTCTTTGTGTCTGTATTTGGCACAATATAACTCCTAAACTCTGCGTTTGTTCTTGCAGTTGTTGAAGAGTGCAGGGAAAGAGCGCTCTGACATTAAAATGAATGGATTGTGTCCCCTACGAAGGTCTGACAGTGTCGGCCATCTCAGAGATGGCCGACTCTATCAATGTAAGTTTTCTGGTGGAGGTATCCACCATCTGCTTGTCTTCATGGAGATGTAACTGCTTTACATGGAATGTTCCACAGTATGGCATTAAACTGATCTGAACTTTCATTTCTTCAACTACAGGCGATTTTATTGCTAGAAAACAAAACTTCAAACAAACATAGACTTCTTATTTCTGGCTTACTTAGGTCTGGTGGCATTACCTGGTTGTCTCCATTGTAATGCCATATTGTGGAATATTTGAGGCAAGGCAATAAGATACAGAAGATCCTCTAGAAAAATTTCATAGTGTTATAGTTATGTACAGCTGTTTATAAGTTGCTCAAATAAATACAAATTAACATTAACACATGCAGATCTTTGGATGAGAGGAATAACATGAACTCTTTGATGTGTTACTTTAAATTTAAATATTGTAAATCATGCAAAGCAATGCAAAATTGTTAATGATTCAATCATTTTGTTGGCTATAGTATGTTAGGGCTCACTTTATGGTCATGTGTTTTTAGTTGTATTCATTCACTATACACACTTCACTACAAAAAACAATGTAGATTTGTCAGATCCCCATAGAGTTATCTGTCAAATTTGAAAACAAGTTTGGATCAAGATCTGGAATGTCATAATGTATTTTTAGGACAAGCTTTGAATGCAGTTGAAAAGAGTGTGACTTTGGTACTATTTTGTTTACTACATTTCCTCGTTAAGTTATCAGGGTTAATACGGTGTTCTGTGATTGAAATGCTGGAAAACCCACAAATGTAAAGCAGGTCTCATATCTGCAGAAGAAAGTCCTAGGACATAAAACGCTTGTGAAAAACAATGTGGTCAAATGAAAAGAAGAAAAGGAAATTATGTCTTAAAATGGTAACAGATGAAGAGTTAATCTTTAATGAACAAAGCAGCTCTCACGGTTTATGTCAGTGTGCCTTCGCATTGCAACATAAGAAAAATATGCATTATTTATGTCCAGTATGTTTTTTTATTAATATGATACAGCTCATTTAAATGTTTTTATGCTGGCTTGTCTTTTGATATCATTCTTGTGATCTTCATCTTGAATTTTTCTCCATCAGCATAAACCAGGCACAATACCCTTTCAATTATATGTCTTATTGGAGGAATTTAATTTATATTTTATTATAAATCCATCTTATAAAAGCAAAAGGCATAGTACACTCATTATCCACTTCTGCAGCCTGCTTTTCTAAGACTTTTGCGTAACTCCAATCAATTTGCAATATGTCATTGTACATTACCACTCTTCAAGGACACTGTAGTAGTCTAAAATGTCTAACAGAAGACCTGAATTAGACATACATGGTTGGTTTCCCCTTTTCGACAGCCGGTACAAGCAGACTAATGAGCTATCCATTACTTTTGGTCCGCTCATTAGGCTGGAGCTGAGTCTGCTGTGGGGCGGCTCTTTCATGTAGCCGTTTGTTTGGAGTAAATCCAGCGTCAGGGGAATTCTAGAGCATGACACTGTGAGCCGCCTGCGTTTAAGTGATGGACTGAACAACCTCGACTGCAATAAAACCGATGACAAAGTGTGCGTCTGCAGGAGCGCCTGTTTATTATCAAAGATGTTGGCTCCATCAAACAAAAACACCACCTCTGCGCCTTCCGACAGGTAGAAAAACAAACTTTACTACGACTCATTCAACACATGAAGATTTATATGCCTCTTAAACTCAATTAAAAGAAAAATAAATGTCCGTAGCAATCATTTTGACTTTAAAGGTGCAAAAAGTCACTTTTCAGGTGAAGGGTCCGTGACATGTTTGTCTCCATGGAGATGTAATTGTTGTGTATGGAATGTTCCTCTAAATGCCATTAAATGTTTACCTGGCCAGCCAAAAGGATCTCCTTTCTGTATTTCACACAAAGAAAATCTGTTTTGCATGTCCATTTTCATTGCAACGAGAGGAGCTACCTGGTAAATCAAAGTTTTTCCAAATCCAGTGGAAAACAATGCAAAAATGTTAACTTTAAAATGAAAGCTTTAAGAGCAGACAGTTGACGTGGTTTAAAGACATATCCAAGTCATTGTCAAGTCATTGGAGAGCAGTGGTAAGAGTCACCGTCGCAGAACAAATGACACGTCCATGTTATTAGATGCCTTTTTTACACTTTTTGTTGCATTTTGTCACTTGTTTCAGAACATGTTTGAACAAATATAAAGGGTAGAGGTTTTTATACAGAATAAAACGGGATATTTTGTTTGAGGAGGAAATGATGGCGCTTCAAAAATTGCAGCCTTTGCGGTTTACGAGTACGATTAATTGTGCCACCCCAGTTTCAGATCTAGCACTGTTACCATACTAACAATTAAAAATCATCCATAATCAAGAAGCGGAAACCCATGAATGACTATACACAGACAGATCAAAGTGTAATTTAACCGAAACAGATCAGTAACCTTATAGAGAAATCAGCAGTCAGAGAAATGACTCCGACTGCAATAAAACCAAACTCCCAGTGTGCGTCTGCAGGAGTGGCTGTATATCAAAGATGCTGGATCCATCACGCTCAAATAAAACCACCACCTTGCCGCTTTCCGACATGTAGAAAAATAAATGTAGGAACAGTGAGAGAAAGGTTTACCTGCCCCCCGGGTGCCTTGTGTTTTCAAATGACCCATGTCAAACCGGCCCAGGGCTGGAGTGGAACCTCGTGCTCCCCTCACAGCAGCGGCACATCCTCCTGCCCTAAATCACTGCCCTCTGCTCCTGACAGCGTGCGATGGTGCTGAAAACATCTTTCCCAGCTTGTGATTGGGGCCAATTTGCCAGTGCATAAATCTTCATAACCAAGACTTTTTTTACACCAAAAAAGACAGTGGCACATTCAGAAAGTATCCAAATTAGCCATACATCAGTGATCTGGTTAGTGTTGACACGCTTTCTTAAAAGTCGTTTTCAATAATAAGGAAAGAAAAACCAAATTTGATACAACAATGCAAAACCATACCGTCTGTATTTACTTGTATAAAATAAAATGTCATTTTTAACATATAATTATAATCTTTTCTTCAATTTGACCATGTGATCATAATATTTCGGCTATATTTGAAATGTCTTGTCAATGGGTTGTGTTGTTGACGCCTCTTCATCAAGACTCTCTTGTAAAAGCAATATCCAAATCTCATTGGAACTTTACTGGTTAAATCAAAGGTTAAATAAACGTAAAATAAATGAATACAATGTCCAATAATCCATCATGTTGATTTGTGATCATATGATAAATCGGGTAAGTTGCGAGTAGTAAATATGTCAGATCTTGATTTGTTTCGATTTACACCAAGTTTTGTCACATTAAAATGAAATGATGATTTGGGCCTGGTTTAGTTCTTTGTCATTTGGATGGTGAAGGTTAAATAATATCTGAGGTGGTACTTGTTATAAAAGAATGAAAAACTTTCATGCTCAACAATAAAACGGACCCCAAGAGCACCATAAATTAAAACCATACCTAATCTACAAATTGGCCCCATTCCTCCTAAACATTTTATGGTTAATTCTTAATGTTGAAATCAATCATAAAAGTGACATATTCGGATGGGTCAAAGGTGACATTACATCAACGCCGTCATGCAGTGATTCATTGATGCTCTGACCTTTTTTCCATAAATACCAGCAGGACTCCAGTCAAAGACCTACAGTGTTGTATCCGGGCAGAGCGGAGATTTAGGGACCGTGTGTCAACATTTTGCCCTCCATTTAATGCAAATTGGACCAAACAGATAGATTTAGACTCAGAAGCGTGAGATGTAATTGTTTTCGGTTTAGAGCTGCGAGGAATGCAACCAGATACTTTACTTTAAAGCAGAAGATGGTAGTGGTGAAAACAGAGGTAGAAAAGAATGTATTAGTAGTAGTAGCAGTAGAAGTAGTAGTAGTAGAAGTAGCAGTAGATGTACTTTCAGTTTATTTTGTACTTTTTAAAAAAATAATACATTATTTGTATCTGTACATGCATTTTCAAGTGATGGACCCCAGGAAAACTATAGTTGCTAACACTGTAGAACCTGATGGGGATCCATACAAAATAAACAAACAAAGTAGTAACAGTAGTACTTTAAATAATAGTAGTTGCCAAAGCAGTGCAGGAGTATTAGTAGTAGCAGCAGCACAACTACTAGTAGTTGTGGCAGCAGCAGCAGAACTAAAAGGGGTTACTTTATTACAACTTGAGTAATCCATGGGTAAGAGAATGATGAAAAATTAGGACTGTTGCTATAGCAATTAATCATTAATTCTTGCTGTTTTTCCCTAAAACGCATGATGAAAATGATCTCAAGTTCAAACTGAAACAGTTTCTGAACCCAACCCCAAATGGGTTGGACTCTTTAAGCAGCTGAGACTATAGTTTTGTCCTCTGATGTCTGATTTACTTTATTTATACTTACTTACTTACTTTACTTTACTTTTCTTTAGTACTTACTTACTTACTATTACTATTATAAGGGAAAGCTCTGCACAGAGGAAAATCAGATTTCAAACCCCATCTGGATTTTTTGAGGTAAATACAGAAGAGTAAAGCTCAGGTACAAACTGACTGACACTGGATTGAGCATTTGTTGCTTCTTGACGTATTCTTCTTTCAAAGCTGAAGCCAAAGTCACTAAAAATGAGATTTATTGGTTTAGTGAAAAGGTCCAGGCAGAATGTCCTTCAAAAGGTCTATTCATTTTGGCGTTATCATTACTTAATTTTTGTGAGTTTGGAGAACGACCTGATCCTGATTCATCCCAGAATGGTTGATTTGACTGAAAATAAGTGGATTATAGCTTTCTTTTTTATGTGCCCAAGAGCTCGATAAATCTTTTATTAGACTATTGACAAAAAGGAATAAATGCAGAAAAATCCAGTCGTTCCGTTACGTTTAATACCTCAAACTGTTGCCTATAGCAGGAAGGTTAAATATTGTAATACTTTTTTGTTAGAAATAGTACTGTTAATTCTTTTTCCACATCTGCGCAGTATGAGTATGAACTTTCAGATACTAAGCCCAGATTTTCATGAAAGAGAAAAATGCTACATCTTTTTACCCACAAACATTCTTGGAAACATTACACAACATGGCCGTATACAAGTGATTGGAGTCAGCAGGGAGCTGATTGGCCGGAACGATGTGTGGAATTAGAGCTGGCTGTTTCTTATGGGATCAATCTTTTTCCTTCTGTAGTCCCCAACCGCGCCAGAAACACATGGAACGGATAAAAGTATAAAGTCGTAAGGTAGTTGTGCAAAAGTCGACATGAACTGTATAAAAGTGGAGGGAAATTAGATTATACTTTCAAATCTGGATGATTAATTTTCTCAATGTAGACCGTGAACTGTAATTTGTCTTTTGTGTCAGCAGGGATTCGAATATAATGACAATATTTTTGAACATTGTGTGACCAGATACAATATTGATACATTTGTAGATTGAAAAAAATTGGCACTGGCATCACTAATCAATCCTTTTGGGACATTTTAGGATGTTTACAACTTTTACTCGGGTCATTTATAGTTTCAAGCCTTTCTGTATGCGTCAATTTCCAGGAGTATTCTAACTTTTACATTTGCAGTGTCGTTCGTATTAACAGCTTGAAATAAAACCTTCCACCTCTGGCTTAACTATAAAGATCAGAATTCATTTAAACAAAAGCGGTTCAAAGGTGTGCAGTAAAGTTTAAACCCCGGTGTATTCCAAGCGTTATATTGCACTGGGCAAGAGAAGCACACGGCCATTAAAAGCGGAGTATAGGCAAATTTAGCCCTATTTAAAAATATAAAGCGTTTTCATGAGTTCACATGGAAAAGCGTTTACCCAGAGAACTGCTGCAGACTAGAATTACATTGACTTACTTGACCCGCCTTCTGGGAATGGTGCGCTAATACTGTCACAGCCCTTATATAAAGTTTATTTTGTTGGTACCACCCGACTGACAAGCCCCGGAGCATCCATCAAACGCACCTCCCACACTCATTTGCCACAATGCCTTCAGCTTTTCCCCAACATGTGGACGAGTGGAGAGCCTCTATAAAGCAACACAGACAGGGCAGCTTATCCATGACTGATGTGAACCTGCTCAACAGCTCGGAGGTGCAGAAGGAGCGGGCTGCAGACAGATGCTCGTTAACGTGTGAGGTTGTAGATAGATAATAAGATGTATTAAAAAACATGAGAAATGCACGAGCAAAAGCGAGAGTGGCAATGGTATTCGCACTATTGTTCAGATCTCATTGTCGCTGTATATATAGTACTTAAAGTGCGTATGACAGGTTTTGATAATTTTCTAATTTTGACTTTACTTGGTGTATTAATACCTGTTGTAAATATTAATTATAGTTTTACACAAATTGAGTAGCTGTTTATGGAGAAAAATTGGAAAATCTGTTGAAAATTACAGGAAGTAAACAAATTTATGACATCACACTGGGGAGACAAAGGTTATGCATAATTTACACAAAATAAACCACTTTTTTGACCCTTTAAACATCATTTCCTCAAAATAAAGGTGTTCACATGTATTTTTATCTGTGAAATTAAAAAAAATCTGACATTGGATGAGTTTTTTTGCCCAATGCACAGGATGGTCGCTTGGTAATTTCCTAGTGTGGTGTCATCATTTACAACCAGGAAGTGAAATTAAAAACCAAAAAAATTGCTAAACTGGGATAAAATTTGTAAAGTATTTTAACAAACTTTGAAATATTTTTATCTTAACTGCATTTTAGCCACATGAGTAGTCCAACCTGTCATGGGCACTTTAAGTTTAATTTTACACACCCTTATTTTTATCTTATTTTAGCATATTCTATACCTTTTACTTTGCTATTATTATTGCCTTACTGCCAAAGCAAGTTCCTAGTTTGTGAATTTTGTTCATTGACAATGGCAACCTTTCTAATTCTGATTCTGATTAAGGGACAATGAGAAATTTGCCCTCTGTGTTTGACCCATCGTTCAACGTCTCATCATTGAAGCTCTTGATCATCTTGAGCTAGGCTTGGTCAGGAGTACCTAGAGGATTTTGGCTATTAATGGGGGAAATCGGAACGCTCAAAGGAAACTAAGACACAGGTAGAACTCTGCATGGAAAGATGTCAAACCAGAGACTCAGAGAATCACAGAAGCAATTAAAGGACGGTATGAATTTTCCATGGCATGATAACCTTTGCAAAAAATACCACAGTTCGGATGGTACACAGTGGAGATCTGTTTTTTATGATGCTGTAAAACCAAGGCGCTTTTCAACTGAATAAAGTGTTAGTATGCTCATTATTTACTGTGTGCACCAACTTTGCAGTGCAGAGATTTGGGGAAACACGTATAACTAATTATTGTGAAACAGTGATAAGGCGTGTACTCTCTTTTTTTATTTGTAACGTCTCAGATGTGGTGATAAACTGTGTCTGTTGTCTATAAGGCTTAAAGTTTTACGTCTTGTAATGTGATGTCATGTCTCTTGATGTCTAATTGAATATTTCATGCTGCCTTAGGATAACAGATGAAAGTTAGCTATTGTGCAAACTTCGACATATTACATAACATGTTGAAGCTGCTGCAGACGCATTGATTAATATGCACTAAATAAATAGAAATGTAATAGGATAGGCATACATGGAACGCAATAGGGTTTGGTCTAATCTTTTATCATCTGCATTACAATTAAGATATTTGTGTGTGTATATAATAAAAAAAACAAAACAACAACAACAACAAAAACATGCATTCAAGGAGGCTGTGAGAAGTGCTGCTTTTTCCACAAACCCAGAGAAAGAAAAAATAAATTCCAGTCCTCAATGTATTGACGGCATTGGGCTAAGTTTTACAAATGAAAAGGCAAAATAATGGCTTTGGAAAGTGCTTGATTACGATAAACTTCACCTTTAATACTTTCCAACTGTTGCTATGACTGTGTCGAGTCAGAAATAAAAGACGAACCAGCACAAAACTGATAAGAAACAAACCATTACAGTCCACATTAGCTTTCTGTAACTTCTTTTAGTTTCCTGGTCAAACTTAAAATTCACGTTCTGCAGCAATTGTTCACTTTTATATACAGAAACAGAATTCGATATACCCTTAATAACTTGGCTAAAGCTTGTAGGTACTTCCTCTTGGACACAGACATAGCGGTTTCTCTATGACTGATGCAAAACGGCCCGCGGTCTCTGAGGCGCAGGCAGTAGCGCTCTGACAGCTGGTAGTTAACAGGGGGATCATCTCTCTGACACTGACAGATCAAAGGCAGCTGAGGTGAATGGGCCGCGCCTCTCCGCTCCTCTTCATCACAGGGTATTCTACTGCCCACAAAAGGTCCACACTTGACCACAATCCGCTGAGATTCGCGCACACAAAGGCTCGGGGTCAACGTGAGCGCAACGATCGTATAATAGTATGTACAAATCATACACTTTGGAGCAAAAAATCTCTGAAACGATTCAGATTCGCAAGTTGTAAACAGCTCAGCATCAGCTTTTCATGCTAATTTTAGACTCTGTATGCAGCACAAGGCAACGCATTGTCCTTTCACAATATCTGATCTTAAAAGACTGATGCTTCTCTCGTCGACAATGGCTCTTTAAATCCATCACAAGCGGTTTGTTATCGGAGGCCCAAAGTGTTGACAGGTCAAAGTGTCCTCCTAAGACTATAGTGTTACTAAGGCATGAAAACAGAGCTGAGCAGACGGGGTCAACGAATCCATAAAACACCACAAAACAAAATCACACTATTTGAAATGCCTGGCGAATAACAAAACAGTTACTGCAGGATACATTTCAGGAGATCAAGACAAAGCATCTTAAGATTCTATAAAAAACACATTAGCAGCACTGTGATTGTGATACAGTTACAGCAAATCAAAAACGTAATACATCTTTCATTGTTTATTTTGAACATTTGCTCCACTGACAGTGTGCATTGAGGCTGCAAGATTAATCACAATCAAACAGGAATTGCAATTTGAATGGACGTGAAGGCTGCAATTTTTGAAGCACAGTCATTTCCTCCTCAAACAACAAAATATCCTGTATTATTCTGCATGAAAACTGATTACCTTGTAGTAGATCTGCACAAACATGCGCTCTGAAATGCATGTGATTCTTTTTTGTTCTTTTGTTTGTTCATTGTTCATCACTCATTAAAACATAATCTGCAAATCTAATCACAATCGCAATAGAAATCCCAAATCCTGCAGCTCTGTGCATGTTCAGACTCACCACAAACACACCACATCAACATTGAGACTCAACTGGAATTGAACAAAGCTAAACACAGGACGAGAAGAAGACCAAACCTAGTCTACATTCCAGACTAAACCAGGCTCAAACCAAGACACGTTTGCTTCGACCAACCTCGCCAAATAATGAGCTTAAGGACAGCGGCTAAATGAAACCACGCTTGTTCGCAGACAGCAATGAAATGAGTAATAAGTCTTTACTTGGACTGTTTACTAGCTGCAGGTTGGAGAGGATTTCAGTCCCTGGCCGTGCCCAGGATTACATTACGAATTGAGTTTAGCGGGGTTGCTTTCCCTCTTTATTCCCGCAGTGTCCCCCAGCAAGCCTCCAGTACGGGCTATTTACGGTGCCCTCTTGCACAGTAAGTTAATAATGCCAGCTCACAGCTTCTCTCTGCAGCCCATCCCGTGCTGTTTGGGCTACAGCTACTCCGAAGCACCCAATCAATCCAGGAGTGGGAAAGGGGTCATCGCGAGACCAGCCCACCCCTGCACCTCCTGGTCACTCCCCGCCGCTCAATACCAGGCATTATTCTGATCATAATTGCATTACGTTTTTCACAGAACGCAGCAAACGTCACGTGCTTACTGGCAAGAGCCTTAATAAGCTATTGTTGATCTACCCATTGGCCTAAATTGCCTTATTGACTCCACTATTGACTTTTTATTAATGGATTTCATCGCTTGTCCTCATTGTGAAGCAAATTGACTCGGCTGGTGATCAAAATGTCTTCTAATTAAGATAATGGTTTGTGTAGAGATCACTAAAAACGCTTTAAGATCGAGGCTGGAGGTGCAAGTCAGAGTGAGAGTAAACAAACCATACATCAATGTCATGTTTCTTCTTGTTTTTATATCCTTATCCACACCATTACAATGGCAGTTGCAGTAATACAATAAATGTACTGTATACATACACTTACATAAAATGCTACACTGCAATACCGCACTTCAATTGGACCCGCCATCAAAGTGAGGAGTAGCAAAAATTGAGGAAAAACAAAACAAAACTCTAACAATAGTTGTAAGGATCAATCTCATGAGTTGAGCATGTTTGGGATGGTCTGAATGGGTGTATACAGCAGTTAATTGTAGAGTAAGACAGATTTTGACAATTTGTGAACAATATTTGAGAGATGTGTTTAGTGAAAAAGTTTCATATCTTTGAGTTCAGTTCATGAACAATTAGAGCAAAAATAAAAGTGTTGGGTTTATGTTTTTGTTCAGTGCATTACAATAAACAATAATACTAAAACGACTTTATGCCAATGACACAATAACTCAAAAGCAAGATTATTAGAATAAACCTCTTTTAAATGTGCAGTATTGTTAAAAGGCATGAGCCATAACAAATATCAAAATAAAACTGTAATTAGCTACAGAAGTTACTTATTCAACGCTCTACTGCTAAAATCTCATCATATTACTAAAACATGATAATCTCCTCACTTTTGCAAACAAACAAACAAACAAAAAAACAGCCTTTCAAGCCTGAAATGTTCCATTTTCTTTCTGTTATAGATTGGAGGTAATGGGATGGGACGAGAGGGTTCTACATGGTTCCTGCATAAGACTCAACAGACTAAAGGGCATTACGAGCAGATGGATTGTATGGATTGTGTGATTGTCAAGAGTTGTCAGTAGCTGCATCTGGAGGTGTGAAGTTTCATACTTATTTAGCTCTTCCATGGTGGCTTTACTTTTGAGGTCGCCAATTAGATTTTATATTAAGGCTTAAAAGGTGTCAAATTTGGCAATAATTCCAAAATATGTTATCGTGTGCCATTAGCAGTTCAAAATGAGATGATTTTTATTGGCAGTGTGTGCCTGAACTGTATAATGGATGGTTTGGCAAATTGCAACATGATGTGTAGGTTATGTGTGGGTGAGGCAGCGCTAACTGGAGGCTACAGGCTACGGTTGTTTACGAGCCCCACCACAGGAGTATGCAGTGGGGTAATTGCTGTAAAAGTCGTGCTCCTGTCGGTAGAGTTAAAAGTTAAAAATACAGAGAGAGAGACGAGGGGAGAGGTCAAACATGTGGCACTTTGGAGTTATAATCAGTCAGAGCTGCTAATCTTGAGAAACACACAGGTGGGAAAAATGTCGTTCAGAAGATATAATTAATAGTATATCCTTTAGAATAACAAAACTGACAAATAGCTGCCAAAGAGGTGCTAAAAATAAATTTAAAAAGTTGCTGCAATGTTTCAAAGGTGATATTTCAGCACAACCACATTCGTACACTTGAACTTGAAGTAATTTACAGCCTCGTTTTAGCACTTTTTTAATAAATTGGCAAAAACATTACCCTGTCATTATTGGGGTGTTGTCGCGATACTTCAAACTTGATTCGATGCCATGCAATATACTCGATTCTCAATACCAATTGCAATACCACAAGAATTATTATTATTTTTAGATCAAGGTTTCTATAGACTGATATTTTCAACACTATAATATAATCATGGTCTTACACAAGATCTGATAAAGCTCAAGAAAATTCTAAAACTACCAAATTTTGTCTTGTATCTTAGTATCTAATTTCTGACAAATTCTACAAAGATATTATTTTTTTGTAAATAATACTTCTTTTCTTTTCTACAACGCCACTGTCAATCCCCAAACTGAATTCTTAGGACTGTAGCACATTGTTAAATCTGTAGTGGAAACAAGTAAAAAGGCAAATTAGACTTCATACAATGCACACGTTTATCCAAGTGTCCAAACTTTCTTAATCACGTCCCTGTCAAACAAGTATTAACATGTAAAAATCAACGAGTCACTATTGTCTCTTTTGCACCACAGCCCTTCACTGAATTCACAGGAGAAAACCCCACGACCGCACAAGATCACCCACTGAGCTTCTGAATATGACTCACAGAAATAACGCTCCGACGACAAGAGAGATGGAAAGAGGCAGCGCAAAACCAGGATTTGTGTGTGAATTGTGCCTTCAGTGTAACAAAAAACAAAGGGGATTTTACCATTTTAAATAAACCATGGTTACTGTAACAATGGTGGTGATGTATACAATAGGATTTACTCTGCAACATGGACATTAAAAAAGGTCAGAAATCAACTTAAGATTTGTCCCACATTTGTATTGCTGGTTTGAGCAATACTTGCATTGTAATGAAATCGGTCTAAAATATGTCGTAATGTGAATGTGTATTGACAAATCAAAATTCTCCACTACAAAATCTGATTACTGGTTGCTGTCAAACTAGGGCTGAACGATTTGGGAAAAATATCGAATTGCATTTTTTTTTTCTGTCAAGCATTGTGATTACGATTCAATTTACGATTTAGTTTTTTTTTATAGTGGGATTCTGTTCCTAGTTCACATTATAAAGCATTAATATTTAAAAGAAGACTGAAACGTGAGCTCCTAAACTAATACAAGATGTTTGTTCTCGGTTAGCAGTTTCCTTTTTCTTTTTTTGTTTACAAAAGATAATTACGGGATAATTCATTGTTTGGAGAGAAATGTGTTGCTGAAATAATTGCTGTTTTTTACAATTTGATAATAGACCATTGAAACTGTGAAAGCCCTATGCCAAACCGTAATATTTTTAAACATACTTTTGTTGTGAGGCACTGCTGGCATAACTTTTTTTTTTAGAATTTTACATTTCATAAAGCCATTCCATAAAGTCATGAATCGCTGTGTGTTGATTAATCCTTGTCAATTTGTAAAACTTACATATAATGCACAATATGTAACCAAGCAAGTATCTCTGCAGTGACACATTCAAAACCTGGACATGTCTGGTGTTTTTTTTATACGTGTGAAACTTGAGAAAACGAAGACGAGCCCCCAATTACCTCCCTGCAGTCCGCTGTGTTATCAAAAAACACAAAGGGTGACAGGTCAAACACTAAGACATTATGACGGTGCTACTCTGATCTGCTAAAACAATAAATGATGGTCCCATAACGCACTTTTTCATATTTATTTTAGCACATTGCCATGGAAACTAGTAACACGGAGCTGGCTGTAATTGCATGAGAAAACTCTGAAATAGCGGGCTGACGACGAGGGATGGTGGGAGGAAAGGGTCGGGGCGAGGGGGGCGGGGCAAGCAAGGGAAATTGTGAAGTAATTACAGTAATCATCTTGAAGCTTTTCTGTGTCTTATCTCATCAGGAATAACAAAACTGTGTTATTAAAATGAGCGCAAACCATCTGAGAACGACAGGGAGGACTATTTGTCATATTTATGAAAAGTACTTTGACTTTGGGGACAGGTAATGGTAGGTTTGTTGAGCTCATGACTCAATTTAGAATCTGGGCTCACCGTCGAGGTATCATGATTGTAGCATAGAAATCAGTGTCAAGCCCTTTCCTTTGCATTGAAACCAAGTAAGAAATGTTTGTATTGTAACCACACTGGTAGCTTTAGCACTGAGAGCAGTAATAGGCTAGTAGGGTGGGCCACATGCAAAAAAATGCATCAGTTTTAAGTAAAGTTAAATGTTATCACAGTTCATGCACATGTTGAAAAGATAAAGTCATCATATTAAACTTACATTTGTTTGCAATTGGTTGAATCCAACTTTCCCTCCCAATTACTCAAATAAAGTGTCTTTGTTTGAGCAAAGAGTCACATTCAACAAACATTTAGTAAATCACGACATGACAGTTTTACCAAAATAGTATATTGTCACAGGAATGCGATTTTATTTGATTTGATTTTTATCATCACATTGCTCAGCCCCACCTAATATTAGTAGTAGTAGTAGTCGTAGCAGTAGTATTACTATTAGTAGTAGTTGTGGCAGTAGTAGTAAGAGTAGAAACTGTACCAGTAGAGGTGGTAAGAGTAGAAACAGTAGTATAGTAAGAGAAGAAGTAGAAGCAGAAGCAGCACTAGTAGAAACTGTAGAAGTAGCTGTAGTAGCTGTAATAGTAGTAGTAGTAGTAATAGAAGCTGTAGTACTTGTAGTAGTAGTAATAATAGAAGGTTTAGCAGTAGTAGTAATAGTAGAAGGTGCAGTAGATGTAGCAGTATCTGTAGTAGTAGTAAAAGTAGTAGCTGTAGTAGTAGTAGTAGTAGCAGTAGTAGTAATAGAAGCTGTAGTTGAAGCTGCAGTAGCTGTAGTAGCAGTAGTAGCAGCAGTACTTTTCAGTCAGCGATTACCTCTCCTATTTCCACTCTATCATTATCTGTCTTTATCACATGAAGCGGTTGCATTGCTTGGATACAATGGTGAAGTGAAGGTACCTGGTCTGGAGCTGTAATCTACTCTGCATGAAGCTGCTCAAGGATGAGTCATTCTCTGCAAAACACACAAAGATACAGTGAGAACGAGGCAGGACAGAAATGTAAAAATGGATTTTACTTATGCAAATGACAGTGTAATTTAATCAATGCAAATGGCTAACTATAATGCAGAAAAGATAAAGAAACTCAGAGCACTGACGCAAGTTCAATTATGTACATGATTGCTCTATACTTGAAAAGGCTCTGCCATTCGTGCTGACTGCAGGTGTCTTAGTTTAACCATATGACTTTAAAATATAATACTTATCTACATCCTACATGTCATTTCACGTGCTAGAGTCTGCCACGTCAACTTCAAAATAGTTATTTGAAGCACAAAGTAAAAATAGATACGAATGCCGGGGTGTCTTATTGCAGTGTTGCCAAGGCATAAAGAACATTGCAGGTATGAGATCGATAGTGTAATATTACAGTGGAATATATTTGAGATGTTAAAACGATATGAATTTGATGACATGGTTGTGCGTTTGTGTTGACATTTTCTTGACTAACACAACTCGACTTGGCCGCGACATCAGCTGGCGGCTAAGGCGGATCGAGACATCAGAAAAGGTTTGTATTTCCCCTGATCATCAAATGACTGTTGTGTGCTTAAAAGACTCAGTTATGATACACATAATATGGAAGGAATAGAATGTCATCAACACTGTAGTAAAAAAAAAACAAAAAAAACTCAAAATATTGTAAAGATAAAACAATAATTTTAGTTAATTTGTTATGTTAAAGGACAAATATTATGCTAAATTGACTTTTTTGAGCTTTTAAAGGACACATTTTCTACTACAGTGAGTTTTTTGAGCTTTTAACTCTGTTCTAACAATGTTCCGTCATTAAACACATACCTGGAGTTGCATTCAGTTGCATTCATGCTGTTTTGAGAAATGCTCATTAGAAAATCCTCATCAATCTGACCGTCAAAAATACTTCCTGCTGAACACCTTGATGTTTTCAGATCATCTATGTCACTTATCCGAGAATCTTCTGCTGTTTTTAGTCGCCAGATGCTCTCAGTAAGTGTTATTCCAGACAGCTGCAATGCATATTATTTGTCCTTTAACTATTACGTATGTTTGTAAAAGGTCTGGGTTAGAAGTTTTAATTATTTATTTTGTAATAAAGACTAGATGTTTTGTGGTTTGCAGAAGACTTTCTCTCTGTGTGCTGTGCATAGTGTCACTATTCAAATTGCGTTTTTTGATTAGTTTGTGATTAATCTTGTGGCCCTTTACCACCAATCAGTAAATCATACTTAAATCCAAACTGCAGAGGTTGTACCCACAAAAACCACAGACACACAGTTTACACATAGAGTAAACATGCTTCTATATTAAACAAATGTGAACGTTCTAAGGTCAGGAGTTGTCACAGTAACCGACTGATGTCTGGGAAATCTTTTCAGAATATATAGCTAAATTGAAATCATGAAACAAGATTTGACATTTAAACAGGTAAAGCAATGCATTGTCAATTCTTTTTTGGGGCAGTGTGCATCTAAATCATGGATGGATCTTGGTTGGTATCAACATGAGTGGCTCTTATATTTCACTTACAAACATCTGCAGTAGAATATCTAACAGCTGAGACGCTTTAATATTAGCTTTAAAAGTACTATTATAACAAGAGCAGAGAAGGTTTCTACCACATGTGTTACATTCGTCATGCTTTGTATTCCAGCTTTGACATTGGCATTTGATTTCAGTCTGGCAGCCCCAGCTGGTCTTTTTATCTCATTCAGAACAGTTGTTTAAAAAAACAGATATTTTATTGCTCTGATTGTTTTACTCTGATGCCACATCAAATGAAACTTCATATTCAGACAATGCAGACTGTCAGAGAAATAAATTGAACCAAAGTAAGCATTTTGATCTAACTTCAGTTCCTTATAGTGTATGTGAATGTTTCAAGTCTGGATTCTGGTATAACACAGGATGCATGTGTGGCAGAGCTCAGCATTTAGGTTGTGAGGTTGATGCTAGGGCAGACCGAGGTGAAGTGTTGTGACAGTGATTTGGTGTTCTGTGTCTGTGACTAGAGGCCAGTGTCCATAGTGAACTCCACCCTAATTCTCCTGAATGCTGCAGCCACATGTGGCTTTGACTGCGGCAATGGCAATGTCCAAAAGACCCACTCCTCCGTCCAAACTTGCCCTTGTTCACAAGTTCAAGAATGAAGTCACCGCTCAACAAAAATAAACCAACTTCTGTAATGCATAATGCAGAATAGAGCACTCTCTTGATTAGTATTACACTTCACCAAGACGGGCTCACTACGCATTAAAACAGTCCTTCTGCATAATTAATAGGGCACTTGGTTCCAAGTACCAATTACAAAGGGTACAACGGGCGAGTCCAAGAGAACACTGCACCATCTGCTCCAGAGCGGCACAGTGTCGAAAAAGAGATGCTTAAATAAGTGAGAGCGGGCCACATGTGGTCCAGGCAGCTGTGGCTTTGTCATCAACACACCGACAGGAAGAGGCAGAGGATGGAGAGACGGGAGACAAAAACAGGCAAGACGTGAGCGGACACGGCACACACAAGTGACTTATAGACTCAAGTGGTCATGAATCCAGAATAACTTATATCAGCGCCTGAAATCTGCAATGACGTAGTGTTTGGTAACGACAGCTATTTAACACATTGTAAATCATGTCTGACACACAGGGCTAACAGTGAAGGCAGTAACAGAAGAAGTAGCTGAGTCTAATGACACATGACGGTTTTAAGATGATGTAATTAAATAAAGAGAGAAATCCCATTGTGTCATCTCATTTCATTTGTAATTTAGTGCCAATGTGAAAGTGTGTAGATGCTCATTTTCTATTAGTTGTAACAGTCACTCGTAAAATAGACTGATTAGGGTAAATTTATGAAAAAATACACATTATACACATTTAAGTACTGAACTGTTTGAGTCTGGTATTTTTCATGCCAGGTAAGTCTAGCGTATACCAGCTAATACTGTCTTAATTCTCCCATCAATGCTTGTCATAAACAAGAAAACTAACAACATCTTTGGTCTTATCCCTGCAATCCTATGAAACTTTCTTTAACTTCTACATATAAAGTAAAACAATCTTGAAACTATTATACTAGGATTCTGGAAGTTTGCAAAGAATCAGCCAAACTTGAAATTTAAATCTCCAAATTGATAACTAGAACTTACTAAGATTGCCAGGTTCTATCAACATTTAGTCACCTCAGAATACACTATGAACTAGGATTGGACAAACAGGGCATGGCACGATGATATAAACAGATCCAGCCAGTTCAAGCCTATACAGCTGTGAAAACACTACATGAACCAACCCAATGAAGAGATGGGTCAGATGGCAGCAGAATAAAGGAGGTGAGAAAACTGTGAAAATATAAAACATTGAGGAAAACAGCATGTATCGTTGGGACTGGCGGTTGGAATGGCAGTAAATCTCTCCCTCTGAGGAAAAGTGAAAGCATACGGAGGTAGCAGAGAAATGAGAAACATCCTTCAGTTTATCCACTGCAGGGATGGTATGTCCTAAGGATTTTGTATGCATAACAAGTACCCTCCTTCGGGCAAAAACAAGAGGACTAAAGCAAGAAAAAGAGAAAGGACAGGACTTTACAGGCACTGACTGATGCAAGTGGAAGATTAAGGTTAGGCTTTATTGTTCCCATAAAAATGTTTTGCAATGTCAGTGTATTTGATGTAATGTTCTAACAGGTACCTGTTAGAAGCAATAGGCAAATTACAGCTTGCATAAATTGTGCAACAGGTCTTGAATTTTGGTCAGGAGTACCAAACTAGTGGATTATTAATGGCTAATTTGCATGAGAGTCAACCCAAAAGATAAGGAGAACAAGCAAAATCCACACCAACATGCCACATAATCAAATGATGAACAAATGGTTTAGTGTGAGAATTTACATATAGAATGTGGGATTGCACAACACTGGTTGCATCTTGAGACAGTTAACTTATCTTTGCTCATATAAAAGGGGTGTGTGTAAAAGGCTGTATGCACCAATCCGCCCTCCACCACCAAGAAAGGACTCAAATGACTGCACTGTCCCTCTGCGTCTTGTCCCACTGGAATTCAAACAAAACAGAGTGTGACCAACTGTGAAGCCAAGAGCGTACGCATGACAGGGCATCTGAGCAAACCTCTATGAGGGAAACAAGCCCTTGATGGACCTCATACTACTCAAAAACGACAAAATATTCTGTGTTTATGCATCTACCTGCACCTTTGCCACTTGAACACACATTCACGCTTCTATTTCTTCCCAACTGTTGTGTGTGAGCTTGTTGAGTTCAAAAAATTGAAACGCAATGAGCGCAATGTATATGCTGGCTTTTGATTTGGAAATGTTTATACACAAGTAAAATACAGATACCTAAAAACCCATCTGTTAAGACTGTTTATACAGTTTTAACATGCTGATAATTTGTAAAGAACAATTAAACAATCCCAATCAAAAGTTTAAGACCCGTTGAATAAATGGCAAAACATTTTACATGGTTGGATCTTAACAAAGACGGAAAAAAAAGTTTTACATTTTACTGAATAAACTTGAAAACTGAAATAGGCTGTTCTGCAGCTGATCAAACACCTGCCTTTAAAAGCCCAAATCTGCAAAATGCAGTGTCATTTTCTGTCAGGTATTCAAACTGTCATGATGTTCTGATGGCAAAGGCAAAAAAATGTTCTCTTTTTCAACGTGGTCGGGTTGTTGAGCTGCATATGCAGGGCCTCTCGCAGCGCACCATCGCTGAATTTCATAAGATATCCTGAGGGTTATGGAACAAAAAAGTCAAGTGAAAGACCCAAAAAATGACATCAGCACTGAGCCAGAGGATCCGATTGGCCGGCCGTCAAGACACTGGACGATCCTTTACCAAAATGAAGGCTGTTACTGGTGCTGACTGCAGCCCAATAACCATCAGACGCATCTGTGACCAAAGGGCTTCAAAACCAAAGAACGTCTTCAAAGGCCTCGTCTCCTTTAACGCCACAGAACTGCAGCTTGGATTTTACAAGAGAGCACCAAACAAGGGACGTTGAAAGGTGGAAGAAAGTTTCTTTCTCTGATGATAAAAAATGTAACCTTGATGGTCCTGATGGTTTCAAACAGGACAAAGAACATCCTCCAGGAGAATAACATCACTCTTTTGGACAAATCCTGCGTGTTGCCATGATCTAAATCCAACTGAGAAGCTTTGGGGAAGGACAACAAGGGAAGTTTACAAAAATGGACAACAGTGTTCAGTTATTGTATGGGCTTGAGACTGGTACCAAAAAAGTAAACTTCTATGATCTTCTATAATAACACCATCACAAAGTTCAAAATAGATCCGTTGTCAGTCCACATGGTTGTTACATTTACTGTCAATCCTCCGTGTTAGCTGTCCGTCAAACTGCAGACTCATATCAGCTCTGAATCTGCTCTCCAACTCTCGACACCAGTCAAACACACACACCGTCTGAAAGTAAACATGTACCCCCATAGGAACTGAAGTCAGTGTATTTGTAAGACCACTGCAATCATACCCTCTGCTGCTGCTATCACTAACTCACATTTGGTAAAGAAAGAAATATACATCCATTAGGAACTTCCATTAGCTGAATTACCATAGGAAATCTACTAATGAGTTATGCTTCTTGAAAAAAGTATGCAACATAAGCAAATTACTTCAGAATTAAAGTTTAGATACTGCAGATGTACCCATAATCCGTCGCTGGAAAACAAACACTGAAACAATTACACAAATGGCGGTGCAGGCTTATGATATTGCATCAGGTATTTAGCCCCAGAATGAGTCTATTATATGGATTAAAGAGAAACCAAAAATGCAGAGGTAATTTTTCTTACAAAGACTAAAAGCCCCACAATAGATAGCAGAGAGGGCTTTGGGATTGTTTTCCATTGTTTTTCATTGTTTAATCCTTAAGTCTTGGATTGCTTCTCTGCTGCATTTAAACAGAAACAGAGAGGAGTAATGGGAACTTGCTAATACCAACAAAAAAAAGCAAGAAATCAAAATTGCCTTTCCCTTCTTATCATCGAACACAAAAGTCGTCTCTTACATGTGTGATTCAGCGTTGGTCACTGTCACCCTGCGCTTTTGAAGAAACCATTGCAGCCCAGTTAGCGTCTGTAATGTGTGCCCTAAACCAATTGTCCGCCCATAGTCGATAGCCCCTCGCTGCACAAACCTCGTAAGGCTTTAAAAATACATTAATAGAAATGATTTGCGCCTTCTGACTGGGACAAGAGCCTGCAAGGCATTGTGGGAAAGCTGTTGTGAATGGATTTCCAGGAGTAAAATTTGCCACGTTCAAAGTGCACTGCGCAACTTCACTGGTGGAGAGTCAGCAATGAATCAAAATCACAGGTCGGATCTGTGGAGAGACGAGCCCCTTCACAATAAGAATGCACGTCTTTTTTCAGCAACAGAACACTGAGAGATGAGAGATTAAATGAAGACATAGCACAATAATAGTATATATTAATTTATATTTTCATTGTCCATGGTTTATGTTAAGGCGTTGTACTGGATTTTTACTGTTTTGAAATGTGAGAAACAGAACTTGTTTGTTTTAAAGTCTTTACGGCAGTCACATGTATCGTTCTCTTGCCTAGTCCCAGCATCCTAAATATTCACCACATTTAGTTAATAAGTGCTTTTAGTCATTTGTGGGGGCCATTTGTGATGGCTGTAATTAGCCCAGCACTATCGGGAGTACAGAATATAATCTGCTAATTCCCTGCTTATATGTAATAGTATTTATAGCATTTATGTAAATATCTGATTTAGATCAAAAGCCCCAAACGTGTGTGAATGGTGTTTTTTTTAATTTTTTGTTTTGTTTTTGTCTTGTTGTGTTAAGTCTCGTCTTTGTCTGTCACTGTCTTTGTATTGTCTTTTGTCTCTTATGTTGTATGAGCTAAATTGTCTTATATATATTGTACATTTTGTTTGTTTGTGTTTGTTTGTTTTAAAGCACTTTTCAAGAGTCTCTGAGCCCAGAGCAAGTTTTGCCGTCACGGTAAAGCTAATAAATGTTAGCATGCTAATGGCACACTACCTGCTTCTCGTAGAATAAAATGCTCTATAAATAGCTGCAGAGAAAGCGCTAAGGTCTTATTTTGGCTTGAATAGATGCATTTGCAATATATTTGAACTGGGATTTTAGTTTATTACATGCCAAAAATCGGATGCATGAACTAATTCTGTTTTTCACATTTCAAAACAGCAAAAATCTGCATTTTTTAATATCCTTTATTTGGTCCAAGCGTGTCCGAACCTTCATTGAGGGTCGCATATTGATACATAGACAAACTGGAAGGTCACAAATCGGTGGTCAATACTGTGAATTATTCAAAGAAGTGGCTTTTATTTGAAGTTTTAAAGTGCCACCACAGTTTCAGAATCTTAAATTCAGCTCAACCTAAGACTTTATTAAGTCTATAATGGTAAAGGACCTTAAGCCTGCAGTGAAAATTACTTCTCATGTGGGCCAAGAAAAATTGCTCTGAAACTGCATTTGGCCTTTGGTGATTGGTTGAACTCCCCTTATTTAGTCTTGGTTGATTCAGTCCAGTTCAGTTCTGACCATTTTAATTTAGCATTTCATCAACAACAAATGAATCAACCATCAACACACGCTGCACTGCTACCATGCAACCACCACTGCCGTTGTCACTACATTTAAAGTGCTAATGTTGACGTCTCACACACTTTCACCATTGACTTTCATAAACAAAATGTCGCCAGGTTGTTACAAGGGCCACCCATGTTGATTGTGCTGAGTTTTATCAGTGCCCAAGTCGAGGTCACGGCCACCTAATGCACATAATGGAAACCCAAACAGGTAGAATTAGGTGTGAAAATAAACATCAATAACAGACCTACAAATCTCCGCAGACTGGGATCTATTTGAAGTCCACTCTATGCCTTATTTGTGCTATCAATCAAAGTCTATACTGATTTGACACTGATAAATCATATGCTGGGGGCAATTCACTTTTTTATATTCACAAATGCAATAAAAAGTGCATTAGGAGAGAGGAGGAGCTACAGCAGGATTAGAGGATTTGCTCACAGTGAGGCCTGCAGGGATCCATCTGAACTATCCATCACTGGCTGAAGTGTGGATGAGGCCAGCGCTGGGAAAGATGCGATAGATAAGAAAGTATCTCATTGTTAGTCGTAATCTGTGTTGCTTGTATAAGTTTGGAAACAATTCTGATTAAGGCAAGCCACTGCATGTGAATGGGAAAAAAATCTATCAAGTTGAAACTTCTCTTGTAGTTTACTCGCATAAATGTAAGAAAAAAATGTATTACAAGTATTTCACCATGTAATGTTTTCTTATAGATACAAGACATTGTACGTATAAAATCGGCTGAAATTACCCAGAACCAGGTTTTAATTTCTTGGCTAATTTTGTACACAGTTGTTACAAAAATGTTTGATATCTTTAGATTTTGAGTAAATACTGAAAATTCAAATTTCACTTTTTTTAGACAAAAAACTTTAATAAATCAAGCCTAGAATTAGATATCAACAAACCCTTCTGTATATGTTATTCAAAAGTCAAAAGTTTGGAGTGGATAGTTGCTATAGTTACTGAAAAATGCATTTTAAGAAAATGACCTTTGACGTCACAATATCCCAGAAAAATATATGGATGAAATTGATTAAATCAAATAATAAAACATATTTAGGAGCAATTTGCACAAGTTTGTTGTTTCCACATTAAAGCATATTCTGAGAGAGCACACTAAAAATTATTTTTTTTAAAAAGCCTGAAGTGTCTCTCCTTAAATGCCATGCTTGTCAAATTGTCAAATCTGGGAGTATGACGGGTGATAATTGCAATGGAACAATATGAAAAATAGTAAATACTTGATTGTATCATCGTTAAAAAAGTTAAGATTTGTTGCATCTTATCTACAATGTTCACTGTCACAGATAAGCGTATCAGCAAGTTATTCATTTATTGATGAATGAGCTCATTAGAAAGGCAAAGCATACTGGGATGCTGTATGTAAAATATCTTCACCAACATTTATAGTTAATTGTAAGAGAATTATTGGTAATGTGATGAGAAACACCAGGGTGGGCACTATATAAGGGACCTTGCTGTTTATAATTAAACAACTGCACTAAATGTCAATGTAGTCCCTAATTAGTTGAGGTGTGGTCCATGCTTCATTAACTATTTAGATTCAGAATCAGAAAACTTTTTTTTATGACCAAGGACAACTCATGTTTATTGACTTTCAAAAACATATAAAACAAAAGTCAGTGGACAACAGATCAATAAGACGGAGCGAGAAATATAAAGATCAATAACAATTCCAGTGCATTTAGAACAGATATTCTCTGTGTTTAGCCTGATGGAAACTGAAATATATATTTTAAAAACCATTGTCCCGATTACCGTTTTTCTATCAACTGTACGGAACCCAATTATATGCTTCATTGATTTTCTTTAGCTGATTTGAGACTTGAGACTGAAAATGATTTGGGATGAATCTGGGACTAACTAAAGCAGCCAAGGTTTTCATTTTCACCAAATCTTGTGGTGAAGTGACAATATTAAAGGCCCTGTACTCAATTTTGAACCATGTGTAAGGAATATGTTTCAGAATGAAACCCGTTCATGTCACCCTTTCACTCAATTCATGACAGATAAACATGTAGAGATAGTCCAAGGCAGCTGTTTGCACGTGGTTCTCATCTAACTACTTTGATTCTCATACAATAAAATCCCTTTTAAATGTAAAGACGATGATTCAGTCTATTGTTTTTTGCTGCTTTTACAGTATAATGTTTGAAGTAAAAGGCATATTCCTGATTAAGAGAAAATAAGTCAGGTAAAGGCCCTTTAAAGTGCTAAATGTGCTTGTTGATTATTAATATGACAGTAAGTACATTTACATGTTACATGTGCTCGAAAAATCCGGCTCTTGAGCAGTATTCTGTGTATGGCAGAAACAGTACTCATGTACTACATGAGGACTGCGTAACTATGCCAACTATGGCACAGATATGGCGAGGATCTAAACATCTTTGCAACTTTGCAAACGTATTACTTTTTCGCATGTTTCTAACGACAAAAGGACAAGATACAATCAATTGAGAACCTTAAGAAATGAAGGACCTTTAGTAAAAGGTTTTTAACAGTGGGAAAATCCAGCAAAGTCCTACAGTTTCTGGTCAAGTACGAAAGCAACACAGACAGACACAGAAATGAGTTTGCTGTTGGTTGTATTGTACAGTAAACGACTTAATTGTTTGATGCTATTAAAATAATACAAATAAAAATGCCCTGGTAGAAGTTACAAACTAACTGCTCCTGCCAAATGTGAGAAATCCGGCTACTGCATTTACATGCCACATTCAGAATATCCCAGCGATAATATCCTGGTTTCTCATATCCAGGATACTGTCATAACCAGGATACTGTGTTTACATGGACACACACAAAACCAGGATACTTAAAAACCCCGATCATAACTGGGTTATTAGTGCAAATGTAAACATTTTGCTCAAACAATATGTGCAGTGTAAAAAATGTATCGCATTGCCTATACATATCAAATCTAAGCAGTCTTTTTGTGCAGTATTTGATATATGTGTATGACGATACAAAGAGGAACAAAGTAGGATTTTGCCGATTTCTAGCCCAGGGATAATTTTAGACGATGGGGGGCCACCGTAGTCTCTTTTTTAAAAGTGAAACTCTGGTATGTGTGGTGCATTGTCAGACTTCTTCCATGTTGGCTCTCTTTGTCTTAACCTTTTGTTTTCAGGCTGCACAGAGGAAAATCGACTCATCCACACCTGCGAGATAACTGTTGTGCATACAAAGTTGGTTTCAGCGGAAGAGACAGAAACACAGAAATAGGTCAGTCTGGGAGGCTTCCATGTGAGACAATTCCTCTGGGACATTGTTTTTGCGATCGGTTGTCACTTGTCATCGGGATTGTTTCAAACCCAACATCAGAGGTTTGCCCCCCTCTCCCTCTTAACATCGTTCATCAGGCTGAAAACAGGAAATGTGTAGTGATCCGCAGCAAGAAGCAACAGATCATAGAAGTGATATAGATTAACTCTTCATTTGCATAAAGTTCAAATCTGCGCCTGGTTCACTGGGTTTGCGTGACTCATCCATGTAAGTTGTCGCTCTTGTTTTGAGTGTTGAGGGGAAATCAATCGGTGCTGAAAACGGCTTTCGCAACATGTGTCACATTTAGGGTGAATCTGCCATTCTCATCCTCTCTATTTTTTAAAACAGCTTTTTGAAGTCAGACAAACAAAAGTGCTTCATCCATCAGTCATTGCCTTGACACTGACAACGTAGAGAAAAATCACACATAAATGACACTCAAAAGACATTTATATCAGGTCTAAAACAACAGTTGTAAATCCTCAACTTTTAGACAATTGATTTGAACATAACCTGAGATGACCTGTTCGTAACAAAAGTGTGGCATATAATATGGCATTCTTTTGTCTGGTCCTTTAAATTTTTTCTTTCTTTTGTTAGTACAGAAGTGTGCTCAGGACACTACAAAATGGTAAATTAATTAAATCATATGTAAATCTGTAAACTCCAATCGACACCTGACCTCAAGACACACTATTGTTTTCTGGCACACTAGTTGAAAAGCAAGGATTTATACAATTTATTATGTAATGTTTCACCCAAAAATAGACTAAACTCCACTTATTCCTGCCTTAATAAAACATGAACAAATACTTAATTCATAGTGAACAAATTGTTTAGTAAGAATGAATCAGGCTTAGTAACTACTGAACTAATACTTACTACTACTAATACTTTGATCCTAATTCCTCACACTAACCCTAACCTTAATTAGGTAGTTACAAAGCCTGAATCATGCTTAATACATGTTCACTGTAAATTAAGTCTCTGTTCGTGGTTTGTTAAGGCCAATTAAGGTGTAGTTATTAGAAAGTGGTAAATTTATTTCCCCTTAAAATTAAGTAAAAAAAAACGTACTGTATCCTTACTGTGAGTGGGCTTACATCTCCACAGACCAAACTCTTATTTGACCTGGGGGAGCCTCCTGTTCGTTATCATGGAAATTAGGTTTGTTTGGCTATAATATTCCACATTTTGGCATAAAATGCATGTATCTGCTTGGGGAATGTTCCAAATTATCCAATAAGCTTCAAATAAAAACATGTTTACAATTCATTTTTTGTCCGTACTGTCTCTCTGCTTTTATTCCTACACTTTCCCCTTCTCTTTGCTCTTACATCAGCTCGGGACTGGAGAGTACGTCAGCTTGTGTCCGCCGTCACTGGATGTGTACACGGCTCCACACGACTGCAAAATATAGCTCCACACTCAGGCCGTCCAGCAGAGTTTTGCCACTTCACCTTTTCATTCGTCACCTAAATCCTGTGAGTTGGCGTGGCAAGATTACGGCGTTCATATCCTGTCAGACGGCACAGCTGGCCTTCCACAGGTAATCTGACGCTGATCTGGTGAGCGAGGACAGAGTCACAGCAGGGTCCATGACTTTATGCTTTGTACCACACACTCCTGTCTGACAACTGTGTACCGCGCACCTCCAGGGCTGAACCGTTAGGTGATTAGATTTGCAACTTATGCTTTCAGTTTTGGTTTGACAGTGTGCAAGAAGTAGGTCTCAAATACAGGGTCAGCAAGTTTCTTTTTTAAAATAATAATGATAATGATTAAATAACTCTTTTTCCATTAATACTTTGTGGTTTCAAATTACAATTACAATTTATCTTCCAGCCCAAATGTCATCCTCAAATGCCATCCTTGTTCTGAATGAAATATGTCAATTACTTTGTTGACTCGGTGGGTAGTTTCTTTCGCAGAGTACAGTTCAAGAGCCAGAGGGTTTACAATAACTCGCAGATACACACGTGTTCAACATTAGCACTCTGAGAGAAACACATGTAAAACAGACAAGAATGGCCGACAAAAAGTGACAAAACAATGAGGAGAAAGACGCAAGGGAGCGCCAAATGTGTGTTTAATGTGAGTTCTCATGTGTTTTAGTGAAAATCAAATGGAATTATAATTGTTGTACTTGATCAAACACATATAATAGTCTGGCATATTAAAAACTATCTTGGAAAAACTGAATAATCTCACTTTGGTCTTTCATGTATTTGGAAAAAAAGATATAATTCGCTAAAGGAGTACATCATAACATAGTTGATATTTAAAAAGTGTGTTCATTCTGTCCATTCAAGCATGCATTTAGATGAAATCATGTGTACAGTATGTTTAGTTTAGACAGAGTTGCCCAAACAAAACCCGCTCCAAATCCCAATGACCTTGATAAATCTAAAAGAAAAAAAAAAAAAAAAGGCTGCGTAGATGCACGGTTTATTTCCTGCGTTAATTTACCAAATAGTATCAGAACGAGGTCAGCAATGTGGAATGGAGCATGAGTCATAACGGCTGGGTTGTTTTAAAAATAAATTTGTGGATTAAGCCTGGAGTAAAAAGTCTAAAACTGGTCCGTTGCCAGCTTCTTGGTGCTGAACTGCAGCGGGCAGATGGAGGACACGTACCACACACACTGAGGCGATGGAGTTTGGAGGTGAAGTTAAAGGTGGAACTTTTCTGGTGGTGGGTTTAACTGAAATGTTCCACAGTATCACATTAAAAGGGGACATACAGTATTGTATAATGAACCTTTATGTGCTTTTGAACATGTTTCCTATCATTAGTTTCCTCAAAGTTGTATTTTATTCACCTTATTCCGGAAGTTGCCGTACGTGCTGCCGTCTTGTTTCCGTTGTATTAGTTTACATGGAGCAGACGAGCTCAACGGAAAATAAGTTCTACCTGGACTAAAAAGCTGTTTTCAGACTGACCAGGAAATCGGCGCGTTGTTGACTTGTTGTTGCTCGTGTTCATTAAACATTTCACACAAATCAACCTACTTTATGTAACATTTTAGCGTCAGACTTTTCCCTCGTTCCTCATTAGCTTTAACGGAGTTCTCATCAAACGGAAGTGCATTTACAACAAAAGTGCGTAGCTGTGGTAAAAAACGGCAAAAGTGGTAGGGGCAGAATAAGGTGAATTAATTCATGCATGTTTGAGTAAGCCATCATTTTCCAGCATTGGGTGTTCAGAAAATGTCTGTTTTCACCTATCCCCTATACCCGCCCTATACAAACTAGTGTTCATTCAAAACGTAGACTCTCGGTCATACATGTGAGGTTCAGGAATGTTTTGTAGCAAGTTTTCAGTAAATTAAAATCCATTGCTTGCTACGGGTATCAATTATCAACTCCATAACACCATTTTTGATACATTTTGCAGGTTACAATAAACATGTTGAATTATAGATTAATACTAAGTGCTGGAAAAAACACAATATGTCTCCTTTAAACTGTTTTGCATTTATTCAGTTTTGAGTGTATTATTGATTTAAAAGAATATATATCTTGGAAACAGGGCTACACAATATTGTGCTTCTAATCTATCTATCTAAATATGTCCTTCTAATCCATCTAAAATAATTCTCCTGTTTTTATAATGAAAACATTTCTGTCTAAATTATAGCCTTAATTTAGTCTCGATTTTGTCTCTGTTAAAATACCTATGACAGGTTCAAATATTACCTGTATTTAGATTTTTTTTTTTTATTTTACTTCCTGGTTGTAAATGATGATGACATCACACTAGGAAATTCCCAAGAAACCAGCTGTACAGTGCACCAAAACTCCTCCAATGTGACAGATTGTTTAATTTACAATGAAAAATACACATGAACACCTTTATTTTCTTGAATCAATGTTTAAACGGTCAAAAAAGTAGTCTGTTTTGTGTAAATTCTGCACAACCTTTGACATCAATGTTATCAATTTGTTTACTTCCTGAAATGTTTAACATATTTTTCAAGTTTTTTCCACAAACAGCGGCCTGATTGGTGTAAAACTATACTTTATATTTACAAGAGGTATTTATACACCAAATAAAGTAAACATTTTAAAAAATCATAAATAAAACCTGTCATTTGCACTTTAAGTTTGTCGTTTTACAGAATTTGATTGATACAGCACAGCAGTTTTCTTCAATATAACTGAAACTATTGTGACCAAAGGCACATTATAATTATGCAATAACATTGATATCGCAGTAATTAACAATCATAAATCACAATCTTGTGCAGCCCTACTTGAAAACCCGCATTCTTAAATTCTCAGATCTGACCGGTCGACCAGGTGGCAAACCCTCCAGCAGAAAAGATGCATAAAACACCTTTAAGCTCTTTGGAAACTCATGCCACCGTGCTCTCTTTCTACTTTCACTTCTCATTTGCAGCCCCAGTGCTTTGGCCGGATAGGACTGCCCCGTCTGCACAACATGAGTAAATAAATACACTTTCCACGGAGCTAACCTCGCCTGGTCGACAAAAACGTCAACGTGCACAAATAAATAACTCCCCTGTAACCCAAATAACATAATTGCTTGGATCCTGCTCCCCATGTGCTCTTCCTGAACACGAGAACCAACAGAATCTCCCCCAGTGCCCCCATATAAGAGCGGAGTACTCTGACACTTTTTTCAACATTTTTTGAAGCAAGTCAGGGGGTCTGTTTTCCCCATATGCACCTCCTCTTTTATGTCAAGCGCCACAACACTTTGGGATTTAATGATCCCAATTGGGAGTTGGATTATGGAAGGCAAACTAAAAACATATACAAAATACGGCAGGAAGGAAATTAAAGGGAGGTTTAAAGGTACAAAGCAGGCAATGAAAATATGGGCGGCTCAAAGTATGTAAATGACGTGATAATTGGCACCAAGAGTAAAGCATGAGTCTGAAATTATGTACTGTAAAAGATGTAGGAAGTTTACAAAGCGATAAAGATTTGCAGCACATCTTTAACTTTGGTACAGATTAGTTCCTTGCATAGATATTGATCGTTTCAAATATATATTGGTTTTAGAATCTACAAACTGTTTCTTTCAGCTCTAATTGCGCAGCAATTTCATTTGTCAAAGGTTTTATTCTTGCGGTTCTTTTTATCCATGCTTGGGCCCAGCTCTTAAGGTAATCTGACCCCTGGTGGACGGGCTTGTTATTGCACGAACAGTCGTCGCATCTCAATCTTAAAGTGTGAAGAGACAAGCCACCTTTCACCTCAACCTTTGCTTAACCTATGACTGAACCCCCACTCGGCGGCTCCCCCACAGCGAGCGCTCGAAGTCTGTGTTTTCCCCGGTAAACAGACCTCCTCGGAGCCACTCGCCGAGTCCAGGCCAGATAAACCCGGAGGAGGCACAGACAAGGGAGGGGCAGGACCTCAACGCATGACCCCAAAATCCTGCACCAACACCCGGCCGCCCCGCTGGACTAGTGCGAAGGCCCCGGATCATTTACTCCGGCGCTGTGTGAGAGACAGACGCAGAGATGCTCACCCCGGTCCGCACGGAGGAAATGAAAAGTGTTTTCAAATATTTGTTCAACTTGAGAGGGTTTAAGGACCACGCCGTAATCACAACCATCTTAACAGAGATTTGACACATTCCCACGGGCAATACAGCTGACGCAAGGATGAAAACGCTATAATGATGGGAGAAGTACCCAAAATGTGTTCTCAATGGAAACTGCTACATCAAATTAACATGATGCTGAATACAATGATTATTCTACTTTCCAGGGATAAAAGGCAAAGTTTTATCATGCGATTCCCACACCCCAACTCGAAATTGTAAGAACAAATTGTAGGTTCGTTCAGCAAAATAATATAGCGCTAAAAATGATAGAAATAGATACAAACGAATGATAGTAACTGAGAGAACTGAATGTGTACTTTTTAGATAATTTATGTGAAGACTATCATTCCTGAACCCACACGGCCAAATCGAAAGTGACTGAAAAGTAAAGCGTCTAATCTACGCCATTCTCTGGTCCTTATGAATATTTATGCTCCCCGCACATTCAGATTAGGCTTAAAGTGTTATCTCAGACGTGGGGCATGTCCGAGGTCTGTAATTGTTTCCATGTACATCCATTGGGTTCCAATTACACAGCTGTGCAAGCAAAATAAATGTTTTCAAGAACACGTAAACGCAGCAGCAAGTGCAGGATCCTAAGGGCAGCAGGTATAAAGACATGAGGAATCACCGCCGCCTTAAAGGAGACATAATATGCTAAACTATTTGTAGGAGCTTTTAACCATGTTATATTAGTTTTCCCCCTTGCATTTACACAGTTGAAGTTGTTGAGCAATTCACTGGGTAATTTTTCTTGAAAATCTGTTTTTACTGACCCCTTTTACTGATCCCCTACCATTTTGGTATGAATAAACAGTAGCTCTCCACAGGGCGGCGTAAGGGGCCAGCCCAAATCACCTCAGCGGTCAGACGTCAGCTGACTTGTTTTAGATCGATATGTAGATTTTAAGTGTATAAAATATAATGATCCACAGGTGTGATCGATCATAATTATATAGAAAACAAAAGCACAATAGATCTTCTTTAAAGTAAATCTGTGCAAAGTGTCTAAAGCAGGGGTGTCCAAACTTTTTCCATCGAGGGCCGCATATTGAAATATAGACCAAGCGGAGGGCCACAAATCAATCGTGAAACGTGCAAAAAAGCTACATTTATCTGATGTTTCAAGTACCGCATCTATTTTCAGTCTCAGTGCCTTAATATCAGGTCTGTGTTGCACCAAAATGTTCGTTTTTTAAAATTCTAAAATCTAAAATTTGCTGTAAAAAGAACTTCTCAGGACAATGTGGGCCAATTCACCAGGAAGCCTAAGGGCCAAGAAAAATTGGTCTGAGGGCCGCATTTGGTCCCCGGGCCTGAGTTTGGACATGTCTGATCTAAAGTCTAGATAGTCAGGTCTAACAGTTAAAGTTAAGAATGCCACACGGTGTCTTGGTATTACCTTCATAATATCATCAGGCACAAAGTCAACCTAATGCTTCCAGCCGCCTGCAGCACATCCATGTAACGCTACTCTTTACATCAGCATGAATTTCCTGTCTCCTCCTCTGGCTCCTGCGCTTATAGAAACCAGGACAAACCGGAGCACGTTTTACACTTATTAAAGGAGTGTGGACCTGCTCGTGAAGAAGGCATATTTTCTGTGGCTTGTGGCACCGTTCAATTTACATGCTCCACATTCAGATGGTATCAGCACCTCTAACAACTTAATCAGATTTTATGTGTAAAACGCCATGACAGAACATGGTACAGTGTTCCAAGGCATATTATGAGGGATTTCCAATATAATAAAGTCAATTAAAGCAGTGCACACAACAGTTGAAGGTAGAACGGAGAGGAAGAATAACCTTCAGTCAGAGCTCGTTAGTAAAGCACTCACAAACAATTCAGTGTGACAATTATTTCTATGAATTTATTTGCATATTTATCAACTTTCTACTTACAATAGAGAGTTATCATCAACAAACAGACCAACAAATCAGCCCTTACTTTTGCGATTGATAAAATTATGTTTACAAAATGCAGACAGTACATAGGGGTCAGAGATTTTCACACAAGCACTAATGTAAGCATTTATCATTTATCACATTTGGCACTTAAATAGTTCTCAAAATCAGTGTAAATTACTTTTATTTTCAAGATGTTCATTAATACTTATAATTAAGTAGATATTTTAATGTGATACTTTTAGATTTAGTTAAGTATTTTTTGCAATACTTTAACTTTAAAAATTGAGTACTTCTTCCACCACACAATTAGAAACTACACTCTTTGTTCCTTAAATTATTATCTTTTTTTTTTTTTTTAAATCATACAAACACTAAAACAAATGTAATTGTTTCTTTTTGATTTTCCTCTCACTCTAAGTGTCCAGCCCCTCACCATCTCCCCTCCAGTGGCAAACCTTCAGCTGAAAGCTTTTTTAATTATAGCAGCCATTAAACAGTGGCCGTCTGGTGGAGTCTGAGTGAAGTCTGTCTGTGAGCTGTGGCTGCAACATGCTTAGTGCTTACATGCACTTACAGTCTGTCCCTTCATATATAACAACATACTTACGCACACACACACACACACACACACACACACACACACACAGGCTCGCATACTCACACACACACATATCCATACCCACACACATACAGCTGCACACAGCTACACACACCTACACACACACAAACGACTCACTCTCATGAATAAAGGAAACAGAACATACAATATACATACAACTCAACCAAACTGGCTCCAGTGAAGGAGACATATCATGCAGAATCTACTTTCATAAATCATGTTACAGGAGTGACCCTCACATTTATCTCACTCACTCATATTCTGATTTATTCATGCATGTTTGAGTAATCCTGTATTGTCTTGCATTCAAGCCTTAAGTGCTCAAAATATACTCTTCTTAACCAATCTAACTGCTCTGTACTTACTTACAATTATGTAAGTAATTTTTTGTAATTTATTTTTTATTCAGACTGTGGGTCAGGCATGTTGGGTTTAAAAAATGCTGAGTTGTCTTTTTTCAACAATAAAAAAACAGGTAATTGAAAATCCATTGCTGGCACGACGTGCACTGGGCCTATCAGCTCTGCAGTTTTGAACAAGAAGTCAATGATCCTTGTGCTATTTTTAAGCTGGTTTTGATCAATATTAACAATAAATAGTGATGAATTTGTATTTATAGAGCACTTAAAAACAAGGTTTACAAAGTGCTGCACAGTCAGCAAGAACAATTTAAAAACAGAGCACTGTGACAATAATACAGACAAGAGACAAAACGACAATGCAGTCAGACAGTCAGAAAACAATCAAAGGATAAAGAAAACCAAGGAAGAAAGAAGAAAGTAAGACATAAATACAATCTGATTTAAAGAGAAAATATTATGTTTTTTTTTGTAATTTTATTAGCCTTTAAACATGCTTTTGAGTACCTTTAGTTTGGCATCTTTGGTTTAAAAAACAAAAAACAAAATTAACATCTGTAGCTTTGCTGTTTCCCATGGCTCTGAGTTTTGGAGCCATCTACTGGCTGCAGAGGGAATTACGCAAGTTAAAAATAAACAAATGAAAAGTTCTCGGGAGATGCTGGGTAGTCATGTAGTTGTGATTGTGCTTTGACGGCAGAAATGCTCAGAATGAGTCCGGTGATGATTTTTGGACTTAAAAACAGTGCAGAAGCTTCTCTGAGCCACGTCACACTTCGAGAAAACGTTACTCATCAAAGAAATTCAGAATGGAGTGTTTTTGACGGTTGGAGGGAGAGGATTTTCTAACCAGGATCCATCAAATTAGCGAGAATGAAGCTAAATGCAACTCCAGCAATGTTTTTGATGATGGAACATGCAAAAACTCAAAAGTCATTTTAGCTTTGACCTTTGAATAATTAAAGGAAGGCTATTTGATAAAGTTAGTTTTACAAAGTGATTTTAAAGATGATACTGATGCAAGCCATATCTCCTCAGGCAGTTCGCTCCAAAGTCGAGGAGCCCGGACCGAAAAGGCTTGATTCACCTTTCGATTTGGGGCCTGAGGATTTAAAACTGCAGCGGGGGCTCAAAGCGGGTCAAAAGTTCAGAAATTTAACTTGGGGCTGGATGTAAAAGGCTTTGAAAGTGATCAGTGAAATCGTTTTGTTTGTTTTGGTTCTGTTTTTACAACGAATACGATGTAAAATAATGATCTGCGTACGTTATGGATATGACCCAATACCAGAAAAAAAAAGCAAACTGGCGTGACTCCAAGACGTAGGAGGAGGCAGGCAGCAAAAGAGCGAGCCAGTGAGGAAAGGGCAAGAGCTCTGAAACACTTAATGCCAACTGAGAAATGCATGTGCGGCTAAAGATAGAAACACAGCCACACTTTCTGAATGACTCATCCCCCGTAGCCTTCTATTATTGATTTGACTTCTCACACAAAAATCGCAAGTTGTGACGTCATGTTATTACACGAGCTGCAAATGACAAAAGCCAATGGAAAGTGTGGCTGAATGGGTTTAACAAAGTGTTGAAGAAAATAATGTGAGGAGGGGTTTGTTCTGCAGGAAAGGTGAGCGAGTTCTTGTGTGAATGTGCTCCAGTGAGGGGCTTTTAAAAGGTTGAGCAATAATGGAATGGAATGAGTCAAAACGGTGTCCGAAAAATACTTGTAAACTTCTGAGTGTTAGAACAATTCAAGCAATTCAAGCAGGAGGGACAGCAAAAGAGTAAAGTGAAACAAAATGTATCTGATGGCAATGTAAGGAAAGTAAAATTCTAGGGGAAATTATTTGTCTTTAGGCCCAAACAATCGGAGGTGATAAAAGGAAGAACGGTTGAAGTTAAGGTTTACTTTATTGTCCTTAAAGTGCGTATAACGGGTTTCTATGATTTTCTAATTTTGACTTTATTTAGTGTATTAATACTTGTCGTAAATAGAAATTATAGTTTTACACCAATCAGGTGACTGTTTGTGGAAAAAAGTTGAAAAACATACAGGAAGTAAACGAACTGATGACATCACACTGGGGAGACAAAGATTATGCATCGTTTACACAAAATACACTACTTTTTTGACCCTTTAAACATTAATTCAACAAAATTAAAGGTGTTCACATTTATTTGTATTTGTCAAATCAAAAAAATGTGACATTAGACGAGTTTTGGCCCAGTTTACAGTGTTGTCGCTATGGTAATTCCCTAGCGTGATGTCATCATTTACAACCAGGAAGTGAAATTAAAAAGCTAAAAATTGCGAAAACTGTGTAAAATTTGTAAAGAATTTTAGCTAATTTTGAAATATGTTTATCTGAACTACATTTTGGTTAAATGAGTCGTCCAACCTGTCATGGGCCCTTTAAGGAAATATATCCTCTGCATTTGACCCATCCTTCAAAAAACAGAAGAACAGAAAGTGTATTTATGATCGACTTAAGACGTGACTGAGAAATGACAGTAATAAGGTAACAGAAATTCAGTCTTCATATTAAAATTGCTCCTCAGTTTAACATTCGGAGCTGCTTTTGTGAACCTTTGCCAATTTAACTTTTTAAGCTATTACACAAAACAACTTTGTTCTTGTTCTTTGTTCGTTTGAAGCAGAGCCAATTCTGCCACTGCAGGGCTTTGAGTTTAGATATAAAATGTTGTGGGAACAGGGTTGCAATTTGTTGTTTTATTTATAAAATTAAACCTTATAAATTAATGATCATACTCAATGAACATGCACTTGGCTGGGCAATATTGACAAAAACAGATATTTTTGGAGTATGCTGATAACTATAGACTATCAGATGATATTATGTCAGTCAGAAATGTGTTAAAACATGTCATGGGGACCTAAGGGAATTTTTGGTCAATATTTCTTGATTTTGTTTTTGTTTTTAATCTTGTAATAAGTCTTGTTTTATGCTACTATCAAGTGCACTACGTCTTACTTTCATCATATATGATGTTAAAAAGACTGTAGGAAAGATTAAAGTAAAGCAATACATTTTTAAAAGTATGTTTATTTATACGTCACCAAAAAAAAAACGTTATAATATATTTATTTATTTATTTATTTTTGGATCCTGGGAGTACATGTAAAATTATATTGTTCTAGCTATTATACGATTGGATAAAATCAACAAAATGTCAATAAGTGTTGTTTTTATTACTAATTTTATTTATTTATCCATGTATGTATATCTACTATACCATCACTAAATGCAATAATATACACCTTACATCTCAAGTTTACAACGTTTTCTTTTAATCAGCTCTTTGTAGGGTTCTTTTTAGTATATATAATTATCGGACTTGTTATTATCGTGATATGCATGTCACAAAGATGCGCAATCATTTCTAACGGTTAAATGCATTCGTCTAGCGTTTCTTGCACGCTGTAGCCTCTCTTTACTTTTGACCAATCAGACTCACCCTCAAATGTTTACCCCCAAAAGCACAAAAGCACAGAAACGGCAAGTGAAGGTTTAAGTGTTTTGCGGCTTGCTTCAAAATCCTATTAATAATTTTTTCACTATTTCATCCACACAGAACACTCCAAAGGTCTCCAATGTGTGTATATTTGTAGCTAAGCAACTGTATTTTAAAGTAAGAGTTGAGTACTTAATTGCTATCCTTTATACCTGGAAAAGAAAAGAAAAATATATGCAAATAAGGAAAAAATATTGTGATAATATCGTTATTGTAATACTTAACACCCATATCACATTGCGCTAATTTCCGATATCCTTACTTTTTAGTATAAACAATGTACATGTTAGTCAAATGTTGCATAGCTTTAAAACAACATCCACAATATTATACATTTCCACATCCAGCCCACCTTTACATACACTATTTTTCGAAGTATCTTTCTATTCTCCTCCCTTTTATCTCGAATGTCTGTCTGATGCCTTTGTGAGCCGTAAGTCCGTGATCTGAAGTGTAATCCTGGATAATGCTACCTGCTCCTGTCTGGGTTTATGAGGTCAGCCGCGGTGTGCCCCACATAGAGCACTAATTCAATTATCACTGTTCTCAGACACATTTGACCCGGGGGCTTCGCGGGTCACGTCTGCTTCCTGTCTGGGCCAATCAGAGGCCTCCGTCAGCCCCGCGACAGCCTGCTACACACGCGCTCAGGTTACATGCCCCAGAGTGGAAGCTGTGGTTTTCCAGTGTCCATATGTGACGTGGGAAAGAGAACGGCATATTTGTACAGAATAACGGCACGTGGAAGAATCTGGGTTGCAAATGTAGTAAGCGTACGTATTTTTATGCAAGTAACGTGACGGGAAATATTGACTGAAAATTCAACACGCATCGACAAATCTGAGCCCATTTCTTTTATTTTTCTCAGAACAGAAAAAAGCAGAACCAGAGAAAGAACAAGAAAAGGCAACAAAAGTCATCCAAAGAAAATAGGGCAGATTTGGTTCAAAGTCTGTCAAATTTGTCCAAACATTACTTTTTCCATTTTACGTATGTCATTACAATGTCAGTCCATTCCTTGATTATGGGGTTAGTTTGTGACCTCCATTTCTTTGATGACCTACTTCTCTGCTGGCAAAAGTATTTACAAAGGTATCCATATATTGTGTCAATGCAGGGTTTGAGGCCCAGATACATCATTCTGAAATTGAGTGAAATGGCGACGTCAAAAATAGTCTGGAGTCCTTGTTAATCTCAGTCCAAGAGTCCCAAAAACACACAATGATGGCGGCAGACACAGTTTCTCCAGTATTTCCATGTGAAGAGTAAGCACCTTGACATGGTGTTATAAAAAAATAAACAAATTAACAAAATGTGGAGGATTTTTCCAGCATAATTCTTTCAAAACGCTGAGCAGTACATGTATTTTCCCAATCTTCATTTGTCAGAACAAAATGACTTTCTCTTTCCCACTTTTTATTTATTTAGCAGAATGGTTGTCCAGTTAGTTCATGCATTTATAGTTTAGACATTATTCCCCTTGAAAGCTCTTATTTATGCCTCGATGAGGATTTCAGTCAGAGGGTTATAGTTGCTTTGTTTAATTTCCTGGTTGTAATAACTCCTAATTTTTAAGTGTAAAAGTCAGCCAGGCCTATTTCAAATCACAATGTACTAGTGTTCACAAACGTAAGTTCAGAAATCAAATATTTTACCTTTTTTTGGGCGATTACACTTTATTGTCACCTCCTTTTTGCAGCTTGTTGACAGTTTTGGTATGCTCTTAGATAAGGATGCAACAATAACTGAAATATTATGATATCGTAATAATATATATACACTATTGTGGGCTGTCACAGTATATTAAGTTAGGCACTTCATTGCTTAAATGCACTGTTTTGTTGCAGAAATAGAGCGAAACTACACACACCATGATCCTTTGCAGAAAACATGAAGAAAATACGTTATTATTAAGCATTTTTACATTTGAATCCTTTGGAGTATGACAAAAATGACATGTACCAAAGGCTTGTCAAGGCATTTTAAAAGGAAAAAGTATAATTTCTCAAATACAAGATGGTTCATCGCAAGGGCTCCTCTTAATAAATAATGTCAAACTGTTAGCCTTGCCACAATATCACAAAAAAAGAAAACTGTGACAGGAGATTTGCTTATCGTTACATCAATATGCTCTTCATTCTTATTTGCATAACAATGTTGATATTATCTAGGCAATGCATCACTTGTATTTGCAGTTTGTTTTTCCTCTTTAATGTAATGAACACACTGAGTTGAGGTCTGGTGGGACAAATAGTCTCAATCAGATTCGACTTCAAAGGGTCCCGCGCCTGGCCTCTCGCCCCGGGGCGCCCTGCTGTTCCCCCTTCATGGTGCCTCGATCGTCCCAGTCCCTTACAATACTGGATGACGCAGAAATGGCTCCAAAGGGCCTTGAAGTCGGACACCAGAGCCACAGCCCCGCCTCCTGACCTTCCCCTGTGTCTCTGATGCGCCCTGCGTCCAGCTGACAGGGGAGCGCATTTGATCTGCCCTAAATGTGTAACCCGAGCACGCCACATTAAAACCATAGCACTTAAATAACCACCTATAGAACATATGGACAGTCATTCTTATCTATTCAGAAAGATATAGCAGCAGAAACCATTATCGACTCAGAGGACGAGGCGAGGCAAAGCAGGCAACAAAGGTTCACCTGTTCTCTGCGCGAAGACACAAAAAAGTCTGCGTTTACAATGGGCACAGCACGGATGAAGGTTGTCTTTTATGGTCACTTTGCTCGATGTATTTGACCCACTCGTCCAGTGAGACCAGAGTCAAATATTGTCACGATGATGATGAATGATGAAGATGATAAAGTGCACTGTAGAACTTTTCCCATGGAGGGTCTGCCACCTGCTTATTTCCATGGATATATAATTGTTTTGCCTTGAAAGTTGCATTGAGCTTCATTCATGCTAGTTTGATGAGAAAATCCTCTCCCTCCAACCGTTGAAAACACTCCCTGCTGAACTCCCTCGATCAGTGACGTTTTTCAGATTTTCCATGTCACTTATCATAGAATTTTCTGCTTTTTTAAGTTCTTAAATCATCGCCAGACTCGTTTTGAGCATTACTGCCGTCTAAACACGATCACTACAAACTAACTAGCTCACTCACATGTCCGCACTTTTAGATTGTGTAAGCGCTATGTAGCCAGTAGATGGCGTCTAAACACAAACTAAAGTGACAGGGCAAACAGAACCAGACACAGATGTTATTTTTGGTTTTATAAGCAATTTCTTAAAAATCTAAAACATGAGATGCCAAACGTAAAGCACTCAAGAGCATGTTTAAAGGCTAATAACAATGTTAAAAAAAAAAGAAAAAAATCATAATATTTTTTCCTTTAATGCTATAATGTCGAAAATTCCAGGCAAAGCATATACAAAGCAAGTACATCATGCATGTTAAAAATATCAGGTATACTGTCTCTATTAAAAATAGTCAAAAAACTGCAAAAATATGATATAAATTAACATTAGCTTGCAGCGTTATCTCCCAAACTAATGTATAAGGTTCTGCACTTTTGCATTTTTGTGTTACTGAAAAATGTTACTGAAAAAATGTTACTGAAAAAATGCAAGCATGTTTAGCACAAAAACAGAGATATTAACTGTTGATTTTCCCTAGAATTCTGAGCCGGGTTCTAAGTACAGGAGGAACATGCGAACACTAATGATGGCCTTCCAGGAATGAAGCCTCGACCTTTGCCACTCTTTGATTGATGATTCACAGAACATGACTTTTCCTCAAGACCTCTTGATTCAATATGAAAAGATCTTTAATTGGCAGCATAAAAAACTGGACCGCATTACATCTAAATATGAAGCTAACATGTTGAAATGTTTAATGCAAAAGTACAAACAATAAATAAAACTAAATTCTTGCTGCTCGAGGGCACATAAAGCATCGTGACACCTGTGCTTTGATCTTGCTGGTAAATCAAATACTGAATATTTTCCTCACACGTTCAAAAGTCGTGGACCACTCCTCAGTCGCATGTTTTGCAAAACTTAATCTGACGCATGTTTTGCTAAATTTAATCTGACTTTTACTCAGAGAAGTCAACATAAGCAACTCTGAAATAGGAAAATAACATCTAAAACTAAAAATCATTTCGTCAAAGTCTGTTCAAAGCAGACTAGAAAAGCTGCAGATTGCAAATATCTACAGATTAATCAAACACAACTCAAATATATTTCCAGAAAGTGTGTCTTAGATAATTTTATACCAAGGCAAACGGTAATATAATTGAAACATTGGCTGGCAAATACTTGTTTTTCATCTTTTTCAGTTTTCTTTTTCTATTTTTAAGGCTTTATTGTCATTGGAAAATATGCATCAGTTATCCATGTACGCGTATCCATACTTTTAATAGTTTTTCTACACAAAATGAAAACAGGAAAAGTATCTTGTACCACTAACTTACCTCATTTTAAATCTCCCTCTAAGTGATGTATGTATGGAACAGGTCAAACCATCAAAAAACACCATCATTCGTGAACAAGTGTGTGTGACCCGATGACACTCGCCCTTCTCCTCTCTGTGCACAAACCCGTAGTGATGCCCCTTGCTCAGAGTGATCAAGTGAACCTGGGTGTTAATAGATTTCCTTCTGAGAGTGCTTCTGACCTAAATGCATTCAAGCTGAGGCCCCGAGGCTAACCGCTGTGATACACGGCTTGAGCTAACAGTGCTGGAAATATTTATGAGCGGACCGACCGGCTTGTTTTGGGGTCAAAGGCTATGCAAAAGTGCTTCAAACAGTGCAAACTAATAGACAAGCGCATGAGCTACAACATATCTCACGCTGGGGAAGCTAAGCCAGAGTTTACGCATGTTTATTTTTGGTATTAGAGAAAGGTTAAACACTTAAGGCGGTATAAAGGTGCCAAAGTGAGCAATGAGTCATTCAAACTAAATGTGATGTCAAACCAAACGTGGAACAGGTCAGTGGGAAAATTTGACTTATGAAGAGCATGTATGATCAAAGGTGGCTTCAAAAATGGTAAATTCTTCAAAACAGATCAAGTGTCAATGTAACGGACCATCTGCCGCCTCTTTTTTCTTCACAGCACAGATAACCGTCACAAGTTATATGTCAAATTCAGGGCTGGGAAATATGATGGGCAATGAGTCTTATAGACAACAAAAGTTTGTTTATTTATTATTCATTTGGTCGGGACAGTGCGTGTTAATGAACATACATGATTTACATGCTGTAAACACGCCGCATTATAGCCCTGGGCCATTTCCATCCATTCATTCGCACAACACACACTCATTCACACCAGACTACTATTGTACATGTTTTTAATGGTAAGGGAAACTGGAGCAACCAGAGGAAACATGCGTAAAGAAATGGTGAGAACATTTAAATTGTGTAATATTGTTTAGACATATGTCCAACCACCATTTCTAGTGAAATGTGAAAATGGGCATACACCTGTTTAATCATATTATTTAATGGTTGCCCAAGTTATTTTTTCTTTTTTTTTCTCCGCAATGCTACACTTGTTTGACTAAATAACAATCTATTTCTAGGACCAGGATCTAAACCAGGACAAAAACATGAATCTGCCTGGAAAGTCCAGAATGATATCTCTCTGTATTATTCTTTTTAGATATACAGACTGATATCAGTCTGATCATCGTTTTAATCTCTGCAAATTCATATAGGTGTGACTGACAATCATGGACACGCATCATCTGGCCGTATCAAAACAAACATGGCTGCTTAGAAAGGGGAAAAATATCACAGGGACTGAAAAACATCTCAGATTTCTGCAGAATCAATAAGCGAAGCACAAAACAAAGTCAATCTGAGGTGAGAGAAGTTTGATTTTGTTCTAAATGATAAATGACTAATGAGCTAATCTGTTTCCCAAGTAAATGAAATAAACAAATCTGATTGCACTTTGCACTCTTTTTAAGTTTGACTCAAGGTGCAATGGAGGGCGAGGTGACCAGACTCTTCGTAAAGTATTGAAGTGTATATTCTAGATCCCAAGCAAAACATGACTAGATTTTCCTTTGGGTTACAATCAGAGTGAAACAAAAATCAAGATTTAACTTGTTTATTTTCTTTTTTCTTCAAGACCACTGCCCAGTAGTACCTGCACCACAATGTGACTGTGCCACATAACTTTACTGCTTATTCCCACTTCCTTCTTGACAATGTGGCAAAAATGGCACCACAAATCTGAGAGCTATTATCTTGTTATGTCTTATTTTAGTGTCCAAAGCATATTTGACATTTTTCCACACTTTGCTTTACGAGCCTCACAGGTTTTGGGAAATCTCATGGCCCACAGAGGAGTATTTTAGGTTTAGCACGTCCTGAAGTGAATTAAATTAAATCACCAAACTGGGACAAGCGCTTTGCCCAAATGTGGCGTTTGCACCACACTGCATGTAAATCTGCCATTTCAACGGGGCACTGGAACAAGACAAGCCTTTGTTGTGAGCTTTGGAGGCCAAAGTGATCACAGGCGCAGATTCAGCAAATTAGAGACCTGGAAATGTTTTTGAAGGCAAGTGTAATTTGACCATAACCTCTGGATCAAACACAACCAAATAAATACACAGGCAAAGCAAACTTAGAATTGTTCTGTCCCTTGTCCTGGTTTGAGCTCAGTCTTGGTGTAAACATGAGCCACGTTTCGACCGGGTTTGCTTCAGAGCGGTTTGTAACAGTTCTGTTTATGACAGTCTGTGTTTCTTCAGGTCCAAGCTCACTACATAATCAACCAACATTAACAAATGTTTTCTTAATAAATAAAACCTCAACTGTACCTGCATTATACTTTCCAATCATGAGGCCAATCTGAGCAATTGGTCGTATTTTTTGTTTCTATCTGCTTTTTGCCGTCTTGTTTTCACCTAAGTTGGCGTTTTCGTCTCATTCAAAAGCGTTTCAGGAGCCCAAAGAGAACCAGACTGTTTTGGAAGCTAGACCTCCCACAGCCCACGGACCGATACGGCGAGACAGAAAAACAGACGAAACATGGCTGTGATTTTGTTTTGTTCCTGTTTTAGTCCAATTCTTGATGTTATTGTGTAAAAAAAAAAAAAAGCGAACCCACCCTTTCCTCATATTTTACACTGTTTGAAAGACTGAGCTCACAACATGTTTGGATTCAAAGCAAAGACATTCTGTACTTGCCCAGGTATTTTGCCGTCTCAATCATAAAGTCTTATAAATAACAATGGAGCTGTTTGTAAAACCCAATGTAAACAAGAACAGAAACAAATTCACTGCTATTGCACCAATATATTCCACCCCATGTCACGGATTCTTCTAATCTAATTTGTCTGAACTTTACATGAACTCCAGTTTGTGAAGGTGAAGCAGATTGATCTAGACATTACTTCAATGAAAAATCACAATGAAATTACATGCATCTGCCGCTCTGTGCTAAAAAAACAACAGTGCTGTTTTACTCTGCCCACTGCGTTGGTTTCAGTGTTTATCGCTCGTCGTGAAGCGTGAAACTGTTTAGAAGTTCCCTCTCATGAACTTGAATGGAGAAGGTGGGGCTCTGGTGACTCTGCTCTGGTCTAGTATCTGCACAAAGTAAACAAGGCCCTGCCGTGACCTGCTAGAGCTGTCATTTAACTGGTGAAGGGGAGGAAAACGGGTAAGAACATTGAGATTTTTATCCGGGAAGGGTAGCTAAAAGAGCACCATTACTACGCAAGTAAAGTGCAAAGTAGTGTCCATTGAAATTACACAAATAAGAGTAAAAACTAAACTAGAGTAAAAGTTATTGCAAGATTAACTGTCTGTATATTAATGTAACTGAATGACAAAACATTAAATAAACCACATAATCTAGTATTTCAAAAGGACAGACAGAAAAACGATGAAGACTAAATTACTGTATATCTGAAGAACAAGCGCTAGAAACACAAATGTCCAATGTTTTATTGTCATCATAAGGCTTTTGTCAGGACTTTCTCACAGTGGGAAGATTTACTGAGTACGGTTAACACTGTCGAATATACAATAATCACAATTGTATTAAAATGTTACTCAGGTAAATGTTAACTTGGTGCAACATATGTAATGGAAAACAGTGGTTCTCATTGTACAGCACAAGTATTACTTTTGAGACACTTGTGGTATTCAGGGGTCTGAGGTTCAAGCTTGGTTTAGTTCTGGGAAAGTGCTTATTTAGTTAGTTTAGTCCCATTTTGCTCCTAATGTTGAACACTGGTTAAATGCAAATCAAGGTTCATTTTAGTTCAGTTTGAAATGTTTAAAAGTCACTATTCATAACATGAGACTAAAATAAAATTTGGAACTCAACTTGTTCTCCTGGTGAAAAGGCTAATCTTGAAACAACGTTTTCTCTATTGGATCGTCTAAATGAGGATAATGTACTCACCCTTTCACCCATCTTTCAATCTCTGGGAAACTTTCCGGGCAACAATGCACAACCAGGGTCTATTGATCTTGAGACAGGATCTTGGTTATGGTTAGCCTATAGTCAGAGCCAACCTCCTCCTGTAGTTCTGCACCACCATCATTGAAAGCACCTTCTCAATCATCATCTGGTATGTTATTTAAACACACTCATGCAAAAAACTACAGCGCATCGTCAATAAATCCTCTAAAATCCCTGGTCAATCCATCCCATTCACAGATACTCTATATCACATATATGCATCACACTCTCTCTACACTAGATGAACTGTTCCTCATCTGCCTGGAGGAACTCTCTTTACACTAGTTGAGCCTCCTTCCCTCCTCCTGAGTGGTTCTGGTTCAGTCCAATGGATGTGTCAGTCCTGGAGCATCTGCAGCCTGTTCGTGGAAATAGGATCTCTCCTTCACTGTGGTTCCCCCCGAGGTTTCTACTTTTTCCCACAGGGGTTTTGTAGTTTTTCCTTGCGGAGAAGAAGGGTCGAGGACAGGGGATTATCTGGGACAGTTATCCATTTGCTCAATTCACTTGAAGGTTTATTTTTAATTGCTTTCTACCTTGGCCCATCAAGGCAACTGCTGTTGTGATTTTGGGCGATACAAAAATAAATTGAGTTGAATCGATCTGAACACAAAGAGCTTCAAGAATCACTTCAGACCCCTCTCATCCTCTACACAGCCTGTTCATCCTCATGTGCTTGTGATGACACAGTTGATGTGAGCCCCTTCCTCAGTCCTGTACCAAAAACAAATTCCAACAAATTGTTTGTGTGGCCATTGATAAAGATTCTTAGATTCTGATTGATGGAGTAAACCCACCCAGACACAAAGAACTCCAAACTCAACTAAGAAAAGACTTCATCTGACTCGGGACTAAACATTTAAGCACTATATTCCACTGCACCGCTCCCACAGGCCAGTGCAGCTCTAACGTCTTTGCAAACTTTCTCAAGGTCTGGAACTAATCCATGCAAAAGAAACTGAAAAAAACATGCTGTCAAGTTTCCAGTGTCCAACCGCTCTCCCTCGTGTTATTCAATTAAGCCCGGTGCTAAATTTAAAGTTTATACTAGGGCCCAGAGCAGAAGTGGAAGCCTATATAGATATTTTAAGCAAACATATTACACTGCATAACATAACCATACATTCACCTTAATTCACAGGAGAATTTGGCAGATTTTGTGTTAGCCAAATGAGCGTAAAATGACTTTATTATGGTTGGTTTGAGGGGAAATGAAACGTAAAGCTGGAGGGATCAGTGCAAGATTAATTTGGCCTGAGAAGGTGATGATGAACCTCCTCGAAGCTGGACAGTGCACTGGCTTTTGGTGCAAAGATACCGACAAAACGCTACGTCTTGTGCATTTTCTATGAACAGAATTGACAATACTTTCCCATCCTTCAGAAACTGGCACGCAGATGGCTTTGTTTAAGTTAATCCGCTGTTCAAAGAGAGAATTTGTTGTAAAATAAACCACAGCAATGCAGAATTCACTCCGCTGAGCCACACTAATCTGATTTTACATGTGTATCTTCACAAGAACAACTTTATAATCTATCTAAGCCATCATATCTTTTCTCATTTGATCCTTTTTTTCCTCGTCTGATTTTCTCCTCAGTTTTTCTGGTGCCGGCGCCTGTCATCACTCAGGCCCCTCCGGACACTTCCTCTCATTGTGCCCAGAGCTCCCCTCAAACAGGAGCATTGATTAGGGCACTGCACTGTCACGAAGCAGCGCATCAAGACTCAATCAGAGCTTTGTCATGTTTGAGTGCTCCTTCTTTTTCCCAAAACACTCAAACATAAAAGAGTTAACTGAAAATAGAAACAGAGTACAATTCATTTTAGAAAGTAATAATGATCAACCAGGATTGTACTTTTCGTTTTTTATGATGGATTTTCTTTTCCATTTTCTATAAAGATATCCATTTGGTAATGTTTCCTTATGGGGACAGTAAAGTGTACCTTAACCACTGCATGCATTGATCTATGGGCCTTTACACTCTGTAGCTTTTCTAGCTTTGCATTGGCTCGATTAGCGTTTGTGTTTTTATTTATAGTTTAGTTTTCTGTGCAGACAAGAGACAAAACAAGATACAATACAGAAGTTGGAGCAGTACACATGACATTACAAACACACATACACACAATAAATACAAATTAAAAGATAAAATAAATCGCTTTAACCCACTAAGAGTTATAAGGGTTAGGGTTGTATAGTGTATTTATTCATTTATTTTATTAACCTTCATTTAACCAGGTAAAAATCCCACTGAGATCGAAATCTTTTCTTATTTTTTATATTATAAATACAAACAGAACAAATAGAAAAACACCAGCAAGTGAAAGTGAAAGGAAATAGAGTTGCAGCCCTAAGAAGAAAATGTCAGTCTGGCAAACGTATCATAGAAACATAACATTTGCACCAAAAAAAGAAAATCATATTATAAGAGGATTACGTAGAAAAGCTCAGATAATGATCACATTTCTCTCGCTCACTTCTTTTTAAATGTGAAAACGCCTTAAGGAAACCAGTCTGACTAGCGTTTGAGGTTGTTGGGGCCTTCACCTCCGATCTGCAGAAGCAATACCCTCCAAACTTGTACTTAACTTGTCTGTCCTCACATTTATTTTGCAATATTCTTCGTTCCACCCTTACAAACAACACAATGGTTAACCCCAACTTCTTCTTTTGAAAGGATTGATACACCTACTTCCCCTTCTTCTTCCCATTTTCTTGACTCATACTTAATCTATCAGAAAAAGTAACATTTTTCTTCAAAGTGGCCTCAAAAACTCAAACAAACTGCCCATGTTTCCTGTGCTGGTCTGCTTTCCTGACGGTTAAAGCAAAGACAAATCTCTCCCGACTTCACCTGCTCTTTCAGTGTTTTCGTCACGACACTGACCCTTCTGTGTGGTTCGTCTTTCTGGGATTTTGAAACAGGATGGAGCCTCAAATTTAGACCAGACCTGAGGAGTGATAAGATCCGAGTCCCACACCGAGAACATCAAAGAGGGATAGCTTTCACCTGAGATAACAGTGACGCAGCGCAGATAGAGCAGTCCCTGTAGATAAAATGGATTAACGCTAACACTGGAACAACAGCATATCTACTGATCATCTCCAGCTCGATACAGACTCTACTACAAGTCATGGTATCTAAATGAACCAAGGTATTTACAAAGGGATTCTTATCAGGCCCACAAAATAGTCAGAACCTGTAATGCTATGATAAAAACATATCGGTCTGATAATAACAATAACAGCAATAATCCTATCAGAGGAACAAATGAATTTACATCGACTCAAAATACAAAATTATGTCTATGCTGCTGCTCATTTTAGAGCGATCTGGTCAATCAATATTTACTAACAATAACATATTTGATTGTTAAAATGCATGATGTCCATAATTCTGTAATTGCAATGACGTAAAATGAGAAACTTTGTATTTAGCCTTAATTTTGTAGTTTCCAACATCCAATAATAACAAATAATAATCTTCCTGTAATTTTCTCACATTTCACAAATTTGGCTTTTTTTTTTCAATCACTTTGACATCAATGTCAAAATTTTGGAACAAATTCAAACCTTAACTCTCAAATTAAAACTACAAAACACTTTCAGCAGAACCTACATACAATGATCAACGATTTAATTCTTTAGTGCTCTACAGTTTGTTCACCTACCTGGAGACTACACACTATGATCCAGGACCAGTGACCAAAGACACAGAGAAACACTATGATTACATTTTATATTATTTATATTCAGACCATTGAAGGAGTCCTTCTGTTGTGAAAACAGGTCTGAACCAGATCCAGCGACTCCATTGTCCACCAAACAGTTTTGATATCTGATGCTAAAAACCAAATTATTTTTTATAACAATAATTATTTATGTGATAGTGTGTAGATATGTGGAGCGTAAACCTCACATGTTTTATTTTGCACGCCCTTCTTTTAGCACAGTCTATGCTTTTTACCTTCCTATTATTACTCTACATTGTTATATGTTGGACCTCACCACCAAAGCAAGTTCCTAATGAATTTTGTTCACTGACAATGTCTTTCTGATTCGGATTCTCTGACACAGTGTGACACAGGTCCAATATGAGTCTGTAACTTCCTCACAGCACACGTCTAAAAGTGTTTTAAGTTTTATTCACAAAGTTGGATAGAGTTTTCATTTAGGTTTGCCAGAAAGGTTCAAGTTTCAGAAAATGTGCCAAAACAGGCTAAAAAAAAAAAAAAAAAAAAAACTATAAGTGACAAACAATCCAAGAATCCACTGTTCTTTCCTTTGATAACAGCGCCCTCTGGTGGCACAATCCTCAGCAGTGGTTTGTGAGCGCACACATCTGCGTCACATCTGATCACTGTGTAATAAATCACTGCAGACACAGAGCTCCAGAGCAGAGCATAGGTATTCAAACAGTCAGCTCATCCCAAAGGCATCCTCATTTAGAAGTAATGTGAGAGTTCTGTCAATGCATTGTCATTAAACAAGTGAACAATTACAAGTAAAAACCAACTGCAGATGGGACTTTAGAGAACTAAAACATCCTGTCTGGATAAACCACTAAATACTTTTGACTGCGAAGGATTTCAGTGAAGTAAACAGGATAAATGTTTCCAATAAAGTGTTCTCGGTGAATGAAAGCCATCAGGTTCTATTTCCATCATACAGATTTTGCACAAGAAATGCCTGCAGACGATTTAAATCAGCGCATTCCCAAATAACATGGCATTCAAGCATGTACAATACATAATAAGGACATATACTTCATTCCAAGTTGTATTAATGAAACTTAATCTATGTATTTTTCACAGTTTTGTTGGTGCAAGTGTGACTGCGACTCACCAAATGGACGACTGGCAGTTTGAACCGTTCCCTCCTTTCCTCTCATTTGTGTCTATGGGCACGACACTTATTGTCTTTTTGTGTCAGTGTGTCCCAGTTTGTGGGAAATCCTGCAAAACAGAGAAGTAAAAAGTAAAAAAAAAACAACTATACTTTTACGTGATAAAAGCTAACTTCTTTTGCTAAATTTCTATGAATAATTTTGCATCATCTTTTCCCTTTCTGGTGGATATAGAGCTACAATGGTGTCGGTGAGGCCACAGTCAATCCACCGCTGTGTGCTCCAGGTGAGTATTTGTGGTTGACTTTTGTATTCTCAGTATTAATTGGAAAGTTTTTTTTTGTCTGGTGTCTATTATGCCCTTATGAATACTAATATTATTCAACGAAGATTGTAATCAACACAATTATCTGTTTACCAACTGTCTACCTTGTTTGTTACAGAAGCAACATTTAAAACTTTCTCCACAAGGGAAGACAAAAGTTAAAATATTATGCAAGTCCTCAAACCACCATCAAACAGAAGACTAGGGCGGCAACAAGTTCATCGATAAATTACAAACTGTTCACAGGTCCATACAGAGGTTCCAAAGCATGCCATGAGCTGAAAAAGAGGTTTAATGACTCAAATTGAGTTACAATTGTATGAAAATGACATGGACGTGTATGTTTTGCATGATGAAAACACTCTTTGTCCATAAATATGCTCCACCAGATCCTCAAACGGCTTCACATCAGCTTTAGCTGGGTCAAATTTAGTAAAAAATCTTTTCATCATGAGACATTTGCAAACAACTAATCGATTAATCAATCAAAATCAAGCAAAAATTATCGCTAGGTGCAGCCCGACAGAAGACAATCACATCTGTGTAAAGCTCAGTCAGACTTATCCTGGTGCTTTTCTACTTTCTTCTACTACGTTTTTGCCTCTCAAATCTACCCATTCAACTTTTCTCTTTCCTTTTTCATGAGTTGCTCTATCTTCTAAAACAAACTTCTCTCAAAGTTCACGTCTCTTTTTCACAACATCTAATCATTATGGGTCCCTTCTCACAGCCCTTATACATTTACTTTCAGTCCTCGCAGAGCATGTCCAAACCATCTCTGACCTTATAAACTTAGCACAAGATCTGGAGAGCGGCTGCAGCGTGATCGCACAAATGAAGAGGATACATTTTCCAACCTTATATTGATCTATCTGACTTTTGACTCCGAAACAACAAGCACGGCGTTCTTTTTCACCTGCACATGACTGAGGTTTTGTCAACGCTTCCCTTTACTCTGACTTCAACAATCATAGAAATGTGATCACTCAAACAACAGTCTTTCACTTAAAAAATAACTCTGGAGTAAAAGGTCTGATGACCCAGTGTGAACAGGAAAAGCTCATTCAGAGAGAACATAAAGCAGCTTCAGCTAATACAAAATGCTGCAGCTCGAGTATTCACAAGAACGAAAAGATCTGAACACACTCCAGTCTGCCAGCCCAAAGACTTTAAAGTCCCGCTTCTTGTCCACAAATCCCAAAATGGCCAGAGTTACATGCTCACAAATGATATACCAAGGAACTCAGATCTCAGAACATCGATCCATCAGATTAGTTTCCAAAGTCAAAAAGGCATGAGCTGGGATTGTGAGAGGACTTGGAACATGCTGATTTAATAATTCTGACACTGTATTTAATGTATTTTTACTTGAAAACAGTATAGTTTAGTGACATTATGTGAAATTACTTAATAAGCCAATCAAATAAACAAAAATTGAACCTGATTTTAAATGTTTTGCGACTTGAACTGATCACAGAACACAATTTAATTTGGGGTTCCTGGTTGCACGGTTGTTTTGGGGGTCCCAGCTTTCAACGTTTGGGATCCCCTGTATTAGACAGTACATTAGACAGTATGCAAGCAATAACCACAGGGTACTTGGAATGGTTTCAGGTTTTAAAAGAAAATGAAATGTACTTTTATCTGAATAAAAAGTGTCACTAGTAGTAAATTTACCATATTTTTGGAGTATCCATGAATATAATTAAAACTAAAAATATTATAATTATTGCCGATATGCGACTAGTAAACTTGAATAAATGGCAATAAACTTGAAACTTAAACAAAGGGATACTCTGAGTGTGAGACTCCAGACAAAAAAAAAGTTGGAAACTGCTTTATTAAACAAACCGCTCAAACTAAATTTGGTGAAGCTGCTTTTTGTTACGCTGAACTTAAACGGAACAGATTGACTCTTGAACTGAGGTCATCCCAAGCTTTAACACATTCAAATCAAGATTAAAAACACTTCTTTTTATTTTGCTGAATTCATCTTTTTAAATTCAATAATATGAGTTGCCTTGTCTATGAAATGCCTTGCCTCTATCTGCCTCGCCTTGCCATAACTTCTAGAGGAATTCTCCAGTACCCATGCCGCACGTCTGAAAACAACCACTAGAGGGCACACTATCCATACACATGGCCCTGACAGCGGCGTGTGGGTCTGTGACATCTCACCAGGCTGCCTGTCGCCTGCAGCTCCACATTCAAACTGAATTATACTGTGAAATAGGATTACGTGTCAAGCAATGCAATGATTGAGCACAATTGTTGGGTGTCTGGCAGCCGCGCAGAATAAAAGGGGGGAATACGCAGACACGGGTGCGTATTTGTCATGGTGATGTGAGGCATTTGTGCGAAAAGATAAAGTCGCTTCTCTGTGTCAAACGATGGGTATCTCCAAAAGTCACAGCGCCTTTTCAAAGGGGTAAAATATAGCAGCTGTTTATCTGCTTGCTCCCCAGAGAACACACTGGCAGACTTACAGCCCTATAATTATGTGCGGGGAGTGCGAGTGAGTGTGTGTATGAATGAACATGCCCCATTTTAAAAAGACGCTTTATTATAGTTGCCGTTTCTTCCCCAATCGTGGGCTGGGGAGTGGATTTCCCTTTATAGGTTGTGTGCCGCTGCCTCCTCCTCCCTGGGCAAGTGTAGAGGCGAAATTATACAGAAACATGGTTAGAAATAATCTAATCAAAAGAACTGGGGAGGGGGAGATCAGGCTGCGAGGTAAGTCAATCAATCTCATCCCTCTTCAGCCGCACCGGCGTAATGAGAAGGCCAAGAAAGCACTCTATAGTTAAAAGGTATAGAATCGACATGGAGCTGACGGCATCGGAGCTTTTAGTGGTACACAGGATTCTACAATTTGACTTCTCCTAACTTAGTGTAAAAGTACACAATGTTACTTTTCTGATGGAGATGTTATTGTTTTGAGTGCAAAGTTCAACAGTACGGCATTAAGCGTATCCATAGTGACGCCGCAAGGCCATGTTACAGATCAGGGTCTCATTCAGTGAGCTTTAATACAGGCTAGAGAGAGCGCGGATTCTGAAGTCGTGGCAGTTTCTTGAGAGTGGAGAAAGAGCAAAATTATAATAGAAAATACAATAAAACGCAGCAATCAATATCATAAATGTGAGCATTTCAATTCACATAAAATGGTGTATTTGTGGTCATAATAATACAGAGACTCTACCTGTGTCTGTCACGACGTTTTTTTCTGAATTATGAAAAGGTATATTCACCTAAAACATTGCATTGATCTGTATTTTTTGTAGATTTAACCCGTGTTTGTGTCTCATTACACACACGTTTCATTACTATAAATCCTTACTATAAAATAATGTATTTTTTTCTCAAGATTTTTTCACATTAGTGTGGTCAAACATGGGCATTAGATAAAGTACAAATACAAAAAAGTTAAATAATTTATTGAAGTATTTATTACAAAATTATGATTAAAAAGTCCCGCTCCTTATTAGTTTGTGTTTAGAATTTTCCAACACAACATGGAGCTGGAGCTTGGTTACTACAGGTTACTATGGCGACGTTCTCTCTGACCTAACCTCTAACTCAATGGTCTCATTTATAACGTGTACGAAAATGTTACTTACAGAACTTTCCAGGTAATGTTTGTGATCCATTAAAAGACAACTTAGATATGATGGTCCAGTTCTAAAACTTTGTGCATCAGGTTTTTCATAGACAAGGAAGAAGGTGATTTGTGCTCAAAGAGAGGAGAAATGAGCAAGTCTGAGGAAGTTTGTGTTTTGTCCATGCATGCACTTAGTAAGTAATTCAAACTGTTTTATAAATGAGACCTCGGATCTGTGCCAAGGCGATCCACTCACAGTAACGATGCACATTTTTGTAATTTTTGAGCACGTGCAATTGAATACATGCAAGTTAAGTGTCATCCTGTGGAACACTGAAGGTAAAATAATAACATCTCAGTTCAGAGTCACCTTTACTTCCAGATTTCACAATCGCTTAGTGGTTCTTAAGAAAGTCAGCTCAAAATGTCTTGTTATTATTAGTGCAACAAATCACCTGACTCAGGAGTGGTAAGCTACTTTCAAGATGTGACTAACAATTTGAGCTAATGTCCTCTTTGGCCTGCTCACACGTACGCCACATAGGCAAGAAATATGAAGTGTTTTGCCCAATTTCACATCAACAGTGCAGGGCTGGAATCAGACAGCAACTGACATCTCACCTAGTCCTGTTTTCTTTGCTTGTCCAATAAAGAAATCATCCTGGGAAAGACTGCAATAATTAGGGCTGCACAATTGATCGTAATCCAATCAAACTTACGATTTGAATGGACGCAATCAGTAAATTGCAATGGCTGCAATTTTTTGCCATAATTTTCTCCACAAACAACAAAATCGCCAGTTTTATTTCTCTTAAAAACTGCTAACCCTGTAGTTACTTGTTAAAACATGTTCAGACATAAGCGACAAAAACAAGATAAAAAGTGGTAAAAACATGAGTAAAAGTGATATAAATGCAACTAAAAGTGACAAAACCTGACTGAAAGTGACAAAATTTGACTCAAAGTGATAAAAACACAACTAAAAAGTGACAAAAATGTGATTAACAGTGAGAAAAACTTGACTGAAAGTGACAAAAATGTGACTAAAAGTGATATTAAAAAAACGCACTTAGAAGTAACAAAAACACAACTAAATGTGATAAAAATGTGACAAAGTGACAAAAATTTGACTAAAACACTAATTAATTGTGACAAAAACGCAACTAAAAGCCGCAAAAACGCAATTTTAAAGTGACAAAAACGTGGTTAAAAATGACAAAAACGTTCTGAAACACAAGAGTCTTTTAAAGTTTGTCAGTTCATATGTTTGCCTTTTTGTCAATTCTCCTGGTTGTGTTTAAAATTTGAACATTGGACCAAATCCTACTTTTAAATCATACATCAAAAATATGATCACAGTCGCAATACTAATCATGCACTGCTCATTTTGCCTGGATTTATTGTACATCATAACATGCTTTCGACTTGTTTAAGTGCAGGTTTTATGGTTTATCCCGAACAAAGTGTAGGTTTAGTCTTGGTTTATACTTGTTTCAGATCTGTTTTTCCCCTCAGTGATTAACAGTGCTCAAATTAACAGCACAGAATGGCTAATATTTACATCTACACAACACTACACCATTGTCACACATTTGACCTTTCACCTATGAGTCGGGAACCACCTGCATCAAAGCCCACTTCGCCAATTAACTTCTGAACCGAGATCAATTAACCCCTTTAGCCCGCATAACAGCGCATGCATTTTTAATAGATGAAGAAAAAACTAGCCTATATCTGACGACGGGAACGGGCTAAATCACAGTAAAGTTAAAGGTTCTGACCTGGAGAGGGGAAACAAAGTGCTCAGGTCTGCACAGTTTGCCTTTTGGATCGATAAGAAGGAGAAGATGGGCAGGCGAAAGTACAGCTTATCTATCGCCCTGATTAAGCGCAAATAGAGTTGTTGTGTGCCAAGGGAGCGTCATAATTATATCGTGTTCAGTCCATTAACCTGCCCCTAATAAACTGTGTTACTGGGGGAGACTCTTGAAAGCAGAGGCCGAGGTGGTGGTCACTTCAGAGGCTGAGTTATCACAGGGCCAGTCGATATTCAGCAGGACACGGATCAGACTACGGAGCAGACAAAAGTATAGGAAGGAAGTACTTTGTAACACGCATCTTAAATCCTGCAACTGAGGTATGTTGAATGTTCATTTGCACGGCCACAAGAGGCGCTATGATCAAAACGTCCAAGCCTCGAGCAGTGTCCCATCTCAACTTCTTCTACGACACTTGCGGCAGAGACCAAACAAAATGACGCAAAATGACAAACTAGATGAATTCTTAATGAAACATCTGCAAACTAACTGGTCGAATTTTTCCCCCAACCAAAACATGGCAAGCCTGATGGGCCTGGTAGGACATTTCTGTTTCTTTCTCTGTTTTCGAACCCAGGAATATCGAACAAAGAATCGCTTTCAACCTGAACTGATCTTTCGAACGACCTTGAACAAACAAAAAGCCAAGACTTTTTAAACTGAACTTGTAAAAGAACTTTATTAAACCTTAAGTTAAAAGCGTCTTTAGAATTATTATTTTCTTAGTATTGCCTTTTGCCCATTTCATTAATTCAAGAGATGTTTTTTTTATTTCTAAATTTGGTGCATTATTTGACTAACTTATTGAATACATTTAAACTTTAAATTCTGTGTTCTTGCATTCACCACAAGCTCCTGTAATGAACCTGTTTTTCTGTCTTGGTCTTATTGCAATAACTCAGTCCAAACTCTAATATTCTTATTTAGCGTTTCAAACACAACAGCAGTTCTCCATTGTAGATAATAATTGGCTTTCCGAATACCACCAGATCAAAACCCCGGACTTTATCAGACCTAAATTAGAGCTAAAACATGACATAAAATGAGACTAAACCAGGTCTAAAATGAGAATAAGCCATGGATTAGTTAGTTCTAAGAAACGATCAAACCAAAGGAGGACAAACATGCTAAGAAATGTGTAAATGAATACATACTCAAACAGCAGAGGAGCCAGGGTGCGACCCAAGTTAAATTAATGAACTCTGAAGTAGATTTACTTGAATGGAAAATATATACTTCCATTCTATACTTCAAAACTGTGTACTACTGGCCAAAACAACACAGTGAAAAGTACTGACATAGTTTGAATATTCTGTTTCATCGTGTGCTTTCCTTTACCTTTAAAAAGTAGCCTTACGTGTCACGGTTTATTTCGGATAAAAAGTATGAATTTTGTTAGATATTTTTTGAATGGACCAAACATCCTTTTATGCCTACAAAAACATTAGAACAGAAGCATAACAAAGATGAACCGCTGTGTTCTAGATTGTCCATTTCAGAGACAAAAGACTTTTAGAGTTGTCCCGCAAACATAGGCCAAGATATTCATAGTCCATACTGATGATTCAATGGGCTTTATGTAAACTTCTCCTCCTGTTCGAGCATTTTGTTTGACATTCAAAGTCAAACCAAACTATCCAGTTCCTTTCATGTATAGCAAAGGCAGTGAAAAATCGTGATGAGAAATCAGATACTTGTCTTCTCCAATCAATGCTTTCCCCCCGGCCTATCACAAATGATTATGGAGCCGGTGCCAGAGACATGCAAACACAGTCATCAGTGGGTTAGTGAGGCGTGCTTGTTACGGTTCAGCGGCGTCCTGCGAGAGACACTGGCGAGGGCACGGAGCAGATGTTTATTCTGGTGCCATTAGTTAGCTTTAATTGTTCCTATTCAGTTTTACGCGGGACGTATCGAGTTAATGAGCTTGGACGTGAGAGAAGGAGGATTGCTCGGAGGGGGGGAAGAGAGAGAGGAGAGGAGATAGCAGCAGCAGATATTGGGGGCTTAAAAAAAAGGGAGGAGTTTGTGGTTGGGGGGTACAGCGATGGAGAGAGAGAAAGAAAACTGTTAAAATGTGCGTTCGGAGCCCAGCAGCACCAGTTTGAGCCGCAGCCTGCGCACCATGAGCACCGCACACGAACTGCCACGCACTTGTCTCGTCTCCGACTTTGAGCTGGGATCCCCGAGTCTCCCCCGGATGCCGCTACTTGATGGATATCCCGCGTAACAAGTAGCTCAACGCGCAGAAAAGCTCGGGGATTGTCGGGGGGGAGACGATTGCGGCGTGAAAGACGGGACTTCCCAAGTGTTTTGTAGCCCCCTTTTTGGACATGGGACCGTGCGTGAGCCGCGCTGGACCCGGAGCCAGAGGGTCTTCCTGAAGGCGGGCGAGAAGAAACCCGACCGTGGGGGAGTTTTATGTGAACGATCCGCGGCGAATGAGCGGGGAGTTTTAAAGGTTTTACGCACCGGAATGATGCGTCCCAACCGCGGCTTCATCCTGCTGCTCCTCAACGGCACCGCTTGTTTGGTGAGTGACACGCGTGGCAACTTTACGCACGTCACGTCTGGCCACTGCGCACGAGTTTGCGCGAAATGTTAGCGCCAAACAACAACTGTAGACTTATCTGCGTAGTTTGTTAAGCACATCGATCGGAACAGACTTGGCCATTAAAGCTGATAAATGGGGCAAGATATGCAACTCGCCCACATTACGAGCATGGCGCCTCCTTCGTCGTTATCGCGGTGTTTCCGGTGATTTTTCTTCTTGGTGCTTGTAATGATGCAAACACGAGCTCTTCTCTGACCCGCGCTACTATCACTATCACTATTCCCACCGGACCCTCGTGGAAAGCGGCGTGCCGGGCGCAGCGTGTCCATCCACTCCGCGCGTACTACAGTCCAGGCTGTCACTGGCGCAGCGCGGGTTTGATGTGGGATAAGTTCAAATGTGATGTCTTTTTTGTAATAATAAGCTCACTGCATCTATTCAAGGAAATGCGCGCGTGAAATAAAAACAGGGTCTTACATCAACCTGTGAGAGCAGATGTCAGTTGATTGCACTAATGCTGTAGAAAGTCATTCGCGGGGCTGTGAGATTAATTGCAATTGAATGAAAATCGCAATTTCAGTGGTCGCAGTTACAGAATCCCAAAGGCTGCAATTTCAGCAACTAAATATTATGTTTTATTCTGCATAAAAACTGCTAAGCCTCTAGTTTAGATCTATAAAACACCTGTTCTTTCTTGGAGTTTGTCAGTTAAACCTATTTCAGTATTTTTGTTAATTCTCCTGGATGTGAATGTGGTGGGAAAAGAGTGATTGGTGTTGGTCAGAGGGACTGATGGCACAGATTGGCATGCCTTACTTCCATCAGTCCACCCCAGGGCAGCTGTGGCTACAATACCACTAAATATGGAGTTGAATAATGACTATAGTAGGGGTAGGTAGTATATAACTAATGCTGTGTTGAAGATTCTGCAAAATTTGAATATCAAGTATCGCTGATAGGGAGAAAAGTTATGTTGTAACTTTCAAATAAGGGTATGACTTTTGTGATACATTTTACAGAAGCTTCATATTTGTCTGATATTTAAAACTCAACTAAAAACACATTTCTATTGGATTGCCATAGCATCATATGAAAAACGTTCACAAGATACTCAAGAATATCGTGTTATTCCTTTTTAAATGTCTCCCAGTCCTAGACAGAGTAGCGTCTATACATCTATAAACCCTATAGCTTATATATTTATTTCAAAATACATTTGTTTTTTACATCAGATATTCATTATTCTGTAACTAAACACAATTTCAAAGTATTCTTCACACTGCATTTCTTATGACCTTTGAAGTGAAGGTCATGTTCGCCTTGAGCCAGATCCACAAAGTCATTTATCAAGCAGGCGAACACATTTTCACACCAAACTACTACTAATGATCATTCGTTAATAAAATGATTAGTAGTCGGCTCTTGATTTCATCACAGTAGATGGTATAAGACGATTAACTAAAGAGATATTGTCTTTGCTTTTTGGAAAGGTACTTCTAACTAAACGTATTATTTCTGACAGTATGAAGGTATTGAAGCGCTTCATACATGTTGTACTCACAAATTTACAGTGACGCCTCTCCCTGGTGCCAGACATGATAAAACTCAGCACCATATGCATCCTGTAAGTGTTATTGTATAATATTGCGATTTCACTCGGCTTTAGAAATGCTTTAGAACAGAAGAAGTCTAGACCACTTTGACTTGAGGATCTCTCTCAACTCCTACATTTTCCTCCACTGTGCCATCTCCCATATCGCTTTCATCTTCTGCTCATTTGTTAAAAAGCCGCTTTAATGAGAAATCTCAGGATCCACACGAGGGAAGTGGAAAACATCCTTGTGCTCGGAAACCCTTGGGCTGGTCGCTTTTGCTCATCACAGGAAATGAGGAAGAAAAAAAAAAAGAAAGGATAAAAAAAATAGTCAGGAAATCGCAGGGACGTATCCAAGTGCGTTGTGCATCTTTGTTGTTGACCTTGTGCTTTTGTGTTTGGGTAAAACAAAACGATTCAAGAGGAGAAGCTGGAAGTGCACAATGAGGGCTGACAATCAAAAGAGCGCGAGTCACAGTCTGTAACTTTACACAAGAGGCTGAAAAAGGTTTTCACTTTGAACAGACCTTTCTTTGACAAACGTGTTCTAACAACTCAATTGTTACCATTGAATATAAGAAAAGACACGCTTTTCTGAGTTTAATTCTGAAAAATCAATGTAAGAAAAGACGATTTTGATTTCTTTATGTTATTAATAACTAAACGTATTGAGAATTTGGCTGTAGAGAATTTCAGACTCATAGTTGATAAAAGAACCTGTTTCAATACAACAATGACAGTGATTTGTGTAATTTTCTACACCATTTATGAGTAATTTCAGTTTCTTTATTAAAATGTGGTCTTATACTAGTTCTGACATAGATCAAGGCATTCTATGACCACTCAGGAAAGTCTAACATTGTCCAATTTATATTGTTTTTTCAGTATCAAAAGTCACCCAAACGAGTATGTAGTTTGGATTATAGTTTTGTAGTAATGATTAGTATGTGGTAGGGATGTCAACACAATTTGGTTAGTCGACAATCGTGATTATTCAGGTCATAGTTAATCGAAATCGCAATTTGAATGGACAATGGTAATGGACAATTTTTGAAGTGCAATAATTTCTTCCAAACAACAAAATATCCTGTTTTATTCTGCACAAAAAAATGCTAACCCTGTAGTTTAGATCTGTTAAAATACAATATGTTTTCAAACAAGCGACAAAAACACAACTAAAGGTGACAAACACGCAACTTAAAGTGGACATATCATGCTTTTATTTTCACCTTTTGAACATTTAAAACATTTACCTGGGGTCTAAATAAACTATACCTGCAATCTACAGTCTGAATTCCTCCTAATTTTCTTTCTACATGCCTCTCTTTTACCCCTTTTGTGAGGCGCTTTTGGCGCCTTGTTTTAGCACTGTCTCTTTAAATGCAAATGAGTTAGGTTCGCACCCCTCCCATGCGCATTGCATGCATGCTCCGCCCGTTCAGCCATTGTTGTAGTCCCAAACACAGTCCGTCTGTCGGATCCAAAACTTCTCCAAAAGTTAGAAAAAAGCGTAATGACAATCGAAAAATTGAAACAAGCGATGACATCAACATCCAGCCTTACATGTACAAGCCAGAGTCTGACACAGACCAAGAGGAAATCGAAGGCGGCGATCCTCCGCCAGCACAGACTTCAAATGGCTGCATCTCAATGGTTTGTTTACTACTATGTAATTAAGCTACAGCGCTCCGTTAAGCTTAACTGTGTGTGAAAGATGTTAACAGGTTGTCTAATGGACCCTCACTTTACCATCTTACTACAACAACAGTCCGGGAAAAAGGCTACTGTCAAGTCAGTCAGCGTAGTTATGGTGCTGCCAGGCTCGCTTGCTCTTGGCGCTAATGCTAGCGACATGCTAGCGTCAGCTACGAGCAGTCTGATGTGAGTTCTGCCTTATGAAAACCTCAAAAATAAATGTATTCTATGTATATATAAAGACATGTGCCTAAGCAGCTGGAAAACAGCCGAGTAAAAGATGGGCAGCTCCAGGTGTAATGCTAATCTCACAAATGGCCAGCACACAGGTAAGAATGACTGGATAAAAAATAGGTCTAATAAACAGTGTTTCAGCGTTTCTTGACTTACCGCTCCGCTATCTCGTCATCTCCATAGGGCCGAAGGAACTGACCCTTCGATCGAATGCAATATTTGAGCAAATCCCTCGTTGTACTGGCGGAGGTTACTGAAGCACTCCTCTTTGAAGTGCTTAGCACACAAACGGAACTTTCCCCACTGTCGGTGGTACATTACCACGAAAAATAAAACGTAACCAGCCGATCTCAGTTGTTCGGATGCAGGCGGTCGGTGTAATGAGTTGTGCTGGTAACACAACCAAGAACAGAGCATTTTAACTTGTCTACTCGCACCTTTGACATCTTTGCGCTTGGACTACAAAATCGCTACGAGGAAAATAAAGATGGCGGTCTCTGCGGAAGCTCTTGACCTTGTTTAGTAGTTCCGCTGTGGCGTGATAGATAAAAATACGTAACAGATAATGCGGATATTCGAACGAACTGAGAAATATGTTGCAAAATGTATATAAATATATCTCTGCAGCTACTTAAGTGATTAATTTCAACTTTTAGCCACTACCAGACACCCACAGTACACAATAAAAGGTATCTAAGGGCCAAAAAAGTAGATTTTGCATGATATGTCCCCTTTAAGTGACAACAATGTGACTAAAACGCAACTAAAAGCAACAAACATAATTATAGTCGACTAAAACTGACAAAAGGGACAAAAACGTGACAAACGTGAAAAACATTCTGAAACACGGGATTCTTTTATTAGTTTATCAGGTCATATTTCAGTCTTTTTGTCAATTCTCCTGGTTGTGTTTAAAATAGTCAAACAGAACCCCATCATTAAAACTTAAATCACAAATTACAAACGCAATACTAGTCAGTGATTTCAGTTCAATCTATTCTTCACTAAAACAAGCTATGTATAAAGTCTTTTTTTTGTCATTCTCTTTATTTGCCAATATTGTTACTTTTTCATTCAGAAAGTTTGATTTCAAAACGCTAGTGAAGAATAGTGAACGGTTAAACATTTTTCCTATGCTTTTTACTGGGCTCTTTCAACATCTAACTGCTGTTTTCACTGTAAACAGTCTGTTTTCTCTGTAATGTCTCAGATGTGTTGACATATTGTGTCTTGTAATGTCATTTGTGCTTCTGTTGTTCTCTAATTGAATGTTATTGTTTTTATTTAAGACAACAGAACAAATTCACTTTACTACGTCAACTCTGACATCTTTACGTTGAAGCTGCTGCTGACGCTGATTAATATAAACTCTACTAATTCAAATAAACAAATAAAAGCAAATCAAGGGTTTAAATGTTGTGCATCATGAGCTGCAAGATTAATCGCGATCAAATTGAAATCGCACTTTGAATAGATGCAATTAGTAAATCGCAAAGACTGACATTTTTGAGGAGACATAATTTCCTCCACAGAAGACAAAATATTGTGTTTTATTCTGCATAAAATCTGCCAAACCTGTTGCTTAAATCTGTACGAAAATGTTCTGAAATGCATGAGAGGCTTGGCCTTCGTCAGTCTATTCATCCAAATATTTCAAACGTGAACTTTAAATAATACCATTCTGTTCAAACATAATAAAAACCTGAACCGCTACATGCAGAAAAATTCAATATTTTTCCCAAACCATGCCGCCCTAATTTGATCATAGTACTGATAATCTCAAATAAACACTCAATATTGCTCCATAACTCAGAAACGACTGTCTAGAATAGTCTCAGTTATTTTCATATAGATTATCTAACTCTGCCTATGATTAGGTTTTTTGGCACTTTTGACTCCACCATGACAGAGAATCAAGTGTCTGGGATGGCATCAAGCAGTTATTTTCCCATGATTCATAGTGAACAATGAATGGATATAAAGAGGTGACCCTGGCAAATGGTTCTGTACTAGTTATTACCAAACAAAATGTGATTATAATGTACACAGATCATATTACAGACTATTTTTTTGTTATTTCACTGCTTCTACCAAACAATGCACGATGTAAAGAGAATTTATCTTAAAAGTCTATATGACAGGTTCTTATGTTTTTCTAATTATGACGTAGTTTGGTGGGAGGGCACCTGTTTTAAATATTTCTTATAGTTCTACATCCGTGAAGTTGCAGTTTGGGAAGACTTTTTAAAAAGTAAAAGTTTAAAATGACAGGAAGTAGTGCTGAGTTCTAAAACGGAATCCCTCTGTGATGTCATCAAAACCCGACATGCCGTTGTAAATACAGAGATAATTTACACATCATAAGTCAACAACATAAAAGTTGTTATCAAGTATTATTATTTATCAAATCATAACTGTTGTGTAATATATATGGATTTTGGTTCTTGTTTTCAAAATGGTTGCTAGGTTACAGTTGTAGAATTACCTCTAGCTATGTCATATTTGATGCCCAAGTTTAACCAGGAAGTAACATTATAAACATAAAACAAAAACTGTCAAACTGGGGACAAATGTTTCGCCAGATCTTAAATCAAATCATGTTCCCTACATTTTAGTCAGATAGACATCAACTAGAGTAAATTCAAATCAGGTACAGGCCCTTTAATGTCCCTCCGACCGTCTCGCACACAGATCTCATAACGTTTGCCCGTTGACTTTCTCCCCCCAAAAAACGTCGCGCGCCTTTAATTCCGAACCCCGCCCGAGTTTCTCCGTCGTGTTCACAGAGCTATTGAGCGACCCCACGCAGGCCGACTATATGGTGGGATAAGCCCCTCGCGGAGACACTACAGCGTGCACGGGATAATAGGCTTAGTGCTTGTTCTTTTGTTGTCGGAGCATGTGCGAGCTGCAGGGCTACACCGTATTGTACAAAGGTCTGCGGCTAATCATAACGCAATTAATAGAAGACCCATTTTCTCCCCTCCACAGAGCAGCGCACATGATGACATCCCATAGCCAGTGATCCCGGCTAATTCATTACGCTCATGACATTGACAGATTAGAAAGTAATTAATACATGGGCCCGTTTATGAATATGGAACAGTTAAAGTGATGTTATAAATGCGATTTTCTACTGTAATGGTTCTGCATATCTTAGTGCGAGGGGTTTTAGTCTCGTGGGAGCAACTATAAGAATGGGTAATAATAATAATAATAGAGCCGAGTGTTAACCCAGCGCTTGTTGTTTGGGAGACAAATGATACGTTTCTCGTGTTAATTATTCGACGTACAGAATATAAAGTGTCTCCGCAGCGTAATTGACTGCGTGAGGGATGAGGTTTATTTTTGGCAGCGGTTCGAGTTGTTATTCATAAGTGACGCGCAAAAGGCAAATCGATTTGTTTCAATGAAGACTGTATGTGAAACTGTCAAGAGGAAAGACGCTAAGGTTGGCGCGAGATGTGAAGAATCGTTTGTTGTTTTTGTGCATATTTTGATTCTGGAATGATTAGGATTGAGGGGAATTGTATCGGTGCAACTTTAGGTAAAAATGTGGAATGGAAATTAAGGAAGAAAATAGTTTCAATTGGGAAAGGTTTAAGCAGCAGAAACAAACATTCAACATAAAAACATTTTTGAGAGATGGCAAATTTGCAAACTAAACATCTGTTGAAGTATTTCACTTTGCTTTTTCAATTTCTATGTTTGATTGCTTTTACTCGTCTAATTACGTACTGTTCAAAGTTTGTTGTATTAGATGGGGATTTCAATCTGAATCATGCATCCTTGGCAATTTTATTAGTGCAACGCTTAACTTTGTTCAGCACGTTTCTGGAAGCCTCAGTGTATTTTTTAAACCGTAACTGCTTAGCAAATTTGTAGATTGATATCAAAATATTAGTTACAGTTAAGAGAGATTATTCTCTTCTGACAATATGTTTTACCTGAAGTGATTCATGTGAAGAAAACCAATAACAGAACTGTGTTACATAAGTAAAAGTACGAATACAGGAGAAAAAAATACTTAAGTAAATCAAATGTGAGTCAAATGTAGTGATTCTGATAAGGAATAAGGGTATATGTAGTATCGCTCTGTATCTGACCAAAACCGCTCTGGAGCTCATGCAAAAAATAAAAAATGTATACAGAAAAGTACAAGGAAACAGTGTATTTATACGTTAGATATGTAGTATATCAATTAAACTCATGAGTCACTCCAAAATCTTTAGTTAACTCACTCATATCTTCACTTTTTTGCTGTTTTATTATAAAAATCCATTTAATCGAAAGAAAATAATTAGTCAACTAAAAAAATACTGGTTGATTAGAACATCATCGACCGATTAATTGACTAAACGACTAAAAAACTACAGCCCTACTTGATAACTTAAATTCCTGGTTTTATTTCTGTTGTGTATTTTTGTTTTTTCAAAGCTGGGAATCAAAACCTTCAGGCAAAATGTCATCAAAAACAAGATTAAAAACAGGAAAAATATGTGTGTTTTCCAGTCCAGTTCAAAAATGTAATAGAGTTGAAAGTACAAATGCTCTCAAATGTATTGAAGTAAAAATTAAAAGTGTCCAATGCAAAATGTACTAAAGTAAAGCACAGATACCTAACACATTTACTTAAGTACAGTCCTTTTAGTTTTGTACTTTCCATCACTGCAAATACAAAAGTATAAACATGTCCAAAAAAAAAGTTAAAAGACAACGGTTATGGTTTGGTTTTGCTTTTGTGACTAAACAATACATTTTCCTCACACTTTCCCTCTCTTTTTAAAGCCTTCATACATATTGTCCTGTGTTTTTCTTCAGAAGTCAGGCTGGTGTGGGGGGAACAGATTGAGAGAAATGCTGTGGCTGAACTGCAAACAAAGGAGGTTCAATATTAGCCGGAGAGATTTGTTTGAGCTCATTGTCATCAAAGGACTCTCCTCTTTTCTCTCCAACAAACACTTTTAGGCTCGTGTCAGGTTGACTGCGAAAACCCCGACTGCTGCACTCCTGAAATTTAGGAAGGCTCTGTCAGAAATGTGAAAAGACAGCAGAAAAGTCCAAACTTTTGGAAAGGACAGTGAACACAACACTGTCTGCCGCTGCTGCTGACCCTGATAAGGTGTAAGAAAAGCTCGCAGCGCTACAGTTTAGTGCACGGTGTGTAGATCCTCGACTCAAGGCAGTTGTCTTTCATAAAATATCGACTGAAGTGAATGAAAGGTCCTGTGCTATGCTGTGGTAGAATCAGACATGGCAAAACTATTGTCGTGTGCATGAAAGAAAAACTACCATTACAAAAAAGAAACTAAAACTTATCTATGTCAGCACTAAATGACAACACAATATCTTCATTTATTAGAAGAAATTGGATTAAACTTAGGTAGGCTAAATGTACAATGCAATAAACCGAATAAGTTCAACCACAATTACAATGTAGTAAGTAAGATAAGTAACAGAACCTATTTACAACAGTTCTATTGCCTGAAAAGTCCAGAACGATATCTCTCACAGAGTCTCATTGCTTTCATCTCCGTGAGTTCAGATGGACGTGATTGGCAGGTGGATTAGCCGGGGACAAAAAATATCATTGGAGCCCGAAATCCTTTTGTGGATCTGAGGTGAAAGAAGGTCGATTTAGTTGTAAATGATAGATATAGATGACAAATTAGCTCCTTTATTTCACATGCGTCAGGTAAATGATCCAATCTGATTGCACAGTTCAGTTTGAGTTTGACTTGCGATGTGATGGAAGCGCCGACCAGACTCATTCTTTGTAAAGAATTGCAGCTTTCTGGATTCTAGGCAACCACTTCTATACTATAGCATGATAAAAGCAAAAATAATGGTGTAAGTAACTGTGGAAAGTATTTAGACGTATCTTTAAAAACAGCACCACACCGAAACATGTCCAATTATGTCTGGGTGATGACAAACATTATTTGATCTTACTTAAAAACAGATAAAATGGCTTTCATTGTAAATTTCTTGGAAAAAAAAAACAAACAAACAAAAAAAAAATGGGCTTTTAAAAATTTCCATGTTAAACAAATGGGGAAAAAAGTCAAATTTTCTCTCCAAACTATGAATTCTGCTCCAAACCACATGCTTTTCCCGACAGAAGTATAGCTGTAAACTCAATTAAAAAGACCCAAGCTGATCATCTACAATTAGAATGACTAAATCTCAATCTTAAAATGTGATTAGTTGCGCAGTCCTATGTCCAGCGCTGTCCTCCATCCGTCACTGCAGACATAAACCAAACAACACAGCTGTATTCATCCACTAAAAAGCACGTGTACTCCCTTGTGCACAAATCTTATTTATGAAGCCGTGTTGACCTCGCGATAGCATTGACCCTCGGGTGTTAAAGTTCACACACACGTCAGGGCTGCTCTCAAAACTCCCAACTGCTCTTTCAAACATGTTTTTCTCAGAACCGCTCCGCCTCCACGTCGTCTGTGTGGCCCTGAGAGAAAAGTCCACCTTATCCAGCGCTGATTGCTTCAGAGCAGACGTGCATCAGGAGCCACTGAATCAGCCCTCCTGCACATGAATGTCTCTTCTCTGGTGATGGAATTTGGCGCTTTGTGTCCAGATGCACTTCAAGGTTTCACGTGTTACGGTGCGTGGAGAGCTCTGCCAGTTTGGGAGCACATGTGAACGCCACACAATACGAGCAATTAGAAGTGTGTCTGTGAAATGAGCTCTAATATGTGAATGTTTTTGCTCTGCTTTGAATGTGTGATAGGGCATTTGTTTCATTGAGGGTGTTTTTATGTCTCCCAAATTACCTTGAGAAACATATTCTTACTTTGAGTGAACGCCGCAGGTTTGACCCTCACTACAACAACAATAAACAGTAATGATATTTAAGGCTGCAGTCAACCAAAGATATTCTTGGTGGATGAAAGACGTGCTCTGCTGATCGATTAGTCCAGTGTTTTTCAACCTTTTTTGAGTTGTGGCACACGCTTTGGGTTTAAAAGTTACCACGGAACACCACCTACCACTAAAATATTACCAAATCAGACCATTTAGTTAAAAATATTGTAATATAATGAGGCAAATAACGTCTGTGGCACTGTCTGGTTCTTCAAATTTGGTAATAGTGATGGTTTTGCATTCTTTTTTGGTGAAAATGTTACTCAGGACACTCCATATATATTAGTTCATTAATCTGCATTTGTGAATCTGTTAACACAAACTGTACATTTTCTCAAGGCACATTAGTGTTCCCCGGCACACTGGTTGAAAATCAGGGATTAGTCGACTAAAAAGGGGAAGTAAATGGTTTAATCCCTCATTCGTCATCCAACATAGAAAAAGTTTCAAAGGTAACCTAGACAATGTTTTAAAATCAAGACGTTTTTTACTTCTGAAAGTTGAGTTCCTCAGACCAGCTTCCTAGATTGAAAATGACTTTCAAATGGGAGTCTGCATTTGTCTGCATTTTTTAAAACATTGTCCAGATGACCTTTTTAATACCGTTTTTATACAATAAAAACGGGACATGGCAAAAGCTCTCAACAGTCAGTATGATCTAATGACCCAAACGTCAGAAAAAGAAACTGCTGGGGAGTTCATGCAAAAACCTATTTATGCAGAAACTAGGAAGCAGTGCATTTATATGATTCACACTCAAATCTTCAGCAAACTCACTCCATAACTTCTTGTTCCAGCTACCCAATATAAATCCTTATAAACTGAATAAAATAATGAATTGTCTAATACAAATTGTGTTGACTATGACACCATTGACAGATCAGTCAACTAGTCATTCCCAATCAGGGGGTCAGCACCCAATTTTGGGTCCCCAAAGATTCTCAGAGGGTCCCCAGAGGGTATTAGAAAGGAGATCCAAACTAAACAGTGTGAATTCCAATTCCAGGGATGGCACATGAATTGCTTCTATCAAGTATGTTATAATCATTACATCTTTATCAGGCATAACATAATCATTGTAAGACCGTAGCTTCACAGGAGAAGGTTGTTTGGGTCACCAAATTATCCACGGGTAAAATCAATGTGAGAAAATGGTTGGAAACATGGACTAAACGACTCAAGGCCGAAATCTCTTAATGAGAAGTGTTGTCATGTACCAGCGCATACTGAGAAATGGCTATGCCTTAAATAGCCTTTACACTGTAAAATGTACTTACAATCAGCTGTGGTGAGAACAATTTACAAGGCTGTTAAATAAGCCAGTAATAGAACACTAATTGTGAAGAACATTTTACAAGATTATCCTCTTAACTATAGCTGAGCAGTGAACTGTAGTAAGCATGAGTCATTTGGATAATGTAGAACTACAGATAGATTGTTAAATATGGCACAGGACATGGAAACATTTACAACGATCTGTGCAGAAAATCAATCAGCTCGGAGTATCTTTATTTACATTACCACACACTTGTTGCAACGGGAGCAGGTTGAATGGAGGTTAGATGAAAAATAAATAAATAAACAAACCCAACAACAACTAAAGATACTACCCATTTTGTTCCATCTCTATTTTAGGCTCTGTGTCTGCTCAGCTTCGTGAGATTGATTCCAGGCTCCGACAATTTGCTGAATGTCTCACTTCATTTGTCACTTCTTCTACTCCAGATCATACTGCCACGTTTAACAGAGTCAGCAAGCCTTAAAATATCCACAATGCATGCAATGACAGCAACAAATGGCTAGAACAATGGTAAAAAAAAGACCAACTTGAATTCAAGATTTGTTTTCAGTGGGATAAAACGGACACGGCTGCTTAGAAGAAAAATAAATAGCACTAAACTCTGTTAATCTGAGGCGAGAGATTGATTTTGTATGTTTGAATAGATGACTAATGAGCTCGTCTGTTTGCGTCACTGAAATGGGCACATTTGATTGCACGGCTCTGTCTGAGTTTTGCTTGAGACACAGCGGGGGAAGTGGTGACCAGACTAAGATATTTTATTAATATTATTATAGAGATACAGAAAAAAACAACATTTGTACAAGCCTATTGCAATATTTGGCAACACTTTAACTACACTTATTCCTGCCTTAGCATGAATAAAGACTCAACATAGTGAACAAATCGTTTATTGAGAATGATCCAGGCTTAGTAACTAATACTCTAACCCCAATTCCTAACCATAGCCTTAATTAAGTAGTTACTAAGTCTGAATCATGCTTAATATGTTTATTGCTAAGTCTGTGTTCATGCTTTTTAAGGCAAATTCAGGTGTAGAGTAAAGTGGTACCCCAATATTTTAGTTCATTCATTTTGAAGTTTAGTAATTATTTCATATTTCAATTATTTAATTCAGTTTAAATCAGCTCAACATCCCATCCCTAATTCAAACTTTCTTCTTTTTTCCCTTGAGCACTGGCCATTGATCCATTCAGTTCATCTTCAGAGTTCATTAAAAAAAAGAAAAAAATACATAAAACAGCAAGACAAGTGGACATTGAATTCATACATTCTGAATTTTAAAACTCACATCTCATATTTTCTTTTAAAAAGCACCTTCTGCAAAAGATCTTCTGTAGAGAATATACAGAGAGAACTAGTCTGGATGCTAGGCTAGAAAAATAAAATCTTGATTGTCTTAATGTTTTAAAAAATCCAAATCACAGAGGAAATGACCGACCAGCTGATGCACACTTTTTTTTGTCATTTCACCCAGTCTTACCTGTACACTTCAGTATTTGTATTGCGTTTCAAAAGCAAAAGCCAATTTTGTCTGGAGCACACTGTGATACACTTTAATCTGCCACAAAGCTCCGACTGCTTTCCGTGATACCTGTCCTCTTTCAGGTGACTGACCTTGTCCGCCCAGACCCGTCCCTCCGCCGAGCACAAAACCAGCCTAATCCTCAAAAACAAATGGTCCACTGCATGTGTCTCATACAGAAATACTGCATCCAGGCACAAAGGGAAGGCGTCACACTGCATAGTCATTTAGTTTGTCTGTTTTTTGGCTGCGTTAGTTACAATCTGCAGTTGTTATAAGCTGACATTCTCCACTTTTGCATGCATCTCATCTGACACACCAGTGCAACTAAGGAGGTGGGCAATATTTCAAAATTTAGTTGTGGATGTTGTTGTGAAGATATAGATAAATCTGAATATCAAGTATATCATTTGCAGTAAAAAATAAAAAGCTGATTAAAAGTCCAAATGAAAAGGTTACGTTGTAAACTGTCAAATAAGGCTATAAGGTGAGATTTCTGCACATTCTTACACATTTCTCCGATATTTAAAGCTCAACGAATGGTGGTCACTGACAAAATACAAAAGTAAAAGTACTGTACTTAAGTCAAATTTTTAGTTTTCTGTACTTTACCTAAGTACATTTTACAGGGTGTACTTTGTACCTGTACTTCACTGTTGGAGAGCAGGTATCTGTGTTTTCTACTTCACTACATGGACTGAAAAGTAAAAGTATTTTTTCTTATGGTTTTAGTCCTACATGGTTTATTTTTAGCACATTTTTGGAGACATCTTGCCTACATTTTTAGAGTTCCAAGTCCCAGCTTTGAAGTACATTTTTAAAGGTTTACTTTAATACTTTTACTCTACTAATTTTTTTTTTTTTATGTGATGTTAATGTTACTTTTAATTGAGTATTTTTTGCTCTCATCTCTGTACTTTTAAGTAAAATTGAGTACTTCTTCTACCATTGGTTTAAAGTCATGTTTTAACACATTTATGTTGGATACTCAAGATGATAATTTTTTGCAGTATCACCCACCCCTAAAATGTTTACGTGTATTGTGTATTATGAAAAAAAGAAAAGAAAAGCTGCAAAAAGATAGTATTAACAATAAGAATGAGGATAAACTATCGAAACAGGCTTGTAAAGTCAGTGGTTCAGTTTGCGATTCATTCACATTTGTGCAACTCTTGAAACCAAGATAGTTGTTTGAATGTTTGAACACATTTCTGACTGACAAAATATAATCTGATGTTGTTTGGATGGTAAAAATACACTCTGAATAAGATATAGTCAGATTCCGTTTAAGCTGGTCTGGCTGTTATCACGGAGGAGCCATTGTGCTGGTCTGACATCTGTCCTTTACTGTTCCCCAGAGAGGGCGCCATAACACAGGGCCCATTAGGAACACTACGGCATTAGCAGCCAATAGCATCTATAACACAATCAGATCAGCGTTTAAGTGCCTATCGTCAAAACAGCTACAGTTTCAGCGTAATGTTGGGGTGTTAACATGTTAACGCAGCCTCTCGAAACAGCTCCAGAGACATTCATTAGGCTCGTTATTTCCAAACAAGTGAAGAAATTTTGGACATTAGTGCCAGATGTAGCAGAATGAATCAGAAAGCTGGGTCTAGTTTAATGCTTTTCCTTGTATTCTGAACTTACGTGCAGCCCTAAATATCAAAATAATGTGTGTTTTTTAACGCTGCAATGCAAATTAAATGTAATGGTTTGTTTTAAAGCTGGGATATCTGATTTTCAAAGCAGAAAGTAACATCTGTGCAACTAGTTCAAAGCGCTCACAAACCTTTTCGCACGTCGCCAATATTCACATGCATAAACTTTTAGGCCACTAGCACAGCTTTAGAACCGCTTCTTCAGATGGAAAAGTGAAGCATGTGGACCACCCCTGCTCAGCCAATCAGCTCATCCCAAACCATCATACTGTGACACACATGGCTCCGTCTTACAAGTTTGCGATCTATAAAATGGTTTATTATTGAGGATGAGGATAGCATTTCACAATGAATATGCTTTACGGGGAAACAATTGTACAATGTATAAGAGAAATGCTGTGTGTATGTCTGTTTGCTCGCTCAACACACGGTCTTTCATGTGGAAACAATAAACTTGTCCAATCTGCTCCTAAAGAGGTCTAAAAAAATGAGGCGGAATTTTTATTTTCAGGCCATTTTTCAGTCCAATCTAGTTTACTCAAAAACTAAATAAGTTATCCAAAATACCCTTAGCAATATGTGTACAAAATGAACCAAGAAATGTATATCTGTTCTGTCCATTTTTTTTTAGATTTTAAGGTCCCAAATATGTGCAATTTTTACAAATAAAATGCCTTATTTCTGTGAAAATGACAGTAAACTGCAGGAGAAGTTTCAAATTGATAACTTTAAATTTAAGATTTTTTTTTCGATTCACCTGCAGTGTCTCACATTAATGAGGTTAGAAACATAATTCATAACAAAATTAAGTTAAGAGAATAATTAAAGTTGGCTTTTTGACAAAAATTGGCTTTTGAAATGCTTGATTAAATGTAAGACTGCAGACACAGAGAAACAAAGAAATATGTGTCAATTAAGAAAGGTGTTGGAAAGTGAGGTTTAATTAACATACATAGCCATTCTAATTATTCTGTCTTCAAAAGTTATTTAGTTTTTGTTTGTAGAAACAAGTCTACACAGTGCTCCCCCAGAGCCCTTTAGAACATCTTCAGAGGACTCTAATTGCAGAAAACTATTAACATGTGCATTTATAATAGAAGTGAACCCTCGTGACTCGCGTTTTCCTCTTAAAAGTAACACCACAGGGATGGAACAAATCGGCTCTTACGCTTTCAAGTTGATTTGATAATTCACCATTTTATTTTCTCTTGACTTTTCTGTGCACGCACCAACAACAATCTGATTTGAAAACATTTTCTCAAACACACCGTAATTCAACAATTTATAAGAAAGAATAATCCTGATAAACACACAGAGATTAACGTGTGCATGTCTTTTTACTGAATAAAGACCGATTTGCAAGACAATCCATTCAAACGGGCAAACAAATAGTTCTTCATTTATTCCCTTTTGTCACCCATCGGATAAAACGGAACCATCAATCCGTGACATGCAAAACATAAAGGGAACGATATACTGTAACCCACACAATTCTTGTCAAACTGTTTCTGGGAAGTATCAACATCAGTTTATATACCAAACCCACACAACTAATTAAACAGGGAAAATATGAAATTGACTCATTTTCTGTAGGCTTTTAATGTGCATTTTGACTCAGTTTCACTTAATTTTCATTTTTATTCCAAGTCCATACATCTTATTGATATTGGATTTAAATTTAAAATGAGACTCAGAAGATCTCAATCTATGGTTTGTCAGTCATTATCTCTAAACGGCAGCTTTACTCCTATTTATAAAAAATCTAGGTGGGTTTTGAAATCTGATTTTCCTCTGTTCAGAGCTTGCTGTCAATCACAATTAGAGTAAATCAGACAGAAAGCTAAACTACACAGTCTCAGCTTCACAAAGAGCCCAGCGATTTGTTTGTACTCTGAAGGCTTCAGAATCAGATTCAATATTAATTGGGGATAATTTTAGTCAGGCGTTTTAGGAAAAATCAGCGCAAACGATAAAGGGGTCTCTGATGTTCATAGTGTGACAGCTTCCAAGAACTATACAGTCGTCACAAACAACACAGCCCCAGTTTAGAGTATGTGACGTGATTGGCACGTTGTAAGTTATCATGTCTGTATCGGTCTGCACCAGGGCAGCAGTGGCAAAAATAATACGACGGCAGCAGTAGCTCTATTGATAAACGCTCACTAAATTGAAGGTAAGTGAAGAGGTCATCGCTAAAACATTCATAGTCTGAATTGGAAGTGAATAATGCAGACCGACCTTGTGAGATAAATGTGTGGCTTTTTAGAGCATAAAGAAGAAAAAAAACACACACAAAAAGAACGTATTATATCAACGATTCACGTACAATCACTCTTTATTGATCTTATTCCGCAAGATATAACCAGCTCAAAAGATTATTGTCCCTCCACACAGGACTGATATAGCAGTGCAGATGACGTCACTGAATTACAGCAGCGAATGGCAAAAACACATAGTGATGGCATTTTCTCCTGTAAAAGCTCAAAACACAACTAAAATGTGAAAGAGCTGCTAACAGTCTGATACAAAAGTCTTCAACTCTCTAAATATTGAGTTTGTGAGTGACATCGAGAAAAAGAAATTCAAGTAAACTACTATGCTCACATTTATCGCTGATACAGACTTTGGGATCGCACACAGCTGAATTCATTGCCTTTCTGTCTTTAAATAAGAGACTTCTGAGTAAAATTGTTGATTGTTAATTAGCGTGCAGCGGGTGAAGTATCCTTTACCTCCAACTACTGTTAGCAAACAAGCTAGCTAAGCTCTGCACAGTCGAAGCAACAACTAGAAACTACTTTCAGTTGACATTTTACTGTATGAAGTTGATTTGAGCAACACAAAAGCTCCACAGACGCAAATTAGGCCAAAGAAAAGCAAAGTAACACATTTCATCAGTTGTGCTGCCTGTAATTCTGCCGTCAAAATGTCGAGGAGCGTTTTTCGAATAAAATAATGTCTCTGCATAACCTCTAAACATATGGATGTTGTTTTTTCACGGCCCAGTGGAAGTGAGCGGGGATGACAACAGTCTGGCCCGATGGCTGGGGCCCCCTGATGTTGAAAATTATCTCCTGATAGTTTTCTCTTTTAACACCATTCTGCAACTAATGTAGGCTACATTAAACAGCCGAATAGTGCAATTATCATGATAGTAATTTGCCAGGGCACCAATGCTTTTACTGAAATACGTCGGGAGAAAAGTATGTTCTGACATAAAAAGAGGAATGATGAATAAAAAATGTATAATATAGCGACAGTGGAATGTCTAAATGCCGTCTTGTCTTGTTCTCGTGGACTCAATATCGCGTCTTTATCGTCTCGGGGGATTTATGTCTCGTCCCACTCCTGGTTTTTCAGAGCAGCTCATATTGTCCGTTCCCTTTCGCACACTTGTCGCTGTCTCGGGCTCCTCTTCTTCTTCCTCCTCCTCCCGGTGTAAAACAGCTCGAGTTAAGCACGACCACAGCTTGACTGACCCCAGAGGCCCGTTCTCTCTCCCGCACACCCCTGTCGAGAGCACCGTCCCTGTGCGCCGTGCCTGCTCTGACATGTGGACGGACAAAGATGGAGAGAGAGAGAAAGAGAAAGAGATGGAGAGGAATCCTTGCTCCCAGACTCTGACAGGCCTTCACACTGCAGCGGGCTCAATACGACGACAACTCAAAGCCCGCACGATCCGCTCCCAGAGAGACAGTATGAGAAAGGGCAGGCCATTTCAAGGGTGTGTTGTCCATGTACAATTTCCATGGCCTCTTCACGCAGTGACACTGGATTAAACTCCGGTTCAGATATTTCCTGATGAAACCTTTCTTTAATGAGCCTTTTTAAAATACTCGGCATAGGACAGTGGATTAGCACATGACGGTAGTGTTTTATTTATTTATTTCTAAGTATGATTGCTTGTATGAGTGTATACCCAAACACCAATCGAAAACTGGACGTTCAGTTGGGAAAGTAACGATACTGATGAAGTTGGACGTTTTCTGAATAGTTGGAGATAGAAGAAAGTAAACTCTCATTCGTCCAGGTGTGGTCCATCGTGGAAAGGGTTAACAATGACTTTTGGATAAAAGTTGAAACGTCTCGATCTTCAAACAGCGTCCGGATGACAACCCCTGAAACCCTTTCTACGATAGAAGAAAGTACTATTATTATTTGGGTTGAAAATCACATTCTAAAGTTTAAAACGTGTTGTCTTTTTGTGTTGTCTTTTAAACACGGTATAGGAATTGGTGTAGATTAGTCGAAAGATAGATAAAAGGATAGACACTTTATTCATCCTGTAAGAAATTCGAGTTCAGCTGCAAAACATTTTTACTGCGCTTCCCAGTCGTTTTTGTGTCTCAGTCAACCCTCTCACTGCAGTTTAAGAGGAGGGTTTGTCAGGCAGGGTCAGCAGATTATGTGTCAAGGCAGGAACTCGGGAAAATGTTTTTTCCGTGTTGAAAAATGCACCCAAATGCTCGAAGAAACAACTCTGGGCAAAAACTGCTTCCCAGTTTACACGCTTGATGTTACCCGCAGTGTGGAGATGCTGCTGATTTGTTCATTAATCTTACTACGTTTAAGCTCGATGACATCAATAAATTTAGGGGTTTATTGTCAGTTGTTTATATTAGGGCTACACGATTTGGAAAAACTATTGGGGAAAAAAGTACTGCGATCTACAATTTATGTTTCAATAATAGGATTGTGTTCAAAGCTCACATTTTAAACACATCCAACAAAATAGACAACAAGACTGAAATAGGTCTATGAACTGACAAACTAAAGAAAGAATCAAGTGAATTGAATTGATTACATTTCAAAACGAGTTTGCACAATTCTGAAATACAGAGTTGGCCATTTTAAAGCAGAGTAAAACAGGATATTTTGTTGTTTGTGGAGTAAATAATGGCACAGCAAAAACTGCAGCCTTTACGATTTGCTAATTGTGTCCATTCAAATTGCGATTTTATTGCGATTAATCTTGCAGTCCAAGTTCATATTGAGCAGCAAATGAGTGCCAGAAGGATGTGACAGAGCTGTTTCATTAATTACTGATGTAACGTTAGCTGACTATAGTAAAAACAACTAAGAAATAACATTACATTTTGCAAAGGCTAACAACAACAAATCTTACTGGTTGACTCTATTAAACAATGTTAAGAAAACTCAGAGGTTTTTCTTTTGGTAACATCAAAATACTGACTTTCCCAGATACAAGAGCATGAATGATATCCCTCAGCCAAGTTTTAACTCCAATTTCTAATCTCAGAAACCCGAGCAACCAAGGACCACATGAATGCAGCAAAAGTATCAGAGACACTGCAAAAAAAAAAAAAGAAAAACTGGAATTTAACAGGACTTGCTACTTTGCCACCAATATAATGAGTCGGGTCTCCACATGCTGTAGCTCCAAGTCTGAAAACAAAATGATGTGTTAATTGCGATCTTAACAACTTTTTCCCCTTTATCCCATTAAAAAACTGCTCTTCTCAAACTTCAACCAGTCGGAGCAAACCGGAGCAATGGGCGACTGTAGTGTGGCATTCTGGGACCAATGAGTCAAGAACTCGGTCAGGGGATTAAAGTGCGTATGACATGTTTTCACGATTTTCTAATGTGGTCTTTATTTGGTGTATTAATACCTGTTGTGAATATAAATTATAGTTTTACACTAATCAAGTAGCCGTTTGTGGAGAAAAGTTGAAAAATGTGTTGAAAGTTACAGGAAGTAAACAGATAGATGATATCACACTGGGCAGACAAAGGTTATGCATAATGTACACAAAAGAGACTACTTTTTTGACCCTTTAAACATTAATTAAACAAAAAAAGGTGTTCACGTGTATTTTTATTTATTTGTCTAATTAAGAAAAATATGTGAAATTACATGAATTTGGTCCAGTGTACAATGCTTTCTTGGTAATTTCCTAGTGTGATGTCATCATTTACAACCAGGAAATTTGAAATATATTTATCTATACTGCATTTTAGTGAAATGAGTTGTCATGTTTTGGACCCACAATGCAATCAAACCTAAATCTACTTATACGAGTTGACAGTGATGATAAAACCTTTTGACTAAAAATGTTCCATGAGCCACATTTAGCCCCTGGGCCACAGTTTAGGCATTTTTCTCTATAACGTCTTTTTAGTTTGTTGTTGTATTTACGTTTGTGGCTCGGAATGATAATAAAGCACACCAACAAATGCTTTTCAGCCTTGAGTGAAACAAGTGGGTGGAAATCCCAGGGGACCTCCATAAGAATCTGCTTCACTTTCACACATAAATGAATGAATAACCGCAGACTGGGGAAAGCATAGCTACAGTAGGAAAAAATATTATGATAGCACCAAGTAGACGATAGACGGTCGGAGCTAATACCAACTGAAGTGTCAACCGTGAATGACAACTTGATTGTTTCTGGATCTGTCAGGGCGAAACGATATTAGAAAAAGTGATATGGGACTAAGGGACTCAGGTTTATTTGAGGAGGGAACGGTGCGCTGTCAATGCAGTTTTTCACCAAGGAACTCTCTCGATAGCGGTCAACAGCGGGGTTAATACGGAGATGGTGCAGCCACTGGGCACTGCATATACACTTCAGTAAAAATCTATTTAAATTCTGAAAAGTGTAAGCATTGTTCTGGTTGAATGAGTGACCGTGCTGGCTGTGCGGTGACGCTACAGTGGTTTAGCGGGTCAGACCTAAGCGCGTGTCCAGCCGGGGCACTCCCAGGCTCCTTACAAGGGTTTCCAATTAGACCCACGCAGCGCCGCGGGGATCACAAAATGTAGCCGAGCTTGAAAAGACGGCATTTGAACTACAGTAGCAGGATAATAGGGACATATTTTGCGGAGTGTTGTGATAGCGAGTTGAGGGTGTCACTGGGGAATAGGGAGGCAGTGGCGTAATGTTATTCATTGTTTGTTTAGAAGGAAATGCTTCAAGAACGGTGCTGTCAGTGTTTAGCAAATCAATAGTTATTAAATAAGAACATTCCTCATCCCTTCTCATGCTGCCAAATGAAAATAGTGTGGAAAAGGCTCTGATCTGTTGGTACAGTGGTGTAAAAAGCCTTACTTTATCTTTCATCACCCATTAACACTGCTTCAGGGGAAAAACATGAATTAAACATGTTTTGTTTCAAAATAAGTGATTAACATGATCATAAATTATGTCTTATTTTCTGAATTACTACTTTGCATGCTCCATTTCAGCCATTTGTGGATCCATGAGCATGAATAATACTTTTGAATAATTAAAGCAGTCCCTTGACACCATTTCTCAGTCATATTATGGTCCCGTAGTTGCAGCTGCCCTGGAACAGACGCATTCATCTGTGCATCAACTTCTCTCAATCATATGACACAAGAAATGAGCTTGGTAGGGTTTGAAAGCTGGCAGTATCCTCTAACAATCTATTTACCTGTGTTAGAAAGTATATTGAACATTTGTACTGCAATTTAGATTTGTGCTGTTCTCATTAACTCTTTTTTTAAACATAGTAAATTACAACACAGCTAGAGTATACTCAATAATTAGTACAAGCACATGCTTAAAAATCTACTCAAAAAAGTACAATCATCCAAAAACTACTAAATTACAATAACCTTTCAAGCACTCACAGCAAGAAGGTTCCAGATTCGATCCCCAAGCTGCCGGAGCTTTCTGAATCAGAATCAGAAACGGTTTATTGCCATTGTTAGTGATCAAAAATTCACAAACATAGGTGTAACATCGGTGTAAGGTGCAACATAAAACAATGAATAAAATATATAAAAGAGGCATGCATAAAATTAAGAATAAAATAGACTAAGATAGATAGACTAAGACTATATACAGAAATGTACAGTTGGCAGACTATTGTGTGAAATATCTGTGCGAAGTTTGCATGCAACAATAGGGAAACTCCTCCAGCTAAAGTGGACCTGACCAAGCCGAACTCGAGATCTGGAGAGCTGTCCTCGGAAGCTGCTTCGTGACGCACACTGCTCCTGACAGGGTTCTCCAGCTGCCTTGAATCATGGGTCAAATGCAGAGGACACATTTCCCAGCGGGGGCAATAAAGTGTACCTTAACCATAGTCACTTTCCACCCCTGCTTTTTACATACATGAGAAAGAATAAATAATCTCTTGCTTTGAGCCGTCAAAAAGTTTGTATTTTTACCAGATATCCCTCAGTATAACACTTAGCATTCTTCATTTCTTCCTCATTTCTTTGTTTGAACCTCAATCCTATCATGTTTATAGATCTACATCCATTTGCCCTGTCGTCAATACATAGTGCTGCGAAGCGTAATCCACTAGATGACAATTTCCTGTGATGCGATTAAAATAAACAAAGGAAAACGAATAGTATGGTTTATGCAATCAAACCTGCATTTACACTTTTGATAACTACCGACCACAAAACCAGCTTCGTTAGATCCTCCGCGTTTATGAATCCCGACACTAACATCACAGGTTGTAACATGAAGGCTGGTGACAACGGCTGCACAAATGTACTGCGTGTGCACCTGTTGTCTGCAAATGAGCATCAAATGTCTGAGCTTTCTGGAGTAAGCACTTGTGATCGCATTTCCTTCCTCCTTATTTCGCCGCTAAACAGGAAAAAAAAGCCCAAATTCAGCGAGCAGATTGCTGAGCCGCTTGGTACCTCGCTGGCGTCCATACTGTTTGGCATATGCAGATAAATTGCGTTTGGGAGCTTTGTAGTCTTACATGTGAGGGGCATACTAAGCAGAGCATCAGTAATCAGGACGACACTAGTGTTAGCATCGTGCATATGTGGCCACATCTGGTCCGGCTCTTTGGAAGTGACACATTTTGGATTATGGACACTTTTGATATCTCAGTAGTTTGGCTCGGCGTGTGTGATGTGCATTTTGAGCAACTGTTGTGAGCTCAGATGTAATTGTTATTTGTGACCCGCAAAGTTCAGTTCAGGACATCTCTCAGCAGCTGATTATCATTATAAAAGAAAAAGACTGAATGCTCCAGGAAATGGATAATATGTGTGAATGACTAAGACAGTATTGAATAATCACTGAACTGTGACTTGTTCAAAGTTGTAACTAAAATGTCTTTAAAGGGGACCTAAAGAAGTAACATATTTGTTACGCTAACAACTCCAACTTTTGAATAATTTTCCAAGTCACTTCTAGCACTATAAGTTGGGACTTGATTCTGACTTTCTGAGGGCTTGTGAATTGTGGTCTAGGGAAGAGGATTTTGACTTGTGGATTCAGGAACATCATTCAGAAGTTGTTCTTCTTTAGTCTTTATATTGCCAACCTCTATCTTCTTAGTTACTTTAAACCGTAAGGCCACTGAGTAAAAAACAAATGACTTAACTCGGACTCATACTTGTATTTAAGACTATTTACTTGAAAAAAATACAGATTTCTGTGCTTTTCATGACCCTCAAAGCACTTTACACATTGCAGAATACATTCACTCAACACCCGGTGGTTGTAAGCTACTGCTACAGCCACTGCTGCCCTTTGACAGATGTACTGAATCCAGGCTGCACCATTGGGCCCCTTCAACCACCACCAATCTTTCACGCATTCACCAATTTCATACTAGGCAGTGTGGGTGAAGTGTCTTGCCTAAGGACATAACAACAGTTTCCTCCAGCGCCCCCTGTGGCACCAGTGGTCTCCCATCCATGCACTGACCAAGCCAAGTCCTGCTTAGATTCTGAGATCTGACAGGATCAGGCCAAAGTGAGGCCAGACTAGTCACAAGTAGAGGTCAGCAACATACTGACTATCATCATATCATGGTGAATGTTGTTTTAATGCAAAACTGCAAATATTGAGAACATTGTTTATAGCGAAAAATGTGGAGAGAAAAACTGAAAAAGTTATGTTGTTTTGTAAACTTTCTGCACTTTTGTGATTCATTTTACAAACATTTCGTCTGACTATTATTAATGGAATAGTCCCTAAAAAAATATTGAGGTATCAAATTTTGTGAATATCGTCTACCCCAAAATGATGAAATGAAAGAATGAGCAATACCCTGAATACAAAAATCATGATTCGACTATAACTTTTTTTTTTTTAGCTTTTAACGCTGCATATGCTCCTGTTGCATCCTTGAGCAAGACTCTGCGCCCACCTTTACTTTACCTGTAGAACTGTTGGTGGACAGGTTATGTTTCTATTTTAGAGACCAATTAATTGAATTGGACTTGGGTTGAACAATATTTGTAAAATGTCTAGCCATGTCAACAAGTTTTTTGATTAGATTTATTTAACTGTTCAAAGTGCAACATTTTTTGAGCGAAGACTAAATATGAACGAATACTAATAAAGATGCCATGGGGACTATTTTATGTTCTTGTATTTTCGAGGAGATTGTCTGAGCTGCAAAAGGACATCCTCAGTGTTGATTCAAACTGTGATTTTGATTTGAAAGCAATCAGCGGACCACATTATACTTTAACTTCACCAATCGTAATCCCAGTGTGTTAAACGCTCGTGTAGAACCTGTTGAACTGCACTATTTGTCGTCCCCGTGCTATCACAGCGCACTACAAACTGCCCATCAGCGTCTGCTCTGCTCTCCTCTTTCCCTGGAGACCCCAATAGAAGAAAGAAACTATCCCCGGCCACACTACACCTACCTCCCCACGCGCCGCCGACCTGTCGATATCTTATAATGTAAAAATGTGATAGCCAATTCAGCGCTGGGCTTGTCTCTGAGCATACGGAATGAGCCCGAGTCCAATGGGACCGCAGATCTGAGCCGAGCCAAAATGAGCTGAGAGAAAGGAGAAATATGGACGGGAGGAACAAAGCAAAGAAGTTTGTAACACAAGGCTGTAGTGCTGTAGTGTTTGTGACTTGTGTAAATGTTTGAAAGATGCTTCAATGAGTAAAGAATTTGTTTATGCGATGAATCGATCTGATCATTGTTGGGTTAATGATCTGGTTTAGACCTGGATTAGTTCTAGTCTAGTTCTAGACCCTCTAGACGATGGTGGCAGAAATAATTTATAATCATGTCTTGTACAAATCTTATTAGGGCTGGACAAAACTCAAATTGTGAGCTCATCCTTGTGGCTACTTTTGTGAAATTGTCATATCTTGATTCACCATTTCTCTATCTAATGCAGCTAAGACACTTTTTCTTTTTCTTTTTTAGCCTCTATAAAGGTTCTGAGTGAGTGACAGCTGGATTTAACCAATCACAGTGGGGTGTGAACTTTCTAAATGAGCAGATGACTTTAATTACCTCTAATAGAAAAAGTGAATTTATATTTTTCATGAATCACGATAAAATTGAAATTGTGATCTGGCTTAAAGAAAACTACGATATACATTTTATACCATATCGCCTACTCCTAAATCTTATATTATCATTTTGTACAGTTGGCTAATTTCACTTATTGCCTTGATTCAATTATTTACTCAGTACTTTTTGTCCTTTTTTAATAGCTGTATGTCAATAAAATATACAAAAAAAGGGATTTTGTTGTGTCAATATAGTCCAGCAGGAGAATTTGAGTCTGTGGAGTACTTTGTTTGACACATTGGAGAGGCAATAAACATCTAACTAACTCCCTTAGATAACAGAATTTGATAATGTTATGACTATGGGACGTAAAGTAGGATCGAAATAAAATTGATATCACAGTTTGAATGGATGCAATCAGCAAATCACAAAAGCTGCACTTTTTTAAGTGCATTAATTTCCTTCACAAACAACAAAATATCTTGTTTAATTCTGCATAAAAACTGCAGATCCTGTAGTTTAGTTTTGTTAAAAAATTTATGAAACAAGCGACAAAAAGGCCACAAAACTGACACAACTGTGACTTAAATGGTCAAAAAGTGCTTGATTGCAGCTGAAATTGTCTAAAACTTGACTGAAAGCAACAAAATGCAACTATAGGTGACACATACCTTCAGGCAACAAAATGCAACTGAAAATGAGAAACACTACTATAAGTGACTAAAACTATACTGTAACTGACAAAAACGCTACTAAACGTGACAAAAACAAAATTAAAAGTGACAAATACATTCCAAAACACGTAATTCTTTTATCAGTTTGTCAGTTCATATTTCAGTCTTTTTGTCTATTCTCACAAATCTATTCGCACCACTGGTCAGAAAATTCTCAGTTAGATATTTTTCCCAAATCGTGCAGCTCTAATGTAAAGATGGTAAAGAAGATGCCGTTAGTTGATAATTGTGATTATTCAGGTCACAACATACTGTTTCAATCCAATGTTTACTTCAAAAAAGTACACCAAAACGTTTTTTGATAGCGGTTTTGTCAAATTAGCTTCAGAAAATTGGATTTCATAAAGCTGGTCACATACTAATCCTGGACAATCTGATCAATAAGTATCAATGAGTATTTCTTTTCTGCCAACCAATTTCTTTTTCTGTTTGTTCATAATGTCAAACATTTTTACATTTCCTCTCACAACTGTTACACACAATTCTGTCTAGACCTCCTAAGTTGTGACGCATTTGATTGAGCATCTTGAGCTCCCTGTCATTGCAACTTTGGACCAGTGCCTTGGCTTGGGTCTGCTGTCTCCCTGTGCTTCCGGTTGTGTTGATATTGAAAACATATAGAATAATACTGGACACACACTCCTTTGTTAATAGCCTTTCGTAAAAGACTTTTGCCAGTACAGTGGATCCAGCACGCCTCGAAGCTCCACTGACCCCCGAGAACTGGCAGTAAATTATTCATTACAGTCAAATAGCTTGTTTCTTGTGAAAATTACCTTTTGCCGTCTCACCTTTTCACACATATACTCGCCACAAGAATAATTAGTTCTTTGGGCGCTACCGTTCCCAGACTTTAATCATGCAACACCGAGTCTCCTACAGTGAGCATATTAGGTCTGGTAAGAAGGAAAGACAGAAAAAAGTCTATATATATATATGTACACCAGGCAACGGCCACTTAAGACATGTGAGAGGCCTAAGTCTTTAATTAAAAATTGATATTACAGATGAAGATTTCTGATTCGTGATGAAAATGGAGAGCTTATTGAACCCTGCAGGACAAGCACATGCACTCAGCCTCGCCAACACGACATGCCCATTATGTGTTTCAATCAATCTGTTTGGTTTATCCGGCTTCAAGCGTCGATAAAAGGCTGGAAAATGGGATTTCAACCCAAATCTGTGGCAGGCATTATGAAAAAGCATAGGCGGAGCAAAGCCTGTATTGGGATTGATTACTGTCTAAAGTAACACAAGCAGATTTATTGCATATAATGATGCTTTTAATTATTTTATCTTTTTGTATCTTGTAGATGAAGTTTAAAGCATCAAAACAATATTATACTACTTTCCAGACAATGTTTAAGAATACTACTAAGATATGCAGCATAAAAAAGTAAAATTTGTGAATGAACATTTCTGAAACTCAACTGTAGTTCCTTCACAGTCCAGCAGTGGGCTGTCATCATTGCCAACAGATTTACCAGTGGCCTATATTTTGAAAACATCATCCATCCCATACATTTTCTTTATCTATTGTAGCAGGTAGATATAAAGCAAATCTTGCATTATACAAAAAAGGAAAAAATAATAAAGTTAAATCAAATACAAACAATATGTATTAATAACACCAAATATTAAAATTTGATTTAGATTTTATGACTCTTGATCTTTCTCTGCAATTCCGAGACATATTACATTTTGCATTATAATCTTCTGCTTTCCAGTTGTGTTCACGCGCGTCAAAATCTGATTATTATCTGATTTTTGGACTATTTAATTGACATGAAACTCAAAATCCGATGTGAGTAATCAAAGGGAACAAGATAAAAATAAATCAGATCATTTTATGCTGTTTACATATTGTTTTAATAATATTACAACTCAAATAAATGGATTATAATTAGATTTTAGAGCCCATGCAACTGCAGAGGTTAAGGCTGCACCTGTTTCTCTGGACGGCCCATTCACTCCCTCCCCCCTGGTCCAGAGCCCGGTCCAGAGCCCGGTCCTGCTGCTCTGTGGTGACTCACAGCCTCCTCCCGCTGCTCGTCTTCAGACACTTCTGAGTCACTTACATAAACTTGCTGCTGCCCGGGGCGCTTTTACATTAAATACACTGCATTCAAAACACACAAACAACAAATTATAGCTGCTTTTTCTGCTTTGTGCATGACTAATGTTAAACCTATTAGACCAAACTTAATTATACTGAATGACAAGTTATTTATCACTTTCCAATAACGCAACATGATCTGGTCTGGCAAATTATGATTTTTAACCCCAGAAATACATTAAATTATTAAAGTTATTAGTTATAAATGAATTTGTGAACTTTACTGTAACAAAACATCTGTGGGCCTGTGGATTTTAAATTTGTGGGCTTATGGAAACATACACATCATAACAAATATCGACTATAGGCAAAAATTCCATCTCTCGCTGTCGTACTGTGGCACTTGTAATCACATTAAACGGTACAATTGATATTCCTTGACATCAGAGAGTGAAGAGTGTCACGTCACGCCTTGCATCATTCTTGCATCATTCTTTACAATGTTAGGAAACACGGCATCCATCATGAAAGTTATTGTAGCGAGCTGTGCAAAAAAAGGAACGTGAAATTTAGCACTTAGACTAAGAGATTTATATTCTTTATAATAGAGGAAATTAGCACCAGAGCTCAGCAGGGTACAGTGACTCATTCCCTCGCGGCAAGCTGCAAAAATGGGACACAAGCTGATTCAGATCCTATCACTGCTCCTCACAATAGATCAACCAAGTAATTACTTTGAAACTGAAGTGCTCAACTTTTAACTGATGATCAAGCTTTTATTTTTGAATGAAGTTCGTCCTGAGTTTATGAATGGGCAGTATAAAAAAAAGAAGTTGTACAGGCTGTGGTTCATGAGGTTTCCTGTGCTTTAAAGACACCATACTTTTGCAGTTCATGTTAGTTTTGTCATAATACAGCATTTTTAAAGTTGAGTTTAAGATGCTGTGCCTGATTTTTATTTTATTCTTAGCTCATTTTAAACTCTTTGCAGCAGTCCATATTTTAACACAGTTGACAGATTTTACTTTATTAAATGAAGAAAAAAAAAATCTGGAACAGCTTCTTTAAAGGTCCCATATTCTGCTATTTTCCCCTTTACACAGTCTATTCTAAGGGCTTTGTTGATAAAATTTTGCGTTGTGCGATATCCATAACATAACAGTTTCCAAAAAACACCCATTTCTTGGACTGGCCCCCCTCCTTGCAAAAGCAAACGGCTCACTCTGAGATCTGACCCCCCCGAACAGAGAGCAGGCTTCCTCCCCCGCCCAACTCGCGCGCCTCCCCCGCCCAACTCGTGCCGAAGCCTAGAGCGGAGATGTGCGCATGCGTGTGCTCCGGTAAACAGCGATACACAAACACGGGAATAAACCTTTTATCCGTCCTGACGGTGCGTCGTGCTGAGTCCTACGTCCTGGATCTGACCTGGAGTTTGACGTGCTCCAGTCCCACGACGACGGACGTTTCCGCTTGGTAAATAACAAGCTAACTCTTCGATCTGTCGTATCCATCGTGTAATTACTGTGTAGCATTAGCATTAGCTGTTTTTATTCTGCGGCTGCGCGCTTCCCGGAGGCATGGCTTAAACACCGCGTCATCCTTGGGAAGCCGCGTCATCCATGGGATGAGCCCCCGTCTGCCTGCTCAGCCCAGGGGGACGGAAAAGACAGTTCTCTAGCGAAAGCATGCGGGAATCAATCAAAAAACCACTTTGGGCACACATACGAGGTCCAAATAGCACTGTAGGAAGGTTAAAACCTCTGAAAAGTCGATTTTGCATGTTATGGGACCTTTAAGCAAAGGAAAAGGCTTGATTCTGGATACGATTTCCAATACCACAAAAATATATTTTCTGCAACGGTGATAACATTTTCAACACAAAGTAAAGGGTTTCTCTATAGATGTATAGATGTATTATACTTTGAAATTTTTGTATTAAACTATGAAAAGGCCTGGAAAAATAGCCGTGCAAGCTGAAAAGTACATTGTTCCTGTTAAATAAACTAACTAAACTAATTTTATTTTATTTTTGTCAGCATCGGTAGTTCAAATAATAATGATAGTTTTGTATTGACTTCAAAAGTTTGTTAAAAGTAAAGGAGCAAAATCCTTTTAAACCTACTTTTAAGTTAAAGTACATGTTTAAAAATATACCTTTCACAAATATTTTGAGAACTATTTAAGTTATTTAGATGAAGAATTGTGCAAACAATAGTAACAACTGAACCTTAAGTGAAAAAAAAAGAAGTTTACGGAGGTCACCATGAACGTGCTCAAACCATATGAAAACTACTTTCTACTTTTCAGTCCAGTTCAAAAATGCACTGAAGCTTTGATTGAAGTAAAGTCTCAACAGTACTTTTTCTTCATTGCTTTACAACCACTGATTTTTTGACAACCCTAGTTCATATCAAATATCTAAATGCCCGACAACTGGAAAACATCCTTGCAAAAATCAGCATTGCATCATGTTTTGGCCTTGTAAACCATCTCTCTGAACTTACGAGGGTTACTGCAGCCCATTACCGCGATGCTTACATTGCAGAAGTCAAAGTTGTGGTAGTTAAATCTCCACGGCTCATATCCTCGCCCAGTTAAACGCAAAAAACTTGACATCGTCTGCAATTTTCGGTATTAGAGAAGCCATATATATAATAATGAAAAATATTATGAGACCCGGTATACTGTGTGACCCCTGTAATAATATGCACAATTTACTATCAGCGGTTTGAATAATGCAAATGGAATGTAAAGTATATGCTAGGGGCTATTTATAATCACTTTTGCATGCAGATACGCTCCCATCATCGGCGGAAAACAGTCTCGTAGTGTGGCTCAGCATGCCTTCGCCAGCTCAGAGTCATTACTGCTCTCTAGCCATATTTTTTCGTCTATTTTGGGAGCCATATGAAACTCATTTGAACATTTGTCTTTGTGGATGATGCAGTGCAGTGAATCTGACACCTCCAGTGGTGCCAGACGCTTAAATCTTCTGTTCAACAATAGCACAGCGCTCACTCCATCTCTCACTGAAGCTGGCCTCTCAAAAGCCACATGAGAAATACTATGGGAGGAGAAGAATGTCCGGTTGAACGAGATTAGATTAAAAAACAAAACATAACTGCGATTTTTGACTTTTCTGTCAAGCAATTGTGAATAGATATGCTGTTTATAGTTTAATCCCAATCCCAACTCTTTTTAACATTAACATAATTATTAATATTTAAGAAAAAACAGGAATATTGAAAGGTAAAAATAGCTTCAAGCAGGTGACAGCGCCAGGGCAAGTTACAAGTCAGATCTATGGAGACGAGATCCTGCTCACAGTTTACATGCATGTTTTTGAAGGTAATCTCTTTGCAGTAACAACATCTGGAATTGTATAAATGCAAGAGGGATATGTTTAATCACGATGAAACATCTAAAGTATTATCATTTCTGTTTTCGTCATTTATGTTAATTGTTTTGAAAATTGTACAAATTTCAACAAAATGTGTTTCAAACAATCTTTGTGATGTCATGTTGTTGACATTTTTGTAGCCTCTTCCCTTCATCTAAAGCTGCGGTGTTATGAAATTGTCCAGTCTTCTGTAAATGTTTGCGTTGATGATGGGAGGTGTAGTTGAGTTGTATTGAATATGCCATGGTGTCCATCTGTGAGATCATACATTACATAACCAGGGTTACAGAACATGACAGGGACATTAAGAGCTGTCAGGAGCAAAAGGCAGAGCACTGTCCGTTAATCAAGCAGCTCATGGCCTGTAAGGAAAAACTAAATAAGGCTCGATGGACACTGTGAGTGTAACTGTCATCATCATGCATTAGCTGGACTGCTCAACCAGAAACACAGATATAAAAATACCTAAATCAATACATCTTCAGGGCTTCTAAATGTGTTTCTATTATTAATGAGTGAGGGGTTCTCCAGAAAGAGCAGGAGCAGTGATCGTAGAGGAGAGCAGAGCCCTGCTGGAGGCACAGAAGTGTAGCACACACCAGCTCCAGGTAACAGGAGCAGCTGAGTCTGAACAGCCCAGTGGGAGCAGCAGACCACAACCACATCAGCGGGAATCCTCGCAAGGCAGCTGAAATGTGATCTGCGTTGTTATGAAAGGAAATACACGTTTTAGAGCGACACAAAAATCAATATCACTGACTGACTGTAGTGCAAGAGACAAATCTGAAAGAGCTTCAAAAAGCTGCATAAAATGGAATAAAAATGAGTCAGACTTAATAATCCTGACTAAGCCGGTGTAAGGAAGCCCTGGCAGTGGAGACAGTAGCTGGATCAGAGCACAGACTGAGAAACATGCATAATGCATGGCAGTCAAATCTCTCTGGGTAAAGTACACACAAAGCTCAAACGCAGCCCGCCTTTCACATTTGCATCACTTATTGTTCACGGTTATACCAAGCTCAAGTTTACAACTCAAGACTGTGTCGGCTTTTCTCTGTCACATACAAAGGATGTGCCTCTGCTGCATGTTTCTTCAGGACAGGAGCTTCTGCAGAGCATCAGGCTTAAACTATTATGTCTCTTCACACAGTGACTGCTGAGCACAGCACTGACGTCTTATCTCTGTGCCCTCTGCAGATGTGCAGATGTTTGGTGCCCAAACTGCCTATTCTTTAATTAAAACATAGGCTTCATTGGACATTACTATTCTCATGCCCCCCACTTACTCGCTTCTTTATCTCCAACACTTTGATCCTCCAACCAAGTCTTATAGGCAATAACAGTGCACCCCCCACACTACAACTGCAGCATTTAATTGACCTATAATGGCAAAATTAGAGTTCCCAAAGCATACAGTGGCTCCCATGGCTTAGCTTGAACTCCGTGTGAATGAAGATGAATAATGAAAGGAATGTCCAGACTTACAGGCAAATTCCACATCGTGCGTCTCCGCTCCGCTCCGCTGCGCCACGCACTGCGCAGAACTTACGCAGCCATCTGAATGAATGAAGCCCGTTCCACATCCCGCGTAAGCGCTGCGCAGGTCTGCGCCTCAGCTCCGCCACTCCACCGCTCTCCGACAGAATTGCGGATCAAGTCTATTTTCTTCTGCGCCAGAGTCCGACCGGATCAAGCCACGCAGTTTAGATCGCACCAAACAGGAAAGAGAACACGAACTACATCTGGGTTTCCAAAACAAAAACTTTTAACTCAGACCTAATGACGTGCATTAAACTTTTTGTTACCCAGAAGGCAAATGTTTACAATCAATACCACCCGAAACATGTAAATGGTTGTAAATCTCTTAAGTACAGTTTTAGGCTGTCACTTTTATTAATGCTCTATTCATGCGCCGTGTTGACTCGGTGAAAAAGTGATTGCAGTTGCACAAACGACAGACTTTCAGTTAATCTGCATTTGTTTTCTTTCCGATACTTTTGGAGCGCTTTCTGATCGCGAGTTCTCGGGTCCGCTGGTCCCGCGAGTCCCGCCTCGACTTCGCAGCCCTGCGCTGCGCGGACTGGCGGAGACAAATTGCATCCAGTAGGCGAGGGTCTGCGCTCTAAATCGGAGGCGGTCTGCGGCGCAGCGGAGCGGAGCGGAGACGCATGATGTGGAATTCAGGCGTTACAAATACAGCTGATGTCTGTTACTGGTCCAGTACTTCCCAAATGCAGTCCATCAGAGGATTCTCCACAAGGTACACTTTACAAATCAGTCGAAAACTGTGAGGCCTCAAACACTTCCTGGCTCGCTTCAACTGATCCTCCTCATCACAGCTCCCCCTGCTGTCTGAAATAAAGCACTGCCAGGCCCCACCCTCAACACACCTCACCTGCTTACTTCATTTCTACAGATTTAATGGTGGCACAAATCTTTAAATTAAATACTTACTTATATTTATTCATCAGATTGTTTAAGTTTATCTTCAAGAAAAAAAAGGTTAAAATGAATGACAAAAATATTAATGACAAAAGATGAGATCTTTATTTTGAGTGAAGTTCGATGTTCAAACTACTACCACCACCATGACAAATACAACAGCATTTCCTACCATACTATTGTAGTAATTGTTCTCATGTAAACACAAACCACTTACCTCCGATAGGTCGATAGCAGTCTCTCGTCTGCGAAATCTTTCAAAAGCATTTCTTAATGACAGGGCTTTATTGTTTTATGGGATTGCTGCCATCTAAGAAAATTGTCCACCTTCAGAGAAATCGATGAGACGGCAGAGGACCAGGGGACCAGCACACTTTATATGAATTCATTTTTGGTGTGGACTATGTTTGGATGTGTTCTTTGATCCCTTTAGTTTTTCCCGGTGGCTTGAAGGAGGCATACGAGCCCATTACTGCTGAGCTTAGGGAATTACCTCGGCTGTGCGAAAACTAGACACATAAAGGAGTATTATTTTCCCCTCAAAGCCAGAGTAAAATAAAGAATGCAGTAATAGCAGTGGCTGGCCAATTCCATCCATTTATTTATATATATATATAAAACATTGATAGAATGTCACAGTTGCTACCACTAGAGGTATGAACAGTAAATTAAGTATCGATTAAATCTTTAATTTGTTTTCTGTCCACGTTTTTTTCTACCTCACTAATAACTGTCTACTTTCCTTCTCTCTATTCTCTCCTCCCCTTTGCAAAACTCTTCCCCTCCCCTCTGCAGGTAGCCTTGGGTCAAGAAGAAGACACGTCCAGCTCCAAAACCTCCTCGGACGATTCAGCCAAAACTGTGGGGCTGTTGACTGGACAAACGCCTCTGTCGCCTCTCAGTCGCTGGATGCTGCACAGCAAAAGTCGGGCCGCCAACACGACATCCCTCGAGCTGCCCTACCGCTCCCCCGTGCCCTTCGCCAAGCAGGAATTTTCCAAGCAGGAATTCTGGGAGATGCTTGGCAGCGACCTCCTAAAGCCCGACGCCTCAAGTTCAAGGGTTAAGCGCAGGCCCATTGTCAAAACGGGCAAATTTAAGAAGATGTTCGGATGGGGAGACTTCTACTCCAACATCAAAACCGTTCGACTGAATCTCCTCATCACCGGGAAGATCGTGGACCACGGCAACGGCACTTTTAGCGTCTACTTTCGCCACAACTCCACGGGCCAGGGCAACATTTCGGTGAGCTTGGTGCCGCCCGTCAAGGCAGTGGAGTTCGATTTGGAGCGTCAGAGCGTCGTCTACCCCAAGGACTCCAAAATCTTCAACTGCCGCGTGGACTATGAGAAGGTAGACCGCAGCAAACGCACCTCGCTGTGCAACTACGACCCCTCCAAGACCTGCTTTCAAGAGCAAATCCAGAGCCACGTCTCCTGGATTTGCTCCAAGCCTTTCAAAGTCATCTGTATCTATATTTCATTCTACAGCACGGACTACCGCCTGGTTCAAAAGGTCTGTCCCGATTATAACTACCATAACGAGATGCCCTACCTGCCGTCGGGCTAACATAAAACTTGCAGAGAAAGGAGGGGAGGAAGGAGAGGTGGGAGAGGAGTCACAGAGGAGTCTACAGCTCTCTTTGTAGCCTGACTGTAAAAAAAATAAATAACACATATATGCAAAACAGCACATCCGGCATGCAGATAATGAGGTATCTGAATGCTCACTGCAGCATTCATTAACTGGACTTGGGAGCAAAATCAAACACTTCTTACCTCAATCCAGTCTCCAAATGACAACTCCTCACCGACTGCATATACATTCAAGTCCAACGTGAACGTCCGAATGTCCTTTTAATCTCCCTTTACAAAACAGCTCCACGGCCGAGTCACAAAGCAGCAGCAATTTCAAGCATGCCCCCTTTCGCCGTAACTTGAAATTATATGTCTGCTTTAGTAAAATAGCAACACTATATGGGATTACATTTTCCCTGAAAGCATTTGACAAAGTATATCCAAAAGACATTATAATTATATCATTCCAATAGGGGCAATTACATAAAAAGCTAACAGCGGTGGAAAAACAAAATGGGTTTTGAATGTGGAAAAGATGTACTCGTCTGAGGCTCAGTGTTATGACCCCTGATGGAGGAGTGAACAGCAGCTGCTTCATTATAGCATACTTGGTTAGTGGGGAATATGTAGGCATTTTATCTTACAAATATATTGTGTGAATTGGGTTAGACATTTGGCTGTTGCTCAGTGGAGTCCCTGTAATTCCCTGTGTTACACTTTTTATTTAAAGTTTCAAAAACACCTTACATGACGGTTTCACTGAAAAAAGAAAGGTTCATTTGCAAAAATAGATATGTTAATTAAAAAAATGTTTTTCTTTGACACATACTGTATTATTAAGTATAGTATAGTGGAGAGGATATGCTCAAGAAGGGATGGAATAAAAATGTGTGATTTGTAAGTAGGGCTGCACAATAAATCAAAACTGAATAGAAATCGCATTGTTATGGCCACGATTAGCAAATCATGAACATAGAAACAGTGGTATTCTGCCTAAAAACTGTTATTCTGCATAAAAAGTCTAATTTTGCTTAAAACACCATAACACAACATAAAAAACATCATACCATGTACAACATATTTTGAAATAGATGTGATTATTTTATTAGTTTGTCAGTTCATAGACCTATTTCAGTCTTTTTGTCAATTCTTCTGTACACATTATATTTGGAAAGTTCATTCTGTCTTCTTGTAATAATTAACTTGTGAGTTTCTTCTAATAAGACAGCTGTAAATTGCTACAAACTCATTTACCTGTTTCGGCGGTAGGACTTCCGCCTTCGTCAGTTAATCTCCTGTCAAAGTTAATCTCCTGTACGCATTTAAAATATAAACTTTGAACAGAATCCTATTATTGAAATATGAATCATAAACATAATTGCAATACTGGTCAGAAAAATTGCAATTAGTCCAATTTCTAAGCCTTTTTTAACAACACTTATCTATTTTTGCAAATGAACTGCAACGAAACATTTAGATGAAAAAGTATGACTTATACTTTATATATAATTTAAAGCAAACTTTTTATTCTTGCTGGATTGCATAAGCTGCCATATTTGTAGGCCACACATATCTCAAACAGATGATTCAAACTACCACAAGACTTACAAGCCCACGAGACCACAAGCTTAAAAGCGCATAATTTCAACCTCATTTTCTGCACCTACGTAACCATTATTTCTCTCTCTCATCGAAAGACCAGCAGCAAAAGACCAGCACAATTCCATAATGCAATTTACATAAAAAGGCAATTGTTCGACAAAGAGTTGGGGCCTAATAGATTTCTCATAGATATATTAAAGTTGGCCCCTTCACACTGAGGAAAGAGAGTGTGTGAGCTCATTTAATTAAAGCCAATGTGGAGTGTGCGGCGTCTCCTATTGTCCCCTCTGCGTGAAAAAAAGATTACATTTTGTTGCAGTCAAGATTTCTGATTTCACGCCTTGATAAATTCGACTGTACGCGGAGGTTGTTCTCTCCTGACTGATAGCGTGCTCAGTAAAAGCCATCCCGCTATCTGGAATAAATGAAAATATTATCATAGTAATTACATGCAATTTAATCTCCTTTTGAAGTAATTAAGCTTTCGACTAGAGGGCAGAATGAATCCCTAAAAATGGAACCGCGGATTAAGGGATAAGGCCGTTCTTCGAGATAGCGTTGCGGCGTGGAGAAGCTAACCGCTCTCATTAAGATAAGACGCAGGACGGTGGCTCGAGAAGGCGGCGTGAGAGCACAGAACAATGCGTTAGCCGCCAGTTGACATTTTGGGAGCTGCGAGGTTACGACGCTACGCTGTCCCGGCTCATTAGCGCAAAGAGGGAGTCACAGGACAGGTGTGAAGAGCCGTTAAAAGTGCGACGACGTAAGCGCTTCGGAGATAACTGTCGAGAAACAGAGAGGGCAGATGAAGGGTTGCCTAGTGTGAAATTATACTAAATAAATTGTGATTTATTAGGGCTGTGCGATTAGTTGAATTTTAATTGAGATTCAGTCGTTTCTGATCGGCAATGATCAGCGTGGGTCCGTTTAATGGAGCTTTGGCGGTAAAAGCGTGGATTTTGGAGTAGAATTCAGACTTTGGAGGGAGTCGTTTTAATTTGAGTTAGAAATGTGATTTGTTTTTTGTTTGTTTTCAGAGACAGAGTATTTCTATAAATGTGCTAAACTTAGATGTTGAGATCAGCCTGAAAACAAAAAATAAAATAAAATCGAAAACCAGGATTGAAGAATATTAAGGAGAAAAAAAATATATCGCTCATACCCAGTCCTTTAAAGTTAAATCATTTTAACTGTTGGGATTAATACATGGCAAAGGAATGGACTTGTCTCACATTGAAGTGCTCGGTTTAAGGTGAGACGCTGCAGGTGAATAGGAAAAAAATCTGAAATCTAAAGATATCAATTTGGAACTTCTCCTTTTTCAGCATGTAATGTTTTAATATGGAAATAAGACACATATTTGGAACATATTAACTTGATTTTGAGTAAACTAAATCTGACTGAAAATTGGCCTACACAGTCAAATTTTGAATTTTTAGACTTATATTCATTCAACAATATGTTCTTGTTAAGTACACAATTGTAAAGTTTGGTGTGTAGGTGCTACTTTAAGTGGTGATCTATATATACCAACGGGAGAAAAAATGTATTTTAATAAAAGGATGAGCTTTTAATCATGTTCTAACAATGTTCCGTCAGTTGCATTTAGCTGCATTCACGCCATTTTGAGGAATGTTGACTAGAAAATATTTCTCTCCAACCATCAAAAACATTCCCTGCCGAACTCCATCGATCAATGATGTTTTTCCGATTGTATACATCACTTATCCGAGCCTCCTCTGCAGTTTTAAATCCTTAAAGCATCCCCAGAGTCGTTCTGAGCATTTCTGACATCTAAACACGACAACTGTATCTTCTAGGCTCATTAGCATTTCACTCAGTCCCTTTTTTGACCAAAGAAAAAATTAAAAAAAGTTTGTCTGTAGTGTCTTGCCTTAAGTTTGAACATTTTCTCATCGATTGAGTAAATGTCCATTCCATTGAAATATTTATATTTTATAATAGCTAAGAGTCTCATTCAAAATTTTGTTAAAATGGTACTCTCTCAAGTGCACTCAAAGGACTTTTAAACACTCGACAGGCAACAATTCTTATTAGCTAATATAGGTTACTAAAAATACTCTTATCAATTTATCTTAGCAATATTACTTTTGCTAGACAAACTTGAAAGAGACAGAGAGGAAAGCCCTGGCTCCAGAGGAGTTGGGAGAGGTGGAGGAATGTACCGTCGCTAAAGGCTAAAGATAGCAACAAACACCTGTACATCTGCACATCAAAGCCGCAGTTTTAATTCACTGTTAAAGAGGGGGGTCGCTCCTGGAGACTGGAGCCACTGCAGCGAGAGACAAACCTGTGACACCTATATGGAGCTGTTACAGAGTTTAAATGAATAGACTGAAGAAGAAAAACAAAAAGCAGCATAAGGATTTGTTTCATTAGGTCAGTTTACACATTTATATGCTGATTTTTTAACTTTAAAGGTGCACTAAACCAGCTTGTGTCCATGAAGATGTTATTGCTTTTCTTGTAAAGTTGTAGAATAGCATTAAACTCCTTGAAGACAAGCAGCTCAGATCTGTGGAGAGGCAAGCCTGCTCACTGTGAGAATGAATGCTTTTCTGCTAGATTCTATGACATTTCTATGGAAACAAGTAACATATTTCATCTTTAAGTCCAAATCCTGCATAAAAACGAGAGGATTGCATCAATTCAAACAGAGAAATGTACACTATGGAACTTTTCTGCTTTTGCTGCTTTGCTTTGACCATTTCTGAATTGAATCTTCCTCAGTATGGCATTAAATATGAATCACATTTATGAGATGTTTTTATTGGTCACAAAAACCTTGAAATACATTCCATTTTCCTGTGAGCGGAGTCGCCTCGGCATAGATCTGACCAGTAAGTTGGCTGCGGGTGTCTCTGTCCATTAAGATTGAATAGTTTAATGCTGAACTTTGAACATTCCAGTCTGGCTGTAGACCTTTAGTCGCTTGGTCCATTAATCAGTCGTTGTTGTCTTTTTTTTTAATCTAATTAATGTTTTGAAAGATTTCTATCCAAAACAGCAGAAAAAAGAAAGACTAGAGTGAGTTATGTTGAAATTTGGGAGTGAATTGTGAGTTTAATCTGACTTTTTACTGATAAATACACAGCAGTAGAAAGTCGGCGTTGGTGTTACAGTTGGTGTAATTGCTTTATCACTTAAGTTAAAAATACATGATAAAATGTAATATTTAATAGTTTTGACAGCTTTTGCCAGCGCCACGCACTTTTTAGTCGACTGATCAATGTACAGAGCATGTATTTAGTCGACCAAGGATTACTTTGGTCGACTACAGCCCTACAATCCAGGCAAAGAACAAGCAGGTATTCAACTCTCGACAAGAAAAAATAGATACTAGTGCACCTTTAACAAAACATATCACAAGGGCTGTATAATAACAATGGTAGATTTTTTTTTATTTGTCCAGGAGGAAGGTTAGATTTGGTTTTGTGTCTTTAATAATTGAAAAAAACTCAACTTGAATAGTGCTCAAAACAAGTCCACTATTAAAACCTAAACCATATTAAAAAACTCCTTGTCTCCTGATGAGGTCACAGCAGGGACAACTCTTATCTCTTTTGAATAAACCCCACACTTCATCTTATTATGTAGCCCAAACCGTTTGTCTGTGACTGCCAGGGACACAAAGTACCGCACGCTGCTGTGTAAGAAATCTCAATTGTTGAACTATAGAGAGCCAATTTCTCATGTGCTCCGGCCTGGCTGCATCTCTTATTCCGAGACTCTTACAGTCAAGGATCCTACTCGCACTGAGGGGAGCGTCCTTAAGAGGCCAAACGTCACTCAGCCTCCGACTCTATCCTCGATTCGAACAGAAAGACGTGGCGCTCGGGTAACAGGACTGTGCTGTTCCTGTGTCGCTGGTAATGCACTTGTGATGTCAAAGCGCACACGAGGCACACGAACGCACAAAGAGGAGATGAGCTGGCACAAAATACAGGTGCAATTTAAGTCGGTTAGTGATTGTTCAAGTGTGAGAGCAGATGCAAAGCCAAGATGAACTATTGTAAGGACTGGAGGTGTTGGCATCAAGCGAGATGTTACATGTTTGGTGCCAGAGGGCAGGAACAGTTGTTAATTGGAGCTCATTTGCTTCCAATTCTTTATTAACAACCTCCTTTTTGAGACAAGACTAAGGTACAGATAAATGTTGACTTATAACTGATCACAATTAAGATTTTGTGAAATATTGGTACATTTGTAGTTCAGTATAAATAAATAAATGTAATATAATTCTCAGCTATTGTTAAAATCATTCCCTTGTCACCTCCCAGAATGTTGACTCCATGTTAATACTGATAATCCACGACTTCATGTGTGTGATTTTACATTAATGACCTCACAGTGGAGGCAAATTACAAGGTAGATAACTTGAATAATTATATAATCCTTTAATTAGATCAGATTTTGTGATGTGTGTTTATTTGCCCAAGAGAAATCTGATCATCAAAAGTGGCATTTGTCAGTTAATTAGTGGATTATTTTTTAAAAGACTTTTGTATTTGGAAGACAAACTAGAATGAATTTTAAGATCTTTTTTTTTTCTTCTTTTTTTTTTTTGCCAAATTAATTTGACCTATTCTTCTTCTCAAAATCTGCGCAGGTGTGAATAACCAGAAGGTAATCACATCAGATGTTTTTGGTGTCCATGTAGCCATTTTAGTCAAGGTATAATAAACTATTATATTTCAGTCATTTTGATTAATATACTGTCTAACAGTAATCAAAATGGTGTTTCCACTGTAGTGGTGATAATCTCCGTTGCAATAGTATAGCAACAGCTGTTTGAGTTCATGGGGCGGGGCATAGGAAGCTGAACATCTGATGAAGTATGAACTGTCTGAGCCCATAAGAAGCCCAAACGTCTTGCTTCTTATGAAGTATGAATTGGTCTTTAATGTGCACCAACAAGTCAACACTGCACCGTTTATAAAACAACTTTGTAGTCTGTGTTATTCAACTTATTTGCTGTTGAGATTGGCAGCTCTGTGTGAAATGATACAAGAAGGAGGGAGGGAAGGAGGGGCACAATTCATAGCGGCGCCTGCAACATTTTCTGGAATAAGGTGAATAGTGTAAATATAAAATCATGACCAGCACTGTTGACAAAATAAATAATGACTCAAAACGAATGAGTATTCTTTCAGAGTAACAGTTGTGAAATAAACGGAATAATTGATAATAAATGGTTGTCTCCATAAATTTCCCTTTGCAGACAGTAAAGTGTACCTTAACCTTATAAGAGTGCAGAGCAGTGTTTTTAGGGTGAATATTCATTTCAAAATTCAGAGTAAAAGTGCTCTGACCAACACATGTAGACTCTCTGCATTGTTATGGCCCTGCTTTTACATAATTTTCTATTAGAATTTTGCAGTTTTCCACTCGCAAGAAATTGCCACAGCATGAGAATCCATGTTCTCTCTAGCATATTATACTCAATGGAAAAAGTTCTCAAATTATTGCATATAACAGGAAGCTGAAATATGAAAACACAGTTGCTTTCATGTTCTAATTGTGCTCTTGGCCTTAAACCCACTCCTTACGGCTTGTCCATTTCTGTTGCTGTCCTGAGCGGTCCACGGCCCCTCGCTGTGTGTGTGAGCGGTCCACGGCCCCTCTCTGATGCTTTTACCCCCACGCTGAACCCCACTGTGGATATAGTTCCTCATTGCACAGCAGCACACACTGAGCTAACTGTAATCTCTAAGCTTAACTCAGCCACTCCTCCTTCCCTCCTACATTTCACCCACCTATATCCATCTCCCGTCACACGAAACACAGCCCGCCGCGCACTCTTGTTTCAAAGCATCTCACAAAAAGCCCTTGGCGTGTCAGGGCATCAAATCTCCACATGCCAACACAACAGCGCCCGATACGGATACGGCCCAGTAACCTCAATACTCCCCCACCTTCTCCTGCGGGACCTCCGAGGGGAAACTGGATGGAAACACATGTTGGAAATCAAAGCAAAGAGGACAGGAGTCGGGCTACCTGCCGAGAAGTGTCTCCTCCTCCCTCCTCTCCTCGTGACCGAAACCTTCCCCACGATTCACAGCAATACTCTGGCCCCTCCCCCTCCAAACAGCCCTCCCTCTCCCTCCCCCTCTCTGGGACCACGGCTACTGCACTGACTGTTACAAAGACAGCGATACAGAGGTGCCAACACATGTGGATATACTTTTGGCCTTACCGAGACTGCAACACAACCTGAATATAAGACAGTCAAAAACATGAGTATACATATATATATTAAAGCTTATGAGATCTGAATAAAGTTGTATTTAATGTGGGTCATGCAGTGGAGGTTGTCTGTTTTGCCATTTTCTGTTCCTCTTTGAGTTGTCTGTGGCGGATCACTGTACGGATGGATATATGATGGCATTTACTGTGGTTTTCTGCAAAAATCAATAAAAGTACGACAAACTTGAACTGTTTTTTCAGTTTTAGCAAGAAGATCAGCTTGAATTAGTGGTGAGTGATACATCATCGAGGCTATAACAAGAAAACGATCAAAAAGAGCAGCAGGAAATGAATAGACACTTGCAGAGTCATTTTTCAAAAAGGATATTTTTTGCACTTTTGTGGTTCATTCAACAGCACAGTCATGTTTGGAAGGAAAGAAAGAAGACATTTATAGACACACTATCACACAATTTGGTAACACTTTACTTATTCCTGTTTTAATAATGCATGAGCAAAGACTTAATTCATAGTGAACAAATGGTATGTTAAGAATGATTCAGGCTTAGTAATTACTTAAAGGACACATATTCTGCTACAGTGACGTTTTTGAGCTTTTAACCATGTTCTGTCACAATGTTCTATCATCTAAAACATAGCTGAAGTAGCATTCAGTTGCATTCATACTGTTTTGAGGAATGTTCATTAAAAAATCCTCCCACCTCCGAGTGTCAAACACGCTTCTTGTGGAACTCCCTCTAACCGGGATGTATTTCCGGATCATCCACGTCACTTATCCAAGAATCTTCCACTGTTTTAAGTCCTTAAATCATCACTAAACTCATTCTGAGCATTTCTGCCGTCTAAACGCAGTAACAGCTGCAGCAAATCCACTTCATAACGACTTTTCAGCGCTGTATATTGCGCTGGTGCCATCTGCTGGCTAGATGCACTCGGTAAGTAATTTTATACTAGCTGATAAAAAAATAATAATAATTGGACGAATAAGTTTTTTTGTTTTTTTTTTACATAAGATGGCAGATTTAAAGTACTCAACAGTATGTTTAAAGGCTAATAATATGAAAAATGCAGAATATTTTTAACTAGTACTCTAGCCCTGATTCCTGACCCTAACCTTAATTAAGTAATTACTAATCCTGAATTATGCTTAATAAACTGTATCTTCATCATGAGTTAAGTCTTTGTTCATGACTTGTCGATGGAAAATAAGGTGTAGCTATTGTTCAGTGGTAGCTATAATTTTGATGGATTGCAAAATTATGGTCTGCTCATCATTGTCAGAAAAATTATAAAAAATAAAAGGACATTTTATTCAGTTAAAGGTGCACTATGCAACTTCATTCGCCATTGCTTTACCGGAAATATTCCACAGTATGCCTTACCTACCTGACATTTATAAAAAACTGACATTTCCTGTAAGCGGGCTTGCCTCTCCACAGATCTGACCTATAATGTGACCTGCTTGTCTCCATGGAGATAGGTAAGTTTAATTTCATACTGTGGAACTTTTCAGGCAAAACAGATGAACCCCATGAGTTAAAGCGCATATGAGGCTACACTGCACATGTCTCCTCCTCAGTTTGATCATTTTGGTGACGAGCAGATGTAACATATCGTCGGCCTCAATAGCACAGCGGCAAAAGTCATCTTTCAAGGTTTTCAGAAAAAGGATTTAAAAATCATTCTGATTAGCCGAGGGATGAAGACAGTAATACCTGCAGCAAGGGCTGGACGGCAAAAAAAAAAAAAAGAACAAAGTGGCCAAAAAATGATGTTACACTTTGAGGTCGAAGAAATGTAGATGTAATTCCACAACTGTTAGTTAGCAACCATACTGTAAACATGGGGCAAAATTATACACTAGTTATGATTTGACAAATAATAATGCCTGATAACACCTTTCTTTTGTGGAACGTACATTTAACATGTCAGAAAAACGTGTCAGTTGCTGAAAATTGTCTTTTTACTTTCAATGGAATGTCGCTTATTGATGACATCACAGAGGGACTCCATTCCACGACGCGCCTCTACTTCCTGTCATTTTCAACTTCACAAACTGACACTTGACAGATGTGAAACTTTAACAAATAATTACCGTTTTTAACAAAGCAATCATTTGAAAATTGCATGTTCACTTTAACATCTCCCGCCCCTTACTTAAACGTGTAGGAAGAGAGGGAAAGGTAGGCGTCGACTCTGCTGAAGTCTCAATTTTCAGCTATTTGCATACCCATACTGTGTGCCACGGGCAACAGAGATGTGACGAAGACTTGTGCTCCTGGCTTCAGCAGATGTAGGAAACACAGCGGAGAGAGAGAAAGAGAGCGAAAGGAAGGAAGTGTTTCAAGTAGAACGACGCACGAACACAACCATCCAACTAATTAGCCTAGTTTGCCTCTCTTACTCACGTATTATTTGTCGTCCAACTCGTACGTAGCATCGATTCAGCAACAAATCGATCAGACGTGGATCGAATTATCTTTGAACACGACCGAGACGCTGGATCAGTCACAGAAAGTCCAACAACAGCTCCGTACGTGCGCCGTTGTTTCCGTAAATGTGTCGCTGCCTCAGGATAACCTTGCCGAACATGATGAAAGGGAGGCAAATAAGTCAGCGTGCAGGCAGGGAAGTATGAATCTAATTTGGAGCAAAGAAAGGCGAGGCTGGTACGAAAGTGTGCGACAATCTGTGCCGGGTCAAACTGCGCACACGGCCACGCAGCAGGCTCAGGCGACAAGCAGCAATCACCTGTAATAGACGTGCGGGTTTGAAGACAAGTCCTGAGCTTTTAGAGATGGGGAGGGGAAATAAATAGTGAATAAGCAGTCATCGCACAAGACTAAAATGATAAACAGACAGAAAAGTGACCTTGGAGAATAAAAACATGTCTGGGAATTTTAAAAACGGAGATGCAATCATGTTTTGATGGCTCAGAATTAAATGATACACAATCAGGAGGTCAGGATTGTCTGGTTATTCGTAATTCAGGTCACAATATAAAGATTGGAAACTCGATCTATACTTTAAACATGACTTTTTCTGACTGTTTATGTCACATTAACCTTACCAAGCATCTTCTGGCCTCTTCAGTTGGAGTGTTTACGACTTTTAGAGTACATTTTAGTCACACTTTTGCTCTTCCTTGAGTAATTTCTTAGTTATAACTACTGTGGCAATGGTGTGTTCCTATTTAAGACGTGGTTTTGCTCTGATTTACACCTGAAATAGCCCTGTTATTTTGATCTGGTGGTATTCAGAAAGCTAAAAAGTTTAAACTACAGTATGTGCATGGAAGTGATAGAAGGATTTCACTTTTGTTTGGTAAAAAAAACATCATGCAAAATTGTGAAGCTGTGAGTTATAACACTAAAGTTTGATTTAGTGACATCCACTTCCACAATTATTCACTGTACTTTTACATGTTGCCATATCTACTCACCAAAAGTGTCTTCTTCACACATATCCCCCTGAAACCTCTCACTTCGGAACACAACCTGGGGGTAATCATTTGCGCTAAATCTGTTACTTCACAAATGAACATCTCAGATCGAAATGGCACCAAGGTCAGAGTGACTTCTCACCTAAAAAAACTGGTTTGGTAATTAGATCTAAAGGGAGCGTTGTTTAAAAAGAAAAGTTATGATGACACCAACAGGTAGTGGCGTAATATAAGTGACTTCAGCAAGTATTAAGTAAACCAAATGACAGAAAATATAAATGTATCTGAAAAAACAAAGATAAAGATGTTTCATGTCACTTTTTCACAAAGAATAAACAAAGGTTCTCTCAAACTCGCTAACTACTTTTAAATTCTTAGTTGTTGGGTTGTTTTGGACAGCCAGGTCGCAAAACAAACCTTTTACAAAGTTGACACCTTTTGTTTGTTTTTTTTGCATTTGTGCTAACCATATTATATACATTTAAAAAAATAACATGCACTTTTACTGACCTAATCAATGCATTTAAAATGATCTAATCAGGACTTGTAATTGAAGGTGACTTTAATAATTACGCTAACTCAACTGTAATGAGCTTTTAAATGGTATTCCTTAATCATAGTTTGATCAAAGTTGCATTTTGATTCATTTATTTATGTTTGAGTGATTGAGGTCAGTATTGGAGTTTGCAATGAAAAAAATGTAAAATGATTATCTAATTACGTTATAACTCAATACTAAGTGGAGCTGCACTGCCCCAGCAGCATTGAAACATGGGTCAAATGCAGAGGACACATTTACAGGGACAATAAAGTGTAACAGCGCTACATGTCATTGTTAAATTTTGCTCTTGATTGCAAAATCTGGGGACTTTTGTGAAGCCTATTCTGGTCTTCAAACTGTATTAAACGTGCCTGCGGACACAGAAACTGATGAGGGTTTTGTAACACTTTTATCTCATCTGTTCTTTCGTTTTTGTAGTGTTCACACGGGCAAAAATCTCACAGTGTTCCTCAATTGTATCATGGCACTTTCTCGAGCACAAATACAGCCAGGCCTTGAGTGCTTCTATGGTTCAGAATGGTAATAGCCTCTCTAGCTCCCCCTATGGCAATCATGCAGCGTGTCCAAGCAGGCAGTCCGGATTTCCAGGACAAAAAACAGTCACCTTTCTGATGGCGATTCTTTTGCGTATTTAAAAGGTTGAATTTTAAAGCTGACCAAAAAAAGATGGAGAAGTGTGAGCGCGGAACAGCGGGTGAGAGCTCGCAAGGCCCAGGGCTGCAGCGTGGAGGGATGAGAAAAGAGTGAACTGAATAAACTAATTAGAAGAAGAGCAGGTTTTATGTGCGCCTCTGTCAAAACAACGAGCAAATCTTCTCCTCCAGGGCGGTTTCATCTGTAAAACATTCACAAGACTTCACAAAGAGAGGTATTAAAAGCTGGCGCATGGGGCGAGAACCAAGGAAAACAGCATCGCACCTCAATTACGTTTTGTGTCTTTATGTTACATTGTGAAGAGGATAAATGTAAATAGGTCCGCGTTCATGGGTTTTCACACCCAACCAAATGTGTCCAAAAACATATGCAGAACTGCCAATCATACTGTGAAAGGGTAAGTAGTCCAAACCAGCCCAATTAAACTACAGTATTAACACAAATTGGCTACAGGCCGAGCAAATTGACTCAAGGCAGCTGCTTGAATTTAATGTGTAATTTTTCTTTGCATACGTTTATATTCTGCAAGCTTTCTTTAGCTGTTAACTTATCAAGTGTCCGTATAGTTTAGACTGTGTGCACTGATTTGTGTAATAGAAGTTTATAATATGTTTTTTCAAGCAAATGACCATTCACAAAACACTTCCTCCTCCACCTGCAGCACGTTGGAAACGTATCTTTATTTATAAGATGTGTTATATAAGCAAAGTGGGTGGGTTAGATAGAATTGTTGCTGTTTAAGAATAACATGAACAAGGAAATGCACATGTTAATAAAAAAAAAAGGAAACAAATGATTATTGAGCAAATTAAATGTGCAATAACGCTATAAAGTGCATATGACAGGTTTTATTAGTCTTATAAATTGTAGTTTTACACCAATCAAGGACTAGTTTATAAAGAAAAGTTGAAAAATAGGCTGAAAATGACAGGAAGTAGAGTTCCAAAGAGACTCCTTTCAAAGGTTTGAAACAATTTACACGCAACAAACACATTTTGTCAAAATAAAGTTATTCTCATATATTCTTATTTGTCAAAAAAAAACATCTCGTAATTGTTTTGGTACGAGTGCTACGTAACAGTTGCAGTATTTCCTGGTGTAATGTCATGATTTACAACCAGGAACTACAATTTTAAATCTAAAAAATGGCAAAACTTGAAAAAAGTTTGTTGGCACTCCACAATATAGCATTACATTTATCTGTCTCCATGGAAATAAGTTACAGGTCAGTCCTGTAACTTGTCACATGTCAGGACTGTGGAATGGCAAGCCCGTTCACTGTGGGAATGCATGTTTTGTTTTGTTTTTTGTTTTTTTGACATATACATTTAATCAGGTGGAATGCTTTCTTTTTTATGTTATTTTTTAGTTATGTTAAATTTTACATACAAAACAAAGCAAATAGAAAAATAAGCCCTACACAATGTACATAAAAAACAAAACAAATAAATTAATTGACGAAAAAAGCAAAACGATCCAAGGCCAATTGATAATCGTCAATTTTCAGATTACACAATCTCACAAACCAAAAAACAATAATTACGACCATTTCAGGAACAAAATTAAGTCTTTATTTTACGTCTAAATATAAAGTACTTTTTTATCCAGCTATTTTTGTCACATCAACTAAATCGTGTTGGGAATGAAAGAAATAATGTAATCATGAATAAATGTTAAATCGATGTTGAATGATATTTTTGTTCTTCTTCTGATCTTTAGGAATTGATAATGTATCTGTAAATACATCTTTCTATGTCCTCAACATATAACTCCGTTCATAAAGCAGGAACAATTCACAGACAACATGTGCACCTTTAAAGGTTGAATGGAGGATTTCTCGCCGATTTGAAAATCTGCGACTGTTAGTCCTTTTTTTGAAAAAGCGCATGCGCAGGTTCCCCCTCCCTCCCGCCCCGTTTCTCCTGACTGAACGCCTAGCAAACCTCGTGAACGAGCACGCACAGCAGCACTGCCCATGCGCATTTGTTTACAAGACGATTGGTGTCGCTTTCTCAAGACAACCTCCGCCAAGAAGATTTAATAATACACTCCACATACAATAAGCTAAAAAAAGAGTCAGATAAACAGTTACCTGTCCAGCAGAAAGTTTGCAACGGAGGCATCAGCCCGTTTTGCGCTTTCAACGCTCGCCAGCCGTAAACCATTCCCCCAGAATAACACGTGTTTTGTTTCTTTCCTCTGCAGACTTTCGTCTCTTCTGTGAAAGCTCCAAAACAGTCTTTCTCTTTCGTCCCTCAGCCATTTCGGTACTTCGCGGATGAAAGTTTAGACTTACAATGACGGAACTCGCCGCTAACCTCCTGCTACATAAACACACTAGCATATCAACCACGCATGCGCGGCCAGGAAGCGGCGTTTCCCTGGACGAGCCTGCGGGCGTGCACCAGCACGCAGAGAATGATTGACACCTGAGCGGACCAGTTATTTGTGCTACCCACGAGGAAATAAGATTCTGATTTGCTGCCCGAAATCCTCCATTCCACCTTTAAGTTACCAAGAATCATTGTAAGGTTTGTCTAAACTGTGTGTCCGTTCCATGTGGCGAGGCTTAATAGGCGTCGGACCCTGATAATGACATTAGGAGCTTGATCTCTGTATTAGTCTGAAAAGAGGACGTTTCCACTTAACTAAAGGCAGCGGTGCAGACGGGGGGAGCGAGGGTGATTTAAATTCAGTGACAGGCCTTTAAATACCAGCCGGGATCACAGTTGTGCCCTATGGCAAAGTAATTATTCACCCTTTTAGCTGATCAGGTGCCGATGGTGCGTGTGTGTGCGTGTGTGTGTGTGTGTGTGTGTGTGTGTGTGTGCGGGGGTGTGTGTGTGTGTGTGTGTGTGAGTGTGTGTGTGAGTGTGTGTGTGAGCGGTGCTGTGTGTTGAAGGAGGAGATGGAGGGACACACAGAGAGAGAGAGAGGTGTGTGTGAAAGCGAGAGAGAGGTGTGAAATGATTCAGTTTTCTCCTCTTTCTGTAACTGAGAAGAGTTCCTGCCAAAGTCTGAGGCAAAGTTTCCTGCAAGGTCTTCCTACAGTGAAAAAAAATACAAAATAAAAAAAAAATAATAATACAGTAACACATGCAAAAGCTCTAAAACCTATGAAGTATCTTTGTGATTTGAGCTTACATAGATTTGGTACCTACAATGGACTGATGAGACCAAGACATTACAAGAGATCATATATCGAAAACACCTAAATAGTGGATTCATCTGTAAAAAAGACAGGGTAAACGCACAATTCAATCAAATTCTCAAGAAAACTCCCCACGTGCCATCTGTTTGTTGTTGTCAATATAGAGTCTTCACATTCATTCATTTTCATTCATTTTCAACCGTTTGTTCCTCTTAGGGGTCGCAGGTAAGACACGACACAGTCACATCGGGTGATGGTTCGCACGATCAATCGTAGCAACGATAAAAGTGTATCTGAGTGAACATCAGGCTCAGGCTCCGTGTGATAAACTAATCACAGCTGCACCTGTTTGCGGAGGCTAGCGCGAGTTTAGTCGTTGTCCCCATCTAACTCTACGACCTGCAACCCACAATTTCTAGCAACGACTCAAGATTCTTCCCACAATTAAAAATCTTTCGTAACAGATGGCCCAAATCGTGCAGTGGACCCGGTTTTAGGCAGAGTACGCCCTGGACAGTGGCATTCTGTCGCAGAGACATAAACATGGACAGACAACTATTCACGCTGACATTCATTCATTAGGGGCAATTTAGAGTTGCCAATTGACCTACACAGTCATGTCTTTGGACGGTGGGAGGAAGTTGGAGAACCTGGAGAGAACCCACGGTAACACGGGGAGGACATGCAGACTCCACCCAGAGAGATCGTGATGACAGATCTATATTAGGGATGCACGTTTTCAATGTTTTTCTTTAACCGATTGTTGGAGCCCTTCGCGGTCAAGAATTGGGTCTTTGAACTGCACACACAACGGCTGAATCAAAGCTCCTATCCACACTGTTTTGACGAACTGTTGTAGAGAGAATGATTCGAGCAGCACTCTTTTTTTTTTTAAGCGTAACGTCGCTAACATTTGCCGCTTACCTTTAGCTTGTGTAGGTAACTTAAAAGATCGATAGTTTTTCCTCTGAGGTCTGTTTTCTCCACCAACATGAAATCCAAGGTAAATAAACCACGTAAGATTAATAATAGTTCATAAATACTGCAGTGAGACTCAGGTTTGCTCCGTCTTTATGGGATAAATCCACTAATTTGATGTCAGTAAACTTATTTTGCGCAACGCATCACTTTTGCATGAGGGTTCTAGCGTAAACGCCCTCTGGTGGGACAAAGTGTATTACAAGATAGTAAATAAGGCAAAAAATGAAATTAGCCAGTTAAACGGGCAAGACGTCTTCACTCGGTTAAGCCTTTAATCACGGTTAGTCGGTTAATCGGTAAACAATGAATATATATGAAGCCTTTACAAATACCTAAAATTTGGTAGACAAAAACACCGCTGACAAATATTGACTAAATAACAAAAGCTCATATTTTACATGCTTTTTAAAAATTTTTTATCAGCTTCTTTCTTTTCCATTGCTTAATTGTTATATTGTACTAAATGAACATGGATTTGGCAGCTTTTTACCCTGAAGGCTTGACTCACTGCACACCCCAAATAGACAAAAAATATGGCGTTATTTAAATTAGAGGAGACTTTGAACATTTTGACACACAAATCCAGCAATTAGGGCTGCAAGATTAATCACAATCGATGCAATATTGCAATCTAAATGATCGGAAACAGCAAATCACAAAGGCTGCAATTTTGGTGCCATAATTTCCTCCACAAACAACCACACATGGCCTGTCTGATTTTGCATAAAAAAACGGTAGATTGGATTAGTTCTGAAATACATTGTGTGTCAGTTCAAATTTCAGTCTTTTTGCCAGTTCTCCTGAAATTGTTCAGCTCTACCTGCAATCAATACAGCTTTTTTCTTTCTTTTTTTGTAATTTAAACATAAGGGTACCACTTTATAATAACTACACCTTATTTTGCCTTAACAAAGCATGAACAAAGACTTGTTTCATATTGAACAAATAATTTATGATGCCTGATTCAGGATTAGTTACTACTTAATTAGGTTTAGGGTTAGGGCCAGGTATTAGTTAAGTAGTTAATAAGCCTGATTCATTCTTAATAAATCCGTTGTTCACTATGAATTAAGTCTGTATTCATGCTTTACTAAGGCAGGAATAAATGTAGTTATTATAAGGTGTTACCACTAAATGTGTAAGGACTTCCCTATATGAAATATGAAAAATAAACCGTTATTTGGAGGAGAATTTTCAAATCCTAGTAATAGCAAGCAGACACATTTTGTATTCTTATTATTTCCAATTCTGTTTACCTGTGAACCATCAGTTCCTTCTGTTTGCCTGCATTAGACGCTTCATGCAAAGGAAATGCGAGAAAGGCATCCAGCGCACATGGTAAAGGTTATCGCTGCACCTCTCCATCACTGTCTTGCAGCCGCCTGTTCTCTCGTCCTGTCCGCCGTTTCCTGATCTAACCTTCAACCACGCAGCTCTCAGGGGGCGGAGTCTATTTCCTACAGAGGCCAGACAGGAGGCGCGGCGCAGGGGCTGATGGGAAAAGGTGCGCATCGGGAAACTGTCCTTCAAAAACTGCAGCCTGATGGATTTCTTTGGTCGGGGTTATGCTCTGTTTCGTAACACACCGTATTCTCGCTACAGCCCCATAAACATAACAAAGAATTTTTTTTTTATTATTTTAAGGCGAGACACTACAGGTGAATAGGAAAAAAAAATAATTAAAGATAATTTGAAACTTTTCCTATAGTTTACTCACATAAATGTAAGAAAAAATGAATTACAAGTTTTCCATCACCTCATGTTTTCATGTAGAAATTAGGCATTTTATGAGTAAAAACTGCCAAAATCACATATATTTGGGGCATTTAAATTGGAAAAATGGACAGAACCAGGTTTAAATTTCTTGGTTCATTTTGTAAAAATATTACAACTTTTCATTTTATTTCTTGGGACAGTTTTTTCTGCGTTTACATCTTGGAATACATCCTTTGTCATAGCCTTTTAGTGTCTAGAGTGAACCCTAAACAGGTAAAAAATAAATGTAAAAAAAATCGATACATGGTTTCTCAGGGTTCACGTGTCTTCATGGGTGTCTTCATGGGTGTCTTCATGTGTTCAAGTCACGTTTACATTCCATTTCCTACCACAATTAATTTCTTGCTTTTAAATGAATTAGAGCTGCTTCCACAACCTATTCAAAACTGCATTTATGTCCGGCTCTGGATGTACATTGTTAATCCACATTAGACCAAAGAAAGGTGCCGGAGCTGAATGGGTGTTAGACCGAGCTGACGGTGCAGGACGGTGCTGTATCCTGTGTTATGAATGTGACCTGAGGCGAGGAAAGTTCCAAATCTCTAAAGAGGCACTTAGCAGTAAACGCACAGGAACAAGGAGGCTACTGCTGATGTCTGCTAACCCTCTCCCCACAACATACAGCCTATTTACTATTGTTTGTACTATTGTTATTGTTGTATAGTAATGTTAAGAGAGGCACCATCACGCCTAGACCAGCATTTGGGTGCGCACACACTCCTTTTGGGTTTGCATGATCTTTTGGGACATTTCATTGTCTTACATGCGTTTCCTGAAGACCGATCCCTATCCTAGTTACTACTAATCTTGAACTAAACACTACTCTTAACCTATTGCAACCCATCTCATAACTTTAAACGGTTAAAGAACAACAGTCAACACAGGACAACCGCAGGGGTGTGTCTTGGGTCCTTTACTATTTACATTGCTCACTCACGACTCCATTCCCAACTACGAGAGAAATCAAGGCATTAAGTTTGCGGATTCTGTGTGGATCAATTACTATGTCGACTGTTGCACTAAATTGTGGTGGCTGTGCTGTTAAAGGCCCCGTATTTTTACTGTTGTGAAACGGGAAAGACAAAACTAATTAATGTTCCAATATGTTGCATGTTATAAAGTTAAAGCTGTGTTGCTCCTGTACCATACATTGTAAATGCATCTATTCAAGTGAAAATGAGACCATAGCACTTTCTCTGTATCTATTTATGGAGCGTTTTTCCTACGAGAGAAGAATGAAGTGCGCCGTTTGCAGGCTAATGTTTGTTAGCTTTACCCTGGATGGTCCATGATGATCTGGGCTCAGAGACTCGTGAAAAGTGCTTATAAACTCATTGCTGTAAATATGCTGGGACTGTATTAGAAAAGTGAGAGATGCATGTGACTGATGTAATGACTTTAACATGAACTAGTTCTGTTTTTCATATATAAAAAGAGTAAAAATCAAATACAGTGCCTTTAAGGGGAAAAAAAAATACAAATACACTAATGTAATCTAAATTACACCTTGGGAACCTGAGTACAGATTTTACATCCAACAATATGATAAATACCTGCCCCGAAATCAAAACTGGAACTAAACATGGAGCTAATCCCACAACTAAACCTGTACAATACCAGGGATAAAACCAAGAGGACCAAACTGGGCTCAAAAGGTGAACACACTCACACACAAAATCTCAATCCGCTAAAGGGGAAGGTTTGTACAAAATAGGATGCAATCAGTCATACAATCGATTCTGAAGTAAACATGATCTTAAAATGGGAAAATCAGTCAACCAATTAATTGTATTTTTGTATGTTGAGTATGCAGTTTTTGTCCATTTCACAATCAGATCTATTGCCTTTAGAAGTCCATAAAATATTTGAAAAGATCATTTACTTCAACTGAACCAGTGCATCTTTAATCAGGTAAGCTATAACTCTGATTTGGACTTTTTTTGGGCAAAGTGGTTGATCTCGCTCAAAGATTCAATGAAAGTGGCAAGCCGAAAGCGATGGTCAAACTTCAGGTTAGAGAATTGACACATCACTGCCAGTTAAGCTAGTTCACAAATATGTTTCCTCGAGCATTTTCTCACACCGTGGAATAAAATCATTAGTGTGCGATTATAGCCTTTACATACATTTGCAGTTGTGCTGATTGGACGATCCTCCGCAGAGCTGTAGACCTGGGCCCTTGTTATCTGGAGGCTTGGAGCTCAGTCCACAGAGCATTGTTACTGTTGCAGCCGCGGTTCATCACTTACTCAATGTGCTGACTGGAGACAAACCTCCCATCAGTCTTCATTTGCTTCTCCCTTGTCATTTTTTACCACTTTTGCTCTTGTTTGGAGAACACAAAACAATGAGACACAGAACCAAGCGCTATGTCTCCCTCCATTATGCAGCACAAACAAGTCATTTATTTCGGGCTGGATCTTCGGGGCAGTTCCCGTTTTTGAAAGAAATAATCAGACTGAAAATTCACAAATATTGAAGATTCAAATTTGTTAGTCATGAAAGCCAATAATTTCATTCCTGTTTTGTTTTCAGTTTAAATTGGACAGCAAATGACACTCCGAATTCAAGAAATGTTAACGAAGACGCATTTTCCCAGTGTTTAAACTTTTATTCATCGTCCCAAGTTAAAAGTCTTCCCAGAGCTGTCGAAGTTCATTCTCACTATAAAAACTATTTCCTCAGATTGGTGTCAACAAACACTTTTAGGGCCTCCGCAGATGAAAAACTCGAGACCATGCACCTTCAGTAAAACTTTTTTGTCCTGTGGGAACTACTTTATTGCACTGAATGGAGGGGTGGCAGGCTCTCCGGTTTACAGCTCGGTAAAACAGAAATACCAGACCACATGACTGCAGGCTGTGATTGAGAGAGCGGACTTCAGCGCGACCTCCCAATGACAATGAGTCCTCCATCGCTGTAAACCCCGCGCTGACATTTTAGTAAATTATAGCGAGATCACAGATGAGCCGTAATGAATAATGTCTCATCTCCAAGACAAAAAGTGTAAAATTTTAATTGAACCTTTGTAACGTAAATGACAAAATGTGCATGACAATGAGTCCTCTGTCTGTCTGAAATGTCCCATAAGCCACCAGGGTTGTATTTGAGAGGTAATGTCGGATAACGCAAGAATAAAGTGCAGGTTTGTTCTTTTTTTTTATTGCATTGTTAAACTATGGAAGTAAAGATGAAACGCATTTGAATTGAATTTTTATTGAAATGTACCAGATTTTTTTTTCTGTTATATGTCTCCATGGAGATGTTATTGTTTTCCCAGGAAATTTCCACAGAAAGGAATTAGATTGATCTTAAAACAAAAACAACTCTCTACAGATCTGACTTGTAACTTGGTTTGGTGGTATCACACTGGTTTCCATGGAGATGGATAAGGATTGCATTTCCCCCTGTATTCACCTTATTCTGTGCCGCCAACTTTTGCCTCTTTTTGAGTCTATGATCCGCACTCTTGTAGTAAAGGGACTTCCAGTTTGACGCTAACGGTGTTCCCGCAAATGGCAACAAGGGAAAAGTCTCTTGCTATAACATTATATAAAGTAGATTAATTTGTCTAAAATGTTTAATGTACACGAGCAACAACAAGTCAGCAACGCACCGATTTCCTGGGTAGTTTGAAAACGGCTTTTTAGTGCAATGTGGAGAACTTATTTTCTGTTGAGCTCGTTTGCCCCGTGTAAACTACAACGGAAAAGATGGCGGCGTCCACGGCAACTTCCGGAATAAGTTGAATAGTTGGATTTGTTCAAAAGTATAAATTCAATCTTGCCTTTTTACTAGTTCTTGGTCATAAAAAAGAAGAAAAAAAAATAGCCATATATAAAAATCTGAAGTATATAGTATAGTTTGTAAGTAAAGCCATTCAGTAATGTTTAAAATTGAGAATGGTAAACTATATTATTCAAGTGCAAAAATACCAAATACAAACAGTAAATTGTCAAAAAAAGATTCTTGAAACAACTTTTATAAACTTGAATTCATTTGGTATAAGTGTTGGCTCTACCAACCAATATTTTGTCCAATGTTTTAAGATGTTTAATTCCACTTTCACATTACCAGCTGTTGAGAAAGCAGAGTGTCCTCAGCCGCCTTTGGATCCACTATAATCCCCATCATGCTGTATTATTCACTGGATCCATATTTGACTCACTTTCTCTTCTTTTCTTCTGCTGACGTCTTGTTTTTTAATGACACATGTGTCTCCTCAGCAAATACACTCTTGCTCATTACCTGCTGAATAAAATGGGTTTGCAGCACCAACATCCCCCAAATGAATTCATAACGTCCACGGAACAAATGCTTTTCTTCCAGACTCCAAATGTGACCTCCATAACTGATGCCAGAGGTGGGTAATACTAAGTTACAGTCAAGAATTTATCTGAGTCACTTTTTGAATACAATTATACTTCTATGAGTAGCTTTTAGGCACCATACTTTTACTTCTGCTTGAATAATAATTTTACAGAAATAACAGTAAGTTTTAGTTCCCATGTTAGTAAGTTTTTAATGTTGACCATAATAAATGATTAGTGCATTCACTTTTCTTGAGCCACACCTTCTGATATGACTCAGGTTTGTTTTTTTGTTGTTGTTTTGTGGTCTGTCCTTTGAAAATTACAGCTTTTGTCCAACTCTTTTTACATTTACTGAAAATTCTAAATCAGAGATGATGTGCAGACAGTTACTTGTATTTTCCCAAATACTTTTAACTCTTACTTCAGTCATTTCGTGGACACAGCGACAAATGCATTTCTAGATTAGTTAAATCCTCTTGATTTCAGGATATGAATCTTAATTTTAGACATTTTGACCAGTTAGGGTCTATTTGGTTGATTCAGAATGTTTCAGGTTTGTTTCTTGTTTCATTTCTTCTTACTTCAAGCCAAATTTGTTGCCAATTAGTTGAGAAAATGTTCCTTACCCGATTGGCTTTTCTTTGTTTTTTCTTTTTTTAGACAAATTATCTTATAACCTCTAAAAAAGGCCTTGAAACCAGCAAAATATTCTCTGTTAAATACTCAATTAATTCTCAACTAGTCAAAACTACTACTAAAATTGTAAATTCAAGACATTTTAAGCAAGGCCAGATATACATTTTTTGCAACGTACTTGAGTAATATTGCTTTGAAGTAATGCTATCCTTTTGTTACTGTTACTATAGTTGGTTTCTTAACCCGTCTCTGCTGTTTGCATGAATCATCGTCTCAAGGGAATGAAAAGTCGTCTTGAGAACTACATTTTTTTGCTTTATGTTGTCGAGTGCCGACCTTCAACCGATTTCAGCATACGACTCTAACTTTTGCTTTGGCTTTTAAATAATTGTATTACTGGGGTTGCATGGGCCAAGGAATTCTAATTCACCGCCACACGCCTCCTATATTATGATGATTAATGGTTGAATCTGTGCGGTCCTCCTATTGGCGTTCAGGTTGTCTCTTTCAGCCGCACAATACAATACTTTCTCTGGTCAGGTTTTCAATTGAATCCACTTTGAGAGCCCTCGCTGTATAGAAAGTACATACACGGGGACACAATCGAGCTGCAAGGGGTAGGCAATTCCTTTCACTGTAAGGGATTTCTTTCTGCATCAAACATGTCAGCCGCAGAGAATTATGAGCACACAAAAACGCCCGTTCTCCCTGGACCTCTCGTCTCCTCCCTTTGGCGCGGCTCTGTCCTTGACACCTCTTGACCCTTCCGCCCCGGAGGCAGAATTGAGTTATCAGCCGGCAGCCATAACTTTTAAAGCTGACCGCGGTGGCTTTTGCATTGTGCCGCGCGCGGACTTATTGATGGAGGCTCTTTAACATTGTTCGGTTGTCTCGGCTCGAGCTGGGAGGGTATAAATCATCTTTACCAATGTCTTTCTAATCGTAGCGGGGCGTAAAATGGCCACCCAGGGGTCAGGGGCAAGGGGACCCCGCGGCCGTGGTGTGTACGCGACATGACACGGACATGACAGGTAATAGCTGTTAAATCTGATCTATGACTTCATGATGTCTAATTGGGAGAAGGTCCGGGTCTTTGGAGAGTCTATCCATCACAATTATCACACATGAAGGATGTGCCGGATACAGAGTGCACAAAACTTTCATGTCTAGGTAGAGCATTCAACCACTCACCTGAGAAAAAAAAAAAAAGAAAGACATAAAAAAATATATTGAAAATGACAGGAAATAGAGTTCCAAAACATGATGACGTCACACCAAGGAGACTTCTTTCAAAAGTTTGGGACATTTTACCACAAAAAACACATTTTTCAGACTCTTTAAAGATTAATTTAATAAAATAAAACGGTGTATTTTTTAATAATCTCTGTGATACTAGTGGAGTTTTTGCCCAGTGTACTACTCAGTTGCTGGGTAACATTACAGAATTTCCTACTGTGATGTCATGATTTACTAAAAATGTAAACCTAAAAGTTTGATAACCCTCATGCTCTCTTCATTTGAGCAATGCCCATTTGATGAAGAAGTAATATGTGTTTTCATATCGGGAAATTTTTTTTTTTTATTATTATTTTTTTTTGCATAAGTTGCATGTTAGGTGATGTTTTGGACCACCCAAGTTTTATAGCGATGAAATAAAAAATAAAGATAGCGAAGATAGCGGGAGGGTTAACTGGGATAAAAATTGTAAAAAAAAATTGTATGCAAATTATTTAATATAATTATCTTAACTGTGCTTTAGTAAAATGAGTCGTCCGACCGGTCATAGGCACTTTAAGTTACCCCCCTTATGGACAGCCATAAGGTGTCAGCTGCTGTATTACCTGTTAATATTTCCTTAACGTCATTATACACTATTTATGCACTGCCCCTTACTGGTTATTATAGTAATTGCATTTAATTTAAAATAGTTCCATATGAATTTAGTCCAATTAGAACATCATAATGTGTGCCTTCTCATCTACACCTGTGAAAGACTTAATAAGGAGGCGATGGTGTAGGTGCAGAGAAGCCTGAGAGGTGCCTGACGGAGGAGGAGGGGGAGGAGGTGAGCGTGGGGGCGGGCCGAGGCGGGGGAAGAGGATGTTTTATGAGGCCCTTAACATTTACTTCCCCAGCGTTTCAATCCGCCGTGTCTATTAAGGACGACTGCTCCTCCTACGTGTTCTCCATCCATCACCGGCAGAGGAGGCCCAGACTGACGGACAGCTCGATATGATGGAGGCAGCGAGAGTCAGGGCCGGAGCAGGGAAAGTGAAAACACAAGATGAAAACAGAGGGTAAAAGAAAAGGGATATGCAGGAGAGGAATGCTTTCAGGGACAAACATAATGGGTAGAAGAAAACACTGTAGCTTTAGATAAAAACAAGAGGCACACCTAAAATTTAAGTCCCATATTACGCTAAATTGACTTTTATTTAACTTTATACCATATTATAGAACACTCTCATGAACAGATACAAATGTAAGATGGTGAAGTGACCCTACACGGCCTGCGGAGGAGCGCTGGAGCAAGGGCTAAACTGCAGACGATAGACTGTGGAAGAGGACCTCGTTATGCTGTGCTGTTGGGCTGCAGCCAATTGAAGCCAGTCGTTGGTTTTCTTTTTTTTTTTTTTTTCACAGGACAGATGCTTAGAAATTATTGCAGTAAAAACACGAGATCATGATCAGAGCATTTTAAAACATTTTTTAAGGCCAGAATGCCAAGTCTGACAGCAGCAGTTACGGAGAAAGAGCTGCAGATTTCAGTAAAAAGTGAACAGGAGCCAGACTCGAAGGACTAGATTTTCACCTAGGCTCACTTTCAATTGGGAACACGGCGGCCAACAAGCGTGCTCTGTCCACTTCATTACAGTCTGTGCTGAAGACGCATGAGCTAGTTGTTTTAATGTGTGTGGAACATCATGCTCACCCACTGTAGTCCACTGAGACGTCACACAAAGGTTAAAGGTGCTGTACCTGATTTTCACTGTTTTGTAACGCGAGAAACAGAACCAGTTTATTTTAAAGTCTTCACAGCAGTCACATGTATCGCTCGCTTACCAGCATTGTAAATAATCACCGCGAGGAGTTAATAAGCACTTTTCTCGAGTCTATTGGCATCACGGAATCTGATTGGTCAGTGCTAACAAGGCTCTCAGCTGCACTAACAAGGCCTAGCAAATGAGCCGCCATTTCTGAAAGTCTAACCTTTAAAACAACACCAAATCTGATTGGACACTGTAGTTTTCTGTACTCAGGGCATTATTACTTTTTTATTTACAATGTTTATGTTTATTTTTTGAAATATGGGACAGTGCACATTCATGAAGGTGTGTAAGTCCAACATGTAACTAATTTTCATCTGTTGTCCCATTGGCCGGTTGATGGAGACATATAACAGGCAAAGCTCACAAAGCTCTCAATCCATACACATGACATGACTACAAGGTGAAATGTTATGCTTGAAACAAAAATATGATTGTATTGATGTATTTTGTGCTGTAAAATAACAATTATAACAAGAAAATATAGCCATAGCGGCAATGATGCGCCCTACGCCACGCGCCGCCGCCCATAGCGCCAGAGGCGCTACGGCGCCCCAATTTCCCTCCTCATAAAATACCTGCTGCCAAATCCGTGGCGCTACTGCGCCTCCTACTGCTCATATTTCACTGAAAGTGTGTAAAAATTGGTAAAAGTTTGTGGCTGCACCGCACAAAGACTGTAATACTTGTGCTAAAATCCTGGATAACTTTAGATGGCCCACTCCTCAAGATCATTTTCACCAAATTTCAGGATGGTCGGGCTTACGCCCAGGGAAGTCGCGTTAAGTACAAAGTTTCATTGGAGTGATTTTGCATTTTCCCCATTGGAATAACATGGGATTTTTTCGTCATTTGTACAGTTTGGGCAATTTTGCGGCTTAGCGCGCCAGGAGATCATAATACTTATCCAAAAAATGTGGATAACTTTTGATGTCCCACTCCTCAGGATGATTATCACCAAGTTTCAGGTTGATCGGACTACGCCCGAGGAGGTTCGTTAAAATACAAAGTTTAATTTGGCGATTTTTGAGTTTTCCCATAGGAATAACATGGGTTTTTCTGTCTATTCAAAAATGTTGCGAAATTTGGGGCTTTGCCACACGGAGACCGTAATACTTATCCAAACAATTTGGATAACTTTTAGTGCCCACTCCTCCGGAAGATGTTCACCAAATTTCAGGTTGGTCGGGCTTACGCCCGATGATGAGTTCGTTAAAATGCGTAGGAAAAAATATGCAAATTTGAGACATTTGTTGATTTTCCCATAGGAATAACATGGGGTGTTTTGGTCATTGGTGCTTCGCCGTCAAAATATGACATGGAGTCTGATTGGCTTTTTTGATCGGGAGGCCAAGATGGAATTTTGTGCAAAATTTCAAAAATTCTAAAAAACTAAATTTTTGCTCCCCATATAAAAGTTTGCTTTAACCTGTAGGGGGCGCTAACAGGCCAAATTAAATTTTTCACCTCTAGTAGGTTTCAGGCAGGGGTTTAACAACTGATTCAAATTTGATGAAATTCGGACTTTATATGTGGAAATGGGAGCAAAATAAACAAATTTAAAATGTCAGAATTCTGGGCAAATTTTCACACTGCTGAACCATAAAACGTAGGTTCCTGATTTGGATAACTTTTAATGCCACACTCCTCAACTTCATTTTCACCAAATTTCAGCTGGTCGGGACAAGCGCCTAGGAGGTTAAGTAAAAGCACGAAGTTTAAAAAAAGCAGCTGAGTCAGGTTTGGCAATTTAGATCCAATATGGCCGACAATTGGTTGAAGCGGACAGCGTTACCGTAATAATATTTTGCTAGTCTTGTCACTATCTACCTCTCTGCCAAATTTTATGATTCTCGATCAATTTTTTTTTGGCACTTTCCTTTCCCGTAATGCATTTTTGTACACTTGGGGCGCTGACATTTTTAATTTTGAAAATCGGAAATAGCCAGAATGTACAGAGGCAGGATTTTTAGAGGTGTGCAAATTTTCCTGAGACTTCGTCAATGTTCACTGGGTGAAAAATAGGGGGGTTGGTCCCAAGAAGAAGAAGAAAGAAGAAGAAGAAGAAATATAGCCGCAAGCGGCAATGATGGAAACCCTCGCCGCGCCACGCCGCCGCCCATAACGCCAGAGGGCGCTTACGGCGCTAATTTCCCTCCTCATAAAATACCTTCTGCGAATCCATTGGCGCTACGCGCCTCCTACTGCTCATATTTCACTGAAAGTGTGTAAAAATAGGTCAAAGTTTGGCTGCATACCACAAAGAACTGTAATGCTTGTGCTAAAATCCTGGATAACTTTAGATGGCCTACTCCTCAAGATCATTTTCACCAAATTTCAGGATGGTCGAACTACGCCCGAGGAGGATTCGTTAAAGTACAAAGTTTCATTGGAGTGATTTTGCATTTTCCCCATTGGAATAACATGGGATTTTTCGTCATTTGTACAAGTTTGGGCAATATTTGCGGCTTTGCGCATGGAGACCATAATACCTATCCAAAAAATGTGGATAACTTTTGATGTCCCACTCCTCAGGATGATTATCACCAAGTTTCAGGTTGATTGGGCTTACGCCCGAGGAGGAGTGCGTTAAAGTACAAAGTTTAATTTGAGCGATTTAGAGATTTTCCCATCGGAATAACATGGGGTTTTTCTGTCTTTTCTAAAATATTGGCAAAATTAGCAGCTTAGCGCACAGAGACCGTAATACTTATCCCAACGATTTGGATAACTTTTAGTGCCCCACTCCTCAGAAAGATGTTCACCAAATTTGAGGTTAGTCGGACTTACATGCCCAAGGAGGAGTTCGTTAAAATGCATAGGAAAAAATATGCAAATTTGAGACATTTGTCGATTTTCCCATAGGAATAACATGGGGTGTTTTGGTCATTAGTGCGGACTTCGCCGTACAAAATATGACATGGGTCTCATTGGCTTTTTGATCGGTAGGCCAAAATGTAATTTTGTGCAAAATTTCAAAAATTCTAAATAACTAAATTTTTGCTCCCCATATAAAAGTTTGCTTTAATCTGTAGGGGGCGCTAACGCGCTGAATTTAATTCTTTCACCTCTAGTAGGTTTCAGGCAGGGAGTTTAACAACTGATTCAAATTTGATGCAATTTGGACTTTATATGTGGAAATGGGAGCAAAATTAAAATTTTGAAAATTTCAGGAATTCTGGGCAAATTTTGCGGCTTACAAGGCACTGAGACCGTAAAGCGTGGGTTCCTGATTTGGATAACTTTTAATGCCACACTCCTTAACTTCATTTTCACCAAATTTCAGCTTGTTCGGTAGCGCCCTAGGAGGAGTTCGTAAAAGTGCGAAGTTTAAAAACGCTGAATCAGGTTTAGCGAATTTTTGATCCAATATGGCTGACAATTGGTTGGGTGGACGGCATTGCCGTAATTATATTTTTTGCTTCTCTTGTCACTATCTACCTCTCTGCCAAATTTTATGATTCTACGATTTAAAAAAATTTGGGCACTTTCCTATCCCGTAATGCATTTTTTGTACACTTGGGGGCGCTGACGCGCCATATTTTTGAATTTCTGAAATCGGAAATAGCCAGAATGTAGAGAGGCACGATTTTAGAGGTGTGCAAATTTTCCTGAGACTTCGTCAATGTTCACTGGGTGAAAAATAGGGGGGTTGGTCACAAGAAGAAGAAGAAAGAAGAAGAAAGAAGAATAATATTCCAATGCGAAAACAATGTTTCCCCTTTTTTTTATTTCACAAACTATACATTTCGGAAAAGCGCGCTTTCCTACGTTTTGGTATGGGTCCCTGGTCACTGGCAAACACTTTGGAGATTTTTCAGTGGGCTCCGCCCACTTTCTGTTATTGGCCCTATTTACAATAGTAATGTTCAATTTTTACATTACATTGTTATATGCGAGCGTGCATGAGTTGGAAACGCATTACTGGGCAACTCAGCGCACCTGGCAGCTGCGTGGAGGATAGCGACCGCCAGCGCTCGTTTAGATGCGCGGCGCGTCTTCGCTACGACTTCGCCCGTTCTACTTGATAATGTTCAATTTTACCACTACTAATTGGTATGCACGGAACGTGCATGAGTTGAGGAATGCGTTAGTGAGTGTTTAGGCGGGCGGCGCTTGGCGCTCGATTTCGTCGCGCCGTCGCGCACGCGTACCGATGCTTTGCGGCACTGCACTGCTAAAGCTAATAGGCCTCTCGCCAGCTTGTGGCGCTCGGGCCTAATAAGTTAAATGCTAAAACATTTGGGCCTATAGTCCTCTGCCACGTTGCTTCCTCATTACAAACATTTTTGGAGTTGTGTTTTATTCACATTGCTTTGACTAATCCACGTCAAAGTATTTAGTCTCCTTCTTGACAGGTCTACACTTTCACCAGAATCGTTTGGTTTCTTTCAGAGCTGAAATTGCCTGCACTTCACAGCAAACCAACAGCAATAGTTTCAGCCTGAAAAAAAAAAATGCTTCGCTCTTATGAAAACTAGTGAAGCCCTTATGCCTGATGTTTTGAATATACAGGTTCCTTATAGTTTAAAACATCAATTATTTTAAACAAAAACAGTCGAATGGTACTCAACACAGCGCATTTGAGTGAGAGTAGTGTCGCTTAAAGGAGCACTATGCAACTTTTTTGGAACAGAAAAAACTGAAAAATCACATTGTGCAACTTTATCTTCGTTTTCAAGAGTTAAGTGTCTTACCCAAAAGGGGGAGAACAGATTAAACAACTAAACTTCCAATATGAGCGTGAATAACAACTGAGCAAGTATCACTGAAAAAGATGTGTAAAAAATAAAAAATAAACATTGCGTACATTCAGTTCATATTACTCAAGATTTCAACACATCCGATTCAGAGACTGAGAAAAAGTGAAAACACACAAACATGGTGGCCAGAGGAGAGGAATGTTTTCAGGCACAAACAAAATGGATAGAAGATGAGTCCTCCACAAAGAGCTGAAGCAGCATGTCTCGCGCCGTGCTTTGTTCAAGGTGGGTGCTGTCCCCTTATTTTTCAGCCGTCTGAAAAGATACAGAGTTCTACACAAAGCACACCGCACTGCCGAGCAACATTTTACGGGGAGCAGTGAAGTCAAACAAGCCATAAATAAAAAGAGACCCCGAGAAAATAGATGAGGTCTCCATTTGTTGTGACAGAGGGTGAGGTATGTGTGCGTCGCCCGGTTTCCACTGTTCCACCTTTAGAAATCCGCCAAGTCCTGCAGGTCATTTCTATTAATTACAAACTTAGCCAGCTACATGTCCATTAATCTAAATTTAGAGTCGAGACTGTGAGCTTGTGGTTGACGGTGAATGCAGTGCCAGCCGACCAATCGCGTAATAGATTTTCTGCCCCAGAGACAAGGTCCACTATCTGCAAACTAATCATAGGCGTTTTTTATTATGACCAACCAGCTGGCAGCTAAGGTCAAAGGAGCTCTATCCAACAGTTCTGTCAAAGTTTGCATTGTCACCGCTGTCGTCAATAGACATACTCACTCATTTACAGACCTTTATTCTGAACGTCTGGGATAAATAAACTAAAATATGTTGTTTGTACAAAGTCAAAAGTAACTATTACTCCAGATTTGTTCTTTCTTTTGGTTTCTTTGTCTTCAACTTCAACAGTCTTCAACTGTTCAGCAACTGTGGATCTAGGTGGGTACTAAGGGTGGAATGGTATGTAAAAACTGTAACTTGATTCAATTCATTGTAAGACTCCATTCTGTGCATGTTTGGCACAGAAAAAGCTGCTGAAAAAGAAGTAAAATAAACTCATCCTATTATAGAATGTACCCTATATGCTGCTTATTACATTACAATCTTTGGAAAAACATACTACTCCAGTTCTGGCAAATTAACAACTTGTTGCTAATGCCCTGTAAGCTATTAATCACTAAAATATCACAAAATGGGCCGTGTCAGATAATTGCTTGTTCAATTCTCTCTAAAACTAAATGAATAAAAATGTAGCTGGTAAAACGATGTACTGAACTTACTGAATATTGAACAGCAGATGTTTAGATTGAATGTGCAGTGTGTGTATTGTGCTTGTGCAGAAGAATGCAAATTGGAGAGGTTTTCCTTGGTTCTGGAACTGTGCTGGTGTAATCTGTGAATTACAAAAAAAATGGACACATGAATTTGGAGAAAGGCTCTTCCTAAAAAACATAAACGTAAAGGCGATGTGTACTCTGGTACTTAAGCTGCCTGGTGAAATCTCTGTATACTCACATGCACTGTTAGGGCTTAAAGGACACATATTCTGCTACGGTTTCTTTTTTGAGCTTTGCATTCACACTGTTTTGAGGAATGTTCATTTGAAAATCCTCTCCCCTCCGAGGGTCAAAAGCACTTCCTGCTGAACTCCCTCGATCAGTGACGATTTTCAGATTTCATACGTCACTTATCTGAGAATCTTCTGCTGTTTTAAGTCCTAAAATCATAGCCAGACTCGTTCTGAGCATTTCTGCCGTCTAAACACAATAACTGCTGCGGCTAACTTGAATGTCGTGTGTCTTGAAGTACTAACATAACAAAATTGTGTATAGCGCTAGGTGCCATCTGCTGGCTGGAAGCACTCACTAACTGCAGGCAATGCAGGCAGCAGATAAATCCTTTAATAAACTTTTTTTTGGTTTCAGAACATGAGATGGCAAATGTACGGTACTAAAAAGCATGTTTAAAGGCTTATAACAATATGAAAAATGCATAATATCTTTCCTTTAAGATAATGGATAATGTAACCAGATCAGAACAATTACTGCCATCAGAAAGTAGAGCTGGTAATGGATCACACTAAAATTAAAATTCCAAAACTAGTCAGTTGCTTAATACTGTCCCTGTGGAAACGACATGTGTGAACTTTAGTTTGCTTAAGATACATTTTAAAAGTCAAAAAATATATATACAGCATATTGAAACAGTGCGCACATGGACTGAACCAAACCTGCTGTACCCAAATGATTTACAACACTTTCTGTACCTTTAAACTGGAAAATTTACAAGCTCAATAAAAGAAAAAGTGATTGAATTCAGTAGTATTTATCTTGATTTGAGAATATTTTGACTTCTAAAAATAAAATTTGCAGACAGAACAAGAAAGTTGTGTTTTTATTCAAGTGTAATAGCGTTTTTTTCCTTCCTTAAATCAAGATATTGTGCTTGTTCCATTGTCAACTCTTACTTCGAGATGATTGAAATGTACTCAAGACAAGATAAATACTTATTTTATGCACTTGTCATCAATTTTTCCAGTGTAGTGGGAACACATACTGTAACCTGGCATGTGGAGTAATAACAACAGAAAGAAAGTAACTATGAAATAATTTCCACAGTCCATTATTTAAGTATGCTTAGCTTCTGCTGATTAAATCGACATGTGATTCTTTAGAAAAACACAGCTAAAGTCTGGTAAAGAGCCGACACCTTTTACCACTAATTTGAAAACTTTTGCACCTTAAAGTCTTCTCATTCCTTCACCTAACCACACAGGTTGCCTCCTCTCTCGTTTCTCTCTCTCTCTGCTCTCCTTCTCTCTCTCTGGTTTAATTAGAATGTGTGGAGCTGCTCTTCGCTTGAGTAAGCTCAGTATCAGATGATTAATTGCTGGAGGGGGGTGCGGCGGAGAGGCCCGGAGCAGAGTGGCCGGGGAAACACAAGGTTACAGAATATGGCCCGTTCTCTCTCTCTCTCTCTTCATCTCTGTCTCCTTTACCCTCTCGCTCGCCCCGCTCTCCTTGTTGATCTGTTGTAAAGCAAATTCGGCCGTGTTCCGCGCTCTGACCTCGGTGTCTGTGGTCAGAACGCAGCCACACATATGTGCATTCGCCTAATTAAGATAAAAGACCTAGAGGCGCACCAGCACTTACCAGCTGCTCGTCCCTGCAGTCGTCATTACCTCCATGTGTTCACTAAGACGCCCGGCTTTAAATATTTACCCAAATGTTCTTAGTTTTGACAAGACTTTTGTTATTTTTGCTTGGAAATTTAAGGATACACAGAAGCTTGGTGAGACTTTATAATAAAAATCATTGAAAGAAATAGATTAATCATTAAGACATGTTTAATAGTCGTTTAGGGTATGTTAATGTTAATGAGACACTGTAGGTGAATAGGAAAAAACAAACAAAAAACAATTTGAAACTTGTCCTGTAGTTTACGCACATAAATGTAAGAAAATAATGTATTTCAAGTTTTTTATCACGTTTTCATATAGAGACAAGGGTTTCTATGTGTAAAAATGGCCAAATTGCACATATTTGGGACATTTCAATCTGTATTCTGTGGGGATTTTGACTTTCTTATAGTTTTTGCGTAGGCCCAAACTACATCTGTCTGAAAATTGGCAATTTCGTCTCTTTTCAAAAATATTTCAAACTGCAATAAATCAGGAGTAGAATTACATATCAATAAATCCTCCAAACTGCACACTCTTGAACTCTTCAGTACGTTCCAACAAGATTTTGATGGAACGTACTGAAGAGTTCAAGAGTGTGCAGTTTGGAGTGTGTAGGACCTACTTTAACTGGATCGTTATGTCTCTGTGGGAGAAAAATGCATCTTAAGAAAACTTGAAGTTACATTGTCCCAAAGATATTTATATATGAAGTGGATTAACTGAAATGTGAAAAACACCTTTAGAAGCAGGTTGGACAAGTTTGTCCTTTCCACATGAAAACCTGTATGTTTAGAGAGCAACTGATGAAAACATTTTCCTTAATTATTATTGTCAATGATTATGGAACATTTATAAATACTTTGTAGATATCTTTTAAAGTTAATTGTTCAGTTTTTTTTTTGTCATGATTTGTAAGGATTATTTATTTTTGAATAGATATGTATAAACGCTTTGTATATGTCGTGTTTTTAAGCGTTACCAAAAGTTTTTCCATTTTTTCCCATATTGGCTGAAGTCAGCAATTTAAGCCAATGTATCTTTCTGTTGTTAAATGAGCTGATAAGATTGTGGTGAGTGTCTGGTGGATGGAGAGGCTATTGGCGCAGATTAATGTCCATTTCTTTATGTTGGCCCAGGGTAACTGCATCTCACTGGTTTATAATAAACCGATGCTCATGACTAAGACATTATCATCTTTAGCTTTATTTTGTGTAGTAATAACTGTTTTACACCAATCAAGTAGCTTTTTGTGGCGAAAAATTGACAAATCTGTGGAAGTATAAGCAAATCGATGACATCACACTAGGGAGACTCAGACTCATTCCATCCAAAGGTTATGCATAATATAAACAAAATAAATTACTTTTTTTACCCTTTAAACATAAATTCATCAAAATAAGGTTGTTCACATATATTTTTATTTATCAAATCAATACAATATGTGACATTAGAGGTGTTTTGGCCAAGTGTACAGTGTAGTTACAAAGTCATTCCCTAGCGTGGTGTCATCATTTACAACCAGGTAAGTAAAACCTAAAAAACCTGACCAAATAACTCACTTTTAAATGCGCGTTTGATGTGAGCTACAGTAAGCACTTTCTAATACAGTGGAGTGAACAGAAGCCAGAGGCAAGAAGACAAAGTATGGATGAAACCCAAAACTCAAGGCCACTTCCTATGGATCGGTGGTAACATAATAAAAAGCCTGTGCCAGCCTGTGTCGAACACCATCCATCTACCAGAGCGGCCAAGCAGGCACCACGCTGCTGCCAAGGTTACAGCGCCACACTGCTCAGGTGTGAGGCGGCGAAGTGTGTGTCAGCAGATTCATTTAACTGAGCGCGAGCATCAGGCCAAAGAAGTCCACTGGAGCAGACAATATGTGGATGGAAATTGGTCATGCTGAAAGGAGGAGGGGCTCACGGAGATGGTATCGCTTTGCCCGGAATGTTCCACAGTATGGCATTCAACCTCCATGGAGACGAGCGGGTGCCATCATGTCGAGTTGCAGGTCAGGTCTGTGAAGAGGCGACTGCCCACCCTCCTCACAGTAAAATATGTCTTTTTAAAGGCAAGAAAGATACATAATGTTTAATGCCATACAGCGGAACATTCCAGCAAAAAATAGTCTACAATATCTCCATGGAGACGAACAAGTTACAGACCACCCTGTAGAAAAGTAACATAATAACTGCACCTTTAAGTCTCTAATCTTTCATAGCTGATACATTTCTTTTTGTTTTTTGCATTTGTATTAGTGCGTGTGACAGGTTTTTATGATTTTCAAATTTTGACTTTTTTCTGTGCATTAATACCTCTTGTAAATATAAATAATAGTTTTACAAAAGATAGGTAGCTGTTTGTGGAGAAAAGTTGAAAAATATGTTGAAAATTACAGGAAGTAAACAAATTGATGACATCACAATAAAGGGTTAAAGGTTATGAATAATTTACACAAAATAAATTACTTTTTTGACCGTTTCAACATGGATTCAATAAAGTTAAGGTGGTCTTATCAAATTGGCCCAGTGTACAGGATAATTTTGGTGTCCTAATGCGATGTCATCATTTACAACCAGGAAGTAAAATTAAAACCCTAAAAATGGGGGGTAAAATTTGTAAAGATTTGCGCAGAAATTCAAATATATTTATCTTACCTGCATGTTAGTTAAATGAGAGGTCCGACCTGTCATAGGCACTTTAACTGGGAGGTCACATTGAGATTTAAAATCCCTTTTGCAAGAGAGACCAGGCCGAGGTAGCTGCAACACAATACGACTCAGAAAACTACGAAATATTTAATTATTAAAAACTACTCTCTCCGGAAAAACAAACACACTTTCTATATATTTTTTTTAATATCAAGTGACACTAAAACTTCCAGCTTACTTGATTTTTACTTTGAAACATGAAAAACAGAACTAATTCATGTTCCCAATTTTTTGCATGTATAAAGAATAATCTGTATTGTCCCAGTACAGACATAACGTAAAAGCATCTATTCAGGCAAAAAATGAGACCACAGCGCTTTCTCCGCATCTATTCGTGTTTCATTCAAATTTTGTGAGCTTTACCGTGACATCACTCTGGATAAGACAAACAATTTTGGAATAATAGCAAAAGAGGAGACTTTTCTGCTGTTGTGGAATGTGTGAGATACTCCTTTCATGTCGGGTCCAGGATGCAGAGACATTCGGAGGCTCGGGCCCCCTGCCAGACAATTAGCTGAGTGGGCAGAAGCAGCTGTCCGGGAGCAGGTGGCCCCCCCATCCCCACCACCTGCTAATGCTAATGCGGCTAATGCTAACGGCTGTGATCTCGGGGAGCCCACTGCTCTCCCGGGGAACAGGTCAACTGTGGCTACAAATCACTGGAGAGGAGCCAATGAGAGGCCCAGCGCTAGAAATGTGTCATAAAATATCCTGAAGCAAAGGTCTGAGTATATCTTTAATTATTAAACAGATTACTTTCAAATTACGTGAAGTGAGCTGGAATAATTTATCCAAAATAAAAACAGTTGCTGGCAATCACACTCAGCATTTGAGTTTTGATTGATGATACATAACATGGACAATAATTAAGGAATTCAGTCAATACATTTCAGCACGTACGAAAGGGGAAAGTCGAAACTGTTTGAACCTCCTTAGCGAGGTTCATGCACATCATACTTCTGTGTCAAATACTTCTTCAGACACATTCATTTATGTCCAGACATTGACATCCAATGAAATATTAAACACCCTGCAGGCCAGTTGTATAACACGTTATCAATAAAGTGGAATATATACTATAAATGAGTAAATATATTGCCTCAACTCATTCCCCTTGTGGTAGTTAAACCATAGAGAACTGTGCATCATTTCTTTCATCTTTTAAAAATGTCCCCAGATTCACTAGGAACAGAGGTTATTTCTGCATCGCATTGTTCAAATTAAACATTTTTGGCAACTATACAACTTTTAAGACCACTGTTTGTGTTTTTTAAAGGTGACATATTATGCAAAATCAACTTAAGTGAGCCTTTAACCTTATTTCAACAGTGTCTCCAAATCATTAGTTTCCTCAAAGTTGTATTTTGATCCTGCATTTTTGAGTAATCTTGTTTTGTTCTGCGGCTCATAAATGTCCTGTTTTCACCTATCCCCTATCCCCGCCCACATCCCTGTACTTACTTTTTCAAACATTAACACGCCGAGTGATGCATTCCGAGTTCTAAAATGTTACGTATATAGTCAAAAATATAAACATTTGCTACTTGCTAGGTTGAAATGCCGATTTGAACAGGAAGTGATTAAACCTGCTTCTGTTACTACATTTTAGATCAGTATTGTGGTTTACAATGAACAAAATGCAAAAATTATGATCGACTTACAGTAAATCACTACATACCAGAAAAAAGCATAATATTTCTCCTTTAATAGAAAACCTACCTATACAATGCAAAAACAAACATTTCTTCCTCTTTTCCTCCTGAATTAATCTCAACTATTTCCCGTTGTCGTAAGATCTTTGAAAGAAGAACGGACGCACACAGCTTTGATCAATTTCCAACAAAAAACTCTTGAATTTATGTACAGTTACCATTTTACATCTCCGATATCTTTTATTCGCTCACCCAAATGGGCCCCGCTGCTGTTGGCGCGTTGTGTTGTCAGCTCACCATTCAAGTGCCCAGTCATTAGGCAGCTGCCGTTATAAATCTTCTCCCTTATTAGAAACACCAAAGCTCAATAGGTGGAAATGCGGCTACTCACAAACACTCTATCAACCCATTGCCGTATCGATCGCGCTCTCCTCTCCTCTGCGCTCCCCTCGGCCTATGGAGATAGATGGTGTCAGCCGGTCCACTGACTCAGATGCCCCGGTATGTGCCTCCTTACAGTCACTTCCAGCAGCGATGGCCTCCACTCAAATGTCAGGCTAAATGAGCTGGCCAGGCTGTGCTGCCGTGATGTAAAGTCAATGTCGAAAGGCGCATACCAGACGGTTTATACGTGTTCAAATGCAGCAGTCAACACAGCAGCAATGTGGACTGTCGCTGCTGTAAAATGAAATTAGAGAGAAATATAAAGAAATTAGAGAGAATTATCCCTAACCCCTAACCCTAACCATGGTTCTTAATAAACTAAATCAACCCATAATTAAATGAACTGCTTTTACAATGATTAAACATTCATTTAACTTAGCCTTTTTTTTTCTTTTCTAAACCATGTGCATAATCAGATTTTTTCAATAAATAGTCTCATTCCCATTTGATTGAATTACATGATCTACAATGAAAGCAATTTTAAATTAAAATGCAACATGATCAGAAGGAGCAGTATAAACAAAATCTAACATTAAAGTGACACCGTGTAACTTTCTGGAGGTGGAATTTCAAGGAAATAAAAAGTTAAACCTTCAGAACATTCTCCAGAGAAATAGATGCATATTATGCCATAATGTAATAACAAGCAGCAGCCTTAAAGGCCCTGTCTCCCACGGCCGTGAGCTGTGTCCTGGGCAGGAGCAGATGGTGCTGTTGGCCCAGCCAGGTCCTGGATGAGGAGTGTGGTATGAGCAGTTCTGTTTGGTAAGTGGGGGTCTCACCGTGCAACAGTAGTGGGTGTGAAGGAGGACTCTGTATTTAGAGCAGAGATGAATGAGGAGCCACTGCGGGGGACTGAGGGTGAGGGTGATGTCCTCGTGTTTCCACACCCTCACAGTCAGGACCCGGGGAGCACTGCTCTGAACATACTGGAGCTTTTGGATGCTCCTGCCAGGGATCCCGGTGAAGAGTACATTACAGTAATCCAACCTGGAGGAGACGCATTGAACATAACAAATAGAGTCAGGTTTGTGGAGTGAGTACCTCACTCACAGTAAGGACACATTTATACATTACATAAAAGCATAAAAAAAGAAAATATGTTTTTATTTGGTTATTTTTTGGCTAAAAAAGTACAAAAAAAAAGCATTTTCTTTTGTTCACAGCTTCACATTATGTGTTAGCCAGAATATATTGACAAGAATCCCAAAGTACACTTAGTGTCTTGTATAATTCTTGGCCTGGAACTAAACCTGGATTAGCTCGTACTATCCTCATATTATGTGTACAAAAGTAAACCACTCCAGTTAAACAGCTCCCCAAATAATATAAACAGCAGGGGATACACAGAAAGAGCTGCAGGTCTCATGGGAGGGCCCCGCCCGGGGTTCCACTGGACCCAAGGGGGCCAGTGCGGGCTAGTTCAAACCAGGACTTGTGTGAACACAGTCTACTCTTATACATCCAGCTATAGATGAAGTTCTCGATAGCCTGTAAGAGCTGGCACCCCCTGCAGTTCTCTAGGGGTCATTTGTTCGTTTATAGGTTTAATTAAAGCTCTTGTTAATTATTTAGCGCTGAGAGCGAGACCATCCATGGCCCTCAGTTTGATCACAGAGACTTCGTTACAGTCAAGCTTTTAGCCTGCAGTGGATTTTCAGCTGAGCACTTCATCGTTCTTTAATAAGTGGTCATAGAAATAAATATATGCATTCTGTCTTTAGCAAGCATTTCAAAATAAGTCTGCATGCGTTACAATCAGGAAGAGCAATGTACAATAAATCATGGTGAAATCATTAGACACTATTGATAAATTTGACCTTTTCATGTAAAGGAACACAACTGGTACTGGCTAAATGTCTAAAATCGAAAAATAATGCAGCTTTTGTGTTTTGCTCCAATTGAATACTTTTGTCTCTTAATTGTTGTACAACTACTAACTACTACAAGCATGTTTTGCGTTCACACTTGCAAATTCACAAAACCAGGACTAAATCATGACTAAGCAACTAGAACAGGACCAAAACCTAGTCCACATCATGACAAAAATTGGCTCAATTCAGGACAGCACCCTGCAACGATAATAACTTGTAACTTGCCACAACCATTGCTGCAGCCGTGTTAAACAAAACCAGCTTGTACAGTTTGTGTGTGCTTCTCAGTGTGTTTTGACTGCTGCCACTGACCGCCTCCTCACCTCGAGACCGCGGGCCATAATGACACTAAAACCTGTAAACTGTGCTCTGCCTCACTGCCTGCCCCAGGTGGTGTAGTCATCCAGGCGGTAGGGAGGTCAAATAGCCCTTTTAAACCAATCTAAAAGCCATCAATTAAGCCTGTGATTTGTGCTTGGACAGAAATCACTCCGGCACGGCTTTACTCGCCTTTTCAAGCCTCCCTTTCTCACCGGTCCCTCTCCTCCTCCTATCCCACAATCCTTAGGGGACTGTAAGAGGCATTGATTGGTTGAGCCGTGGACCCCGCAGACAGATCGATAATCACTGTGTTGGACCGGAGCACTGCTGGGTAGACGCTCATTTGCCAGTTCCCCTGAGAACTGCCAGGCATCCCATCGCGGACCACTCCTTCACAACCTTAACTCCAACTTTTTCTTGCAGTTTTACTCATTCAACATTTCAAAAGAGCTAATTTTTGCGTTGTAAGATGAACTGTTTTAATTGGTGTGCGCGCAAATTTGTGTTGAAGGTTTTCTTGCACGGATGGGGCTTCTTATAGGCAAAATAATGAATTTCTCATGATTAAAAATTCTCTCAGAGACGGCACAGAAAGTCTATTGATTTCCATTAAAAGTAATCAAAGTCTGTGTGCTGGTATATGGGAGTGGGATTTTTGTTCTTATTGTGAATTTTTAGGATGACCACCAATCCAAACAACGGTATTAATCATCGGATCGCGCTCATCGATCAACTCTTCCATTCCTCCGTCCAATATGAGCGCGTAATAGTCCCGACTCCATGCGCCGAAGAAGCCATGAAAAGCTCGCAAACTTTTCAGGCTGTGTCTCGTGATTCATCTGTCTGCGAGGCAATAGATGTGCGGGGCATGAATCTCCCGCAGTATGGCCGCCAATCGTTTCAGCCATCAATCTCTGCTCTATTAGACTTGCTCTGTCTGCTGCATGGACGCGTCGTCGTGCAGAAGTTATGGGCTGTGGGGAGCAAGAGGGGGAGGGAAAGTCTGCAGGCAGATGTTTCAGGGTTTGTATGCGCTCAATTGTGCGTCTTTTGATATGATCCCGACAGAAGGAAGCGACGGAATGGACAACTTTTGAAAAACATTCTTGAAATCATGTCCAACTATATTGATAAACCCCCAACTTTGATAGTGATTGAATTGTATTTTGTGTTGAAACGTTCATGCAACAGTAGACAACTTGTAAACAAAATATGTTGAATGCCATATGAAAAAGAAAACTAAAATTGTGTCTGTTTTTTGTTTTTTTATGAAATCCAAAATGCTTAGCCATAAAGTACATGTCGTATATGGGTTAAAAAGGCCTGCCTCAACACACTTCATTTTGGTAAATCAGTTATAATGCTTTGTGTATACATAAACATGAATTTCTTTTTAATTTAATTTAAATTTTTGTTTTGAAGTATATTTCTACAAACACTGTGCACGTTTTGTGACAGTTAAAAAGATGAAATGAAAAAAACTGATGAACTACACCCACGATCAAGGACTGGACTAACATTGTGACCGGAAAAAATAAAAATAAAATAAAAACCTTTGGATTGAATTGTGGACAAATTTGAAAGACTTTGGCCCACATGCACTTGACCTGTGGACATTATATACAGTATTTTAAATGTTTTTGGATGTCTTTTTTATTATTGTTGTTTTTGTTTTTATCTATTGTTCTCTCTCTGCTCTTGTTGTTCTGTATTTTAGTTATTTTTCACAAAACATAAACCACAGTTGTAAAAAAAAAAAAAATCACATTTAATAACTACAAACAGCATTGGTAGGAAGCTAACTTTATGACTTTAATACAACTGTAACGTTCTATAAAATATGTTCCTTTTCTATCATCTATTTCATTGACCTTTGGATTCCAGGTTCTGGGTTACATCATCTCAAACCCATTTTTATTTCCACTTTATTTGATGCTTTTTTACTTTGTTATTTTCTTTTCCTTTGAAAATAGTCACATCACATTTGGACAGAGTGTCACAGAGATGGGAGGTCCAGGGCCATTACAGGCTGAGATATGCTTGGTATTTAGATAGGAGACACATGAAGGATGACTCTATCTGGAGCCAATGCCCTCACCCAACATCATAAAGTGTCCGGGCCCTATGTTCGGGGGTCATAAAACCAAATTAAAATATTAAATCTGCCAGATACTGTCCTCGTAAATAAAGCCATATATTACTCCCCCATCCATAAAAGTGAGAGGAGGTTGGGGCGTTTTACGAGGGGGTGAGACAGAGGAGGAGCTGGTCTATACGGGGTCTCATTTGGAGAGACATCACTCCTCGGACCAGCCCCCACCTGTGGAGAGGCTAATTATTCAGCCGCGGAGTGATGGAGAGGCCACTGGAATCGATCCAGTGAACAAGGCAAAGACTTATAGGCAAATAGAGCACTTTGGATGGAACAAGCAGAGCAGTGTCTGTGGTTTAAGCATCTTGTTTACAGGCGGCATTTTGAAAACTTTGTTCTAAAGATACTGAAAATGCAGACTATTGCATATGGGATGTGTATTGTACCGAGAATCAAGTGGTGTGTCAGACCCACAAACGTAACACGATTGTAATAAACCAACAAACAAAGGGAGGCGGTCAAATCTGTGAAGACCCTACACCTGAACCCGCTGACATGAAGACCAGGAAGGTGCTCCAAATGCAGTGGAACCTTGTGCCTGAAGGTGAAGATACTAAGCAGCATTTGACGTTGTTGTTGAAACTGAAGATAAACTGAACAGGCATCTAAGCTGTGACTTGTTAGCAAATCAGAATATTTTACAAAAAAAAAAAATCTTCTTATTAAAATCTATTAAAATCTTATTAAAAACAGAGTTACAGTTTCATACAATCCAATAATTCAAATACAAGCACAATACAATGATACAACATTAGCGTCTTTATTCTGAAAGTTTTCTGTTGATTTAAAATAATCTTTGAGAATGCATTATTTATTTATTTTTTACTCAAATAGTCTCAAAATATATACATACATATATATATATATATACATTCATACGGTCTCAATCAGGCAACAGACAAATCCAGATATTTAAATCATTATATCTGGAAACTCCTGAGACGTAAATGACTGTTTTTCTGTTTTGTCATCACAACTGAATTTAAAATAATGAAACAGAACAAAAGATCTCCTCAGCTACATGACAGTCGAACAGTAGCTGAAACTAAGTGGTGGCTATAAAAAGATATCTCATTTACAAGTTGCTGTAACAGACATTAAATATTTCTTCACGTTATAATTATATTCAGTGTTGAGCTGATTATATGCATGCCTGTCTGTACCACATCATTAAAATAAACGGTGTGAAAAAACTGTCCGATTAGTAACATTGGCTACTCTTTGAAGTTTTTAAATGTTTATTTATTAATGTTTATTAATGTTTATTTAACTACTAAAATATTTATATGTATATTATATATATTTATATATGAATATATGAATTGCAAACATATTTTTCTAACGTGTTTTAATAAAAATTCTAAAATGATATATTTAAATACAAGGATTACCAACTAAAGTCTGTGTTATTTAATGGGCTCTGTTCACCTTTTTCCGCCCCGCCCACTATTGCCTCTGTCCATGTCTATGATCCTGTTGTAGTAAAGGGACTTCCAGTTTGATGAGAACACCGTTCGCGCAAATGAGGGAAAAGTCTCTCGCTAAAACATTATATAAAGTAGATTAATTTGTCTGAAATGTTCAATGTACACATGCAACAACAAGTCATCAATGCACCGATTTCCTGCGCGGCCTGAAAATGTCTTTTTCGTGTATGTATGTAAAGTACAACGGAAAAAGATGGCGGCGCTCACGACAACTTCCGGAATAAGGTGAATAGAGCTCAGGATAGAATGTGAAAAAACAGCCGTTACCATGGAGATCTGCCATGTTTGCAGCTCGTGTGTTAAACTTACATAGAGAGACAACAAAACAACAAAAAATCCATGGAAGAACCTGATAAACTGTTGAGTCACTTCTTGTAAATACATTTATCAATATACAGTGTTAGATTACTTTTAAATTAACGCTAAGTTTAGTATTCTATAGCATCTTAAAATCTCCATTGATTTAACAATGGGCTAACTGAAAATGCTTTTATGTGTGACGTCAAAATCCCGAGCTCCATTGGACAGGAAGTACTCAGTAGTACATGAGCTAGCCATTTTAAAAACAAATAGCCTGGAAAATTACAAACATTTTGTGGACTGAGCCTATTTTAAGTATGTTTTAAGTTTTAAGAACTATAAACTATTTCCGCAGATTAAAAAAACAACAACATTATTTTCTTATGGCATAATAAACACGTCAAAATCTGCCAAACTGAATCACTCACCTTATTCCGGAGGTTGCTGTGGTGCTTTTTTCCGTTGTAGTTTACATGGGGCAGGAGAGCTCTGAAGAAAATACGTTATAGACGGACTAAAAAGCTGTTTTCGGGCTGCCCAGGAAATTGGTGCATTGCTGACTTCTTGTTGCACGAGTACATTAAACATTTTACTCAAATCGATCTACTTTATATCATATTTCAGCGGCAAGACTTTTCCTCATGGATGTATTAAAAGAACTGGATAAGGCACGCCCCCTCTGTCTGTGGTCCTAGATTGATTTGTGGTCGTGCGAGGTACTGCAGCCTCTTGGAACCAGCCTTTTTCTAAAATTGCTTATTATAATTGCTGACAGTACTGAATTATTATCGGTATTTAAATAAAATAGAAGGAAATGTTCTTTTCTACCGTTTCTAAAATCACCGAAATTACCGTTTTATATGAAGTGGGGGATTGTCGTCACGTGGCGCCCTAAAGCAAAGATGGCAGCCTCAGTATCAGGAAGTAAAGCAAAGATGGCAGCCTCTGTATCAGGAAGTAAAGCAAAGATGTCAGCCTCCATATCAGGAAGTAAAACAAAGAAACTTTTTTGGGGTCATGCGCCAATGAGCACACTCCATAGGGATAAACAGGGCGGCCATTTTGGATTAATCTTCCAGGTTTTATTATAGTTCTATGCTTTTCCTTCGTTCGCCATTTGTGTGACAGGTGTTCTCGTCAAACTGCACTACAGGAGCGTAAAAGTGGGCGGGGCAGAATAAGGTGAATACAGTAGTTCATGTACCACATTGATCAAAGCATAAAACATTGCGTTATCGTGACTAAAAAACACATTGCATGTATTTTAATGATCAAAAACCCCACATTGAAGCAGCCCTTTTCCCTTTAGCTTTCCAATGGCACAAACACTAACAAAGGCAATCAATCACCGGCTCTCTCAGACTATTTCAACCACGGGCCAAAAGGTTTCTTGTCTGAGTTTATACCTGACCGATGAGAGTGAAGGCACGCATCAGTCTGCACCTCTCCATTACAAACAAGCCCCAGCTCGACGCATACGCTGGGTCTTTAACGGCGGTAAAGAGGAAATGAATGTCTCCTTGGGAAGCAGTGGCAGGATATTAATCTAGCCGCTTCACTCATCTCATTGTCGCTTTTCTCTTTGCATGATAATCGTCCCTCATCAACAACTTTTGCAACCCAAAGGTGGAAACACATACTAATAAACCTTTTTAAAATGGATTATGTCACCTTTTTTCCACTGAGTTATTTTATTTTGATCCAAAGCAAATAATTCAGGTTTTACATTTATCTACTTAAGAGAAATATTATTCGAAATGGTCTCCTCATCGTTTACTCAGTATTTTGAGTGATTCGTGAAGGTTTGATTAATCCTGTATTGTCTTGAGTGCACAGAAAATTTCTGTTTTCACCTACCCCCTACAATTCACAATTAGTAATAACTCCAGGTCATACATGTAGGGTTTAAAAATGTCACATAGCCATTTTACAACACAATAAATGCAAATTCACTCCCTGCTAAAGTGAAATGTCACCACAAAGAGGCGGAGCTTATCAGTTCTGCAGTTTTGAACAGGAAGTTAATGGATCTGTTTCCATTATTAATCCATTTTAAATCATGACTGCATTATATAATGAACAAAATGTAAAATTATGATCTATATATGATATAGTTTAGTACTAAATACCTGAAAAAAGGCTAATACGTCTCCTTTAAAACGTAAAGGTAAAAAGAAAAGGTTCACTATCCAATGTGTCAGGTGAGAGGTCACCATACCCCTTGTTTTTATTTGGATTATTTTAAAAATACCTTGAAAAATGTGTTTGAAAAATGAGTGTGAACACGGCAAGATATTTGTGCAAGTCCCTGTTGTGTTACCACCACCAGACCATGTAAAGTATAACTGATGAAATTTGGAGTCAATCAATACTGAACACCGAACGTGCTTTGGCATTTTTGTAACTAAGAAACCCTTTTAAATGACATTTATAATTAATTGACAAATAGTGTTCTTTCTTTTCCCATTGTGTTTGATAATTAGCAAACATCTAAAACAAGAGCTAGGATAAACATGCTCCCTGGAGTCTCTCCCTGTGGGACAGTCAGGAGGAAATATGTCACCTTGTTTGGATCTATCATTAGCACTGCGCTCAGGGACCCATCAGAAGAGCCGGGAAATGCCAGCGCATAAAAGTCGAGTAAAGTGGTGCCTCATAAAACTAAATTATTAAGGTATCCAGTAAATGAAATCAAAGAATGATTGTTGAGTTCTTGCGACTTTGAAATTGCATTGTGAGATCAGTCTTTGGTGATACGGCGGTGAAGACTTCTCATCACAGAAAGAAGATACTTGTTCAATTCAAAATGTTAGCTTTTCTGTGACGAGATTGTATGTATTCTTTTTCTGGGTCCTCCACGTCCTCCAAAACTGCAAAGCGGGTTGGCCTATAAAGTGCCAATGGTGGGACAAACCCGCCAATCTACACTAATGTTTGCACAAGGATGAAGAAAGTTTACCTTCACCCACTCTGGCAGATTCACTTACAACTACTCCCGTCATTAATTGCACCAATGTTGTTAAAATGAAGATAAATTATTCACCTTGAACTCGTATTTGACATTTCTAGTAGTGCAGGAATTACATTAACTTAACAGAATGAGAACGAGCAAAAAGGTTTGGAGCTAAAATATGATAAAGTAGTTTGATTAGTGTAAAATGTCCAATGTTCACGTGCACCATCAAGTCAACACTGCACTGTTTTTCTAGACGACTTGAAAACGGCTTCGTAGTCTTAGAACTATGTGTAAAATTATGTAAACAGAAAGAGGGACAGAATAAAGTGAATAGTTGTATTTTTAGTTCAGGAGCAGGACAACATACGCACGCTTCTTGTCACTAAAGCTCATCAAAAAATCGCTTATCAATTAATGCAAATCAATTTACACAAATCAATTAACGGAAATCAATTATTGAAATGATCATCTAATTTAGTAATTGAATTATTGTTAACTGATCTACACACAGGTTTCAAACATACCATGAGATGAGAAAAGAAGACTCAAGACTCAAATGTAGCCGCAATTTCATTAAAAATGAAGCGGAAGATGCATACATTTAGCGTATTTGACATAAAACAACAATCATAAAACAATCGACTTCACTTTTGCTTCATCTGGGTTCAAATTGTGTAAAAATCTTCATCATGTGACTTTTGCATTCTAAACAACTAATCGCTTAATCAAAAGAGTAACCACTAAACTAACTGATTAGCAAATGCATTTGTTAGTTGCAGCCCTACTTGACAATTATCACTTTGTCTAAAATGATAATTCATAAATTTGTCTGTGTACTCACTGCAAAAGAAGTCGAAGTCAATTGGACAAAAGTGTTACTAAGAGTCAATACATTTGGCCACTCATCCAAGTAAAGCGTCTTTATTTCTGACAAGGATCTGATTAGTCCCTGTCCAAATTCAGATGTATATTTAGGGCAGTAACTTATCAGAACCATGTCAGAACTGAAGAAGTTACTTGGATGAGTGACAAAATATATTCACTCATTTCATAAATTCCCATCTACACTGAATTTTGTGTTTGTGGTTCTTGCTAGTGAAAATTCCATAAAATTGGTGTGTAACGTTGCTACACTTTGTGGATTGACAGCAGAAAATCTCACAAAGTATCCCTGGCTGTTGTGGAGCCCTCAGTTGAGTAAGAAGATTAACCCTGCTCTGACCACAGTTTACATCTGTCTAACCTAATGGCGCAGGCGGCCCCTCCAGGAGACAAAACGCCCGATAACACTAAGTTCATTATCTGTTACTGACACACAGGCCACGGGTCGGGCCTGATCTGAGCCTCCGCTTGGCCACTGTTCGACCTGGCGCTCTCACCCGCCTTAATCAGATCTGGGGTTAATGCCGTTTTATAGCAAAGGACAGCGCAGAGACATACACAGACTCCCTCTTGCCTGCTTGTCTGCTCCCTGGAGATCCAACACTTTAGCCCACACCACCGAGCTGTGACTCACAGGAGGAGAGCAAGAGTGCGCCGCAAAATAAATATCATTAGCCCAACATTAAAATCATGTCCTGTGTACTGACACCTTTTATTGTCCCCGGCTCTACGTCCAATTACAGCGTGCAGGAGTAATTACGGTCTGCATTAAAAAGTAATGAAGTTATATGAGGAGATTTCCACTGGGCGATCTGACAAAAGGCGGGGAGCCAAAGTGAAAACGCTCATCCCTGGTCATAAGGTGAAATGTCAACTGCGACAGAGCTGGGCCGATTCTTCCTGATGGCAAAATGCACTTCGTCAAACTGCCTTCTGGGTAGCCATTATTTTTTAGCTCCTTAAACTGGACAACATGCTCCTGTAGCCATGGAGACAGGGTCTTACCCCGGGGCAGAAGATATAAATGGCTGTCTGATCTGAGGCTGGTTTTGACTTTCACAAAAAATTATGTCTGTTCCACTGAAATATTACATTTTGAAATATGCCCACATTCTTTCTGATTTGTGTTATGCGGAGAACTGTGATTAGACAGAACGTTCCACTGGAAGTTTGCTTTGTAAAGTTGTAATACATAATTAGATGGCTACAACTTGCTATTGTGTTTTCAAAAAAATCTAATTTATAACTTGGATAACACCCCCAAAGCAACATTTTTGATCCCATCTCTAATTTGGGAATAAAGGCATAAATAAAGTGATGCAAGATTAGTTAGTTTAAGGCACTGTACGTTCGCACTTGTCTAGACCTGATTAGGCTTGATTTGGTGACCCTGTTCTAGTCCTTGTCATGTTTAGATCTTGGTTTAGTTGCAGGGTGTTATCACCAAAAAGTGCAATTTGAGGTAGAGGAAACACAAAAGAAGTAACTTTGCTCATGCTGATAAATCAGAACTGAGAGCTCAAATTTAGTGTAAATAGAGTACAGTGGACAGACAGGTGCAAACGCCAGCAACTCTGCCGCTAACGGTTTGTTTAAAATGTTTTGTTCATAATCTCGGCTCAACAGTTCGTTTAAACAGCTCCTCTTTCTGCTTTCATTCAGTTCGCTGTAGTTTTCCCAACCCTCGCTATGCATTGTGGTTCATTTTGACCGGTCTAATGCCCATCACTGGACACTACTTTTCAAGATGCATTTCGGGAAATTTTGAGTGCACCTGTTGGACATTCGGACACCACTAAAAACGCGTGACCACCATATAGCGATACACTCTGATTGGTTTACTCCGCTTCCTGTTTGCTCAGGTTTGCTCCGCCCTAGAAATCGTATTGACCCAAATGCCGACCAGAACACGTGTGCACGTCTTCATGGCTGTACGGTGTATCGCCTTGATCCGCCCTCTTGCATCAAACACTAAAGCAAAAATAATTTCTCCCTGATTCACCAGCGCTGACTAACCTGCTGTTAAAATTTTTCACACATCAGACACTGCTTGATCCAAACACTGTACATCATTATAACTTTGTACATGGCTTTACTCTCACAGAATTTCAATACAAGAGCAGAGCCATGCACATGTTTGCACTCGTTGAAAACTTATTTACAAATCACTTTTGTGGAAGAAACAATATGCGCATTTTCTAATAGTAAATCAGGTGCAACACACCCACAAATAACACATGCTATTTTTCAGTTTATACTCACAGTTTAGCAACTGAATTGATAAATGAGGCCCTGAATAAACATGAGAAGGCTTGCATCAGAATTGCAAAAAAAGGTAAGATTTGTATAGTGCTATATGTAATAACCTCATTTAACTTTTTTTTCTTCTCTTTTTAAAATTATTAATATTTTACGCAGGTTTAGCATCAATGTAAGCATTTTCCCTTTTTTTTTTAATGCAGTCTTATTCATTTTGTTTACATCGAGATAGCTTTGAATGAATACAATTACTAAAAGCGAGACAATCCAGGTTGTAAATTTGCCTTGGGCGGATCTGTTTAAACCCACCTCTAAATGTACAAGGAAATTGTTGTATGGTCATTTCCTCCCTGTCTGTCCAGATAATGCCATAAGCCCCGCAGTATTAACTATCCATATTTATAACGTCCATGTGCTGAAAAATGTCACACAAATTTCATTTTTGTTGGCTGGCCTCCAGTCAGGAGGTGTTTTAATGCCTTTAACCTTGTGCAAGTTTGTGTGAGCTGGCTGTGTAAACATACTTGTTTTTGTGCAGGGAGAATGGCCCGTGAATTGGCTGAGTGAGGCTGTTAAGCGCGGGTCAGAGATGAGAGCAAGGCAATTTGAGGTTGGAAATGAGCAATGTCCTCTGTCGTTTGAGCTCCACACAGGGCTCAAACACTCTTTATATGTCAACAGCATGACCACTGTTCGGCAACATAGTGTTGTTCACAATGCACTGAAGGAAGAGGGCAGTGAAAAATATACACTTACACATAAAATACAGGAGCCAAAGTGCAGAGAAGGGACATAAGCTGATAAAGGAGGTTTAGACAGCTTCATGAAGGCCCAGGACAGGAGACAGGAGACAGGACGGGGAAGGGAGAGGGTGAGGGTGAGGGTGAGGTATGGATGGGGGGGGGGTCTTTACACATGACTGGAGCAGTGACACTGAAGGCGCTCCGGTCCAGCAGGAGTCAGAATCTACAGGGAGGCAACACAACATGCAGGCTGCTCCACAGGCGTGAGGGATGTCTTAGACACAAGTTAGAAAACAAGCGTCATGTTTTCCACCCGTTATATGCTTATGGCAATTACTGCAGTACTGATTGAAGTGGTATGCATTTAGCTTTTTAGACAGTAATATTATGAATCTAAGACAAAAATGTTCTTGCTGCTGTGTTCCAAAAAATCACAGACATTTAGAAAAAATAAACTTTAGTCTTTTATCAAAACTTCATGCACACTTGACCTGTCTGGTCTGGTCAGAGATTTAAAAGTTTGTTCACAAGCTTCACAAGCTATAAAAAAACAAAAACAAACAAAACAAAAAAACACCTTTAATGGTTACCACCAAGGTTTACCACCTCCACGTTCACATTCAATGCCCTGTATAATAAATGAGAAGCAAAAAAGGAGAGACGAATACTAGGACAAATGTACTAGGTGTAACGACAGGTCTGTATGTGGTGACATAATAAGCTAATACCTGCTGCACAGCTGACAGTCAGAGGCTAAAGGTGTTTCTCTGGTTCAGTACCTGCTAACAAGAGGAGGCCTACGCTTCACCAGAGCAAAGCTCAATCTGTGTTTTACCTCATTACAGCTATTTTTTTATCACATTGGATTTATGTGTGTATTATGTTTATAAGACAGACATTTAAATTATTCACAGAAATAATTATTTATGGTTTATTATAAGTAATTTTCTGAGTTTTTAGATTCTAGAATGTGATCATGTCACACTTAACTAGAGGGTGGGATTGCTATGAAATGAACATTTTGGGTGAAGCTCCTCCCATTCATTGCAATAGCATTTTATTTGTCAAAACAATATACAAAAACAACCAAATCAACTCCTAGGCTCTCCAACAGTTTATACCTACATTTATTGCAGTGCTATAACACAGTCCTGAGTCAGTAATAACTCTGTATTGATATAGAAAATCCAATTAAACATCACGGAAGAAACAAAGTGCATGTGTTGAAGATTTCTGTTGTTGAGAGGGTTCTGATGATGCGTATTGTGATATAGTCGACAGAGAGAGACCTTTGTTCGTCTGGTGTCCTTGAGGCAGCTCCACATTCCATCACACAGGATTTGAAACTACTATTACTCTGGACTAAATAAAGGAATGTCAGCCAGCCCTGCCAAGAGCTGCTGTGTCCTGTTTTCGATTGTTGGGATGAAGACACAGAAGAGGCTGGCTAACAACACCCAGGTACAATACAGAGTGAAAGTCACAATAAGAGCCGCCTGTGATGACTGGGATTGGCAACATGGGTCAACAAGAATGGATTCTGTGATAAGCACCAATCCGATGGCAGGGCCACGGGGCTTTGATGGAGAGTTGTGCACTGCTGCTGAGAGGCCGGCCCGGGAATGGAGGCTCCAGGAGCGGATAAAGAGCTCCTGAGACTCATAGATGATGAACCCCAGATGAGAACTGCAGGTGATGGTGAGCAGAAAGCCAGATACAAGAAGAGAGCAGTGAAGAGGCAGGGCTACAGACGACCATACAGGCTCCATGATGGACACTCTGCTCTGCTAATGAGTCCCAGTCACGGATGAACACACCACTGTGCTTCACTGCAGTAACAGAAGGTCTACCAGAACCAAACCCAGAACAAATCACACAGCACAGGCAGAAGTGGATGTGTCATGAATCAGAAAGATAACTACAATAGAACTTTATTTTACACTCCTTTTGTGTACATTGTGTCTACCTCAGTAAGTACATAATGTCCTGTGTAAGTACATATAACCTGAATGTAATGCACTTTGGAAAAACTACCTGCAATAATATTTGATCCCAAACCCTCTAACACCTGACCTATACTGTACGTCCAATGTTATTACAGGTTCTTACACAATGTGTCAAACAGGTTGTTACACAGTACACTACACGTTACTACAGGTTGTTACAGGTTGTTGCATCAAATGTTACTATAGACTGCTATATAGTGTTTTATGTGTTACTACAGGTGGTTACACACTGAGTTAAATGTTACCATGGATTGTTACATAGTGTTACAAGTTATTACATGTTGTTACACAATGCGTTACTAAAGATTGTAACATAATATGTTACTATGGGTTGATACAGATTGTGTTACATGTCACTACATGTTGTTACATACTGGGTTAAATGTTACTATGGATTGATACAGAGTGTGTTACATGTCCCTACATGTTGTTACATACTGGGTTAAATGTTACTATGGGTTGATACAGAGTGTGTTACATGTCCCTACATGTTGTTACATACTGGGTTAAATGTTACTATGGATTGTTACGTAGTGTGTTAAATGTTACTATGGATTGTTATACAGTGCGTTATAAGTCAGTAAATATTGCAACATAGTGTGTTACTATGGGTTGATACAGAGTGTGTTACATGTCCCTACATGTTGTTACATACTGGGTTAAATGTTACTATGGATTGTTACGTAGTGTGTTAAATGTTACTATGGATTGTTATACAGTGCGTTATAAGTCAGTAAATATTGCAACATAGTGTGTTACTATGGGTTGATACAGAGTGTGTTATATGTTACAGGTTGTTACATAATGGGTTAAATGTTACTATGACTTGTTACATAGTATGTTACAGGTTACGACATGTTGTTACACAGTGCGTTACAAGTCACTAAACATTGTAACATAGTGTGTTACTATGGGTTGATACAGAGTGTGTTACATTTTACCACAGGTTGTTACACAGTGCATTAGATGTTACTACATGTTGTTACATAATGAGTTACACGTCACCCAGTGCACTACATTGTAATTAATGAGGTAGGTGCGATGTATCTGTTGTTGGAGTATAAATCATATTGTGACTGTATATGTGTTTGTATCTTTAAGGTGAGTAAGGACTGATTACTGTGTGATGCCAGTGCAGCCACGCAAAACTCCTGCAGTGATTTAACAGCACATTCACTCACTTTGCCTCTCAGCCACCTGTTCTGTCTTCATCCTAACCAGCCAAACTGCATGCTCAGGCCAAATAGCAACACATCAGATAGGCTCCGGGGAGTAAGGGAAGAGCCTGTATCATAGAGCGTTGACTAAATCCATTCAGTAATCTCCTTATGTGGCTGACATGGCAGTATCAGACGAGCGCGTTGAGGTAACTGTCAGGGAATTTGATGTGCGTTCCCCTGTCACAGTCACTTTAGCGTGCACCCGTCACTCAGCGCGGTGTGCCCGGAGGGGACCCTGACAAGAGCAGAGTCGGCAGCAAAGGAGACGGAGGAGACAAAGAAGAGAGAGGGTGTTCTGGAGGGCACTCAATCTTAGGACAGAGACAGGAACTCGGATAAAATGAGCAAAACTAGTTCCCTCAGGGCAGAGCTGGACACTATGCTCCACTGGGTGTTAGTCAACTGCAGCTATGGTGTCAGATAGGTCGTCATTGCAAGTGTAGTGCGACATAAATAGGAAATAGGGATGTCACACTGTCAAAATTAAGTGTTACAATTGTTGTGAGAAGAAATATTACAGCCTTACACCATTATATATGTTTAACACCACTAAGAGTATTAGTTCATTCATGTTGCAATTCATGATGCTATCCTTTTATTCACTGTCTACAAGATTACCAATGTGACAGTGGCTCACGTGGTGAAGTCAACACTTCACCCATCTTTCCTATGGTAAGGGTACAGTGAGTGCAGTTTATTTATGTATTTGATATGGACATAACAATTACATCGGACAAACCAGATGCATTGTTTCAAGGGTTATAACAAAAATGCTAATTTTCAACTCCTGCCCATGGGAGGCTAAGAACAATTCAATAAAAACATTATACATTAGCAAAGGTAAGTAGGGCAATATTAATAATAACAACTAGAATTTCCCTCAAAATGATCATGTGTGCAGCTCTAACCTGATTTCAGCCACTGTTTCAGGCGTTTGATAAAGATGTTTGGCTAAGTCTGAAGTTTTAGGTCAGTGGGAAGAGTGATTGGAAAGGTCATTGGGAGAATTGGCAGCCACATTTCTGTTAGTCAGCCCCACTGCAACTGTGGTCACAGAAGTAGTTTAACAATATAGAGTGTGTAGAGAGAATGCTTTGAAAAGCTCATAAAGCTCAATATAATTCTCAGTCATTATTGATAATGTCTTATGTGACATATTTTATCAAATCTACTTTTGTAGTTGTGTACAAATTAATTCCCGCACGTCTTAGTATTATCCTTCTAAATCCTCCAAATGTAAACATCCCTATTAGGAAAACATGTACTACACAGCCAAAAGTAAATGTTTGTGTATTTCTGCAGCAAACCATACTACACACTGGCAGAGAATAAAATCAACAAAAAAGCAAGCCAAAAGAACGCTGAGACTCTTTCAGCTTGTTGTGTGGAAACAGTCTATGATCAAATAAGTGGCATTGATTTTGCGGCGCAGTAGTCTCTGTTGCTGCATGTATATTGATTTTGTCCATCTTTGACTTGTCAGACCGGAGGGGTGAACAGTAATGGGAAAAATGACCCACTCCCTCCCTCCTTCTTTCCTCCCTCCTCACCAACAGAGAACCAACGAGGCGTGGACGGATCATAGCGGGGAACCCTGCCATTAGACTACTGCCCTCTGCCCAGACGAATCAGGGTTTATTACTTTAAACTGGCCTCTTTTGATGCAATTGGTGCTTCCCAAAATGTAATATGTGAACACCGCTCTCTATTTCTCCCAACACCTTTTATGGCTTAGGCACAAACAGATAAAAACACACAAATACCCGACGCATTTTGAGCTTGTGGGTGTAATCTAGTCTGCCTCGCCGATCCTCCTGTGGGTGTCTGTGGTTTGCTGTGCCAGTGAAATGAAAGCAGGCCTCTCTAATAACAGCGAATTTAATACCAGTGCCTTAATGAGAGTGCCCCATGTTTGCACTGGGCTCATATCCGCAGCACCCGTGGGAGAGGGAGGCGAAGAAGAGAGGGGAATGTAGTTAAAATCTCCCACAGGCTTCACCTCCAGGGCATGCCGGCTCCATGGGCAGTGGTGGAGGTCACGGTGGTGGAGCTCCGTCTGCCTCGGCACAGTTAATCATGAGATTATTTGTGGCATCAGTAATGTAAAGGAATTCCTGACAGAGAAGCCGGCAAAACACAACTTATAAATGGTATTAAAAAATTGACCAAGAATATAGAGGTTTTTTTTTTTTTAAGAAATAAACTCTCATTTAAAGTTGAAAGCATCTTTTTTGATGGGGGTCTGACACCTTTCCATGGAGATGTGTTTAGTTTGCAAGATATGTTCCAGTGTGGCATTAACACTATCATTTATTTATTTCATTGAGTCAATTACAGGTGTTTTATTGCTAAAAAAGAAAAAAAAAGGCACTCTCTACAGATTCCAATTCTGACCTTGTGACTTGTTTCCATGATAGATTTAATGCAATACAGACAACATCACCCAGAAAGTTACATAATGCGTCCTTGTTAAAAACCCTAGTTATTTTCCTAGTTTTCAGATTGACTGACATGTGGAAGAAGAGTTTAAACAAATTATTATGAGGAAACCAATCGCGTACGGTCATAATTTACTGTTGTGTGCGTAGTTGAGATAAAATTGGCTCAGAACGGTTGCCATGCTTGTCAGAATGCCTCAGGGCAGAAATAGCACATTGCAGCACATGACTGATGATTATTACGCTGTAAATAAATAAACAATTGAGTATAAAGTGAGTGTATAAAAATAAATAATGACAATATGAATATTTTACACTGTGTTTGGGAATTGACCATCGTGACTAGTCAACCAGCCGTTCATTAGCATTTAACATTTCTGACATATTATAAAGTAAAACTAAACAAAAACAAGCCATCATCCCTGCTTTAATACCGTCGTGTGGTCCCCGGAGTGTTTACTAAACAGACTGATGGCGGTGGAGATTTGAATATTTAATAAACAGGAAGAGATTGTAGGATAGAAGCGTCTGGGGAGAACAACAATCCGTTTGGACTCGCTGGAAAAATGAGGGAATATCTAGGCTGTGCTCATTCAGTGTATCCCTCATTGAGTCAGTCCCTGTGGTATTATGAATTTTAAATGAATTTTAGGGGAAAAACATAAATACATTTCAAAATCCACCGGCTCTTTCATATTGTGAAGGAATGTCTTTTTACAATGCAGTGGACGTAAGCCTGGTTTTAGGGAGCAGATGTAGGACTTATCAGGCAAAATCTCAGAGGTACAGATCTGATTCATAAATGTGTTCTGTGCCAGATGTATCAGACAATCCCATCCCTCCAGGGGATTTTAGTGTTGTTTTCAATCTATAGCAGCTATCACGTTGAGCACACAGGGTTTTAGTATACACGCATGGGATATAAACTGAATTTATTGTGAAGACCAAGCCAAGTCGAAACCATGCCTGATCAAATTAGTGTCACCCCTAAACAAGGGTCAACTTACTGGGTCATTTAATTATTTACATTTTTAATTGAATCGTAATCTAATAATATCAAATCAACGCAGGATTTTTCAGTCGACAGATTTACAGGCCATCCTCTGTCGGTAAAAGCATGTAGTTTGTAGTTGCAGAGTTTAGACTTTTGAAGAATAAATTGACAATTTTTTGTGTTAAATGGGACTGATTAAACGTGTTATTGATGCTCATTAAAATTGAGAGCTTGTTTTATTTATTTTTCAAAAGATCAAATAAAATGGCTTTATGCTCAATATGCGAGGAAATTCCACAATGTTTGTGACTTCGAAAAGTCACAACAATCCATCTTGTCCAGCCATACTGTTGTGTTTGAGCCAAACCCACAAGTGGAACAGAGAGTGGACCAATCCCATGTCAGGTTTGGGTGGAAGGCGCAGATGAATCCCTTAAACAAACCAAAACAAACAGGCTAATGATGACGAACCTACTTTGGTCAATTTTAACAGAAATAAGGATTATTTTGATTTTGAAAAAAAAAAAAAAGTGTATAGAAAAGTGTCAAGATGTCTCAACTGGATCTAACCAAAGTTTGATTTTTCGTTTTGCTCAACTGTTTCCCGACTGCTTTCAGCGTGAGCAATCCCAATTTGATCATTTGTAAACCTCAAATCAAGATAATATTACTAGTTATCTTGGTATTTTATACTTTATTATCTTGTGGTTTTCCTAATAAGTTTTTGTGCTTTGTAATGTACTGTATTGTATTTTTTATTTCCCTGTATGTGAAGCACTTTTGTCAGCTGAAGTTGTTATAAATGTGCTATAGAAATGAACTTGAATTGAATGTTAGGGATTGTTTTTGTGTGTTTGTTCTGTAATCCTTGACACTTATCAACAATTGCCCAGTGCGTTCCCCACCTATGGTTCATAGTTTCTGGGGTAAGTCAATGACCAAAAGATAACTTTTAACAGCCCAGGCCCTAACTAAAATATCTGAGGTTGAAATTCCAAGAGCATGCTTAATTGCAGCAGCAGATAAAATTAGCCTGTACACAAACACTCTCTCACAGCCAGAGCCTCATCTCCGCTCGTCCCGTCTAGCTCTATTAGGCAGGCATCAGGGATCTTCCATGGGCCCGCTCTGGCCGCGGTCCCAGGTTATGGAGGACATCTCTCTTACCATCTGCTCCATCCAGAAGGCACGCACCACTGGGGGAGATGGGAGTTGACTGGCCAGAGGAGAGGGGAGAGAAGGGAAAGGGAGCGGGGCGTCCCAGGCTGATGGAGGAGCAGAGAGGTGGTAGCCCTTTGCCCCTGCACCCAAGGCTCAGGTGTCCCGGGAACGCACAGGTCGTATGTTACCTGTGTACGTCTGACACTGCCATCTGTGCTGGAGCGGCGAGGGGCGAGAGGGGGGCGTGTGCTGGCAAAACAACACGGAAAGGTTAAAAAGGTGCTGCTGGTGTGTTGGAATTTGAATTGGCCATTTAAAGGGAAAAGATTGTAAGGATTTAGTCAAGTCTGCTCAGCTCGCAAAGGCGTGCTCTATAACTTTTGCCTGATGGGTGGTCTGCCATCTGCTCACGTCCATTGATACGTACTGTTTTGTTTGGAATGTTCCACAGTGGGGCAATAAACGTATCTATCTGGCATTTATTCGATTACTTACTTACTGCATATTGGGTCACACACTTTACTCCACATCTTCCAGTCCCTTGACATCATTTCAGCTTGTCCCCAGGTTATTCCCATCAGCTTCAGCTCTTTCAGAACAGTTCTTTTCCAGGTTTCTGATAGTCTATCATCCCCTTGCTCATCCTGGAGTGTAGATTAAGCAGTGCTGCCCCATGGACTGTGAACTGAACGATTGTTTAGGGCTACAACCAAAGGGGGTTGTCCATATGCTCTGGTAGGCTGTGTCCGGACCAGAGAGAGAGAATCTTCCTCAACAATTGATACAAACCCGTTTTCTCCACTCTAAAACTCTATCTTTAAATACAGTAAAAGACCTGGTAGAATAAACAATTAGCCTATAGTAGTTTGTGTATTCGATTCAAATGATGTGCAAAAATATGATATCAATTGTGCACCAGAATACCAGATATGACACATGGTACTCCAAATTTTCAAGGGTGAGGACCCCCAAACACCCTTAGAGACGAGTATTTATCAGAACAGATGTAAATACTGATGAACTGAATAACCCACTTCTCAAGAGATGGTGAGCCACTTTTTCCACAGTCCACGTCATATTATGAACAGTGTCAAATGGTGAGCCACGACCAAATCTTGTTTAGGGCCAACAAACACCTAGAAACAGCCTTGAATCTGTGCTGACATAGAACATCACACACTTTTTCTGCTTAGTTTATGCACAAATGTCTTTCTTTATCTCTCCGTGTTATTCCAGGGACTCTTCTCAAGCAGTTGTGCCCAAACACATCAAAACAATTTTCATCTATTTGTGTATTCAATTACATGTGTTTTATTTTGTTTGTTTTGCTAAAAAATACTATGAAAAACTGTCTATGAAAAATGAATAATGAAAAACTGCCATACTGTGAAACATTCCAGTCAAAGCAATAACATCTCCATCTGAAAAGTTATCGTGCTCCTTTAACAAACCAAACAAAAGTCCTATTCTTTCTTATGTAAAAACTACACTGAGATCTTTCATTCCAAACAGGATTTACAATAAGATTTCCCGCTCATTGTTTGATAGGATTTTAGGAAACAATAACACGAGAAAGGATGACTGGAATGATTGATGAATATATCGAAGGAGAGGAAGACTCATTCTCCTCTGCATGTAAATGGGAGTTTGATTATACACTGTTCCTCTGTGCTGGATGTACAGGCTGCTGCTGACACTTACAGTATGGGGAAAATGGACTTGAAACAAAAGAAAAATGTTCTTGCTGAAATGAGAGATGTTACCGATAAGACAGTTCAAAGAAAGAGACCTGTCTTTTCAGCTGAATAATGCCTCACTATACGCTGAATACACTTATCCAAACACCTTGCTCACACTGGATATACAACCACCGAAATAGAAAATGCAATGATATTATTATTGCAATCAGATTTTAAGGAAATTTTGAGGTGGAAAATCACAAGGACATGGTAAGAAAGAGATCAAGCCACCGGCACAGCTCCAGGACTAAAGGATGGGCAGAGCTTAACAGTGGATTTACACAGAGAGTAGCTCCTACGTCCAGCACCGAAATGTCAAGTGACTTAAGGCTGCAAGAGAAGACTGCTACTGAGGTATTTGGTCTCACTAGCATGATACGGAAAGCAAGAAAAATATAAAGCAAAAAAAACATCAAACGTTCTGAAAGCAAATCTTAACCACAATGTTGAAAATGATCCCACAATACAATAGCATGTATAGATTTTGTTGTTGTTGAATAAACAAGATATTCTATGCCTTTTCCTCAAGTAATAGGTTGAGAAAAATAGTTATTCAAACCAACTGTGTTAAAAGTAATCATCATATTTTTCAAAAGATATTTTATTTATCCTCAGAGTCCTTTTTCCCCCGTTCCCTTTTAGAAGTTTGCCAAATTCAAAACAAGTTGTTATTTTCATATTGGTTAAGTAAATGATTCAGCAATTGTAAGCCTGTAAAAAGCAAATACAACTGAATATGTTGAAGATTGTTGATAGTGTAAGCATAGTGTGGTATAGTTTTATTGGTGAGATGTCTGGACGAGGGCAGTGATTATAAAAAGAATGTTGTTTTGTGTAAAGGAGACATATATGGCTTTTGTTCAGGCATTCGTGTTGAACTACAACGTAGATCATCATTTTACATTTTGTTTATTGTAAAGAGCAATATTGATCTCAAATGGCTTAGAATGTCCATTGACTTAATGTTCAAAACTGCAGAACTGATAAGCCCCACCTCTTGTAGTGACATTTCTCTGTAGCGAGCAGCAGATTGGCATTTGCATGTTTTAACTTTTTTATTTTGAAAAGTGACATTTTAGCTTAAAGCAGAACTAAGTAACTTTAGCAACAGAGCTCCCCTGCAGGTCTCTTGTGGAAATGCACGGCCAGAAAAAAGATGCAAAAACATTTCACGTTGCCAAATATAAAAAAAGAGAGCCAAGTTTTCTCAGGACAGTTGTCTTCGGGTCGACACCAGGACATGTTGCGAGGCTGGTTTGCCGCGCAGAGACAACAGGGGGCGACGGTAAAGGCTTCCATACATAATACATCTGCAAACACCACACGGACTTACATAGACGTTTAATAAGGTAAACATGTTACTTAGTTGTGCTTTAATTTTTATCCCCAACCCACCTGTTAGATTTAGGGACAGATCATTGGTTTAGGGCTTTGGGGCAGGTAAGCTAAATGGCTTGGTGGAAAAAAAATGAGGACCCAACGTGAATCACTCTTAATTTTTCAAATAATCGTGACTAAGTACAGGGATGTGGGCTGAGATAAGGTGAAGAGTACTCGAGCCTCAGTGGCAGGACAACACAGGATTACTCAAACATGCATGAATTAATCAAAATAAGAGTATAGAGAATATGAGGTAACACTGTTGTGACAAGGTTAAAAGCTCATTAAAGTGGATTTTACATAGCATTTCCCTCTTCAATTACGCAAATTTGAACTCAGCTATATGTACAGACGCAATCGCTTCATATCCTCAACACAACAGACACTGACAAAATGTATTAATGACGATACATTTTTAATAACAGTCTATTTCTGACATCTCATGCTGACAGATGAAGGGCCACCAGCCTCTCAGCCAGGGGCCGGTTGCGTCGCCTGCACTGACTCCTGCTGTCCAGTTTTTAGCTTCTCTCCTGCTGCTTTACAATTAGCAGTCATTAGTCGCGCCGGGGAACCGCGGGGCCAACAGTCCGCCGGGTGTGGAGGCAGGGGACGCAGGGGCCGGAGTCACGTCAGCTTCTCCCTCTCACTGCAAACAGCCCACTATAGCGCTCGTATTGGCTGTCATGTAAAGATTTAAGCCACTAGAATGGAGTACTTAACAGTGTTGAAATCCCACAGGATCAATACTTAGCAGGAGTTATTACTCACTGTATTGCATTTATATTGACAGCGGCGCTCTAAACAGCCAGCTTAGACGAACGTCGCGAAATTGATGTCAAAGGTGACCGCACAAAAGCAACACATAGTACAGTGTGAAGCTCAATAGTGAGTATTCTAGTTCCATGGTCATCGTTGTACAAATGGTCTACACTTGATAAAAAACAACAAAAACAAGGAAAAACAAAAGAAAATATAGAAACATGTTGGGTTCCCATGCTTTTTAAAAACATTATATTGACGTACATGAATTTCCAAGAGAGTAATCTTAACGTTAAACCTGCATGGAATAAAACCAAGTTATCTCCATGGAGACAAGCAGCAAACAAGCTTTCTGAGCAATAAATGAAATATATTTGAGTCTATATAATACTTAATCTTCCAGGTAAAGCAAAGTTTTCAAGATAAAATCACAAGATAGACCCTAAACTTGACAACTTTAAGTATATACAAGGGCTGCAACAATTAATCGACAAATCATGACCAGTCAACCATAAAAAATGTGTTAAAAAATAGCTGTATTTTGATGATCATAACTGTTAATTGGACTATGCAGACTCTACAACACTTTTTATAACAAAGACGGTGGCATTATTAAATCAAAATGTTAAAAATGAATGGTAACAGTTTTTGACTTTCTCTGTCTATAAGCCTTCTGTCACAATATTTCAACCTTTATTTGGTCAAAATTAATTAAAAAATTAAATCAAATGCTACTTCTATACAATAGAAGTAGCATTTGACATGAATGACATGAATGATGATCAGTTACAGCCCTAATTGAACTTTACACAATGTCATTGATCTAATAATAAAAGACTGCCATCAGCAGGACCTGTTTTTTGTCCCCTTCAGGGAGTCAGGTCCGGGTGAATTGAGTGTGTATGCAGATTAAAGCCCCCACAATGTGATAAATACTCTTATAATATCTAATACAACTGAAATGCCAAATAATATCTTATATGCTTTTCATGCTGGTTGGTTCATTATAAATAATAGCTCACACGCATTTAAAGTTTATGGATGCTATCAGCTAAGTGTGCAAAGTGTCTAAATGACATTGAAGTACAGAGTGAAGCCATCAGAAAGACATCTCGTCCTCCGTTGCGCCTTCCTCTAAACTGCAGGGTGGCGTCGTCAAACCTCCCCCGCTGTGATTTGTGTGTCCTATCACACAGCCGGCCACTTTTACTGCGGCTATATTGTCAGGCCTAAGTGGGATATAGCATGTGGAGCCGTTTCAGTGTGTATTTTCAAGTGTGCAGGAGATTGGGTGCAAGCGCTGAAAGAAAGACATTAATTTGCGGTATCATTTCGTGCTGGGACAGTCCCCGCCTTGTTCCCTTTCCCCCTCTGTAGCTCCATAGCAAGCCTGTCCTCAGTAATAAACAGCTTGTATTGAGGAAGTGAATTTAAACCAGGGTTGTATTGCATATTTCTGTACAGGCGGGACAGAGGGATAGGGACACATCAATAAGGATGGCGGCGTTTAAGAGGCAGACAACCTTTACCAAAGAGCGTCTGGTATAATGGGCTGGCTGCGAGGCTCATAAACTACAAGCGCAAACGAGTCGGGATACAACTCTGGAGGAGAAATGGACCCGCGCAGACGCTGATCTGTGAGTGGGAGGCAGTCGGTCACAAATGCAAGAAATCACAAAATGCAAATTGGGACGGCAAGAAGACAGAAGAGGAGAGCCAGAGGAGAGGGTTACAACAACAACGCCCAACCACAGAACTGGACTGACATGGAATTGGAGAATCTAATTAGTAAAGCGCAAGGTCAGGTGTAATATGTAAAAGAAATATGGATGAATATACTGTAAATGGTTTTCTTCCTATCTACCAGTCCACCCACCGTCTCATTGTTGAAAAATACTGGACTGGAGTGAGGTACGGCGATCCATCTCCAACACGATATTCCGTTTGACTTGAAAATATCTCGGATGTAAAGTTGCAGTGATGGAGATGATTGATGGATACCTGTGGAGAGAACCTTTGGCTGCTGAAGAAAAGGCAGTAACAAGAAAATGGATAACTGGGACAGAACCGACTTTGGACATTTACAAAATGTAAAAACTGACTTTCACGTTGAACTTAAACATGTGCAAATATTTCAGACACAGGGACAGCTGGGACAAATACATTTGAGGACATATGCATTGATTGACTTTTTATTTAGGTAAGAACGCTGGTCCTTGTTTGTTTGTTTGTATTGTGATTTGTATTTGTTTGTGCAGCGATTTCCACTCATCAGCCCCAGGGCAGCTGTGGCTACATTTCAAAGAACATTATTGGGGAAAAAAATCTGAAGATGAAGGTGACGACGAACAGTCAGACACAGCACAGACGCACACTGGTAAACAAGTCAAGCCCTCTTCAGCACTTGGAGGTATTTGCGCTTCATGAGTCATCCAGTAAACAGTTATTTTTCAAAGAGGAAGGAAATGTACGTTTTGTGGATGGCCTTCTGTTCACAAACAATAACCAAGTCCTAGCCAACTGAAACATGAGAACAATAGTTGAGAGCTGGCCTTGTGTTGCCAGATTCCACATCACAACCAGGTAAGGCTGATCATGTTGTAGAAGTGCACTTAAAGTTTCAAGTGGCTGAAATAAGTATGGATTATAGTACCATTCCTTTGGCACAATTTAAAGTTTAATTTCTAAGCAAGGTGAGTATCGGGCGTATTGTAGATGTAAATGTATGATAATGCATGCAAAAACTGAAACTGACCTGGACTGGCCAGACATAAGAGCTGTAAATACCCAAATTCCCCACGTTTGAACTCTTTGCCTTGCCACCTGCCAAAAATACTCCACATTTTTTCTCATTAATATGCAAATGCAGGGAATCAGATTTGCGTGTTGGATTGAATTAATCCCTTCCACCCCTTTCTGCTGGTGCTGTAATCACAAATTACCGACAGGCGCCTGACGGTTGGCTAAAACCTCGAATCCTGGGTCTTTTACCTCGAGGGAGAACTCCTAATCAACAGGACTGCTCTGACGCACAAGACAGCTGCAGAGTTATTTTGTTCACCCACTGCCAGTTTCAAAGGGATATTAATTTTCGCCGTTCTTATTTCTTATCTCTTTGTTCTTGTAATGTCATTGCGGGGCATCGGTACGAGACCCATGGACACCGCCAGCTTCCTGACATGTTAATCAGTGGGCAATTTGCTCCCATTTAACAATGAAATGAGGACGAGCTGATAAATGCCTCCATCCTTTGTACAATACACTGACAATTTGCAGTTAATTAGAACAAGCTCATGAAGGAATTGTGCAAAAAGACACTGCCCCAACATATTCACCGGAGTCTGTAGGTTATATCGTAGACGTAGAGTGTAAGAAAAGTATGAAAGCGCTTTAAAATACTGCCCGTTAAGTAGCAGGTATAAATGGCACAGCATAAGAGATACTTCCAGTGATAGCTTGGACTGGAACTTGTACTGATACTTACAGTCGCATATTGTATTACTTATGATTACAGTAAGTGGTACTTGTATTGGTACTTATGGTGGGACTTACACCAGTAATTACAGTCATACTTGAAGTGATACTTTGTGGTTCTCATGTATTGGTACTGACAGTGGTACTTAAAGGGAACATATTCTGCTACAGTGACTTTTTTTGAGCTTTTAACCATGTTCTAACAATTTTCCGTCATCAAAAACATACCTGGAGATACATGTAGCTTAATTCACGATTTTGAGGAATGCTGGTTAGAAAATCCTCTCCCCTCCGACCGTCAAAAACACTCCCTGCTGAACTCCCTCAATCCATGACGTTTTTACCGATTTTAGGCATAGAGAATCTTCTGCTATTTTATGTTCTTCCTTAAATCTTCGCCAGACTCATTCTGAGCATTTCTGTCGTCTAAACACCAGCACTGTAACTGAAAGGCTAACTCGCATTTATTATAAACACATGGTTATGTTTGTGTAAGCGCTATGCAAACAGTAGATGGCGCTTAAACTCAGTAAGTGCCAGAGCAAACAGAACCAGGTACAGATGTTCATTTGTTTTTTTTTTCCTTCTAAAACATGAAATACCAAAATTTAAGGCACTCAAGGGCATGTTTAAAGGCTAATGACAATATACAAAAAGCATATTATCTTCCCTTTAAAGTGTTACTTACAGGTGTATTCAATGGTTTAGTTTAGTTAAGAAATGATAGTTAAGAAGAAAAAAAAAAGAACTGCAAGCCACAAATTTGAAGTGACACATTCATCTCTTTATAACAGACTTTATTAACATTCAAAACTAATTTTCTCAGTTAGCCCCTTACATTTACCATTGCTAACAACATTTAAAGTACCGCTGTCAATCCCAGTCAGTGCTTTTATATGTAGAATGTGTTTTATTTTCTTTAAAGTAAATGAAATGTGTAAAATTTTTGTGCTTTCATATTTTCACTTTGCCCCAGGTCACCCTTGAAAATTAAGTCTTGATCTCACTGTGTTCTCACCTGGTAAAATAAAGGTTAATAACTATTTCTTTATGTATTACTGTATAATTGCCGGTATAAGTCTCACCATAAGTGCCAATACAAGTACCACTAACTGACACCATAATGCAATATGTACCAGTAACTATCAGTACAAGTTTCACTACAGGTACCACTGTAACTACTATTGGAAGTATTTACAAAATTCAACAGTCTGTATTTTAACGTGTTAAAGGGGTCATAATGTCAACCTAAATCACCTATTTGTATATATTTGTGAACGGGGACGTCACATGCCCAATCTTATAAGACCAAATGCACTTTAGACACTTAAAATTCCTCTTTGAACAATGTATTGTCACATTTGTCTGATGTTTATTTATTAATTGCTTCTGAGTGACTGAGATTGTATTGTTGTTATTTTTTTTTTATCTGACATTGACGATAAATGAATTGCAATCATTTATTCTGGTTTAGGACGGCCAAAGAAAGCACCCTAAAATTGTTCCCTATGGTTATGTTTTAAGTGGCCCCAGCTACATTTTCTGTAAAAGTTAATGTCATTTAATACATTTTTGTCCTCTCAGCTTATGCCCCAGATGGTTTTGTGTTGAAATAATAGAAGGACACGCCCTCATAGGTCCTGAGTGAGCAGCATCAGTCCGTACATCTGCCATAGAGACACCAGAGAGACGCACAGACACACGAGTAACAGCATTATTCAGCTCCCACATGACATCTCTTTATTTAATGAGACACGAGCGTGAGTCTGTCTCAGTCTGGAGCAAGGTCAATGAGCAAACAGAAGGGGGCACACCAAGGAAACGACCGCTGAACAACGCCAAAAACAGAAAAAGTCAGATTACTCAGATCCAACAGCGAAGAGCAAAGACGCCGCAGCAGAGGCCCAGAATATCTCGATAATTAAATGCTAACATGTTGTAAACAGTGTTTGCTGTGTGGAGCTGTAATAGCATTTAACAGAGACGAGGAGCTGGCCAGATTATTAAACGCTTCTGCTCACCTCCCGATGTGCTAAATTACAAAGCCGCAGACACAGCTCTCATTGTAGCAGACGCCGCCAAACAACAACAACGACACACTGTCCAAAGAGAGAGACAGTCGGCAGCCGCCTGTTGGCCTCTCCACGTCCTTCTCCTCCATCTGTCTGTCACCGCAGACACGCACCAGCCAAGCAGCAGTCGCCTGGCAACATGGCTCCACTCTCAACATATTTCCCAGTTTGGTGAGATACACTTTCAGCTCCATCTTATTTCATTAGGAGAGAGCGTGTGGGTTTGTGTTCCTGTGTCTCCGTCTCCAGCCACCTGCTTTTATTGGAGCCTGCCCCCAGAGTGTTTGCTGGGGGAATATTAAAAAGACGACTGCCGTTGAATGGGATATTATAACATAATTAACAGGGGTTCCAGGCTGGCGCACCGCTCTAAAACAGATGGCCTGCTAATTCTATTAACGGCTAAAACTGACCGCGTAGCTTTCAGCAGTGATGGAGAGCTGTGACCTTCAGCCCTGAGTGGTCCGGAGCTCAACCCCGGACTATTACAGAGACTAGCACTGACCCTGAACACTCGCTCAGCCTGTTTAGACGCTGCTAAAAGTGCTTCTCTTTCAGAATCTGAGGGCAGCACTCATGGATCGTAAAAGTCTAGTTTGGTCCTGAAAATGTAGAGCTGATTAAAAGAGGAGTTTTGAGGCTATTCTTCACTGTTTATTGCACTGAGAGAGCAGTCTAACGCATGACATAAGACCCACTCTGGCTTTCAAAGCGTGAAATACAACTGGATTTACTTTTCATTTGAGAGATTTTTACTTCAAAACAGTCTCTATACATTAGTATTTATCTCCTCTGAGGTCATCATTACAAATCATTTCTATGCACATGTTTTTTTTTGAGGTGGTTACGACTAGACCTGGTAATGCAGACTGGTTTACTTTGCTTCTGTTAATGGCGGACTTTCCATGCAGAGGTCCAGGCTCACAGAGGTTAAGGTTAAAGTAACCTTTATTGTCCCTGCAGGAAAATTTGTCCTCTGTATTTGACCCATTCTTCAATGCCGCTGGGGCATCTCCTCAGGGGCAGCAGAGGTCCGATACTTGAGCAGCTGATGTCACTCAAAAATAGCAAATGTTTTCTTCATGAATAAAATCTAAATTTTACCTTTTTTTTCATGCAACGGATCTCAGTAATTCACAAAAATCTGTTCAGTAATTCCAAGTTTGTGGCGCTATAAGACGAGGATAAGCAAGAGTTAACAAGATACTTCAGGTTATTGTCAGCTTTTTCAACATTTTTTTCACTTCTCAGCACCTTTATGTCATGTTGTGACCTCTCTATGAAATACACTGGGTATTTCCCCCCCTTCAGACCCCTCAAATGGGGTGGTACTGTTCACTTTTGTGCAGTGGAAGCACCTCAGACCACACCACTCAGAATCAGAATCAGAATCAGAATCAGAAGCGGTTTATTGCCATTGTCAGTGAAATTCACAAACATAGGAATTTGCTTCGGCGAAGGTGCAAACATAAAGCAATGAGTAAAATATAAAAAATATATAAAAAGGCATGCATAAAATTAAGAATAAAATAGACTAAGATAGACTATATACAGAATGTACAGTTGGCAGACAGTGCCATGTGCAAATGTGGTAGTGCAAATAGATTGTCCTTATATAATATATAGTTAAAGTGACGGGTGTTATAAAATGTTCATGAGTCCAACGGCAGAGGGAAAGAAACTGTTCTTGTGGCGGGAGGTTCTGGTCTGGATGGACCGTAGCCTCCTGCCCGAGGGGAGTGGCTCAAATAGTCCGTGTCAGGGTGAGAAGGGTCAGCTGTGATCCGACCTGCTCGTCCCGAGTCCTGGAGGCGTGACAGGTCCTGGACAGATGGAAGGCTGCAGCCGATCACCTTCTCAGCAGGCGCACAATGCGCTGTAGTCTCTGTTTGTCCTGGCTGTGGCTCCAGCGTACCACTTTGCGGTGATGGAGGGAGGTGAGGATGGACTTCGATGATGGCCGTGTAGAACTGCACCATCATCTGCGCCCGGCAGCTTGGCTTTCCTCAGCTGCCGCGAGAAGTACATCCTCTGCTGGGCCTTCTTGATGATGGAGCTGATGGTCGGCTCCCACTTGAGGTCCTGAGTGATGGTGGTGCGAGGAGCGGAAAGAGTCCACGGTGGTGATGGGAGAGTCTGTCAGGCGAGGGGGCAGGGGGCTGAGACTTTCCTGAAGTCACGATCATCTCCACTGTCTTCTGGGTGTTGAGCTCCAGGTTGTTATCGCTGCACCAGGACACCAGCCGGTCCACCTCCCTCCTGTAAACAGACTCATCGCCGTCCGAGATGAGTCCGATGAGGGTGGTGTCGTCTGCAAACTTGATCAGTTTTACAGAGTCGTTGCTGGAGTTGCAGCAGTTGGTGTACAGGGAGAAGAGCAGAGGAGAAAGTACACAGCCCTGTGGAGTTCCTGTGTTGATAGTCCGAGTCTCTGAGACATTCTTTTCCCCAGCCGCACTTGCACTGCCTCGGTCCGTCCAGGAAGTCAGTGATCCACCTGCAGATGGAGTCAGGCACGTGGAGCTGAGAGAGCTTGTCCTGGAGCAGAGCAGGGATGATGGTGTTGAATGCAGAGCTGAAGTCCACAAACAGGACCCTGGCGTAGGTTCCCGGGGAGTCCAGATGCTGCAGGATGAAGTGGAGGGCCAGGTTGATGGCGTCGTCAACAGATCTGTTGGCTCTGTAGGCGAACTGCAGTGGGTCCAGGGCGGAGGAGGTGAAGGACTTGAGATGGGGCAGGACCAGGCGCTCAAAGGACTTCATGGCGACAGGCGTCAGCGCTGAGCCTGAAGTCATTAAGTCCAGTGATCCGAGGGCTTCTTGGGGACAGGGAGCGATGATGGACGATTTGAAGCAGGCTGGGACATGGCATGACTCCAGGGAGGTGTTGAAAATGTCTGTGAAGACAGGAGTCAGCTCATCTGCACAGTGTCTCAGGGTGGCGGGGGAGACACCGTCTGGTCCAGCAGCTTTCCGGGGGTTGGACTTCCGAAACTGTTTCCTTACATTGTCCCTGTGTAGTGAAAGGCCAGTGGGGGAGGTGGGGGGACCCGGGGTGTGAGAGATGTCCATTGTAGTGAGATGGGTGGGGGTGGGGGTTGAGGTTTCGAACCGAGAATAGAAGGAGGCGAGCTGTTCAGCCAGTTTCTGGTCGTCAGCAGCATGGGGGGCTTTGGGCTTGTAGTTGGTGATCTGCCTAAGTCCCCGCCAGACCGCGAAGCATTGTTTGCAGAGAAAGACTGCTTTAGGCGCGTGTTGTACAGAGATCTAGCTCTTGACACCTCCCTGCTAAATCTGTACTTAGCACCTTTGTAGCTCTCTCTGTCCCCGGCTCTGAAAGCTTCCTCCTTCTGCTGCCTGAGCTGCCTCAGTTTGGGTGTGAACCAGGGCTTGTCGTTGTTATAAATCACCCTGGTGCGTGTGGGAATGATACTGTCCTCACAGAATTGGATGTATGACGTCACAGTGTCCGTGTACTCATCCAAACCATCCGTGGCAGTTTTGAACACATCCCAGTCTGTAATGTCCAAACAGCGTGGCTCTCCACTGCCTCGCTGGTCTCACTTCTTAGACGTCCTCACTACAGGTTTGGAGCCCTTCAGCCACTGTCACTACGTGGGGATCAGGAGGAACATGGCGTGATCTGCGAGCCCTAGGGCAGCCGACAGGAACCGCACGGAAGGACCCACTCACTGTAGTGTAACAGTGATCAGCGTGTTCTGCTCTCTGGTCGGGCATTTAATAAACTGTCTGTATTTTGGTAGTTCCTGGCTGAGATTCCCCTTGTTAAAATCCCGAGGATGATCAACAAGGAGTCCGAAAAGTCCTGCTCCGTATTCAAAACCCGCTCCGCTAACGCGGCGCTGTGCCCCTGCGTATGCGTTAAATGCGTGGCGGGATGTAAGCGGCGAGAATGAATGAAGCAAACTCACGTGGAAGTAGAAAGGTTTACAGTTAATGAAGAGATATTCCAGATCAGGAGAGCAGAGTTTGGCGATCACAGTCACATCGGAGCACCAAGCGTTGTTGATGAAGAAACGAACTCTACCGCCTTTTGTTTTTCCCGGAGAGATCCCTTTGTCTGTCGGCGCGGAGGAGCTGGAATCCTCCAAATGGAAGCGCGCAGTCCGGGATCGACTCGCTGAGCCACGTCTCCGTGAAACACAAAACAGAAGACGCGAAAAGTCTCTGTTCCTCTTCATCAGCAGCGCCAGTTAGGTCCATCTTGTTGCTGAGTGGCGGACGTTGGAGAGGAAAATCCCAGGTAAGGCGTCTGCGCGGCGTTTCGGCGCACGAGAGCCCAGCGCGCTTTCCTCTTCTGCGGCGTCTCACTCTTTTGGCCAAAACTAGCGCAAAGTCTGCAGCAGACGCTAAAAAACTGGAAATAGGTCCGTGGGGGTAGAAGTTCTGATGTTTAAGAGCTCTTCACGGGTGTAAGAGCACGCGGACACACGATTAACGCACAAAAACAGACAACATAAAGCGCACCAAAACGCCAGGGCATCCGTCAGCGGCGCCATCTTGGATAACATATATATATATACTCCGCCCTGTACCGGTCCTATGGAAACGACCCTAAATAATTACATTATAGCTTTATAGAGTTAGACTTTTATTTTTATTTCATGTTCATTTGGCACATAAATAGTGATGGTAATTCATGACCGGGTCTCAATAAAGTCTATAAACATCTCTAAGACAATATTATACAAAACTATTACTCCGAGATAATCTGTAATATCACATCATTGTGGCAAGACACTTTTTTAGTTTTGAAATACATGGTTTTGAGATGTAATTTGTTTGTCTTTTATTCAATGGAGTCTGCGAAACTGCTACCAAAACAAAAATGAACTTCCTTTTAAGTTTTACAGCGTTGAAATAATCTAATATTAATCTTTTCATCAGATGCAGTAAGTGTAGGTGGAGGGAAATTTGAAGCCCCGGTTTTAATATGTGGCTGAGAAAGAGGTGGCTCGGGTCCGTCTCGTTAGCATGAGAATGGCTTACACAAATGGATGAGGGAATTAAACATATTGCCATTGTCGCTCTTGATTTGGTATATATTTCATCATTTCTTTATTCGGTTTAATATCCTCATTCTGGCCACAGAGGCATTAAAAAGAGCTGCTTTAGAATCGCACTGAAGCATAAAACACTAGATATTACATTTGGGAGTATTTCACAGCCACAGTGCACTATGTGGGGAAGAAATGTGAACGCAGAGATTATATTTTAAAGGGGAAGTATCAAAATGATTTAGGGACAATATAAATAAGACGGGTGTTTGTTTTCATGATGAATTTTGATAATATTGTCATAAAAAAATCTGTCTATATTCTGGATTCAGTTTTTTTCTTATTTTGTATTAACCGTGAATGTTTTGTTTTTCACAGACAACTAAGTCACAAAGATCTTCACAACAAAAAAATCAGTCTGCTGAAGTTTGAACGCTTGCAACAATGAAACTGACAGTACTTTCTCCATTGTTGCTGACTGTGCAGAGCTTATCTAGCCTGTTTGGTAACGGCAGTTGGAGATAAAGGACACTTCAACTATCGTACAACAATCATTTTCTCAACAGTTGGACTCTGAAATATTGTATTTAAGGACAGAAAGTTAACGTTAAGTTCAACTATGTGTGATTCAAAAGCAGTGATAAGTGTAAGTCGGGTTTTCTACAACTGTTTATTTGATTTTGTTTACTTTTTTTTTAGATGTCAGGTACAAACTAAATAAATAGCAGTGTTAGACTTTTATATTTGTTATCAGACTGTAGCAGTTGTGTTTTGACTCTCATGCATTTTTTCCACTGACTGCTAAAATTCAGAATGCTTTGATATCACCTGCACAACCTTTATATTATCCCCCAGCCCTAGTTTTAACAATGTTTAATTTGTGTGGACCAAACTGTCATTGCTTTCATATAAAACCCAACAAATGAGCAAACAATGAACACACACTGCAACGTTTGTCCTTGAACTAGCTGTCAAAAGTCAAAATCTTGGTTTACAATAATGGTATTAATGGATGTGGAGTGAAAATAATCTAGCGCCGCTGCCATCGCAATTAACAGTTTAACGTATTATATCTTTTGAATTTCAAATATCACCTACAAACAGAAAGATGAGACTAAAATTCCAGAGTGAATATGGGCTGAAATGGTAAAACTCAACATAAACTGTGCAAAATGGACAGTTTAAAGTGCATATGACGGGTTTTTATTATTTTCTAATTTTGACTTTATTCAGTGTATTAATACCTTGTGTAAATACAAATTATAGTTTTACAGCAATCAAGTCACTGTTTGTGGAGAAAAGTTGAAAAATCTGTTGACAATTACAGGAAGTAAACAAACTGATGACATCACACTGGGGAGACAAAGGTTACGCAAAATTTACACAAAATAAACTACTTTTTTGACCCTTTAAACTTTGATTCAACAAAATAAAGGGATTCACTTGTGTTTTTCTTTGTCAAATGAACAAAATCTGTGACATTAGATGACTTTTGGCCAGTGTATAGTGTGGTTGCTATGGTAATTTCCTAGCGTGATGTCATACTTTACAACCAGGAAGTAAAATTTAAAACCTAAAAAACTCCTAAACTGGGGTTAAATTTGTAAAGATTTTAGTAGAAATTTGAATATATTTATCTTAACTGCATTTTAGTTAAAGGTGTATTTCAACCTGTCATAGGCACTTTAATTGATTTAACTGATGTAGATCCTGCCTATGTCCACAGAGATTGCTTTGGTATGCCAATAAACATATATATTTACTTTAATAATCATCTGTATTTACCTGACAGGAGGCATTCTCAGAGGCAGGTGCAGGTGGCAAAGACAGGCTTAACAAAACGCCTCGACTTTAATATCATCACCTTTTGCTTTCCATCTCAATCCATGGAGCTTCATAACAGAACTAACACACGGTAATCGTATTGTCCCTGTGTAAATATCATAGGGCCTGTCTCATTTTTATTTTATTACTTTCTCTGTCACTAAAGACCTCCAATGTGGGTTCGACTGCACCGACATCATACCGTACACACTCATACCACCAACATACCATAACGTCATCTCAATGTCAAGTGCGAAAATGCTAAATTGTATGCGTAATTTGTACAAGAAAGTGGTAAGAGGTTTTAAAATTTGTCTGTCTTTGCACATTGAATCCTGGGACTTGTTATGCCCCCAAGCTAGGCGTCAAAATAATGGGACTTCTATTTGTTGACGGCAAGAATTGAGGCGACATTTTAATATTAGCAACAACATGACATCATCTTATTGCCAACTAGCGCTCGGAGAGTTTGGGAAATTAACTCAAAGTGTTTTGGTTCTAGACAAAATGGTGTCACTCTTAAATGCATTTTTGTGGTCACGTTGCTTTTAATATATATAGATTTGCAATAGTAAATGCTTTTGACAAAACTCTGATCACAGTTTGGACAAAAAAAACAAAATCCACTCCCCTCAGATGGCTTATACCCGCATTTATAGTTTTTATTAAGATCTTGTTGCAGCTTTTTGAATTACAGATAATTGTTGCTGCTCTGCTTTTAAGGCCACAACGTTTTAAAATGTTGGGCAATGGACTCTGTGTACGGAATTTCATTTGGTTATTTATTTTTAAAATGACCATCTCAATAATACTGCTTAGTACTTCCTGTTCAGTTCTAAATGGAGGTGTGTGATTACAGAAGTCTAAATCTATTAAATATGAAAACAATGTTGTTGTTTTTTTTCTTAATTTAGTTTACATTATAGCAAAAGTTAGCATTAGCTGTGAGAAACATAAGTCCACGAGAATAAAAGTCAGTTTGAAAACATTTTGGTGAATTAGAGTGTTCAAATTTGTTAATGGTTCAAAAAAAATCGAAAACAAGTGGTGACTGCAGTGTGGCAGGCCAGAGCATGACGTGTGCGAGAGAGAAAGGTGACCGTGGTGGAAGTCGCCTCATATGGTCTGCTCCACTTTGGATTACCAAACACACAACACATTATGGTCAAATGGTTACCATAACAACACACCGGCACAACAACATACACAGATTTCTAATTTTGTGTTCCCTCAAAAACAACATTTGGTCTTTGGCCTGGACTGACCTTGGTTAAGGAAAGCCCGTACTCCAGTATCTTGTAAATCAAAAAGAAAATACTAAAAATCTAGTATCTTCATGTCACAGATATATAAGCCACTCTGCACATTCTGACATGTAAGTCTCAAAACACATCCTCTACACTTTGTCTGAACTTCCTTTGAGGCTGAACAGATGTGTGCTCCAGCAGACATCTGAGACGTTTACAGCATGAAACAAAAAAAGGTTCATACACCAGTCGTCTTTGTTAGCTCATTTAAACTATAGATTAGCAATTGTTACACAAAGAACTGCCAGGTTTTTTAAAAAGTTTCTGTATTTTTCTTGAGGCAGACAGTGTAAGTCATGCGGAGTGTCCCTTTTGTGTGGTGCTTCATTAAAACCAACCAGCGTCGGCTCACTCCACTGTTTTTCATTTCGAATCTGCATCGTGTCGTCAGCTGTTTATTAATGCAGTCCCAATGGAGCGGCACACGCAACTCTCAACGGGCGCGCATCAGGCCAACAAAGGACTTTTTTAAACTCATTTCAAGCACGGACAGTGGCTGAGATGTTTAACGCAGTATTTAGGACAAAGGTGCTTTGGGTTCACACCATATTCACAGATGACGAGTATGTTTAATGTGTCTGGATGGCAAGTAGCTCTGATTGAATGGGAAGAAAATAACTGCAAAATGTATGAAGTGACAGTCATTTTTGCTTTTTTATCAATGTACAAAAATAAAATAAAATACTATGAAATGTATACATCTCCCATAGAGCATCAGTGCATCTTTGAGGACTCAAACTGCTTGTGTTTAAATAAATTATGGCTCCACAATATATTGCAAAAGTATCGTTATCGCAATATTGTCTGACGCAATAACGATGTTGCAACAACCTACAAATATTGCAGTAACACCAGTCTTTCATCTGATAAATGTTCTGTTTTTGAAATGATAGGGAAAATCATGTATAAAATCTAGCATTTTCAAACTAACTTACCCTCGATTTTATATTTTGTGGTTTTTTAGTGCTATTTTAGTATAGCATGTAGTTTAACCCATGCATCAAAAAAAGGGCTGCAACAATTAGTAGAATAATCATGACGAGTGTGAACAATAATTGCAGTCTTATTTTGATGACGGTCGTCGTTCTCTGGACTAAACAGACTCTAAAACACAAACTTAAAGACTTTTATAACAAAGACAGTGACATTATTAAAGAAAAATGGCAAAAAAAGAATATACCATTTCTGATTTTCTCAATTGTACACTTTATTCATAAATATTTTCTCTCTAGAAGCCTTCATTCACAATATTTCAACATTTATTTGGTTAAAAATGCTAGTTTATTCTACGTCTCAATCTACAATAGAAATATCACTGACTAGTCGACTCTTAAAATAATCGTTAGTTTCAGCCTCAGTCAAAAAGTGTACTTAAATAGCACAATAATATCGACATCGCAGATCTTAATAGCAAATCGCAATCACTTACAATAACGTGCATAATGGTCGGATTTTGAAAGGATTTCCCTCTATTTTCACAAAATGAATATGAATATGCTTTAAATGCTGAAAACACTTAAGTTAGGTTAAGAATAGTTCGCTAATCATGTCTATCATCACACTTGGGGCAGTGCTGTATTCAGGAAGTGATGCATCATGCGCCAATGAGCACAGACCATTGAAAACGACACAACACCATTTTGGGTTCATCTTCCAGCTCTTATTCTATTTCCATGGGAAGAACAAACCTTAGTTTACTAGAAGAAAAGATTGCAGCTCTTTTAATACATGGTGTCTCAACAAGGGGGAAAAAAATATGTTTGGAGGAGGCTTCTACTGCTTCATACAACATTTATCTTAAACTACATTGTCAACAGTAAAAGTTAAACAATTTAATTTGCGTTTACAATAGTTTGGCAGCCAGAGAAAAGACAGACTCCAGGCTTTTACTTGTGCAATTTATAAAACCGAAATGTATTCTAAACACGCACTGGACAAAGCTCAAATGCATAAAATGGCAGCCCATCTTTCCATTCATTTTCTATTGCTTATCCAGGGACAGATTTGAATTTACAACAGTTATTCAACAGTCTGTGGTCCTCCAAATATGAAGCACAAGCCTCTTCACTCACAACAGTGCATTGACCTAAACCTCACACTCTCTCTGACCAACACGGAGCCTACTTCATTTGAAAAGTATTATCTTGGTAAACTTCAAACCGACTGTGGTAGTTTGAGCATTTCAAATTAGCATGAACGGTGCACGGCGACATATTGTACAGGACGTCGCGCTCGTGTTCATTAAGTGGAGCGACAGTGCCGTGACGATGATTATTCTCATCATTGAACAGACTCCTCGTGCACCTCGGTAATGCCCTTGTTTGTTTAGTCACATCGGATCTGCTGAGGATGTGTCTCATTAAATCAATAACGTTACACCTTGTCAGTGTTAAAAGTCACCTCAGACATACGTACTGTGAGGACACGAGCTGAAGCACTCCTCTCGACGCGTTTTATTTTTTACTTGTTTGTCCAATCACAACATAATAAGGATGAATTTGATCATTTTTCATTTTTGGATTTTTTTCTTTTATGTGTGTCTTGAACATCATCTAACAATGTATTTTGAAAGTTTTTAGGCAGTGAACAAAGTAAGAACAGAAAGAAATATTGATAATGCTGTTTTGAAACGTGAAAAACAGAACTTGTTAACATAACATCAGTCGTTCACTTTCCTAATGCAGTCCCAGCATCCTAAATAGTCAGTAACTTTTCAGTTTCAGAGTTTTGCCGTCCCGGATAAAGATCTTCCTGCTTCTCGTAGAATAAAACTATAAATGAATGCAGAGAAAGCGTTGTTGTCTCATTTTCAACCAAATAGGTTTACTTTATTAACCTCAAAAAAGCGTGAACTAAAATATGAACTAGTTCTGTTTTTCATCTTTCAAAACAGTACAAATCTGGTACAGAGCCTTTATGGAAAAATGCATTTTAAAATATGGGTTCTATATGTTCAATGTAAGTTCCATGCACTGATTTAAGGTAATTTTACAGTCTTTATGAACTAACTTTTCTCATGAGTTTCCCACTGCAATTCCTGCGCCTTTAATGTCTGGGAATCAGGGGAATTAAACAAATTAAATTATATTTACCTGGGAATTGAGACTTGAGTAAAAGTTCTGTTGCTTCAACATTAATATTACTCAAGTTTAGAAGTATATAGTAACGATCAGAGAAATTCCTCTGGTGAGAGTATTTAGAATCAGCGAATAGTAACTGAAAGATTAACTGTCTAGGCGTAACATCTGATTTTTTATTTAAAGTGAATGAAACTGGAAGGAAGGAGAGAACATTGAACAATGAGCCAAATATGGAAGACCATAAAAATGAGCCAAACTAAACCATCTAAAGGACCAGTGCATGACTGTTCAAATCCTTCAATATTGTCAACTTACAATGTTGTCACTTACAGACTCGCTCAGAGTGGGAAGAGGTCCCCATACTTTGAGTGCTGTTACACACTGCTCACATTACTCAAGTAGGAGTAAAAGTACAGTGTCAGAAAATCTAAATTACCTCAAGTGAAGGTACTTGAGTAAATGTTGTTGGCGCTAGTACATAATCACAAAGCTAAAAAAAAAAAAATCACAGCATAAATCTGAATATTTTGCATTCTGTTTGTCTTCGTCCTCATTCTTTTTGTGTCAATAAATGAACAGCAACCCCAGTTATTTTCCAGTACACAGAACATGAGCATGGATTCAAAAACAGAAACCACCTACTTCTCAGCCCTCCATCATAGCAATTGTTAATTTCCTTTAATCGGTCGGCAGGAGAAAAATGAACAGTCTGTGAGTTCACATGTAGGTGGATATTAAGGGCATGAAGGCGTATTGCTGCACCAAATATCACGTACTGTTCAAAGAAAAGTAAAAAAGCAAAGAGACGTGATATTTTCCTGTGTAAAATAACCTTCTTTTTCAGGACAGATGAATAAAAGAGAGAGAGAAACTTGCCAAGCCACACGTCAAGATAACTCTCCTGTGCACAAAGGGAATTGGCAGGTGGAAATGGAGAGGGAAAAAGCCTTTGCATTTTGATGAAAATTCAGAAATGAGAGTAAATAACGGAAAAAGTGTATCAGACCAGAGGCTTTGATAGACTTTTGGATGCCGACAGAGGCAGTGTGGGGATTTCACTTGAGCAGCTTGGAAACATGAAAATGGCCAAAAGAGACGACAGAAGTGTAAATAAGTCAAGCAGGAAACTGTGCATTTCTGTACGAATAAAACACGTAAAGCTGCAGTTTATGAGTTTGCAGTTTGGTTCTCTTTAATGTCAAATACCCCCACATTCCTTATGTATGGAGTGCACTATGTCACCTATCTGTGTCCATGGAGACGTTACTGATGGCTCGGAATGTTCAACAGTATGGCATTGGTATTATTCATATTGCATACCTTTATTACAGGTATTGACACTACCACTTAGGGGCCAGTTTTTATGTATTTGGTCGGGACAGTGCATGTTAATGAATAAACCTACTGTAAACACGCCGGAATACAGCCTTGGGCCAATTTCTGTTTCAATCCGTTGTCCTGCATTCACTGTCACACAGCACATACTACTTTACATGTTTATAGTGTTAGGAAAATTTACAACTGGGGTCTCTTTTTTTCATTAAAACTTTGTAGAATTCCAACTATAAGCGTACACATGGAAACACAAATTCCCTAAAACCTGCTGACCCGAGTGAGAATCTCTCCTCTTTAAGCTTTATATCACTTTCTGGATCAAGTTCTGGATGTCATTTTAGAGTTCAAAAACTTAACGTAGAATGTCACGGAAAATTTGTATACACAAGCTTTATAAACCTGACCTGTAGCTTGCCTTGGAGGTGTCACCTGCTTGTCTAGATTTAATGCTATACTGTGGAATATCCAGGCAATTATAGCAGGTGGCGGACCTTAAACAAGAAAAGTTACAGTACATGCGCATGGCCAGTAAAACCTTTGCAAGTTATAAGAAGATTTAGAAGTAAAGTCGCTTCTTCTCAGATTTTTGTGACAAGAACGCGTCAGTCACACTGTTGTGCCACTCTGGTTATTACACAGAGCTTAGACTGTCCAAAACTCATATCTGTCAGATTACCTGCACAACTCCAGCGGAATAAGTTACTTACAAAGAAACTTCTTATGAGCAGTGACTTTCACGCAGTCAGCTGGGCACAGATATTTTAGCGCTAATGAAGGGCGGGGCTGAGGAGACGGACCAGCATTCCTCCCAGCGTGACCTTTCGGGCGCTCAGCTCTTGTTTGCGAGTGGGTAAGTGTGTGTGCGCGTGCAGGTGAGCAGCGGGACAGATGAAAGCGGACAGTGCAAAGCTTCTTGAAGGACGACTGACCTCATACATCACGCTGGCCTCCTGTGCCCTGTGGTGAAATGAGGGATTTTCTCTCTCGCTCCCCGCCACAGCTATCCGCACTGCTCCTCTATATGCTTATGCGCGGCCATATTGTCATTCTGTAATGCGTTTGGCAAGGAAACAGAACACAAAACAATTTCTCTCCTCTGTCACAATAAATACAAGTTAAAGTACAGTCCTGTTTTATATTCATTATTGTAAAGGGAAAAAAAGCTTTCAGCAAAAAGACGACCTTGCATGTGACTGAAATCATAATTTATCATAATTTGAATATTTCCATAGTAACTTTCTGTTTTCCATTTTTACAGCTTCTCTCTTCAAGTTCACGTGTTAAGAATTGTCAGACCATAAAATATGAAATAACAGAATATTTTGTTAATTAGTACTAACATCCTTGGACTCTTTGTGGATCCATTATGCACAACGTGTTTTATTCCAAATATTGTGTGCCGTTGTAAAATAAAATAAATGTTGGTTTTTGAAGGAGCAGTACTGAACCAGCAGCAGGCCGTCCGTGTGAGGAGCACTGGTCAGAGTCTGATCCAGCACAAAACTGATTCTAGGTTTGCATGGGGCTCTGTTGGTGGTTTTATTTTTGCCATCTGGTCTGGTTTGAAGCATTGCATCAATAAAATGTTTTATTCTTTATGGCTTGAGCGAATAAAATGTAGTGCATTGCATTGTTGTGTGTCTTTTAACTCTGGATTAAGAGGTCTGTAATTACAGTTTAGTGATGATGAATCTTATTCCCAAAGTCACTCCTTCTCTTGATAGTTCTCTCCAATATTAGTCTGTTTGGGTTGTCTAAAAGGCAATGTTAGGGAATTTACTTTGAAAAAGTTATTAGTTACAAATACCTTTAAAAATGTAATTAATAACATTACTTTGTTACTTCCACAAGAAAGTGACTTCGCTACATTACTGTGGAATTACTTTATTTGTATTACAGTAGAAATGGGTATTTTCAAAGTAAATTACTAATTACAGTGACTAAGTTTTAGTAACTTTAGTAAGATCGAAAAGGGCCTTCATGTCATAAGGCTCGACCAGGCAAGGAACATTAGAGCAAATAATCAATATAAATCTTACATTAAAAGTCATATGCACAGCTAAACAGAAAGGTTTGGAGCATTTGAACTCTGTTAGAGTGTTAGAGAGACTGTTCCATGTTGTAGCTGCCCAAAACTGAACCACTGATCCTACATTTAGTCCTGACTCTGGGCTCCAGCAAACAGAAGCTGTCAACCTGTACAAAAGTAAATTATTGGCCTCTCTGGGTTTCACGAGTTAAAGGCAATTCATTTACTTAACAAGTCACTCAACATTAGACTGCACACCACTAATATAAAAATAAAAGAAAATAATCCACTTACTGCTAAACAGAGCTTTTAATCAGTCATTAATTTGTAAATACACACCTCAGAGGAGCCTTTGGTTGACTTGCAGCTACATCTTTGGTGATTAAGACATACCGCTGTGATGTCCAGACCAGTTCTTTCAGAGGCGCTGGTACAATACACACATTTACTCTTAAAGCCCAGAAGGTCAGACTGCTGTGGGCTTCTGCCTGTTTCCATGACAGTGGAAACCTGAAGGCCGCACTCCACCGGACTACCAATCAGCATACAGCCATCGAAGGCCCGCACGCAGGGATGAAAGGGAAAACTACAGCAGGACAATACAATTTCCCTGATTTAAAACTTCTTTAGAAATGCTTTTGCAACACATGGCGAAGATAAATTTATTATCCTTTATCTAGACCTGTTTTTGAATTGAACAAGTATAATACTGTATGATCTTTGGTTAAATTCGAAGTCGGGTTTAGATGCGGTTTAATAAGGCTATGTAAAATACACTCTCTCAAAAAAAAAAAAAAACAATTCAAAAGAGTTCAAAACAGAAAATGAAATAAATAAAATCTGAAATAATGTCAACTACTCACCTGTCTTATTAAACATTCAATATGATAAAACAGCTTCTGCGACCACCTCCAGTCACTCACAACCTTACATTTCTCTCTAGGTAAGACGGGTAAAAACAGCACAGTTTGGAGCTGGAATGGAACCTCAAGTCTCCCACTTATAAGACTGGACGTGGATGACTTGTCCCTGTCCCAGCCTTGTGTAGCAGTAACGTATAATGTGACTATCTGTCATAATCTGAAGAGGAAGCAGAAGCTTGCACCACCTCGTGCTGATTAGTGAGTGAATGATCCTATTAACAGAATGATTTCACAGGCTGCAGAATACAAATGAGTCACTTACAAAAGTTTGATCAGATACAACAGCGAAACTTATTCAATCATTTCATAGTGAGACTGAAGCGGGCTAATTGGACAAAGTAGCTCTAATCACAAGTGACAACAGGACAGCCCAAGGCCCGAGCGCCGCCGCGGACTGTTTATTTAGTCAGATTTAATGAGACTCAGAGAGAGGAGCAGGTTTTAACAGAAGAAGTCATCAAATAAAAATAAATGAGACTCCCATATGTCATTTAGAATGGATAGTTATTTTTATTTCTTTTGAATAACATTATTATTATGGCCTTGCCATGGCTTTTGTACGCTGGATTTTGAATATTATATAAAGCCACTTCTAAGGCTTGGAATGGATAACTAAGCTCTAGATGTGGTATTAATGTGATCACAATGATGAACTTAAGCCAAATACATAGTTTGGAATGGTCAAAAGTGGGGCTGTGCAAATTTTAATAAGAGATCAAATAAATTCAAACAGTCAATGATATGCTTTTTTGTTTGTTTTTTTTATCAAGAGATCAAAAAAGCATGTGATTTGGAGCAGAGTTCAGACTTTGGTGTCTTTTTTATATTCATGAAATCAATTTTTTTAAGAGAATGAATAACTAAAATGAATTAATATCAAAATGAGGAAAACAAATTGTGAGTGTTTTTCTCCCATATAGCCCAGTCAGTCTTACAAATGGTGACACCAAAACAGAAAAAAGTCATCTTAATGAAACCAAAGAATAGCTGGATTTCTGTCCACACTAATTTCCCTCAGTATCTGTATTTTTTTGTATACAGAGGGGTCACTACTCCTAACACCGCACCTCAATCCAAACTCAGAACCGTGCAATCAGAATAGTTGATTGTTAATAGTGACGCAAATAAAACCATTGTGCTCGTTGGTCATTTATCAACTAAATTAAAGTTATTTACCTCAGTTTAATGCTTCATTCATTGATATAGCAGAAATGCACAATGTTATTTAGTCCACCGTGATATTATTTTCCTCTCTTTTTTCCTCTTAAGCAGCCATGTTTGTTTTGATGCGGATGGACCTTCAGTAACCTTGTGAGCTTCATTTGGTCTTACTCACTCGCAATCTTCATCAGAGTGTCACTCGATGTTGCTGTGCCGTGTCTTGTCAGCTGATTTACACAGGTTATGACGCCGTTTACTGTTTACAAATCAGTCATTTCTGATCGACGCAAAAGAGAGAACCACACTATTGACTGGGACGGCAAACATCATAGGACAACAAACATGGATTAAGAGCGCAACTGAGCAAACGAAACGTGTCCTCAACAACAATAAACCAGGACGAGGGGGACTTTGTACTCTCTCGAACCTGGAATACTGTCGTAAACAAGTTGGAGTGCAGATGGCGCTGTCGTCTTGCTTTTAGAAAAACCTGTGTAAATCAACTCACAAGACACGGGGCAACAACATCGAGTGACACTCTGAAGAAGATTGCGAGTGAGCAGTTGAATCTGTCAGGTAAACAAAACAAAACTAAACACTGGTCTGCAAAAAAACCTTTAAACTAGTAAAAAATAACTGGCTAATCCACCTGTCACTCACGCTGATCTGAACGTCGGGAGATGAAACCTGTGAAACCAGACACACATTGATATTATAAAGCATCTGAAAACACAACACCACGTTTCTCTCTGTCAGACTGCCTTTAACTATTCCAGGTGTTCATACGGGCTGAACTGAGATGACACCGCCGCCATCTTGTTTTCTCCTTCGCTCACACTCGTCTGCTTAATGTACAAGTATGCGTCGAATGCTAATGGGAGTGCGCGTCCATGTGTGTTGGAGACGAGTGCAGAAGGTCAGAGCTAAGCACCAAGGCGCTGCAAATAAAGACGCGATGGGTGCCCGCTGAAGCAGACACGGAGAGACCCCGAGATGATAGCGGACTGTGATTAATCAGTGACAGCTAACCACTAATTACAACCCCCAATCAATTAGCTCTGCACTCATTATCCAGTCAACACGCCACCTGGAGAGCTCTAATGCGCCTTACTTGAGGGCAGAATCAGCAGATATGCTTGTCTTTGAACGCCCTGCCAGTGGAGGTAATGGAGAAAGTAGAAACAGTGTATTTTGAATAAATGGATGCCACATGTCACCAAGTATAAAGGTTTATATTGGTTTAATAGCGTGAAGAACTGTGCTTTAGATTCGAAAATTGTATGCATCGAGTACAATTACAAGATCTTTAAATAAACAAAAAATACTAAGTGGAGAGATTGTTGGATAAACTGAAGGAGATGAATGTGGAAAAAAAGCCTAGGTAGGAAAAAAAAAAATACATGGAAAGGGATTTGCATTTCAACATGGTGAAATTTCCAGAGAATACAAATGTGTTGACTAATTTGGTATACATTTTGTGCAAAACAAGAGTTTAAAATAACCACAAAAAAATGGATGGACAATTTGACAAAATTCAAATGCTCTAGTTATGATCTGTCGATATGGGGTGATCACGTTATGGTTAAAGATAACAGTGCCTTTGTACGTCGATTACACTCATGGGTTATTCTTTTATATTTTGGACATCTGAAATTGCAATACTGATCCAAAATCCCAGAATTCCATCTTAAAAGAGTGGTGCCGATTTACCTCTGCCACTTTTCAATACATCACCAAAAATGTCATCACAAAGAGAGCACGATATTCACAGATTTCTCTTTCTCTTTCACTCAAACATTTGTAAATCAGTCTAAATACTGTACAACTTTGAGAGGGTAAATGTGAAGGGAAAACAATGACAACATGGTCAAAACGCTTAAAAGTCAACGGTAGCTCAATAGGCAATATGTAAATTGACGTAAACAAAAAAGGTTGATATATTATTGCCCTGAGACATTTGTTCTTTGCATTTCATCCAATAAAGTTCAATGTGCAAGTGCAACAGCTCCGCTCCCTGGACCCAGCTCCAGATCTTGCGCTAGGTTTAGTCAGGATTATGTGAATTTTTAAATAGATTTTACGTTGGACTAATGTTAAAGAATCGCGGCAATTCAAAGTCGTTTCATGGCTTCTCGCTTGTCACTAAATCGCGGACATCACTCACGGGGTCTATGGCCGTTAACACATCGAGCCTCCGTAATGCCACACGCACTAGATCATGTGTGGTATATGTAGGGTCAAACTTGGCCAGGAGGCTACATGAAACATCATTTTACATTTAGAGCGAGCTGCAAGATTAAAGTCTCTTGTCCAGCGGCTTTCGAACAAGCCAATTACACCTGCGCGAACCCAATACTGAGCAGCGGAGAGACGGAGGCACATCAGAGAGGCCGGGATGAAGATGGAGAGTGTCGGAGCATAGAAGAGGTATAGACAGTTGGACTTGAGGGGTGAGAGGGGGGAAGGGTGATGAAGCCAATGTAAAGGGTGTTACAAATAGAAAGCGATGGAGCAAAATTGAATCGAGAATATCTGAGGTGTGCGGGGGAAAGCGTTGTGAGACATCTCCTCGGGGATCAAGCGCTTCAGTTCAGAGACGTGTGACTCCAAACGGCACAAACCCAAAGAGCTTGAGAAGAACGCAATCAGGAGACGTTCTGCCTAATTAAAATCACAGAGAAAAACACAGCGGAGTTATCAAGTGTCCAGAGTCCACAATGTTCCAAAAGCAACAAACAGTATTATTCTACCACTTTCACATTTACTTCCTCAAAATCAGTGGTGGAAGAAGTACTCAGTTTTGTTAAGCAAAAGCACAGCTACAGAAGTTAAGTAATAAGAACATGTATAAAAATCTATTTAACTAAAAGTTTTGTAGTACATGTTTAAAATGTTATTTTTAGAGTAAAACAAAATAATTCAACACAGATTTTTGATACTATTAAAGAGTGAAATGTGGTGTGCCTGATTTTTCTTGTTTGGTAAACGTAAATAACAGAATAGTTTATGTACCCGATGTTCTTGCATATAATAAAGTCAAATACGTTTTTGCTAGAGTACACATATAATTTTACAGTGATAATGAGATGCACTTTCTTTGCATCTATTTATAGTGTTTTGTTCGACAACAAACAGGAAGTGTGCCATTAGCATGTTAATGTTTGTCAGCTTTACCTGGGTGGCAAAACAATGGCAAAATATGTTTTCCTTATAATTTCTTTAAAAATTAATTATGATTTTAGATGAATTCCACAATTTGACTCCACATATGGAAATAAAAACCTGTTTTTATTGTGGGAATTTTCCTCAACTTAAAATTGGACCACGCCCTTCTGTTGTACTGTATATTCCTTCTTACTTGTTGAACATAGTCTGAATGAAGGTATGTTAAAAGTTAATTTGCAAATACAGATAGGAGCCATTTTAAACGTCACAGAAGGCTCACAGCTTACTTTTTGTATAATAATGTTTTCAAAAGTTAAATGTATTTTACGGCTTTCAAAATATTGCCCCCTGCTTAAATTAAATGGACAATATTTTCATTAATAAAACTGTTTTGGCAATTGAATTCTTCATATTAAGATTCAGTTCATCTTATCAACTATAAGAGCAGAAAAAACACTGCATGAAGGGACGAAAAGTATTGTTTAAAATGAAATGATGCACTGAGGGTTTGGGCACACAGGGATTCAAGGAGTTTAGGCAAAAATATTCACACTATTTTTATATTGTTCATCCATAATGAGATGAGTCAGAAAAGCCCCGTCTTCCTCCTGCACACGGCTCCACAGCAGTTAGTCAGGCCCGTATGTGACTGATGCGGTGGGTTTTGGACGTATAAACCAATTTATTGTGTGAGCCATGAGGAGCGTTCCTGGTGAAAGTTGTTGGTGGCCGAGCGTCATACAGAGTGCTGACGACGGCAGAAACACACAATACAGCGGAGAAGAAAAGGCTCCGGCGGTGAAAGGGCGCAGTGTGAGGTATTCATTAATGCACTTTCACAGTAACAGTCTCTTTCAATCCAACAATGGACTCCACTTAGACACAATTCTTGACAGTAATGCTTTTACAGGAACGTCAAATACTGTTTAGTTTGCTTACGTTTGCCTGGACCATTAGACAAGCGTGGCCATACTGAAACACTTCTGAAAGCACGGCAACTATTACGAATCCTTGCTTGTCATATAATGAAAAATAGATAATAATTGATAAAACAAGAAAGAGAAGACAAACAAACTGTTGCAAATTTACAGTGAAATCATCCCAGTACTGTATATTTTTAGGTATGACTATATTAATGAAGTTATTTGCAAAAAAAGATATCTCAGTTTTTAACGTTAAGGTTTTTTGATACCATCTGAAAAGTATCGACGGGATTTGCTCAAGAGGGAATGTATTTATATTGTACTAAAATAATTTTCGCTTTTGAAATCACTGCTACACTGAAATTAAAAACTAAAAATAAATTGACTCGGCTTAAAAAAAATGAAGGTAAGCGGCTGCAAAGCATTTTTGAGATGATTCAACTTTGAAGATATTTACCGAGGGAAATTGTAAATGTAAGTTAGTTAAGTGATTACTAATGACTTCACCAAACTGACAACAGAAAGTTTTTAGTGAAATTGTATTTACATTACATTACAAAACGTCTTGTTTTTTTTACTAAAAGTTTAAATTTTTCAACTTTCTGTTGCATCCGCTTGCTGGCTTGATAAAGTTGAAGTCAAAAAGGATTTGCACTTTTTTAGTTTGAGTCAGTTGTTACATTCAAATCTTTAAGCACAAACGGAGTAATCGAGTACACGTTTCAAGTCCAACAGAAGCAGCACATTAAAGCCCATTCATTAATTATGCAATTCCAAGCATGACCCAAGAGAACAGTTACAATAAACCAACATTAAAATCAAACAGGTTTTGACACATATGCACTTAACTTACATTTCACCTTTTTTTGCAGCAATAAACAATGTTTGCTCAATAGAGTAAACTTAAGAGTTTAACTTTTTTTTTCAAATGGCACTCATCTGTTCTTGCAAATGAAGTCCTTAAATTGATAAATATTATGATAATGCATTACCAGGACAATTTAAAGTTACAAGAGAAATAATTTGTCGTGCAAAAACTTTTACCTCATATCACAAACTATCAGTGTTTGGCTCTGTTTGAATGCATTGCTTGTTTGAATAAATTACGGTATGTTTTTTCATGTACAAATAGATCATTCAAGAACAATTACAGATCCTAACCCACGCACTGTTAATATAATCTTAACAAAACACCCAGTCTTTCAGTCTTCTTTCAACCTTTAAAGGCCACTTTTAGACTCGTATTAGTATCCTGTCAGCACAAATGTAGACTTCATTCTCTGTGACCTGAAACAAAAGCCTAAATAAATTAGACATGTGCGAAGGTCCCTGAGTCTTCACCTCTGCCCTGTGCGTTTGGAGGCGCAGGAGCCCAAACTGTGGACGCGGAATTTCAATCAGCCCTGAGCCTCTGCATCAGGCTTAATGAGGCTAAGAGAGGCTTTCATTTACTTATGCACAGGTAACAAACGGAGCACAGCATGACCTCGCTGACACCTTTTTGTTCTTAATGCAAAACTCTCACTGACCCGGTCCAGCCTCGTCTGAACTGAATCTGTTCAATGTCCACAATCGCTGCATTTTTACACTTTTCGTTCTCAATATGAATGCTACTCAACATTTGCATGTTAGTCCTGATTAGTTTGGTGAGGAATGTCTCCTGTTCAGAACGTTTTAAGGGAGATTTTCAATGTTGACCTGGTTGTAAAAGTGCAGATGGCCACACAGCATTCTGAATGTTATGTGTGTAGCAGAAAAACACATTAGAGTCAACGGCGGGTGATGACATTTTCTCCTGTAAAAGCTCAAAACACAACTAAAATGTGAAAAAGCTGCTAAAATCTGAATAGAAAAATCTACAACTACAAACATTAATTTGTACCTGACATCTTTAAAAACTATAACTAAGTAAACAGATAACCAGATAAAAAACTGAACACTGCAGCTCCGCTCACATTTATCACGGATACAGACTTTGGGATCACACCCAGTTGAACTCATTACCTTTCTCTCCTTAAATAAGATGTATGAGTTCAGGTGTTTTGGAAGTTAATGGTTGTGGGGCAGTTGAAGTGTCCTAAATCTCCAACTGCCACCAGCAAACAAGCTGGCTAAGTTCTGCACAGTCAGGGCAACAACGAGAAACTTTCATTTGATATTTTACCGCATAAAGTTGATTTGAGTGAAACAAGAGTTCCACGGACCAAAATTAGACATAAAAAGCAAAGAAACACATTTTATCAGTTGTGCTGCCTGTAATTCTGCCTCTCAGCGTCACTCAAGTCAGAATATTGAGGGGCACTGTTTGATTTTTTGCAAAAAAAAAAAAAATAACACATATATATTTATTATAATAGAGTTGGGGTTGAAGATGTTTTGTTTCTCCTGTTCTTTTTATTGTCTCTGTTGGCAAAATTTGGAATTTTGTTAACTCAAATGGAGGTTCGTTCAAACTCAGTGTCTCTTTTTTTTGTCATAGGCTTTCATTTTGAGACACTTGTTATTTGGTTTTCTCAGTTTAGGCTCTTTTTCTGTCACTATATATTAGATAAATTTGTGTTGATTCTGTTACCTTACCTTTACATTGCTTAAATTACCTTTATTTTACCTTTTTACATCTTGGTGGTTCTCATTATGTTGCACAGCTGGGCCATAACAATGAACAAAAAGTTCAAATCAGACCACCGAAATCAGAACAAAGTGCAGATTGCGCTCAACATATTAACCATACTATTAACGTGTATCTTTCCAGTTACAGTTTTTTTCTTGTTCTTTGAGAAATGAGAAGAGAAAAAGATATTGCTGTTATCAGTGGAGTGAGAATCACACAGTCGATTAAGATAACGGCGCACATGTATGAAATAAAAGCTCTCCATGAACAGTAAAATGTCATTTTCTCAACATAATGGCTGTACACCAAACAACATGCTGAAGATACAAACACAGGAACAGAAAGGGCATGTCAAGACGAGAGGTGAGGTCAGAGGTACACACTGATATTTCCCATGATGCTTTGCCTGATGACAGCGCTTGTCAACAAGAGAAGGCAACGCTCTGATGTCAAGGAAATCAATAAAACATAATATACAACATACCTTTTGCATTTTTAGATGCACCTTATAGACTGGAATACCACACAAGATGGAATCTGGAAACCTGAAGCAAAAAGCTCATTCCATTTTTTTTATTGGACAATCAATGTGAAATAAAATTGAAAAAGGAAAAAAAAACCACAAGATGGCATATTGGTTTTGTATATAAATCCATATTGCAATCTGAATTGATAAAAACAAATGCAGAAATTACATTATTTACCTACACATTATCTGCTTATACTGATGGAACAATTTGAGTTTCTTTCTGATTTCTTTCTGATTGTTCAGACATTTGCAAAAAAGGGACAAACTATCATAGCAAGGTAAAAAATGAAAGAGAAAATGTTGTTTTAAAAGTCAGTCTAAATCCATGAATTAAAGGCCCTGTACCTGATTTTTACTGTTTTAAAACATCAAAAACAGAACTAGTTCATTTTAAAGTCTTTACAGCAGTCACATGTATCACTCACTTACCTAATGCAGTCCCAGCATCATAAATAATCACCGCCAGGAGTTTATAAGAACTTTTTATGTGTCTCTGAACCCAGAGCGCCACAAACTATCACGGTAAAGCTAACAAACATTAGCATGCTAACGGTACACTTTCTGCTTCTCTTATAGGATAGAACGCTCTATAAATATATGCAATAGATGCTTTTACGATATATCTGTGCTGGGACGACACCAATTTTACTTTATTACATGCAAAAAAATCAGGAACATGGACTAGTTCTGTTTTTCCCGCTTCACAACAGTAAAAATAAGGTACGGCCCGTTTAACTAACACTGGTAATTAGGTGTTTTTAGATGATCAGATTTCTCTTGTGCATGTAAATACACAGCAAAAATCTGATTTTATAATTGGGTTATCTGATTATTCTAGATTTTTCCCAGGATTATGGTTTATCTTAGCTCCAAAGTGCTAGAAAACAGTCATATAAAAACATTGTAATTCCCATGTCTTGTATCTATTACTCTACAAATACTTGTGTTAATAGTGTAGATTGACTCAGTGTGGCTCCTGTGAACCATATCCACTAATGACAGAGTGCAGCACAGAGCTCCCTCCTCACATAAGCCCCGGCCCCATGCGACCCAGCAGCCCAACTCCATTTCTCTGTATTTATTCTTCATTTATCTCGGCTTCCTCCACATCTTTTATCCTGGGCTCAGATTGGACAGGATTACTGCTCCGGCGGGACGTGGGTTGTAAAATATTTGCTATGCTCTTTGGTAAGTAAGCTAATTATTTCAGGGGGAATTCTTCAAGCAAGCCACTGCCACCCGACTGCGAGGGAAGCCGTAATGCAGGCTGGGGCCACTGTGCACATCCAAGCCGTTCAAGCATCGGCCTATATAAATACGAGCCACCAAAGTATACTGTCAATACAAGTCACCAAAATATACTGTCAATATAAGCCACCAAACTATACTGATGTCAACATAAGCCACCAAACTATACTGATGTCAATACAAGTCACCAAAATATACTGTTAATACAGGCCATCAAACTATACTGAAGTCAATACAAACCATCAAACTATACTGATGTCAATACAAACCATCAAACTATACTGATGTCAATACAAGTCAGCAAACTATTCTGTCAATACAAGCCACTAACTATCAAAACAATATAAACAATGTCCTGCGTGTCCTTCAACCAGTACATAGAAAACCCTTGTGTTTCATTTTCTTGTTACGGCTGAACAAATTGGGAAAAATATCTAACAGTGCTTTTCTGACCAGTATTGCGATTGTGATTAGATCTGTGATTTACGTTTTAAAAATAGGATTCTGTTCCAAGTTCACATTTTAAACGTGCATAGAAGAATTGACAAAGAGACTGAAATGGGTCCATGAACTGACAAACTAAACAAGTATATTTCAGAGCATGTTTATACAGAGGTCGATGAGACTTTCTATGCAGAATAAGACCATTTTTATGCAGATTAACAGTCTTTATGCCAAAGAAAACATGATATTTAGTAGTGTGTGGAGGAAATTATGGTACTTAAACAATTGCAGCTTTTCAGTGCATGGAAAAGGAAACACATTTAAAAGTAGACTGGACTGTTGTAATGACCTGTTCATGGGTCTCAAACCCTCCATCAGTAATGTCGCAGCCAGAGTCAACAGAGACAACATTATCCCAGGACTACGAACATTACACTGCTTCTAGTCCGTTTAATTATTTCAAAATTCTTCCACAATTCTCTAAAAAGTAGACATCCAAAATGTTTGACCGACCGGCTGACTCCTTGTGAGCTCATTGGTCCCTGAGATCAGCTGGTGCTTGGTGGTTCCTATAGAGTTCGGACCAAACACGGTAAAGCATAGTTTGTTTTTTCTGTGCTTTTCAATTGTAAAACTATGGAAAATATGCACTTTCAAATAAGACTCATCTTTTTTATTATTTCTCATGATGAAATTATTACCAGATTATGTATGACTCCCTTTCATTGACTTTTGTTTTGTTCGTTTATTCTTTATTGGATGTGGTGAAAATGATCAAACTTTTAAACTTGAATTGTATGTAAAGCACTTTGAGTTGTCTGTGTGCATGAATGGTGCTCTACAAAGAAAGACACAGAACAGAATGCGAGACAAAAACACAAAGATGTAAACGCTGAACAACAAACGTGCACCCTGTCATTATCAAAGAAAATCACACTGGTATGGAGCTAAACCGTTTGGTAAGTCACTTCTGTAGCCACATCTGCCCTGAGGTAGACTGATGGAAGTGAGACAGCCAATCTGCACCGTTCCCCCCTCTGTCCAGCCCCAAAATCACACATCACATTCAGTCAAATTTGTGAAGTGTCTCTCCCAGGACACATGACACGCGCAGGTCCGAGCTGAATTGAACCACCGACCTTCAAGCAAACGCTCTCTAACCACTGAGCCACTACCAGTGTTGTTCTCGACAGCACTCAATCTAATAAGTTTGTGTCCTTGGATGTCTTTACAACTTTCATTGCCTCAGTTTTATTTTATTTTATAACCTTCCCCGTCTCTCTGTCTGCGCCTGTTTTTTTCCGTAGAGATAAGTTCAGCTCCATCACCGCACCGCGCTTTCACAGGTCTCATTACAAATCAACCAGGAGGGACCAGCCGCTTCAGTAAACAGATGAGGATGACGCTCTCGCAGCCGCCATCCACACCGACTCACAAAAACACTGCACCAGGGACGTCCGTGAAATAAAAGCCTTGAATTTCTCTCAAGCAAAGTATATACCGTTTAGACAGACAAGATTGGCTTCGTGCAAATCCATCTGTCCAACCTAAAAGTTCATAAATTTTAAGTTGCAAGGGGAAGAAACAGGTTATATTTTGAAGAAAGTGACAAGAGTTTGGTTGGTAAATCTTCAACAAACAATGAAAGAGGCACAGTGAGTTTGTGATTATTGCATCGTAAATACGGCGATACACTTAAATCTGCACTATAGGCATGTTTCGACTGGTTTGTTTTGTGACCTATATGACCCTGTTTCAGGGGTTCAAAGGGGGCAACGATTGGTACTAGCTCCCCATGAGGATACTAGCTCGTGTTCGGCCCCTGGAGCACTTTAACGGCAAACAGCTAGACACCGAAAATAATAATTCCTTACAAAACGCTGACTTGTTCTGGTGAAGAACCGGTGTATTTCTAGTGATGATGACTTATTTGTTGAGCCGACAGCAAAACAAAGCTGCCACGTGTTAGCATCAGCTGTTTCTTGTTTACGATGCACTGTACTTAAAATGTATAATGCATATTCAAACCCAATGCATTAAATTAAGAAACATGAAATGCAGTGTAGAGGTGCAAGGAAGTTAAATACATGCAGATAAGGTGACAATAACCAGAAGCTGTGTTTTGTTTACTTTAGCTTAGTCTCATCTCACAACGGCATAAACTTGGAATTACTAAACATCTTTTGTGAATTGCTGAGATTGACCTTATGAAGAAAAAGTATAATTCTGGCACTTGGGTGACGTCAGCTGCTCACGGACCCCACTAAGTCAGAACCTGTGTATGGATGGAGAATGTCTTAACGTTCTGAGACGCTCCAAAGTTGACGAGTGTGGGGGACCCGGGACAGTCGATACATGCCTTAAGTGTAACTTTTATGGTAAAGGTTGCGGCAACTGCTTGTCTTCATTGACAGTAGGTGACATTACTTTGCCTGAAAATTTCCACTATAGCATTAAAGGGAATATATTATGCTACAGTGACTTTAAACATACCTGGAGTTGTATTAGCTTCATTCTGGCTATTGGGGAATGCTAGAAAATCCTCTTCCCTCTGACTCTCTCCCTGCCGAACTCCCTCGATCAATGGTGTTTTTTCTTATTTTAGACATCAGTTATCCCAGAATCTAATGCAGATTTAAGTCCAAACGTGATCACTGTAACTGCTAGATTACCTCGTGCACTTCACAAAGGATCAGCTAATAACATGTTCAGCTTGTGTAAACGCTATGCAGCCAGTAGATGGCGCCTAAAGTGGCAAACCGAACCAGTACAGATGTACATTTTGTTTTTATAAACTTGTTTTTTTGTTTTTTTTTTAAGTTAGGCTAGTAATAAAAACTAGTCTATAATCTTTGAGATACACAGTTGACATCACCAGACCAAGTTACAGGTCAGATCTATGGAGAGGAGACACAGAGGCTTACAGTAAGAATTTATGTGATTTCAAAGTACTTTTTTAAACAATAAAACCTGGAAATTTGAATAAAAGCAAGATTGATAGATCGATAATGCTAAAATTGTGGAACATTCCAGGCAAAGAAATAACATTTTCATGGACAGTGGACCTTGAAACACCTCTTTATTTTAGATGTGTTGTGATATGTTAATTTGCACAATTTCACATTTCTTTTTCCTTTGTGCATAGAAATAAATTGAAACGTCGCCATTGCCGCTTGTTAGGATAAAAAATGGACACGTTCTCAATCAGGCACACCATCCAGAATATCAAAACACAGACACCTTCCTCTGTTGCCTTGTGCACAATAAGTCTTGGTTCATTAAAGCCAAATCTCATCCACTATCAGTTTACAAGCACAGAAGTCGTTTGAACCGCCAGGGAAATACAACTCTATTCCGTTTCGGGGTTATCTTAATATATGAGCTTGTCTCCGCCACATTGGTCTGCGGTTATGAGCCCGGCAAACACCCACGGCACGGCAATATTACACCGCCACATTCACACGACGGATTGGAGCACAGAAAGCAATTAGCGGCTTGAATATATGTATGCGTAATTGTATGTATGTGTGAGAGGAGAGTGAGAGGAGAGAAGGAGTGTTGTTATTCTCGGGCACTTCTGCTATTCTTTGGAAACAGTGGATCACAGTTTGTTTGGTGGCTCTGAGAATAATACTTTAGCCAACCTTTTCTGAATGGGATCTGCAAACAAGCGTAAGCGCAGTCTGACAACGGATAAAACACGACTGTCGAACTGCTTTTCTATGACGTGGCGGTGGCTTTGGTGAGGGACGCGCCGCGGTCCTCCTTTTTAAATAAATAATTATTTCGGGATGTGGGTCTAGTGTAACTAAGCCATTGGCACGGTCCGGCTCTTCCTGTTTCTCCCGGCTTGTGTGCCGTATGTCAAATCCCTGGTAGTACGTCATTCTCTTTTCTGGAATAGTGTTGCTTGTCTTGACACCCCACAACACTATGATTCTCTCATAGAATCTTAATGCCTCCCCTGTCCCTCTTTGGCTCTATTGGACCAACTCATGCCTGTATCATGTAACTCTGAGGAATCCGAGATTGCTTAGAGACAATGTCTATTCAGAAAAAAACATGGACATTATTATGTTTTTTAAGCTATTTATCTGAGTGACTTAAAATGGAATGCTTATTTAAAAAGTGTACCCCAAAAAACTAAAATACTTTCTTGGTCTAAGGAAAAAATAGAGCAAAATATACTTTTTTGATCTTGACTTTCTTTCAGTGTTTAGTGAAACAAATCTGTGTCAGTCTTATACTTTGGGCTAAACTATTGTACTTTTCGCTGCATTTTGCAACAAAGCAATATATTTAATTTATTCCTGCTCTATTATTGCACTTGGTTACAGAACTAAGCGTGATAACTTTAAACTGCTGCGTTCACTGACCTGATTTAGTCCTGCTTGTCTAGTCTTATTAAAGATTGGATCTAGTCCAGGTTAAATCCAGGGCTTAGTCCAGGTTTAGTTTCACGTTTAGTTCCATGTTTTGTGGACCTGGAGACTTAAATTACTTTAAGATTCTTGTTTTGAGGAAGTGAATTGAGAAAAATGTTTTATTTGATGTCTTTATGTCATAGTGAGAGACATGTGAGGGTTTTTAAAATTATTATTTTAATAATCTCATTGTAAGACTGCGTGTGCTCCATGTCCCATGGAAAGAGCACTATAATTGGGTGTTTGATTCCCACAATGCCAGTGCGCCTTTGGACAAAGTGTGAGTAGTTCTTAATTAAAAAAGCTGTGATAAAGGTCTTTTAAAGGAGACATATTTGGCTGTTGACTTTTATGAGCGTTTAACTATGATTTAGTTCTGTACCTGTGATATATTAAAAAAAAAAAAAAAAAGAATGCTCCAGGTCACATATAAAAACTGTATAAATAAAATCTGATGCTTGCAATGGTGAAATGTCAGGAACAAGAAATCAATGGTCCCATTTCTTCTTTCAAGCTGTTTTAGATCAACTGCTTGACCTGCTTATGTTACAGTTGATTAGTACCAGAAAAGCACAATGTGTCATTTTACTGTAATCGTTGTGGACGTTGTTGTCTCGTGCCCCCAATGTTCCAACAAACTATTCCAGAGAATCGAAGGATCAAAACAAGACAAAAGAGGGAGAACAAGACAAATAGATCACAGAGAAGACAGGCCTCTCAGTGCTGTCAGTGCGAGAGCCGCTGTGGTCATCCATCCTCCATCCCTCCTTCATCTCTCGTGTCTGGCCCTATTCCACCTGTATGACACGCCATCACTCTCCATCCCTCCGCTCATCCATTAGCCCTGTCACTGTATCCTCCTGTTCTCTGGCCCAAGGCTGGAGCTGGGGCCGCCTGTCAGAGGAGATGATGGCGTGGCGCTGGGTTTACCTGGGATATGGGGAAGAATACAGCGCATATGAGCCGCGTCAACAAGCGTGTTAATATGGAAACTTTCAAGGCTTCTGTGTCATTGGAAGGGTCAAATGTGCTGTCATGTTTGAAGAAATGGAAGAAGTGCAGTTGTGAACAAGAGATAACATAAAGGACGTACATGTTGGGATGTTACGATATTAACGTTGTGTTTTATTGTGAAAAGAAACATCACGACAAATAAAAAAGTTGAGCACATATTTCAAACGTAGTGAACATGACTATCTTTAAGATTTTGTTACATTTTTTGCCTATTTCTTTCCAGTTTGACAATTAAGTCTATAATTGTACTTCTACATGAGCAGCAATTACCTACAGCAACTGTTACCTAGCATCCATACTGTAAACAAGGGCAAAAATCCACATGAATTACACAATAGTTATGATTTTACAAATAATAATACCGGATTGCGCCTTTATTTTGCTAAATGACTATTTAAGCTGTCCGAAAAATGTGTTGTGTGTAAATTGTCCCTGTATTTTTTCCCCAGAAGTGTCGCTTATTGATGACATCACAGAGGGGATTCTGTTCCACTTTTTTCCACTTTTATTTTTCTTCAAAAACAGCAACTCGACTGATGTAAAACTACGATAAATATTTACCACAGTTTATTCCATCAAACAAACTAATAATCAGATAAAAGAACCTGTCCTATGCACTTTAAATATATTTATTCTAATAGGCCAATGTCACTGTTCCAATAGTATGTGACCAGGTGTTTACTCTGTTATTGCTTTATTATGGTTTTATGATTTCACTTTGGTTTGATTGGTGCTGGTTTCATTGTATTAGGAGGAGTAGTAAGATAAAATTGAGCACTTATTGTACCTTTAGTTGTTTTTTATTGTTTTGTGTCTCCGCAACACTTTGGAAAATGCCTGGGATCCAGAATAGAAACTTTTCAGAGAGATTTTTGACTTTCCCGTTACCTTTAGAAACTGTTTTGTTTATAAAATGTGTTGCATAAAAAAGTGGATTTGGAGATATAAACAGTAACAATAAAAGTATTTTACATTTAGGCGTTCTTTTTTGGAGTATAGATTGAACTGAAATAACCAATTTTACTTCAAAAACAGTTATGATTATTAGTTTTTAGTTCTTCAAGTAATCATGATTATTGATTAACTGAATATTCCAGAAATAAACCAGAAATGCACCGATCAAGAGTTTTCAATACAAACATTTGCTTCTGAAGCCCGATGCCAAGTGAGACAAGTTTGGAGAAACATACAAAATGATTTAAACAACCTGAGAATTATTCATATTTTTTTTCAGCCACTCTGTAACAGGATTTTATAAATGCAAAAAAATATGTAAAAGTTCTGAGTTTTTTGGTTCAGTTTGCTCTCCTAACATTTAATCTTTCACTTTGGAACTAAAGATCTATCCCCATCTTCATGTTTCTCCAATTAAATAGCTCCTGCAGCGGCAAATTTTTTTATTTTTACAGAGGAATTTCTTGATATCTATCTCCAGTGGGACTTACTGAAGTTTGAAGTAAAATATATTTGCAAAATTTAAATTCAAGCCATTTTTTTTCCAAGCCAAGTCTAATCAAAATGCCCTCTGTAAACGTCTGGGAGTTTTACTTGCAATGTTGGCCCTTTTCATTCACAAGAGGCTTGTTATGAAAACACTAATTAACTGATATCCAATTATTTTTTTTGTCCAATGTCAAAAGTTGTTCCTTGTGCTGGCCCCAAGGTCAAACTATAAATAAACAAAAGTGAGAAGCTACTTCAGAAAGTGCATCCAACATAAAACCTGCACTACATCTATGTGCAAATACTGAATTCTGCTTTAGTTTAAAAAAAGAGGCGGTTTAAAGAGAAATTATGGCCATTACTGAGGTTCTTCATTAGAAAGAGGGACGTCCAGTTTTAACTAATAGATGTATTCATGTTAATTAAACCATTGCTAATATTTTATAACTTGAAAGCTTATTAGAGTTTAATACAGGGCTTGAATCTACCATTTTATAGCAATTACCCTGCAAATGTTTATGAGAGCTAACAAATCAAAAATGTGCCTCAAGGTGCAGTGAGACGTGGAAAGCTTTCCTTGGAGCCTGGATCATGGTCAGCTCCCCAAATGCATGTAAAAGGAGGAGAAAAATAAAAGCAGCAGATTCTCACATAAAAAGTAATAGTTCTCTGCACATACAGTATTCACAGTGGAATCACACCAGCAAAAACACAGTCAGAATAACACAAGTGAAGGAGAATAGGTTGTCGTTGGTTTCCCAAACAGTGGTGGATGAAGTACTACTTAAGTAAAAGTACAGATACAGGAGTAAAAGATCTAAAGAATCACATATAAAGATCTACTTAAGTAAAAGGATTGAAGTATGTTGAAGTAAAAAGTCTCACATGCACATTTTGAGTAAAAGATCTTGAGAAGAATTGTCTTTACATTATTCAGTCATTTTTTCAATGTTTCTGGTACATTTTGTGTTCTCAAAGCTGGGACTTGAACTCAAAACCTTCAGTCAGAATGTCACCATGAACATGCTAAAAACTAAACCCTCAAACTATGAAAAGTTCTTTTAACTTTTCAAGCTTTTTAAAACATGTGGTGGAGATAGTACAGCTGCTCTCAAATGTGATGAAGTTAAAATGAAATGAATCCACTGCAAAATGTACTTAATAAAAATGTTACTTAAATATGCACTATGTAAGTTATCTGATTTTCTCATTGTTTTTGCTTTGTCTGGACGGTTCCACATATAATATAAACTAATCTATGTTTCATGTATCCAGTTAAATACGTTTTTATTTCCCAAAAAGTACTTGGATTGCTGCTTGTCTCCAGGAGATTGCTTGGTTTTATTCCATCTCCTCGAAGAACATCATATATATACCCCCCACCAGCAAAAACACAGTGCCCCTTTAAGGACGTTTACTTTTGTACTTTGCTTTCCACCACTGTTCTTTAGACACAATAGTGCAATTTCTTTTTCTAAAGTAATGAAGTTAACTTTGAAAAGTACGCCACCTTGTCTCCATTGTTTTGCCCAGAATATTCCACAACTTATCTACTGTATATTGTATGTTTTTTGTTTTTTTTACTGCTAAAATATACCTTGAAAAACATGCATTGTGAGCAAGCTTTTCCACAAACACTGTAACTTCTGTCTGTTTCTCCATAAAGACAAATATGGTCCACAAAATCATTAAAACTGTCCAGGCAAAGCAATAACATTTACAAAGTTAGACCATTATTCTCAGTACAGTTTAGTCTGAATTTAGACCTGTTTTAGTCTGAATTTAGTCTTGTTCAATCGGAAGTTAACATGAGAAGAAAATGGAATTATTTGCAACATAAATCCCTTTTATCTTGCACTTTTGGCTAAGTAACAGGGACATTGAACCAGAGATTGGACAAATGCTGTATTTTATAAGATTCCCAACCGTTGTAGGGCCATGTGTACAACCGAGGAGAGGTTTCTGAATGAACAAAAGGCTGTTTTTGTCATTCTTCTTCATGCTGTGCCTCTCCTGCAAAAGAGGCTTCTATTCTGGTGCATTATTTCCCTGATTTCTGCCTACTGCTGCTTTAAATGGCTCCAGTAATCAGAAGTGAAGTGCAATATGTAAGCAATGTGATGATATACTTCTAACCCCGAGAACGCACATGCTCCTCGCGCGCTTTTACCGTCTGATTTATCTACCGTCTTATCTTAAAAGACATGAACTTCTATCAAAATACAAAAAAACTGTCTGGCACTGGAAAAATACAGAAAAGAGATTGAGAAAAATGTGCTGATGGTGTCGTTTGCCAGTGACACATACATTTAAATGTGACCAGGATATTTACATTCAAGACTAAATAGTTGACTGAAAAGATTTAATTTACAATTCAATATAAATTAACTGCGTAATGGTGATATGGATGTATTTGAGCACTGCCTATTATTTTACAGAAAGACTAAAGACCTGGAAATCAAGCTGTTGTTGTATTTTTTTGGTCCTCAAATGGCTTTAATGACAAATATTGATATGTGAATGAGATGAATGATCATCTGAATAATCAATGTATTTGTGCATAAACATGGTCACTAAAATCTAGAAATATAGTATATAATAAATATAATACATTGATTAGCTTTAGATTTGACTCAGAATTCCATTTTGGGTTTGAGTTAATGTCATCAGGGCTGTAATCGACTAAAGACATTTTTAGTTGATTAAAGACATGCCTTGTCTAAAGACGGTGGAAAAAGGTCTCAAAATTATGAAGTATCCAGATTGGAAAGGGAATTAATGAAAAAAGCAACTATTTCACAAAAAGTACCAGTAAATAGGTAAAAAGGCAGGAAAAGAAAACCATGATTTACACTGAAAACTCACTGCCCTCTTTTCTGATCCACATATGACTGTCAAAGAATCCAGCAACCAGTTAATTGACTAAATCACATTTTAAAATTGTCTGCAATTTTAAGACATGACACAAAGTTTGCAGACAACAGGCACAAGGACATTTTGCAAAAAGGATTTGTCTCACATTCACAAAAAACACAGTGACACGGGTCACACCCCACACAACAAAGATTTGTTCAAATCAAGGTGTAATAAATCAAGGTGGAGAGTATGAGCTGCCTTTCCATGTGCTCTTATTTAAAGTTAAAATAAAACCAAAAGAAAACTAGATGCTGTTGCAATAGCTGAAGCTATTGCGAGTGACTGCGCAATTGAATTCGTGTGATGTTGGTCTGGTCCGGGATTCGAACCCACGACCTCCTTATTGGGAGACAGAAGCTCTAGCCGCTCTGCCACCGTGCACCTGCCTAAAACAGTTCAAACAGCAACATTTCGTGTAGAGGACCAATAGAAAGGCTCCCACTGTAAAAGATAGGGAAAAATTGCTCGGCAAATTATGAAAAAACTACAAAAGGTACATGTACCAAAAGTAATAGCAGACATTAGAAGACTAGGAACTATTGAAAAATGCCTATGCATAGGCAGTCACTCAAATAGAATAAATTTGCTAATGTAACCGAGCGGTTTTACGTGTATTAATATATATTAAAAGGATCCGACAGGAGACATGACCTGGTTGCAGCCGTAACTCCGGCGCGCTCTTTATTCAATTCTCTCAACACCAAACATCAGTCAACTGTAACGTAAACCAAATCGTAACTGTCGTAAAGGCAAACATAGGACTGTATGTAACTGCCCCCACAAAAAGCGTCCACGTTTCCAACAAGTTGACAATAACAAAAGAAAACAAATCACAAAATTCAAGAGCCCCACAGCGCATGCAACAAAAGTAAAACGCGGCAACACCCAGCGTGCGGCAAAACCACCGTGGCAAAACTAAGCGGCGAAGTCCTTCAGGTGTGAAGGAGCCCGCACCACGGCCCGATCTAGACAGCAATGGAAGAGGCAGACCTGACCCGCACCGCCCCCTCAAATTGCAGAGTAGAGGCATCCTGTACAACATCGGGACTAACAGGGGGCTCGAAGGGCGTGTCAAAGTATACACATTGCGTCTATCATGGTGAACCACCTGAGCCAGTTCCAGCGGATCCAGTGGATTGATGATGCAATAGGTCAGGGCTGGCTCACCCCCGGAGCAGAGCACTTGCACCACCTGATAAGGGCCCTTCCAATGTGGAAATGTGGAGCTAACTTCGTGCGGCCCTCCGTAGGGTTGTTCAACCACACCAATGACCCGACCTTATGAGGGTGATGACAAACTGCCCCATCATAATAAAGTTTCTGTCTCTCGGTGGCTTCAGAGGCATTAAGCCTGGCAGCTCCAAGGCTGACTCAACCTCCTAACTAACACGGAGACATATTCAGACACAGACCGGCCCTCTCAGGAGTCCAGTACAGGGAAGAAACAAGAACATCCGCCCGGCACTTTTGAGCCTCTACGACCATGCATAAGGTAATAGGGAGAAAACTTAGTGCTGGCATGAGGAGATGTGTTATAGGCAAGCGCCACCTGTTTCAAAAACCATCCCATTCACCCCCATGAGACAACAACATTTTAGCCAGCTGATCAATCAATGTCCTGTTATGGCCTCGACCATGCCGTCCGACTTAGGGTTGTAGGCAGTGGTGTGCGTCTTTCTAACTACCAAGTAGATTACACAGAGTCTGAATAACCTCCGCCTCGAACTGGCGGCCTGGTCACTGTGGAGCACCTCAGGCACCCGTGGAGCAACACAAAGTCATCAAACAAACAGTGAGCAACAGTGTAAGCAGTTTGATTAGACAGGGCATACAGGTTCACATATTTTTGTAAAGTAGTCCTCAACCACTAAAACATACCTATTACCCCTTGAGGTCACAGGCAGTTCCAAAATATCAGCTGCCACCCGTTGTAGAGGCGACAGACCTGCATAACCCCCATGGGTGCCCTTGGTTTAGGAACAGGAGACCTGAGGTCTGCAGCAGGCCCTACATTGCTCACACCACTGTCTAATGTCTCTCAACATAAAGGGCCAGTAGCAGGACCTCTTGCCTTCTCCCAGACACGTTCAAGAGAAGTGTGCAGCTGTAGGGTCCCCTGTGAAGATGCTGGAGCAGTTCTGGAACCAGGGAGGATGGGATGACCACCTGTGACAGCTGCAAACCAGGTAACCTGGAGGGAGTCAGTCTACATAAGAGTCCATCCCAACCACAGAAAGCGGTCAAACTCAGTCCACAACTTCCGGGCGAAGCGGGGGACCCTTCATCTGCCAGCGAGGTGGCTTAGCTTTGTCCCTCTCCAACCACCCCAGCACCGTACAAATGTCTGGAGTCGGCCCGCTGCAGAGATACGCAACCTGGCTTCATCACAGCAGAGAGAGTACACAGGAGGGGACAAAGGAGGTAACAGTCCATCCAAAATGTCCAGCACACTCCAGTTCCCCGGCGCAACCACACTCACATCAACAACAGGGAGAGTATGGTCCACAGAGGCGACGGGACAATGCATCTGCATTCAGGTGCGGGAGCCGTCCTTGTGGATGATGGACCAATTAAAGGGATCCAACTCCAGGATCCACGGCCCGCCTACCAGTAGGGTCATCGCCAATCTTCCAGGTTACGGAGGCCCAATAAAGGCCGATGGTCAGTCACAATAGTAAAGCGGCAACCCACATAATGTTTAAACTCTCGCACAGCCCACACAACAGCCCACAGTTCACGATCAAGGTGGACCACTGTCTCTGAGTGTGGTGAGGCCTGACTGGCATAGGAAACCACCGTTCCATACCAGCCCTGTCCTGGGCCAGTACAGCCCCCACAGCATCCTTAGATGCATCAGTGTAAATCTTAAGCGGGTGAAAAAGTCCGGCGAGTACCACTATTGGGAACAGGTGAGACAGCGCTTCAAGAAGCGAGCGCAGCCTCACACTCTGAAGTCCCACGAAAAGGGATATTTTTACTGGCCAAGCGGTTAAAGCGAACGCATGCTGGGAAAAGTTCTGTCTGAAGCGTCTATAGTAGGAGCACAGACCCACAGCGCGGACCTCAGAGACTGTGGCAGGAGTCGGCCACGTCAACACCTTTTCTGTGTTTGGGGATCTGGGCGGAGACCGTCCTCGACACCACATGTCCCAAAAAACACAACATGGTCCCTTGCAAAATGACATTTTTCAGAGTTCAGTTTCAGTCCAGCAGATTGGATCCTGGTTAAGAACTCTTCCAGATGGCAAAGGTGGTCCTCAAATGTACGACTGTAAATCAATATATCGTCCAGGTAAACCAAGCAGATGTGTCAGGGGAGGCCTCGTAAGACGAGCTCCATCATCCGCTGGAAAGTGGCTGGCGAGTTTGACAAGCCCATGGGCATGGCCCGCCACTGGTAGAGGCCCCTTCCAGTGGTGAAAGCAGTCTTCTCACGGTCCTCCTCAGCAACTTCCACCTGCCAATAGCCATTCGAAGTCAGGGTACTAAACCACACTGAACCAGCCAGAGCATCAAGCTGTCGTCCACCCGTGGAAGCGGATGAGAGTCCTTGATGCGTCACAGCATTAAGCCGGCGGTGATCGATGCAGAACCTCCACTGGCCCCCCTTCTTCCTGGCGAGTACGACTGGCGGCGCCCAGGGGCTATAGCTCTCTTCCACTAAACCTTCAGCCAGCAGTCGAGCCACTTGGCGTTCAATCTCCGCCCGTTTTCCGGAGGCGCCCGATATGCCGTTGTTTAACCAGGTGTGGTCACCAGTGCGGATATGGTGTTTGACCAATGAGCACCGACCAGTGTTTCTACCAGAGGGACTAAACACGTCACTAAAACAACTTAAAAGTTGCCGCAGTTCAGCCCTCTGCTGCTCAGTGACAGGAGAGTTCTCAACCATAACCGAGGGAATGTCAGGCAGAAAATCAGAACAACTGTCTCACCCAGCCGAGAAAACTCTGGCTCCCATCTCCGGCAAAGGGCGGCGGCAGGTCCACTTTCACATTTCTCCCAGGAAAATGTTCATCAAAAGCCCGAGCCCCAGGCTTGAACGGACTTTCCTCGTCCTTCCACATGTTGTTCAAGTAACGTTAGCAAAGTGCCTAGCTAAACTTCTGCACAAAACTACAACACAAAAGTCGTCTCCGCAACTCACGGAAAAATATAAAACGGGGTGGGAACGAAAACACCGCTGCCACCAATGTAACCGAGCGGTTTTACGTGTATTAATATATATTAAAAGGATCCGACAGGAGACATGGCCTGGTTGCAGCCGTAACTCCGGCGCTCTTTATTCAATTCTCTCAACACCAAACATCAGTCAACTGTAACGTAAACCAAATCGTAACTGTCGTAAAGGCAAACATAGGACTGTATGTTACACTAATAAAGGTGTGACGGAGTAGCCCTGTGAGAGGCCGCAGCGCCGTCTCTTACCTGAGCCCCACACCCACACCTGCGCGGACCACTCACCTTCATTCATCCGCCGTCCGTCCGCTCGTTTTCCGCCCATTTCACCGTTCACACTCCATCCCAGTCGTTTGGGTGCACACTGGGCTTCTGCTAAATCATTCACGTCCGTCATCTCCTCCGGTAAAAAAATTTCTGCCACTGTCCATCTCCGATCACAAGTCCGTGCCATCCGATTCCTGATTATGTTGCGTCAAGCGCGGGACGCTGGCGTCTGACGTCATTGCGACGTAGAGCAAAGTGCTAGTTTCTGCACTAAAATGTATTTATTTTCTTGAGGATGTTTTAGGCACAGGGATAGATTTGAATATTGCATTTTTGTTGATTTCTTTTGATAATTTTTCGTTATGAGAAATAATTTTGGTTTATAGTAAAGACTTGTGATTTTTCTGTTAATTGGCTTGTGGGAGGAGTATAAAATATAAAAAGAGTGCCTGGCTCCATCCATGAGTCAGAGTGAGTCTGAGCTTGCTACAGAGAAGCACTCTTCAACAAACTTTTTTGGGAACTTTGCACCAAATAAAACTAAAAACATCCTTCCGACTACACCATCATTATTACGCAGTCACAAGAACCCCGTCACAAAAGGACACAGCTCCTCCTGTGAATATAGTATCCTGTATACAGTATACAGTACAGTATCCTGTATTCACAGGAGGAGCTGGTTACAGTCACTGATGAAAACAAATAATGCACAAACTCCATGCTGGTTTCATCTGCTCTATTTATAAAGTTTGAGGGTCAAGATCATGGTCAGGTCAAGGTTGGATTTATACAGCACATATACAACAGCCAGCGGTGCCCAAAGTGCTTCACAGCGACAAAGTACAATACAAAACAAGAATACAGAAGAACAAACAATAAAAAACAAGAACATTTATTGCATTGGGTGCAAATCAGTTTTAGCTATTGAAGGCCAGTGCAAAGAAGTGTCTACAGGAATGATTAAAAAATGAGACTGTGCTGTTCTAATGTTTGGTGGCAGATTGTTCCATAACGGGAGCAGCCACAGAAAAGGCTCGGTCACCTTGAGTCTTGAGGCGAGTTCTTGGGACATTTAAGAGCCACAGATTTGTGGTCCTCATCTCTTGAGCCAGAGCATCAGGGGAGAGCAACCCACTAAGGCACAAGGCAACAGAGCACTGTCTTGCTTGTGTGATTGGCTGTGGTAAAGTTGCTGGGACCTCTCAAATTGAGGTTAGCGAGCTGCGACTCGACAAATAGTCAACACAGACTCACACTGACCCCACTTACAAATATCGGTACTCGGGCCATGCCTCCTCAAACTCATGAGAAGGCAAATCAGGCAAGAAATCCTGGTGTGCAGAAGGCTCAAACCTGCTAAATTGATTTGACTGAATATAAATACAAAAATAAATGTTATGGACAGAGTAATAATTGAACAGAACAGAACTAAAGTGTTGTATTTGTAAAAGACTGTGCTGGTGCCGCTGTATTGTTGGATCCCGAGATGAAACCAGGTTCAAACAGCCGCTGTGAAATTAATACATTCTGTGTCCTTCTGAACAGGCACATTGGGACCCAAAAGCGTAATTGAAAAATAGTGTGGTACAGACTTAGTCAAATCAATAAAAACGCGTGTTATATTTATCTTTGTACATTGATGCACATAAAATGATTCAACTTCAAAAGGTCTCGACTCAAAAACAACAACCATTTACCCAGACTTCTGTTCAATTTTCATGTTTTATTTGAGTTCATAAAGCTGATATTTGTTTTGTATTAAGTTTGATATCAGAGAATTCGCAGCTCCATCTCTCTCAGTCAGTAAACAGAAATAATAATAAACGCAACACGGAGCAGGACTGGAGTCTTTTATTGAACCCGGTGTCATAAAGCTTCTCTGTAGAGTGTGTTTGACGAGGACAAACCAGAATACGCTCACAGATCTCTGCCCTGCGCTCACCGACGCCTCAGCGCAGATTTTAGAGGATCACATTCAGAGCTTCTTCAAATCCTGTTGGGAGAAGACTTTGGTTACCACTGCTAAAATACTCCCCCAGAGAAGAAAAGTGTATTTGAACCAATACTTCAAAAAGTCATTGGTCAAAAAACTCAGCAGATTTTAGACGGGCAGGTTCAAATCGGCGTTCAATAATGCCACTTGCTCGTCTCTGTGGAGATGTTAGTTTGAGTTGAATGTTAACTTTTCAAAACATGCATTCTTCATGTGACCAAGTTTGCTTCTCCACAAATCTGACGTGCGACTTCAGCGGGTAGTATCATCAGCTTATAATGTCATACTGTGGAAGGCTGAAGCCATTATATAGAGACAAGCAGGTGGCGGACCCTATACACAGAAAATTATAGTCACATCAGTGTTGGGAATAACATTCAAGGATAACACTGTCAGTACGACATTATTTTGATCAATAATGAGGGACGATTTACTCTTTCCTCTGTCATAACACGGTTACTGTCAATGGCTTGTTATTTTACTTTGAGTCGCAGATACAGCAGTGATGACTGAATTAATTAATTAATACACTTTTACACACAAACTATGACAAAATAAATGTCTGTCATCAAGTTACATTTCATGCACCTGAATGAAACAACATATTCTCCCATTCTTGAATGTCTGAAAAGGGAGTGGGAGGAAGTAAACACTTGATTGATCAGACTCTGCTCACTCTCTCAGTCAGAGAAGCTGAAAAGTGTTATTTGTTCTTTGTTTGGTAAAGTCGACAAGAGCCCGACGACGAATTGGAGACTGAGTGTAAATGCGACCGTTTAAAGCAGCGTTAGGCGGGCGTACAGTCTTTCCTGACATTTCATTGGTGTTCGGGCACATGTGGCTTTGTACATTCCCATCCAAAACATGCAGCAGACACATAGGTTTTAAGGATATTTATTGTTATTTTTCAGCTCTTTGTGATGGAAGTGAAAACAGACGACAACAGCAGCAGTGTTATGTACATTTGGAGTTCACACATTGCTGAAAAGACGTGAGTCACGCGAGTGTGGATGCAGCCGTCTGCTTTCTCGTGAGTGCAGCTATTCTAATATAAATTTGGCTGCGATTCAGCACTTTCTTGTTGTTGTTTGGTCTGCAGCGTAAAGATGGTCTACGTTGTTTTGTTGTTTTGACTGTACAGCTTGTGTCTGTTGGAGAATTGCTTAATTAACTCATCTGGTTATTTGCAGATTTAATGAGGCAGAAAAAGGCAATATTTTGGTGATTTACTTAGTAGTTACTTTTTCTGGTAACTGGTTACTTTCTTTTTTTTTGTAACTTTCTTTTTATTGTCTTTTTTCACATTTTCAACACACATCAAACAACACAGACATGGAATGAGTTATCACAGCAAAGTATAATATGACTTTTAGATTTAGTTAACAACATTTGTCGCTGATATGTAGGTTGTCCATTTTGTCCATTTCTCTTGACACTGTTCTTCCTGAGTCTATGTGTCATAATTTCCATTTCACATATCTTGTTCACCAGTTGTTCCCATTCCTCACATGTAGGCATCTCTGGTTTACACCATTTTTTTGTTATGGATTTCTTGCAGGCTGCAAGAAGTATTTTGAACAAATAAATGTCGTCCTTAAACACCATATTAGCAGAAATATGCCCTAGATACATAACCAAACATGTCTTGGGGATCGCGTATCCCAGCACTTTCACTATTACTGAGTACACGTCATCCCAAAACTTTACAATTTTTGGGCATAACCAAAAGACATGCGAGTGATTTACTTGAAAATCTCCACATTCTCTCCAACAAGGTTGCACTCTGGACATATATGTACTTGTAATTCTGGGTGTGATAAAAAATCTAATTACATTTTTCCAACAATGTTCCCTCCAACCTCTGGACGTAGTTGTGGTATGCTGACTTTTCAAAATGTTAAACCATTCTCCATCCGAAACTGCAATTCCCAATTCTTTCTCCCATTTTAATTTTACATCCAATGTATTACATTTCTTTCTTCCCATTAAGTGTTTGTATAGAGACGAAACAATTTTGTATTTTTTAGAATTGTATACTCCCATAAGCATTTGTACTATTTCATTGTTATTAGGATCAATTTTATTTCTTATTTCTTTACCGTAGTATTCCCTTAATTGCAAGTACCGAAAGTGATCCTGATTTGTCAGATTATATTCCTCCTGGTAACTGGTTACTTTCATCATTCAATAACGCTGCTACTAACTCAATTATTTTTGGGGAGAAGTAATGGGTAACTAACCAATTTCAGTTTTGAAGGAACTTGCTCAATACTGGTTACCTTTTAGTAGCTCTAAATGTGGACTGTCATGGAAGTTGGGGATAAAACAGTTTTTAAATAAAAACTGGATAGGACTTGGAAAGCCACCAGATAAAATTTGGATACTGTTGAATAAGACTATTTAAATGAAAGTCTATTGAGGATTTCATTGTTTCTGTTAAAATGATTGTGTTAAACATTCGTTCTTACAGTGACACTGCTGCATATGGAGCTTCCTAAAATCATAAATGCCTCTAAAATGATCATAACCTTCATGTTCGAGCCAGAATCAGAGAAATGTACCCCGAACAACTGGGTGAGGAAAGTTACTCCAGAGATCCAACTTTGATCACGACAGGATTAAGCTCCTGAACCCACAAAGCGTCCCCACACAGACGCAGACCTGGCACGCAGTTAAAAGGCTGAACATTAATGAGTCACGATGAGCAAATGTGGCCAAAGCTCGGTGAGTAATATGAAGTTATCAAGGACTCCATTCAACACGGAGAGAGCACAATATGGAAAGAAAAGAAAGTTTGGTTCAGAGCAGAAAAATGTTGCATGCTGATAAGACAGTGAGTAAATGCACATAGAGCCAAAAGTCATAGGTTCGAGGCACCAGACAGAAGGTCCAGGAAAAGACAGCAGATTTATTCAGAAAATGATACGTTTGACTTCACATTTTGACAAACCGTTAGGAAAACAACATAAGTTCAACATATATAGTATACATGGTGACAGTAAGTTTAATAATTTGGACAAAGTGTCAAAGAGTTGCTGGAGTACATGACTTTATTCATGTAAACGAGATTTTTTTATTTGTTTTCCCTTATAGAGTACGTATACTGTTAAAGCAACACTTTGGGACAAAGTAGGACTATGGCACACTGTCTGCATCTAATAATAAAGTATTTAATCTTTTGTAAACCTGAATGTAAGAACCATATGCAGCGCTGGGATTCTAAAGCTGTGCATGAACCGAAACGACAATGTGCCAAAGGGTTAATGAGAACACAAAGGGTTTGTGAGAACTATACATTTAAATAAAATGTCCTCCTTTTGCAGTTTGAGAAACAGATACCACAGCTTTAATTCGTCAAAACCAAACCAAGTAAAAAAAAAAAAAAAGGACCAAAGGACTAATGAATAAATATCTGTTTAGCCAGTGAAAAGCTTTGGTGAGCAGATAAGAAAGGACAAAATGTAGCAATAATGATCTAGAATGGACCCAGCCATCTAACTATTAACTAGAAAAAATATGACAAATAATGAAAAGGGCCCAGGAGGCATGCCTCCTGGACGCCTCCCTCGGGAGGTGTTCTGGGCATGTCCCACCGGGAGGCGGCCCCGGGGTAGACCCAGGACACGCTGGAGGGACTATGTCTCTCGGCTGGCCTGGGAACGCCTCGGGATCCCCCCGGAGGAGCTGGAGGAAGTGTCTGGGGTGAAGGAAGTCTGGGAGTCCCTGCTTAGACTGCTGCCCCCGCGACCCGGCCCCGGATAAGCGGAAGAAGATGGATGGATGGATGGATGAAAAGGGAATGATAATGTTATTATTTGATATAATAATGGTAATATGCATTGCATACAGACTTTCACCCACGCACACACAGTTATACACTCACACACTCACACAACTGCACTTTCACCTCTGAAATTGCCAGACTGTTGTTGTTATTGTCAGTTGTTGTTGCTGCTGTTGTTATTATTGTTTTTTAAAGATTTTAAAGATATCTCCTGTAGTTTAGTCACATAAATGTAAGAAAAAACAGATAGTACAAGTTTTTCATCATGTAATGCTTTCATTTAGAAATAAGGCATTTTATGTGTAAAAATTGCCAAAAGATACACATATTTGGAACATATAAATCTGAGAAATGGACAGAACCACGTTTAAACATCTTGGTTCATTTTTGGACACAAAAAATGTACAGAGGAGATTTTTGATTTCTTATTTCATTTTTGAGTAAACTAGATTGGACTGCAAATGGTCATAACATTTTTTTCAATTAAAATGTCAATAAATCAGTTTTAGAATTAGATATCAAAAAATCCTTCTGCACGTTTCGTTAAAATCATATTGATTCCAAGATTGTAAAGTTTGATGTGTGTAGGAGCTACTTTAAGGCTGATCTTTATGTCTCTTTGGGAGAAAAATGAGCTTTGAATTTACAACGTCCCAGAGAAATCTATGGATGAAGTGGATTAAATGGAAGAATAAAACATCTTTAGGAGCAGATTGGACAATCTTGTTGTTTCCACATGAAAGCCGATATGTTGAGAGCAAACTGACCAAAAAGATTGAAAAAATTAGTTTTGCCTGCAGTGTCTCGCCTTGATTGTATTGTTTTGTATCTCAATAAAAAAACAGACGCTTGCATTCAATAATGAGGTGTCAGTACAGTTTACCCTCTGACCAGCCGGTTTCTGATGCAAATCTTGCTTGAAGACTACACTGCTGTCATTGTGTCCTTGGCCAACTCTTTCACATTGTTCTAGTTTAAACTGAAAGGACGTCTGACGTACAAATCTTTAAAAGCACAGTGACTTGTTCTATGACCGCTGCGAGAAATTAAGCAGCCATATGGGAAATACGGGTGAACACAAAATGTATAGTGGTCATTGTGGCTGAGCGTGTTGATAGAAATGAGCTGACAATTTGCTTTAATTGAGTTTCCAACTTTTTGCAATGGCTGATTAAGCAACTAAACCTGTCTTAGCTTTAATTTTAATTGTTTAAGTGGTGAGACTGGTCAAATAAACGTCACTACAAATCAGTGAAATCAAATTACGCTCTACAAAGACACACAAAGCAGAGCGTTTATAAGGCTTTAGCTCAGCCTCTGCTCTTCACACTCAGGGATCCCTTGTGCTCGTAAAAGAGCAGAGGATTAAGGCCCGGCTTTTCACTTTGCAGAAGGATATATCCACTCTGAGCTCACAATCCACTGATATCCCAGTACAAATCTGAGAAATTCAACTTATATCCCACCTATGCAGTTCATTTTACTCCACGAGAAAAACTCAACTGGGAAAAAACGAAACGAAACTACAATTACTGACGGGTACAATATGACCAGCGTGACTGGAAAGCGACGGTATTTAGAAGAAGAGCACAAATGCCCACGTGAAGCAGTTTGTCTGTCCATCTGTGTGTCCTGCAGCTCCGAGGCTTTAAGGATGTGTCATACCAGCTGCCACGGCTGTTATTTACTTTCACTATTTTTAAATATTTAACCCCAGAGGTCGCTGCAGGAAAAAGTCCACTCAGAAAAATAAATAATATAAACCGCACATTCCAACCATCTTTGACATCTGTGACTGAGCAGTTTCACATGAACTTTTAAAAGTCAAGATAAAGAAAGTTTGTTGAGTGTGCTTTTGATTGAAATGTATTCCTGACTTCATGATAGAGCTGCTAAAGATGTAACAATGGGAATAAGTGGAACATAAATTTTGTAACGAAGAAAAAGAAAAACATTATTTAAAAATCTCATGTATATCATCAACAATATTAATATCACTTACATAAATAGATAGATCATTTCAATAAGCTCTGCTCTGTGCAGATAGTATCAGTTGTTCTATTTTTACATCAATTTGCGTCAATGGTGAATGTGTGTCCTTTATTATCATCTCTTACTTGCCCTTGCGTTATCTTCAAGTCATTTTAACCCGGTCTTTTTCACCATTATGAAACTTTAATGGGTTGTTCTACACATCACCCAACGTATCATTTGTGCACAATTTTAAATGTAAATAAGTATTTGTTCTGATTGTTCTGAAAAATATTGCAGAACAGGACACAGAGAGATAATAAAATAGATAAAACAACAAGACAGCCAAAACCTACTGTATTTTACTCCATGAATGGTATAATTTGGGTCCAGTCTTTGATGTTGTTATTGGTTGTTGTTTTTGTGATTGCCTTCCAAAAGTATGCTCCAAAGGTATCCATTTATCGGTTCCTGCCGACCTATGCCGCATGTCAAGAATAGGGTTAAGTCCATGGTTAAATTGCAGCTGGTCAAAGACACTTTCTGTGGGAAGCGACAAGTGTTTACTTTTTGCACTTTATCTTTATATTAAATTCAGTGTGCCTTTGTACAATGTAATTTGTCAGAACCACAGTAAAGATGAGGACTACTCTGATATTTGAGCAGTTTATTTCCTTTGGAGTTTACATTTGAAGAGTACATTTGCAAAAACAGATAAGTGCCATTTCAAAAAGTAATTGGAGCCTTATAGTTAACTCTTTGTATAGTAATGTTTTCAAAAGCCAACCATATTTCACTGCAATCAAAATATTATTCCATCCTTCTTTTATTAACTCCAATAGATATTCGTTTTGTTAATAATATCTGTAGAGGATGGTAACAAAAAGAAACATACATTTTTATATGTTTTTCAAATGGACATATCTGTTTTTGCAATTGAACTCTTCATTTGTTTACATTAGCGACCAGAAGAAAGATGGATTCCAGTGGTGTCATGTGTTTCAGTTTTTAGGCGGACATACTGGTGGGTGATAATCTTTTTGAAATTATTATTATTTCAAGAAATGTGTGGGAAAAAACGCCCCAAAGAAATCTAGATTAAAATAAAAACTGTACTAAACGACGGCTTCAAATTTTGTGGCAATCGAACTGCTATATTTGTCCACTTGGAACAAACTCTATTTTCCCCCACAACAAACCTACAGTGTCCAGACTTTATCTTGCGGTCATCAGTTGTGTTTGCAGAGACAGCAGTCCATGTGGCAGCGTTTGGCCTCTTGACACCTTTGGGTGCTGGGGCGCTCTATCACGTCCACCGCTGTGTGGCCTTTAATGACATTTGTTATGTTTTATTGTGTGTGAATAAACTTCGTGCGTGTTGCTCCACATGTGTCTATGTCTTGGCAGCGGCTGGTGGAGAGTGGCTCTTTCCAGTGCACTCCTGACCCTCACTGGGAGGAGGGGGAGTCGATAATGGGCAAAACGGAGACACCACCAGGGGGAAAGGGCAGGGCAGCGGGGGCCCAGACGCAGGGACAGACAGGCGCACACCGGAGGAGATATTAGAGAGAGGTGAGAGAGTAATGAAAGTGCAGAGAGAGAGAGGAAGGGGGAGCGTGATGTGCAGCAAAATTAAACTGACTCTGAACTTTGACCTCGCACCAAACCATAATACTGCCACCGATATGACCAGGAAACTTTTAACAGGCAAAACTTTCTCCACTGTTTGGTTCACTATTTGTTCACCACTTTGCTGTTGATTGATTGGTTTTGTTTGGGCTGTCAATTAAGATGTGCACACCACAAAACATAAAAAAAATATGTCTGGGATTTCCAGAAACCACACACAAATTCTGCTGTTTTTGAATTTGTAAATGTGAATAATAACTTGGCACATCAGTTTCTTAGAGCGGATGCTTTGGAAGACATTTCGGCTCTACGTCTTCATCGGGCAAATGGAGGATAAGTTCCAGGTAGCCATCTTAATAAAGGTAATAGGTCGTTAAATGAAAAGTGCGCCAAAATATTTATATACCATCAAATTAACGCAATAAAAGAAAAAGTAATAAACAAATTCAAAGTGTTATATTGAAACAGACGCAAGCAATAACAGAAGTAAAAAAGGAGTGTATCTTTTTACTTTTAATGACTACCTGGAGCTCATCTCCATTTTTCCAAGTAAGACGGTGTGCGGGAATCTTTTCTATTTATGTATTTGCAAATGTGAAATGCTGTTTTTTTTGTATAATCTCTTGATCCATTTCTTTTTATCCACAAATACATTTTAATTTTGCGTTCACGTCTTAATTGAAAGCTACCTTTCCTCAGAGTTTTTCCTTGTCACTTCTTCACAAGAACAACTTTTGTTTAAGGGCATTTTGTATTCAGTTTATAACTTCTTTTTTTTTTTTTTTAATAACAACTTTGGTATTTAAAGGTGCAGTGTTAAGTAACATTTCTGGTGGAGGACACACACCACCTGCTTGTGTCCTGTCTTGGAGCTTACAGTGCTTTGTCTAGAATTGACTTAAGAAGTGACTTAAGCTTTATCTATATCAGTCTTTGTTTACAAGCAACACATTCATCCTGTTATATTTGGCACATACATAATTATTACAGTAAATCCTGACCCTTGAGAATGTCTGGTTCTATGATATGTTAATAATAATATGCATTTAACAGTAAGCGCTACAAACAGTATTATGTTTTCAGTTATTCATTTCAAAATATGCAGTAGATTCAGGTGTTAATTGGTGATTAGCAACAATTAGCAACTGTTCAAATGTGTTATAGAGCATTTAAGGCTGGCAAACAACGCCCTGAGCAACAGTTACACAATGAACAATTTTCTTGTTGCTTCATGGTTGTTTGGGGTCCCAAACCTTTCAGGTCAAGATCCCCAAAATAACTGTGCAACCACCCCAGGAATATCACTGCAAAATAAAACTGATGGTATGACGGGTTTTAATTTCAGTTGGCAAAGGATTTGTTTCAGTGTAGTGCAATATACAGTTTTAGATGAAAAAGCAAAAACAAACTGGAAACAATAATTTTTAAAAAGTATCTCACGAGCCCCAGAGCTTCTGACACCCTCTTTGGGAGCCACTGCAGGAGGGTGACAAAAATGTGTAGTAGATAAACAGACTTTAGGACTGCTCGATTGTTTAATGACGGTAAAAATCATAATAACTTACATTTGGTGGCTATAACAAAATATATATGTCAAACATATCTATCCTGTCAAATTCGAACTGTATAGAAAGCAGACATTTTATCAGGAATGTTTTGTGACACTTTTGGTTTAAAAGTCTAGATTAGAAAAGTATCTTTGCTCCGGGTTTCGAGAGACAGACGAGGCACACGCAACGCTCTGAACTGAAGTTAATTAATGGTGTTTTCTATAACAACAGGTTTGAAATCAAACTGAACAATAATTTAAATAACAATTTCAAATTTGATTAATTACATCAAAGAAGACGATTTCACTATTTCATAAAATTAAGTAAAAGTCAAGTCATTTTTTTTTCAAGTTCAACACAACAAAATCCAATCGTATATTATTTCTTTCCATCTTCAGCGCATAAAGATCCACATTAGTTTGACGTATCATCTCTGTATAACAATTATTTTTGACAGTAAATACAATCAAATACAATAATTTTTATCTCGGATCATTTGTGCTGAAAGAAGAGATAAATTATAAAAATTAAAACACACTCTCAAACCCATTTAGCTCATTCCGTCAGACAGAAGTGCGTGCAGATGAGTGGTAGTCGATATCGTGCAGTGTTGCCTCCTGTGGCCTTCTTCCCGACATAAAATGACCCCTATTGTTTTGACTAAGCGGCTGTAAGCTGCTCTTAACGCCTGGTCTGGACAGAGGGCGAGGTCTGAGCATCTGAGAATTATAGGCTCATCCATGCCGTCTGTTTTCTATATTCGTCCTCTAAATTGATTTTTGTTTTGTTGCTCTTGTTGCTGTCGATTGTATCCGCGGGAGGAGGGCTGCGATAACGGTTTGCTGGCCAGGAGTCCCCCGTGGCCAATTTTCTCGCCAGCACAACAACGCTGTCGCAAATTAAACTGTCATAACGCCCATAACCACAATTAATGACCGAGATTAGGGGCCGAAATCTGCATTACTGAACACCTTTAGGCGCACACGAGTACTCAAGCACAGGACAAGGAGGAGCGGAGGAGAAGGAGAGGACGCAAGTGTGAGTGAACAAAAGAACGGGATCGGTGTCAAGTTCAGACAAAGAGAAACCGCGAAACAGAAGCTTTTATAACAACGATAAGGAATTTGTCTTGTTCAGAGCACTTTTATGAACATTCAGTCGCTTTACTATAACATGCATACTCAGTGTTCAACCACCCTGACAATTCGGACAATCGGATTTTGGAAGCTAAGCGGGGTTAGGCCTGGTTAGACTGGACTTCAGGGATCAAGTGCAGACTGTTGTTGTGTCCTAAGACAAGGGACTTCACACCACTTTGCCTTGAATGAATCTGGTGTGTGAGTGAGTGATTGGTGCTGGTTTGGACGGACAAATGAAGCGGACTGATGGCCTCACTTCCACTAGTTTAGGGCAGCTATGGTTTTAGTCACTGAAAATCTATGGTACTTGTATGTATAACAATCAAAAGACAAATATTATGCATTATTTGTCTTGTTATCAGGCTTTAAACATTCTCTTGAGTATCTTTACTTTGACATCTCATGTTTCAGAACTAAAAAGAAAATGTTTTTACAAAGAACAATATAACTTTATCACTGCCTTGGGAAATGCCATATTAACTCACCTGTTTGGTAACTGTGTCTCAGACCACGTGAGCTTGACCTGTGGGGTGCCCCAAGGGTCAATCCTGGGACCCCTTCTGTTCAACCTCTATATGCTGCCCTTAGGTCAGTTAATACTCAGCACAAATGTGTCTTATCACAACTACGCAGATGACACTCAGATCTATGTCTCACTGACGGCAGGTGAATATGGACCAGTGGATTCACTCTGTCATTGCATCCAACAGATCAGCTTGTGGATGCAAAACAACTGGCTGCAGAGACATTTACTCATGTGTACAAACAATGGTTTGATATGCTGTTGGTGTGCTCAGCTATCACACACTTACAGTCATCATGTTTAGATGGCAGAAAATTCTCAGATAAGTGACGTCTAAAATCTGAAAAAATGTCATAGAGGGAGTTCAGCAGGAAGTATTTTTGAGTGTCGGAGGGGAGAGGATTTTCTTACCAGCGTGAATGCAGCTAAATGCAACTTCAGGTATGTTTTTGATGACGGAACATTGTTAGAACATGTTAAAAGCTCAAAAAAGTCACGTACCTTTAAATAACTACCACCATCGAGTGAGAAGTGAATTTTGCACAAAATTGCTGTACAACTTTACAATAATCCTAATGTACTTGACACTCAGCACTGAGTTCAAACTGCCATCTTTTGGGGTTAATTAAAGTTTAAGCTACCTACAAAAGAACAACTAAAGTTTCCCAGCAGGATAGCTTTGTCCTTTAGGGCTTCTGGCACCTCTTGATATTATCCACAAAAGATAAAAGTTAAAGTCCTTTCTTTCAACCCCTGCGATCATTTGCAAGAGAACTATTTATTTATTTATTAACCTTTATTTAACCATGAGAACCCATTGGCATCTTTTTCAAGGGTGACTTTAGACAAAAACAATTACACAATTATGTATTTAAGAAAATAAAAACGGTATTTATTTTTAAAAGCACAAGGCAATTTGTATAAGAGTTTCTTTATTGCTTTTTAAAATCAAGTGAAAACCCCTAGGCAATACCAGTTCATTACTATAAAGTCACCTTCACAGCTAAACAACCGAACTATAAATATGATTGTGAAGGTACACTTTATTTTTAATTTGTTCTCTGCATTTGACCCAGATTTCAATGCCACTGGAGCAGGTTTTCAGCAGCAGTTGTCGCCCTGGTGTGCATCTTCAGGCCCGGTCAGGACCTTGTGCATGTTTAGGGTTGATGGGGAAACTGAGTGCCATGAGGAAACCAACAAGATTGTCCAAGATTAACCAAAAACATGTCAACTACGCACACAGAAAGGCCGGTCCAGGCTCCCAACCCAGAACCTTCTCGCTCTGAATTTAGAGCCACTCAGCCACCACAAACTTCACAAACCACATGTCAGCAGACTCTTAATGGCACAGTTCGTCATGAGCCTCTGGGGGAGTTTAACTTCAGCCTCCTCGCCGCTGCTGTGCTTTTCCTTCTGCGGAGGTGATGTTTTGGCCTCAGTATTTAAAATATTCAACTATTAATAACTTGCCTGAAATGAAAAGATAAAATGATTTAGATAAGAGTAAAAAGCAAACTGTTGCAATTTTGAAACTATCAAGTAAAAAATTCTTTGATGGGAAACTGCTGATTTAGAGAGCATTTGCATACAGCCCGCGTGAACAGAAATGAGTGAATGCATAAACAAATCAAAGTGTTTCTCCAGAGACAATCTGTCAGAAGAACTATTGGCTGGACTTTAAAACAAAAAGTCATACCGTGTTTTTTTTATAAACAGGAACTATTGAGGACAAGGGGGTGCAAATGTTATCATAATGGAATAAATTGACATGAAAATATTTGTATGCTTTTAAATCTGACAAGCACAGTATAAAAACAATCTAAAAAAGCACATATCCTCTTCTGGTTTCGGTTAAAATCTTATTAAAAGAAAGAAAGAAAAAAAATGGATTTAATTGATTAAATTGCAGATATGTTTTAAGCCACTCAACACCATGCTGTACATCTAACTTTGGACACATTTGTTCAAAACCATTTTTCAGTTTATGGAAAAAAAAAAATGTCGGCTTAAATGTTGTGCTCATATTTCTGTGCTTCTATCTTTCGAACAGGTGTGCTGTGAGCCCATCTGCAGAGCTGTTTTTCACTCCGATCAGGTGGATGGTTGTGTGTGTGTGTGAGTGTGTGTGAGTGTGTGTACGAGTGTGTGTGCGAGTGTGTACTGTAACAGGTGCAGGCCTCTCTGCACCTCGTCAGCTGCAGCAGCGGGTCAGCGGCCATTTTGTCCAGGTTGGGGGTCCTGTCTGTAGATGAAGAGTGTCCTCTCTTTGAAGACATCTGTCTCAGCGTTATTGAACCTGAAAGAGAGGAGACGATAGCTCAGGGCACACACAACAGGACTATGGGACCCTGAGGAGGAGAGATGGATAATCCTTCCTTTTTGGGATATAACATCTGTAATTCAGTTCATTCAAAAAGCCAAAGGGCCATCTCTTGGGTCTAAAATGCATTGTTTTGTTACTGTGGTATGAGTGAACCGCCTCCATACACGCAGTGATCCTCTCTGGAGATACTGTGTATGAGCTGTCACATTTTCAGCTGCTACAGTATGTTAATCCAGTGGAGATTTAATAACTAACGTTCACATATACTCTGACACAATAGTGTGATGAACAGTTAAGGTTTTTGTTTTTTTCCCCACTTCTCATTTGTGTATTTCTTTCATATTGCTTTGGTTTGTACATCTCTATGGATGTTTTTATTTATGTATTTATTTTCCAACCAACTTCTGTTTAATTTATTTTTGCAATAAAAAATCACAACAGCACTTGCCTCGCAGTGCAGCACAAAATTGTTGATTTAACTAGCTGGAAGATGGAAAATCAAACAATGAAACAGTCATTGGTTGTGCTGCTCGTGGCCGAGTGGATAGCAAACAGGCCACAAAGTTATGAGTTTGAATCCCGCTCCAACCATGTACTGTATGTATTCCGTATTCCCTGGTCTCATCTCCATTTCATGCTGTACTGTCCAGTCAAACAGTCATCGGTTAATAATAGACGAGCAGATTAACCAACGTTCACCAGGTATTAATCAAATTGGTAACTGTCCTGGCGCATCCGTGACCTTTCTTCTCGGCAAAGAAAAAAAAACTTTGGAAAAAATAGAAGTCTCAAGGAGAACCACAGTAAAGGAGAGATCCTCCCACGTACAGACAGACTGCAGATGGTCCAGGACTGACAACAACAAACATATATTGCAAAAATGTTTGACTTATAATCTCTACTAAAATTTGTACTGCAAACACACACATCATACATTATAGGCTTAAACGCATTTTGGAAAATTGGCATTTCTCCCCATAATATTACAATAATTTGCACTCAATAGGATAATTGAATCACAATACCACACTGCAGATGTTGAATCCCTGTTCACCCAATTGTAATTCTATCTCGATGGCCTATGGGGGCATTTGGCTTAGCACTAACACAAAACAAACATATAACTTATAAAATACCAGACAAAACCTGATATTATTTTGCCCGCTTCCTGGAAATGCATCTTGAGCACTTGTTCCTTGACACCACTCTCGGATGTGCCTCATTGTGCGGCAGTAACCCGAAGCTCTCTCTCCACACAAAGCCCTAAACGAATTATCGAGAGGGTTTAGCGTGAAGTTTGACCTGCAGCGTTTTAGCCAGGTCATTGTGCGTGTACCAACAGCTTAGTGAATTTGTGTCCACTCTGATCGCCACGACAACACAAACACACAAATATAATAACAGGAGGGAGGGGGGTTCTGGGTCGCTCTGGTCAGTCGCGGTGATATTTAACAAACAGCTCACACAGCAGTTGGAGCACATGTGGAAGCAATACACAGTGGAGTACACAGGTAATTACATACTTAATTCATTCATTTGTACTCTGTCCTGCATCCATATCCTGCAGGACTTCAAATCACAATGATGAATAAATGGCATCTATTGAGAGAGGAGGTTCTGACCAAATGAATACAAAAATCACAATGCAGTGTTCAAATGACATACTTCACAAATTTGAATAAGAATTAGCGCTTCACAATGTTTAAAAAGTTGGATTCTGTTCATTTTAAACATGTTCAAGAGCATTAACATTTGAAAGAAGATGTGAACAGAAAAACTAATACGAGAATCTCATGAATTTCAGAACATGTAGAAGTCAAATGTACAGTTATACAACAAGATTTACCATGAAGAGACAGGATAGTTTGTTCTTTACATTCTATTATCCAAATAATTGCACCCTATGCACTTTGATAATTGCATGCAAAGGCAAGGCAAGTGTAACATAGCCAAAATTAGAAAAATCCTGCCCAGAGATGATGCCGAAAAACTCATCCATGCATTTGTCACATCCAGATTAGACTATTGTAACGCTCTGCTTACAGCGTGTCCTAAAAGCTCTATAAGAAGCTTTCAACTGGTTCAAAATGCAGCAGCAAGATTATTAACAGGTACTAGAAAAAGAGATCATATTTCACCAGTGTTAGAGTCTCTTCACTGGCTTCCTGTTGAGTTTAGAATCAAATTTAAAATCCTCCTCCTGACTTATAAAGCTTTAAACAATATGGCCCCATCCTACCTCAAAGATGCAATAGTAGCGTACCATCCAAACAGAGCTCTTCGTTCTCAAAATGCTGGACTATTGTTAGTCCCCAGAGTCTCTAAAAGCACAGTAGGAGGTCGAGCATTTAGCTACCAAGCTCCTATGTTATGGAACCAGCTCCCTGTTCATGTAAAAGAGGCCGACACAGTCTCTACATTTAAGACCAGGCTCAAAACGTTCCTCTTTGAAATAGCTTATGGTCAGGCCAGTTAGGAACAGAAATAAAAACCTACAGTTTTAGCTACGCTGCCCTTGGAGCAATTCTGCTGGAGAAGTATGGCAGCTTGAACACTATCCTCTGGTTCTTCCTACTTTACCTATCAACAATATTTAATATTACTTCAACTGTAGTCTGTTCATTGCTGTTCACATGTTTCTCTTTCTCTCCACTTCCCCCGGGGAGTGGAGACTGTTTCAGACACTGCGGCGGCTGCTCCAGTGACGACCCCCCCACCCCCACCCCCACCTGTCTGGACGATCTATGCGCCACCCGCCTGGACAGCTGGATTAGCCACACCTCGTCTGCCTGGACGAACTCCTTCTACTTTAGATGAACTGTTCCTCATCTCCTGCTGGAGGATCTCTCTACACTGGTGGACTGCTCCTCGTCCGCCTGGAGGAACTCTTTAAAGCCACCTCCCTCTTGAGTGGTTCTGGCTCCACAGTCCAAGTGGATGCGTCAGTCCTAGTTCATCTGCAGCCTGTCCGTCCGTGGGAGTAGGATCTCTCCTTCACTGTGGTTCTCCCCGAGGTTTCTACTTTTTCCCATGGGGTTTTTTGTAGTTTTTCCTCACTTGAAGGAGGGTCAAAGGACAGGGGCATTCTGGGACAGTTATCTGAACTGCTTTTACCTGTGGCCCATCGAGGCAACTGTTGTTGTGATTTTGGGCATTATAAAAATAAATTGATTTGATTGATTTGATTTGTAGAACACAAATCATACAAAGTAATTCAAAGTGCTTCACACAACAGGAAAAGATGCATTAAAGTCTTATTAAGAACTGATACAAACACATACGCATTATAAAATGTACATTTAAAAGAGTGCAGATAGAACCATGTCATTCATGTTCACAGCTAAGCCTAGAGTTGAGCCTGGATTTGAACATTGTCAGAGTAGAGCCCTGTCACACATCTTCTGCATAAAACTGAAATGTTGATCCTCCATAACATATACTTTGGTGTTTGGCCGTGGAGAGACTTGAACACAAACAGAGCTGCTTTAAAGCCTATTCTCTGATCCTGAAGCCAGTGCAGAGACCTGAGCACAGACTCATGTGTCGTACTTCCTGGTTCTAGTCGGGACTCGAGCACCAGCATTCTGGATGTACTGCAGCTGTTTTTCCAGCTCATTTGGAGAGTCCAGTGAGCAGCCGTTACAGTAGTCTAACCTACTGGAGACAAATGCATGGATAAGTCTCTCTTATCTCTCTGGTTTAGACCCTATACCTTTGATTTTGGCAATGTTTTTAGATGGTAAAAAGCAGCTGTTATTGATTTGATGTAACTGTTAAAATTCAGATGGAGATGTTTTGCATTCTCACACTGATCTGTAGGATGCAGTGACTGAGTGAATCCAGTGGTCCATATTCACCTGTTGTCAGTGAGACATAGATTTGAGTGCTGTGTGCAAAATTGTGATAAGACACAGAAGGGGTCCAAAGACTTACCCTTGGGGAACCCCAAAAGTCAAGGCCATGTGGTTTGAGATACAGTTGCCAATCTAAACAAAGTACTTAATATTTTATAAATGGGTCTTGAAACAATTTAGGGCATTGCCAGTGATGCCCAGTCCTCTAGTCTCTGTAAGAGGATCCCATGATCGACAGTGTCAAAAGTAGCACTCAGATCTAACAGGATTAAGACTTGACCTTGCAAAATGTGTAAAGATAGACAGCAGACAACCAAATGTGGGTTCCCATAATTCCAACTGCAGACCAAACACATTTTTCCCCCCACACCAGTGCGTTCGTCCTCCTCATTAAGTTTGTAGCCACCTCCATCTTTTGATTGCAGATTGTGTTGGAGGGCTAATAGAGTTAAGGGCATAAATATTGCGGCATAACTGCGCGTTAGAGAAGTCACATGAGAGAAGAGTACTTGTTTTTACTGTTTTGAAGTGGGCCGCCTTGTAAACAGCGCAGCCTCCTGTAGTTGCACCGTCTAAAGCTGCCCTCTATTCTCAGAGCTGTCCTCCATTAGACTCTTTCTTTATGAGCTCATTTGTCTCTGCTCTATAGAGGAGCTACAGAGGAGCTCCTCTGTTTGGAGCCGTGTGGGGACGAGGGCCCACCATCGCCAGGCTCCTGTTCAGATGAAGACGCCCACTTAAACAGCAATTAAGATGCATTTCCCGACTCTGAGTTTCATAATTTCCTCCTTTGAGTCGGGCAGCCATCAATATTCTGCTGACATGACGGCTAAATCACCCGAGGTTCAGTCTCGGCAATCCTACAATCACATGAGCACGACTGACTGTGATGTTTCCCGTTTAACAAAAGCAGACAAAACTGAGTGCAATGCTGAAGTTATCAACTGAGCACTGCAGAAAACTCTTGTTATTTTGTTTATTGCTAGGAACACTTGGTTTAAAACATATTGGATTATTGGATTATAACAAACAAAGCTGCACAATGGTACTTTTCGCTTGTCTCTATTGAAATGCCGTTGCTTTGCTTGGAATGTTCCACCCTCCAATATGGCATTCAACTTCTCTGTCTTGGATTTATTCAGTTACTGGTGCTTTTGTTAAATAGTTGTGAAGAGTTGTGTGAGTGCTTGTCGGGAATTTACACTAAGTGTCTACATTTGCAGGGTCCATCTGTTGTGGTTCATAAGATACACAGCATGTAGTTAAAATATTCTTAGATTCTCCTGAATTTCAAAATACTGTGTTGTTTTTTGCATTTTTGTGTATCCTGTTTGAAAAGTTAGATTAATTAACTGTAATTTGCTACAGGACTGTGAACATTATAGTGCCTTCATACAGTAATGACCAAAACCTCTATTCTCTATTCTCAACTTTCCGTGAGAATAATTTAGGTCACTATCAATCAAGAGTCACTAACCAAACACCGACACATGGATGTTGTGAGCCCCTGATGCAACCCTGTGAAAGATGAAGCTATAGACAGTGTTGCTGCCATTGTCTCCAGCCTCAGTTAAGACAAGGACATGGAGACGCTGACCTTCTCCCTTGTACAAAATGGTGATACATGAGGTCTAAAACATGAAATATTGCTACAGCTTGCTACAACTCTAGTGGCAGCACAGGAGTGACAGCTTTCACAATAAGATAAGGTCTTATTTGTCAGTGCATTATATTGTAAGCGTAAAGGATTAACAGTCTGCTCACTATTTCTTCCATTGTGTCTCAGCTCAGTCCAAACTTTGTTTATTTCAGTGACACATGGGAAACGGAGGAGCTCATTGTCATCAATCACTTAGAACAAAATCAAATGTTTCTCACCTCAGATTAAGAGAGTTCAGTGTTTTGCTCATTGATTCAACAGCACCGCAATTTAGTTTGCCTTTTGGGACGGTAAATCTCCAGAAACATAAGACAAAGTCACCCATTAGAACAGATGTAATTCTATAGGGCTCCATATTGGCAAACCTCGATTAAAACTAAACTTGCAATTATTCTACCTGTTGCACTTCACTTCCTGGTGTAATGGAGGGTTAAACAGTCACACATTAAATGATATTGTGCACTAATGGATATTTAATTATGTAGCTATTAAAAATTAAACTTGTTTTAACACATTATTAAATATTTGTCAAAATTAATGGTGATAATTAATCTAACAACTCGATGATTAAGCGACCAGATAGGAAATGTATTCACATTTCTTTTTTCTTCTGTACTCAACTCATTCGTCAAGTGTTGAGGCCAATTTAAAGTGTGCATAGGCTTGTGTAACGGACTAGAATTTGACTGAACAGACTCTATATGTTTTGAAATCCAGTCTATTCAAATTTCTGTCAAACTTCTGCACACAGACATACACAAAACCTGAAACACCAGAAACAATTACAGATTTTCTCTTTTACCAGCCAGTGTGGGGCGGACTGAGCTCATACTGCAGCGCCACAGGTGAGGGAGGGAGGAAAAGGAGCGGGAGAGAGGGAGGAAGAGGAGAGAGAGAGGACAATGGGATGAATGGAAGAGAGAGGTGAGCAGAGGAGAGAAATGTAGTAAAGTAAAGTAAAAAGCCACAAAATACAGATGAGAGAGGCAGAAAAAACACGAGTAGACAAGTGTGTTTATATTTCTAGTCAAAAAAACACACACATACAGGATACATGATGGGACAGACAGGGCTTTGAGTGAAACCATACAGTAGATTTCACTTAAAACTCAAACTTTTTCCCCGTAAAAGAGCGTGAATTTTGCATTGCTCCCATTGAGTACATTGTAAAAGCAGCACTTTTTGAACAAACCTATGAGAAATTCACTGCCCCTTCAACGGAAAATAAAGGTCACACGCTCTAATACTCTGCTGGAGCGCCTTTAGCTTTGGTTATAGCACTTACGTCAAAAGATTACTCATCGAGCTTTTGTATTGATGATGAGGAGTGTGATCACTGCGCAAAGCCTTCTCCAGCACATCCCAAAGATTCTCAATGGGGTCAAGAGAGATTCGTTTCTGCTTCTCCTTAGATGTTTTGTCTGTTTGATGCCAATTTTTTGACCCTTTTCGAACACACTGACATCTTTTCCACGGCCGCAGCATTTATCTTTGAACATTTGTTACAGAAATGAGAAGCCACTCACTGCATCTGTTCATGTCGTGTTACAGCAATTATCCAATAGGAGGCTCATATTTTTTCTTTTTTTTTTTTTGTTAAGCACACTGATCTATTTTTGTTTTGTTTTGTTTTACTTTAACTTTTTCGTTCAATGATAACTTAAAGGTGCTCTATGTAGGTTTTCTAGTTGAGGATTTTCTCATAAAATTGTTTTTGCTTTGCCTGGAACACTCCACAGTATGACGTAAACTCTATAATTTACCCAGTTAAAGTCTATATGACAGGTTAGACTACACGTTCGACTAAAAGATATATTGAATGTGATTGTATTTAAGATTTGACTAAACATTTTGCCTATTTATCCCCTGTGTGACAATTTTCATAATTTTTATAATTGTACTTCTTGGTTGGACAAGGGCAGCAAATATGACATAGGTGGAGGTAATTTTACAATAGTTACCTAGCAACCATTTTGAAAAGAAGGGCTAAAATCCATGTAAATTACACAATAGATATGATTGGACAAATAATAAAACCTGATTACACCTTTATGCTGCTGAAAGAGATTTTAAACTGTCAGAAAAATGTGTCTGTTGAGTGTTAACTGTCAAGACATTGGTGGATTTCTTCTGGAACTGCAACTTAAAACAAGTAAAACTCTGCTAAATATGTTACACACGTGCCCTCCCTCCAACATGAGCCATAATTTGAATATAATGAAAAAGAAGTTTTTATTGCCCAAAAAGTACTTCATTTGCAGCTTGTCATGCTTGGTTTTATTTAATCCCCATGAAGAATATAATGTTTTACACTCTCCACCTGCAAACTACATAGTGCCATGTTAAAGGTCCACTATGTCGTTTTTGTTATTCTACTGGGAGGGTCCGCCACCGGCTTGTCTCATGTTTATGAAGGATTTCTGAGCACCTGTATTTGGAATGAAAGACATATTTAATTGTGGAACATTGTAGTTAAAGTTAAATCATCTCCGTGCAGAGACAAGCAGCACCACAGACGTTATTATGCACCTTTTAAGGGAAGCATTACATCACAACAACAGTCTGTCTTTTAAAAGGATGTAGCAGATAAAAGTTGGAGGAAGCAGAGCAGGTACCGATCACACGTGGTCAGTGCGGAGCCAATTTGAGTCCCCCTCACTCTCTCTTCCCTCGCTTTGATTGCCCTCAGTCGGTCTCCTCGGCGATTAACGGGCAGCAGAGTTGTCACGGGAACAGCCAGACGTGGCGAATAACGAGGAGGAAGAGGGACATCAGCGGGACCGAGCAGCACAGACAGAGCAGGAAGAGCCCAAACCGCAGCAGAACATAATTAAAATGGCTCCTCGCACAACCATTCCAACACAGACCCAATAATGAACAGGACGGATAAGTCTCCACCGAGTCTCCTTTAAACTCGCTCTGCCTGACACTGACGTCAACAAGTCGCACTGCTCCAGCGTCAACATGGGTTTACCTTAAAGTATAAATGGGCTTTGTTGCTTGACAGTTGAGTGTATTAGAAGATGAAGTGGCATCAAACTTGTAATGATCATAAAAGATAACAATGATAATGTTTTCATCTAACTAAGGCAATGTATACAGTATTTTTGTGCCTTATCTTTCACTTCCTACTTAAACAGCTGCCACGACAGAAGCATGACTTGCAGACTAAACCTAACCATATTTATTTGTATAACTTAAAATAAAGCCGATGTGACATTGATACACACGACATCTGAGGGAAACATTCATTTTAATGTGTCAGAGCTGCTCTTTCTCACTGTTCAACAACTGCAAGAGCAAACAGTGACTTGAGTGAGTTTTATTGTGCTACACAAAGACAAATAAATTGGTCAAACAGCTCAAATGTGTCTAGTTATACAAAAATGCTCATCTGAGGCTCAACACCTCCATTAAGGCTCAGTTGTGACTTGATTTTGATTAGTTGTGTTTAAAATAGACACAAGTTGCAAGGAACTGCATTAGAAGAAGGAAAAAGTTGCATTTCCTATTAAATCAAAGGAGAGTTTCTCCTTTTTTCCCCCACGGCAGACCACGCCCCCTAATATAAAAGTATGTAATTCCATAATTGTTACCAAGCAACCATACTGTAAACAAGGACCAAAATTAACCAAAACCAACCAAAAAAACAACCGAAAATACACAATAGTTATGATTTGACAAATAATAATACCCACAGAAAATGAAGTCAGTTGCAATTAAATTGTCTCTAATTTTTGATTGAACGTTGCTTATTGATGACACAAACAGAAGGATTTTGTTTTCAAACTCAACACTTCCAATAATTTTTATTCAGAAACTGCCACTTGATCACCACAGGTTCTATCTCACCAAACAAAGTAAAACAAAACAAAACATGAAAACAAGTCACATGCACTATCTATCAAGTGACTTATGCATTTTGACTCTAATATAATGCCGCTTTAACAAGTTTTAACTGTCCATCCCGGTAGATAACAAGCATTCGATCATATCTTTCCTCATATTGCACATTCTTTAATGGCTTAAATAGGTAGAGTGCATCAGGAGTGGATGTTTTTTAAATGTATTCAAATGTAATCATCCCTGTGGCAAGCCAAACCATTTATAATAATTAAAAATGTGATTAAATATTTGTTGCTGAATTTCATTTTGTCACTGCAGAAAGTAATTAGACGAAAGGTCTCAAAAGAAACTAGGAATGATAATGACTAACTGGTATGTGATACGATTATCTCACTGTGGCTTGGTTTATTAAAGTTGTGTGCGTTTGAATATCAAGGGAATTTTGCATAATATAAATTCTACTACAGTATAGCGAGGGCATGGATATATGGTAATCGTTTATTTTAAAAAGGAAGCAGTTATTTTCCTTACTTAATGAGATGTAACTTTCAATAACCACTTGTATGTGTGTAATTCCTGTACAAGGGGCTCAGGGGAAGCAGGGTTATGAAGGAGTGACTCATTTATGTATTAGTCATTCTCACCCGATCCAAGGTCCAGACTTAGAACTAGAAAAGTGATCTGTTATTTTAGTTTGGGCCTTGGATTTTTGAGGCCCATTGAGCCTCATTCATGAACGTTTGTAACTTCCACTTTAAGAAGATACTTTCACAACACGATCTTAAGCTGCCAAACTCCTTCTTAAATAAGAGTTTTGCCCAATTCACCAGCAATAACATGTCTCTTGTTTACATGATGTGTTTACTAAGAAGCACATACACATTTGTACGGCATGACGGGGGACAGAGGGAGAGAGTAAACGTGGGAGTGAGGAAGAGCGCATTCTACCTCCAATTTATTAAAATAAGCCACAGTTTTAATCAATGGTATATAGTGTTTTCTGCACGTAAGAATGTGCCATAAATGAGCCCTGTTTGATGAGACTGGATTAGATTACATGTTACAAACAATATTGATATGTTTGTGCTACTTTTGAGGCACAAGATAATCAATGGACAGAAGTGGGATAACTTGTTTGAGCCGAAGATGCTCACCACATTCACACAATCGTTTGAGCCTCTTTACATGTTCATTAGACAGTTCCTCTTAGCGGGAGACTCGGAGGGACTCAGTTAACACACTCAGTACATCACCAAATCGGATAAACCGTACGCAATGTTCCTGAAAAGCACAATAAATCAGTCAATCAAACACGCTGTGATTGACTAATGCTAGGCTCTCTGCCACAGCAATCAATACATCAGCCGCTCGATGTGGGGCTATTCAAAGACAAGCGTATTCAGACCGCAGAGGCTATCAAACAAGCCCAAAAATCTGCATCGGAGTGAAACTGTGTGAGCGAGGAGGAGCTTTCCCTGCTGGTTACACCACCTGCTCCCGACAATGTCAACCAGGCTCATTTATCTCTCTACAGGAGCCAGTGCAAATAGGAAAACACAACCACCAACACACACTCTCAAACACACTGGTAAAGTACTAATTATAAGTCATTTCCAGCGGGTCGCTGTTTAACTGATGTACAGTCACCTCCTCTGCTATTATCAGCCTAGATGTAAATACTGTCAATCAAAATGTGTTCAAAAGCTCTCCACTTACCACGTAATCAAGGGCCATTATTATAAATAAAGTAAAGTGTTTTCTGTTTAGTCTACAGCATGGATGGCTAGACAAAGTCATTTCCCACATGCATTACTTTTTGCAAGTTGAAAATTATACAGGAGCACCACGCGAAAGCTGCAGATGTTATTCTAATCCCTTGTAGTGGAACCATGTATATTGAATGGGCACAAGTCATCAAAAAGTTATTCAATTCTGGAAGTACTCCATTATACAGTATCTACTTCTGCACTGTGATCCACTGTATATGGGATCTTCTTGGTGTCACAAATAATCATTAAATGGTCTGGACATACTGTAGGGCAATGTACGAGGCAATGTGTACATTTAGTGTATTTGATGAAAACACTCTTTTGTCCATGAATATGCTTTACCAGGTCCTCAAATGGCTTCACTTCGACTCCATCTGGGTCAAATTTTGTAAAACGTTCACGTTTTAAACAACAAACCAGTAAATTTAAAGAATAATCTCTAGACCAGTTGATTAGCAAAATTATCATTAGTTGCAGCCCTAATTCAATTCCCATTCAAATATATACAATTTAAAAATAATTAGGAATGCACTGATACCAGTACTGGTATCGAATAACAGCCGGTCGGTTCAGCCCCTTATCCTGACTGTGTCAACAAATTCAGACTGCTACCTCCGCGACCTGGCCCCAGACAAGCAGGAGAAGATTGACAGATGAATGGATGGTCTACAAATTCTCATAAGAAGTTATTTGCTGGTTCTTGTTGATCCGGAATGTCTCATAATGTTGATGATGATGATGATATTTATTTATAGAGCTGTTCTGTAGTGGGTTGAAGGATAAATAACAGTTACACAACCCGTTTGGATCAGTTTTGTAATATGTTATTTTTTTTGTTTTAAGAAATGAAATGCCATTTCTAGTCCCTGCAGTGGTTACGGTTGATATTGGGTATAGGCAGATAATTAAAACTTTAGAATCTAATCAGTATCGGCTCTGAGAAAGCTGTGATGCATCCCTAAAAATATGCACACACACTTATGCTTAGAAACTGGTGCATCTCCATCTTTTCTGGTAGGCGTCTTTTCGCTGTTGGCTGCACATCACCATGTGCTCAGTGCTGAGAACATGCTGGACATAAGCTCCACACAAAACAGTAAGCATTTCTGAAAGAAAAAACAGAACTGAATTACTCTTACTACTATACAACAAAGTACTAGCTGACACTCTTTATCAGTTAATAAGAACGTTAAGATTGTTTGGTTAATCAACACTCGTGATTATTCAGGGCACAATATAATCAAAACAGCTATTAAATAATTGTGAGAAACTTAGAAGTAAAACAAGTCCCTAACCTTAATGTATACTTTTTTTTATCTGTCTGTCAATGTCACATGAACTTGCATTTACTAAAGCTGAAGTAATGGAAGGATTTCGCTGTTGGACTCGTGATTAATTGCAAAATAGTGATGTTTTTTCTCACAATAATCATCACACTGACAGATTGTGTATAAACAAAACTTTGTCAGTTTGATTCAACGATTTTTATGTAAAATGAGAAATAACGCTCTTTACTTTACTTTAATCTTATAAAAAACTTTTATGTGCTCAACATTTCAGTTACAGACACCTAAAGTTACTTGAGAACTTTTTGACTTGCCAGACAGAATGCTAAAAATGGTAACAGGGCCTAAATGTTTTTGGACAAAGTTAGTTGAAAATTCCCACCACAACATCCCTGCAGAGTGACCTTGTATTTAAGGGCTAACACCCAAACCATGCTAAAAAGTTTCCATCTGTCTATCCGCCCTCCTGCATGGCCAGTGGCACATCCTCCCCCCTATTCAACTCACACAAAAAGAGAGGGAGGAGAGGCGCACAATGGAGAAGTGCGTGGCAAGCAGGAAATTGAATGTCAAGGAGCCTTGTTTGCCACTGATGGAGGCTTGTGGGTTACCCCGAAGGAGGATGGAACGACACGGAGGAAAAAGTAACAGAGGAGAGGATAATGAAATAGATGGGAGGAGTGAGGAGTGAGCAGATATATGGGATAATAAAAGACAAGAAAATAGGGATGTACGGATACAAAGGACGGAGGGGCGGACGCGGGAGAGGCCATCGCGCGCACAATGAGGTGGGATGGTGGGGTGTGAAGTACAGTGGCGAGAACAGCGACTCATTTTGGCACCTAAAGAACATCCAGAAATGTGACTTTTGTGGAGTAAGGAGGAAGTCTTCCCGAGAGTGACAGCCTGAGCTCTGTTAATTACACGGCAGGATACAGGGCTGGCTGGGTGACTGACGTGAATACACTATTACTAAGTAGTGTTATGTCAGCTTGTATAGGCAGTAATGACCAACTGACAGTGAACTGACGTGGGAAGTAAATACAATGATTTATTGTAATAAGACGACAGGAAGTGGAAAGGCAGTTGTTACACACGGTACACCTAAACTGAAACTATTATCTTTACAAATATGGCAGTAGAATGACTATTGTGTTCATTTTTATGGAAATAATTTATCGTAGAAGCTTAGAGTCTAGAATCTCCTCCATATAAGTTATATTTTGTAACATTAAACATAAGCTAGGGTGCATTAACCATTGTTTGTGATTTGGTCCTGGTTTGAACTTGTTTCAGTTCAGTTGTAAACTTGTTTTAGTCCAGGTTTAGTTCTGCAAGTGTGCTAAAAAGAGTTGGGGATACATAATAAATAACCCACAAACAATACACTTGGAAAATCACATTCGGACTTCATTTGAAGATGGACAAATTGGACAGACCTTCGACCATTTGGGACAATTACTTGGAACTAAATGTGCCTTTGTTTTCTTTGGATGTCTTGAGTGAAAATTTCTGTTTTTTTACCCTTTGTGCTATCTCTTGGCTTGTTCTGTTATTGTTAATGAACATAAAGTAAAAAAAAAAAGGAAAAAAAAGTTTGCATGTGACTGAAAGGATTTTATTCTGCTTTATAATGATTTTTCCTCTTTTTTCATATTTTTCCTGTTCTGTAAAGCACTTTGAATTACACCATGTTTGAGAAGACTAACTGTGTTCAAGAAATAAACTTATCTTGTCCAAAATAATACATAGTGACAAAAAAACACTTTATTATAACTCCACTTATCCTTACCTTAATAAAGCATGAACAAAGACTTAATTAACTAACCCTAATTCCGAATCCTAACTTTAATTAAGCAGTTACCAAGCCTGACTCATGCTTAATAAACTAAATGTTCATTGTCAGGAGTGTAGCACCAGGTACAAACTCTCTCGGTGGGCCCCTTATACATAATTTTGCATATTTATCTATTCCAGCATATATTCAGTTATTATTGTTATTTTTCATTCCCTAGTGCTAGAATCTGCCCCACATGGTTTCCACATATACTGAATAATAACTCGCTAATTTATAGACATCCTGTGTAGCTAGCGCCTTACAGTATTTTTTTCTATTGGCAATTACTATCACTAGTTTTATTCGTTATGAACTTGAGTAATATGTTAACAATGGATTGAAGGCGTGGTGGGGCCATAGATCTCACGTATACAGTAATTACTCAACATTTACGCAACGATAATTCATTTCATTACATTGTTGCTTTCAAATTAAGGTGTAGAATTATAAAGTGGAGCCTCTGAAGCCTCCACTTTTTCTGCCTAACCTTTGATATATTTTGTGTATGTACTTTTTCAGAACACAGATTATACGGGACAATACAAGCTGTTGTGACAAAACAAAGGCAAAACAAACTGAGAAGAAAAACACCGAGACACGCAGAAAGCAGAGAAAATTAATTTAGGAGCTGAAGTTTGAATCAAACTTGCTTCGTATGATGGAGAAGAGAAGAGGAGGGGTACGCAGACATAAATAAGCAGTGAAATTGGAAGGGAAGCCAGCGAGCCCGGTCAATGCGTTTCAGTATAAATAGCCTAATTAGCATGGCCGGGACATCGCTGGGCTCTGAAACGCAGCGTGGCGGAGCTGCTCTAATTACTGGCTAACTTTACCAATTATTCCCGTGTTTAACCAGGCAGAAACGAGAAGCCGACACCTGGACATTTAGATGCGGTTGCTGCCCTGACAGTCTTCACGCCGCCACCTGTCATTCTGAGTCACTGTCAAGCGTCTGCTCCTCGCGCAGGTTCTGCTCCTCGCAACACTCACTCAGGATTCAGACGTGAGAACGGGTGGAGTCTGCTGCATCTCCCAGGATATGTGAAGAAGCAGGATTAGTGGCAGAAGTAGAAGTAGTAGTAGTAGTAGTAGTGGTTGTAGGTTGTTGTCTGAATTCTAAGATTTGTAACACAAGTTCGACATTAAAGAATAGTCTTGATAGCGATAGCAATAACATAATGATTTAAAAAAAAAAAAGAAAACATTGATTTTTGTTTTATTGCATTTTTCAATGCCCTGTAGGTCTCCATGTTATGTTATAGTTATGATAAGACTTAAGATAATTCTAAACTTGTTCAGGAAAAGTGGAATTTTCCTGTTTATGTAATTTTTAAAACAAACAAGTCAATAAATACATGCATACTCGTTACAATTAAAACTAGAAGAATGTGGCACTGATGGTAAAAGTATATTTTGCAGACAAAACATACCTTGCCTCAAGTGGAGGAGTTCAAGTATCTCAGGGTCTTGTTCACGAGTGAGGGAAGGATGAAGATTGACAGGCGGATCGGTGCAGCGTCTGCAGTGATGCGGGCGCTGTATCGGACCGTTGTGGTGAAGAAGGAGCTGAGTCGAAAGACAAAGCTCTCGATTTACCGCTCAATCTACCTACCCTCACCTATGGTCATGAGCTCTGGGTAATGACCGAAAGGACGAGATCGCGGATACAAGCCGTCGAAATGAGCTTCCTCCGCCGGGTGGCTGGGCGCTCCCTTAGAGACAGAGAGGAGCTCAGTCACACAGGAGGAGCTCGGAGTAGAGCCGCTGCTCCTCCACGTCGAGAGGAGCTGATGCCCAGTAGACCCAGGACACACTGGAGGGACTACGTCTCTCGGCTGGCCTGGGAACGCCTTGGGATCCCCCCTGAAAGACCTGGAGGAAGGGTCTGGGGTGAAGTCTGTGAGTCCCTGCTTAGACTGCTGCCCCCGCGACCCGGCCCCCGGATAAGCAGAAGAAGATGGATGGATGGAAAACATACCCCAACTTAAACACTGATAAAAAATACAATTAATAGTTAATCAATGTATAGTCTAAGAGCTTTACTAGTTACAGAATAAGAATAACTGTTGTTAAATTTGACTTTTCCACTCTGATTAAACTAGTCTTGCATTGCAGTTGGTCCACAGAGAGTAACGTGAGTGTCAGTGTGGACATTGTGGGTGATGTTGCCCTCGGCGCTGCACCACATGAGCGGTCAGACTTACAGTGGGAGGAAGTAGAGGGCCTCCCTGTGGGAGAACATGCAGACCCAACACTGTGGGACCTCAGCAGCAGCTTCCATCCACGAGCCCCCGCTGAGCTAACCACTCTGCCAGGCTCCGCACAGTGTGACTGAAGCTGACGGTGGAACACTGTGTCAATATTATGAGGAGTAAATAATCTTTTTCCATTTGAGTTAAATTTATTTCAAGCGTGTACAGTATGAAGAGCGAGTTGGCTAATTTTTCACATCACAGGTTCTAAACAGGCTTCATTGGCTTCCTGTTGAGTATCACATGCAATATTAAATCTTGGTTTTTACTATTCGAGGCCAACATGGACATACACCCACGAACACATACACCCACTGACCCGACTCAGGACACAAGTCCCTCGATCATGTTTTAAAACACAAAGACACTGATCCATTAAGGCTGCAGCACACCAAACTAACTCCCTCTGCTTTTGTTCTTGGGACTCTGTAGATCTCTGTCTCAGTTAGAGCAGCTAAACTTGACTTAATTTTGTTGTATATTTGTACTTGAAGCTCTCTGTTTTTCTGTGATACATTATTGTGAAAAGGTGAAGAAAAGGTGTTAGTTAAAAATGCTAAATAAACTGTAATGTAATGTACTTGACTTTCACAGAATAGCATTTAACATCTATTCAGTTATTTCTTATTTCACAAAAACACTGTGAAAAACTTTGTGAGCAATCATTTCACATTTTATATTTTAGAAAATACTATCTAAGTGATCAATAATAATAACCGTGTGATCAATAATTGCCTTTCTTTTTTCCATCCATGTAGTGAAAAACATATATTGGCTGGTCTTGTTTGGATGGAATTACAAAAGTTAATAACAGATTTGAAGTTGGCCAGCAGCACTTCAGATATGTATCTCACACTGTGCGATCCTCTGCGCTGACCAAGACAAACAAGCTGAATCTCTGTGTGGCGTCTCCTTCCCCTCAGCCCTGATTATAATACGTCTGTGATGGCGGCATGAAACCTGAGGTAAAGCGCAACAGTAATAAAGACTCATTGCCAGTGAATCGCCGCAATCATCATTTGTTTTGGTAATTAAGTTCCCAAGATAAGGAGTGACTAAAGCGCTGGCTCCATCCTCCGACTCGAAGACGGATGAGTGGTTAGCCGCCGCCGCCGCTCTGCTTTAGGCGAAGACAGAGTTAATATTGAGTTTCAGCGCCCAGATGATTTATTCATAATGCATCAATCTCCTCCTGCCTGTTTACGTGTTTGTTTATGGATTTACAGTGTTTTACCATGTGTGAAATAGTATGGAAAGGAAAAAAAATCTAACGAAATTCATTAAGTTCTCATAAACTTGTTCTTTTGCCTCCAAAGACTCATATTTTCTGCTCAATTTTATGCCTTGGTAAGTGCGTCTACACAAGTTCAACAACATGGAGTCGCTGCACAGTCTCTGCTTTAATTTTCTTTGTTTCGCTCAAATAACACACCAGGTTGAGTATTATCTGAGACAAAGGGCGAATTAAGTATGACTATTTTGAACCAGTGATTGTGCTAATGAGCTGCTTGCCTGAGACTGATTTCGAACCAACTAATGTTTCAATGTCAAGACCAAAACAAAGGACAATTTGCCACGTGGCGTATTGAGGGGCTTGTATTGGCTTCCTGACGCCACACTTGCATCACTTCTGTAGTACTGGAACGAGTGAATAGTTATGTGAACGTGAGAGGGGACGCTTTCCAGATCGTGTGCCAGAATCGGTCCACATCGATGGAGAATAAGCCAACTGTGTATGTTAGAGGTCAGCTCTAGTCTTTACTTTATTTAGAGACGTCAGCGTTCAGAATTTTGTGAGTGGCAAAACGCATGAGAGTCAATGGTGAATAATGACATATTCTTATGCAAAAGCTCAAAACACAACTAAAATGTGAAAAAGCTGCTTAAGTCTGATAGCAAATATAAAATACAACCGAAATATTTAGTTTGTACCCGTCATCTAAAAATCTAAAATAGGAAAATTAAGTAAAAAGTTGTAGAAAACAACTATACGCTGCAGCTATGTTCACATTTATCACTGATACAGACTTTGGGATCTCACGCACTTATACCTTTCTGGAAATGAAGTCCTGTGTGACCGTTGAAGTGTCATTTATCTCCAACTGCCATTAGCAAACAAGCTCTGCACAGTCGCAGCAACAGCAGAGAAACTACTTTCAGTTTCCATTTTGCCGTATAAACTTAATTTGAGGAAAACAACAGCTCTATGAACAAAAAAATGAGGAAAAATCGGTAGCGCTGCCCATAATAGCATATTTATATCTGGAATTAAACAAATGAAACAATGACAAGTGTGTGCAAATGATAGAGGAAGTAAATGTGTTGCATTTTATCGTTCTTTTACTGTCTGTACCTTTATATGTGTGTATTGGCTTGTTCTTTGACTCTGTGTGCAGCTGACACTTTGTCCAAACTATAAAGGCGAGAAAAAAACAAAACAAAAAAAACCAACTTGATTTAGTAACAGAATATTAATTTTGTCTTTATAGTAGAATACCTTTATTGTTCATTTACCAGACACCTCTACTTCTAAATGATGTATTACTACTAATTAGCCCAGGTTAGGAATATAGAAATAGTTATAGATCTGGATTTGATCAGGTGCTATTTAAAAAGCCATATTTTATTTTGGTTGTGTTTTCTAAATTGTATTTCGTCTCCTAAAGATTTTGGAAAAACAACAAAATGAAACAAATAATGCGGTAACTGCGATATTTGCCATTGAAAACAGAAAAAATGGCAGAAAAACATGGCAAAATGTAAGTACTTTGTGGTTTATAAAGATTTCAGATCTAAACTTACTTATTTCTCTTGAATGTAGAAGTTTAAATGTGTTTTTAAGAATGGAAATTATATATATATTTTGTCTTCTTCTTATTCTAAATAAAGTAAAGTGTTTTACCAGCTTTTAAACCCTGTTTTCCTTCATTGTGAACAGTGGAAATAAATAAGTTGAACTCTCTTTGAGTGTCGACAACATTATGTTTGAGGACATTGACATTTCAAATGTTTACTTGGGTTTTGTTATGTGTTGGTGCTTGAAAAGTGAATGCCCCACTCTTCTTCTTTTTTGTTTTTGTTTTGTTCACTTCTGCTGTTCGCGTTAACATTATCAAACAGCAATCACTCGAGGTTTATTTACAACAACACTTGGACCACTCTGGCATAAGTAGAAAAACTGCTTCTGTTTTGGCACAGTCCTGCAGCAACTCTGAATCTGAGCTCTGCGCCAAAGACAACTGCCAAAGTGGATTTAAGCTGCCCGGGGTAATAATCACACTGCTGCACTTTAAGACACAGCTATTAACAAGGTTAGTTAAGCATATTGTACACTACAGGTTTCATTTTTACTCTCCAAATAAAGGCATCAAAACACACAAGCAAAATGAATTAATAGTCTGTTGTTTCAGATTTTTGTAATTTAGCAAGGTCAAGTCACTGGAGGGAAGACTGCCAGCACTCTCTGGATTTAGAAAGCAAATGAAATGGTGCTGAAAGTAAAACATGATTTAGTGAGTCCTGCAAACCACATGTCCTCATGCACTTCACAATGTTACACTGCTGTCTGTTAATTAACACCACAGACTGAGTCCTGCTTTTAAAGAGCGTGTTTTTCCATTTGCTTCTGTCGCACGATCTTCACAGGCTCAATTTATATTATTTTTCACCACTCTCTGCGGATAAGAGGTAACATTAGTGATACAGTATGTTATCCATTTAAAGATTGTGCTTGTACATGTGGAAGACAAATAGTAATACGCCTTATTCACAATTCTTCTCATAATGCAGTCTATAAGAACACTCAAGTACAAGTAATGAACTCCAAAATAAACCCATAACTGAAATAAAATTGAAGTATTCCACCTGCAGCAGACATGGGTTTAACACAAGACGAGCAGCAAACACAACTTTCACCACCTGCCCAAACCAAGAACTAACACATTGAGGAAAAAAAACCAAAAAAACGCTTCTATACAAAGCTGTTTCTCACTGAACGATGCTAATAAAGAATCATTGTGTATTTAAAAAGAAGCTTTAAGAAATTACTGTTGGAAAATGTAATGTACCGTTTCTTATACAGCCAAATTCGCCAAACACTTTATGATTGAACCTAAACTTTAGTGTTCTGTTTACTGCAAATGCGCTTTGAATTTGTAATATGTATTGTCTTGTAACATTTTAAATTGTGAGATAAAGTACTGGTCCAAGATATTACTCAAATAAGAGGGGATAATACTACTCAAATAAGAGTCTGGACATAACCTCTGATTTATGACGTGACGTTAATGTAATTTGAAGGACAAATCTGGTATTTTCAAAGGATAGACACAACAATGAGAAACTTATCATATGTTAAGGAGCTGTGCAAGAAACACAAATGTTCAAATCATTTAATATTGTCAAACATAACGCTTTTGTCACTGGTAGAGTTACAGGGGGGACAGAAACCAAAACTTTTACTCAAGTAAGAGTACTATTACGTTGTAGAACATATTACGCGATAAGAAGTGAAATGGTGACAATTTATAATACCTACATTAATTTGTGCATTAATAAAGCACAAACAAAGACTTAATAAAAAAAAAACATATATTTTATTAAGAATGATTCAGGCTTAGTACCTACACCCTAACCCTAACCTCTAACCCCTAAAGTAAGCAGTTGCAAAGCCTAAATCATTCTTAACAAACTATTTGTTCATTATAGATTTAGTCTTTGTTCATGCTTTAATTAAAGGGGCTGTACCTGAAAAACAGAACTAGTTCATGTGCCTGATTTTTTGGATGTATAAGTTGGATGGATGTAAGTTTATAAACTCATTGTGGTGAATATTTAGGATGCTGGGACTGCATTAGAAAAGTGAGATATACATGTGACTGTTGTAAGGAATTTAAAATCAACTAGTTCTGTTTTTCATGTTTCAAAACAGTCAAATCAGGTGCAGGCATGAATAGACCCTTTAAAAGGTGTCATCAAAATTCCATAATGGAGGTGACAATGAAGTTTTCTATACATTTTTCAGTGATTCTCTCACATTAGATCTAAATTCTACTGGTTTTAAGTGTTTGTTGGAAAAAAGCAATACATTTGAATTTCCAGAGTAGAAAGGTCAGTTAGTTTGCTTTTCTATAACAAAGGATGCACAAAATACACATTTCTAGTTGTCTAATTGTAGTTTCGCTTCAAAATAATCTAATTTATGGTATAATATCTAATATGTCTCTCGAAAAATTATTGTATGAGTGTTTCTCCAGTAAAACCCACAAATCTGGATTGTTCTTTTATCAAAAATGCAGAGTTTATCATAATGTCCTAGAACACAATGTAAAATACAATAATAAATGTGTTTAAACCAGCTCTGATGTCACTTACATGTGTCTGAGTGCTTTTCATTTATCAAAACCATCTACGTTTTTCATATTTTGTGATATTCTGAGGTTAAATCCCACTTTGTGAAATCACATCGTGTTCCACTTCACTTTTGCCTCCATTCCGAGTTCAGAATGTTTTTGTTTGCAAGCTTTCAAAGGGTGTATAAGTGTAGGTATGAAGTGGCACCAAAGCAATCCAAAAGCTACTCTGAAAAGTACCATTTCTCCACAGCGTCCCTCAAGTAAATGCAAGTACTGCCCACCTCTGACCACCATCGGTTACTTCCAGAAATGCTTTTATTTACTTCATTTTAGTGTTGGCTTATCACAATAAATACAGAAAACAACCAGCAGCTTCAAATACCAATTTACCGCGTGCATATTCTCGCCGCTCTTTGGAAACACAATATAATCTAGACTTGAATGCGTCTTTGCTTGCTCATTGTACCGGTGCGTCCCACAGTGAGGAACAGTATTAAGCGGTGAAATGGAGCTGGGCCCTGGAGCGCCTTCCACAGGTGACTGAACTGATTAAAACAGAGAGGAGCCCATCAGATTTGGTCCTAGCATTATTAAACAAACACAAGCCCTGCTCCCAAAGCTATTACACAAAAGTCAAAAATAAACAGCACCAGTCTCTCCATTTACAAGAGCTGGGACCGGAGTGTCTTTAATTACTGCGAGGCTCTCTCTAAAGGAGGTCACAGAGAGGGAGAAACAGTGGGCAAGTTACACAAATGACCAGCTGGAAGTAGTTTTTACAGGACTATTTTAAGAGAGGCTACACGAGTGAGTGTTAGCAGGAGTAGTTTGTGGAGCTGAGAAAAATTTGAGGGTAAATAGAAGGAAACGGCGTATTTGTATGTAAAATTAAATGCAGAATTGTTCTAAATCTTTTGCTAACTCCCTCTGCTCTTGTCGATAATGTGCTTATAATAAATCAATTAAAATGTGTTCACTAAAGCTAACAGCTCTTTTGAGAGATATTCATCATTTTTTTTGTATTAACCTATTAATATTATATGCTTTTTTATTTGCTCTGGTGGTATTTGCTGTGTTTATTGTGTTGGACTATAAGATATTCTGATGATATTTGATTTGAATTGAACTGTTATGACAATATTGAGACGGTTTTTGCCTTTGGTGTCATGGTGTGGGAAAACTGCTCGTCGTCTGCTCGCCTCCCTGTGTACCAGGCCGGTACAGAGGGGCGGCTTCCATCTTAAATGATGACTCCGACCCACTGCTCGGACACTTTACACCTCTGCCCTCGGGACGGAGGCTGTCGGTCCCAAAATGCCGAACGCAGCGGTATAAAAACAGTTTTGTTCCCGCTGCTATCACTTTAATGGACAAACTTTATTGCACCTCATCTTTTTGTTTTTGTATCTAGTCGTTGTGTACATTCTTTTGGCCGGATTGCCTTGAGCGACATGTGAGGACTTAATAGCGGCTGCTTAATGGCCAAAACATGTCGACAAGGTGAATGCATTTCCTTATGTATTGTCTTTAAGAAGAACATAAATGTGGATACAGCTAAAGAAAAGATAATGAACGTTGTTGGAGTCATATCCTGAATCTTCCTCTGGAATTTGTCCAGACCCTGCTTACTTGCACGAAAAAAATTTGGGTCATTCTACCTTATGCCATGTCCTCTGCCAGCCCAGACACTACATTAGGAAAAAATCTTAAATGTAAAGATATCAATTTGAAACACCCCCTGTAGTTTATGGGGTGCACGGTGGCAGAGCGGCTAGAGCTTCTGCCTCTCAATAAGGAGATCGTGGGTTCAAATCCCGCACCACCCCAACATCGTGGTTTCGAATTCTGAACCACCCTAACATCACACGATCTCTCTGGGTGGAGTCTGCATGTCCTCCCCGTGTTACCGTGGGTTCTCTCCGGGTTCTCCGGCTTCCTCCCACCGTCCAAAGACATGACTGTGTAGGTTAATTGAGAACTCTAAATTGTCCATAGTGACTGAATGTGAGAGTGAATGGTTGTCTGTCCTTGTCTCTGTCTCTCTGTGTCAGCCCTGCGACGAGTTGGCCACTGTCCAGGGTGTACCCCGCCTAAGGCCCAAAGTCACTGGGATAGGCTCCAGTCACTCGCGACCCCTAACAGGAATAAGCAGTAGAAAATGAATGAATGAATCCCCTGTAGTTTATCACATAAATGTAAGAAAAAGAAATATTACAAATTTTTCATCACGTTATGTGATGAAAAATGAGGCATTTTATGCAAATACACATATTTGGGACGTAGAAATCTGAAAAAATGGACTGGACAAGATTAAATTTCTTGGTTCCTTTTGTACACAAATTAGTGGAAAAAAAAATACAGAGGGAATTTTAGATTATTTAGTTTTTGAGAAACTAGATTGGACTGAAAATTGTCCTAAAAAATTAAATTTTGCCTCATTTCTTTAACTTAAATCTTCAATACATCTATTTTAGAATTAGATATAAAAAAATCCTTCTGTACGTTTCGTCTCAGATTGTACAGTTTGGTGTGTGTGGGAGCTACTTCAAGTGGTGATCCTTATGTCCCGAGGAGAGAAAAATACATTTTAAGAAAACGGCCTTTGAAGTTGCAATGTCCCAGAGAAATCTATGGATGAAGTGGATTAAATGGAAGAATAAAACATCTTTAAGAGCAGATTGGACAAGTTGGTTGCTTCCACATAAAGGCTGATACGTTGACAGAGCAAACTGACCAAAAAACAAAAATAAGTTTTGCCTGTAGGGCCTTAATACCTGATCAGCATTCAATTGCCTTTGTTTGAGGATTCTTAGCAACATCATCTGCCTGGAGACAAGCAGGTGCTGTGCCCTCCACCGGAAAAGTAGTGCACTCTTAAATCGTGGCCAGTTCTGTTGCACGCATGGGTAATATATGTGTGTGTCGGCCTCTCCTTTGCATTCACCGCCCTGAATGTCTCCCTGGCGCCTCACCCACCTCTGCCTCTTTACTGTGCAGAGCGATGCGCACGGGGAGGCAGCAGCTGGAGGATCTGCTCCCTTCTCCTCTGACAGCGCCGCGGCATATGGCACGGCCCGGTGAAGGATGGGCGCTGTCACCCGCCAAAGTGCTTATACCACAGACAGGAGAGGCGAGGAGAGGGGGAGGAGGGGGGAGGGAGGGAGAGACGGATGGGAGAAGAGAGGAGGAGAGGTGTGGAGAGGGGAAGAAAGTGGGTAGGAAGAGGGGAGTGGAGAGGGAGGTTTGGTGAAGAGGAGGAAATGTGTTACGGGGAGAGAAGAGGAGAAGAGAGGGTGGGTGAGGAGGAAAAGGAGGAGATGCGGGTGGAGAGAGACGGGGAGAGAAAGATGTGTCAGAATGAGAAGGAGAGGGATAGAGTGGGAAAGAGGGAGAGAAGAGGAAAAAAGAGAAGGTCAGAGAGGAGGAAAAAAGGGGGAGATATGGATGGAGAAAGAAGGGGAATGGGGAGAGATGACTGGAGAGAGGAGAAGGTGGAGGAAGGAGGGAGGAAGACAGAAGAAGAAGAGGGGGAGAGAGAGGAAGACAGAAGAGACTGACTTTATCTGGGTAAAGAGGTGGAAAGAGAGAAGGAATAAGGAAGAGAGGGGAAGAGGTAGAGGGAGGTGGAGAGATATTGAGAGAGAGAAGGAAAGAGTTAGAGAAAAAGAGAGGGTATAGGAAAGGGTGAGAAGGGAAGGAAAATGAAGGGAAGAGGGAGAGTGAGGGGAAGAGTGAGAAGAGAAGTGGAGAGAGAGAAGGAGAGAGAGAGAGGGGTGGAGAGAGGTAGAGGGAGGAGGTGGAGAGAGAGAAGAAAAGGGTGAGAGGAGAGGCAAGAGGAGGAGGAGAGAATAGCAGAGAGGAAGCGTGAAGGCAGGAGAGAGGAGCATGGAGGTGGAAAGAGAATGAGATGGGAGAGGAAAGAGGAAAAAAGAAGAGAGGGGGAGAGAAGGAGGGAGAGAGATTGAGATAGAGACAAAGAGGAGGAGGGGAGGGGAATAGAGGGAGAAAGTGGAAAAGAGAAGGAGAACTGGAAGAGAAAGAGGGAGAGAATAGCAAGACAGAAAGGAGTAAAAGAGGGAGAGAAGATGAGAGGGGCAGAGGGTTCAGGAGGAGGTAGGTGGAGAGAGGGAAAACGTGGAAGGATAGGGAAAGAGAGGGTGGGATTGGAAGAGAGGAGGAGAATTGGGAGAGAAAGAGAAAAAGAGGAGGATGAGAAGGAGGAGAGTGGAGAGAGAGAGAGAGAGAGAGAGAACCTGAGAGGAGAAGAAAGGGAAAGTGAGGAAGAGAGAGAGGAGGAGACTTGGGAGAGAAGACATGGATGAAATTTCAAAAGGGAAGGTTGAAAATAAAGACAGAGGTGGAGAGAGGAAAGACAGAAAGGAGTAAAAGAGGAGAAGTGGAAAGAGAGAGAGCGAAGGGGAGAGAGGGAGAGGGGCACAGTGCCATGGGACGAGGGGCAAACAGCTGAACATCACCAGCCTGCTCATTTATTCTCCCTGCAGCACTGAGCCAAAGGGGACACGCCGAAATAGGTCTTATAGAACGACTTTAGACTGGAAAAAGAGAGGCTCGCGTCACCGCCCTTGACGTCCAAATCAACTTTTTTTTATTCAGTTTCAGTCGATTCATTTATAGATCATTTATACTTCCAAGCAAAACCATCTCCAAAGAGTTCACGGATGAAGTTCTGGTTTGAGATTTAGAAGCAACGCAGATTCTGTTTGAGCTTGATTCTCAGTTGTGTCCGTTTAAAAACCTCTGCTTTCGAACATAATATCTTTTAGTCTTATCGCTTCAAGTCTTCAAAGGGGAAACATAATGCAGTTTCTTTAATTGTATTTTTTTTACTGTAAACATTCAAACTTTACTGCTCAGGTGTCCTACAGATGACCTAAAATGATAGATAAGTTTATTTAGATGAATGAGGCAACATTTGAAAACCTTTGAATAAATAGCAGTAATGAAGCCGTGATGTTTTTTTTCCTTTCATTTTGTTCCAACTGAAAAGGGAATTTTGAGCCGAGCATAAATGCCATTTTCCATTTTGCCGACTTGAATGGAAGAACAATAAAATCAATGTTGATCGAAGTCATTAGGAGCTGTCATTCATCTGGCTGCACTCGGTGGAAATATCCGACCTGAACAGACGAAAGAGCTACTGCCACATCAAAATTCACACGCAGTACAGAAATATTATTTTGACCGAAAGTTTATTTGGACCTAAAACGTTCAAAAGAAAGTCCCATCTGTTTGTAATTAAAAAGTGAGATGTTAGTGCCACAAAAGGCTAGGCTTGTGTTACTGTATTATAGAACCAATAAGCAAAATATACTTTTGTTTGCTTTTTCAATCACATCAGTCCTCACGCAGTCCAGTTGCGATGCAGTGAATGTAACTTTAAAAGTGCGAGAGGAGCTCAGACCACATACTGTGCAGTGTGGTGGTGGTGGCAGGAGGCGGTGGCAGGAGGTGCTGCCGGTGGAGGTGCTTCACAGGACGGCTGCCGCCCACCGCATGGCTTTTCAGTGAAGTTGTCAAAATCAGACAAGACAAACAGGAAATCCTACGAATGCAAGTGAAATGCATCCAGTGGCACCAAATAGAAGAAGTTCTTGAAGTGGATGGTGATTTTGTGTACTTATAATCCTAACTAATAACTATTATCGCGTGAACTCCCAAACTGAGGTTGAACCCCGTGAACTCACAGCAGCAGCTCCGCTCTCTGTGTGCTCGGTACACTGAGTGCTCCGACACAACCGCAGCTGGACTGTGTGCTGTGTGAGCCCAGCGTTAATGTTTATTTCACAATATTAAGGCGAGACACTGCAGGTGAGTAGGAAAATAATCTTAAATTTAAAGTTATCATTTTGAAACTTCTGTGCTTTACTCACATAGAAAAAGAAATATTGCTTTTCATATACAAAAAAAATAAATAATAATAATAATAATAGGCAGTGTTTGTGTATAAATGGCTACAATTTCACGTATTTGGGACAATTGAATTGGAAAAACTGGATAAAGCCAGGTTTAAATTCCTTGGTTCATTTTGTTGACATATTTTTTTTTAAGTTATTTACAGAGGAGATTATTGATGTTATTTAGTAACTAGATGTGAATAAAAAATGCCCAGTAAATTCAAATTCCGATAAAACTGCTTACAATGAGGTAACAAATCTTCAGAAAAATTTTCAAAAATGGTCAATGAAATTGTCAATATTTTATTTTATTTTATTCTTAACAAAATATTATGTATTTTATGTAATGTTTAAGTGCCTAGGTAACATTCTTGGTGAGAATGAGTAGTTTAAATTCAAAGAAACAAACAAAATTACAGACTACATGGTAATATTGAGATGAGATGTTGTTAGTAAGTGCTTGTTATTGACTAGATTGTCCCACAGTATGGCATTAAATGTGTTTATCCATGTCATAAGTCAGGAGATGCCGCCAGACAAAGTTAGAGTTATTCTACGTAAGAGCAATACACACACCTATGGTTCAATAAATACTACATTGATAAGTTTAATTCTACACTGCGGAACAATACAAACAAAGCAATATCTACATGGAGACAAGCACATGATGCACTCACCACCATAAATGGTTTCTTGTTAAGTTAAAACAGCATTTTACATCTCAGCTTTCTTCGTGAGGAGGGTATTAAACCTTAAAAACATGTTGACCATGAGTGCACTGAAGGCAAAGGTGCAGGTGCTTGAGCACCACCTATCTGTGGACGTCCCTGACAAAGAGATTAAATCAAATAAACAAACATCTTTAGGTTCATATAGGGCAATGCTTGTTGTCTCGCCTTAACATAAATAACATTTCCATTAAGTTAAATGTTCACAGTTGTGAGTGAATCAACAGTTTCAGGAAAAAATATAATCAATATTTAGTTTCTTGTCAGGGGATACAAACAACTGTCTTTTTTTCTGGCACTTATTAAACATACATAGATAATTTTACATTTTGGACAATATTGATCTAAAACATCAGTGTAACTAATGATAAGAATAATGATTCCATTTCCACACCAACACCAAAAGTTGAGTCTATAGACACTGAGACGATGTCATCTGGTGTCTGTAGTATATAAAGAAGCACAGTTTGAGTCACTGGCGCCTGGGGATGACCTCCTCACAGTGAAGTAGGCCACCCACACTCAGTGCAACTGTCTGGCTTCACAAAACCAACACCACATCGTCTCCTTCTCACTTTCCAGCAGCCAATTTAACATGACTGACAGGTAAGTTTCTCCATAAACTTCCACCTTTCAAAACAAGCCCCGTCTTTTCCCTTTGGTCAATCAAACAGACTTCTACAGCTGTAATGTAAAACGTACCTTGAGTTATGAGCGGCCTTAAACACACTTCGGAGTGGAGCGATCCTTCTGCATCTGACAGGAGACGAGCCCGGGCTTAAAAGACTTCACTAAAGAGGAGAGTTTTCAGAGAGCAGCGCAGTACGAGCCAAGGACTGTGTTTGTAGACGTTTTATTGACAGTTATAGTCAAAACTCTCTTAATTCTGCTCTAACTCATCCTAACAAGCATGATTGTAAATAAAGGGGATATATTATGAACAATTGGCTTTGTATTTGTATTATCTTTAAGAAGTAACTTAATCTATGTGCTTTTACAGATAGATAGATGATTGATTGATTTAGATAGATTTGTTTTTCCGTGGTGGATACCGATGCAGATTGCTTAGAATCCAGAGGTCGCGCTCTGCCGATATTTTTGGCAAATATGAAGGGCAGTTTTGATCATTTTCCTCAAATGATATAGCAGTGTAGTCGCATTTTGTGCCTGTATTCTTCAAATCCTTGCTAAAATTAACTCCAATTCAAACTGAAGCTGTTTCTGAACCCTTTGGAGCACAAACTATAGGCTGAACTCTTTGTGAAGCTGAGACTCTGTAGTTTGGCCTCTGATTTACACTAATTATAAGTGTGAACCAGTTCTGCTCAGAGGAATATCAGATTTTAATTCCTGCCCAGATTTTCATCGGTAAAATATAATGAAGAGTAAAACCGGTGTCTGGAGAATGGTCTGATTGACACTAGATTCCAGACATTTGTTGGGTTTTTTCATTTCATAGTTAAAACTAATAAAAAATAAAAAATAAAAACTTATACAAAAGTAAAATAGTACAAATGGGATCCATACAAAAAACGATTTTAACAAATTGAAATTTATGGTTATTGTTTTTATTTGTGGGTTTGGAGAACAAACTGACCCACATTCATCCCAGAATGGTTGGTTTGGCTAAAAATAAGGGTTACAGATTTCTTTTTATGTATAACATGCCCAGCAGCTTGCTAGTTCCCTATTATCAGTTGACGGATAAAAAATGTATGATTTAAGCCAAATACACCAAAATATTTGCATGATAAATTGTCTCTATTGCCCTCATTCCTTTTTAGGTTAATGGGTTTGCTCAGAGAACTAAAAATAGCAAATTATCATATTGAAAAAATGTGTAAATCAGTTAAGTCAAACCGGATGTTTTTGCCAAGCCATACCTGGTAATCCCTCTGCGCTTGCGATAGCTTTCCCCGGCACACTAGTTGAAAATCAAGTACAGAACGTACCTTTAAAGACAAGGGTACAATTGGCCGTCCAGAGCTTGGTTAAGAGTTGTTAAGGCAGAGGGGATGAAACCATATTTTAATAGTGCGGGCTTGGTTAGCAGGGATCTGTAACATTTTGTGACAGGGGTCCAATTATGGGTCGATTTCATTACATCGCTAAGCTCTACAACATGCGCCGTGTTCACCTTTTACTAAAATCAGTAATTCCTGTGTCCCTCCCTGGTCCGTCTCCTTCCTCTCGCTCTCTCTCTCTCTTCTCTATCACTCACGCTGGAGTCAGACTGTGAGCCCAGCACCTTTAATGGGATCCGTCTCCTCATTAAATACCTGCAGCTTTGGTCTGAGCTGTACCACAAAGACAGGGTAAAGACATTGAAGACCGGGCAGTGCACTTCTCTGACACACGGACAGATTGAGGGTGCTAAATCTGAATTATGAATGTCTCTACAGTGGAGCAAAGTGCGCAGAAGGAGTTAGGGGTCACCGCCGCCCTCTCTCTCCTCTCCCATCGCGATCTGGCGTGTCCTCATAAGCTCTTTGACACCCGCGGCTACAAAGACCGACCAGAAACAGCCGGAGCAGGGCAACAAGTACCGAAGCCAGGACACGGGGGAGGCCAGGGGGGCGCGGTAAGAGACGAAGACGAAACAAGTTTGTGATGTAAGCGGCCTCTCCACATGAAAGAGGAGAGAGAAGAGGAGGAATGAAAGATGAACGGAAAGAGGAGGAGATGAGAGCGCCGAGCTTTGGGGGCCATGGGGCGTGCTCAGATGCAGGACGGGACCATCTGGACGAGAGCACAGCCAGGTCCCGGACGATAAACACTGGCTTCAGTCAGACATGGAAACAGACCAGAAAACACATCCAGTAAAGAACATCCACACTTCCTGAGCTGTGAGCAGACTTTTGACCAACCCAGAGAACAGCAGTCAGATCCACGGGCCCGGGCACACAAACTACTGAAGGGATTCTTAACAAAAATACTTCGAAAGATACAGCTTTGTAAGTTGGGATACTTGGGTGCGTGCAGACTAAAATATGCCTTTGCTTATGAAACACAAAACTGATCAAAATAATCTGTGGCTTAATCTGGAAAACTTAAACTGGAACAGCTTTGTGTGCTTAAGTTAAATCATTTACATTTTTATATGTTCTGGGCAAGGGTTGCGTTACTGTCCCATGTCTCCCTTGTTTTGGTCGTACAGTGTGATCCGTACGTTTTGAGTCGCAGAAGTCATTGTTCTTTTGTGTTTTGTTTTTTTTTTTGGTTATTTTTGTGTTGATTCTGTTAATTTACCTTTACTCTCCTGTTCATTAAATTACATCTTTATTTAAACATGTTTACATCTTTGTTTGTGTTACTTTGTCCCTTGCTGAGCTGGTTGTAAGGTTGGATGATATTTAGATGACTTCTCGCACGATTTGAGTTCACAGACCCACTAGAATCTATCCTACGGCTCCTGCTGTTGGGATTGGGCCAGACCACTTGTGGGCCGGGCATTTGACCAATCACAGGGTTTGGACAGAAGCAAAAGGTGAAGCCGCCAAACAAATTAAAACAAAAATGTTGACACCGTACACTCATCTCCTTGAGGACAAATACACAAAAAAAAAATCTGATTTGGCAGAAATATGGACTATTTGGGGTTTAAAAAAAAACATTAAAAATGCACATAGACTTTGATTATTTGGCTTTGAAGTATTTGACTGAACATTATAGTATTTTTTTGTATTTATTTTTACATTCTTAAAGTTAGTGCACATTAACATAAAAAAGAAAAGTATTCCACCAACATCTGAACAGGTTTTGGTGATAAGCCAAAAAGCCCCAAGCTGCTCATTGCGATTTGATTAAATTTCAATGAATTGCACTGTTCTATTCTGGGCCAACAACAGCCAGTTTATTGTCTCATTACATTATTTCTTTGGCCTAACCCTGAACTGGCTTCATGGCGTCGATGCCTGATGCATTGCACATTATTCTTGAGTGTAATCCAGTCACATTGAATCCAGCAAATATCAGTCGTAAAATGTTTCAGTTTTGTCACAAATGGCGTCTGGCATGAAGTCTAAAACCCATAGAAGAGAAATCTCATTTGTTGTTGCAGCCACAATTATAAAGAAATAAGACAAATGTTGTGCGTGTCGAGTTGCTTATTGATCATGGAGACATATGGTCAAAGAACATTTTTAGGACAGTGAGTACATTCGTTTTGATGCCATGTGCCAAAGTTTAATTTAAGCCACTGTTACTCACAATGTCGATTTCAGAAGGTCATGTACTGAGACTCATTTTCAATAGAATTTTAAAGCAGATCTAAATAACTTCAGTGACAGAGCTCCCCCTGCAGGTCTCTTATGAAAATACTCTTCCAGTCCCTTTCTTTTATATTGACTAAGTACAAGTACAATCACATATAAAACCATTTAATGTCACCAAATATAAAAAAGAGAACCAAGGTTTCTCAGGAGAGTTGTCTTCGGGTCAGTGCCAGGAAAGTTGGTAGCCTGGTTTTTCGTGCAGAGACAGCAGGGGGCGACGGCGGGGGCCTCAAACGCCCTGACATTTACAACCACCAACAACAAACAAACAAAGGCTGGTTGGATGAGGGCTTCAAAAATAATGTATTTATTTATTTACTTAAATTTAATTTTTCTAACATTTTGTAATGACAACACATTAGCATGAACATAAACTTAATTCATAACGAACACATACTTCATTAAGAATGATTCAAGCTTGGTAACAACTTCATACCTAACCCTAATTCTTAACCCTTAACCTTTAATTACGTAGTTACTAAGCCTGAATCATTCTTAATAAATGTTGTTGTCACTATGAATTAAGTATTTGTTCATTCTTTATCAACACTAATTAAGGTATAGAATGACGGTACCAAAAAAATAAGTTTTTTGACATTTAGAGATATCTTGGGAGCAAACTAAATCTCCATTTATTATTCACTAAACTTTCCCATCTGAAGTTGTTTTGTGTTTAACTGTGTTCTGTTTTCAAAATGTGCAGGGAATAAATCAGCCTTGGACCTGCTAATTATGAGAAAACAACGGGGAGGATAGCGCCATAAACAGAACATTTTACACACCTTGTTTCCTTCAGGAACAAAGTTTGGTCAGAACTCTTGCAAGAATCTAATCCAGTTACAACACCCTCAATAGAAAGTCCCTTATGGATTATCATAACACATGCAGGCCTACAAACTCAAATGTAGAACGCCCCATATGGATTGGAGAAAGCCGCCCCTCCTACCCCTCTGTCAATAAGCCCAGTTTGGCAACACTTTAAACAGACTTTGATGGTAAAAAGGGAAAACTTGAAGATGTGCTCTCCATTTACCCACTGGGTTAATTAGAATTGTTTTATTCAGCCACTGCACAGCCATGCTTCTGAAACATTTATGTCTTGCATGCATTACAAGCACAAAAGGCGTTAACATTTCCAGAAAGTTTAACCCTGGTTCTGTTGCGAGCGATGCGAAGAGAAGCAGAGAGAGGACGGTTGACCTCTGCTGCCCCCTGTGTTACAGCTGTGAAACAACAAGGGAATTTGGGATGAGCGCAGAGCCAGCACAGCAGCCTCCTCCGGATCACAGGAGCAGAGCCAAGCTAACCACGTTGACAGAATGACAAGCAGCTCGGATGTAAGAGACGAGAGGCAGATCTGAAGCCACAGGCGTGTACGACCAATAAAAAACATACATTATTCACTAACGGGGACATACAATGAGAGCTGCTGAGTGGAGTCAAGCCAGGATTACACCAGTGACCACGGCAAGGCTGCGAAACGTGAGGGATTAACATGTTTGGGTCGGTGCAAATTTGACGTTCTTTGGCATGTTTGGGATCATCGTTATATAAGAGATTTAATTAAAACCAAAGGAGTTTAAATACATCTTTAATTTAAGTATCTGTGAAAGTCTTTCCCTACAAGAGTCATGGAGGAGGAACCTTGTCAAACCTGGGTCATGTTCACAAGAATGAAACGGACATACTGTTTAGTTTGAAATGAAATATTTCTCTTTTCTTTAAATCGTAAGTAAGTAGTGCAGCTGATTATGTTCTATGTGGTCAATTAAAATGTAAATAATTTAAATAAAGACTATTCTAATCTGGCGCTGTTTGTTGTGCACCAGGTCAAGAGGGTCAACTCCGATTGACATGTTTTGTCCTCAAAATTACATGCAACGTTAAAGACCTATTGTGCTTTTGTCATCTGTACTGTAGACACTTCTAATCTACGACACTATAGAATAATTTTGTTATATTTTGGACATCTTATTGATTTAAAACAATACGTTTAAAATATAAGTCCCCTACTTCCATGTTGAAAACGGCGGTGGTGATTTGCACTGGCCCCTTTAAGATGCATCGCCGCAGCATTTCAAAAGAGAAAACAAAGGATTTTTTTTTTGTGCCCAAAATGTCTACGCGACGCTGCCTAATCATGTGTATGTCAGCATTTAAGAAAATAAAATTGCTGAACAAAGTAAGTAAATATCAGTAGGTGTGACATGAGGAACGTGAAGCCCTGGATTGATGGAGCAAAGGAGTCTTGTGCACGGGAGATTACTAAATTATGCATAAAACACTCTAAACATAATTCATCTGGTTCAATGACAAGGGGGAACAAATACTATATATCATGGTTAAAAACTCCTAATAGTCGATTTTGCATAATAGGTCTACTTTAAAGGAAAAAGATGCATTTTTTTGTATTATTATTATTAAACATGCTCTTGAGTACGTTAAATTTGCCATCTCATGTTTTGGAACAAAAAAAGGTTTATTATGAAATAGTTAAAGTTTTTCTCAGCTGTCTGCAATGATACTTACTGAGGGCTAGCACTATACACATTTTTAGTCATAAGAGAATGTGCGACACGCCATTATCAAGTTAGTACGAGCAGTGAACGGAAGAAATGCTCAGAACGAGTCTGGCGATGATTTAAGGACTTAAAACAGCAGAAGATTCTCGGAAAAGTGACGTAGATGATCTGAAAGAAGTCCCAGATCAAGGGAGTTCAGCAGGAAGTGTTTTTGACATTCGAAGAGGAGAGGATTTTCTAACTAATATTCCTCAAAACAGCGTGAATGCAACTTCAGGTATGTTTTTATGACGGGACAGTGTTACAACATGGTTAAAAGCTCAAAGTCACTGTAGCAGAATGATGAATGTGTCCTTTAAATTATAGCCCACTAATTAGTTGTGGCTTATTGTGGGGCGCTGAGGTTCTCCTCTCCTCTCCTCCGTGCTCATGACTCGCTGATTTGAACCTTGGTATATGTCTGTCCTCTTCTTGTTGTGTATGGTTCTGCACATTCATAGCAGGTTTTAATTCTCAAAAAATGCTTGTATCTCTTTTTGTTTGTTTGGAAACCCCTTCTCATCTGTTCCTTCCCTTCTCCCTATTCTCCCTATTGACCTTATTCTGCCCCGCCCACTTTTGCCGTTTTTTGCACTTTTGTTGTAAACGCACTTCCGTTTGACGAGAACTCCGTTAAAGCTAATGACAAACGAGGGAAAAGTTTTGACGCTAAAATGTTACATAAAGTAGGTTGATTTGTGTAAAATGTTTAAAGAACACGAGCAACAACAAGTCAACAACGCACCGATTTCCTGGGCGACTGAAAACTGCTTTTTAGTCCATGTAGAACTTATTTTCTGTTGAACTCGTCTGCTCCATGTAAACTAATACAACAGAAACAAGACACCGGCGCGTAAGGCAACTTCCAGAATAAGGTGAATATTGCACTATTTTAAAGAAGGTCTTGTGAGTTTATGTGTTCAAAATTGCATATAATCCAATCCAGGGTGAAGCTGTTGGAAAATGTTTTGTGTTTACTATAAACCATTAATTGGAGCTAGTGGATAAGATGAATATGTCGACTTAAACTTACTGCCCCGAGCACTGCAACATTAACATTCTATAAACTTGCAGTCCTTAGTTCAAGGACCTATCTCTAAAAGACTCTCCAGCCTATTGTCCACCACACTTTCACTGAAATCTTTCTTCTCAGAAAATCTAGTCCTTGGCCTGGACTGAACACTCTGCCCTCCGGCTCTCAGCGAATAAAAATCAAGCAACAACATGGAACACAATTATTTAAGGACTTTTGACGACGTGATTAGCCCTTTCTGTTTCATTGTGTGTGCGGAGAGGCGGCGTTGTTACGACTTGGAGGAAGGAACAACGGGCAAAAGTGGCTGGATCTGTGGCCTGCGGGGAGCTCTTAACACTTCAGAGAAAAAACAAATTTCTCTTCCACCCGCTGCCACATTAGGACCAGTGGTAAACACGAGGCAGAGCGACGGGCTTCTTTTGCCCGAGACGGAGTGCGAAATTGCAGGGATCAAAGCAGCCCAATTATCATGTGTTTATGGAGCGCCAATTATCTCTGACAGTGGCAAGAAGCAGTGGGTCACAGCACAAAGACTCCTGAAAAGGTGAATCTCCCGTGTGCAATAATGTAGTCGAACTGTGTGTATCTGTCGTACACAAGGTCAAGCGAAAATATGAGCGCGTAGTAAATTACAGCTAATTGCCAATAGAAACGAGGAAACACAAATTCTGCAAATAAGCCGGGCACTTTTGGAGGGATAACACCATTTTGTGACGGGATTACATCATTCATCATTTCGCTAATGAGAAGAAAATGTTTCCTAGGGCTCAGCTGAAGTGTTTCCACCACTCTGCTGTTACAAAGAGGTGCTCTCAGAACGCAGTTGCCCAGTTTTACAGCATCGTTTTGCCTTTTGTGAGAAGTTTTGTTATGGAAGTGTTCACTAACATAAAAACAATTTCTCTCAAACTGAAGTACGTGAGAGTGGTGGTGGCAAAACATTTTTAAAAGTACATTTTTAAAGGTGCACTATGTAACTTATTCTGATTAGAGTCTGCCACATGTGAGTATAATAAAGATGTTATTGATTCACATGTAAATCCAATCTTGGTGTTTTTATTGCTAGAATATGTGCATTCTTATTGGGCTCGGCTCTCCACAGATCTGACCTTTAACTTGGCCAGGTACACCTGTTTGACTTCATGGAATGGAGAGTATGGCATTTAATGCCAAACTTTGAAACATTGCAGGCAAAGCCATGACATGCCCAAGGAGAAATGCAGGTGGGGGACTCTCCTCTGGAACAGGAAAGTGCACTTTTAATTGCCTTCTTGGTATTGTTATCTATACTTTGACATAATTGTTATAAATGCAAATGGAAAATAATCAGAAACATCTTAAATAATAAATATTATGCATTATTTGTATTGTTATTAGCCTTTAAACATGCTGTTGAGTACCTTTAGTTTGGTATCACATGTAAAAAATAAAAAAGTTAATTAAAGTTAATAAAACACCAAATTAATCTAAATCACTGCTGCTTCCCACCACACTAATTGGGTTTTATGATTTACAAAATTTAAAAACTAAAAATTGCAAAGTTCTCCGGGTGATGCTCTGTCACACAGTTGAAGATTGGGATTTGACGGTAGAAATGCTCAAAATGAGTCTGACGATGAATTAATGGACTTAAAAACAGCACAGAAGATTCTCACATTTATAAAACGTCACACATCGGGGAAATTCAGTGTTTTTGACTTTCAGAGGAGAGATGATTTTCTAACCAAGATGCATCAAAATAGCATGAATGAAGCTAAATGCAACTCCAGGTGTGTTTGTGATGATGGAACAATGTTAGAACTTTAGAATCTTTAGAGTTGTTTTTGTGTGTCCACTATTTTTTCTAAAAGTGTCTAAAAAAATTTAGAATTGGCTGCATGAAAGGGACTTGTAAAACCGCTAACCAAAAACTAAAATTCTTGAAAAACTTTGGTTGGAACTTCAACTGCAGAGGCAAATTAACACATTTTTATTTTGCTGGGTTATATAAGGTCACTATGTTGGAGGGTGAGAAAAAAAGAAGATCGGATTTGAGCCAGAACGTGTCATCTCTCAACAGTTGTCCGTGTTGACTTTTACACAGTAACACACTGACGTAAAACACAGTGAAAATATGAGCCCCGAAATAGGCAGCAGATGTTAGGAGCTCATTTTGAAGTAGTGCAGGATGTGCCATCAGTAATGACAATTCCTCAGCTCAACTAACAGCCTTTAGCTTATGGATTAAACTGTTAAGTTACCTAATCACACGTCACATACGATAGAATAGACACACATGGAGGAACATCACAACAACATCGCTGCAATAGCATGAGATTATTTTGATGGGGCCTTTCAAAGCACAATTCAAAATGTCTAGTAACCTTTTCACAGGATTCAGTATTATAACAAAAGCGCTCTAGAGATGCACACTCGCAGCCAAAATGCACAAAGAATCAACGTTTTCTTAAAATAATATGTCATAATGACGTCTCCAACCCTTTCAACATTTAACACTGCCAGTGGGTTATACAAACATTTTCCAAACTTACTAAATACTACATTATTTTAAAATATGAATGCATAAAAATAAAAGTAAATGTAACTAAATTAATGTGTACTCTGAAAGTTGCTCTTTACTTTACACATGCAGATATTCTAATATATTTGAACAGATACTTTATTCAAATTTAATCTTAATCAGTATTTTGTGTACTGCAAAATATCCACAACACTAGATCTGTTTCAATAATGATAAAATAACTACTGCTGTATTAAATTGCTGTGGACAAATATAATACAAAACTGCCAATCCAGCACTGAACCAGAATTAAACTAGGATTTGATACTAATCAGGACCAAACCAGATCTAATGTAAAACTAAACTGTTAAACCAGGACCAAAAATGTATAACCTAACACTACTCAGGTGAACAAGGAAAATATATTTAGAATTATAAAGATGAGCTGTGGGCCGGATCAGATAGGTGGAATCTGCTTAGTTTGTGTCTAAACAAACATAGCGGCTTACGAGGAAGAAATTAAACAAACACTACAAGACGAGAAACGTAATGAATTTCTGAAAAATCTACAAGCAAAGCACAACGCTATAAATCGGAGGTAAAAGAAGTAATATATTTTGTTCTGAATGTTACACAAATATTTGAGAGAAGACATCTTCCGCATTTGCAAAACGCGTGATACAAATTAGTGACTGCAGTTGGATCATCCCAAGTTAGAGAGTTTTTATGACGCCCCTTGATCTGATTCTAGACCCTTTTTCCTTGAAACAGAATGTAGAAGAGATTGGCTGGTCAGCAAGGGCTTGTTCTCATAAAACAAAGACTGTCTCAAAGTTCAGCGTCTTCTCTGTCAGTATAAATACAGAAAAGTGATTTTAGTCTTTTTCACATTAGCTTCAGAAAGTGGTGCCATTATACAACTCCAAAGTGAAGATTGTTGAAACAGTTGAAAGGACTTTAAGAAGAAAAAAAGCTTGTGGAGCCACTCAACTAATTATAAGATTCAACATTTGTTACATATGATCTTACCCACCATCTGGCATTCAGACATCTTCAAATTTTACAGCATAAACGCAACCTATTTTACGTTTTCAGTGGGTTTGGATGCAGCACAGTGGTGGATCCTTTTGTGGATGTTTTGTTTGCATGTTCTCCCTGTGTCAGCGTATAGGTTTCCTCGGGACCAACGTTCCATTTGATAAGTAAGTAATTGTTATACTTTTAATCACATAATCATGAAATAAAGTGGATGGAAAGATGTCTCCTCGTGTTACCATGTAATTACCATAAAAATGTTATAATTATCATGCTTTTTCATCCTATTATTATGCAATTACTATAAAGTGCTATGTGACATCTGTAGTTATCCTGCTCATGTTATATTCTTTTGTCTCCTGCCATCAAAAACACCCTATGCATTCAGTAAAAAGTATCTCTACCAGAGGAGACAAGACCTACCAATGCATACCTCCTTATAGTAGCATGTGCTCTTTATGCGTTTAGCCCTGGCAGTTCAAATAGATTACTGGAGGCTGCTCTTGCGTACAGATCCCAACAGGAGATCGGCTGTCAGATCACAGTAGGAAGCACTAAGATGAAGCGTCGCCCGTGCTTTAAGATCGTGTATCAAATCCCCTGTTCGGAACTGAGGGGGCACCGCGGTCTATATTCACTTATCTTCACCACTGCTCATGCGGGGGGCCCTCCACTGTAATCCGCCGCCTTCTAGGGACGTGTGTTCAACAAAAGACGCGCTCCACATGCAAACCGATGCAAATAAGAGCAGTCTAGGCAGTAAATGTGGCTCTTTGTTCTGATGCAGTGTGACGGAAGCGAGGATGACATTCCTCGAGGAAAAGTTGAGCAGGTTTGAAGGGAAAAATTGAACATGAAACCTTGCAAAGACAGACTGTTAGTTGGCTTTTTCAGTTTTGTAGTAGCTCTAAACACGTTTGATTTCCAAAACAAGATGCAGCCCAATAAAAACGTGAAATGTACTTGCCGTTTCTAGCTCAGCTTTGACATAATTTTATACAACCTATTTGAAACATCCGAGCATAATGAAATCATAATAATCCTCAGTCCGATGACAAAATTTGTTTGGGTTTTTTCACAATTTCGGTCTCTCACGACGTGTTTGACTTTTACTGCTTTGACAAAACACGTAAAACATGTAACGTGAGATCGGTAGCGCCTACTGGGGTAAAAAAAATTCTCCTTGTGAAGCTGTGATATTTGTCTGAGCTCGCCAGCGTCGCAGCAGACTCCCCCTGTGGCCCTATCTGATGACGCAGGTGTAAGAGAGAGCTTGGAGGGGCAGGTCAGACTGGAGCGCAGCCAAGAGCCCGGAAAGTAAGAAAAGCGAACGTCGGATAGAGTTTTAGCGATAAAAAGGGTGTGATTCTTCAGTAGTCTCTTGTGTGTAAGGATATTTGCACATAGAAAAGGGCCTATGATGAACGCGCCGGTGTGCTGAGGCCAGCTAAAGTCGCACGGCCTTTTCCAGCGAGGCTGCGGAAAACCTGTATTGGCAGAAAATCCACTTCAGGTCAGATGGTTGGCGCTGTCTGTCTCTCCCTCTCCACGAGTCCAGGGTGGCACAGGAGCAAAGGCTGGGCTGGAATAATAAGAGGTGATTGACAGTGGTGTGGCGGGTGCAGAGCGGCACTTATCTGTCTGTCTTTCTCGAGATTAAATGTGTGTATGGTAGGATAAGGGGGCTGGCGATATGACATAAAAGTTATGAATGGTTATCGGTATTTATTCCCTAAACAGACAAACACATCATTGGTGTTTATTACACACAAAACATAGTCACATTTCTTCCTCCAAAGTCTTAACTCAGCTCAAACCACATGCTTTTACTAACGATTGATGGTGGACCTCGCGATTAAAAGGCGCCAAGATGATCATTGGCGATTAAAAATGACTCAATCTTGATCTAAAATTCTGTTCATAGAGCAGGTGGAGATGGATTTCAGATTTTTTTTTTGGTTTTTCGTTCATTCCCAAACAGTCTGCCAGCAAAAAGGGTAGCTAAACTAAACTAAAAAAAAAAAGTTTTGTCAGGAAGGACCTCTGGTATGAAGCCCTATGCTGGATCTATATGGAAATCTATATTATAACTTACACTGATGACCAAGACGGTACTTGGACAAGTCTTAAGAGAATAAAGCTGATTGCAGATGATTTTAAAATCTTCAGACAAAGGACACTGGAAAGATTTGCTAGAACCGATGGGCTATGAATGTGTCATGTGATCGAATCCACAAGGATAGTGAGCAACGTCTTCTGCCTTTCTATCCAGTCTTATTAACAGCAAAAAGAAAACAAAAAGGAGTGCAAGCTGCAGGTAAGGAGCCTATTACAGTCAATGTAGCGATGATGATTAGGCTGATGAAAAAGTGTGCAAAAAGTTGTGTTGGTGTCTTCCACTATTGCTGATGCAAGTCGGGATAAAATCATCTAGTGTGCAGCAAAAATGAGACCTCATGAGAAATCTGGACAAGGAATGTACATTATGTACAATTCTGTCAACGATTTTATCATTAATTAACAAGAATATAACACATGTGACGAGTTGGCCACTGTCCAGCGTGTACCCCGCCTAAGGCCCAAAGTCACTGGGATAGGCTCCAGTCACCCGCGACCCGGGAACGGGAATAAGCAGCAGAAAATGAATGAATGAATAACACATGTGGCTGCATTGAGCTGTATAATCAACCCACAGAGTCCTAAAGCCATCGGGTCAGACTTTCTGTGGTGACTCTTTCGAGAAAAAAAAAGTAAAATAAATATTAAACTTGGCTATAGAATAGAATGAATTACTCAATACACATTCTCTCAAAAATGACTCGCTTAAGCTCGACGGCTAGTGAAGAAAACCTAATCCGTATTAAAGATTGGGCTCCATACACCAGTGTCAGCACAAACATCTATATTGGCGTTCTTTCTACCAATGTCAATACCATCTGATTATGTACAGCCTGACCAATAATTTGGAGTCTTTTAGCTGCATGGAGCTCACCCACAGAATGCCTGATCACCTCCATCAGTTACAGAGGGCAACGCATGTCTGACAAGCTCACAGACAAACTCAAACAGGAGCTGAGACTGTTTACAGCCGTATGTTAGCTGTAAATGTGCACAATGATGGAGGGTCTGCTACCTGCTTGTCTCCATGGAAATGGTATTGCTTTACCACATTCTCCCACAGTATGGTATTGCACTTGCACATATTCAATTCAGTGTTTTATAGTTCAGAAAACATACATTCTTACTACGAGCAGGGTCAGCACTCCAAAAATCTGCTTGTCTTCATGGATATCTATAAGCAATGACATCTCCATGGCAGCACGCAGGGGCCAACGCTTCACCAGAAAAGCTACATAGTGCACCTTTAAAGTAAGGGACATGCTGTAGAAACATGAACATAAAATCATTACATACATCATTACAACTGGTATAAACTAGAAAATAACGAACATCTTTTAAAGGTATAGATTTATCTTTTATTGTGGTTCATGTTGGCCCAAACTGTCATGTCCTGAAATGATGGTGGCCTGAACAGAACAGGAGCAGTGTGGACTTTAACCAAATCTTAAATTAGAAATTGTTCATAATGAGCTCTCTTTCTCTCCAATTGTTGGTAAGCAACGTTTAAAGCCACAGCTGCTGTGTGACTGATGTGTGAAGCCCCCTTTAACCACTAACACTTACTTACCCACCCCAGTTGTACATGGGCAAGGTGCAAAGCCTGGGTTTTCAAACATATTTAAGACTTGGTTAGTCCCAGTTTAGTCTTGGTCTAATTCTTGTTTGGACCTGGATTAGACTGTTTAAGATGTGGTTTTGGCCTGATGTAATCTACAAAAGACTTACTCTCGACCAGGGTTAGTTTTGATTACTGAAGGTAAACAGTGAGCGCAAGTGTTTTACGGCCAATTCTGAGATAAAACATAAAACTGTGCTCTCCAAAACATCTGCCCCACTGGAGAATATAGACTTCTGGTGTAAATTGTCTTGCCCAATGAAAAAGCAACAACATGCACCATCCAGAGCAGGATTCGAACCACCAGCTTCTAACCTCTGAGTCACTGTCACCCCTGTATGCACTGTCTTACATAACACCCGTAGAAAAGACCACATCACAATGAAAATAGTCATATCTATTGCTCGAACAGTTTATGGGAAGCTTCCTCACGCTCACTTACCCTTTGGCAACAACACAACACACGCATTTTCATTGGCGAGACTTAACAAGGGCTTTATTTGAATACAAAACAGCTTGCGGCAGAAAATGGGAGCTTTCCATTTTGCCTTTTTCGATCTGTCAGAGAGGAGCGGCGCGAGTCTGCAGGGGGGCAGCTGTTTTCTCTGGCAAACGGGACGAGGGAGGTGTCGGGAGACGAGTTACAACCCTCCCAGTGGCCTCCGCAGAGACGAGCAGCACATTAAGGAGCCAAGAAGAATGGTGTGGCTGAGCCGGGAGGACAGTGGGGAGGAGAGCGAGGCTGGAGGGGTGCTCTGCTGCCAGCGCTGCCTCTATCTGTCTCCATTAGCAGCCATGGACCATCAAAGCTACGACGAGCAGACACACTGTCCAGAGGAGCTCAAGAGCTGACTGATGCGGGCGGACTGAATCATCGAGAAACAGGATTACAGTCACAATACAAACACCTGACCTTGAGGGAGTGAGAACAGCGGTCTAGCAGAAATAGCTGGGATTCAGAAATGACACGCATTATTAAAGTGCACTATGTAATGACGAGACAAGAAGGTGATGTCGACAGGTCAAGTTATTCGTCAGATTTGGTCGAAATTGTATAGCGAAATTCACTTGTCGTGGCTGTAACAAGCAGAGCCAAAAAACAGGTAAACAGATCGAAGGAATGCTAGAGAGTCTTGAGCAGAAAGCTAAGAACAATCTGGCGCTGGGTGAGTGTGGAACTGGAGCTTAAACTGGTGAGGAAACACAGGGGAAGTCGATAAAATGGGCGTGGTTAAGAGTGGTTACAGGTAAGTTTGAAGATCTTTGAAAATTGTGGGTTTCTTCACAAACAATTACGTGCTTGTGATAAAATATACAGAAGAATACAAATTTTACTGTAAATATTTTACAGTTTCATACATAATAATCAATAAAACAAAATGGAAAAAGTTTGGTATGTTTTTTCTTATTCTTCCAATTCAGAATCAGAATCAGAATCAGAAGCGGTTTATTGCCATTGTCAGTGAAATTCACAAACATAGGAATTTGCTTCGGCGAAGGTGCAAACATAAAGCAATGATCTACCTATCCAGTTGACACTCCTCTGCATTTAGTCCCTTTTTTCCATCAACTGAAATAAAAGGTCAAATATAGGTAGCTGTAACCCTCTTATTTACAGTCAAATCAGCCTTTCAGAAATCACAAAAAAGGGTATAGGCGTTGTATTCTGCATAAACATTTTTAGTCCCTAAATCAAATTTTTTGTGATTTTTAGTGAGTTTATAGTCTGCAAGTCAAACTCTCCCAACAGAAACGTTACTCTGGTTTACATTTACCTAACTAAATCTAGGAAGGATTTGAATTCATCACACTAATAATTAGAGTAAATCAGACAACAGAAGCCCAAACTACACAGTCTCAGCTTCACAAAGAGTCCAGCCAGTTGTTTTTACTCCAAATGGTTCAGAAACGGCTTCAGTTGAAATGGGGCTCAATTTACTCTGGCATTTTTTAGGAAAATCAGCCGAAATGATAAGGGACAGGGGCATTAAGGACAGTTCCCACAAGACAAGACACTAAATCGGGTGCACAGAAACAAGACAAGATTTTAACACAATTTATTATAAGCAAACGCTGCAGTTCAGTTCACAATGAAAAAAAAAAAACAACTTTAAAAAATCACAACATCATTTTCAACCTCTGTGCAGTCGTCTGAGATCTTGTGGTACGATATCTTGCCCCATCCCTAGCGCTCAAATATATATTGATATTGTGCACTTGAGCAAAACACTTAAACCACAAGCTGATCAATATGTAAGAGTTAGCGAAACTAAAACTGCTCTGAAATAGTGAGCATACACCTTTTGCTCACAATTTCATACCATTGCATTTAAATGTCTGTTATTTCTTCAGTTTCCAGTTTATTTTATGTATATTTCTTATTTGTTTTTGTTTATAATTCAACCAATGCTTGTCCCATTTAAATATCAAAGCTTGCATTTTCAGGACTAAAATTGACAACAAAATCTAAATATAAATGCACTTGCCGCCCCACTGTTCAAATAGATGATTGTTTCCTGCTATGTTTCATTTATTGGACGGTTGCTATTTCAGTTTTAGTGTATATTGTATTGTAATTATCCCTTCGGGGGGCAGTGTACGTTCACATGGAGCTCTGTCCTGCCACATAAACCGCCAATAGCCACCCAGCTTTTTTAATTAAGACATTTTGCTTTTATTTTGCTTTTTTTCCGCGAGGCCTGGATTGAATTGCGTTCTAAATGATCCAGAACCGATAGAGCAATCTTTACTGCCATATTCTAAGACGGGGCGCTCGCTAAAGAGTCACAAATATGCCGGCACTCTGGTAATTTTGCTCAGTGACAAGGGAGCCAAGTGGAGAGGTTGGGTCTACCCCAGGGGGATTAGGGGAAGATTGGAGGAGGGCATATGGCAGAATGGGCCGGGGTGCACTGCGAGAGAGCCGACCGTTTATTGACAAAAGCCTCCAGGGACACAAAGAGAAAGAAGTTAAGGAAAATGAGATTCGCTGCACTTCACTCGGTCGTCACCACACAATCTGGATTTTCTGGGGTCTTTAGGAGAGCGGGGAGTCAAACACCTCAAAGGTCTTTTATTAGTCATACCACAGGCAAAATCTCTTCAACATCAGCACATAGCTGGCAGCGTACAGCCAAACAGATGTAGGAAGCAGCTGTAAAGGAGATATCAAGTGTTCTAAGAGATTCAAGTGTATGTGCAATAGACAGACTGCCCTCCGGTGATATATTTTCTAAAAACATATGTTGCTGTAAGAGCTGGGAGGTTACGGTTGGCTGCCAGTGGTGTATAGCTACAATGGAGGGTAGTTTTATTCAGCTTTACACATGCTACAGTGATCTTGTTCGGGTGTGTGGAATCATTCAACCAGTGAATTTGACTTTATCTTGTGAACAGCATTATGAGGCGGCTTCTCCAGTGTTGACGCCCCCATCCCACAACCCTGACCTGTGACCTGGGCGTCCCCCTTTGCCTGGAGGAGCTCTCTGCACAGGATGAACTCAAGTTTTTCACACAGGGTTTTTTGTGGGTTTCCCTTGCCGAGAAGGAGGGTCAGTTGCTAAATATTTTAACTGCTTTCTACCTGTGGCAGAAAGCAACTGTTGTTGTGATTTTGGGTGCTACAAAAATTAATTAAATTGAAACATTTAAACCAAATTTTCTGGTGACGGGTGTACTTGCTTGTCTTAATGAAGATATTATCTCTTTGCCAGGAATGTCACATCATGTATCGATCCCCATAGAGACAAGTAGGCCTGGTTGCAGGTCAGATCTGTGGAGAAGCGATCTGACTTAAAGTATGGATGCATTCACACTTGTGGATTTAAAATTGGGACCAAGCTTGGACTAAATCCAAAACTAAAAACCTAGTAGGACTAAACAAAAGAACTGAACAGGACCAAGTCCACATCAAGACTGAAATCAGCTCAATTTAGGATCTACTGACAAGTGTGAACACATCCTAAGAAGGCATTTTTTCAAGGTATTTTTGAGCAATGAAAATAGGAAGAGTGATAGGGAAAAAAAACAATGTTTAATGATATAGTGTGGAACATTTCAAGCAAAACAATAACATTTCCATACAGACAAGCAGGAGGTAGACAACTTCAAGTTCAACTTTAATGATCCGTGTCAAGTTTGGCAACTCATCCGCCCTCAAAAACTCAACTAAACCTTAAAATTAAAATTACAGTTTAAAGCAGGTTACCAACACACTCTCAAAATAAATGAATTGATGAAATTCAAACTGAGGAGTGAACTTAAACCTAATAAGGAACTTGTTTTTCACCAGTGCTACAAAACCACTAAGCCTGGAGACTTGTAGTGTAAAAAATGCAAGTTAGCCCTTTTCAAAACAGAACAGTCGCAAAGTGAGAAGCATTGCACATGACATAACAGCTATTGGAAGTCTTTATAAGTAAATGTGGCACTATAAGAATAAAGTACGCATAGCCAAGGGTGTCATGTTGAATTCTCCGCAGTAAAAGTGATTTGCCTTCACCACAGGAGGCTGTAAACTGGCGGTGTTCAGCTCTGATCAGAAACACGTCTCCCACCTTCGCCCACCTCTGCTCCTCCATGCTTCTGTAACACGAGCTCTGAGGCAAAAGTGAAGTGAAAAGAGCCAGAAAAAGCCTGATAACCAAGACACATCTGGCCTACACTAATTCAATTCCACACAAGTTTGCTTTACCTCGCCATAACATAACCTAATTAAAAAAGCTAGGATTGGAAGGCATACTCATTTCCAATTCATCAGTGAGGAGAGAGGCCGGCAAATACTTCTAAAAAGGTTGGGTCTTTTTTAATTAAACTCAAAATTGCCCGACGCTACTCTGAATTATATATTTACCAGAAATGAATCCAAGAGCCAGTGATTACACAGGCCCATATGGCTATCAATACTCCACATTATTAGACACACTGCACACCTCCAACACTCGCAAATTCCTCTGCCCCAAAGACACAGGTGCACCGGTACTTTTTAATTTCAAAAGTCTGCAACTTTGTGATAAAAAGTTTCATGCTGGAAATAGACTTTGACACAGGTTAGGCTTAGAATGCTATTTATTATGTAAAACAATGAGCAGTGGACAAGGCGAAAAGTCTATTAAACCCTCAAATGTAACAGATCAGCTCACATATCCATTTTGTTGTGATCACATTAAACTCAGTGTTTATGTCATAAATGTGTCTCTCTCAAAAGTACATTTTTATAATTTTGTGAAAATGTATGCACTTGGTTGTGGAGCCTGGACTCCTCTGAAAAAGAGATTATGATTCTCAGTTGGACTGCCCTGACTAAATAAAGTTTAAAGATGCATTATGTAAATTTCTGGTGGAAAGAGGGTTTATAGATAACACTTTGCATAGAATTCTCCAAGAAGACTTATTGTGTTTTTGTCTTCTATATTGTTCTATTCTACAACATTCATGGTTCGTTCTTTAAAAATTTTGACATTTTAATTTGCATTACTGATCTAAAACGACAAGTTTAAAATAAAAAATAAGCCAGCTGACTTCCATGTTTAAAACTGCAGTGGTGATTTGTGCCAGCCCATTTATGTTACGTCAAGCAAGAGCAAACAGGGAACATTGCCGAATCCTATGTATGTCACTGTTTACGAAAATAAAAGTAAAGGGCGGTGGACGTGGAATCTGGGGAGCGGTGAAACCTGAAGTGGAGCAATGGCTCTTGTCCACAGGAGAATAAAGATTACTTAAATATGCATGAATCACTCTAAATAAAAAACTTCGACAGATTGAAAGAGACTATTATACTATGGTTATAAGCTCCTAAAAGTTGATTTTGCATCATAGATCTCCTTTAATTTTCTTGATCCAAGTTACAGTTCAGATTTGTGGAGAGGCGACCTCACTGACAAGAATCTAATAAATAATGTTTGCATGGTATTTTTTAATCAAACAATACAAACATTTCAGGCAAAGCAATAACATCATTGCAGGCCCTCAACCAAAAAAAAAAAAAATAATAATAAAATAGAACAAAAAAAAACATAAGTGCGCCTTTAAACAAATGAAATACAAATGGCAACTGCACCTCAACGGTCCAAATGTACACCGTGTTATATGAACTACTATTCTTATGTAAAAACTGCATGTACAGTTTTATTTATCCAGGTGCTCTTTATCACCTCCTCACGACTGACGCAAGCTGTCAGTTGTTCACCAGTTTGAAACTTCTCCACTTTGATCTGCACAAATGGCACATACGGGCAAAATCCTGTAACATTTATTTATATATTTATGCTAAATGGCTAAGTGCTGCTTTATAAAAAAGGGACTTCAAAACTGCCTTTCATCCTAACAAACAATGACAACAAACAGAGGGCAGAAAAAGCCACAGTAAAAGAGGAAGACCGCAAGGACATTAAGAAGACAGACAACATGACATGACTTAAACAATATATAATCACATGAGGGTGCAGTTTGAACAGCTCTATGGCTGAGCCTTTGAGGTTACAGTTGAAAAGCAGTGCATTTATCATAGCTGAGCCATTATTAAGGCATGAAACATTCTTTTTAGTTCCGTATCACAATGCAAAGTGGGTTAATAGCGGCCAATATGCTTTAAATTAAAGTAGAACTTACTATAATTTTGGCACAATGCAAATGTAAATATTTAACTAGAAAATAATTCTCATAATGTTGGCAAAACAGTACAATGGCTATGGATTGTTTAACCACTATCCCAGTCTTACTCTATGGAGCAACATAATCAGTAACTGAACAAATGTATTCCAAACTAACTTTGAGTAAATGTGTGATACAATAATATTTCACTGAGTATTCATAAGGCTTTATAAAAAAGGATAATTGGGTAGTAGAGAGGCATCTATTGAAAGTTTCTGTGGCTGGTTGATAACTTTGCCTAAATCAATGCACAGGGCTTGTCGCTTGTCTCCATGGAGATATACAAGCCATGTTTTTATACTCTGGAACGTTTCAAACAAAGCAATAACAGATCCAGATAATTAACAACAACGTTACAGCTTGAGTCAAATGATTTTGGCTCACAAGTACGCTACTGGTCAAGTCACCCCAAACTGTTGGTGTCACAAACATAAAAACAATAATTGTGAGAATGCTCTTAGACATACTGACTAATCTTCACACAAAACAGACGTTCCTATAGAAAAAAATGCATCTAAACACTAACTAAAACAGCAGAAGAGCTGCTCAGGCCAGAGGACATTGTGAGTCTGACGGGTGCAGAATCAGTGTGGTTTGGAGCCAGCGGCAGAGGGAGGCGTGATGCAGGCTTGTGGGGTGTGCCAGTAATTGGTCCAGCACACCGCCTCTTCACTGAAATCCACCACCGAAAACTGTTGGACAGATCCAACGGCAACAAATGCCTGGACTGCAAAATGGCTACGGGTCCTGTCGGGACACAGTGATTAAAATATCATTTACTCTGACCTTGAGTTTTGTGTTTGTTGTTTTTGTTTTCGCCAAAGCATTACCAAATTAAAACGGATGCTATAATTGAGAGGCATTTGAGCAGGATGTTAAGGCTGTGGACGCATTTGTTTAAAAGTACGCCTCAGCATTCAATCGAACGCGCTGGAGCCTGCTATGTCCCGCAGTGGGGAGTCTAGCCTTTATGTGCAGCTGGTTTGGGCTTTGTTTAGCGTTTGAGAGCCGCTGGAGTGATTGGAGCCAGATTGCCCCCGCCCTGCACAGCCATAAGCGAAGGGCAAGACTTTCATCTCGAGCTGCCACTGGTACACTCGGCAAATCACAAACAAGGTCATACTGTACTTTAAAAGGCACTGTGGCTTGGGTCCAAATTGTTTTGAGCACAAGGTTTTTCTTGATATAAGAAATTGCCAAGATTGAGACTTTTGAGACTAGCTGCTATTTGTGTTAAACTCTTTTTCTTGTCTGCATGGACTCGCCAGAAGCAGAAAGTCTTATTTTATCAAAAACTCAATTCTTCTACTTCAGCTGCCTATATACTTAATATATGTCTCTTGTATGTCCCCTTCTCTTCCAAACTAAAACACTTTAAAAGAACACTAGAACTTCTGGAGGGTTTGCTACCATCCACCCAAATTCAAAACTGGGCATTTCTAAGTTGAGTGCGTGTTTTCAAAGTTAGGTGCATGCTGTATTATGTGTGCGTGTTTTGCCCTTTGGGGCCACCATACATTTCCACCTTCAAGGCACTCAAAGCACTTTATCAATCAAGGAACCATCACCCGTTCCCAGACATTGACACATCAGTGAACGCAGACAGTGAGGGTGAGGCGGGCTAAGTGTCTTGCCCAAGGACACAATGCATCCCCAACATGTGAGCCAGTGGTTAGAGCGCTCAACCAAAGTGTTGTTTATGTCAAGAGTGGGATTCAAACTGCTGATCTGGGCTGAACTTTGCATGGTCAAGCAACAGTTTATCCGACAAGCAGGTCAAAGACTCCCTCCCGACACAACATAAAAGAAGGAAAAGACAAGCAGCGGACCGTTTTTAAGATCTTTTTCAATATCTTCTTTTTGTTGTTGTAAATGTACCGTGTACTGTGGTGCGGCTGTGCATTTGGGTGCGAGTGGAAGTCAGTTCGAAAACGGTTATCAGTGTGTGCTGTAGGTGCGTTTGTTCGATTGAGTATCAGTCAGAAAACCTTTAGTGTATGTAAGTGCTGATTTGCGGGTAAAACAAAACAAAAAGCAGATGGCAGCTACGTGGCCAGAGGATGGAGTGTCGAGGGGGCGCTGGGACGGGTGGCGGGTGGAGAGTCAAACATTCTTGCTTTGAGGCGAGAGTGCAAGCCATGCCACCAAAGACCTGGTACAATATGGAAGTTTGGATGCTTCATATTACAAGTAGATATAATGTCAAGTAAAGTGTTTGATATTGTGTAAGATAAAGATAAAACTTTGAAAACCTTGGTCATTTCACCGTGCACTTTTTCCTCATTGATGCGTTTTATAGTGAGGTCAAAGTAAGGCCTCCGTATATGGCTTTCCGTGTTCAACCTGCATGTCGCCTACAGTCTCTCAACAGAGGAACCTATCGCTGTGCAGCTTAATTAGTGCCTGATTGAAGGAGGGGTCCAGGACCTGAGGAAAATTGGCAGAAAGTGAACATCACAAAATGACTGGAGCGGAGAGGCAGAGCTACGAGGGTCTTAAATATCATCGGGACTTCGAACAATTCAAGTAAAAGGCGACAACAAGATCTCAACAGTAGAACAGTTCAGGCATGGCTTAATTAGACATAATGCATCGAATCTGTCTCAATTAAATGGACCTTTTTTGTGCCATTTGCATCTGATGAAAAAAAAAACACTGTTGGCATTTTCACTCGGTAAAACAATAAAATATTAATCATAGAAGTTGAAATAACAAGGTGGATCTGATTTGCAATTTAAATTACCTGTGACTTGTAGGCAATTAAAATGTGAGTATATATCGCAATCAACAACACAAATTATCAAGGGTTTTCCTCAATCCTCTCCTTTAAAATTTGCAGTAGATGCAAAGTAATCACAACGATTCAGTTTGAGAAAACATGACAACAGTGGCAGTGCGCTAACAGTCACACGGCTTTCTAAATAGACCCAGACGACATTTAAGCAAAATAAAGCCGGGAAAAATGCCTCCCTATCTTTTCATGACAAACATCAAGAGGAGAGCGGCAGGAGCAAAGTAGCAATAACAAGGCTCACGGAGAAGGAGAAGACGGGCACTAATCAGAGCAGTCCTCAGAAGACGGTGAGTTTGTCAGGAGAATCAGATGGTGACAGAGTGAAGGATAACCAACGGGTAATAATGCACGAAGCAAAGGTGATATAAATATTGTGACAAACTTGTAGTGTGGGCTGGAGATACTTGCAGAGTCGGAGCCCCCAAAGGCAATTAAAAGACAAAGTAAAGACGTTCTGGAGGTGCCGCGCAGAGATAAAGGGTGAAGTGTCTGTTGAAGCTCCTCAGGATCCATCATCACCTCGCAGGTGGATAAGAGAAGTGGAAATTGGAATGAGGCGAAGGTGCTTAGAGCGACTGATGTATGAGAAGAAAGAAACAGGAAGATGATTCCTCAAAGAGACACTTTGGCTGAGACTCAAATGAAGCAAGCACAGCCTGAAAATAAGAGTTTTTTCTTTATAAGTTTAGTACAGTTCTGAACATGATTGAAACAAATATGACAGTGACAACAATCTCACGTCTGAGCAGTTATCCTGTTTGAAAAAAGTCCAACCTGAAGGGACAAAATATACACCTGACACCAGTTTAAAAAAGATGTGACGTCAATAGAGTACAAGCTCAAACACATTCACAATTACACTCCTGCTGAGATCCAATTCTGTTCATCTTTGAACTATAGAATTCTTCCTTCTCAACTTTCCCTTAGCGTGTTTCTCTCTTTAGCTGCAAACACTGTAGTTGCACATTTATTCTATCTTGTTATTTAACACCAGAAGTCTCACAGAAATAGTGGATAAATAAAACAGGCCTGTTTGAACAGTTAACACTCATATGTCAAAGCCACACTTCATGAGAGTGTAAAGTATTTCACTGTCTCCAGTATACCTATACATGTTTTATTTATAGAAATTTGATGGGATAAAATGAAGAATAATTATCACCTCCCACAACAATCCCAGGGTGAAAAAAGCTAAAAAAATAAATAAACCCGTTTAAAGATGTAATTCCTGATTTTGAAACAGCAAACTCTTATTCTTCACAAACGCTTTTCACAGACAGTGAAGTGAAGACATGAGTGGACACCAACATCAGTCAATCCTAATTTATAGTCTCCTCTGTTTTCTGGGTTTACAATGAACACCAAACTAACTGTTTATTTTACCCTTATATAATCTAGGCATTTTTGCACACACCAGTAGCATGAACTCATTCAATTGAGTTAGGATTATACACATTTATTGTCCTTCAACCTGCTCAATTTGAGTTCTGTAAATCCACAAATAAAACTATGATGCACAAGCTAAAAACAAAAAACTGATAAATTAAAAATATTAAATCATTCACCGTTGTTCAGAATTTCAGTCACTATTTGCTAAAGAAGAATTGTATTGTTGGAGCTGCTGTGTCCAAGTTATTTCTCTTTTGCTTTAAAAAAAGTTAACAAAACATATTTCCCAATTAACTTATTGTTATAAATGTACTTGTTTTAACAAAGGTTCCTGGTCTTGACATGATAGTACCTGCCCTTGAGCAGGAGTTTGAAAAGTGCCCAAAGTGTGGTTCCAGTCTCTATTTCTACTTTGAGTGAATACATCAAATGGGGACTGGAACAAAAAAAAGTTCCAGGAACTGATAAAAGGTTCCTACAGGGGGTAACACCTTACGGGAGAAACTAAGTTAACTCGTTTATAAGAATGGAAGAAGTCAGTAACCCAGATTTGATTAATTAAAAATAAGATAACAAGTCGATATTTTACACACAATGTTAAACAATTATGTAAACTATTACTTTTGCGGTCCACAATTGACTGAATTCATGTTTGTTCTTGTGCAATTATTTGGAATAGACAATCAGGTCAACTCCACCTGCTGAAAGGACTTCGCAGACATTTTAGCTCAAGTCTGTCTAAGGTTCGCGCAGAAACAGTGATTGAAGTCCATATCGTGAGCAGAATGAGCTGAAAGATGCCGCGTGCGTACAGAGCGAGGATCCAGTCCCACTGCTGCGGTGCTCAGACCAGAGCCAGATGAGGCCCAGATCTGCAACCAATTTATATTCATTACAGCAGACAGTCTTCTCCCAGCCCGCTCGACCATCTCTCCATCACACGGCTCCACACACCACTGTCTGTCCACGGCACAGACAGCACAGCTCGCCCAGGCTCCTCCATAAACTCACTCCTGCGCCTTCAACATGAGAACGCTTGTAAGGCCAGATGTACCACTTCATCCTTTTAAACCACGGCCCTTGACAGAAACATTGGATTGTAGATCTGGGGTAAATGCTTTATTATATCCCCAACCTCTTTGATTATTTAGTTTTTCTTGTTTCTGTTTTGACTCTGTGCATTTGACTGGGGGACAGGTCCATAAGAGGAAAGGCACTTTGTAACGATTATTGTGAGAAGAAACGAAACGATTACAAGATTTTTCCCGATTGTTGGCTCTGTAACCAAACCATACTTAATTTACCATCAAGCTTTATTAAATTTCTGAGAAAAGTAATGATATTGTGACATAAAAAGCTAGATAAAGAAGTGCTTTAGATGTAATTTTACTTTTTTGTAATATAGACTGAACTAAAACGATTCAAGTGTTATTTTCTACTTTTCAAGATTATATTGTGACCTGAATAATCACGATTAACCGAATAATCTTGATGATCTTGAGAAAACCAACCACCTCATGCTTCATTTTCTGTATTAGCAGGAAGAGGGTCAAACGTCAGGATTTGAAGTAACAACACAAGACAATGGGCACTAATCATGAGTCGGTTTTTAGTGATTTCGAAGTGTTGCTTTCATGTGCTCTGGAAAAACAGGAAAAAAGTGGTATTTACAAGTATGTTTTGTTCAACTGCTTTTGTAGTCATATAAAAATGAAACTGATTAAAAACAAATGGGCAAATATATGACAATACAGTGTAAACATGTAAAATCACCCGAAGGAAAAAGCAAACAATTCAATATGCGAAGAGTTAATTTGCAAGAACAGATAAACGCTATTAGATAAAACTGATGAAGGTTTACGATTGACTCTTTGTTTAGTCCAGAGGTAGTTTCAAAAGCCAAATTTTAGTGCAATAAAAATACTCACTTTTTGAGCAAATAGCCTCAACTACACTGTTATTAATTATGTGTAGAAGATGGGATAAACAGTAAACAAACATTATGACAATTTTTCAAACCAGAGATGTCTGTTTTTGCAAACGAACTCTTCAAAGTGGAAATAGAGTGTCAATCTACTTACTTCGACGCAATATAATTATCTTGGCATCAAAATATCCAGACAACTGTTGGAAAAATGTTTGATATTTTTCAGTCGTGATTGTTTTCTGCTGCCTGCCGTAGTGAGAGGGCAACGGTTATTTTCTACTTGGCAACTCAGGCATCAGAATTATTATCCAGTTTCCCAGTAGAAATTTCAAGATGAAGGGCATTCATTTGTAATTTCCCACTTGACAGCTGGTATTAACCATAATTCCCATTGCACATGAAGGCAGCATAAGTCTAATATTGAGTTAATTGATAAAAACACTTATTACATTTTAATATTATAGACTGGAAGGATGTAGTTCTTCTCTTAAATTATGTTGAGTTTGTTGTTTTTAGATTATCATGTGTAAACTTGGTAAATGGGTTTATTGTAAAATGTATGTGAACCAACTGGATTGGATTCTTAAAAAAATATAAATGTCAACTAGTCACTTCACAGCAGTCACTCACTTCCTGATGTAAAATCTGTGATATTTACTCCATTTGTGCGTTTGACATGGTGTGTGGTTACATCTGTCAGTGCCATCTGTGAGACTCACCGTGTAAACAGCTTACGATACATATGTGCATTTGACGACACTTTCTGTTCATTTGTGATTCCATCTGCTTTTGTCACAGTCGTATGTTGCACGCTCAGCCTGTGACGGCTCCTGTATTAAACCTGTTCCACGGCCTTTTGAACTGTGACATTATTTAAGAGTCCTCCATGTGTGGAAAAGGACTGCTAATGAATGATGACAGGGAAAAAAAGAAGCAATGTCAGAGTAAAAATGTGTAATATAATGTTAAGTTAAATTTTCCTTCCTTTTTCCTTCCTTTTACAAATTTGCTGAATTTCAGGCCTGTAGAACTTTTATCTTCATTATTTTATGAACATTGTGTGTTGATTTTACTGATGACAATTGTAGGTTGATATTTTTGTACGACGTATTATGCAAAACCGTAAACATGTTATAACTGTTTTCCCTTCTCATTTCCCTTCGTGAAATTAGAGTCATTCACGCATGTTTGAGTATTCTTGTCTCGTTATACCCCCCTATTCACGGCCACAAATCTTCATTCTTTAATATTTTATATATATTTTCTTAAACAGAAATTTTAAAATTCAAATCCACTGTTGGCCGTGAACAGCAGCTGTCCATAAGCAGGACTAAGCACCTGCACAGTCCACAGGAGGAAATCAGTGCTGCAATTTTCATCCTGAAGTCTTGTTTCTTTTCTTTTCAGATCAATATCGTGATTTAAAATGAATGAAATGTAAAATACTGATCGACATACAGTATATCACAGATTATAAAGCAGATAAAAAAGCACAATATGTCTTCGCTAACATTTGTCCAACAGTACAATTTGCAATTTGTCCTTCCCTCTTTCATCCCCATTTAATATCTCATAAAGTAAACAGGTAAAAAAATCCTTCAAAAAAAGGTTTCAAAGGTCAAAAAGTTGTCATCTGGACAATTAGATTAAAAATTACTTTCAGATGGAAGTCAAAATATTGTAATTTTTAAAACATTGACCACCTTTGAAACGTTTCTGCAATGGATCACTCCTGAATAAATGTGGAATTACAGCAACAGTATAAAAAATGTGTATGACAGATAACTTTACCCCATTAGTTCGACTGATTGCGTGCACAAATCTATGCATATTCAATCTTTTTTGTTATAGATATGCACACTACACTTATTCACAGGACTATGGAGTGAATTCTAGATTTATCTTCCTTCATAGAACCTTCTTTAACAAAAGTTGTGGTTTTGTTGGTACATAAAGTTTTAATGCAGGTGTTTTGTGAAGGCCACGACACAGTTTCATTAGCTATGCCTGAGTTTAGTATTGATTTACATGGGCTATCAGGCAGGCTGTCAGAGGAGCCGCTAAATGATGAATGGGACTTGGGAACTTCTCTATGGAATAATACACTGTGGTGGTCACAAAAAGATATGTTTAAAAAGATTATGCGATTGTGGTTTTGGAATAAAAGTTTAAATCTGATTGAAGTTATACAATCAGGACTGAATTAACCCAAGTCACTGAACTTTTGAACAACTTTTGTGTGTCACTTTTTATTTATTTATGTGTCGGTATAATCACAACAAGAGATGTCATTGTAATTTATGCAGACAAATGAAAACAAAACCAAAAAGAACTGAAATAGTTGAAGAGAGAAGTGAGGACAGAGCAGTGGGCGTGTGTAGGGGATAGGGGAAAACGGGAAAGTAACGGCACCTCAAATGCAGGACAATAATGATTGCTCAAACATGGATGAATTGCTAAATCAAATTAAGTGAGTTTTTTTTTTTTTTTTTTTTTTTTTTTTTATTTGCTGACACCGTGCATATTTACAATTATGGTGATATATAATATACAAATCTGTACATATAACAAAACTAGACAGTGAGACAAGTGACAATATAACATACTATACACAAACGAGACATACACATAAACATGGAGACACAGGATACACAGACATAGCAACAAGAAGGGGATGGGGGGGTAGAGATGCTGGTAACAATGGGAGAAAGAGAGAGGGGTTGGGGGGCGGAAATATATATTTAAATTAAAAAAACAACAACAAAAAAATTAAGTGAGTTAATGATGATGGCAAACCATTGTAACTGAAAGTCAAGTTTTCGTTATATTTCTCTTTCTTTCTGCATAATTTGTTGCTTAATGGACAAATATTATTCATTTATATTCATTCATGTACCTTTAGTTTGGCATTTTAACATTTATAACAATATGTTCTTAACGCCTGTATATCTGCTGTTTCCCATGTCACTATCTGTGTTTTTGGTGCCATTCACTCCAGAGCGAATCACACAAGAAGCAGCACAGGAGATTCCTGCAGCCACGTCACACATCGAGGAAACGTCACAAGAAAATGTCACACATCAAGAAAGCGTCGTACATCAAGAGGGAAATTCGGAATGGAGTGTTTTTGACGGTCAGAGGGAGAGGACTTTGTAACCAGGATTCAACAAATAGCGTGAATGAAGCTAAATGCAACAGGTGTGTTTTTTATTGATGGAACAATCAATGGTAGAACGTGGTTCAAAGCTCAAAAAAGTAAATTTAGCTCAGTATGTGGTTTTTAATGTTCTTTAAACTGATTTTTTTTACTGTTCGGTGAAGTAACTTTGAGTGACCTGAACAGCACTTTATGAATAAAATGTATTTATTTATTTATTCATTTTAATAGACATTATTATTTTGTCTACACTTTTCCCTGCTCTACTGTGTAACTTTAAGGCTGTGGTACATATTAATTCACATTTTACTGCATAACCAATATTAATATCTTCTTACCTTAAAATATCTTCCATGGACAGTGAAAATTTCCTTGATACTAAGTCCTTCGAGTGTATAACAGAGGTGTCATTTAGCATTTACAAAGTCCAGAAAACCAGCGCCCCCTATGGTACAACTGGTCCTACTTGTAACTGGAAGGATATAATTGAGACATGTTTAATATTAAGATTTACCGGCGAAATACATGTTGTGATTCGAGCTCATGCTGCGCAATTTACCACGTTCACACGACGGCTGTAAATGACATTACATATGCAACAGATTTACATATTAATCTAGTGATAATCTGCAAACTCTGCAACATTATGTATGCAATGAACTCCAGATGCAAGAACCAACAGAAAGAATATGCCTTCTGCTAAATGTGTCTTTGCACTCGTGATATATTTCCTTACAGTAAAAACGACTCTTACTTTGACCTTTGAGTCGATCAGATTGACACCAATGAACAGTTTGTTTTAATTGGAAACAAATGCCAGTCCATTTAATAAAATGTTATGAATTATCCATACATGTGGCTTTCAAGTCTGATATGTGTTAGTTCAAGGGTTTAATTCACTCTCAATTGAACTACAAAAGGTAATATGTCACAAAATTAAGAAGCTATACAATTGGTCATATTTTCTTTCTTTTCTGTTGTGTTTTTGTATTATTTATCTGTTTTATCTGCATTTGAAGGTATATCTAGATGTAAATTTGACTTCAATAGCACTATTTTAAATCGTTACAGTTCAAAATAAACTTAATGCGCTTCTTCCTGCATTTGAGAACAACTGAGTTTTTGTGTGTCTTGGAACAATTAGAATGGGGTCAATATTTTACAAAAGAAAAATAAACATGACCCAATTTCTCAGTGCACACATCATCTCCTCAGTGGGAACACATCCATTGTTTTATTTCTTTGTCATAAAGTGTCTTTAGTCTTTGAAACACCATCTATTTTATTATTTATATAACTTTTATATAAGAGCGAATGGATCACAAGAAACTTTAAAATCACAAAAGGCAACTGACCGACCTAGGTGACCTGCTCTATGTTTTGGAGCATTTTAAAAAGTAGTATTGCAGTAGTATTGCAGCATTTTTATTCAACAACAACACTTTTGTTTTTGCTTTGACCTTGACAGTTACGATGTGTGTGAACAAACATGACTGAGGTTATGACGAGCATAAAATAAGCTTGAACATACCTCTGCAATCAGGGTTTGAGTGCATGAGAGCAGTTGAATATAATGGCATCCTAAAAACATCCACAAAGCAGCTTTATGTCCGAGTCCGGGGCATTTCTGTGCGATTTAGACTCACGTGGGAGCTCATGTGATCATTAGCCCAGCACACTTCTGTGACAAAACAGAGCGACAGCAGACGTCTGTACAAGCACCCAGCAGGAGGCCAAGTCCACAGAGCACATTTCAGACTCAAGAAAAAACAAAATTATATACTTCGAGGCAGACATCAAGCCACAAAGGACCCATGAATCCGACATAACAACAGACATGTGGCACCAAAACACACAGTGATACTGGCTTTAGTTTCCTCTCTTTTTCCAGCACAATACAACCTTCCTTTTGTGGATTATATTAGGACTTCAGCAACTCTCAAAGTCAAATGAACATGTTACAGAACTGAATTATAGTTTAATACTTGCATTTTGTTGCTTATATTAAACTCTTGTACAGTTCTACCAAGTTGAAATACGATCAATCAGAAACATAAATCCTGTGAGATGATTTTGCAGCCTGACTCTGATCAGAGCGGAGCTTGGTCCCTGTTTGCCTTTTACATCCGTGAGGCCTCTCTGTGTCGTGGTGCAGAGCCCTCCTTCTGCAGACACTGTGGATGTGTTCCAGTGTCTAACCCTGTGTTTATCCCTAACCCTGCAGAGACGCTCTGCATGAAGCTCCATTCTGCTGGAGCGAGCCGAGCTCCACGCTAAGGGGAGTGATGAAGAGAGGGACTTGTTTTGTTACCGCACTCGGTGCAATGATGCAATTTATAATTAAAATGCAAATGGAGCGACAGGGAGTCTCTCTCACCTTGTTTTCACTTTACTCTCACTCTCTCTGGGGAGGCCCATCTCTCCCCGGGATCTATGTATCCAAGCCAGAAAATCAATTTTCATATGAAGTACCAAAATCAATTTGAGATTTAGACAAATCACGCCAGTGCTAAACTTGAGATGCACAGAAAGACACGTCCTGCCCAAGGCTATAAACATTTTCTTTGCTCTGGTGCAGTGTGAGGAGTTCTTAAACACTCACGGCTCTAAACTGGAGAGTAAAAGCAATTATTTGCAGCCAAAAGAAAATAGAGGCTTGTCTGACATATCCTCCATTGGCCTGTCTGTGTTGACTACAGCTTATCACAATAGGTGGCTCAAACATCCCGAAGCTTCAATTTCAGCTAATAATACAGACAGTGCTTTGGAATAAATCATTTGGGGGAATTTCATTTGAAAAGTGTTCATAACAGGAAGACGGGGGCAGAATGAGAAGCAGGCCGTTTGAGTGTGTCCTTCAGCCTGACTTCATGTTCCACACAGAGAGCTCAGTAATGTGCATCCAGCAGACTTCAGACACATGAGTGAGAGGCACCGCGCAGTGATTAGCACAGGCCTGTTCATGAAGTATGTGTCTTTAGTGCTGTCTGATCTGATCTGGGCTTTTACTCACATGTGAAACATCAACTTTAAAATGTTCAAAGGTTTAAACACAGTCATTCATTTATATTCCAACATCAGAGAGCGTGCATGACATATAACTCTTTGCACAGTTTTGAGTATTTGCTAGACTATTAAGTCTAAGTTTCCAACAATAATTTAAGATGTTGCTGTGTGTTTGGCAAGACAACTCAATCTACTTCTTGTCTATTATTACATTGTTGACATTTGAATGCATTTGTTTTAATCAATTCAAAAGGTTTGATAACTAAATGAGAGCACATTTGTTCTCAACTGCAGTTTGTCTGGTGACATTTCACTTAGAGAGAAAACTCCTGTGAAAATCTATGGAGTTTTGTGTTGTGGCTTTGTTACAATTATAAACAGAAAGGTTAGGGCCAAGCTGTGCCGTGTTCCCTCCATTTTTAATTATAGTTTGGCAGCAGAATAAGCCCCAGGTAAAATGCTCTCTCTGTCCCTGGACAACCATGGAATCTGTGTTTGAATGGATACAATTTCATCAAATTCTCCTGCTCTGCTCCAAAAATCAAACCATGGCATGTGGTCAAGGTATGTTTATTTTGATTTTGTTCTTAAGCTTTTTAAACATGTAATAGTTCAAACAAGACTGAAGTACTGGTCTATCCCGTTTGTGTCCTGTTGAGTTAAGTCACATTTCAACTGGCCTTAGTCCCCCAGACCAGTTCACTTTGGAGCATCTCAGAACAGTTCTGTTAATGATGAGAGCGTTTCCAAAGGCTCACAGGGGCCTGTTACATGAGCAGCTGACGTCACCCAAGCACAATACATTTTTTCTTGACAAATCAATCTAAATTATTCTACTTTATTATACTATACCTTATACAACCTACATCTCAAATTCCTTGATTATGGTAAATAACAGATAATAATTTTCAAAAGATACATTTTAAAATCTTATTTCGCTCACACGCTCCACTTCCTGTCAAGGACATAAACAAATCACAGAAGTTTGATGCTAGCTCTTTGATTGATGATTTTGCTGTTTGTGACCAGAATGTCATCATCAGAAAAGATGTTTTTCTCTGGATCTAATTTTGAACATGGAGCAAGCCTGGAATCTCCAAAACTCATGGTAAGTGCTGTTTTCACGTCTCCATTTGTTTAAAATGAGTGTAATTTAGAGATGACCTGCAGGGGCGCTGTTTTAGCATGTGTCCACACGCCTTCATTTGTAATTTTTAAGATCTAAGACAGTGACTAAATAGATAGTTTTGATTTACAGACTTTTTAGGAACAGATAATTTGGTTAACTTATTGGTTTTGGGGCAGGTAAGCTAACCGGGTGTTGGCAGAACTGTGTTGTGGGGGAAAAAAAAGTGCGCCCTGATCCTTTCCAAAGTGAACCAGTGAAACGTGGCTGTAGAGTAAAAGAGTAAAACACTGTTTATTCTCAATTTAAATCTGCATTTGTTTTTGTTAAAGGAGGGGAATCAGAAAGCCAGAAGAAAACCCATGCGCACACAAGGAAAACATGCAAACTTCACACAAAATGAAACTGTCCTGCCCAGGATTAAAACGTGGGACCTTCTTGCTGTGAGTCAAGCGTACTTGCAACCTCAGGCTAATTTGTACATACTTCTTTGTTTTTCTATTTACTTCTAATTAATTTAAGTCTGATAAGTCTTGATTTAAGAGTTAAGCAGAACATTGCTTTGGTCAGGAGAACCTTATAAGTGTAATACCCTTAAGTGGCTCAGGAAATAGATTTAGACACATCTTTACTGACTTATTTCCTCAGTTTTTACCCACCATTTCCTGCCTTCGCTCGCAATTACAATGATGAACAACGCCAGCAGCAGAACGAGTCAGAGGATCTGTGAGATGTCATCTTTACAAAATAACATCTACACCTTTGAACAGAACAAAATAATATGTTAGACCTCAAATGCTCATTAGCCATAATAAGTGTCAAATTCTACACCTGCTTCATGGACTTGCTATAGTGACTGATTGTTGGTGTTCTCCACACATTTGGATACCATCACCAAAGCGTTGTCGATATTAGTGGAAGAAGCCTTGACCCCGGCCTTTACCATCAGCCAGGTAGAGACAAAAATTCAATCAATGTCACTGCCCCACGTCCAGGTGGTTGAAGACTCTGACTACCTTGGATCCAAGATTGCCAGATCTTGCTTGTTGAACCTGGATGTCTTTCGTCAGATGCAGCAAGTGTGTGGTGCCTTTGGTCGTCTCCTGAGAGTCTGGTAGAATGCAAAGTCAAGACCCTCAACAAAGATGTGCACTTTCAACTCATGTGTGTTCTCAGTGCTCCTTTACAGGTCTGAATGAACCTGGACCCTCTCCACCTTTACCAGCTGTCAGCTAGAAACAGTCAACAGGACCTGCCTTTGTAACATCCTCTGCATCCGATGGCTTCATCATGTCACAAACGGTGACAAAGAGGCAGGTAGTCAGAATGGATGATGAACAGGCTCTTCTGGCGCGCTCCCTCCATCCAGGGGCTGGCACTGTATGTGTGGTCGACCTTGGCTGACATGGACGTCTCAGCTGACATCAATCCAACCCAAATCCAACCTGACAAACTGCATCGCCCAGGACCGCCCTGCCCCCAGACGACTTGATGCCACGGTCACTTGATGGTCAAGTAAGTAAGTAAGTAAAAAAAACAACAACAGATCCATCTCAGATGTTTTCTACGCACCACAGGGAGGGGGCACCATGATGATCTGGGGTGCTTTTTTTTTTGGAGCTCTAGGTGGTGCAGTGCTCTGTGCAGATGTTGCAGAGAGCATCCTTCATGACTGAGGGCCCTCTTCTGTGGGAACCACTGGGGTTTTCAACAGGACAAGGACAGGATAGTTTACAAAGCCCGCAGGACAAAGAACTTCTTCCAGGAGAATAACATAACTATTTTGGACCGTCCTGCATGTTCCCGTAATCTAAATCCAATTGAGAACTTTTGGGGAAGGATGGCAAGGGAAGTTTACAAAAATGGACAACAGTTCCAGACAGTATTGTAGATGCCGTCTTCACCACTTGGAGAAATGTTCCCTCACACCTCTGGAAACGCTTGCATCAAGCACGCCGCAATTAATTTTTTAAGTGATCAACAATAACGGTGGTGCTACTCATTACTGAGTTCGTGTTTGGGACTTTTAATTCTGTTTTGAGGGGGTTTCAAGGTTGTTTTGAGCTGTGGTACTAAACTTTTGATCAGCTGCAGAACGGTCTATTTCATTTAATTGTTGTTTAAAAAAAAAAAAAACTTTTTTTGTCTCACTCTCATTTCTTGTTGCATGTAAAAGCTCTACTTGTAACTTTAAGATCTATCCATGCAAAGTGTGACTTTTGCCATTTATTCAACTGATCTTAAACTTTTGACCGGGACTCTACATTTAACCCTAACCTGGATTTTTGATATAGTTGTGTTCCCAACAGAAATCTAATAGTTTCATTTATTCTGACTGGATTTTTTTTTATTTTTTTCAGATATTTGTATTGACTAAACTAATAAATAAAATTCTACACAGTGAAGAAACATTGTATTTGTTTTAGTGAACTGATGACTGATGACTCAATCAAAAAAAGTATAACTTATTATTTTAAGCAGGTTAGTTTAACACTAATAGTTGGACTTAGACGCCACTTGCTGCAGAGAAACCAATTAAGAGCAAATGTTCTCTAAACATGTCTGAGCTCAAATAGGCTCAAGGCCAACACAGGGGCCCCTACAGCCCTGAGGCCCTTTCTTCTTTCACACTGTCTCTCCCTGTAGGTGTCACAGCAGGCCAAACCCGCCAACTCAACAGCGTCCACAACCAAACCACAGTTCCGGGTCAAAATCTCTACCTTCCAGATCAAAGTTATGCACAGTGTATCCATTAAAAGTCCAAATGACACGCGCACAAGCAACTTCAAAGTCAACACATAATGAACTAATGGGAAATGCTGCCACTTGTAAGATGCAATTAGGCAAGTTTCCATCAGCTTGGCCGCGGGGAATAAATTGGCTTTAGAAATACGTGTTACACATTAACAAGAAAAGTACCGCAAAAAGTTGAGCACAGAAGTTACTGGTGTAGATCAATCTATCAATTACCGCGCTGTACACCTGCATAAAACTAAACTCAAGCATCAAATAAACAAGCCGTGTGGTTCACATGACCCCAAATCATTACCAATTCTACATCAAAACAGAAAGTTTAGATAGATATAAGTATTTAAGTTACAGTTTTCCCACCCACATCATTTGGTTTAAGCATAATTAAAAGTTAAAGCAAGTTTGGTCACATCTTGGTGCCTTGACATCTGAAGGTGCATGCAATATTCAACGACCCAATAATTGCCTCAAAATGATTTGGTTTTAAGATGGTAAATATTCATGCCCCAAACGAGAACAATTCTTTTCCATTACTTCCAGAGTGAATAACCTACTTGGATAAGCATGGACACGGAATAAAATAAAATAAAAATAATAATGCTACTCGGTTTACATCCTTGCCCCAAGTGGAATGGAGTATTTCAGGGTCTTGTTCACGAGTGAGGAATGGGGAGCGTGGAGATTGACGGCGGGTTGGTGATGCAGTCACTGTATCAGACCGTTGTGGTGAAGAAAGAGCTGAGCTGAAAAGCAAAGCTTTCGATTTACGGGTCAACCTATGTTCCTACCCGCGGACACAAGCGGTCGAAATGAGTTTCTGGGCGCTCCCTTAGAGATAGGGTGAGGAGCTCAGTCACACGGGAGGAGCTCGGAGTAGGGCCGCTGCTCCTCCACAAGAGATTTTTGTTTTTATAAATCAGAACAACTACATTTGTTTTCAGTAAAATCGTTATATGTTTGTTTTACATCTGAGGATAGTAATCTTTATCGAAAATGAATGGGTGAAATAAAAAGGACGTCCTCTTTATGATATTTCATGGAACGTAACACTTTCAGTCTAATAGCTGCAGTGCAAAGCCTGTCTCAGCAGCACTCGGAGAGCTGCAGACAGGAGCACGGCGCTGTCTCTCCGCTTCTGCTGTTGCTCTTTTCAGACGCAGGAACACGGCGAGAAGGTAGCACGCTAATAAGTTCAGCTCTATCCAACGCTCGCACCCGGTAAGACAAGGGTTACTCCTGTGCGCGCCCCGACGTCACTCTCCTCCCCAATTACCGCACTTACACGCGCATACACCCCGTTCATTTATATTCCTGGTGAATTTAACTCTTCGCCATTAAATTCATAAAAGATGGATCACCTTTTAAAAGTAAATGATCTTCTCACCTCGTATGCGTATTGTTATCTATAGATTAAAGAGCGCAGACATTATACAGCGAGCAGCGGAAATGAGCAAAGTCTCACGCTTGGAAGTGCCAAATCCTGAGTCTTGATATTAAAAATGGAAATACCGGCAGAAATCGTGAGAAAGAATATGACAGTTCTTACAAGGAAAATTTAAGCCACTATATTCTCACACAAATGCAACTTTATATGCGTACACAGATGAAAATTCAACAAAAAAGTTTGACAGTTTAAAAAAATATCCATTGCAATGTAGTGGGAGTTTTTGTTTCCTGTTTTTTTTTTGCTTTATTCATTTTGTTTTTTACAAGCAGACCCTAAATGTCACTCAACAACAAGCTAAATGCATTGTAATTGTTTGTATGAGACTAAAATTTTTGTTGAAACTTCAAATTTTGTTGTTAAAAAAATACAACTGTTGGTGTGTTTTTATTTCACGGTGACATTTCAGTGTTTACTCCTCAAATAATTCAGCAGAGATAGTAGTGGGCGTTCTGTTTTTCTGACAGACCATAAATGCCACTCACTATCGCAACTAAGCTGCCTATTAAAAAATAAAAAACACTTTAAGCCGCGGCAACAAGCTCCAACTGTCTCCTATCAGCAATAATCAAACCATAAGCCGGATAAGAACCACAAAATAAGTAGCGGCGCGAGCGAAGGTGGAGAGGCGTCCTAATTCATGTTAAGGTTACACGTCTTCACCTGAGTGTTGTGCAGCCTTTTGGGAGGTCATCAGATGGTTCGAGCCACAAAATGTCACCTTGATAAAACTTGGAGAGGGCTCACACATCCGCACGCTGACATTTAAGATCTCAGCGGTAAATTTTGGACCATAACCAATCGTTCTGCTGTGAATTGTAGCCTAATTCATAACTGCTATCTCTGAGACTACTCCTGGTAATATCAAACGCTAAACTCAAGACTTAAGCATTTACAAATACAGTTTCCAAATGTGTAAAATGTACATAACAACTGATAAATAAAGCCTTTTTTTCTCCATGATACAACATAAACAATGGATGACGTGGTGCAAACTTTGTCCGTTCATCATAACTCGGGATGGGCCTCAGGGGCGCCGGACTGGGAGGGTAAAAGGTACTGGTTTCCCCAGGGAAGGGCTCTTAAAAGCATGTGATGTGTTTTTTTTTTTCTCTCAGTTGCATTTTTCTACGCTTTAATCTATTTTTGTTGTAATAAAATGTGTTGTGGTTGAGTAAAGGTCTTAAGAGACTAAATACAATGGTGCATGGGATCTGAGGGGCCCATCACCCTTTTGAAAAAGAAAGAAAAGAAAAAACATTGCTCACACACTGTATTAGACAAGTAAAACTACAGATTTTAATTTGCAGTTAGTGCATTTTCATACAGTAATAATACATTTCAAGATCTTTGTAAAATTGGTCTAATAGTTATTGCGAATACAAAACAGTACAGTATCATAATATAGGTCTTCTACAATTGTAGAAATCATAGGGTGTATATTCAGTAATAGTGAATGAAAAAATAACAATACAAAGAAAAAAGAAAAATTGAATAAATCGTATACAAAATTATGTATTAGGGGCGCACCAAGTTTGTACCTGGGACCCAGACCCCTGATGGGTCTTGGTCACAATAAAGATGTTGGCTTAATCATTAGACTCAACGTTGCCATTAAACATGAGTAAGTTCAATGGAAAGCAATCTGGTATCCAACTAGAGGAAATGGAAGGCGCTGCCCCTGCGTGACTTTTACTGTCATAAAAATGTGTACAACAGAACTAGAACTGACTTTTCAAACTGTTTGCAGTGGTCTAAAGTCATTGCACACTGTGATGAATTTAAAACTTGTTAAAACTTTCACAGAATCAGAGCGGGGTTAAAAGTCTCGGTAAACAAACATCAGCAGGCAAACAACGCGCCTCCTTTCTTGCAGAGAATAAAACACGATGCAGACGGCACACAGTGGTCTGATTTTGACTCCAGGTCTGGGAGCTGCTTTTATCTGTACAGCGGCAAAACGGAAAGAAATGGATACAGCCCCTTTAACATGTTTACAATAACAGTGATTTGGATGATTAAGATTTTTTTCAAACACTAAAGAGATTTTTAAAGATTTTTTCCTGTTTCTTTTTTTCTCTTGTACCTATTATGCTTGAGTTTAGTTCTCTATTATTATTGAGCTCTTCAAATCAACTGCCTGGATTTCAAGTGATGAAAAAGTAAGCCAGTTGGCATAGCAATGAACAAAACAAAATATTGTACTGTAATATTGTTTTAAATGGTCAAATATGGGCCTGAGAAAGGGCCACTGCAACTGAAACTAATGAATAATAATTTCCCTATTAATTTGGCATGAATGTGAATGATTAAAGCCATAAAACAACTCACAATTTTGACAAACTCAGTGCCCCGAACAAGAATCCTGCACAGGCTCCAACAAAAGCTAGAAACATCCCTGGAAACATCCCAAAATAAGTTCAGTGGCTTGTTTTCCCCTTGTGGCTTTGTCCCTTATACAATTCAATCACTACAGACTGCTTCCTTCAGTGGAGTCCCCCTCAAAGATTATCTCTCACTAATGAAGTCATTTGAGTCAGGCAGACACATTCCTATCGCCGCGCGGCCAATCAAAAGCACCAGAGACTGCAGATGCCAGGACGCTGGAAACAGCCGATAGTGATGGACCGAGCAATGAAAGCAAAAAGGGAACACGAAAACCCCGGCGGTGCTCTCGTTTTGTTCACAAACGTCTTGACAATTTACTGATGACTATTCGGGTTATCGTTAAGATAACATATGATCATCCAGGTGTAACTGAAATGAATAATTGTCAATTTTAGTAGCGAGCATATGTAATTTTTAAGCAATATACTAAAAAAAAAAAATTCTAAATAAATCTAAACATGAAGGGCCGTTTATTGTATTTGTTTGAAGAAGAAAGTGCTTTGTAATGAATTGTGACTTTGTTTAAGAATGCGGCTCATTTCCATCTGTAGTCATTGCGTTATAACAGATTAGTCATAAATAAATCAGTTACCGTCAAGGGCAAGAACTTTGCAATAAATAAGAAATCAGATTTAAACACCTAAAAATGCACCAAATATTTCGTAAACCTCTATAGATTCTATTATTTTAGCTTTTTTCATTTCTGAAACATTATAAACAGAATAGAAAAACCTAAAGAACAGAACACAACCAGAGAGTAAAGAAAAGAAAACAAGTTAATTCAAAATAAGAAGTACGCTCAAAAGGTATCCATCTATTGTATCCATGGCAGGAGTTTTGTGGCACAAACGCATACTGTAGTTCTGAAATAGAGTGGGACGTCAATGCTGTGAACATTCTGCAGTGCTTTGTTAATCTCAGGCCCACATTTCTGAACAATAAGGCTGTGTTTAAGTTGTTTTTTAAAGAGTAAAATGTGGCACATAGTTTGATCTCACATAACTTCACAGAGAGGCTTTTATATCACTTTACACTTTACACTTTCATTCATAAAGTCTGATTTCATAAAGCAGGTTACATGGTGATTTAGTAGACAATGTCAAGTAAGAAAAATGAAAGACTTTTTTTGTGGCATCAATAAACATGAATAAATGCAATGTCAGGATGTTTTTGTTTTTCTCTCACATCAAAAACTGGTATAAAATGCTTAAGAAATGTCTATATTTTTGTAATAGAATGAGGGCAAATATTGCAGAATTCCTCCATGTTTGTATTTTCAGTGGATACAAACTCTCTTTTAAGTCTCATTCTCTGATTTTTCAACAGATGACATTTTGGTAGACGCCTAATCCTTCAGTCATTACATTTTTGAACACCAGGCTCGCTGAGGTGCATTCTAACGTCTATTGCAGTGTGTCTGTTGTTGTTTTGTCTGATTGTCTAAAATGAAGTAATTAGTTCTTGACTGAAGTGACAGTAGAGTTGACTTTGAGCGATAACTGTATGGACTTTCATACAAAACTCATTGTCTAGCATGTTTTTTTAACTTCGGTTTCAAAGAAAGGCTTAGAAAAAAATAAGTTTACCTCTACAAGACACAATCACTTTTCCAAATGATCAAATGACATAACACATAACCATAGAAACTAAAGTACACTTGTCTCTTATCATAATATTATGTTTCATTATCAGCAGTGATTACTCAGATCTGCCGCACTGAACAAGAAGTGATTAAGATGTGGAGTTTCTATGGAGACTGATATTAGAAGTTCTGTTAACGGGAAAATGTTTGACTTCAGGTCAGACAGAAAATGAGACACAGTGAAGATAAACAGACCTGGTATTACAATATTTCATAGTTTTATCTAACACTATACAACAAAGTGAAGTTAAACAAATATATATACAATTGGATGAGGAACAAATTTATAAATAAAGTAAATGTCTACCTGGTTTCTACCCCAGACTTATAGGTATATTATATAAACTTTCAAAAAAAGAAAGAAAAAAAGGTTGTTGTGGTTAAAACAATGGATTTTTATGATAGTTTGCAGTTTAGTGCTTTAGGTCTGTTAAGTGTAATGGGTTTTTAAATGATTAGTGTTAAGTACAAGTTGAAAAGGGGGGCAGATAATATAAGATTGCTCTCTTTTCTGCTCTTTTTCATTCATTTTTACCATTTTAACAATATGTCACTGATAATGTCTTTTTATACGTCACAAAAGAAAGAGAGAAACCTCGAAAGATTGATCAAAACTCAAAAAATCAATATACTTTGTAGAACTTAGCGTTATATTTAACATGTATTGGCCTTTAAACGTGCTTTTGATTACCTTTTGGCATTTATATTTCACGTTTTAGATAATTCAGTAATAAAAATGCTAATGGAATACTCACTTAAAGGGTCCCTAATGATTCCAAGTGATATGTTTTGCATTAGAGCTCCCTCTGCTGACAGCAATAGGGATGAACAATAAAAGCAGGAATTTTAGCAGCCATTTAGCAGTATTCATTTGTTTGCAGAACACAATTTGGTGCCACTTAATAATAACTACAGCTTAATTAGCTCTAACAAAGCATGAAGAAAGACTTATTTTATAATGAACATATAGTGTATTAAGCATAATTCAGGCTTAGGAACTACTTAATTAAGGTTGTGGTGTGGAATTATTGTTTGAGAATTAGTTAAATAGTTACTAACCCTGAATCATTCTTAATAATCCATTTGTTCACTATGAATTAAGTCTTTCTTCACGCTTTAGGTAGGAATAAGTGGAGTTATTATAAAGTGTCTAAACTAAAATGTAAGTGCAAAAAAAGTCAATGATGGTTTAGAGACATTTGTGTTTCCGGTCTAAAACTTCACAATCATCAGTCCTTTCTTTGCGCTATGAGAAAGACATCCTACGTTTTTGATGTTGATGTTTTTTTAAGATTATGTTGCACAAATAGACCTATAAATCTATACATCTCTGCAGCTTTCCCCCACACAATCCCCCCCATCTAAACATAAACTGGCCAGATTACTGTAATTGTGTGAAAACATGCATATATTTATACGCACTCATCAAAGTCATCCATCTTTCAAATATTAATTACGTTTATTGTATTTATACAGCCCTTAATTACAGTGAGTGCCGGTGCGCTTTTGCCACCCACTCAGTAAAAATAATTGAAATTGCCTGCACTTGCTATAAACACGTACTATAAATAAACTCGACGCACAGAAAATAACAGTGCTTATGCTAAACGACACTTATCATTGCGCATAATCCCTCAAACCCTGCCAGATCGAATTTGTGTTTTGTTGTAAGCACTTTTACGAGCTCAACTTTATTGCCAAGACACTTAATGCCAACAGGAGGCTGCCAGTTTATAAGGTCTTTGCATTAAGACCTAAAATGTCAATATTGATCTCAGGGGAGCCCGTAATTAAGATATAACGATCCCAAAGCCTTGTCACATATGGGTGGCCAGCTGTCACCACCGCGAGGCTGAAATTCACACGGATCGGTAAAAAAAAACAAAAGACGTGGTGGAGAATGTGATGCAAGGGCCACACACAGTAAATGTCAGCTGACTGAAGTACAATAAGAGCGAGTAAGAGGAGAGAAAGAGAGGAAAGAGAGAGAGAGGGGGGACGCAGATCTGGCATTTAAAACCTTCTCATTGTAAACACTCACTTTGTAGGAAGCTGTCTCGAAAATGGCAGCCTACAGGTTCAGCCGCAGCAGACTTTTCAGCTTGATTTACCTGCACCTTTTAAGAAGAAAGTTGTTTTTTTTTTTCAAAGTCAAGAGATGCATTTTGGGTTATAAAGGTGAGGGTTTTAAAATGGTGAATAAAACATAAACGAATGCATCTCCCAGCGGTGATTATAAATGCACGCTCTCCGCTCCTCTCTCCTTACCTCTGTTTTTTTGTTTGTTTTTTGCGTCCAATCCATTTTCATCGCAGCAGCAGAACCCTCAGCCACCTCAGCCTCCAAGTCCTGGACCTTTTACACCTAATATTTGTCCTGGTCAGATTTTGATTTAGTTTAGTTTAAAAGTTGTGAAATGTGTATAGGTTCTGTTCACAATAAAATATTGTTTTCCAGAACTGCACAGACAAGTCCATTCCATGCTGTGTCTTTTTGTCTGGATAATCTGGATGGATCTTAAATGTCAAAATGTTAATTATGTTTACGCTTGACAGAATTTTGTTTCTTTTGATACTCTAAAAAGTAAGAAACTGAAAAAATGGACTTCACATATGCAATACAGACATTTTTGCTTTCACACTTTTATTTTAAAACCACTAGAAAAATCAATTCAACTCAGCTCAACTCTACTCTCAACTCAACTCTGGTGCCAGGACGGACTACCTTGAAAGAGAGATGGTAAATCTCAGCTTTCCTGGTTAAATGAAGGTCAATAAATAAACAGATGTTGTATTTTATTGGCTTTTAAACATGCTTGTCATCTTGGCATTTGGATTTCATGTTTTAGAACTTATCATAATGCCGGTTTAATATAAACAAAGTTTCAGATTTGCGTCAGCGCTCCCTCTGCTGGCAGCAACAGGCATTACCCACGAAAAAACAACCACAAAGCAAGAATGCAGTTAAATGAATGCTGATATATACACACAGTTGCAATGAAACAAATTTGACCACGCAAATGCTCAGAACGGGTCCAGTGATGGTTTATGAACTTTCAAAATGCACAGAGACTTCTGGATTTCTACTTGAGACGATCTATGGGGATATTTGAATACTTCTGAGTGCTTAGAGGGAGAGAACTTTCTGCACAGAAACAGTGAAACAAGTGTAACCAGTTCATACATTTACAATATTACAATTGCACAAAATTGTTCTTTTGTCTATCATTGTGTTGTGCATATGGTGTTTGTTTTACTGTGCTGTCTTGGTCCTCCACTTCTTCTGTATTTTCTTTCATCTTCGTGAGTTCTCCTTGGTGCACTTCCCTTTTGCAAATCCCAAGAAGTCAGCATCTTTTGTAATATATGTTTTAATGAAATAATATTATGCATTTTTTAAAATATATTGTTATTAGCCTTTAAACATGCTCTTGAGTACTTTAAGTTTGGCATCTCGTGCTCTATCAAATATTTAAACATTTTGGGGCATTTGAAGCCCTCGCCGTCTCCCCTGCTGTCTGTTCATGACGCCGACTCAAAGACAACTCTACTGAGAAACCTTGGCCATAGCCGCGGGAACGTAATTTTGGAAGGGGGTGCAGTTGTTTGTTTTTTTCTCCGTGCAGTTACATACGTTTATTTAGGGCCAACTAAAGGTACTCACACAAAAATCAGTCAGGACTCATGTAACGTCTGTAGAATGATCAAGATACACCAGAAAAAAGGCACAACACAAAGAATAAATTATTAGACGCTGATCCTGGCTCTGCTACAGGACGGCGTCAGCGCCCAGCCTCACTTTACGCACACACAAACACACTAACACACACGCACACACACACACAAACACACTAACACACACACAAACACACTAACACACACACACACAAACACACTAACACACACGCACGAGCAGGTGTCTGTGTGAAATCATGAGCCTCGACTTCTACACGTGAAAATGACATTCGGCGATGGTCAACAGGGCATATGCCAAATAATATCAATGTTTAAAAGTAGGACCCTGCACAGTGTTGTGACAGCCACACGGTGCAACAACCAGCTGTTTACTTCACTACAGTTGAGTTTCCCCGCGACGTACGGCGACTTAATCAGTTCACTCACCGCTCAGACGCTCAGATGAAGCAAAGTCCCACGGTCCCACCTCTGTGAGACGAGGAAACGTGGATTTGTGCCGCTGTCTTTCCCATAGAACTATAATAAAACCTGGAAGATGAATCCAAGATGGCCGTCCTGTTTATCCCTATGGAGAGTGCTCATTGGCGCATGACCCCAAAAAAGTTTCTTACTTCCGCATTTACTTCCTGATACGAAGGCTGCCATCTTTGTTTTACTTCCTGATACGATGGCTGCCATCTTTGTTTTACTTCCTGAAACGATGGCTTCCATCTTTGTTTTACTTCCTGAAACGATGGCTGCCATCTTTGTTTTAGGGCGCCACGTGACGACAATCCCCCACTTCATATAAAAACGGTAATTTCGGTGATTTTAGAAACGGTAGAAAAGAACATTTCCTTCTATTTTATTTAAATACCGATAATAATTCAGTACTGTCTGCAATTATAATGTGACATTTTAGAAAAAGGCTGGTTCCAAGAGGCTGCAGTACCTGGCACGGCCACAAATCAATCTGGGACCACAGTCAGAGGGGGCGTACCTTATCCAGTTCTTTTAATACATCCATGGTCTTTCCGCGTAAACTCCCTTTGGTCCTTATGCGTCGCGTCAGATTCAAACACATGCAGACTGTAGCTCCAGCAAACTCCGCACATTTAGGTGTCCGCGGTTTAGTTTCACCTCTTAATCCAGCCTGGGGGTGTCATTTCCTCGTTTATTTTGTCACACTTTAGAGAATGTACAAACAGTGGTAAACAGCGGTTTGCGCGCTCAGGTCAGTGCGCCGCGCACCATCACAGGTTTAGTTTTCCCTGACTTTAACCTGCAGGCACATACTGCAAAAACATTTGATAAAAGTAAAAATACCATATTTATTAGAACAGAAACTGTGTCGTTACCTGGAAAAGATATAGTTTTGCTCAGGGCAAAACCAGCAATGAGCTGCTTACAAGTTCCCATTGAGTTGACCATCCAGCAGGGGGTGCTATTGCCCCTTCTGCACCCGTACTTCCCGCGGCTATGACCTTGGCTGTCTTTTTTATATTTGGCGACATGAAATGTTTTTGTATGTGGTTGTACTTCTTTATTACAATAAAAAGGAGGGGGTTGAAAAGAGACCTGCAGGAGGAGCTCTGTTGCTGAAGTTACTTAGTTCTGCTTTAAAATCTGCAATTACTCAACGGCAGAAATGCTGTGCATGATTAAGGACTTAAAAACAGCAGTAAGTGTACTTTCTGTCCTTATTATCACTGTTCTAATACTACAGTTTTATTTAAGTTTATAATGAGCTCTGACTTTGCTCTGATGTTTTGTCGTTTCAAAAGTTCCACTGTGTCCTGTGGCTCCTCAATACACCACACACACCGTAAATCTAGTCAACGCCAAAACACACCGGTCACACTAGGCTAAATGAGGCACCAAACAACTCCATGTTATAACAAAGAGCTCATAAAAAGTTAATTATGCCTGCAATCTGTCCTTTAAGAAATCATTCTAACGTCTGAAATTTGGAGACAGTGAACTGACTTCCCAGTGTTGTTGGAGACGGCTCTAATAGTTGCACCTCTTATCTGTTTTGTTATGACACAGCACCCACTTCACCACAGTATTTCGTCCTCTAGGGGACAAGGACTCTCCAGGACCGGTTGCTCTGGGGCCAAAAGCAGAGAGGATTTATCTGCAGGGATAATGAAGCTTTTTTGGCCTTTGCGATCCTTACTCAGCTTGTTTTGGTTGCTAATCAGGAGACACGCTGTTGCATTGTTTCTTGTGCCATTTCGCTTTAGGATGACCGAGGAGAGTGCGGAGTTTAGCTATAATTTATCAACAAAAGCCATGTGGGAGGCAAATTAATGCAGACAAATCCGATTTCAGCCTGTGACATTTCATAGAAAGGCACTGTGTCTTTGTTCTGCAGTGAGCTGGGTTTATACTGCAAAGGACGCATTAGTCTACGTTAGAACAACTGTCTTTTGTTTTGTTTATCTTGTATTCACATCCTTTCTTAGATAAAAGCTACACTATTGTAGTGTACGACTTGGTGACAAAGAGGTTAAAAGCCTCTCACCTCAAAATAAAGAAGTTTCTGCATTAGTTCATACTGTTGTTGTTGCCATGTGCTGTGATAGTAAGGGCTCATGCTGCAGATTGGTAACTAGTGTCCAAATGTTATTCATTAAGGGCCACATATCGAAATATACAACCTAGGGCTGGATGATATGGAATCATGAGCTCGTCCCTGTCACAATCTGCTATTTTTATTAAGTATTTCTCTCTTAAATGCAGCTGTCTGCTCAAACACACTTTTTCTCCTGTTGTTTAGCCTCTGACACCTCTGAGTTGATGACTTTATTTACTTCTTATAGGGCTGCACAATTAACCAAAATCAACAAAAGTCTTGCTTTGATTTGAATAAAAACGTCTGGATTTGTACAAACATGTTCTGAAACAAGTGACAAAAGTGTGACCAAAAGCCACTAAAATGCATACAAAAGCACCTACAAACAACAAACACGACTCAATGCACCAAAACGTGAATAAAAGCGACAAAAACGCTACTAAAAGTGACAAAATTGTGGTTAAAATGGGGTCAGAAAAAAAAAAAAAAATCGCTATTCAATTTTTTTCCTAAATCATACAGCTCTATTAAAGGCAATATAAAAAGTGAACACAGATCGTGATAAAATCGAAATCATGATCAGGCCCCAAAGAAAATTGTGATAATCAAATATTTGCCATATCACCCAGCCGTAATACAACACGAGCTGCATTTTGACTGATCTGCAACCTGAAGGGGCCCCAGTCAGATGCCCTTCCCAATCATAAATGCAAAGCTCTGAAACAGTTGTCTCAATATCACAGTAAAGTAGTGCTGTTCACTACAAGAAGAAGACCAACAAAATGGTCTGGGATTGTCAAATGTATTAATTCTGCCCAAGCCACCCCCCTAATAAAGCTAAACAGTAAATAAAATATAACATTATCAAATTACAAAAGGATATCATGTATTTAAATCAGCAGAAGCATGTGTTGAATGCACCAAAAAAACGGGAAATATGGTTTGATTTCTTAAATATCCTTCTGTGGAACAACAACAAACTCCCCCCTTTAAAGCTGTTTAGAACATGGAAGCTGTTGCACATAATAGTTCACTTACCACCCCGAATTTATGAACCTGTCACCAATGAAAAAAACCAAACCTTCCTTTCAAGAACAATTCAAGAGACACGACAGAAAAGTTATTGAAAATCACACATGATGGGGAGGGGCCTGTACTTCATTTTGCCTTTTGCTCTCAAATTTCTAGGTCCGCCACTGAGTACAGCTCCGTTTGAGGGATTCGAAGTGGCCAGTTGGGGGTGTAGCTCCCAGTGAGATCCCCGTAATCGTTTAGTGCGAGATAACTGGACAAGAGAGAACAAAAAGGAACACACTCTGAGAACGAAATGGTTTTGTGAGGCTGTGCGAGCTGTGGATAAAGCTAGAGTAAACAAAACACATCGTCCAGTTTATTGTCAGCGTTTTCCACATTCATGTCACGTCTTTGCGCCTTTCTCTGCGTTGGGTTAGGGTTGGATCAGATACATTTTACACTGGAATCATTATATTTTTCTGCATTTTTCTTTTGGTGCATCGATAAGCAGGAAACAGCTGAGGCTAAGGTGTACTAGCTTTGTTTTGCCAAGTCCGTCGGCTCATCGAATACAGTTATCATCACTGTAAATACGGTGGTTTATCACAAGATCAACGTTTGGTGAGGAAAGATTATTTTCTGTTTTTAATCGGCTTTTTGCTGTTTCGTTCTCACCTAAGTCTGCGTTATCTTTTGCTCTCTCTTGTCCAATCATCTCGTGCTAAACTGTTACAGGAGTCTAAAGAGAGCCAGTTTGTCACACACCAAAATATACTGCGGTTACGAGGGTAGAGAATAATCGCTCATTTGGACATATATGGCAGTGGCCACAAAAATAACCAGACACATTGGGGAGAGTGAATGAATAATAATGCTTTGAGAGGCTTGCCGACCTTGTAAAGAGGTTTATTAAAGGACTATTAAAGGACTAATAGTATGCATTGTTTGTTGTTATTGGCCTGTAAACATGCTCTTGAATACCTTTACTTTTACATCTCATGTTTCAAGAACTAAAAATAGAATGTTTTTACAAAGAACAATATAATTTTGTCACAGCCTTGGGAGACGCCATGGCAACTTAGCTTTGGCTCCATCTACTGGTTGCAGAGGCAACTACACACATTTGAATGCAACATTACCTCTAATGTGATGAGTGTTGTCGAGCAGTGACGCAGTTGTAATGATCGTGATGAAACGGCAGAAATGCTCAGAGCGAGTCTGGCAATGATTTATGGACTTAAAAACAGAAAAGAAGATTCACATCGGAAAACGTCACACATTGAAAGGAGTGTTTTCGACGGTCAGACGGGGAGAGGATTTTCAAAGGCTTCCTCAAAATGGCTTGAATTAAGCTAAATGCAAATCCAGATGGTGGAACAATGTTAGAACATGTTTACATTTTTGCATAATAGTTGTCCTTTAAAGGCAAAACCAACAGAATATTTAAAGGCAAGGACGCAATAGCTTAATACACAATAACTGTTTACACACACACAAAATACATTACTTTTTCTTGGACAGATTATTACATCAAACATTTCAAATTAAATGCAACAAGATGAAGACGGCGGGTGTCGGTGTGCATTTTTTGTCATCATCTACTCACGGATGTCTTAATATATTGTTGCTATTAGCTGTTGCTTTCCATCCAATGAGGAATCTTTTAATTTTTTCATCTGTCTACTTTGTTTCACTCACAAACTCCACAAATTCACATTACTGCCACCACACCCGGACCAAACATTCACACATTAAGTCATATTTCTGTGTGAAACTTTGCCCATCATCTGTCTGAACTGAATCGTCTTGGAGCCTCGTGTGTTTTGTGGGTTCAAATGAAGCCCTGGTCTGTGTTTGTGCAGATTGACAGGTCGGGTGAGCGTGGAGTGGCTTCAATTGTCTGGAGCAGTGGAGTGTGAGTGAGGAGGGGCCCGGGCACCAGCCTCCTGACAGGGTTTGGGGTATGTCAGGAAATTATCACAAAGACAATTGAACCTAGACAGTCTGAGAGAACAACCTTCTACTGACTGAGAATTAAACAGGTAATCAGATACTGGCCCATGAGCTTGTTTTACGTGCACGATGCACGGGGAGCAGGTGAGTGGCGCTTCTCATCGGCTCGTCCCACTGCTACAGTGGCGCGTCTGTCAGCTCGTCCCACTCCTGCAGTGGCGCGTCTGTCAGCTCGTCCCAACAGCAGAAAAGGCACTCGATTCAACTCTCTGCCATGGCGCTTAACATCAGCTCATCCCGACTGCAGTCTCCTCCAACTTGCCTCTCACTTCCCCTGCCTTTTATTAGTTCAGTCAGATAGTCACATGACGTTTACGTTCACGTTGCCCCCACCCGAACTCGCAGGGTGGGAGGCAACGGGTCTGTCTAGCTCTCAACAGTTAGATAAGAGAGACTGGTACGGAGCAGCACCATAAGTCAACATACATCTGTTGCCCCCATGACCTCGCAGGGCAGCAAAACAACATCTGCTTTTACTATAAACAAAAGAGGTCATTTTGCTCATTAAAGAGGTCATGGGAAACAGGTAAAGAAAACTCCATATAAGGTTACAAACAACATCGCTTGCATTAAGCATCTGGTTCTCATTCTGGTGGTTAACATTCCACACATAAGCATATTCTTATACATGCATTGTTATTACCAGAAATGTGTCATTTTGACAATCCCTTAATAAGAAATCTCTTACATTTCCCTCCTGTTTGTCAAAATATACATAAAAAACACAGTCTTTCTCACATCAGTATTACAACGCTCTACTGAGTAGATTTAGTTGTAACACGACATTTGTACTCTGTAGTTTTCAACGCTGGTCAACATCATAATCATCATAATTCTCTCCAAATTCTTGTACACTGAGTAATTTGTGGTCTCAGAGTTCAGGATATTGATTACGTTAGCTTGAACCATATTCTGGACTTTTGAATGTAAACAAGAGAATATACAGTGAAAAGACAAACAATATTAGTACAACCAACACTGGGAATAGAAACTTCAACATGATTCTTGACCAAAGTTCTTTTGTCCACGGCCTGTGGAGGAGGTTGGCTTCTTTGATGAGATAGTCTCTCTCATGTCTTTGTTTCTTCATATCAGCATCTTCCATCTTGATTGTAGATCAACGTAGGGTGTCCAGTAAAAATTACTGTAAAAACACCTTTTCCACGTCGCGATGCCCAGTATTTGCTACTGTAAGAACATCGTTGTCGTCACTGGATACAAAAGAAGTCCTGCGTCTAGAAGAATCTAATATTACGATGGTTCTGTTGTCAGAATTTTCCGAAGTTTGCAGTGTGATGGATGCACCCAGGAGAAGCGTCCTTCTACGTTGACAGCAGTAGGCGTGGTCAGCAGCACTCGATGAGGCCCTTCCCACCGAGGGCTGGTCCAGTTCTTTCTTTTATGACTTTGATGAACACCGTGTCTCCTGGTCTCATCACCTGCAATGTGGAATAATTGCCTTCGGGCAGATTATGTGTTCTTCTTGTTTCCTTCATTTCAACATTTCAACAGGACTAAATGTCTGTCGTCTGCAGGTAGAATATGCATGTATGCTTTATGCATATCAAAAACTGTCTACAAAAATTTTTTTGAATAGGTATTAAAACCATAAGTGTTATGATATTTGTTTACCGGTCTATTCATCCCTCCTGTTGACACATGGCACGGCCCGTGTGTCACTTCAACTACCCATTTAAACATGGATCTGGATAGCCGTGGTTTATTATCAGGGCCTATAAAAAAAGTAGTCCATCTATTTCTTTCGCTCCTTTTTGTAGCCAAAGTTGTTTCTCTTGGTCCAATGCTTGATTGTAGGATGTCGTCATGTGCTTCATGTATTTATAGTCAATGTCTCTGTACCAGTGGCAGCTTGTTTTGCTGCTGCGTACATGAGTCTGTTTCCATTTGAAAAAGAGTCTTTTTTCATGGTATGCGCTTCACAGTTGCATACTGCAAGTCTCTTAAATAATTGAATCGCTTTCAAAAATTCAATCAAAAAGTCTTTATGGGTCACAGGTTTGTAACAAAAAGATCTGCACTGCATGTGGCACTAGAAAAGTCAATTTGTGATATACACTGTAAATATGAATACCAACGTCACTTGAGTGAATTAGTTACACCTTACATGTTTTTCGTACATTTGTTAAGTTTACTTGATGACAATAACCTACCTGTACATTAACTTAAAAAAAATCTTTAGATCTGAATGTGACAAGCTATGGTCAAGTTACCTTTTCTTATTGTTGTAATGTAATTAACAATAGTTAATCTTAATTTACAGTCACTTAAACTTTGTCTGTTAAATCAGCAGATTACTAAGACTCCTTTAGTAGATGATACTTGTATTAAGAAGCTAAACTATAGACATGCGCAGTCCGTTTTTACACCACATGGCAAGAAGCATGTTCTCACATGTGCTCTCGGAAGGGACCATTTTTGCTGTCTCGCAGCAGTTTTCGTTCTTGGGCTGTTGATTTGGTAAGTAAATTTGAACTCTTGTTTGTACATTTTTAGATTATGTGTTTTATGTAGACAATTGATACAGCAACTCACTAGCAAGTTAAACAAGTCCTTTGTTATAAAACCAGCCAGAAAATGGTCCCACGTTTGGCGATTTTGTGCATCGTTTATTAAAGTACAGAGCCCAATGCCAAGGTAGTGGATTATTGGTGAAAATCTTAACCTGTCTGCAGCTGTGGCTCCGTGCCCAGGCCATTCCGCCTCAGTAACGGATTTCCGTCAATTTAAAAAATTAAGGAAACCTTTCCATCTATCCATAATGTGTTCTTTAAAGACTGCTCTTTCGGTCCCGGTCCGACAAACTGTCGTTTTATACACGGTAAGGTGTGGATTCTTGACCTAAAACCGACGAGTTCGGGTGCAGCTCGCGCTTGCGCACTGTGTTCCTCCGCTGCCATGCACGCTGTCGGCGGATTGATCTGTTGCGCCGCGGAGCACAGTCACCGCCACGGTTCTACTTTCTCTCAAGGCAAAACCGGGCAACAAATCAGAATCTCATTTCCTCGTGGGTAGCACAAATAACTGGTCCGCTCAGGTGTCAATCATTCTCTGCGTGCTAGTGCCCGCCCGCAGGCTCGTCCAGGGGAAACGCTCGCTCCCCTGGCCGCGCATGCGTGGTTGATATGCTAGTGTGTTTATGTAGCAGGAGGTTAGCGGCGAGTTCCGTCATTGTAGGTCTAAACTTTCATCCGCGAAGTACTGAAATGGCTGAGGGACGAAAGAGAAAGACTGTTTTCGAACTTTCACAGAAGAGACGAAAGTCTGCAGAGGAAAGAAACAAAACGCGTGTTATTCTGGGGGAATGGTTTACGCGCTGGCGAGCATTGAAAGCGCAACACAGGCTTCCAACTGACGCCTCCGTTGCAAAGTTTCTGCTGGACAGGTAACTGTTTATCTGACTCTTTTTTATTTTTTTTATACATTTTGAAAGTTTTAAATCTTCGCGGAGGTTGTCGTGAGAAAGCGACACCAATCGTCTTGTAAACAAATGCACATGGAGCAGTGCTGCTGGGCGTGCTCGTGCACCAGGTTTGTTAGGCGTTCACTCAGGAGAAACGGAGAGGGAGGGGGGGGGAACCTGCTCATGCGCTTTTTCAAAAAAAGGACTAACCGTCGCAGATTTTCAAATCGGCTAGAAATCCTCCATTCAACCTTTTAATAAAGTAGTCAAACAGGCTACGCCGAGAGGATAAAGGAGACGTGAATATTAGTTTGTGGCACCTCTGCAAGGGGTTTCAGGAGAGGAGCAAAGACACACACAAAAAAAAGAAAGGGAAAACGAGCGAGGGACGTAGAGAGTGTGTCGCGACAAGTGCTTCAGCAGGTAAAACGTCATGTAAATATTTTTGATGCACTTATTGTATCCCTTATAACTTAACCCCGGGTTCTGTGATTGCCCGGCATGCAGTGCAGTGTGCAGACGTGCAGTCAGTGATTCAGTCCGGGATGGGTTCGGACCGTTCGCCCAGTGCGTGAGCTTGAGCCTTGCTGCTGTCAGACTTTACAATGAACACTGTTAGCCCTGAACATGTGTCAGTCACCCGCTATAATCATGTGCAATACTGTAACATGTGTCATTCACCCGCTATAATCATGTGCAATATAATTTAACATACTATTAATACACTTTTACCTCACTGTAGTCACTTACTGTATATAACAATACACTTAAGCCACTTTATTTGACAGTTACTATTTATTCCCAGACAGCCACCTACTGTAAATAAGAGTGTGCACTTTATACTTTATATTGTATTTTTATTACCATTTAGTAATTATTTATCCTATTTTTATTGCATGCACCTATCTCATTCATTCCTGTTCTAAACAGTGTGTTGCAACATTGGAATTTCCCCATTGTGGGACAAATAAAGGATCTCTTATCTTATCTTATCTAACATATCAGATGTACTTTGGTGCTTGGTCGTGGATAGATTTGAACACAAGCAGGGCTGCTTTAGATTCTTTAGTTTAAAGTTTAAAGTTCTCTGAGCCACAGGAAGCCAGTACAGAGACCTGAGCACAGGACTAATGTGATCGTACTTCCTGGTTCTTTGGTATTAATTCATTCTGTTTTCAGGCTGATTTGACTGCAGTACAAACTGTCACCATCAAAGGCTTGCCAATTGTCCTTGGAGATGACTCAAGTGCATGTTTCAATATAACCTCGGTAAGTGTATGAATTTTTAAAATAAAGGTGTACACTTCAATGGTGCAATAATTGTAAACACATATCATATATAGATCACTATCTTACCTTTTGTGGATATGAAAATGCTATACTCACAGAAAACAGAATTTAAAGGTCCCATATTCTGCTATTTTGCCCATTACACAGTCTATTCTAAGGGCTTTGTTGATAAAATTTTGCGTTGTGCAATATCCATAACTTTAACAGTTTCCAAAAAACACCCATTTCTTGGACTGGCCCCCCTCCTTGTTAAAGCAAACGGCTCACTCTGAGATCTGACCCCGAACAGAGAGCAGACTGCCTCCCCCGCCCAACACGTGCCGAAGCCTAGAGCGGAGATAGTGCGCATGCGCCGTGTGCTCCGGTAAACAGCGATGAACAAACACTGAATAAACATTTTCTCCTCCTGACGGTGCGTCGTGCTGAGTCCTACGTCCTGGATCTGACCTGGAGTTTGACGTGCTCCAGTACCTCGACGACGCACGTTGCGGTTTGGTAAATAACAAGCTAACTCTTCGATCTGTCGTATCCATCGTGTAATTACTGTGTAGCATTAGCATTAGCTGTTTTTATTATTGCGGCTGCGCGCTTCCCGGAGGCGTGGCTTAAACACCGCGTCATCCTGGTGAAGCGCGTCATCCTGGTGAGGAGCCCCCGTCTGCTGCTCAGCCGAGGGGGACGGAAAAGACAGTTCTCTAGTGAAAGCATGAGGGAATCAATCAAAAAACCACTTTGGGCACAACATACGAGGCCCAAATAGCACTGGAGGAAGGTTAAAACCTCTGAAAAGTCGATTTTGCATGTTATGGGACCTTTAATAATTTTCACTTCTGCTTTTGACGCTCTGAGTCTTCCTCTCCTTCTGCTCCCCGCACTAAGCCCCTTCCCTTTCAGCCAATTAGAATCACAGACAAATCTGTTACCCAAACCAAGTTGTAGACTCACTAACCAGACTACTCTTTATTGTTGGAATGGCATCCTTCTTTAGAGTCAGTTTTTCTACTAACCAGTCGAACAAGCTTTTGTTGAAGGAGCAGTCCTCAGTTAACAAACATAGGATACTTTCTTGATGGTGGACTGTCAAAAACAAAATGTTGCCTCTTTTTCCCAGTTGTATCATCCCTGGGAAACATGAAAAGAGGTGTTCCTCCTAGTCATCCAAATATGCACTTTCTGCCTCGAAACATTTTCATAAAGAAGCTGAAAACAAAAGTAAAGATAGTGGTACAACAACACAGAGTAATGTATACTAACTACTAAAGCTGCGGCTGCTGTTCTGTTCTGTGCGGGGGGAGCTGAAAGGGCGGGAGTGCGCTGCAGACACTTCGTGATTACGTGTCGTCTCACCACTGCCTCCTCCTTAATTTGACCCAACCCATGGGTCCCACAATTCTGTTGTTCGCCCATACTTTTCGTACTTATATTTTTGTCATAACAATAAAAAAAATATATATATATAGATATATTATTGATTGGATTTATTATTGGATTTTTCCTATTATGCACAATGGGTTCAGTGATAACTATAGTCCCGATCAAAAGTTTAAGACCAGTTGAATGAATTGCAAAAGTCACATTTTGCATGGTTGGAGCTTAACAAGGTTTGAAGTAGAGCACCAATCAATGAGAGTGAGACAAAACAAGTTTGAGTAAACATTTTATTGTTATTTTATTCCATCTTCTTCCTCTTATCCGGGGCCGGGTCGCGGGGGCAGCAGTCTGAGCAGGGACTCCCAGACTTCCCATCACCCCAGACACTTCCTCCAGCTCCTCCGGGATGATCCCGAGGCGTTCCTAGGCCACAGAGACATAGTCCCTCCAGCGTGTCCTGGGTCTGCCCGGGGCCTCCTCCTGTGGGACATGCCCAGAACACCTCCCGAGGCATCCGGAACAGATGCCTGAGCCACCTCAGCTGCTCCTCTAGACGTGGTGGAGCAGCGGCTCTACTCCAAGCTCCTCCCGTGTGACTGAGCTCCTCACCCTATCTCTAAGGGAGCGCCCAGCCACCCGGCGGAGAAAGCTCATTGCGACCGCTTGTATCCGCGATCTCGTCCTTTCGGTCATTAATTTTAATAAATAGTCTGTTCTGCAGCTGATGAAAAGTTCAGGACCACATGTCTTTAATAACCCAAATCTGTGCAAAAATGTGGATTCAGTGTCATTTTCTGTCAACTATTGACACACCAAAAAATATTACACCAGCCCTGAGCCGGAGGATCCGATTGGCTGTCTGTCAAGACACTGGACGATCCTCGACCCAAATTAAAGGGCCTATACTTTAAAAAAAAAAAAATTATTCTAGTTAAGATAAATTCTCTTTACGTCGCACATTGTTTGATAGAAGCAACTTCATAACATTTACCCTCAGATGAGAAAAACTGTAACCTTGATGGTCCTGATGTTTTAAATGTTACTGGCACTAGAAGCAGATCCACCTGAGATATTTTCTACGGGCCACAGGGACGTGGCACCCCATAATGATCTGGGGTGCTTTTTCCTTCAGTGGAACTATGGAGCTCCAGGTGGTGCAGGGGCCCCTGGCTCTGTGCAAATGTTGCAGAGAGACGCTTGCATCAAGCATGTCACAACCAATTTTTGAAGTGAACAACAATAACAGTGGCACTACTCATTACAGAGTTCATGTTTCGGGCTTATTTTTTGAGGTGTGGTCTTAAACATTTCTGCTGCAGAACAGACTATTTCAGTTTAATTGTTATTTTCAGTAGAATGTAGAATGACGCTCAACTTAGAACCTTGTAACCATGCAAAATGTGACTGTGACCATTTATTCAACTGGTTTTAAACTTTTGATCGGGACTGTACTAAAAATTGTATATTTAACTTAACTCAATAATGAAACCAAATATACAGGAAAATGTGATTATATCTCAATAATTACTAAAAGATTAAAAAAATAAAGGTCATTTTCAGAGTTGTGACATCCACATCATTGCTGTTCTATATGTAAATAGAAAACATACCCATGCTATTATCTTCAAATAAAGACCAAGATAAGCTCTGTATCTGTAAACATTTCACCTGCCGTAGCAGAATTACTCTCAAACTGACGTATAGCATTCTCATCCCTAGAGAGACTATGGGTACATTCTATGAAAAGTTGCAGATTTTAAGAAAATAATTCAACTTAACTTAGATAATGATAACAGAAGATTGCCGTATTTAAAAAAATTGTTTAGCATAGGCCAATATCCGAGGTACACTGACTGAGTAAAAAAAGAAAGTGACGCTTGTCACATGATTAACATTATTTAAGGACAGCTGTCCCTTCATGTGTTCAATGTCCTGATGAAGACTGTGTGCCTCGGATCTTGGCATATGCTTTTTTTTAAATACGGCAATCTTCTGTTATAAACACATGTATCTATTCATCCTCGAAAAGCATCTGATTCTGTTTTTGGACCTGGTGAAGCGCTCACTTTTTTCTTGCCTTTTAACTTGGATAATAGTTACTAATGGTAGTATATCAACATCAACTGTGCCAAGTTTGAGGCAAATCCATATGAGTGATATTTTTGTATTGTACCTTTTTACATGTCTGAGATTTGGGGGGTTTAAAATGGAAGTGTGGTCAAAATCCAATCTAGCAGAATAGAATAATAATTTACAAGTTCCAAGTTACTTTGTAATGTTTTCGGCAAGTTATGATCTTTTATTTTTACTATTTATACTTATTCTACAATGTCAAGGCATTTTTAGACAACATGACTTAGATTTGTACAATATAGTTGCTGTAACATGAATTTAAAGCAACATCAGTTAGATCGTGAGATTACTGAAAAGGCCAAATTAGTCTAATGCAGGTTTTGACAAAAAAAAAAATCCACAATTGATGATGCTTATTGCTTGTTTAAGATTGCAACAAAAAAAGAAAAGTCAAATTGAATGATTAAACTTCCCTCTCTCTTACCAGAACACCGAGAGAGATGAGGCAGCTGCATCTGTTTCAGTCGGTGTGCTGACCATCGTGAATGATGACAACTCACCAAGTACAAGCGAACAGCTACTCCAGCCTCAAACAACTGCTGTTGTCATTGAAGGAGGTATTGTCATGGACAATATCAAAGACTTACCACAGGCATTTTGCATTTTGTTTGCCCTTACATATGCACTGCATTTGGATTATCCCAAACCAATGTTTTATATGGTTGCAGGAATATTGCCTCCTACCATTAAAAAAAAAAAAAACTTTTATATTTAATGTTAAGATGGCTCAAGTAATGTTCCACTTGATGATTCAAGTTACGCTTATTTGTCATGAGTAAAAATGACAAGCTTTAATAACGGTCTGACCTCTGTAGTACACATGACTTCATTGTTAATTGAAAAATAAATTGTTATTTGACATTCATACTTAATTGTTTTTATTACATTATAGAGTAAGGTATTCATATAACTGGGTTTTAATTTTGTGGGTGATGGTATTGAATTCTAAAGTAAGTTAAATTAATTGGTTGTTAAAAGTTTATTTAGTTAAAGTATAAGTAGTATAATTAATGTAAAATGTATATTTGATTGGGAAATTTTAAGGATATTCATTCAATTAAAGTAAATTGTACTGTATATTTATGAGTAATCTGTCACTAATTAAAAGTAAGGTTTATCTGATTATTTATGGTAAGCTTTAATGTATGAATACAAGTAATCAGTCATTGATTAAGAGTAAGGTTTACGTGATGATTATAAGTAAGCTTTCATGTATAAATAGTAAGGTTTACCTGATTATTTAAAGTAAGCTTTATTTTATAAATACAAGTAATCAGTCATTGATTAAGAGTAAGGTTTACGTGATGATTTTAAGTAAGCTTTGATTTATAAATAGTAAGGTTTACCTGATTATTTAAAGTAAGCTTTATTTTATAAATAAAAGTAATCTGTCATTTATTAATAGTAAGGTTTACTTTATTATTCAAAGTACGCTTGCATTTATTAAAAGTAAGGTTTACTTGACTAGTCACAAGCAATGTTACCTAGTTTTTCTAAGGCAATAAGTTTGCATATTTTTTTCAAGTAAACTTAACTTGTCAGAATTTACAGTGTAGTACCACGTCTGCAGATGCTTGTACTGCCATTGCTGCAGTAACCACTGTCTGTACACAGCGTGGCATAGCTCTAGCCACTGGCATAGTTTGGGAGTGCCAGTACAGTGGTAACTGCCAATGTAGTTTTTACTTTTTCAAAAACTTTATCTGTTTCTGCAGTCCATATAATTTTGTCTGTAAGGTTCATTTCGCTTGTATGTATTAAGTCTTGGAGTGGTCTTATCAATATGGTATAATCTATTTTGCAATTGCTTTGATTGGAATTTGCTATTAATATGTTATCGACATATATTAATATTTGAAACTTCCTTTTAGCGGAGTAAATTTTTCAATTGTAGAAGTAATGGCTTGACTAAAAATTATTGGACTCTTACAATATCCTTGTAATAATCTTGACTAAATCTAATCTTAATTTTTTTTTGTACCTTGGTAGATAAACCCAAACCACCCACTTGAGTGCTCATCCAATAGGATGCTAAAAAATGCATTGCTCAAGTCAAGAAGAACTTCGCTTCTAGTGAAATAGAATTGAGCAATGTATTTGGGTTAGGTACATTTGGTGCTCTCCTTTTACTGCTTCGTTTACAACTCTTAGATGTTTTTACTAAATGTAAATAGCAGCCCAATTCAGCCCATGTGTCTATGGGGTTTCTGGCCACTGACACGTGTCTGGCAGTGGGTGTGCACATTTGCTTTTTTACATTTTCAGGCACTTCTATATCAATGAAGACTGTCTGTTCATTAAAATAGAAGTAGTCGGGGCCTAAAGCATGTACTGTTTTGTCGTACATGCCATCTAGGCCTGGCTTTCTCTTATTTACTTATTTATTTATTTATTTATTTATTTATCTATTTCTATTTTATATTTCTATTTATTAATAATAATACTTTATACTTATATAGCGCTCTTCGGGATACTAAAAGATGCTATTGTTCCTAATCATATCCCCCCTTTTATTTTTATTTTCCCAAAATAAAAACTAACAACATGTCACCGTCATCAACTCCTTGCAGGAGATTTACTCTCCTCCTTCAGCACTACTTCCTCCGCCCTTCTCAAACTCACACACATAAAGGAGGAGCCAATAGCTCCGCCTCCCAAATGCTACACTTTCCTTAGTCCTTCTCTAACCCTGGTGACGAACACAACTTCAAAACTCCATTCAAACCATGGACTTCGTAAAAACCAGCCTCAAAATAAAAAAAACAAACCCTACACACAACACAGAACAACACACACAGAAAAACAAAACGGTGGAACCACAATCGAGTACTCAAAAAAACTTGCAATCCCTCCAAGAGAGATCAAAAACATGCCTTAAGATTAACTACCTTTAATCAACAACTTCTTCTTTTTCGGGCTAACACTAACTAACTAAACTAACTCCACGTGTCTCTGCACTAAATTCACAAACTACTCCCCTCACTTGCTTTTGTTCACAAAAACAAGTGTACTTATCGTCCCCTCTCGACACAAACCAAAACCTAACACTAGTTACAGAGAATCTAACTACATAAAGAAATAGAAAACGTAAGAAGAGTAGAAACAAAAAGTAAACTATACTGACACCCAAACTAATCCACCCATTCTTCTTCACACTCCCCTTGACTCTATCAAAGTCCCATCTTCATGATCCTGACCCCAGAGAGCTCGGAGAAGAACCTCCCTCTGCTCGTCCTGATCACTCATCATTGTTCAATTTTGTTTCGTTCATTGTGGAGGGCCATGTGCACCTGGACCAACACAAGAAGGAAGACAATAGAACTTCTCCTTTTTTATGTTGCATTATAGTTTACCATAATAACACCCAATTCAGGATCCAATTTTTAATTTTATTTATATATTTAATATTACTATTTATGTTTGACAAAACTCTACCCAGCATTCAATCCTGTCCTGTGCTCACCATATTAACCCATGCACTCTTCCTTAACTCCTCTCCAACTCTTTTAAAACTCATCTGTCTGCTTATCTATCTGCTCAGCTTGTCACATGTCTGAGTCGCTTCTCTGCTCCCCTCTACCCTGTCTTTCCTGTCTGTCACGTTCTGAGTCCCTATTCTTCCTTTGGGGACAGTCTCGTGCGAGATGTCCTTTTTTGTGGCATATATAACAATTGCCTTCTCTTCGATCAATTTCCTTCTGATCTTTGTATTTTTTATTTCTATTTTGTCCTTTATATGGTCTGTTTTGGCCTTGTTGGCTAAAAACATAAACCGTAACTCCAGAATCAGTCAATAGGACTAAACTGGCCTTTTTCTTTTGTTTATCGCAAATCACGCCTTCGGCGTGTGTAGTCCAAGTATTAAAATCTGCCATACTTGCAGTTGGGAGTCCTACAAAGTTATTTTTTGGCTGACCCCTATGACGAGCTTCTAGTTCACTCTTCATGAACCGGTCATAAGCTGGGTGTACTCACAGTCAGATTTCCACCAAACGTTCTTCTCTCAATGAAAAATCTGCCTAAAATTCCTCATGTAAATTAGTCTTTCATCCACTTTAATGAGCAACCATCAAATTGTAAGTTTGAGGTGAACTCATTGATCTGATGAGACTTCTTTACCAATCACACTCAAAATTTCACCAATCACACTCAAAGTCGCGACATTCATACTCTAAGTTAACTTCTGACTGAATTAACTTCTGTCTGACCTGTATGGTTGTCTCTTGTAAATCCGATTGGATGGAGGTTTTGGTCGCCGGGGAGGATAAGGAGGATCAACTGGCCACTTTGAAGAAAATGGTCTTCTCGTTACTCTGCAGAAATTCTTCAGCTGTCGTCGATTATCCTCCACGGAGATGCCAAAACTCCATATCCGGCTCGAAGGACCAATTTCTGTCAGGAAATTATCACAAAGACAATTGAACCTAGACAGTCTGAGAGAACAACCTTCTACTGACTGAGAATTAAACAGGTAATCAGATACTGGCCCATGAGCTTGTTTTACGTGCACGATGCACGGGGAGCAGGTGAGTGGCGCTTCTCATCGGCTCGTCCCACTGCTACAGTGGCGCGTCTGTCAGCTCGTCCCACTCCTGCAGTGGCGCGTCTGTCAGCTCGTCCCAACAGCAGAAAAGGCACTCGATTCAACTCTCTGCCATGGCGCTTAACATCAGCTCATCCCGACTGCAGTCTCCTCCAACTTGCCTCTCACTTCCCCTGCCTTTTATTAGTTCAGTCAGATAGTCACATGACGTTTACGTTCACGTTGCCCCCACCCGAACTCGCAGGGTGGGAGGCAACGGGTCTGTCTAGCTCTCAACAGTTAGATAAGAGAGACTGGTACGGAGCAGCACCATAAGTCAACATACATCTGTTGCCCCCATGACCTCGCAGGGCAGCAAAACAACATCTGCTTTTACTATAAACAAAAGAGGTCATTTTGCTCATTAAAGAGGTCATGGGAAACAGGTAAAGAAAAACTCCATATAAGGTTACAAACAACATCGCTTGCATTAAGCATCTGGTTCTCATTCTGGTGGTTAACATTCCACACATAAGCATATTCTTATACATGCATTGTTATTACCAGAAATGTGTCATTTTGACAATCCCTTAATAAGAAATCTCTTACAGGGTACAGCGACAATGACAGGTTCACTCATGTCCCACCCTTCAACACCTCTCACCGTCTCATTTTACTTAATTAGCACACTGAGCTCTGCAAATTAGCTTAAAAGTCGGGGCCAACAACTGTCCTTCACCTAATAAGTAATCAAAATATCCGAATAGAAAAAGATTGTGATTTTAAATGATTCTTACATTTGCTCTTCATCTGTTTTCGTCTGTAAAGTTTATAGAGCACAATTCATACTCTACATGACAAGTAATTCTAAGTGATTTACACAATAGAATAAAAGCAAATCACAAAACAAATAAAGACATAAATAGGAATTAAATAATAAAAAAAAAATATTTTACAGGATGAGAGTATGTAATCAAGATTTTTACTGAACTTTACTAAACATCCACCAGCAGCTCCAGCTAATAAGATGTAGAGTCACAGTAATACAAAATGCAATAGGGATCAGTGCAATGTAAGGGTGTGTGCAATAGGGATCAGTGCAATGTAAGGGTGTGTGCAATAGGGATCAGTGCAATGTAGGGGTGTGTGCAATAGGAATCAGTGCAATGTAGGGGTGTGTGCAATAGGGATCAGTGCAATGTAAGGGTGTGCGCAATAGGAATCAGTGCAATGTAAGGGTGTGTGCAATAGGGATCAGTGCAATGTAAGGATGTGTGCAATAGGAATCAGTGCAATGTAGGGGTGTGTGCAATAGAGATCAGTGCAATGTAAGTGTGTGTGCAATAGGAATCAGTGCAATGTAGGGGTGTGTGCAATAGGAATCAGTGCAATGTAAGGGTGTGTGCAATAGGGATCAGTGCAATGTAAGTGTGTGTGCAATAGGAATCAGTGCAATGTAGGGGTGTGTGCAATAGGACTCTGCAGTAGAAGGGCTTGTGCAATACAGATATGTGGTCTTAACTGTTGTCTGTGACTCTTCGACTTGTTTTCTGTTGAATGAAAAACCTTGTTTTCCTGTCTCTGTTTAACTGAAGTGCACTGTATGTATGTTCTTATCTTTCTGTTAACCTGCCAGGGGGTCTGCAGATGAAAATTAGCCTTGGGCTATAATCTGGCATATTTACATTTGTTTAAAGGTTCATTAATATGCATTGTACCTTGTTTTCCTTAAAATAAATAAATAAACACAATTTCAAACTGGATTTCGATACTAAGGAAAAGGCTTGATATTTTGATGCTATAATGCCACTCTTTTAACAATATTATTATGCAATCTTATACAAGTTTTGACCGAGATCAAGACCAGACAAAAAGGAAAGATACAATTTGTTGCTTTTTTAAGTATCAATAAAACTATGACAAATCAAGTCGTTTTGACATAGTTTTATTTATTAACCTATTTAACCCATTGAGATCAAAACAGCTTTTTCAAGGCTGACCTAGGAAAGTTTTAAATGAGTTTTAATCGACTAGGTATGTGTTTGAGTTTCTGATTGAGTTTTTTGATAACCGTATGAAGCTTCATTTTTACTATCAATATTACAACTAACTATTCAGTGACAGATTTTCTAAAATTAAGAGGAATGAGGAAGTACAATACACAAAACGTACTTTCAGGTTCATAACTCAGCAGTCTGAGGACACAAGCAAAGTCAACTTCAAAGAAAAGTTTGTTCATTTTTGTCCAGTTAATTGCTATTGATTGTGGTACATGTGTCAAAATGAAACTTTCACCATTTCCACCACCGTACTCTAAACAAAACAATCTTACAAACTAGCTATTCTTTATAAAAACACTGAATTGGCAATGCATAATATTCTCACACAAGTAAATTTATGCTTAGTTCTTGCTGTTCTTGCTGTATTTGCTAATTAACACAGACTTTTTGGAGAGAATGCACAACTGTAAGACTGATAATTACCCTGCAGCGCCTGCATTATTTCATAGTATCTTTCTTGATCTTGCACAGTATCCTTAGTTTACCTTTAAAAATGCTATTTTTACATTTATTCCATTTCCTTCTTTCATGTCGGTTGCTTATAGAACCGGGTGACATTGTTGCTTTTAACTGACAGCTAAATATTAGTTTAAACTGCTCCTGCCATTGATATGATCTGGTGTCTTTGCCGCTGTGTTCTTCAGCTGTTTGGTATTCCTCCGCCGGGTGCCTTTAGATCTTCTGTCTCCTTCATTCTTTTTGAAGGTTTGTGTTTTTATTCAAACCATCGACCTTATTTGTCATTCCGGTCCGACTTCCTGCTCTGTTTGGTGCACTACATCTCATCCGACGATAAATGTCTAAGCATTTTCAAAAAGCTGTATTACTTTCAAACATCAGCTAAAATTTAAATTATGTATCTGCCATTCCTTTAAGGTGGAAACCTTTTGTTGATCTTGAAATGTGTGAAATGGAAAGTATTTGGTCCAACAAAATAAAGTGATGAATATGAATTGCTAATCATAAATGGGCTCAGTGCACAGCAGCGGTTGGCTAAGCTAAACTGGCTAAGCTAAATTATATTTATTTGTAAAGATGTGTCTATTCGGATCAAATTGAATTTCATTTCGAATTCTTCAACCAGCTTGTTCCATAATTACAATTCAAATGCCAGCTCTATTCAAAATAAGTTACATCTTTGCTTAAAGGAAAAATATTATATATTTTTAATATTGTTCTTAGCCTTTAAACTTGCTCTTGAGTACCTTAAAATTGCCATCTCATGTTTTGAAACAAAAAATAAAGTTTATTATGTTTATTATGCACTAAATGAACAAGTTTCTCTGTTGTATGAGCTGACACTAATTGTGTGTATGCAGCCAGCAAATGGCGCCTAGTGCTACACACAATTTGGTTATGTTATTACTTGCTATGGTCAGGCAAGCAGCAGCAGTTACTGTGTTCTGACAGCAGAAATGCTCAGAACAAGTCTTGGCAATGATTTAAGGACTTCAAAACCAGAAGATTCTTGAATAAGTAAGGTCGAAAATCTGAATAAATGCCACGGATAGAGGGAGTTCAGCAGGAAGTGTTTTTGACGCTCAGAGAAGATATTCAAGCCAACATTCCTCAAAACAGCGTGAATGCCACTGAATGCAACTCTGTATATGTTTTTGATGACGGAACTTTGTTAGAACAAGGTTAAAGCTCAAAAAGGTCACTGTAGCAGAATATTGGGTTCAAGTTACTGCTTCAATCAAGTCTGCCACGAACAGAGTTGATAACTGATGGATAGGACGATCTTTTTATTTGATTGTTTCATTCTTTCATTGTAGGCTTTCTAATGACTAATAATTATAGAGTGTAGCAGTGCACACTTGATACTTTACTGGCAGGAAAGGTTCATAAAAGCACATATTCACTTGTGTTTTGCCCTCTGACCTCACGCAGCTCCAGGTCATAGTCCAGAGTCCTTCCTCCCTGTCGTTCATAGTCCCTCTGTTTTCAGAATCCTGCCCTGGCGTCCTTGCACTCCAGTTCTGAGTAGAACTCTGCTGTGTAAAGTTGCATATCGCTATATTAGCGGTATATCTCCGATGCCAGTGACGAGCCAATGTGGCTCCTGTTTAACCTGGCTCACGCCAGATTGATATGTGTACTGCTCTTAATTTACTTTTACACATTGTCAATCTGGACAGGCTCTCACCGAAAGTCGTCAGGGAAATGTGTAACGTCATGATGAACATTTGGACTGATTGGTCGCAGCGTTGCAAAAGCAGAACAAGCCGAGAAATCAACAAATCCAGTTGAAAGAAAGGCACAGGCTTCCTTATCCTCAAATGCACAAAGCACATTTTCAAAAGCAAAATAGTCCGTAAATGTGTTGAAATAGAAATGACTTCCGCCCAAACCACAATGCTACACTCTGACTGGTGCAGCACATAGCGGCAGGTGCAGCCCCAACAGTGGAACACCGTCCAGATGGATTCTCAAGAGTTTGTGAACTCACAAATATATCGAGAATTCAAATGGCAGGGCCAGGTTAGCTCCTGTTGTGTTTCTGGCTGCAGGCTAAGCTTGACTGTCACCCCACCGTCCACTGTCAGCTCCACTGTCATGGTGGAGTGCAGCTACCGGCGTCAAGCCCAGTTTTATTTGTCTAACGGGGACAATGTACAGTAATGAACAATCTGTACTGAACAAATGTAAACATGCATGATTATAGCTACAAAGCTAATTTACAGCCGCAGTCCCTTGGCAGGTAACAAAACAAATACAATATACTAATGGGAGATCAGTAAAACACAAGGCAATTGTGAGTCACAGTGTGTGTCAAAGATGCATTTATTTGGTCACTTGTCCCCCTCATAACAGGGTTACTGCAGTGTAAAGAATACATTCACTTCCAGTGTAATGTAGGTATAATATCTTGTGTGTGGCCTCTGTTTGTTGCCATGGCCTTGGGAACAGACTTGCTGCTGCCATGTCTCTCTTGTCACTTTATATTTTACATAACATTTAAACATGTTTCAACACTAATAAAGGACAATCTTTTGTACAACAGTTCTTGTAGGTACAAGAGGCTCTTTTATGGTATCAGAATTTTTTCAAGTGTGTTGTGGCTATTGCCCTGCATTTGCTGTGACAGGGTCTGGAGCGAAAGTGTGAATAAACAGAACTGTGAATGACAAACCTGTGTGTCATTTTCTGGGCTATGACCAGAGGCGATGTTGGCTGTTTAATTCAAGTTTTAGTTTAGTTAACACAACCAATCATTATACCACAAGAACAAGGTTCATTCACTCTACACTTGGTTGTAGTGAACTACTATTCAAACCATCAGTGATGAAAACGAGGCTGCCAACCTCCACCATTTGCCCTTCCAACCAACACCAATCCCTCATTCACAATCATACAGGAAAAGTGAGTGGAATGTCTTGCCAGTACTGACCAGCAAAACCCTGCTTAGAACAACATGGACATGTACATTATGAGTCTTTGAAATTCAGTGTAACTTCTAGCCTAATTCAAAGTACGGCTGTATTAAAAATGTTCTTCCAAAGTATCCTTTTCTTTATACTGGATTGTACAGGGTCCATATAGAATTGGCACATGGTTAATTGCCTATTTTTACACCAGATGGAACCAGGAATAATGGCACAAGTGGCTGAAAAGTTCAAGCATTCTCTCACAAACTCAAAGGCTGCAGTTTGATCCCAGCTCTAGACAAGGCATGCTGTCGTTATGTCCTTACTCCCGCCCTGTATAAGAATGCGGTGTGTGAGTTATTGGTTGTGATTGGAGGCAATGTGATATTATTACAAAAGTTACATTCAACTTATATCTTACGAACAGTTCTTTCACTCACTTTTTGGCAACTCTTAACATCTTCACAGCCCGCCTCTCTCTCCTTCGCTTCCGCCGAAGATCCTCACCTCATTTGGTCCGAGATCAAAGTTCCAGCACATCTGTCCCTCTCGGAGCCAGCTGGACCACGTCTGTATGTCCATTTTTCAGCGCCGTTTGTCTGTCCGCGCTCTTTGGCAAACAGTGAAAAACACAACACAAGTCTAGCAGAGAGAGCGGACGTGGGAGTGTGCCAGGGCCTTATCATATTCTAGCAACAGTCTCCTCTGTCAAGTCGACTGTTTTTGCGCGCATCTGTTTTGTAGGAGACTTGAATGCACAAAATGTTTTCCGATTCAGGCTCGAGTTGGTGGCAGGATATTACAGTGACACGTGTTTTGCAGTGACAGTGGTGGTTTACACGTTCAAATTGAACAGTGGGGCCTTTTTCTCAATTAACTCGTCATTAAAACTTGAATCCTAAAACAAACTGGACTTGGAAGGCGGCTAGAGCTCGGTGGAATCAGGACAAGTCTGCACGACAGATTTCTTGAAATGAACGACAATCATTCTTTCATAACTCAGTAAGGACATACTTTTTTTCAATCAAAATTTCTGTAAGCCTGTAGGGTTTATTGGACAGAGCTATACTGGGGTGAAAGCATGTAATCAGACTTAAATGTGATCCATTTGCTATATTTTTTTACTTGCTACAGTTTTTTTGCTCTTGTGGGGACCGTTTCCTTTGTGTAGCAATATAGCATTCTTTAAAATTTGTTATCATGACAGGGCTAGGCTTCATGACTCAGACAGAGCTAGAATTACACCAAAAAAGAAAAAGGAAATGTGTTTTTGATGAAAATTGATCTAGAGGCCCTTAAAACAGAACTAAGTAACTTTAACTACAGAGCTCCCCCTGCAGGTCTCTTGTGAAAATACACTGCCAGTAAAAAGACACCAAAAGCTTTTTTTTTCTTTCTTTTGAAAGAAGGAAGTGTAATTACATACAAAAACGTTTCACGTCGTCAAATATAGAAAAAAAGAGCCAAAGTTTCTCAGGAGAGTTGTCTTTGGGTCGGCGTCAGGAAAGTTGAGACAGCAGGGGGAGACGACAGGGACAAATACCTGAAAATACATTTACAACCACCACAAAATGGTAGTAAAAAGGTAACTTAGTTCTACTTTAAGTAACTTTAGCTCTAATTAAGTAATGTCTAATTTAGTAGTTGGTAGTTAATTTTTAGATTAGATTGATCAAGTGGCAAAATAATTGTTAGTTGCAACCCTAAATATCCTATAAAAACATATTTATACAGACTTTGTGTTCATGTCTGGATTGCAAATTAAAAACTGCAACAATATTGATAGATTTGAATAACAGCTCATCTGGACACATAAGTAATCTGTAATTTAATCAGTTTGACATGCGGATCAACCTGCCATGAGCACTCGCCACCGCGACATGCAGCTTAGTTTCATTCACCTCAAACTATTCAGAGTAGATTACACGGTGACCTTTTCTGCCTAACGCTATTACAGAACCCTCTGAGACCCTGCTGAAAGATCAGTTTACAAACATGGCCCACTCTGGCTCTTCAGTTCAGGGTAAAGTATGCTTTGGCGAGCTCTTTCTAACATGTACACGCTCAAATCTGTCTCAAGCACCACCTCTATCAAAATACGTGTCAAAGTTTGCTTACTCATACACGCTTTCCAAGAACAGGGAAAGAGAGCTGACAACTTACACTGAAGATGAATACGAAATATCAGCAGCAATAATATAAGACATACTTTTATCTCATTTAATCTGGAAAGCCTGGCATTTAAAGTTAATAAAAACACCATCCTAAGCAAGTTTATATTCCTTATTCAAGCTGCACAAATTGACTGTCTCACAGCATTCGAGTAAATGGCAGAAAAGTCACTTCTTCAACTTTGTATTCATGTCTGCACCCATGGCTGCTGCAGGCTTATACCGCAGGGAGACAAGAGATGAGGGAAATATCTGAAATTCCACTGTTTACACATACATGCCCAGGAAATGTCAATCAGATGCAAAATACTGAGGTTGAGACTTGAGAGAAATGTCAAAAGAAGCAGAAAGCCTGGATGTGTGCACGGTCAGCAATGAGAGATCGATAACTCACCTGCAAGAAATGTGGGATAGTTTCAGACAAAGATAGGAATGGTTTATATTTTTTATAGCTCTAAAATGTCAATGAGAGATAACAGATTTAGTATTTTCAACTAATTTTGTTGAAGACGCCATTAAGGCAGGCAAGAAACAGCAATAATGAATGGCAACCAGTATGAAATTTTGTGTTTGGAGTTTATTTTTATCACTAAATTGAACCCGTACGTAACAAAACATTTACAAAACTAATCAGATTAAACATTAGTCATCTATATATGACGAGAGTGTGCTTTTAAAGAGTTAGATCGCATAAATTGTGCACTAAATCTGCAAAATCTTGACATCTTTCCGCTTTCTAATATCATCAAAAAGTGTCAGTGGAGATGTTTGTGAGAATACACATAAAACCTCGTACTTATAACATTTACTGATAAGTGATAATTAAATAGACTCTAACTCTAACTAATGTTAAGTTTTTTATAAATTACAGCTAATTCATCAATTGATTATGCAAACACTGTTTTTAAAAGGCAAATGTGATTGTCTCTCTTCAAACTACCTTCTCTCGCGCTTAATTAACAAATCATTGATTAATACAATTGCCAATTCACAATCTAAATAAAGATTTTGAATAGTTATGAGATGTTTAAATATGTCCCCAGACGAAACCCTAAATCGACGCAAAAATACATTCATAGCTTAATTATTGAAAGGCCTGACTCACTAGTCCGGTTTAGTTGCATAAATCCACTTCTCTCATCAATCAGGAGTTTTGTAAATTCAGAAAAATGCTCTGGCTTTTTCTGATAACATGTCAGTCCCGGTGCACCAAAAAAATCCTTTGAAATTTCGATAAAGTTTGATAATCACAGCTGGTGCCATTAGTTTCATTGCAAAAACCCGCCAAGATAGTGTGACTTCACGTGATGGAAGTAAGTAAGTAAGTAACAGCCGCAGCAATCAACACTTTATAAAGGTTTACCACTAAAATCTTCAAATGAATGTGTATAAGAGTAATATCTGATAAACTGTGGCTGTGGCTGACTGGCTGTAATTTAAGGAGAGAGCCAACAAAAAAAAAAAAGAAAGAATTCTGCGTAACGTGTTGCAAGTGTTTTGACATCCATTCCGGTTTTCATCTGGGAAACGATTTGCAGAACAGCAACTTGTTATGAGTCTTAATTAGCTTTGTTGTTGTTGCATTATAGGAAAAGAATCACCAGGGATATTACAAGATGAAAAAGTAGTGATTTTAATGGATATGTACAGACTGTAATACGACGAATCACAAATCATCATGGCCCTACATTCAACCTTAGCAAGTTTAGGTTTCCTGGACTCCTGGCTCCATGCATTGGGTTTGGTTTTAAATTTCTGTTTGCGTGGAATTCTGCAGGTGACTTTTCACCTCCAAGTTACATACTTTGCCAAGTGAGAACTCAACTGGTCATTGTGTCTTAAAGTATATGACTAAAATGAATATATATATCATAGTTTTACATCCGTGGCGTTGCACTTTGTGAAAAAAAAAAAAAAGTAAAATATAAGCTTAAAATTACAGGAAGTAGTGCTGAGTCTTAAAACAGAATCCATCTGTGATGCCATTGAAATTAAAATTGAAAGCGTTATGAGGCCCTCATTTACAGTATAGTTGCTAGGTAACAGTGGTGGAATTACCTCGACCTACGTAACATTTGCTGCCCATGTCCAACCTGGACGTGTAGAAAAACTGTCAATCTGGGGACAAACAGGCAAAATGTTAAGTAAAATCTTAAATATAATCATGTTCACTATGTTTTAGTGAAATGTGTCATATAGACTTTAACTTATTTCATGAGCTTTACTCGTGGCATAGTTGCATTTTGTCTTATGTTGAGTTATATTTTTAAACTCTAGTAACCTCTCGAAATGCCATATATAAAGAAGAATGTTGGAGTCTAAGTGTTTTCACTGTACAATGGTTGTCGCTGTCAGAAAAAGGTTGGGAACTTTACATCAATGTATCAAAAAGCATGGTATTTTTACATTTTACTTTACACAAGTATTACACTGGGATGGATCTATTCATCATCTGTTAAGTATGACTCATAACATAAAGACTGAGCCCTAATTAATGTCAAAAGAAACATTTTAGAGTAGAATATATTTCCTATGTATGGATGTTTTAAAACTAATTATGCGCCTAGTCTCCCTTTTCTTCCTTCCACTCTGCTCTTGAGAGAAGTAGTGAGGATGACATTTATAAAAATATGCTGGGCCATCTCGTTCTCATGGCCTTTCCTGCCCTCTATGTAATATTTTCTTTTCTATTCTTTTAAATTGTCTTTCTTTTTTTGTTTCTTCATCTCGAGCCTGTTATTTGAGCTGCTGTTTTGTTCTGTGCCTGCGCCTGGGTTTCATCAGCCTGTTGTGCATTGGCCGATCCTTCATCTCCTCCACACTCGCACATATTTCTGTGCTAGTATTTGTCTTCTTCACATCCTCCTCTCCTTGGACACTGCAGCTCACAGATTTTGGGAATGCTTTAACACTGTTGGGTCACACTCTCCGAGGCTTTCAAGACACTGTGATGCCTTTTAGATTTTCTCATCCATCACCATCCTAACTAAAACTATGTCGCTGTTAAAGTCACTGCAGGCTAAACAACAGAGGGCAGAGGAGGCGAGACCGGCGCAAAGGTCAGATACCACACGGTGTCTGAACATTATTAATGGTTTGTCGTTCTCCTTCTTTGCTCCCATCAATTCAACATTATAATGACAACTGAAATGTGAGTGGCACCTGACAGGAGAAACTTACTGATATTTTGTTTTATAAGCGGGACATTTCGAAGAATCATATTGTAATGGCAACAGGACATACCCAAAAAGGCTGTTATCCTCATTTAGGCCATAATAGTATAGGGTTGTATTTAACTGAAGAAATACTTTGTCAACTATAGACGTGTGCATCAAATCGAAGGCGGCGTGGATTGGCATGACACTGTTAAAAGCTTTAAGAATTGTCAGGATCTCACACAATAACTACTGTGCACTCAGAGAAATAACACTAAACAGTATCTTTAGAAGTAAAAAGGCAGATGAAATGTGCTGTCACTCCCAGAATTCCAGTGAACCTACTCCATGCTTTCTGCTTTTTGTGCATATAACTATATAATTAAGACACCCTCGAGTGATTATTTGACTAAACAACCGAAGGACTGCAGCCCTACAGGACAGTCTTGTGAAATTTGGATGCTCGTTTTCAGAATCCAAGCCCAGATGGGACCCTTTTGTACATGTTTTTAGTGGTAGAGGACATTTGAGCCTGGGCAAAAATCCTTCAAAAATATGCACAGAGAGAACATGTTCTATCAACAAGAACCACATTCCCATTTATGCATTTTTAGTGCAATAAAATCATCCAAAATGAAAATAAAACATACTTTTGTCTATTTTCTGTCTACATTGTTATGTACTGTGCCTTTAAGTACATCCTGTGGATTACAAATTTATTTTATGTCTGTTGTTCATGTTAACTCCAGTCTTGTCCATGACCTTGATCCATCTGTTATACTTTGATGACTTTGTTGTAAGCATGTTCAACAATTTACATTTACATGGCATGGCAATGTAGACAAAGGCAAAAGAAAAAGGGCAAAAGAACAAAGTGAGTTGAGTAACATTTTGAACTGTCAATTAGTAGTTCCATGCATGTCTGCCACATAAACCTGACAAGCTACTACTGCAGAATGAAAAATAAAACTCTTGGATTGTTAAGTTATTGAACTTTCTAAATGATTATGTAGAAGCTATTTAACATGCCAGATTGAACCTCTTTAACCTTTGGACCTCTAGGTTAGGACTCACTGACAAAAGGTCCTGAGTTTTACAGAAGACTGGATGGGCACTTTATGTGAAGAGTTTTGCTCGGTCCTCCCACTTCTTTGTCAATATTCACTAAATAGGCTAAATATATACTCAAAGAGTAATTAAGTAAATGCATGAGTTTAATTCCATAATGTGGAACATTAGGCAAAGCTATGACATCTCTAGGGAGAAAAACATGCAGCATACCCTCCACCAGAAAAGTTACACAGTCCACCTTTAAGAAGAAGTTGTGAGACTAAATCATGGTTATTTTCACCTCCACTGTTTTGTGCTCCCGAGGGTTTGTTTCCACTGAGATGACTGTGTTCTGAAGCCACTCGGGGCTGGAGGCTGTGAGGTTAATTAAAGGGTGTAAAGTCTCACTGCCGGAGCTGAGTTTAAAAGACCAAATGCAGAAAGGATCCAAATAGCAGGAGGTTACATCAAGCATTTAACTTCAGTCAAAGCACAGGCGGAGAAGGAAAAGTGGCCAGTAGAATTGTCAGTAGACCCCATTAAGTTACCATTACTGTTTCTTCCCCCAGCATTACAGCTTAACAGATAAACTTTACGTTTGAGTTTCAATTGTTGTATATCTCTCTTATCAACACATCTACTTTTATGAGCTTGTCATAATGCTTTTTTTCATCATGAGCCTTAAATTGTAATATAGAGTGTTTCATGCATGTTTCCTGTAGTCTTGTATTTGAGGTTTGGGTGTTCAGAAAATGTCTTTTTCACTTATCCTTCATCCCTGCCCACTGTTCTGTGCTTGATATTCCAAAATAGATTTAAAAAAATAAAATAAAAACTAGACTCCAGTGAAATACTAATAAAGACTGGACCTCTCAGTTCTGCAGTTTTGAACAGGAAGTCAATGTACAGTCTAGATTTATAATTTTCTGTAATATCACTAAATACCACTTTAAAAACAGAACTAGTTCATGTGGCCATTTATTTTGCATGTAATAAAGTAGAATCTGAGTTGCCCCAGTACAGATATATTGTAAAAGCATCTATTTTAATGACTCAGCGTTTTCTCTGCATTTATTTACAGGGAGTTTTATTCTACGAGAAGCAGGAATTGCACGATTAGCATGCTAATATTTGTTACCTTTACCCGTGACAGCAAAACTCATTCTGGACTCAGAGAAAAGTGCTTAAAACTCATCGTTGTGAATGTTTAGGATGCTGGGACTGCATTAGGAAAATGAGAGAAACACGTAATCGATATAAAGACTTTAACATGAACTAATTCTGTTTTTCACTTTTCAAAAAAGTGAAAATCAGTCACAGTGCCTTTAAGACATGTTACAATATGACCCATCGATCTTTCTTTCAGACTTTTTTTTTATGATTGTAACAAATTATTTAGATTGTCCAAGTTATTCATCAACTTGCAAGACTTTTGAATTCTGTCTGTTTTTAGCTCTAATGCAAACAGGCATTGAGTGTGAATCCAGAGAGCAGGACACATCATAACGCCTCTCACATGCAAACTACACCAACTCCAAAACTACATCACATCGAGTGGATAGCGTGATGGATTGATTTGAATCCGCAGACTTGTGGACCAGCTCGCTCGATAAAACGCAAGCTAAATTTAATGAGCTCATTCTGACGATTCCTCGCGCAGCCCCATCTTTTACAACTATCATTCACCCTTTTTTTCCATCTCGCCGTTCCTCTCTCTATCGCCCTTCTCTCTGCGTTTGTGTTTTCATTGGAAATCCACTACACTGCCGCCTGCCACCATCTTTTTCACTCCCCATCCAAAACAACAGGCTTTTGCCGAGAGAGGGCCATCAATCTTCTTCAATGAGCGCCGAGTGCGAGGCAGTGCCAAGGCTACAGCGGATTACTATCTCTCCTTACCTCCACTCAACTGCGGATAACATATACAGGGGGACAGGCTCGGGAACAAGGGGAGATAGCGGCAGCCACAGGAGGCATTAGATCTTAAAAGCCTCACACTCACTTCCACTGCTGTCGATAGAGCGTGGTTGTCGAGGAAAGATGGACAACGCTCGAATTCAAAATCTCGACAAGAAGTGACCTTTTGATTCATTTCCTCCGGGAGAGCTGAAAAGCTGTTATGCGAAAAGAATGAAATACACAACAGATTTTGTCATCTGGTTGAGTGATGCAATACTCAGCTGTTGGTACCAAATGGCTGAATAAACGAATCCATAAATAATTTCAGTCATTTAAAACTAGGGTACAACCAATGAGTAGCCTATATTTTATCTAGTGCTTGAACCAGTTGATCAATGAATACCAGCTATTCACTGAGACAAATATCATGCATTATTTGTACTGTTTTTGGCCTTTAAACATGCTCTTGAGTATCTTTACTTTGACGTCTCATGTTTTAGAACAATAAATAAAAAGAACAGAACAATATAACTTTGGCACAGCCTTGGGAGATGCCTGAGTAACTTAGCTTTGGCTCCATCTACTGGCTGCAGAGGCAATTACACACATTTAATACACATTGCTTCTTATGCTAGCCGTGTTCATCCTTGTTTACGCAGCTGTAATGTTTGTGATTAGACGATGGAAATGCTCCGAGCAAGTCTGACGATGATTTAAGGACTTGAAAACATGGCTGAATATTCTGAGCCACATCATACATCGAGATAACGTCACTTATCGGAAAAACATTATTCAGAATGAAGTGTTTTTTCTAACTTCTAAATTTCTAACCAGGATTCATCAAACTAGCATGCATGAAGCTAATTGCAACTCCAGGTATGTTTTTGATGACGGAACAATGATAGAACAAAAGCACAAAGAGTCAATTTGCATAATGCTTGTCCTTTAAGACCAACCAATGTCAGTTTGTACTTTTAGGCTGTGTCCAATCGCCCCTAACGCCTCATTCACTGCACAGTCCTGCACTATTTAGCAGATTACATAATGCACTCAATTACTGAGCGAATCGCACACTCGGCTCACTATTGTCTCATTGCAGCGGGTAACATGACTCTGGCGTCAGGTAAAAAAAAAAAAAGAGTCAGCAAAACTAAGATAAAAATGTAATACACATTGGTCAAATCCCACACAGCGAAAACATTATAATACAATTGTTGTTCTGTTGTTGTAATTTAATTGTAGAATAAGAATATTGAGTAAAAGAACAGAAACTTGTCTTGTGGCGTACCTCCCACCCAGACAAGTTTATACAATTATTATTCTGCACTTTGAGCTTAATTTTATAGTCCATTCACTATTTGTGTGATACTTGATCTTGGCCGAAACATTTACAGGCACTTTTTTAGCAACATTCTGATGGATTGCAGTAATATCCTCTAAATATTGTCATTGGGATAGTACAAAACAATATTGGTAAATGTCCTTTTGTCAATTTCACCCATCCTTTGTCACTGTTTATAGCCTCCACTTTAAAACCCTGCAACAAACAAGATTGCAAAAGTTACATACAGTAAGTACATTTATCACAGTGGAAAAAATGCAAACTGAAATAAGATAAGAGTGGATTTGAGTATATTTTGATATATTTGCCAATAGAACGTAAGATATAGAAAGTAAGTTTTATTTTTCAAAGGCAATTGCATTTTTCTTTCTAATTTCAAGTTAGAAAATGCTTCTCTTGTTTTATTTTAAGTGAGAGAAGATATTTAATGCTTGTTCCATTATCAAACGAATTTTAAGACTCAAAACAAGATAGATGCTCTTCATTTCATGCATTTATTAACTTCTCTCATTGTTTTCTTATTAAAAAGCTAATTCAAATCCACTGACAAATCATGGCACAGGAGGCAGATGTGTGGACCCAGAGGGAAAAGTCAAAAGGACAGAGTGAGACCTTGAGAAAGCAGGTGCTGAACAACAGAGCAGCAGATTTAGGATGTTTAAAGGGCCTGGATGTTGGTGTGACACAGCATTGAGAGGCACAAAGGTGGAAAAGCCGGAGCCGTGACCTCGCAGCTGAGAGGGGTTTTAACAAGTCGGCTCTGAGCCCTCGCGGCCTGCTGCAAATAATCCACACACAACCCGACTCTGAGGGAACACCACAGAAAAAAATCCAAAGTTTCTTCTCCAGGATTTATGTTTTAATGTTTTTTTCTGTGAGTAACATACTGCTTTGTCCAACTATTAACTGTTTGGGTTGAAATTATACGTTATTTTTCCTCATTTTGTTTTTTTATTGTTCCAGTGTATGACTTGATTTGGGATTAAACACGGATTTAAACACGGCAAAAATATTATCCTAGGTCTGTCGATACAAACTATTTTATTATTATAGACTACAAAAATATATTAGACCTACTCAGGTTTATTAAAGAAAAAAATATGGTCAGGACCAAAAAAAAACATGATGGCTTTTATGAGAATGTTCAAATATTTGAAATGGGAAAAATCACCTTTTTGTCCACAGCTGAGAAGTTGTTTTGCCCTATAGATCATGAATTGTGAAAGCTGCACATAATAATATAAAGTGTTTCATTCATTAATTTTTTTCATTTTCTACCGCTTGTTCCCGTTAGGGGTCGCGGGTGACTGGAGCCTATCCCAGTGACTTTGGGCCTTAGGCGGGTACACCCTGGACAGTGGCCAACTCGTCGCAGGGCTCACACAGAGAGACAGAGACAAGGACAGACAACCATTCACTCTCACATTCAGTCACTATGGACAATTTAGAGTTGTCAATTAACCTACACAGTCATGTCTTTGGACGGTGGGAGGAAGCCGGAGAACCCGGAGAGAACCCACGGTAACACGGGGAGGACATGCAGACTCCACCCGGAGAGAGCGTGTGATGTTGGGGTGGTTCGGAATTCGAACCCACGATCTCCTTATTGAGAGGCAGAAGCTCTAGCCGCTCTGCCAACGTGCACCCCTAAAGTGTTTCATTGTATGATTTTAAGGCTGCCAATTTCTCCCCCATAAATCTGGTAAAGGGATGCCTTTTAATTGGATCATAATGTAGCTTCGGCAAACATATAATCATTTCAAACTCTATTTATCTATCTATACTTTTTTTGTTTTAGCGTTTTCATTTTCTGTCACATCACGTTACATATGATGATCATGTTTTTCATTGATTCCATGTCGATGATGTAACGCCGTCAGGGTCATCAACACAAAACATGCATCAAGGTACATCCTCCAAAAAGGCAGTCCTGACCAGGTCCTGGCGGGTTGCCCCTGTGCCACTGAAGGATGGGTCAAATGTAGCAGACAGATTTCCCTACTGAGACAATAAAGTACATCTTCCATTCACACAAAACACTTTTAAGTGTCTGTTTGCCTGGTTAGTTCTGAATAATTGTGAACATGCAATTGAACTCTGAGCCAGGCAAAAAAAAAAGTGAAATCTGGTCTGGTTCGAAAAGTGGCTCTCGGTCTGATTGAATTGTTCTCTGGAACAGTTCGTTTGATTTATGAACACAAATGAGAGATCAGAACAAAACCAGTAAGTGACCCACACACACAACAACATCAGCCTGTGAAGTTTAAGAAATAAAAAATCTTGTGATCAAAATTGTGAATTGAACCTACTCTAAATCATATCAAATTCTCGTCTCTTATCCTCTTGTCTTATCCTAGTGTCTTGACAGCTACCTGTGTCAGCTTAATCATCGCCTCTGGTGTTGTCACTGCAGCTGAGAAAGAAGGTTAAACTTAGAGCTGTCCCTTCGACTGTGGACATATGAAATGCTATGAGAAGTTAGTGTTAAGGACTCTGACACTAACATATTAACTGATAATTGATTTCGGTTGTGAAAAGGATAAAACTGGTCTGTGATGGCAGCGTGAGACCTGGACCTATATATGTGCACTTAAGTGTTGGACGTAGTGTGACATTCATGCAAAGGATGAGGTCTGTGTGTAGGAGAATCACAGGTGTGATAATGAGGCAGGAAATGGGAATATTTGTAATTTACCTTTGCAAAAAACAGTGGTTGCTCATGGCTTAACTAATTCCAAAAATGTACCATATGTTTTTCTTTTTTTTTTTTGGTCAATTTGTGGAAACAACAAACTTGTCCAATCAGCTCCTAAGGACATTTCATTACTTAATTGTATCCACTTCATTCATGAATTTCTCTGGGACATTGGAACTTCGAAGGAAGGAAGGCCCCAAATATGTGCAATTTTGGCCATTTTTACACATAAAATGTCTTTTTCTATATGAAAACATTAATTAATAACATGTAATACCTTTTTTCCCTTACATTATGTGAGTAAACTACAGGTGAGGTTTCACATTGATATGTTTAAATTTAAAATTAAGATTTTCCTAACATCAGTGTCTCAACTTAAACCTGGATCTTTGCATAAAATAACTAGCCTGGTCTGCCAATTAACCATTTTCCTATTCCATAATAGATACTAGAATTAACAAACTAATAGTCACCATTGTATCAAAACAAACATGACAGCTTATACAAGTATGAACACATGTTTGAAATGAAAAAAAGCAGTGACATGAACTTTTTGTCCGAAGTTGAGAAAAATGGGTTTTGCCCCAGAGCAGATTTATTGTAAATGCTGCTCTTAGGGACAAAATGAGGCCACTTTGTGCCATCTGCATGTCATTTCAAAGTGTTTTACTGTCTGAGAACCAGGAAGATTAGCATTATGGTTGTTGTTAGCAGTACTGTGATGGCAAAACTCAGCTCTGGCCTCTGAGAGTTGTGAAAAGCATTTATAAACTCATTGAAGTGACTAAAGAATGTGTTGCGAAAGTGAGGAATAAGTTTGGACCGATGCAAACTGTTTTGAAAGGAACTAATTCTGTTTTTTACGGCTTAACACATTTAAGAACAAGTACTAAATCAAAATGTCTCAACACGCACCGCTTCAACTCAAACTCAAACCCGGTTAATCCCCGTTTGGCCCTGTTTTAGTCCTGATCTGGTCCAGATTTAGTCCCAGTTTAGATATGGTGTGCGTGAGTGTGAACACAACAACTACACCAACCAAACCAGCACTAAACCTGGATGAAATCTGCCAGATAAATAAGGATTAAACTACATCAAGAACAAGAACTAACCCAGTTCTAAACCAGGACTAACACATAACTAGACCACAGCAAAAAATCCGCCCTAAGATCATCAGTAATAATTGATGTGACACTTTAAAAGAACCAAACCAGGGGAGATAGCGGCAGCAGTGATGGGGCCGACATTGCGTATGACATGTCGCCTAATCAAACCACCAAGGATGATTTTAAGACATCCTCAGATCACAAAACCAGCGCTCCAATCAAAAGAGGCTTTGATCAGATCACACACGGCCGAGGACACAGCGAGTCGAGGGGAAGGACATTACGAGACACCAAAGGGACAAAAGACAAAATCACACAGCCCCCGTGACAGCAGCCGACATCGGGGTGGATCTGAACAAATTACTGCTATTGACTTTGTGTTGGAGAAAATTGTCATCAAATAGAGAGAACAAAGTAACCACATGATTCATCCTTATCTGATGTTATTGATTTGACATCTGCTGGAGCGCGGGCAGACAGGTGCACGGGCTTTTTGGAAAGTCAAGGTTGTCCTGGCAAATAATCTGCCTCCAAATGAGCGTTTTTTGTGTGCATGTGTGTTTTTGTGTTTGTTTGCTTTGTTTTCATGTTATGTGGTCTTTACGTTTAAAACAATACTCAGTTTATAGCTGGGGTGCCTGACTTTTTTGGGTGTAAATTAGTAAATTCTGTGTTCTCCACCAAAGAGTAGCTTGTAAAAGCAGCACTTTGTGACAAAAATTAGACCTCTGTGCGATGTCTGCATCTAATAATGAAGTATTTTGTCTCAAAGTAAGAGCTAAAAGCCGCTCTCTGATTGGCTGTGCTCGGGTGGTGCTTCCCAGTTTCACTTTGTCATCTGAGAAATTCAGTTTTAAAGTTGTGCACGGGACCGAAAATGAATGCATGTGAATGTTAACAATGTGCCAAAGAGTTTGTGAGAGCGAGGGACGAGTTAAAGAGAGTTAAATACTACTTCTGGTTCCGCTATGTGAAAATCAGGTACTCCAGCTTTAATTAGACTTTATTAATGGTGGCTGGGTTTGATTTCCCAACGCGGTCTACAAGTAAAGTACAAAGGTGAAAGTACCATTTTTATATTTTTTTCAGCTAATTTTTACAGTGGATACTTTCTACTTTTACGCTCCATTTGAGGGTGTGTATGTGTATTTTCTACTTCACCACATGTTTTTAATATGACTGAAATGTTGAAGTATTTCTCTGAGACCTGTACAAATGGCTTAAAGGTTATTTAGCACATATGTGGTCAAATCCTGCCTGATGGAATTGAGTTTGAGTCTCAAATTTCTATTTAGTTACTTGCACAGACCAGAAATCCGCACAAATCTTTATCAAGATCATGACATTTGACCCTTTAACGACAAACAAAACAAACAAAATCCTTGCTCAAGTTGATTTTTTATGTGGTACTTTTACTTTTGTAGCTTTTGCTTCTGTGTCTGTATTTTTACTTAAAGCAGAACTAAGTAACTTCAGCCACAGAGCTCCCCCTGCAGGTCTCTTGTGAAAATACACTGTCAGTCTTTTTTTTCTTTTTTTTAAGGCGTTAAATATGACTTTTAAAACTGAGGTCTTGCAGTGGTATGACAGAAATGGCCTGTTATTAACATGAAATGGAGACACACGAGGTGGGTTTGCCTCACCACTGACTGAACTGATGAAGACAGAGGAGTCTCCAAAGCCCTACAGTCACCGCCCTGATAAACAGACCAGAACCTGCACATGAGGATGGAGAGAAGGAGAGAGCGCTGCAACTGCCACTGACAATATTAAGTGCAACTGAACACATGAGGCGGAGGCAGAGGAACCCAGCAGCCTATTCACCGTAGTCCACCCCGCCCTATTTTACTTCTGACTTCTGATCGGCGCCTCTGTTGTTGTGGTATTTAAATGGAGGACTAGAGAAAAGTGTCACTGCTAAAACATGATGTATAGTAGGTTGATTTGTGTGAAATTTCATGTTCATGTGCATGTTCATGTCTATACTGCACCATTTCTAGCGGCTTGAAAACGTCTTTGGAGTCTGTAACATGTAAACACTACACATTTTTATTTGATTTACTGTGTATGATGAAAATTCCTGAAGTAAAGTTTATTTTTATTTTTTAGTTATTACTTGGGCACACAGGTGACACATTTTACGAAAGATTCCAAAGCCAATTGGGTCATGAAGAGTTGTTGGCATGATTCATTGTGTTGATATCACTATTGGATAGAACTCATTTTAGTCCATTTTTGGTTTGATTTTGGTTTGGACATGCAAAGTCCTACCTTAGTCCTGGGTACAACATCAACATTTGATTATACGTGCATTGTTTAATGCTTCAGTCCTGCCCGAAAATACAAAAGAGAAAAATCCAGGAGGGCCTCAGTTGACTTGTCTTCTACGGCCCCCAAATGTCCAGAAATAGTTCTGGGGCCAAATCATAAAGCTTGCATACATACAAAACGTAAGAGACGTTTCACTTCAAAAACGCTTAACTTTACGCTTTTGGGTTTTGAGAGGCGAGGAAAAAGCGATCTGAGACAAGAAGTGGGCAAGTATGTAGAAATTTGTCGACATTTCTGTTGTGTCTGTACCTTTAGTAAGAAGTCTACGTAAAGTTTTATAAATGAGACGCCTGGTTTGTATAGAACATATCTACTGTTGAGATCGGCAGCTCAATGGAAAATCAAACCAGACAAAGGGGCAACTTCCAGAATATGTGGATGTATCATGGTGTTAGATGGTGTGTAAGAGAATCCAGACATGAATGCTGAAGAAAATCAAAGGGTTCCAGTTGAAGTTATACACTGAATATATAATTTACCATAAATAGATAAAGATATATTTGCAAATTTGTGGGTATATTACCTGTCTCAGTGATGTATTCCACAGTATTAACTTATGACATTCAAAAAAGTCAATTCAGTAATATCTACATGAGTAAGATTGAGCTTAACTGTAGTACAAATGCTACTGTTCTCAAGACTTGATTGCAAATGCACAGATTGATTGCATGTTTCTTTCACACTCTAATCACATTGGACCGCCCTCCTCCCATGGCCACAGCCCACAGTGAAAACAAAAGCCAGTTGGGGTAAATTGTTCAAAAACATGCTGTTCTGAACCACAACTTTGGCACAGATGAGGTGTTGGACTGCAGGGGCTAGATATCTACAAGAAGAGCCAGTGTGGAATTAAACCTGCCAAAAAGGAAAGGAGAACGAGTCCGAAAGGAGAGGAGGAGGAGGAGACACACGAGGAGAGGAAACGAGGAGTGAGGAGACATGAAAATTGGCTGCTGCTCAGGAAAAAGCGCAGAAAGAGCGTGAAACATTATTATCCAGTGGGAGAAAAACACCTGGGAAAAGTGTAAAGCTGAGCGATGGCGCCAAATGACTTTTACAACATTTTTAGTTGAGTTTGAGTTTATTGCATATGAGATCGGAAGGTGCATGACACAACTTTTCTGATGGAGGGTCCGCCAACTGTTTGTTTCCATGGAGACATTATTGCTTTGCTGATCATTTTCCACATTATTTCATAAAATTTTGTCGTATTCGTGGACACAAGCCGCGCTCCAGGTCAAGTCTCATTTATAAAGTCTGCGTACGTACAAAATGTTACTGAGCCTTTCAGAGACAAGGACGAAGACAATCTGTGTTCAAAGAGAAATTAGCAAGTTTGAGGAAGTTTGTGGAATTTTGTGTTTTGTTCACACGTACACTTTTAGTAAGATTTACATGTTAAAGTTTTATAAAGTGGACCCCAAATCTCCTATAATTTATTAATTGGAAGATAGTTTAATGTCATACTGTGGAACATTCCAGCCAACGCAATAACATCTCCATGTAGACGAGCTGGTTATAGTCTCTCTTTAAGCCCCATACGATTAAAAATGGCTTCTCGTCAAAAACGTATGTGGGGTTTGTTTTGTTCAATCATCTCCAAGTTTTGTTTGTTTTTTAGGCATTAGTCATTTTCTTCAAAGCTCAGAACAGTTGATCCCACGCTGCAACATAATTTCTGTTGCATCAAACTTTCAATCTATCTGCTACTTCTTCAGCCTATATTTTTACAGCTTCAGTCCTCAGTGAAGAAACGACAATATTCTGTTTGGTGAAATGTGGAGTACGAAGACTAAACTTAGATTTAAATAATTTATTTGATCTATATGATCTACTTTTCCAGACTCAGAGTTTAGTGACAAAAAAATGTAGCAAATAAAGAATTCTTCAAACTCAAACTCAAAATTTGCTTGTCACTGTAGTATCAAATAGTTTTATTTTCATAATTTGAAGTCTGGCGTCTCCCACGAAAAAGAAATCACTGATCATTTAAAAATACTAATACTGAACCTATTTTCTAACCATGACAGGAGGAAGTAGGTATCCAACTCTAACTCCCAAACCCTTTGGCACATCACTACTAAAATATAGGTAACATGCATGACTTTTTTGGACACTAGCACAGCTTTAGAACAGCTTCAAATGGAAAAATTAAGCATGCGGACCACCCTTGCTCAGCCAATCAGCTGCTCTTTCTTGCAAGTTTGCAGTAGATAAAATGTTTTCTAATTAGTTGAAGAAAGTATGTAGTGGCATGATTTTTGTCTCAAGGTTCTGCTTTTAAATTTCCCTTTCTGGGGAAAAAACAGAATTTATTCAATCAAAAGTTGGCTTTTACAGCTCAGAAAAATATATATTGGGTTTCAAGGTTTCACAATTTTAACTGCTAACTGGATTTTCAACCAGTGTGCCACAGAACACTACTGTGCCTTGAGGTTTTGCCAGGTGTGCCTTGAAATAATTTGAGTTAAAAGATTCACAAATGCGGATGTAATTGACTAATTTACCTCTTGAAGTGTCCTTTAACACAAAAAGCATCACTAATGCCAAATTTAAAGAACCAAACAGTGGCACAAACATTATTTTGCTCATTATGTACAATATTTTTTTTTACCAAATTGTCTGACTTGGTTGTAGTTTCTGTAGTAGGTGGTGTGCAGTGGTAGAAATCAAATTACACCAGGGCTGTGACGCCTGAGCATGCACTGGCCGTAGATGTTTCTCTCAAACTTGAACCAAATGGTGGAAGTGGGAGACATAACATGGTCCGCAGACAGCTGGAGGCACAACTTAACTTCTGCCAGGCCTCACTCAGGAAAGACAATCACCAAACGAGACAAAACAGGGCCACAGCACATCTGCGTCATTAGCATCGTTAGCAGAGCAGCCCGCGGTGCCCTGATGTGTCCAAGCCAATCCCTCAGAAATGCGTCCATAGCTGTCCCTGCACACACCAGGCGCCTGAGCTCAGTCCCATACAGCAGTGTCGGCCCCGCGCTATGAATATGCATGAGGCTCATTAACACTCGAGAGGGGAAGCTCGCCATATTGCACAGGCGCGAGAGAGAGAGAGGAAGAGAAGGAGACCGACACAGAGAAAGGAAAGAGCTAAAAGCCTTGTGCCGCTGCCAAAAAACTTCCCCTAAATCTGGACAGTGGAATACAAAGAGAGGAATATATAGGCGGTTTCTTAATGCTGGCCAGACAAGATTGAAGGCGACATAAACAGAAGCCGAGTTATTCTACACCCTGCTTTACCATTCAAGCGATTTCTAAAATAATAAACTGGCCATAAACTTGCAATTAAGGCACCCGGAAAGTACTGCAAATTATGTTTTCTAAAGTAAGAAATAGTAAACAGCTCTTTGCTTAAATTCACGCCTCTGGACTCCTCCCTAGTATAATTCCTCTCACATTTCATATGGATCAGAGAGAAAATTGTGAGAGCAAATGTTCATAATTTAGCTTACTGAATAAAAAGTGAATGAATACCAACCACGTTTTAAAACGGGCAGTTATTATGTAAGGATTAGAAATGTGGGCAACGCTTAACGAGTTTCAACTGATGGCAATGTTCGAGGTAAACCAATTGCAACTGATGGACAATGGCCAATGCAAATGAAATTCACCTGAAACTTTTAACTTCTATTTATGAAAATAAGATGAAACTAGCTTAAAATAAATCTTATAGTTATATTTCTATTGCTTCAAGCTGTCAGCAACTATCAAATCTGTGCAGCTTTCTATATGTTCCAGGTTGCAATGTTGGACCTTTTTATTGTTATGTTTATCAGCTCAATTTAATATTTATCATTTGAAACGACTCAATAAGCATCATATATACACATATCGTCAACACTTCAGACAATTTGTAACCATTTTGATTTAAGTTTTTTGTTGCATAGTCTAAAAAAAGTGTCGAACAAATCCACATCCTAAGTTAAGTTTGCAAGAAGAAACTTCTTGCAAAAATGCCACCCATTCGTTTTTTGCTATTTTGAACATTGTCTAGAAGCCAAAACTTGAAATAATGCAATTAAGTCTTGAGAGAGAAATCCATGCAGCCTTCTGTGCAAGTCAGAATCTGTCAGTCCACTTCCCTCTGAGTGCGTTGCCAGCAGCCCCACACATTGAGAGAGACAGGATTATTTTCTGGTTATGTTGTAATGCCAGTGAATCTCCTAACAGGAAGCGCCAACACGAGAAATCTCCCATCCTGCAGCTGTGCCCTTCACGAAAAAGCCACTCGATCTGCAGTCGGGAGCAAAGACACCCCCAAAATTCAACCTCTGTGAGAAGTCGTTTAAAGGGCATTGGGCGGCTCGGACATAACCAGCCTCTGCCGTAATTGTAACTCGTCTCTGGGAATCAATAGAAGTGCTTACATGAGGGGCCTCCACCGAAGAGATTTCATATTCCACCGTCTACACAGCATTTCTGACAAAACATTCTTCAATTTCAGAACAGTATGAACTATCGATTTCTCCAGCAGCACACCTCTACACTCCTGCCGTCTTTCCCAGGCGTATACCCTTGCGCTCTTTTGACTCGTGATGGGAAAAGTGAAGTGGCGGTCACCTCTGAACTTTTATTTTTAAACATTTAGATGCTTTAAAAGGTTTGGACGCTCATAGTTGTCATGTTAGACTGAGCTTTCTACGAAATGTTGAGGCCATTGATTGGAAACTTTGGATGCATTTTTCCTTTTCCAATCAGTCTACTAAACTACACCGACTAGTCTACTAAAGTTTGATGAAGCTCAATGATGTATTTTCTATAGTTTCTCAGAGAAAGAGATTAGCATTTTTCAGACTCATTATATCAGAAGTGGCTGTGACTTTTGGGCAGTGCCACTCTTGAACCAACTGTGATCTGTGTAATTCATATTCAGATGGCTGCCCGGGTCAGGCTGGAGTCGGGGGAGCTGACCAGTTCAAATCGCGGGTCCAAACTCAGTGAGCATGCATCATTTAAAGACATCTGAATGGGTGGAAGAGCTATTAAAGTAGCTGTGTAACTGTGGTTTTCAAAGCTGTGGTTTAGTTCTGGTTTAGACTTGTTCGTTTTGTTTTCGAATGGTAAACAGCCACATTTATATAGCACTTTGTATGATGAGTACTCTGCCAAAGAACTATTTAACCACCAACATTTATTACACTCTGTCATGGTTCAGTGTTTTCGCCATGGGGAAATATTATTGTTCTGTGCCCGACTGGAGCTTGGTGCGGACGTCCTGCGCCTTTAAAAGCTTTAATCTACAACTCATCATAAAACACACGCACATACATACATCTTGATCAAGCACACGCCCACACCCCTGACTCTGCAGACGTTCACACCTCACTGTTTGGCGTATTTCCTTTTTACATCGGTACACAAACCAGACAGAGTGAAGAGTCCCAAGGATATCAGAGTGTTTATTGGTTTACAGAGGGGATCGAACCTCCAACCATTTAGTTAGTTTAGGCAAATAATTCAAAACGAAAAGCTCAGCATCCTGAATTGAGCATCCTACAGTCAGCACTACTATGCAACTTTTTCTGGAGGAGGGTCCACCACCTGCTTGTCTCCATGCAAAAAGTCTAAAGCTCTAATATTTGGTTGCACACCTTTAGTTTTGACTGCAGCACACATTTCCTGTGCCATTGTTTCATTAAGCTTCTGCCTTCTGCAATGTCAAAATATTAATATCCACCCAGTGCTGCATTCATTTTTCACAAAGATCTTGAACTGATGATGGGAGAATGTGACCACAGCACAAAGCCTTCTCCAGCACATCCCAACGATTCTCAACGGGGTTCAGATCCGGACTTATCAGACATCACCTTCTTCCATTGCTCCAGAGTCCAATCTTTATGCTCCGGAGCAAACTGACGCCTTTTTCGTGACTAGCCTCTCTGATTAGCGGTTTTCTTGCAGCCGTACAGCTTTTCAGGCCCAATCTCTTAAGCTACCTTTACATTGTTCTTGTAGAAATACTTTTGCTTTCACTCTTAAATATAGCACTGAGTTGTACAGTTGTTTCTATCCTATTTGTTCTTTTTGTTCGCTGATCATGATCATTCAGTTTTTAACCAGTCCAATCCATTTTTAAGCCAATTTTAATAGTTTCTGCTATCTTCTTAGATGTTTTCTTGCTTGATGCCAATGATTTGACCCTTCTCAAACACACTGACATCTTTTCCACAACCACAGGATTTTTCTTTTCACATGGTTGTTACAGAAATGAGAAGCCACTTCTTGAGTATTGTGTTGCAACTGATAGACAATCACCCATGCAACAAATATCCAATAAGAGGCTCATACCATTTGCTTAGTAGAATCCGGTTGGCGACTTTTTTTTGGGAAGGCAGCGTAAAAGACTAGTTGTGAAACCAAATATTTTCTGAGGTGCTTTTTGCTGTGAAATGGTTTGAGAGCATTGCCTTAAAGATTACTCCTCTTCATCTGTGTCAGTACCTTTACGTCTCTTGTGATTGGAAAAAAAGGCAGCCGCGAAAACAGTGGAAAACCATTCGATTCCTGCTCAGTTTGCATCAGTCACACGCTGACAACACGCACAAAATACATTTCATCCTCCATATCCGGGAAGCCAATAGCACTGGCAGCCATTTGCGACCCCAATCCATATTTCAATTTCCCTGGTCTCACGCAAACTAATTCAATACTTGGTGCTTTCCCTCACCAGTAACATTCTTACATCCATGTAGCACAAAGCTTTTAGGAATGATCAGCAGCTCTGTTAATTGTGTTTAAATGAGTGAAATGACAAAGAAATGTATCACTTTTTCCCCCTCATTGTGATTTTTTATTCCATTTAATCTCTCTTCTCCTACTGAGAATCTATAAAATTGCTTTGAGTATTTACTTTTCACAATTTAATTATTACCATTTAACACAAAACCAAGTTTCAACTCTAAATCACAGTTTTACTGACAGACGAATGACTGTGGTTTTCTCAATTGATGATTAGGAATGATTGAATCTCAATTTCAAGAGAAATTTGATTAAATTGCACAGCCCTGAACTAGTCTCTATTCTTTGCAATAACCACCTAAATACATTTTAGTTCTTGTAACTGGAATATATAGTTTATATTACTTACAAAGCATTATATCCACTTGAATGTCAACTGTGTTTTAACTTTCTAAAGCAATTACATGATCTCAGCATGGCGGCAGTGCAATGACAAGTTCAAACAAGGCACACATTACCCTCAAGAGTGAAAATCTGCAGTTCTTCAACCTTCTTCACTTTACCCTTGTTTTCAGCTTGTAAATGTCATCCAAATCCAAATACATGAGAAGCCTGTGATGCTAGGATACCAGCCACTTTATTCTGGAAGTAATCCACAAATAGTGACAAATGTGGGGGGAATTTCATCATCTGAAATCTGTCTCATTAGTGGAAGGAAAGCTTTGAAAATCTTTTAATGAATCTATAGCGAGATAATTCAATACCAAATGCTCTCAAGTTGACTTTTGGCGAGGTGATAGTGATACCAAATTAAAATCTGAACTATCCTGATGCTGTCTGTTTTGTAAAGGGAATGGCAAAGTAGGAGGCAAACATCTATATTTAACTCATTGATGAATATTCTATAGTAGTCCGCTGTGGCAGAGTGGTTAGTACCCTTACATGTCAGTAAGGAGATTGTAGTTTCAATCTTCAAGGCATTTAACTCACAATCTGTTCTCTCCTGCTTGACACAAGTCATGATAAACTGAACAATAACTAGCCACAGAGTTTGCAATTGAAAGGGCTGAATTTAATAAATGTGATAAAAATACACCCTTGTTTCATTCTTTTAATGGAGGAGTACATATCTATGCCCTGGACCTGGCTCTGGGTCCAGTGGCAGAGGTCTGTGGTGCTCCTGAGCAACACATGTCACAAATGTTTTCTAATAAATAAAAAATCTAAATCATACCAGAATTATATTTTTTCTTCACGAGGCTGATCTCAGTGATTCTCAGAGTAAGCAAGAAACTAACTTTCGGTTTGTTGTTAGCTTTTGGTACATTTATTTCACTTCTCTGCACCTCTACACTGCATTTTCACGTCTCTTTGTGTAATGCATTGGGCTTTGATAAATTATGCACTGGAAGTATAAAATGTTTGATCCTGACACATAATCAATAAACATTAAACAGTTGCACTAGCCTTGTTTTGCTAAGAATATCAGTGAAAATACGGTGATTTATCACAAGATCAAATCTATAAATCTGCCTTTTTCAGTCTTGTTTTCATCTGAATCTGCCATCTCTATTGTCCAGTCATCTCGCACTAAAGCGTTCTGGGAGCCAAAAGTGAGCAAGACCGGTACGGTTCACTTAACTGAAAACAGAGGAGACACTTTGAGACTATAGCAATCCGCTCCAAAGCAAACCAGTGCCAATAGCTGCAATGTCTCAACAATGTGAATCTTTTAATAAATGAAATGGAACTGGCTACTGCAACCTATTCCCAAAATGAAAAAACATGCATTTAATGGTGAAAAGTCCTCATAGTGGTGTAAATTACAGGAAAAAGTCACGTGAATGAAACCCATTAATTGATCGTTCCAGCTTCAGGCACACAGTAAAACGTTTTCCGGTGTTGTCAATTGGAATGAATAAAAATGGCTACTACAAAAATTTTCTTGGATAACAACATAGCAACTTTGCGAGTACTCTTCTTTTAGTTCAGAGTTTGAATACACTTTTCTTCAGAGCACTTGGCCTGTGTTAAGGGAGAGGCGCGGGTAATAGCGACAAATTTCAGGGCTTAAATGGCGACAGCTTTACGATGCCTGTGCGGCCTCTATGACTCCATTGCTGTCAACTCCTATTAGCTTGGCCTGTGCAGTGTATTTCGATTGGCTCTTGGCCTATTCCCAACAGTTACAGAAGCACCTCCCGTAAATAAACCAAATGGCTAGATGTTGCTGTGATTGGGAGGAGGGAGCTCAGTGCACTTTCTGTATAAAGAACATCTGACATTTGCACTTAACTGGTTTAATATACATCACCCAGCAAAATAGTTCACAGTGGAGAGCTTGACACATTTCACAGCGAAAACGACATTTCACATGGGGAGTTTGAACTTCTAACTCAACTCAAGTGTTTTCTCTTCATTTTTTACGGTTATAAAGCTAAGAAAAGGTACGTCTATCTACCAGATGCCAGATGGACGCCCTAAGGTAATGCCACCTGTCTAATACGAGTTTTGAATTTGTGCAGATTGGAGCTATGAAGATTAGTCCCTTTACAACAAATCTTGTTAACTTTATGCGTGCTAGGGTTCATTCTCTGGCTAAAGAAGTGTTGAATTAAAGGTGCTGTAATGTTAAAGCATAGACGCAATGATGAACTGGGTCTTTCAGTAAACTTTTTCATGACTAAAAAGGTAAACGATAACGATAAACTGTTAAGATTTATGAAGATACATAGAAAACCTTCATCTTCACAAGGGGCACAAAGACCTATATTTCTAATCTAAACTGACGCTCCAAACTAGGGAAAGTGTTTTATTTGTAATTCTGCATAAAAGTTAAGAGTAGATCAGATGGGAGCAGTAAATTTGGTCTACAGTTGTTTCATGTGGCACCAGTTTAGGCAAAATCTGACCTGAATCTGAGCATAGTCTTTGGAAGGAAAGGCCAACAGAAAGAACCAAAGCGGAAATCCACGCAAACACAAGAAAAACATGCAAACTCCTCACAGAAAGACCATGTCTAGGAATCAAACCAAGAACCATGTGTTTTTGTCATGATTTAAACAACAGAGGAGGATGCAAAATGTTGGACTGCACGAAAAAAATGTCATGAGAAGCTGACAATGAACCAACGAAGGACAGGGGAAAACACAGGCATATTCATTTTATTCCGCCCTCCCAATTTTTCTTCTTTTTACTCTTCACACGTAATGGCACTTCTGTTTTGGCGGGAACTCGAGTGGTAGCTAAGGTAGATGGATTTGTGTAAAATGTTCAATGTACATGTGCAACAATAAGTCAGGCACTGCGGCGGCTGCTCCAGTGACGACCCCCCCACCCCCATCTGCCTGGAGGATCGATCTCTACACTGGATGATCTATGCGCCACCCGCCTGGAGGAACTCCCTCAACCCTGGATTAGCCACACCTCGTCTGCCTGGACGAACTCCATCTACTTAGATTAACTGTTCCTCATCTCCTGCTGGAGGATCTCTCTACACTGGGTGGACTGCTCCTCGTCCTCCTGGAGGAACTCTTTAAAGCCACCTCCCTCTTGAGTGGTTCTGGCTCCACAGTCCAAGTGGATGCGTCAGTCCTAGTTCATCTGCAGCCTGTCCGTCCGTGGGAGTAGGATCTCTCCTTCACTGTGGTTCTCCCCGAGGTTTCTACTTTTTCCCATGGGGTTTTTGTAGTTTTTTCCTGCTGAAGGAGGGTCAAAGGACAGGGGCATTCTGGGACAGTTATCTGAACTGCTTTTACCTGTGGCCCATCGAGGCAACTGTTGTTGTGATTTTGGGCATTATAAAAATAAATTGATTTGATTTGATTTGATTTGAAGTCAGCAATGCACCAATTTCCTGAATGGCCTGAAAATAGCTTTGTGGTCTGCGTAGAACTTATTTTCTGTTGAGCTCGCCTGCCCCATTTAAACGAATATAACCGGAAAAAAGATGTAATTCAATTCAATTTCTTTTTGTAGCGCTGAAAATCACAAGAACAGTTGCCTCGATGGGCCACAGATAGAAAGCAGTTTAAATAAGCAATGTTCATGAGAATTTAGCAAATGGATAACTGTCCTAGAGTGCCCCATGTCCTTGAACCTCGTTCTTGGCAAGGAAAAACTACAAAAACCCTGTGGGAAAAAGTAAAAACCTCGGGGAGAACAAAAGTATCCTCTCAAAGCGCTACATAGTCATACACTTCATCCACAAATGGATGAAGTGTCTTGCCCAAGGACACAACGTCTGCCTTTGTGCTGGTGGGATATTATTCTAACAACTGAGCCATTGCCATTCCAACGCTTAAAAATCTTCCTTTATTATTCACCTAAATAAAAACTTTACTAATAGATTAATTATTGTTCCAATCAGTATAATTCTGACCTTTTGACCCTGGAATATTTCAAATTTTTAGCACTTCTCCAACAGGATATAAAATCAAACCCGCAGATGTGAAAAGCGTCCTCCTTTATGCGCACATCACAGCCAGCTCCAGCAGCCTCACCTAAGTCTCTATAACAATCAATTATCCCCATTCATTTATCTGGCATTGTCTTTCTGAGAACACTCCAGCTCACAGATTCGAATGTTTCACGGCTGCGTTTGTCCTGTTTACTCCAACAGCGTGTCCTTCAAGCCTCTCCTTCTCGGAGTTTGAGGAGCTCTAAGCCGCAGAAAGGCGCGTCTCCGTTTATCGCTGCCTAACAGACAAATCCACTCTAAATGGCCGACGATTTTCCCTCATTGGCTCAATAATCCATTTGGGAATTTACTCAGGCTCAGACACATTGTTGAGGTTGTTTTTTCCTCTACGTCTTTGTAACTCATCTCTCGGCGTGTCACCCTTCAACTTGGAAGAGGGATGCTTGTTTGAACAACACAGAGAATGGAAATGCGTGCTCAGACAGAGGCGTTTCGAATGGCTGAGAAGATTCAATGAGCAAACCATGTCATCTTATAGCTCGCGTGGTTTTCAGATGTCCTTGTCGAATTCAAGATGGGATCATTTATCTGCAAAAATACATGATGTAATTATTAGGGGCTCGCCTTTCTTGTTTTCAAGCCGGAAAGGAGAGGGTAGAAAGTTTGTCGCTGCTCAGAATCGTCCTTTCACAACAACATTGGCACATCGCAAGTGTATCCACATGTGCATGAATTTTGTGTATCTAACTATCTCACCCAGGTTTGCAATCAATAAAATGCTTTAGAAGTAGACAGCGCACAACTTGTCACAAAGTTTTATTCTATGAGGGAAAATGTTTACTTTTTTACAGGATAAAAGTTAGATACTCAAGCTTTGAAGAGGTTATTTAGCAAAGTCAACTTTTTTGAGCTACATAGTTGTTAGTTTCAAGTTCAAGCTGGACAGACTCAAAAAGAAAAATGAATGCGTTGGGGTAAATGGATGCGTTAGGAAGATACTTTTACCGCTTCACCCGGAGAACCAGGAATAACGAGCGATGCATTAGAGGTGCAGAGTCGGATATGAGATCGGACTTCGGGCGTAAACACTGGTGTTGGTTAAAACAACAGGTGAAAATTGAAAACTCCTCTGGAAAAGTGGTGCTGAGGTGGAGGAGGGCTGCATGAGATGAACAGCTGAACCGAAGGAGCGAGAACAGAGTTTAAACATGTTCATGCTGAGCTGAGATGGGGACGCAGGACGTGTCATGAGCAGGCAGCAAGGATATATATAGGATGCAAGGATAAGATGCATTGTAGCTTCTGAAACTTAAGGTGTAGTTTAAGACAATCTTCAGTCTGAACTTTCACCACATCGTCATCGTTTATGAAGATAAAATTGCAGAACGAAGTAAGCAAAGAGCAGTGGGTGTGTCGGCGAAATGGTGTCATGTCTGCCGGAGGATAAAGATTACTTGAATAAGAATGAATCACTCTAAATACAATCAAAACAAAACAAGTATAGTCGCACATTAGGTCTCCTGGAAGACATATTGTGGTTTTGTTCTACAGTTCTAGTCTACAACACCTGTAGATCCATGTGTTATATTTTGGACATTTTAAAATGCAATAGTGATCTAAAACGATGTACTGACTTCCTGGTTGACAACTGCACCGACAATTTGCACCAGTCCCTGCAGTTCACAAAAGAGAGTAGAGTCACAGCTTAAGAAAATAAAATTGCAGAACAAAGACATTAAAGAGCAGTGGGCGTGTTTCGGGGAGAAATCGAGAGAGTGATGAAACCTGGACTGGCGTTGCAAAGGCATCTTATCCACAGGAGAAAAAAGATCATTCAAATATGTGTGAATCACTCTAAATACAGCTTCAAGTGGTTTAATGACAAGGGAAACAATTTGGTTAAAAGCTCCTAAAAGTCGATTTTGCATAATAGGTCTCTTTAAAATGGAACGAAACATCAAATTAACTTTTTTGCTATGTTACTGAGTACATGTTGTTTGGATAGCAATGTCTGTTTTTCTTCCCCTCAGTTTTGATGGAAACTAGGTTAATTTGCAGCTTGATGATCTAAAACAGTCTAAAATATGTATTACCGCCAAACATGCTTCCAGCGGGGTCTCACCTCTAAAAGAGAAACTTTTTAAGCCGCTCTTTTTTCATCCTATCATCCAGGTATTGAGTGATACGAAGCCAATCTGTGGTTATGGTCTTTCCAAGTGAACCTGAAATTCTTAAAGTAATCTGCCCCATCACGACAATTAGCATGTTGGCCAAAATCACTTTCAATAGACTTTACTTTTTGTCTTACCTGGACTCCTTCAGGCCTCACCGCGGTTTGTCCCTTAACCCACCCATTGCACTGGGGTAATTGAGTGAGCGCGGCGGCCCGGAGCCCTGGTGTAATCCACACTTTATAAGCACTCTAATTGAAGTGCAGATTCAATACTCCCTCATAAGCCTTTACTGTGTGCTGTGCTTTTGCCAGCACCCCTGAGGTAATTACAGCGAGACTGGCAGTTCAATCATTCCACCGAAAATAATGCTACAAAAACATGGCGCCCTTTCACTCAATCATCATACAACTAATCAATAATTTATAAGAGGAGATTTAGCCAAAGTTAAACCGTTCATTCCAGTACCCCGGTCGGTTCATAGCTGATTGTCAGTACTTGTACAGAATTTTAACTTTCTATACTTTTGTCTGCTTTTATAGTATTATCTATGACAGCATAGGATGATTATTTTACACTTTAACTGATATATTGATCTAAAACAACTTAATAAAAGAAACAAGTCTGCTGATTTGCGGTTGAAACTGGGGCGTTGATGTTGTGGAGTAAGAAGGCATGTTGTTCAAGGTATTTTTGAGCAATAAAAACACCTGTAAAAGACAGATCATTAATGCTGTGACACTTTGCACTCTCGCAGGAATGTACATAAGGCACCTTTAAATGTAAAAGCCCCAAATCACTTCAATTTTTTTTGCTGGTCTCATTAAAATCTATAGGATTATGTTTGCAACGTGTCAAAGCTTCAGCTGGGTTTTTCTTTTTTTTTTTTTTTCAGAAATACATAATGCATTCTTCCCCCACAATGTTTATTCTGTCCCATATGTTTAATGTTTTTGAATGTGGGTTTTAGCAGTAATCAGTATAGACAGACATATTTTTGATCATACCATGTGGTGTTTAATGTATGTGGATCAGTGATGTTGTAATATTTTAAAATGCCAAAATATGGAAAATATAAAAGCAAGCTGGATTTATATCTTTTCCTTTTTAAGATAAATGAATGATTTCACAATTAGGTGTGAAGAATGTTTCAACCAGTTTAAATGTATGAGTGAGGTGTAAAAACGTATTTGTTGGTGTATGGTTTTGCTGCTGATTGGTTCACGAGCAAAAGTAGAAGTTGACTGACCGATATCGACCGATGCCGTCTTCTGGTTAAATTTATGCTACAGCTTCATATTTTCATAACGTTTAGCTATAGTTGTGGCTGTGATGCACTTGATTGTATTGGTTTGTTCATATTACAGCATGTCTTTGTGTGTGGGAGTGCGGTCTCAGGTTTAATTAAACTTTCTCTAGTTTCTCTCAGCATGGTCCCACAGGGCTCGGCTTTCTCCCGACCACATGCTTATTTATTTATAATTACATTTACAGCAAAGTGGTGGCCAAGTGCAGTGCCAGACCTGGAGTGAACCTGAATTGTCAATACATAATACAATTTAGGGTCCTATGAACTGTCTGGTTGTTGTACGTTTTTCTACGGCGTGAAAATGATAGTGAATATGTTTATGTGCCAGTCTGAAACAATGATGGATGTTTATGGTTGACTGATTTACAAATAATAGAGTACATTAGAGTGAAAACATTATGCTCGGTTAAATGGTGCATGTCAATTGCCTTGTTTTCTACATATACTTGTAGAACACAATCGCGCCACTAGAGAGCGTGCAAGTGCCCCCGTACAATGCTTATGTGTCTGGTAGGAAAAAGCTCACTGAACAGTAATAATGGGCTTATGTTATAAAGTCTGAATAAACCAGAGTGACATTAGTGAAGAAAACAGACTGGATTATTCGGCTGTTCACCTGAGAAAGTCTTTTAAGAGCTCAAGCTTCACACCGTGGCTCGTTATTTAAGAGCGATTTCTTCGTAATCAAACCATTTATAGTTGCTTTCATTTAGTCTTGTAGACCAATGTAAAAAAACCTCAAAGCTCATTTACTTGATGTTTCTGCGGAAAGACATCCGCGGTAACGTCTGATCGATGTGAGCTCATATTTTTTACATCTAGTAATCAAGATGAAGAAGTAAATATTAAAAAGAAGACAGCAGGATTTTTCTAAATATAGCCTGTGCACATTTCAAAGACCTGTAGCATTTTCCCTTACAAGTGTAAGGGCCAACTGTGGTCTTGTGCAGTGAAAAAATAAACAACAAAAAAACATGTTTGGGTAGTTGGTTCACCGACTGATTGCTAAGAAAAATTCTAAAATGCGCATCGAGTGATTAGTGATGCAGGAGTATCTTACCACCGAGTGTTGTGTGAATGTGTTATGACCACTGTGTGAAGCTTTGAGAGGCTTGACAGGCTTGTTAAAGGGGCTGTACCTGATTGTTACTGTTTTGAACGTGAAAAACAGAACTAGTTCATGTGCCCAAGTAAAATCCGTTGTGCCCCAGTACAGATATGTTTTAAAAGCATCTATTCAGGTGAAAATGAAACCATAGCGCTTTCCCTTTTTGGAGTGTTATATCAGGGCTCTCAAGTCTCACGCATTGACCGTGAGACACGCATTTGGGTATGTTCACACGCTCACACGCCACACTTCATATTTCATAAAATAAAATAAGGCCATGCTCCGCGTTGAAATATGTGAAATGTATGTGCAGCCGTATTGTGTACACGGAACTGTGTTACTGTAATGAACGCACACTGTCCAATCAGGTCAATCTCTCTCTCTCTCCCTCTCTCCCTCTATCTCTCTCTCTCTCTCTCTCTAGCTCCTCTAAATGTAAAAGTGAATTTAAAGCGCAAAATTCACGCGCACAACTCTCAAACAAAGAACTGCCAAAACTTTCTGCAGTGATATGGACACACAATAACTACGGTAAGTAAGGCAAGACTTTTGATTACTCCAAAATGGTAATAATTGTGGTCTTTCTTACGTTTTGAAAACATGAATGCTAAAGCTATCATTAAAGAGGCCAAATCTGCAACCAACAGCTACAACAGCGCACATTAACATGTTTAAAACAAATAACTAGGGCTGCAACAAGTTAATCGATTAATCACAACTAATCAATTATAGAAATGGTTGTCAACTAATTAAATAATCGAGTAATCGTTAATTGGTCTAAACACAGACTCCAAAACATTCTCTGCTGAAAGAAGAGGTTTTATCACACAGACGGAGCAGGAATGACAAAAACACACAGGAAACATGTCAATTGTGTGTTTTTGATTCAAATTCTTGTTCATCTATCTATCATCTATCTCCACCAGGACGTTGTCAAACCCCTTCACTTTAGCTTTGTCTGGGAAAAATTTAATACAATTCTCCTATTCAAGGCTCTTTTACGTTCTAAACAACTAATCTATTAATCGAAGGAGTAATCGCTAGACTAATCGATTACCAAAATAATCGTTAGTTGCAGCCTTACAAATAACCACCAGGTACATTTACATGTTTTAAGTTCAATTTAAACCTATTTAGTAGTTATTAGTAAATTAGTCATGTTAAATGAAGATGTTAAAATATATATGACAGGTTAGACTACATATTTCACTAAAATGTAGTGAACATTATTATATTTATGGTGGGACACTACAGGTGAATTGGAAAAAACCTTACATTTAAAGATATCAATTGTAAGCTTGTAAACTGTAGTAGTCCACATAAATGTAAGAAAAAATGTATTACAAGTTTTTCATTGTAATGTTTTCATGTAGAAATAAGATATTTTAGGTGTAAAAATGGCTAAAATTGCACATTTTTGGGACAAGGTTTACATTTCTTGGATCATTTTTTACACATATTAGTTACAAAAAATGTACAGAGGGATTTTGGATTTCTTATTTAGTTTTTGAGTAAACTAGATTGGTTTTTGCCTGTAGTGTCTGATTTGACTAAAGATTTTGCCTATTTGTCCCCAGTTTGACAGTTTGTGTAAAGTTTATAATGTTACTTCCTGGTTGAACATGAGACAAATATGACACAGTTAGAGGTAATTCCATAACTGTTACCATAGCAACCAGACTGGAAACAAGGCCAACATCCATATACATCACACATTTGTTATGATTTGACAAATAATACCTGATAACACCTTTATTTTAAAGGTCAGTTTAAACTGTCAGAAAAATGTGTCAGTTGAGTGTTAATTGTCTCTGTATTTTCAATGGTACGTCACTTTTTGATGACATCACAGAGGGATTCCATTTTAGAACTAAGCACTTAGAGCTTTTAGGTTGTTTTTTTTACTTCTTCACAAAATGCAGCTTCACAGATGTAAAATGATAAATATTGACCACAGATGCCCTCCCACCAAACTAAGTCAGAATTAGAAAAACATGAGAACCTGTCATAGACTTAAAGTTTGCTTTTACCTAAGTTTTAAAAGATGTGATTTTTATGTGTTTTGAGGCACTAATTGGTGCTCTGCCTTATCTTAACACAAATAAACGTTTGAATTAATTCATTACATTTGTGCAGAAAAAACAAAGAGTCTGTTCTATGCTCCAAGATACTTTTCAACTCACTTTACCCCGCCTCCGGCCAAAATCTCACTCTAATCTCTGATCAAAACTTGAGAGCCCTGGTTATATTCTACGAGAAGTAGGAAGTGCGCTGTTAGCATGCTAATGTTTGTTAGCTTTACCGTGATGGCAACTCGTGAAAAGTGCTCATAAACTCATTGTGGTGAATATTTTGGATGCTGGGACTGTATTAGGTAAGTGTTGTTTTTTTCATGTTTCAAAACAGTGAAAATCAAATACAGCACCTTTAAGGACAATGCAAATGTAGGGTATTATTACATTCTTAAAGGAGAGTAAGGGAGAGATTTGTCATAATAAATAGCAAGGTTTCAAATGCTTCAAAATGTCTAAAGCAAGACTACGTTAAACAAAGTATATAGTTTTAGATGAACCAACATATTCAGATGGTGCACAAACTAAACAAGCCGTTATTGTCCGACCTCCTGCTGACCTGTCGGAGCAAAGTAGACTTACAAAAAGGATAATTTTGCCCAAGAAAGTTTTACCTACAAAGTGTTTGAACAGCATCACGTTTGCCTGCAGCACAGTGCACCTCCAGAGATCAGACATCACAAAGGAGAAAAGTACTCAGGTGTCAAACCAACTTCCCTTTATTGAAGTGCCAAATTCTGTTTATCTTTCTCATTTGCTCTGCCTGAAAAATATCCCAGCAGACAACCTTTTGGATCGGCATCACAGCCAATCTCGACAGTTCATCCAGCGCTTTTGTTAAAAGTTGGACAGATGTGGAATGTGGATCTTCAAAAAGTAAAATCGCATTATTTTTTATGTGGTTGCAAATCACCGCGATCCCCTCCCCACACGCGGCTGCTGCCCACGAGCCATGACACAATATCTGCATGTCTTCCCACTCGGATCAGCAGTGTCTTTTTGGAGCTAATTAAGACTGAAGCATCGAGATCTTAATCGTGTTAAACCGAATCTTTTCACATCGTCAGCCCAGTGCATCTCCCAATCTGCGCAAAGCCACTGTACCCCTATTTATAACGTTTGTCATTTTAATTGCCTGTTACTGTACCTCCTGTGTCGTATGTGTTCACAATGACCCACTTTCCTGTCCAACACCAAACAAAGTATGAAAATAGTTCTTTATTTAGGGATTGCACTGGAAAAAGAAGGGCAATAGTAAAATTTTAATAGTTCAGTGGTGCTTAGGACAAACAAAGAGTCCATGCATAGGCTGGTGTTGACTGAAAACATTTCAGCCATAAGATTTCAACAGAAATTAAGTAAAATACAATTAAGCTGAAAAGATTAAAAAGATATATTATTTTCCTTCTCTCCTGTTTAAATAAAGAGTAAGAGATTTGTTTATCAGCCATGACAGCTGAATGGCTTATAAATCTTGAAAATTTTTACTCATAATATAAAGCTGATAGCACATAAAAGGCAACAGCCTCTATTCATGTCCTCATGGGATTCCAAAAAAATAATAGTATAAAATATTTGAAAGTGTGCTCAAAGCTATTCAGCTCTGTGGTGAGTAATGAGTATAAGACCTATCATGTTATTTAAAATTTGTTTCTGAAACTTTATATATATATATACACATGCTGCTTTGGTAGCCACCACATTAACCACTGCACCACCAGTAAAGCAATGAACATATTTTTAATACGTTTAGTATTGTTAGATGTTGCAGTTAGAAATGTGCATTTTCCTCATTGAAGGAAAATAACTTAAAGGTGGAATGGAGGATTTCGGGCAACAAATCAGAATCTCATTTCCTCGTGGGTAGCACAAATAACTGGTCCGCTCAGGTGTCAATCATTCTCTGCGTGCTAGTGCACGCCGGCAGGTTTCGTCCAGGAAACGCCGCTTCCCTGGTCGCTGCGCATGCGTGGTTGATATGCTAGTGTGTTTATGTAGCAGGTTAGCAGCGAGTTCCGTCATTGTAGGTCTAAACTTTCATCCGCGAAGTACCGAAATGGCTGAGGGACGAAAGAGAAAGAGAAAGAGAAAGAGCTTTCACAGAAGAAAAGCTTTCACAGAAGATACGAAAGTCTGCAGAGGAAAGAAACAAAACGCGTGTTATTCTGGGGGAATCGTTTACGGCTGGCGAGCATTGAAAGCGCAAAACAGGCTGATGCCTCCGCTGCAAACTTTCTGCTGGACAGGTAACTGTTTATCTGACTCTTTTTTTAGCTTATTGTATGTGGAGTGTATTATTAAATCTTCTTCGCGGAGGTTGTCGTGAGAAAGCGACACCAATCGTCTTGTAAACAAATGCGCATGGGCAATGCTGCTGGGCGTGCTCGTTCACGAGGTTTGCTAGGCGTTCAGTCAGGAGAAACGGGGCGGGAGGGAGGGGGAACCTGCGCATGCGCTTTTTCAAAAAAAGGACTAACAGTCGCAGATTTTCAAATCGGCGAGAAATCCTCCATTCCACCTTTAAACTACTGTTAGCGCGTCTGAGTCAGTTTAAGCCATATAGTGGTTGAAATTGCATTCTTGTAACAATGTGAAAATGTGAATTGTCCTGTCACTTTTGAAGAACACAGCGGTGAGTAGATCTCAATCCCTGAATATTCTGCTTCAGTGTCTGACTGGGAGCTGTGTTCACTAGTGCAGTTTTCCTCTTCTCTTCGATGTTGTGATCTGGCCTGCAGCTCGGCGCCTGAGTCCCAGTGGACATGCTGCTCTAAACAGGCTGGTCTGAAGTGATTATGTGAGAGCCGTGTGAGAGATGCCTTCAGGGCTGCTGGGAAACCTGACGCTTCTGTGTGGACAGTAGTGAGGAGGAAGAGAGAGTGAGGCCGACCAGAAACATGTGAGGGAGGATCAGAGCAGACAAGAGCAGGAGAGGGGCTTTTCTGGTGTAAAACAAAGTGACCACATTTCTTAAGAACTGTGTCTACTGTTAATGGGGGAAAAACATTATATACATATTAGGACAGTTGCTAAGTATTCAAATGGTAACAAACACAATACTTTCAAACAACGTTCATCTTGTCAGTTACAATGGCCACTATCTTATTTTTTTTAGTTCTTCTCATTTCACTACAAAGTTATCTCACTAAAAGAATAAAATACACATAGATAAATCCAATATGTTTAACTTATTTGATATATCAGAATAATTGACAAAGGAGTCGACTATATGAAGGTAAAAGCAAACTTTCCCTGTGTTCCTGCTCACTCTTGTGCAAACAGGCAGGAATTACATCTTTACTGGTACTCTTTACCGGTGGTGGAAGAAGTACTCCATTTTGTTACTTACATAAAAGTACACATACAGAAGCAAAATATATACTTAAGTAAAAGTACTACATACAAAAATCTATTTAAGCAAAAGTAAAAAGTTGTTCTGAAGTGCAATAAAAAAAAAATAATAATAAAGTATTTCAAACAAATGCAGTGATTTTGATAAAGAATTTGGCTGATCTTTGTTGCGAATCAAATCCATTTCCTCATAAATTGTATTATTTTATTTTGGATTGCTCAAGTCCTTAAGGCAGAAAGTCACGATGAATATGCTAAAAAAAAAAAAAAAAATTAAAACCGTAAGAAAAGTAGTTTCCATATTTTTAAGTCCAGTTCAAACATTTAGCGCAGTATCTGCTCTCAAAATGTAGGGAAAAGTAAACATTATCCACCTTAGAACTCACTTAAATACAGTACAGATCCATTAATGTTCCTTAAATACAGTACTTTTAGTTTTGTACTTCATTACTCTCCACCACTGATATTACCAGAATTACAATTTGTGCACCTGATGAAGACTGAAGAATGATGAGCTCCAAAGATGAGTGCAGGCCACTGAAGCAGGTGCACCCGAAGATGCCAAAGCAATTACAATTTGCACAAAAATGTATTATTTGTTTATTTATTTCACACATTGACCGATTCATAAATTTAATCCTGGAGCCGTCTGTGCCACCCACTGTTCAGCAAGGTCCTACTATCTATGTTAGAACGGAAATACTGAAGATGTATCGAGATCTTCTGCAAGAGAACTATGTACAGAGTCTAAAATTACACAAGAGTTGTTTTGAATCTGCGAATCCTCTTAGTTTGTAATTATCTGTTGCTGTGTATGTGTGTGTGTGCTGTGCATTACTGACTCATGTAAGACGTTCAGATGACTCATAAACCTGTGTTACATTATGTTGTTTTTTCCTTGGCACACATTTACCTGCATCCATCTTGGGTTGGCACTTTCTTTTGTGGGAGTTTGAATAGATTTAAAGGACACATATTCTGCTGCTGAACTCCCTCAAGTCGGGATGTAGATTCAGACTTTACACATCACTTATCCGAGATATTTCTGCTGTTTTAAGTCCTTAAATAATCACTAGACTAAATTGTGTCAGCGCTAGGCTACATCTACTGGCTGGATATATTTATTAAGATTCATTTCACACAGGCTGATCAACCCTGTCATTTAATCAATAAAAAACGAGAGGGAACATACATATCAATCCATAGATTGTAAAAGAATGGACTGTTGGAGCCCGCTAGCCGCCGAGTTCCAAATAGGAAGTAGTTATGGAGGCGATCCTGCCTCCATCAAGCCGAGCTGCCATTCACTTTCTGTTGGGACATTGGTGCTAAAATGTCAGTTTTGACACACTCTACATGATCCTGGTGTTTTTTTTTTTCTCGTTAGGTTGTTCAAAATTTAGTTATTAGCAATAATAACTGACCAGTCAGGTGCTTCCTTTTCCAGGGCCTGTTTTCGCTCATGTTAGCAGGTTAACAGGTTTGATTGACAGCTAGCGCCACATGTTGCCGCCGTCTTCTCCCACCAAGGGGCGGAAACCATTAACAACCTCGCACCTGATTAGTCTGTGGGGTTGCTATGATACGCACTCGGATTTCCAAATACGGAATCTGGCTCCACTTTAGCTGCTATAACTGCTAGCCACGATTGGCTTCATTTAGCTGCAGCCAAAGATTTTGGGTGACGTCACACTCCGGCAGTCCAGTGATTTATATACAGTCTATGATGTCAATAAGCCGTGCTAGCTGTCAATCAAATCTGTTGCTAATGTGAGTGAAAACCAACCTCTGGAAAAGGAAGCAGCTGACTGGTCAGTTATTATTGCTAATAACTTGATTTATGAAGAACACGACAGGAATAAGACACCAGGATCCTGTAGAGTGTGTCAAAAACGGAGATTTTAGTTCCAGATGGTGAGTTTGACAGAAGCAGTTACAGAGTAAAGGGAGCCAATGTCCCAATAGAAAGTGAATGGCAGCTTGGTTTGAAGTTGAACAGCTATTTGGAAAGCGACGACTAGCAGGCTCCGGATGTCCAGTGTTTACAGTCTGTGGTCTTTATTATTTGGCACAATAAAACTCATAAACGCTCATAAAGAGCGTTTGCTCTTGTAGTTGATGAACTGTGAGTGAAAAAGCTGCTCTGACACATTATAATGAATGGATTGTTTTCCACCAAAGAGGTCCGAGAGTGGGTGTTCCCTCAGATGTCAACTGTATGTATAACAGAATAACAGATTACAGATATCTATAACACAATAACAGATGTCTTCAATAAGCGACATTCCATCGAAAAGAGACAAATGGTATCTTTACAATAATAACAAAAAATGTGCCGCAATGTCAAAAGGGTTGAAAAACATGGGTCTAACCTGTCACTTTAACACTGGTCATATTGTTATGCCTGAAAATTAAAAGGTAAAATGTTACAGACTACTGATGCTACACATAACCTCAAGGGTCAAAAATCATCCTCCCAAATAGCTAAAATCCTGCTTAAAAGTCTCTTTAAAGAACATAGCATCTGAATCTGTGTATATCAAAGAAGCTGGGATTAATGGCACGTTTAATGACTCCATACTAACAGTCTTTTTTTTTTTTAAATGTGCAGCTCTGTTTGAAATGATTCTTTCCCTGCAATTAAAGGCATGCTTTGGAAGACTCACAGCATAAGGCATAAGGGAAGCTGTGGATAGTTAAAGGCCCAGAGAAATGTCTTCAATCAAGGAGGGAAAACAGACCCCATGCAGGAAAAAATATCTTACTGTACACGGCTTGAATCAAACTTAAAATAAGATGCCGTCTGAAATTGCATCTGCATTGAAAGCTGACAAGCCGGATGAAAAGTTATATTATGGTATGAAACAACAACATACAATTACATTTTTAAAACATTTTAAAGGGTAATAACTAAACTGATAAATAAATGCCAGTCTTTTCAGTACTCAAATAAACGTACTTCTACCCTCCGTTTCTGCTCCAGTGAGGACTCCACATCTCACGACCCTGACCTGTGACCTGGATGTCTTTCTTTTTCCCACAGGGTTTTATGTGTTTTTTCCTTAATTGCCGAGAAGAAGGGTCAAGTGCTAAATATTTAAACTGCTCTCTACCTGTGGCCTATCGAGGCAGCTGTTGTTGTGATTTGGGTGCTACAAAAATAAATTGAATTGAATTTTGTAACTGTTTTTGCAGTTTGTTAAATTTGTGATTAGTGATGATGAATAGGGTTTTACATTTGTAAACACTGCAGATGCATTGGATTGAATCGTTTTATTGCTGAGAACGCTTCCATTAGGACAAATGTACCTTTTTATTGTTGAAAGCTACACGTTTTACACCAAATCAAACATGGGTAAAGCTTATGTAGCATTGTAAATACTTTGATATCTGACACATTTCACAAATCCTTGATGCGTCGAGCCTCAGTGAACCAGCTCGAGCACGTCGCTGACATGAAAGACATGGTTTTACATCAGGATGTCAGGGGTGAGCTCTTCTGTAAAATTTGACTGACTAAAAAAGGCTAATTTGCCTCCGGCGATGACATGCACAGGAATATTTGCATAGTAAAGGGAGTTACAGAAGCAACAGTGTTTCGCTGTGATTTCTGAAAACAGTACAAATGTATTTGATTGGAAACGCCGCATTAAAGCACATTCAGGTCAAAAGACTATTTAGATTTCTGTGTCGAATTCAGTGTTCTGATGATTCTACAAAGTACATAATTTCAACTTGTTAAAGGGGCATTATCTAACTTAGTGGGGGGTCCACACCTACTTGTCTCCATGGAGATATATTGCTTTGCCTGGAATGTTCCACAGTTTATTATTAAACCTTGCAATCTTGGATTTATTGCAAACGAAATACCTTGAAGAACATGTAACTTTCTGACTTGTAACATGGCCTAATGGCATCATCTGCTGGTCTTTATGGAGATATGTATGTTTAAAGCTATACTGTGGAACATTCCAGGTAAAGCATTTACATCTCCAAGCAGGCGTCTCTCTACACCTGAAAAGTTAATAAACTTTGTTCTGTGCTTAAATACATTTATAAAGATTAAAAAACAAAAACATTCTGGCTGTTAGCTCAAGAATACGAGTTACCAAAAGCCCACTGTCAGCTGAAAATCTTCTAAGATTTTCAAAACAACTTAAAAAATCTGATGTTAATTTGAGCCAAATCAGGCATCGTTTGCAAAAAGTAAGCTGTGGTGTCTGGTGACCTCTAAAGGGCAAAGTCAAAACACAAGTAGAAGATGCATTCAGCAAAGACCACAACCTCAGAAAACAGTGTAAATACCTGAAAGACAGAAGGAATAGACACTGGTATCATATGAAGTATCAGCCTATATAATGACCATTTAAGATATAAGTTGTGTGAAAATGGTGGCGATGTGCTGCAGTGATTCATTCCATTGCCCTGTTGGCATGCGTGGCTCATGGTGAAGTCTTTGGAGTTATACAGTCATTAACTCCCACTGCAGCAGCCGCACACACATAAGGACCCTGGCTGTCTTTCAAGGATCTGACAAGCTCGCCTCAGTCTCCAGCACATTTTATATTCTGCACATAAACAAGGACATGAAACCGAGCGGCAAAAAGTCAGAAGCATGGTGGAAAAAGCACACTTTGTCTTTAATGATTATTCTTTCTGTGGGTGTCATTGAGATTAGCGCAGATTCCGTCTTAATTTTAAATAGTGATAAAAACCAAAATGTTGAAGCACTAAAGCATTTTAAATTCAAAGGTGTGCTGTTTACATTTTCTAGTGGATGGTAAACTTGTTTGTCTCCATTGCTTTGTCTCAAACGTTGCACAGTCATCATCACCATTTTGTTTAAACGTCCTTTTGTTCTATATTTGAGGTTGAAGGGTGCTTTGGCTCTTTTGTTCTCTTTTGTTCCTCGTCAGCTCCTCCTCGATGCCTCGTCTGGCCAGGTCCTCAGAAAACACATTTCTCCACCTTTTTCTTGGCCTCTCTGCGGGTCGTTGTCCCTCAATCTAATAGTTTAAAGCAGTTTTCTGGACACTGTCACTGGCACTGCAAGTTTGAACCATCGAACACACTGCTAAGCAACTCTGTAGTATTCTTAAATTCAGTTATTTTCTTTTTTTAAGTTTTTAAATATAAAACACAGAGTAACACAAAACACAGAACAAGATCAGAGAGCTGAGAATAATAGTATAATAAAAAAGGTATCAAAATAAAATTGTGGTAAATGTCCCATTTAGTCCGAAGTCTTACAATTGTATAATTTTCTACCAATTAAAAAAAAAAAAAATTCCATTTTCAAATTTCAAATATGTCGGCCCATTCCTTGATTGCTGGGTCAGTTTAAGTCCAGTTCTTTTCAAAGCACAGTACAAATCAGTGTAATCCCTCATTCATCAGGATGCACAGTACAGACAAAATGTATCTTGAAAATTAAGGTTTTATTGCTAAAACAAATATACAAAAACATGCATCATTAATATGAGCCTCTCCACAGATCTGACCTGTTACCGTCTTCACAGAAGCGGATCCATTTAAACGATACATAATAGGCTACAGTGACTTGAGCTTTTATGTTCTAACTATGTTCCATCATCAAAAACATACCTGGAGTTGCATTCAGCTGCATTCATGCCTCTCTCCTCCAACCGTCAAAAACACTTCCTGCTGAACTCCCTCAATCTATCATGTTTCTTCCTATTTTATACGTCACTTATCTGAGAATCTTTTAAGTCCTTAAATCATCGCCAGACACATTCTGCCGTCTAAACACGATTACTGCTACTGCTGGCTTGATCATTGCATTTCACGCAGTCCCTTGAAGTGATAACATAACTAAATTGTGTAAGCTCTAGATGCCAACTACTGGCTGCATACATTCAATAAGTGCCCAAACAGACAGTTGTTCATTTAGTACATAGTAAACGTATTTTTTTTTTTAGATGACAAATTTAAAGTACTCAAGAGCATTTTTAAATCCTTCTAACAATACGAAAAATACATAATATTTTTCCTTTAATGACGTAATATGGAACATTAGGCAAAGTAATAAGGGAGTGGCCAATCCAGCAGAAAGGTTACATGGTGCACCTTAAACTCTAGCAGCACAGGTTGGTAAGATCCAATGTCAGATCTGTTGTGCTTTATTATAAATCTAACCGGAAACACTTTATTTTTGACATTTTACACACTGTCCGTACTTCTTGTATTTGGAATGGTATTGTTTGTGTTTAAATCGGTAAAAGTTGATTCATTTAAAGGACTAAATGTTCCTTATTTTTCCACAATGCCGACGACAAACCGCCGTATCTGTTTTCCTGACAGAGCCGGGGCAGAGCGACCTCAAAGCAACAGGTCGTATTTTTCTCTCCTCCGTTTCCCCAAATGAGACTGCCTTTGGTCATTAGTGAAAGCCGCATTTACAAATTACAGAAAAACAAGGAGCTGCGCGGCCATTAAAGATGCCATCGACTTTTTAATTAAGTCTCATAAAGGAGCTATCAGCGTGAGGGAGGTAATGTACGGCACCAAAAGCCAATTCAAATCTTGTGTTCTTTAACTGATCTGTTCTCATTTCACAGTATTAGGGAAGGTCTCCAACGCTTAACATCTTAAAGCCATCGTGACTCTCATCATGTCCCATAATCCAATTTCCATTTTATACTGCCGCTTTTTGTACATTCATCAGCCTAAAGGAACTCGGAAATGAGGTTTATGTGGTTAGTTTAAAGTAGTTTGAATTAATAAGGGTTACGCTGAAGTCATCAAGTGCTTAATCCACCGCTTAAAAGACGATAAAAGGACGTATTGACTGTGTTATTGCAGTTGTGAATGGCAGATAGAAATGCTGCCCCGTTACAAAGAGACGTTAGTTACACAATATTGTATCTATGTAAGCTATTGTTGACTTTAAAAGCTGGGTTCATGACGTACATGCTCTACAGCAGGGCTATTCAATTTAAAGTCTATATAGGCTCTTGTTTTTCTCTAACACTGACTTAGTTTGGTGGGAGGGAACCTGTTTTAAATATTTATCATAGTTGACATCTTTGAAGTAGCAGTTTGTGAAAAGAATTTGAAAAATAAAAGTTTAAAATGACAGAAAGTAGTGGCCCGAGAGTCAAATCAAGCCTTTCAAGAGAAATGTAGAAAATGTTTTATCGCGTATTAGTGGTTTTGTCCTGGTTTTGTCCTAGTTTTGTCCTAGTTTTGTCCTAGTTTTGTCCTAGTTTTGTCCTAGTTTTGTCCTAGTTTTGTCCTAGTTTTGTCCTAGTTTTGTCCTAGTTTTGTCCTGGTTTAGACCTGGTTTAGACCTGGTTTAGACCTGGTTTAGACCTGGTTTAGACCTGGTTTAGACCTGGTTTAGACCTGGTTTAGACCTGATTTAGACCTTGTTTAGTCCTGCAGACCTTGTTAAAGCCTATTGTATTACATGTTTTTCGTATTTCTAAAGCGTTGGGCACATTTCCAGCTCTGAGGAAAACCATCCGAAAAATCTGTCCTTTGGTAAAATAAAGTTGAATAGCCCTGCTCTACAGTTACACATAAACGCTGTCATTATACTACTATACATCCAGTATTTAACACCATTGTACCTTTCTGTTCAAAATACTTTTAACCATGATATAAACATACTTGGTTTCACTTGATGTCACATTCAAACACCTTCACCAGACAGTTATTTAAATGGCCTTCAACACAAATGATAAGTTACATGTTTAAACTCCTGCTGCCGATTTGTCATTTCAACATTGTACATTTCAAACTACCAGAAAAAACAGACACTGAATCCAAGCTTTCAAAATGAAAAGTGAAATAATCAACAAAGAAATGTTGTTTTTACGTATGCACTTTTACACATAACACATACGTTTCTGGTGCACTTGCTTGTCCCATGAAAATATGATTGCTTTGCCTGGAATGTTCCACAGTGTGGCATTTTTGTTTCATTTATTCAATTGCAGGGGTTTGTATATTGCCAAAAAATAGTCTCCAATGAGCTTACTAAGTTTTACGCCATTTTAGAATTAACTTTTCCTTTTTATTTTCATTTTGGTTGTTTTTCTTGCACTGAAAAACTTTGAAATACAAGCATCCTTATGTGAGCGTGCTTGAATCTCCACAAACCTGACTCATATATGGCCTGGAGGAGGAGCCCCGTCTGTTTGTTTCCATGGAAATGATCTTCCTTTGGCTGTAATATTTCACTGTATTGCAGAAAACTTCAATCTCCATGGATGTTTAGAAGTACGGTCAGAGAATAGATGGTTTTGGACCCACATAAAACTTTTAGAGCTCGTTAAACATATCCTATACCTTTCGATAACTATAATCGCTCGTGCAATACTAAGCTGAAAAAAATAGGAGAATCTACAGTCGCCGAGTTTATGCTCAGACAAAATCAAACTAAAATAGAATTCATTTACTTTTCAACCCTTCAAATCTTCTGCCTTGACCTGAAAAGAGTTCACAAACTTTCCCTCACTTTCCTTCAATCTGACAGCGAGTCGAGTTTACAAGAGTAGAATTGTTAAATATAGGCAAGAGCAAAGTCAAAATTTCATGATCTGGCCCCAGTATTGGGAGCAGACTTCAGTCCAAGTGTGTCCTTTGAATCCGACTGTAAAGAAACCTGGAGAAGTTGGAGGTCCTTCACTCCTCAGCCACACGGGGCGGGACACACTGACCCAAAACCAAGTCATGAGCGGAAGGAAGCCTAGCGTTATGTTTACGTCATGTGATCATCTATCAGTTTTGTGTGATACTTGATCATGGATGTATTAAAAGAACTGGATAAGGTACGCCCCCTCTGTCTGTGGTCCCAGATTGATTTGTGGCCGTGCGAGGTACTGCAGCCTCTTGGAACCAGCCTTTTTCTAAAATTGCTCATTATAATTGCAGACAGTACTGAATTATTATCTGTATTTAAATAAAATAGAAGGAAATGTTCTTTTCTACCGTTTCTAAAATCACCGAAATTACCGTTTTATATGAAGTGGGGGATTGTCGTCACGTGGCGCCCTAAAACAAAGATGGCAGCCATCGTTTCAGGAAGTAAAACAAAGATGGAAGCCATCGTTTCAGGAAGTAAAACAAAGATGGCAGCCATCATTTCAGGAAGTAAAACAAAGATGGCAGCCATCGTATCAGGAAGTAAAACAAAGATGGCAGCCGCCGTATCAGGAAGTAAATGCGGAAGTAAGAAACTTTTTTGGGGTCATGCGCCAATGAGCTCACTCCATAGGGATAAACAGGACGGCCATCTTGGATTCATCTTCCAGGTTTTATTATAGTTCTATGTATTTGATGTATTTGATTTGTCAGTATATGTTAGTCTAGTGCCCTCTGCTGGCCTTTTAAATGAAGGTATTTATCAGTCACGTTCCAGCAAACAGAATTAATCTTTTAATGCAATTTATATTACAATACAGTGTGATTAATTATTATGAATACAGATGACGCAAGGTGGAAGTAAAATAGGGGTAATTTTTCATGCATAGTGTACATTTAAACTTTTTATATATGGATAATATGTATATAAATAAGTTGCTTTTTTATTTGGAAAGTTCAGTGATTTGAAATAATATTTGAAAATGCATTTAAATTTGCAAATATTAGGGTTGGTATTTCTCAGTTTACAGCAGTGTATATAATATTTTCTGTATAAAACTAGAAAACGTAATATTTTTTATCTAGATTATTCTCAAAATTGGATTAAAAAAAATCAAAATAGATGCAGAACAGACTTATTTTCAGTCTTACAAAATCTACATGAGTCACATTTGTAATATTTTTTTTTTCCATAGGATAATTTGTTGGATAAATTGTATTATTTTAAAATTTACCTCTGCGATTTTGTTATTTACAGTACAGTGTGTTACTATAAACCAATATTTTCCTAATCAATATTTGAAAAGCACAACAGTTGACACTTCCAACTCCAGGTAATGACACAGACAAGAATATCCATTGTGTAAACTTGAGGCAGAAGCGCTAAACGACTAGTGAAAGCTGTGGATGTGTTTTACTGACAAATTTTATTAAAAGTGAAGCCGATTTTTATTATTACGAGAGTGGCAGCAGCTGTTCGACACGTTTATGACACGTTTATGACATTTAAGACAGGTTACACTTAAGTTGTTAAAGTTGTGACTCCTTCAAAAACGCCCAGTGACTAAATAGTGTTTCAAAAATGATGTTCAGTATATTCCGTATGAAAAGACATGGTTGAGAAGGAAAAAACAAACTTGAAACCATTGGAATTAATACTGACACTATGTTTTGAGGATTAAGAAGAAATGGATGACACAAACAGAACCGACAATCAAGGACTGGAATGAAATTACAACTGACATTTGAAAACACTGAAAAAATTACAATTAGATTTAAATTGATATTTGATGGACTTTGGATGAAATGGGACTGTTATGTTAATTTGGTTGTGCTGTTTTTATTTTCGTTTTTGATTAGATTTCTGCTCTCTGGTCCTGTTCTGTGTTCTAAGCAGGTGTTTTAAACTTGAAAATTTGAAGAAGAAGAAAAAAAACATGATGAATAAATACAATTAAAATGAAAAAAAGAGAAAAATACAGATGAATTTCAGGGCAAAGTCCAGTGAAATCAACAGGAGAAGGTGTCTCCTGCTCCGTCGCATCAATTTGAGGTTTCCATATTTCCAAAGACTTTTTTAAGGCTTGCTGGGGGTTAGTCTGCTAATAGTTCTGAAATGTTCTTAACCGCATTTTAGGGTTTTATATACAGCATGTTTTTTTTAATTTGTTTGTTTGTTTTATTACAACATATAATTAGCTGGTTAATCTCCACTGTGCCTTTAAACTCATCATATTTCAATTTTTCAAAAAGGTCTATTGGAAAAATGAGTGAAATTTACTTGCAGAACTGAGTGGCTACGGTGCACTTTTAGAACGCTCGATCTCGTCAAATCTGAGGATCCTTGGATATCGGGGCAGCAGAAGGTGTAGTACATACAGTTGTTGAGTCATTAGTCAAGACTTCATCCACCTTGTGCCCATGTGCGCTGCTGTATGAATGAGAGCGTATTTGTGAGAATGAATGAGGTGCAACAAACGGAAATTAACCCATAACTACAATCCGGTGTGTATCATTAGCATGTTCTTTCCCAACCAAATAAACAGACAAACAAATAAGAAGAATCACTCTGAAACCCATCTGCTTATAACGAGTTTGTCTGCTTTCTGAAAACTGTGATTCACACCACAAATAACCTGTCGATCGCTGGTCTCCTTCCTGTTATTCTTTAATAAATGCTAATGAACTTTCCCATGTAAATGCAGATTTACCGCTTTGCATATGCTTCCCGTGTATGTGGGTTATCCCGTATAGAATGCATAATTTTCAAAAGCATAAATTTGCAAACTCTGTCATGACTTTTGACCTCTCCGCTTCTAATTAATTGTTTTTTTCTGCAAAATACTATGCAATTACTATGCAAATACACGCGCAGCGCTTTGATAGTCTCATGGTGCTTTTAACCTTAAAGCTAGAAAATTGTTGATGTATTTAAACAGATGTAGAGGTTCCTTTTCGAACAATTTGTGTTCTCATCAAAGACTTCCAAGTTATTATCTCTAACCAATTGCGAAAAAGGCCCAAGAAAGAAGGTAATGAGGTTAGCAATATAAATCAGCGCACAAGAAACTCTATTATTGGTAAAGTAATGGAGAACGACGTTGTTTGTAAGCTTCAGCTGTTTGCCTAATTGCAGATCTACTAGCTACATTGCTTCTCATTTAAATATGCAAATTTGATGCGGGCCGACAGAGCTGTTCTTGGCAATGCTTGTGTTTGCCTGCAGCGGGAGTGAGAAAAAAAGTGGCAAGAGGAAGACGGAGAAAAGATAAACAAACAGATGGAAGCTGAAATGGAAAAAGGGAGATGGTTTAAGGAGAAGTGATGAGCTGAAACACAAGTATGACGCCGGGGTGAAGTGGAGCCCCGGTCGGTGGCAACAGGAGGGTGAAAAGCTAATGCTGGTGCCGACAGTCCAATAAAAACAGGTGCTTTTCAAGTAGCAGCGGATAGGTAAAGTGGTTAGAGCTGTCACCTCACTGCAAAATGGGTTCAAATGCACGTCCAGACCAAGATCCTGGATTTATTTGCTTGTAGTTTAAAACCACATCGGAAAAAACATGTGCAAAAAGCTCAAAATGCAGAGGAAAACATTGAGAATTAGATTAGACAACGGGTCCTTGACTGCAGCAGTGCTCTGTCCCCATTGGAATTGAAGAATGGGTCAAATGCAGAAGAGAAAATGCATCATTAATGTGGCCTAGTTCAAGGGATTCTATTGTAGCCGTGCGAAATGACAATCACAGTTGTAATCATTTTCAAGGAATGTTAAATCAGGTTTTCTATTTGAAGTCTCATGTTGCTATTTCACTAAAAGATATTGTGTTTGATTTAAAAAAAAAAAAAAATAGAGCAGAAACGGTGTCATAATTATCAAAGTTATATCTTGAAATTATCTCAGTTGAACATTTTTGCAATTTTTTATTATTCTGATCTTTTAACATTTAACATTTCTGAGGAAAAAAAAGTAGAACATGAATAATTTGTAAAGCTAATCATGCCTAAATCTGTTCAAGTCGGCGCTGCATTTGATCCGTGAATGTTTATTGCTTTCCTTTACTTTAAGCCCCAGTACTTTCCAGCAAAAAAATAGACTAATAAAAGTTTTGTTTTGTTTTTACTGCACTGTAAGTGGACTTACATCTCCACAAACCTGACTATTATATGTCCTGCATGGAGGACCCTTTTGCTTGTTTCTATACAAATGTTGTTCCTTGGGTTGTAATATTCCACAGTGTAGCATTTAAGTTATTTATCTCTGTGGAGAATGTTCTGAAGTGGTTTAAACTTTCTATTTCCACGGAATCATGCAGGTGGCGTGTTACCTCCAGAAAGTTACATATATGGCTGCTTTAAAGAGGCATTACTGCAGGATGTAACCCGTAAATACATAGACTGTTATAGCAGAAATACAATAATGTTCGTGTTGATGTAAAGCTACAGTATATGCTAACTTTTACTGCCCTGCTCAGCTATGATAGTCCGAGCTGTGTTCATCACTGATCAGCTTAATTGTTTTAAACTCAAACTTCTGCCTCTTCATTCAGCAATTCTCGCACAGCCCTCCTCCACCCCAGCACCACCTCTGCACCACATTTACAGAGTCTCATTTTCTTTCAGTTCCTTATTTTCACCAGCACCAGTGTCTAAGCTCCTGGGAGAAGATTCCTATCGTATCCTGCTCTACACCTCCTACACATCATTCCCTGCCGCGGTCTGAACGTCAAACCTAAAATATCAATATCAATACATATCATCATTCATTATGTTCCAACGCACGTCATACTCATTTGCGTCTCTCCGGGTTGAAGCTGTTTTTTGGGAAGGTCAGAGGATCTTTAATGGGGAAGAATCATATTGCACATATTGGGTGAGTCTTCTATGCAAGACTCTTTGATTTTGCAGAGATGCCAAACAAAAAGCAAAAAGAACGGTAATAGACTTTGAATTGACTGCAACAAATGATTCGCTTTGTTGTCGACAAGACGGCAATAATTTTCCATGACTATTGACGACGTATTGTATTTTGACGACTTACTTGAGTATTTTTCATGACATTATCTCATTTTGATTCAGGTATACGGCACTCTCTCAGTGACAAAACCTTTTTCAAGAACATGTCGTGTTTGCAGATGAGAATGATGGATTACTAAATTGCTTGTCAATAATTTCAATAATCAATTAGTCACACGATTGCGGCATTAATCTGTGGGTTAATCCAGTTTGCGGGCGGACAGGTGCACACGTCCTCAGGGTTCATTTCTGCTACTTTCAAGGACTCTCGCACCCTCCACGATCCACTCAGAGGAGCACAGATGTTCTCGTGCCAGAGACGGTAATGTGCTGGCATTAGTGGCACGGCGTGTTACTAATTCACATAGACAGGTAGAGACAGGAGGAGCGTATCCCCAGTGCTTTGGCTGCTCCGAGACAGTTGTGTCATAAGCTAACACAGAAACCAGGCGCGTGCTGCAAAAACTCAATATCGAGATGAGTTCAAGTGCCTCTGACAGGTTGAATTACCCTTTAACTAAAATGCAGTTAAGATAAAAATGTTCAAATTCTGCTAAAATCTTCACAATTTTTACCCCAGGTTAGCTTTTTTGTTTTGTTTTTTAAATTTTACTTCCTGGTTGTAAATGATGACATCACACTAAGAAATTACCAAGAAACCATCCTGTACACTGGGTCAAAACTTATCTAATGTCACAGATTTTTTCATTTGTCAAAGAAAAATACCTTTATTATAATACCTTTATTATTTATTATTTTGTTGACTCAATGTTTAAAGGGTCAAACAAGTAGTTTATTTTGTGTAAATTATGCACACCTATTGTGTCCCTTGTGTGATGTCATTGTTGTGTTTACTTCCTGTAATTTTCAACATATTTTTCAACTTTTCTCCGCAAACAGCTGCTGGATTGGTGTGAAACTATAATTTATATTTACAAGACTTATTAATACACTGAATACACTGAAAGTCAAAATTAGAAAATCATAAAAACCTGTCATACGCACTTTAAAATGACTTGAGGATATTGATTTTAATTTGTGCAATTTTGACTAGTGATGTATTTATTTTATAGATAGATATGTTTGCAAGATGTTTCCAATCAAAACATTGACCTTTTTCGTCAATGGGTTGAGAAAATGTTTCTTTCCAAATCTGCAAATGTACTTAGACATTTTAAGCTATAACTATCTTGTAACCAATCAGAAATGTCTTGGAATTCATGAATAATTACAATTAAAAGGTGCACTATATAATTTTTCTCCTTGTATCCATAGTAAATGGTATTATTTTGCTTGGAATGTTTCACAATATAGCATTAAACTTCTTCTCATCTTGCATTTTCTCAATTACATGTGTTTTAATTGCTCATAAAAGTGTAAAAAAAAAAAAGATAATAATAATAATGAATTCTTACTGTGAGCGGGGTCTCCTTTCCACAGATCTGACCTGTAACTTGGCATGGTGGCGTCATCTGCTTGTTGCGATATACAAGTTAAATGCTATACTGTGGAACATTTCAGACAAAGATAGTTGTATTTTGATTGATAAAGTAAATCCTGCATTGTCCTGAAACTGATGCTCAAGTGCACAGAAGATTTCTATTTTCACCTCCTATCCCCGCCCACACTCCTGTACTTAATTGTGATTATTTGATCAATTAAAACTCCGGGTCATAATAAAGAGTTCTAAAAGTGGTCTTGTTAAAATGAAATGCCACTATGAAGAGGCGGAGCTTATCAGTTCTGCAGTTTTCTACAGAGCTCACAGTGACCGCCCACCCCTTGATTACAGAAGCTAATTTTTCATTCATTTTCCCCACAGGGATTTTAAAAAAGTAAATCAAATATTTGAAAGTTTGCTTGGGGCTAATCAGTCAATCATCATGTGGTGAGTAATGAGCATACGGACAATTTTATTTCAAATATGTTTCTGAAATGAACTGCTAAATAAATAAAACCAAATTAGATTTTTTTAGTTGTTTTTTTGGTTGAAAGTCACCAAATAGCTGCTTAGACTCTTACTTGATTTTTTCTAATCCCTATGACAAAAATGAAGGGGAAATTACTGCCATAACTTTGAATGGCCACTAACTTCGAAGTGGCCGTGACTGACCTCCATTAATAAGCCGTTTGAGATCAACATTGCTGTTTACAATGAACAAAATGTAAAATATCATGTCTTTAAATTTAATACAAACTCAGATTCGAACTCTGAAATCCATCCAGTCATTTTAAGCAAAGCGCTATAATACATGTTTGCAGTGTGCTGGCTCTAGAGTCCACAACAGGAGAGCAGAAGGGATTAAAGCCAGACATGGTTTGATCTTCATTTTTCCGCCGAGAGACAGTAAACAGCAGAACAAGCCAACGCGGGAACAGGTAAAGAAGAAAAGGGCCAAAGTTCAAACTAACTGCCTGGAAATATTGTCGGGAGAAACACACACAAAGCGACTATTCCGAGTCTCCATTCGTGATTATGAGCCGCAATCTTCACAGCTGATTATATCAATCACGGCGCGGGATGATACAACATATAAGCGAGTCAGCCTAGTCCCAGTCCATGAATATACATTAGCTCCAGAAATCATTCACAGTCTGCTTTAGAGGCACCACTCCGGGGCTTATTCTGTTCAAATTTACTGCACAGATAATAAAGCAAGAAAATTATGAGCAGCATCAACAATGAATGAAAGATAAATAGTGGAGTGAATAAATGAAGACGGCGCCTAAATGTGTTTGGAATATGCAAAAGAATGTTCATCTCACAACATAAACAGTGGCTGGAGATTTGGAACATGTTTTGTAAAGTTGACAGATGTTATGTCATGTTCCGGTACTTTTAATCATAATTTTGCTTTGTCTGGAATTTAGGAAAGTCTGTTAGGGTTGTAGAGCATTATTTCGTTTCAATACAAACCACAAAGTTGATCTGAAAATGACAAAAATGGGACCAAAATTACAGACTTAATTCTCACTTTCCCTTTCAGGCAAGACACTGCAGGTGAATAGGAAAAAATCTTAAATTTAACGATTTCAATTTGAAACTTTTCCTGTAGTTTACTCTCATAAGAAGCGACAAGTTTGTAATTCTGTCATGTTTTCAAATAGAAATATGGCATTTTATGTGTAACAATTAGCAAAATTGCACATATTTGGGACATTTCAACATAAAATTGGACAGAAGCAGATTTCTTGTTTCATTTTGTACACATTAGTTATAAGAAAATGTGCAGAGGGGATTTTGGATTTAGTTTTTGAATACACTAGATCAGACTGAAAACTGGCCCAAAAATGTAATTTTGCTTAATTTTTTGGACTTAAAACTTTCCTAAATCAGGCTTAGAATTAGACATCGGTAGTTTGCGTTCTGACAGAGCTTGGACGGCCGTGACCACAACAACAACACCACCACACAACACAACGCGTACAACAGCGTAATAAGGCACCTCCGCCTCCACCTACACCTACACCATCTACACATCAAATGAAAGCTTAAACCCTCGTCTTTCTGATTCTGCAATCTACAATTAACACGAACGACAATCACAGCGCGGACAGTAACACCGTTTTTACAAAAGAAAAAAGCTGCAATTTGACGTTCCTTACCATTGATGGCTCTGGTGTCCAAATGTCCATAGTTCCTGGCAAGATTGGTCTCATTCTTTCCGGTACAGGTCCAGTAAATATAATCCAGTAAAATGATGAGGTCCACAACATGTGTCAGATCCTCCGTGGCAAAAATACAGCAATAAAGTCTTCCAAACGTGACATCCACTACGCCATTTCCCTCATTTTTATTGGTTATTTCAGGCAGAAGATACTTCAGACAGCATAAACTGTGCTATCGAACGCTAGACAGGAGCCTTGGCTTCTGAATGACACTTTGTCTGGCCAATAAGCAGGGGTTGGAGGACACAGGACCCAAGTTTACACACAAGTCTTGCCCATCCTGTATGAACCAGTCACATTGCACGTTGTTAGTGATGCCTTAGGCTTATAGCCAATGAGCAGCTGAAATGAATGGAGGTGCAGAAAGACGCGTTTTTCTGCTGATTGCGCTTCCAGGAACTGCGGGTAACGTGGAGAAGCAGAGTCAAACAGCTCTGTGCGTAATTTACACATAATTTACGCACTGCTGTTTTTGAGTTATAAACATGATGTGCCAATACCTTCAGCCATCAAAGACTACAACAAGTATGTACACATAATGTAACTGTCAGGAGTTAACCAGAATAGGACCCACAAGCAGACCAGAGACTGTTGCACAATTAAAGAATATTTATTGAGGGTAGGCTGAGAGGAAGCAAGCTGGACCAGGGAGTACAGGTAGTACCAGGATGGCAGGCAGGAGCAGGCTGGACCAAGGAGCACAGGGGAGTACCAGGATAGCAGGCGGGAGCAGGCTGGACCGAGGAGCACAGGTGAGTACCAGGATAGCAGGCTGGACCGAGGAGTACAAGGATAGCAGGCTGGACCCAGGAGCACAGGTGACTACCGGGATAGCAGGCGGGAGCAGGCTGGACCGAGGAGAACAGGTGAGTACCAGGATAGCAGGCGGGAGCAGGCTGGACCGAGGAGCACAGATGAGTACCGGGATAGCAGGCTGGATCGAGGTTTTAACTGGAGCTGATGATGGTGGATGAGGTGCAGGTGTGCCAATCAGCTCTGGACAGGAGCCACGCCCAGGAAGCTCCAAACAAGGACAGAACAGGAGGGGAGGGAGAACAAACACAGAAGGGAGCCAAAACAAGCACTGTACTGTGACAGTAATATAATGTAATATGACTTTATCCCGTGTTGATTTCATACTTGTTTATTTCTAACATACTTGTGTTTTTCCTTTAGGTACATGGGTGGAGTTGATTTGTCTCATGAGCTGATTGGCTACTATGAAGTTTGTTATTTTACTGAATATTGTAAATATACATATATTTTTGACTCATACCACTTGTTTTGACTACTTTTTATATAAAAATACATGTTTCATATTTTGTTTTATGAGGTAATATACATTTTCATAGCTAATTACGGCTATAAAGTGTGCAGCTGAAGAATCTCCTTCCTTGATGTAAGCTTTCTATAGAGCCCTCATTGTCTGTAGGTTGAAGCATTCCAAAGTTACTACATTTTTTCCATACGTTTTCCAAACATCTCCATTTGGATTGGTTTTGGATAAGTTTGGATAAATCAAAGTCCCTCTATAAAATGCCTAAATATATTTGCATAAAATTAGTAGTAAATGCTCATTTTTACAGATAATCTAATCAGATTTGAAATATGAGTAGTCAACAAGATTTCCCATTGAGACATAATGTGTTTCAGGTCTCAGCTACATTCTGTTGCTTTCTTCACCCTTATAATCACACAAAAAATTAGACGAGGAAAAACAAAACACATTTTGGGGTGTTTTCCAAAGTGTATCTCATTACAAAACATATTTACTGTGATTCTGACGACTGTGGGTAAAACTTTAAGGGGTTACCTTCCAAAAAAAAATCATTTTAATTTGGAGAGGTCAAAACACTGACAATTTCATCAAAATCACCCATACTGATAAGGGGTTAAGTCCAAGATTGTAAAGTTTGTTGTGTGTAGGAGCTGATTTTTATATTTCTGTGGGAGAAAAAAACATTTTAAGAAAACAGCCTTTGAAGTTCCAACGTCCCACAGAAATATATGAATGAAGTGAATTCAATGAAATAATAAAACATCTTTAAGAGCAGATTGGACAAGTTTGTTGTTTCCACATAAAAGTCTTTATTTTGTGAGAGCAAACTGACATAAAAAAGATGAAAAAAAAGATTTTGCCTGTATATCGCCTTTAACATAAGCAGCAGAATTATATTTGTAAGCAACGACAATTAAGGTTTAAAAGTGTTTAATATCAGTTATTTCTTCATGTTATCTGCACTGAAATAGAACAAACGGTGATGATCTTTTCCCCGTTTTGTTTTAGGTTTTTTATTGTTGTTTTGCTGCAACAAAACAGTGCGTTTAAGTAAAGAAGTTTGTATTTCAATAGATTGTTAAACTTCTGAGGATACAATTTCACAATATTTCAGTTCCCTGGTGAGCTGGGTAATCGATTCAGTCTGGTACTGCTTTGTTTGAATGCTGTTCCAAGAAAGGTTTCCTGTTGATTTTTTTTTTTTACCAGTGAATACAGCTTACTTCAAAAATTCAGCAGGTTTCGTCGATCAATCACAGCGAAACAAAAAGCCAATCTAATGTGGCAGCTATTTTCTGCTATTTTGATTTAAGATATTCAGATGCTAAATATGTTGTGACGCAAACCCGCTCCTCTCATGTAAATGGCCCAGCAAGAATTGTCTGGAGGACTTTAAACAGACTGAATTTTCCCTGTGGCTTGAGTCCCAGCTGATTACTTACATGTATCTCAATTTTAATAGACATTTTGGAGCAGCCCATTCCTCCGTGCTCCATGTGATCAACGCAATCTCGCTGTACTTCTTGTGAATATAAACACGATCAAATGAATTGCTAATGGATTTACAGTAAAAAAAATAAACCTGGGGGTATGTTGATTCAATTTTTGTGAGTTGCAGTGAGTTCATTACACTGAAAAAACGGAAAATAGGGGGTTGCTCGTTTTGTAAATGAAAATCATGCTACCATTTCATATTTTATTTAAGATCTTCTTTGAGCATGACTTTGTCATAAAACAGCTGAATAAATCCCATCGATGCTAAACCTGCATGTTTTAATCACGACAGCGCTGCATGAAAAAGTTATGCTGCCAGTGAAGCCACACCCCACTTTTCAAAAAATAACTCCCTCCCCTTCCTGTGACCGGGAAAAACGTTTAACAGAAGAAGCTGCAGCAGCCATTTTTTCCTTCTCTTTGCTGTATTTTGGGACTTTCCGACTGGTTTAAGTTCGTTCCTGGAGTCCTCGTGATTTCTAAAGGTAAACTTGTTTTATTTGGTCCTAAGAATGCAACGTTACTACGTTAGAAAATTAAGCTGTTAACATTTGTAAGTTGAGAACTATTGGAACAAACCAAGTCAAGGTTAATGTTAACTAAACAGGTGTAATGTTAGGTGCAACAGCTCCACCTGCTACTTTTAAGTGTACAAATCAACCTTTTGAGTGTTACTAAATTTAGTAACTTAGCTGTTATGTTTAATTCATTAATTAATTTAATTTTAGAATGTATTGTGCTAACGACATGGACTGGATTAAGGGTGCGCACAGCAGAACTCCGTTTATGTCATGATATTGTCATTACAGTGTGGTACACCAGCTGCTGACGCTGAGCTCCATCCACGACGAGAGACGATACCGCGCTCTGCACAGTCCAGAGGTAAAAGTTAACACTGTTCACCCAGTTCAGAAAGTTGCTTCTCTGTGTGCTAACCAAGCCTCCATTATGAGTCTGGTATGGATTTTTGCCATCGCTCTCATGTTCGCCAAGAAATTACAACTCATAACCACAAGAAATAAAATGAGTTTAAAAAGAGTTTAGATACGCCACATGTGCTGGTGCCTCATCAATGATTGGACCACAGAGAACACGAGATAACGCAGACTGCTGCTCTATTATTGACCAAATGACTGTATCATTGTTAGATTTTTCTAACTTGGTTTATACAGTAATTACTATTCTATTCACCTTTATTGCAATTTTGAACATTTTAACATTTACCATTTTTGTCTTTTTCAGATAAATGCACGGAGTTTAAAAATTACAACCCTCCCACTCCAGTCCCGGTTCGTTCCACAGTTAGACTTTTTGTCTGACCAGCTCCATCAAGAGGAGAGGACTCATGGGACAAAAACTGAAAAACCTCACAGATCTGATGACAGAGGTAAGATGAGAGAAAGAATTTTGGATACCTTCAAATTTGCTGTCGAGAGTCTTGAGTGGTCCCCACTTTTAACTGAGCCTGAAATCTACATAGATTAGTGATATATGTTTTTTGTCCTTTCAAAGCTAATTTTGTTATTTATTGAGCAAAGAACATTTGTGAATATGGTATTTATGGTTATTTTTTAAAGGAGGTCCCTGTGGTGACAAATGTGTCTTTTGTTCCACATTTTGAACTGAGCACGTGAGATAAAAAAACAATGACATTTTTAAATTTGAGTAGTTTCATAATGCTTTCCTGATAGTGACTTCAACCCTGAGAGAAATGATCATCTTTCTTTTCATATACAGCTTTATATTTGTTGTCAAGAAATGTTTCTAATTAAGTCTTTACCACGTCACCAGAATGAAGAAGTAGACATTGGATGGGAGTTCCCTTTGAAAGGGTTATGCCTTTACCTTCATGAGGAGCCTCAAAGCATGTGGTGAGTATACTTGATGATGTTATGATAAATGTTAGATAAAAGTTCTCCCCAAGCTCTCAACAACACTTTGAATTCCCCAGTTCTGTGACGTTACAGGCAATGAATTGAAGCTTTCATGTGAATTTCATTGTGCCAATATAAATTTATAGAAATCAATTAAATAATTGTGGGTTCGAATCCTGGGCCACCCCAACATCACACGATCTCTCTGGGTGGAGTCTGCATGTCCTCCTCGTGTTACCGTGGGTTCTCTCCTGGTTCTCTGGCTCCTCCCACCGTCCAAACACATGACTGTGTAGGTTAATTGAGAACTCTAAATTGCCCATAGTGAATGAATGTGAGAGTGAATGGTTGTCTGTCCTTGTCCATGTCTCTGTGTCAGCTGTGATGAGTGTCCACTGTCCAGGGTGTACCCGCCTAAGGCCCAAAGTCACTGGGACAGGCTCCAGTCACCCGCGACCCCTAACGGGAATAAGCGGTAGAAAATGAATGAATTAAATAAACATTTCAAGCACTAGGACCTCAAACACCCAACATCTGACTAAACACAGAGCAGAGCAGAGAGGCGGGCAGGGGCAGACAGGAGCCGACAGGTGCGATTCACCTGGGCAGATTAGCCAACTGCACTGCTTTGAGCTAATGGTATACAAAAGGCTCAGACATCAGTTTGTAATACACAATTCATTCATTTCTTTAAATTCAAAATCACCACATAATACTTGATGATATTTTTTGTAATGTAATAAAGTACTACAATGCATTGTTCCAAATAAAGTTGATATTTTGCTCATATACCTTTTAAGTCCTACATTGAGTTTTGATGATGTAGAGCAAGCATTTTAAAACTATGAGGTAAAAAGGTTTTTGAGGAATGTGTTTTCTTTCTAAAGAAATTCATGTTTTAAAGTCCTTTTTTCAGGGAGGGCATGGACATACAAACGTAATAATTAATGATCTTTTGCCTTTTTTCTAGGGAAACGATGAAGTCCTCTTTGAGACATGTGGAAGATTGAACAGTGGGAGATTTCACCGTACGACAAAGTGAGGGTTAGAGGAGCCTGGACGAGGTCTGCACTGGGCGGAGGACCAGGTTGTCATGAAGTGGACATTGCTCTTCTATTTGATCTCTGCATTGAATATGGACTTTCCACCACATGGACTTTCCACCAAACCGGAGGTACTTTTTTGAGGTTCTTCAGAAAAGTGTTGATGGAACTTAATGGATCCACACGATCAAAAAAAAAACTTAAATGCTGAAGAAGTGTTGAATAGAGCACTGGATTGTGACATCTCACCTAGAAGTGGGTCATATAATAAAATGTAGATACTATTATAAAAGGTGTTTTGAAGACGTGCACAATTTGAATACAGAGTATATTGTTGTGCAAATGCAACAAAAATAGCTGAATAAAAATGAAAAAACGTGTTTTTTTACTTTTCAAATTAGAGGATAATGTGATATGCATTTTGAAAATTTGACAGACATTTTTGATAATTAAAGCGTCAACTAATACGTTTAAAGACGTTTTTAACACAATGGTTGGATGAATGTCATTATCAGGAAAAAAAGTCTTCATTTTGTCAACCTGTTTTTGTTATATCTTTGACCTTGCTATACTTGTCTGCTGAGTTTGGTATGTGTTTGCATGAATTTGAACACTTTTTATTGTTGACAAATGACATTTTTGTGTATTGCTGAATTTATATTTTTCAGAATAAATTAAGTAAAAACAAACATGTTGTAAATATTTGAGTTTAATGCGAAATGGTAACATGATTTTAATGGAGGTTTAGTTGTGAAAAAGTCATGCTTGAATGGCATATATTAACAACAATTTTAAACATATAAAAGTCATGCTCACATGACATACAATTCTATTCCCAGAGAGCATAAGTAAAATGTAAAGCAGTAGCATAATGTTTTTGAAAGTTGTGATCATTAAAAAGTCATGCTCACGTGGCATGTATTAATATACATTTTATTACTTAAATTTGTCTCTAACCAAAACATGACTTTATTGCTTGCAACCGCTTTCCATATCTTTTTTATGCAGAGCTAGTAACCTTTTTTTTTCAGTGTATAAGCCTTAAACCTGCTGTGTGGGATCAATATGAAAAGATGCACTTTAAAACAACAGAAGACATGAGTCATTGCTAGATTTACAAAAACCAAAGGCATTTATAATATGGGATGCAAAATATGACACATAATCATTCACTAAAATTCAAGGTATACTTTGGCAGTGATAGATCTTAAGTCATCCATTGAGTTTAGATCCATTAGACGTATTGCTTGTAGATATTTATTGTATGACGGGGAAATGATTGCTGTTTAGAATCAAAACTTTTTTTTTTTACCTCTTTATAGATTGGATAGTGAGTGGCTTCCACATATAGACCTTGTTTAGATTGTGGATTCAGATTGTATTTTTTCCTAATTATTGTCATTTTAGAGCAGGGGTGTCCAAACTTTTTCCATCGAGGGCCACATATTGAAATATAGACCAATCGGAGGGCCACAAATCGATCGTGAAACGTTAAAAAAAGCTGCATTTATCTGATGTTTTAAGCACCACCACATCTACATTCAGTCTCATTGCCTTAATATCAGGTCTGTGTGGCACCAAAATGTTAGTTATTTAGGTTAGAATTGTAGAAAATCTGAAATGTGCTGTAAAAAGTACTTCTCAGGACAGAGTGGGCCAATTCACCAGGAAGTCTAAGGGCCAAGAAAAATTGGTCTGAGGGTCGCATTTGCCCCCCGGGTCTGAGTTTGGTCTGTTTTAGAGCATTTAAAGCTGGCGTACCTAACTGTCACGCAGCAAATCTTGAAGTACGTATTAAAATGTGTAGATTTTAGCTCACAAAAACCTTTTGACAAATTGTTAATATCCACAAGCATTCATTTAGACATGCCAGCTAAGCTTTTGCACAGCTTTTTTCTTTGACAGCGAAATTTAAACTCCTGCATCCGCCCCAAGCACAGCCAATCACAGCGCTGCTTTCATTTCTTGTTCCTGGGTTGACGAGTCATAAATGACTTTATTGTTTGATACAGACAGCGCACACTGGTCTCATTTTTGTCACAAACTGCTGACTTTTGTTATGTGCTTGTTAAAGGAAAACAAAAATAGTAATCTGCAAAACGTAAAGTGAGGTATCCCAGCTTTAAAGTCTTCTTTATTTGTGATTATTTATTAACCATTATTTAACTGGGTAAAAAAAAACAAAAAACATTGACCTCTTTTTCAAGTTTCAAGTTTGTATGGTCTAGTATTAGCCGTAAAACGTTGGAGAATGTGCGTGGTGCTGTCTGTCAGGGCGATCCCTGCCATATTTGAAGAAAATGTCCCTCACTCAATATAAGAGGCCTAATCCCATGCTGCTTATTGCCTTCATTTGTCTCCAGTATTATCATTACCAGGAGTGATTGACAGTCCCACGAGACATTTTCGGCGAGTTCCTCCAAGAAAAACGTGAAGCAATCCGTTTTCAGCACATACACCTTCTGATCATCTCTTATTCCTGCAGTGAACATATTTGGTTTTTGATTTCGCGCAAATGTGGTTTTCAGCCGTTCAGAGATCATACAGACACCTGGCAAAATGACAACAGTGTATTTTGACAACATAATCCATTGTGTAATTACTGTAACAGGAACAAAGACCCACATTTTTGGATTATAATGAGGGTTTAGAGTAATGGGATGATATGGATGAAGAATGGGCCGGATACAAAGGAGACATCATGCAAAATGGACTTTTCTTTTTTCTAACCTAGTAAATTTCTACTGCTGCCAACAGGGTGCGCCAACATCGAGGCTTAATCAAATCGATACATAATTTTAAGTCGTAAAACCTGAAAAATCAATGCAAAGGCGCCCAAAAGCTTGTTCAACAGCGGCGTTAATGCATGACATGTCCACTTTAAAGCTATTAAAGTTTGTTGGAGGTCGAAATAGCGGGACGGTGGTTGAACTTTGTAGCTCTCACCAGGTTGAAGCCTGTTTCTGAGTCCTGCAACATCAACATGGGTTTCAGACTGAAGAAAAATTAAGACATAACTTTTAACAATTCAACCCAACTGAACGGCCAGACAAACCCAGGACGAACCAGAATTACCCATGTGCTATTAATGCTACAAATGCTACGCAAGGTTGTTGACTGAAGTGACACAAACCACTTATTTAGTTATCATTTTATAGTTTTAGTGAAGGATTAAACTCATATAAATCCTGGTTTTAAATTGGTTCAGTTCCGTTAAACCTGAATGTCTTAGTTGACTCCAACCTTATCAGGAATATGTTTTTATGTTGTCCTGTTTTATTTTGAATCGCTAAATCTTTTTGTTCCTTCAAATCTCTTGAAGACAACGGCATCCAAACTCGTCTGGAGTTTTCATCCACGAAACTTTATGTACCGTAAAACAGCAGAGATTTGTAGAGACACTGGGGATTGAAGTGAAGAGAAACATGAGGTGTGATCCAGCCGGCGGCGCTTTGATGGTTTCTATGGAAATCTCTATAGTCCTACATACATCAGCAAAGACATTTTTTATTTTTTTTCAGTCTGTATTTGATTAGTTGTACAGAATGTATGCAGCATTGAGGAAACACGCTGTTCAATTGTACATTAATCGGATTAAATGTAATAGCGGGGTCAAGCAGGGCACAAGAAAAGCTCAGTGCCAGACTCCGGTGCCCAGTGTGTGTTGCCAGTTTGAGTCGCATACTGTCCCTAATTAGACTTCCTGTATTGCCTTGATTCATATTGTATTGTCATCAAAAGAATGAATTAGAAGAGAACAGCAAACCTGCAATTACTAAGCAATTTTAAATCATTGCGTCTTTCTTTTTGAGGAAAAAAAAAAGAAACAAAAGTACTATTATACATCCTTAATCGTGCATGGGAAATGAATTTGTGCCAAAGTTGTAACGGAAACAGAGCTTTCGCAAACACAAATGTACCTACTTTGATTAGCAATAAAGTCTTAACCAGCTATAAATCCCGCCGTAATTGCAGTGCACGCTTCAAACATCTGCTCTGATCGGTTTCATTGGTCCTGAGGGGGAACTCCTGTGTCGTGTGTGAACTGTTTGGCAGAACGATAAGAAACCTTTTGTGATCGATGGACCACAATCAAAGGGTCACGTCAAAAAGTCCAGCTCTAGGCCCATCACCGCTGACCTTTCCTTCATGATTTCAGTGATAAATCAATTTGTGCAGCTTGTAAGGAGCCACCAGGAGCTCATTAAGGATGTTTATAACGGCTTAAGCCACCCACTACACTCTAGTCCTGCCTATTAACCTATGGCTGGTTTATTATCACTGTGCGCCGGTCGAACTGAATGAGTGAATTCACCCCACCAGAAAATTAGGTTTTGCTCATTATTGGGTCAATAAAGTCAACTCGCCAAATTTAGCATTAAGGATATTGTGAGTGCAATAACTGGACTTTGTTTTGTTATTCTGTGCTGCCCATTATTTTCCCAATGGTACGTTTAGACGCCCATAAGAGCTTGTATAAGGCTTATTTATGTTTTTTATTTTTTTTTTTTTTTTTTTTTATTGACGTATTTATTGATATCTTTCAGTATATATGTATGTATTTATTTACATATTCCTTTATTTATGTATTTATTTATTCAAGGATTTATTTATGCCTTTCTTTATATATGTATTTATTTACTTATTGTATTTATCTATGTATTTCTGTAAATATGTATTTATTTAGAAGGTATGTAGTAACCTTCATTTAATCAGGTAAAAAAGAAAAAAAAAAACTTTAAGATTGAGACTTCTTCTTCAAGACTTGTAAAGTTTTGTTCAGGTCCGTAATCATTTCAAGTTTTTATAGTCTGATATAAGCTGTGAAATGTTGGACAATGGACTTCTTTTTTCCAAATTTAGCATTGTGGATAAGTGGGCATTGTGGATAACTGGGCTTTGTTTTGTTATTTTGTGTTGCCTATTCGTTTCCCAGAGGTATGTTTAGACGCCCTTTAATGGACTTTTTCTTATTTGCAGTGGATAATAGATAATAGTTATAATTGAAAAGGAAACGCAGCCTGTTTTATGTCATTAGGAAAGTTTATTCCCGCTGTGACTATTGATTTGAATAAGAGACGGTTGTAAATTGGTGGTGATATTGGTCTGGAAACAAATGGATTGTTATTGCCAGTCTGATATTGTAAAATTAAATATTAAATAGATTTAATCGAGGACATTAAAGAGGCTGTACATGATTTTTACTGTTTTGAAAGGTGACTTTTGCATGCAAGTACAATTTGCTTCTATTCGGGTCAAAATGACACCACAGCACTTTCTTTGTATTTATTTATAGAGTGTTTATTCTACGACAAGCAGGAAGTGCGCCGTTGGCATGCTAATGTTTGTTAGCTTTACCCAGAATGGCAAAACTCACTCTGGGCTCAGAAACCATTGTGAAAAGTGCTTAAAAAGTCAATGCAGTGAATATTTAGGATGCTGCGACTGCATTAGGGAACTGAGTGATACATGTGACTGATGTAAAGATGCTTCAAAGTTAGAGCGACCAGATTTTCATAATTAAAAACTGTGATACACCCGAGTTGGAGTGCGTAGTTACAGTAAAATTGTTAAAAGAGCGGATTATTAAGTACGTTATTATACACTTCCATTCACGGCTCATTCACGACTTCAGTAAACAGTATAATATGAGAATTTTCTATTTACAGTGCTCTGATTTGTTTGTGTTCTCATCATTCTCAAGAACAATTCTCTCTATTTTGGCAATTTATTCCTCTCTTCATTGTTGGCCGGTATCAAATTGGTCAAAAATAGGGACAACTGGGACGTGACTTGTGTAAAACTGGGACAAATAAACGGTTTCTTCTGGGACATGGGACACACGGCTCAAAACTGGGACTGTTTCGGGTAAATAGGGACGTCTGGTCACCCAATTCAAAGTAGTAAAAATCAGGTATTGCGCCTTTAACTTTTATTTATTTATTTTTTGTATATATGTTATTGCAATTGAAACGGGTAGGAATAGTTTAAAAATGTCAATACCATCAATAAACATTCAGGAAAAACATCCAACTGTTCTTTAATCAAATTTGCTTGTCTCATTTGGAGCAGTGCATTTGATCATTAGTCATCCTCATTGTGTAAATACTCTACGTGCCAAGTATAAATCTTCCGTGCTGTGTTTTTGCCCTGCTGTTGTAGAAAAAGCATGAGTTGGACATTTGCCCACAGCTGAGCCAGACAGAACCCTCCCATTACGACCAAACATGAAATGAATCTAACGGGACCAATTTTTTGCCAAATAATCAAGACATTTTCATTCATGACGCAGGCCAGTTGGAAATCTTGACGTCTCATGCACAGTTTGTGTTGAGAAGTCGTGATGAAACAAAGGGTGATAACGGGGCGCGCAAAAGCAGTTGGTGGCTCTATGGGATCTTTGTTCAGCTGCGTCACTGAGACCGATATGGCCACTCCAAAATTAAATCTGTCGTCCCCTCTCCAGTAAACAACAAGTCTGTCAACATTGGGAGACGAGTTTAAATTAGTTTTTTTTGTCACGTTTATTGATTATGTGACAAAAAGTATGTTGTTTTAATATTTAATAACTTTAAAATGTGTCTGTGATTCCAAAACAATTGACTTTATGACAGAAAGTACAATGTTGTTTCAGTGGTCTTGGGATATATGTTTTTATAGTGTTAAAAGAGTGACATTTTTAATATAAATAAACAGATTAAAAACTATATTTATAATACCAGCATTTTGTAGTTTAAAATACATTTACATAAGGGCTATTGTTATCAAGAAAAATGTTTTAAATTGTGTCTCAAGTCATAATAGTAGTTGCTGGTTTGTCTTTGAAACACTTTGTACACAGTGGACAGCCTCTGTGTTTTGAGGGGTCCAGAAATAAAGTGCGTAGACTGGAATCAATAGCTTATAACAAATGTCGCCTTATTGTTTTGATTTCTTCGATTACAGTTTTGCATTTCTTCATTTTGAGTCAATCCTGTTTTAGATTCCCCTTTCGCAAGAAGAAACAGTGATAAAAACTGTGTAATTCATGTGACAAGTTTTCATGTTTTTCTAATTATGACTTGGTTTTGTGGGATAGTACCTGTGATAAATATTTATCATAGTTTTACATCAGTCAAGAAAAGAAAAGTACAAAATGCAGGAATAAAGCTGAATTCTAAAACATAATCTCTTTTGTCATTAACAAACCACATTCAATCAAAAATGCAGAGACAATTTCCACACAAGGAGCACAAGGAAATTGGTCTAATCATAACCATTAAGCAAATTACACAAATGTTGACCCTTGTTTTCAGTATTGTTGCTTAACAGTGGAATTAGCTCCACTGTGTCATATCTGCGGCTCATGTCAAACCAGTACAATGGGTTCTGTGCACGGAATTTCAGTTGGATTTTCACTTGGCGAGCTCATGAGTACATCCTGTCCAATTCTATCTCAATGGGGTTTTTGCAGAGACACAGTGAGCTGCAGGTGGATGTCACTGACACAACGTTAAAAACTTTACAAATGAGATGAATACTTCCCTGACGACACTTCTGTGTTGATTAATGGAAGTGTTTGTGGGTCAATGCTAACGCTAATGCTAATTTAGAAGCATAATTAAGATACAAATAAAACAAATTAAAATAAAACGAAAATAATCAACAAATAAAACAATCCGATTTTACTTTACATTTTAACAGATTTTTACATTGATGTTTTTCTATGTAAGTTTAGCACAGCAAACATGGCGGATTTCCATGGTAACGGCTGTTTTTTGATGTTCTATCCCGAGCTCTGAAAAAATTTTGCAAATTTTTGAGGAAAATCTTGAATCTAATCATGTTAAATACGCAGTCTAACCTGTCATTTGCGCTTTAATGATGTCACGTCTATTGGCTCATTTCCATCTAACTGTGGGTGTAATTTGGACTGTCAGTCTCTCACCACTGTATGTTTTTCTTGTTTGTGCAGCAGAGATGAGTCTAGTTCCTGCTCTCGTCAGCTGTTGGCAGAGGGGCGAGCGGGCGGTCCGTCCTGTGGCGATACCCCAGGTCCTTTCGGTTTGAAGTTTAATGATGCCAGCTGCCAGCTCCACCAGGCTGTGAACGCTAACGAGCTGGCACCCGCACGGACTGGGCCACAGCACCTGCAAATGTAGCACACGTTTGAGGGGCGGGGCTCCGGCGGGGCTGTCGGGCCCGCCGCACACTCAGGACAGCGCCACGAGGCCTGCGTCTCTTTGAAGAACGCCCCAATTTCCATATTTCATTACGCACTGCTCACTGACAAGACCCAGCCAGATGTTCTATTTTCAGCTATTTAAATTTTGACCTGCTTTTCTACCATGACTGTGATGAGAAAAAAATAAATAAACAAAAAAAAAATCAAGACAGATGCCAACGCTGATGGGAACCAGATCTGACACGTCTTGTAAATTATGTTATGTCTTCCCATCGTCAAAGCGTTAGGACAAGAATTACACTCTTACCGTCGCTCTTGAACTTCAAACATATGCCTGACAGTGTAATGGCGCCTGGCAGAAGGACACTTTAATCAGATGCAACGCTTGTTTTTGGGATCCAAGCTGTAGACCTTGTATTTATGATGCAGTGTCTCTGAGCTTCCGGCGCTCAATGGGCTCCTAACTGAGTGATGCATGCCCGGGAACGCCACATAAAGCACCTCACCGCCGCACTGTCCCTGAGACTTCGCCCGTGATTCATTCGGGTGGTATTCCTCTCGAAACGCCTGTTAAATTGCCACGATCCAACTCAATCTCTCATGCAAAAATACATCGACAACCGTGACCTTTTTGTGCATCTGCCGCAAATGGCACTTTGTCATCGCAAGTGAGCCGGCTCAAGGATCAATGTGATTTTGTGGGGATGGAACTTTTGCGACAAACTCTCTTTTTCTTTGTCGTGTGTGTCAGTCCATGTCTGGCCTTCATGGAAAAAAAATATATCAGCCCTTGAAGAATGAGATGGGAACAAAATTTGAGATGGTAGAAGGGAGTGTGGGCCAAAATTGTTCAGAATATTATTGCTTCAAAATGGCTTTCTGTGTTGTACCAGTGGACAAGAGTTGATCGCAGAACAGAAAATATATGTTCTGTGTAATTAGTGTGGCAAAATGTACAGTTTTTGTGTGTGTATGTAACATTTAAGTCAAAAATTCTAACATAAGTAGATCATCATTTTACATTTTGCTCATATGTTAACCGCAATATTGATCTAAAACGTCTTAGAAATAGAAACATGTCCAAGTGAAAAACGGAACTTATATGTGGTTGTTATATTTGGTTCTGCCGTGAATTTTTCGTTCTTTTTCTGTTGTGGTCTTTTAATTTTAATTTAGGATTTGTTGTCTCCTCTCTGGTCCTGCTTGTGTTTTGAATTTAAAAGTTTGGGAAAAAATAGAAGGGAAAAAAAGAAGAAGAAAAAAGAAAACAGTCCATTAACTTCCTGTTCCTACAGAACTGAATAAGGTCCACCTTTTCATTGTGACACTTCCTGGTAGCAAGTGGATTGTCATTTACATGCTTTTATTGTGATAGGTGAAATTTTAGAACCATATGTGTCACTTGGAGTTTTAATCTTTCAAATAATCACAGGTACAGGGATGTGGGTGGGGATAGGGGGTAGGTGGAAACAGGAATTTTCTGAGCAATCCAACCTCATTAGGCCAAAACAGTATTACTCAAACATGCATGAATCAATCAAAATACAACTTTGTGTAGGAAAATAATAAAGTAACACCAACAAGGTCAAAAGTTAATTAAAGGAAAAATACTATGCATTTTTCATACTGTTATTAGCCATTAAACATGCTCTTGAGTGCCTTATTCGCCATCTCATGTTTTGAAACAGACAAAACGTTTATTATGAAATAATGTAATGAAGCCAAGCACTTATCTCTTTAAGAGAATGTGCTACACGTAATTATCAAGCTAGCAGCAGAAGTGAGTCAGACAGAAGAAATGCTTAGAAGAGTCTGGCGATGATTTAAGGACTAAAAACAGCGGAAGATTCTCTGATAAATGACTTAGATGATCTGAAAATACGTCCCAGAACCAGAAAGTTCAGTAGGAAGTGTTTTTGACACTCGGAGGGGGGAGGATGTTCTAATGAACATTCCTCAAAACAGTGTGAATCCCGCTGAATGCAACTTAAAGTATGTTTTTGATGACGGAACACTGTTACATGATTAAAAGCTAAAAAAAAGTCAGCAAATGTCACATTTATTTGCTGTGTGTGTGTTCAAAATGTTTACTGAATCTAAGTTTTAAAACATAAAATGCATCACAGTTCTCAGTTATATCTAAAATCGTTCAGGACTAGACATTCGAAATGCAAATATATGAAATATAAAGGGAAAAGTGGATATTCTAAATGTGATGCTGAGGCATACAGAACGAAGAAAGAAGCAATAATGGAAATAAAGTATGCATTTTCTTTTTCAGTACCCACATTTAATGCAGTGTAGTCATAAAAGGTCACGTAGCAAATTAATAGAAATCTGATAATTATAATCTTGCTAGTATTTTTACGGTCTCTCCTAAATGGCAGATCTATTCCTCTGCTTTTAAATGTAACGAATGTCCCTTAAAGCTGCCGAGCATGGGCTTAAAGTCACTAACATCACTCGTGGGGAAAAGCTGTTCAATAAAAAGGCTGCAGAGATAGCTAGAATTTCACAAATGATTAAAAGCAATAAATCCGGGGAGCTAAATGTCATCCGTACCGCTGCATAATCACTACTGCTGAAGTTTCAAGATCACAAGGATAAAATTAAAATGCAATATAAAGTATGAGAAAAGAGGAGAAGCAGATCATGAAGCAGGGCAGGATACACTGGTATATGATTTAGAAAAACATAATTACCACCTGCCTACATTATTGGTGTTGTGTTATTATTATCACACATGACTGCAGGAGGGGGTAAAGTAGCCAAAAATGTAATAAAGTAAAGTATTATTGTTTCAAAATAATATTCAAGTAGAAATAGCCTCAGATCTAAGAAATTACTCACATAAAAAAAAGTCTTTGGGGGAAACTAAAATAACTGTCAGGATGTAACAATTGATTTGTAATTTGATTCTGAACATACTGGAAGTTGGAAGGACAAATCGTTAATCAGTGCACAAAGGTATCAGGTATTTTAAAAGGATAGACAAGAAAAATTAGAACAACTAAATAATATCCAAATGAGCGATGCAACCTATACAAATGCTCAAACCATGAATTGTCAACATTAAGCTTTTGTCACTTGTAAACTCAAAGTGGTAAGTGTAAAACTCAAATAAAAGTACATTGTAAAATATATTACTCAAGTAGAAGTAAAAGTGTCACAAGACAGAGATGTACAAATTTACAAAATGTTACTCAGTATGACCCACTTCTGTCAAACTGTGATACACTATAAACCTTAGAGCCACCTTTAAAAACTTCAACAATAAAAACATAGATAACATAATACAATATAACACATGCAATACATACATTGTGAATATGGATTGCTTGGGCCTGTACCTGACTCTTATGGAAAATTTACTCCATAATATATTGGAAAAGGAGTTTTGTGAAAAACAAAAATTAGACTAATTATATTGCCTATATATTATAAAAGTGTTTTGTTGAATTAGAACTCTTTTATCCAATCAGATCATTGTGTTGGAGGAGAACTACGTGGAAATAACTGCCACGGATGTGGACAGATTTGTCTTTGTCATGGTGCAAAATTAAAGTGAGAAGAAGGGACTAATTCTGATATTCTTCACTCGGTTTATAATCTGTTACAGGCCGTTTGATGTGCATCATCAAACTTTAATTAATACATATTTTTGAATATTGTCGTATTATGTCCTTGTAATCCCTCTGGTAAGTTCCATAGCAAAATAAAATTTAATTGTCAACTGAACAAAAGTTGAGTGAATAGATTTCGTCACTCATCCAAGTAACTTCTTCAGGGAAGAACGTCTTGTAATAGTTTACAGAAAGGATATCATAACTTTTTTTCTAATAACATTGTTTACATGGTTATATTACACAAGTGTATTTGTAATGCAACATTTGGCCGTGTGACCTGTGGCAAAAAATAAATAAATAAGTCAATAGAAATGTAAAAACGTCTTGAAAGATCTCATCCTATCCTTATTATTTGAATAAAAAAACACCAGTAATTAGCTTTGAGAGATCAATTTACATTAGAACATATCTTCGTGGACTCATCTTTTCACCTTGCAGCTCAACATCATTGTGATTTAGTGCATTTTGTCTGATTCAATAGCGCAGCATCATCTATACTCTCCTGTTTGACCTTTGCCACGACCTTTACCAGGCAATTTGCAGCAGCAGCAATCACCCCGCGCCTCCCTTCATTTCCCCCCTCATTATTTCAGTGTGGTACCTTTGCAGTGAGGCATGTACAGGCCTGGGGTCAAAGGTGAGACGGAGGAGGCTAAAAGTGCAGGTGAGATTGTCTTTATGGTGGCTGTTAGCTGTGTCCCTGGACGGTTCAACTCTGGATGCCCTCGCTGTCCATCAGAAAGTGACCCTCCGTGGCAGCTGGGCACCTGCTGGAATTGGAACATAAACAAAAAGTGACAGGCCTCAAAGTAGCATTATTTAGACCCATGTTGGCTGACGGGATGCTATTAGCTGACATTATAATTGTGGATATGTCATATTTGTAGATGATTCAACTAATATTGTCTCAAATATGCAACACATTTTTTGGATATTATGCAAAAAGGCTATAAAGTTCAATGAAAATGGGATTTGGGAGATGCTATTTTGAGTAATCCTTGTGATGGCTAAAATGTTGGCTTGCTTTTTGTATTCTAAAGACAACGCTTAACTTAATTATGATCTTTGAAAAATAATAACACATTGACCTGTTTTGTACTGCATACTTATTGATACAGAAGTCTCATACAAAAGAGCACACCATCTGAGTAATTAACAAGTTGTTTATTGTTTTAGAGTTACAAAACCAACAAAAGGTGAGTGAAAAGGCTTGTTCTTAATCAGAAAATATAGGTAGAAAGTCCCTGGGAATAATTAACAGTCCATTGTAAAGGCCTTAGACTATTTTCACATTCAGTTAAAACGAGTGTAAAACGGTGCTACGTCACTGATTCACTTAAACAGAAAAGAAAATATTATGAACAGGCCCCTAAAACACAGCTGAATCCATGTTTTATGTATGTTTTTACTGCTGTCCATTTCTTGTGACAGTAGTTTTCCCTTTCCCACAAATTGTCAAGCCTCACAATGTGTCTCTTACTTTCAATTTGCTCGTAATAACTCAAAAATTGCTCTGTAAGTGGGCATTGTTCAAGCTGAATTATGAGATTGTGTTTGCGGTAAAAACATTAGTAAGATGCCATAGGGTGCCTTCAAAAACATTCAAAACAAAGGCCCACATTGACGCACTATTCATTTTGAGTTCTGCAGGTGTAAATATAGAAAAGTATGCACTCCAGTTCTAGAGAAGGTTGTTTAAGATGTGAGCTTCTGTTCAAATACGAAGGTCTCCTTGACATTTGCAGCACTGCATCGGCCGCTCATCCTGTCACATTCCTCGGAGCAGCACAAGGGACGCCGCACACTGTTGACATTTACAAGACTATCTGTGTGAGAGCAATTGTATTCTATATGAAGAAACATCAGCCATTGTCTTTGTCCTGGAGGCAAGACAAAAGCTGCCAATTATGGAGTTATTAGTCTGAAGAAAAGCAAAAGGTACAGGATTTAATAAACGCAACGCAATAGTGGCCGAATGTAAGTTGTTTGGTGTTACATGCAGATCGTTTGACAGGTTAAGTTGAAATAAAACTAACCAGGAAGTTGTTCCAAAAGACATGGCATCTTCAAAGACACACCTTCTTTATATCACAACTAGGTATGTCAAAATTATTTGTTCATCTGAAATTGTGATTATGCAGGTCACGCTATAATCGTAACAAAAAAATGTAATTGTGACTATTTTAGAAACTGTATTAAGTATTTTTCTTCGATCTATTGTTAAAGAAAATGCATCTAAATGTAAAGTACTTTTAGTGTTTGGCCGTTTTTGTCGCATTAATTTTATTGTCATTCAGTTGTCATCCAATTTTATGAAGCTGGTCAGTGGTCATAAATTTGAGCAAATGTAAGGTGTTAGACAACAGGAATGAAAGAAAATAAGACTCAGTAATTGTGAATAATCATTCAATTGTGTTGTTTTTGTCCCCCTCAATAAATTAAAAATAAAAACGTTTGCTATTGTGACATCCCTACTCATAAGATTTGGAGGCGCTTATCATATAAAAGATACTTTAGATAATATTCCATTGGTCAATAAATGTATCAGTACATCCATTAGGAAAGCAGTGCCTTTCAGTACTTTGTATAATCATGTGTGCGTGTAAATACTCAAATGGTTGTATGTTTCATCTCTGTCATAAGAGAACACCCATTGTTATGACACAATCTGGCAAAGCAACACTCGGACTGATAAGACTCTGGACCAAAGCCAAGAATAGGATAGTGGCAGATAGTTCGCTGGCAGCTGGGTAAAAGCAGGGCGAGGGTGAAATGAGGGGAAAGGGGTCATAAGCAAGCATGATGCAACTGTAAACACAGCGACGTTCATGCAGGGGTAAAATATATGTGATAGATGGCAAAAAAGTAACCAACATGGTGCAAATTAAGAGAGGTCACAATGTTAACTTTATTGACAATCTCCCAAATAAAATGAAGGTAAGAGACAAAACGTCAATGAGGTTAAATGACCTTAAATTAAATAAACATTTGTGCGGATGAGCCTGGATGAGTCAGAATCCTGGAGAATTCTTCAGGATCTGTGCGGATTTGCCCTTGGGAACTGTGCGTGTTCGCTCATATTTTCAGTCCAGTTTTGGTCCACATGAAATTATTTAGAAGTCAGGGCGGTTCTTCTCCAGTTTATCGTAGTCCATGTTGACAGCAAAAAGCTAAAAACAGACAAGACAGCAATCTTAAAATTACCATACAAGATGACCATTGCGTTAAATGTGTCTAGAATTACTTTCAAAAGGAAATCTGATTTGTTTCGTCTTAACAAGATTACGCTGTGTAATTAATCCAACGCTTGTACAACTAATCCCAATTTTGGCAAAGGTACATAAATTATAAGAGAACGAAACACACCTTGTACCGGTAATTCGGGCTCAGTTTGTTCCAGGGCTCTGGGTTGTTCTTGCGGTCCCAGCTGTACGTTAAGAAAACTGTTAATACTTTGAAGCCAAATAGCCGTGCTGCTACGTGGAGGTTATTAGAATTCATCAAAATAAAAGAACTGTTTTAGATTATTACCTGACATCGGGGTTTCTCAAGGCCAGACGAGCCAGGTAGATCATGGACATGGCCGTTCCACCGCCGATGAAGAAGAACAGGGGGATGAGCTGGAAGAAACATAATAAAGTCAAGGCTAGTTCATTTGTAGAGCACGATTTGTACACAAAGTAAGTAAGGTGCTTTACTCAACATTAAGATAAATCTAAATCACAATACTGACAGGAACAATGTCACTATCAAACTACAGCTATACATACAGAAACGAGTGCAACAATAACCCTATAAACTAATTTATCTTTGCACAATAGGGAGTTCAATTGACACAAAACTATAAATTGACATAGTACCCATGAATATTTTTGGGCAAAATATACTTTTAAGTATTTTATTTTTTTACCTCTTGCACATGTTTAATTAATGCATTTATGTACATTACAAGGAATGTAAATGATTGAAATAAAGATCATCATCTTGCGACCAATCTACAATTTTATTAGTTCAAGTAAATGTGTTTGTGTAATACATTTGACATATTTTGAGGATTAAAAAAAAGGCTTAATTTACACTAACTTTGGCTAGGTAGTGGTTTAACAAAGAATTACTGTTGTTAAATGTATTTGGTTCTCATATAATAGTGATAAACCGCAGAATATCTAACTTAGTATAATGTATCGATTCTTGCAAAATTGTGATATTCACTCGTTTAAATCTGAGTGTCATAAATACAAAGAATATAGCCAATAAAGTGAATACTTGAAAAGAGTATTTTTGCACGTTAAATATTTCCATGTAACATAATGCAAGGAATCTTAATATTAAGTATTTTTGGGAAAGCATAGCGGCTGGCACCTAGCATTACCGGATGAACTATTGGACGTTAGCCACCTTTCTAGAGAAACTCGACACTTTGATTCCTTTACCGTGTCCTCAAATGACTTTAAACTCCCAACTATCAGCATTACATTCCCAAGTGTTGGTTTTGCAGAGTTTTTCTCAAGTTCATTGACTTTAATATAATACAAAACACTGATAATGGCAGAAGGTGTTGGCAAAGTCACGGCGGTCAAAGTGGAACTAGCATCACCACTGCTAGCTAGTGATGCTATGCTAAGTTAGCAACTAAAATGTTACAGATGGTAAGATAGTAAAAATATGTGTACATTTCGCTCAAGCAATCATCTTGTACTTACAGCTGGGTGACTTTTCAGTTGTTTCCGGACCAAAGCCAACATCTTGACTTGATTTGGAGTTGGATTTATCGGAATTTGTACAGAAATAAACGGATTACCGAGTGCCGAGCCAAACACTTCGCAGTTTATCTGAGGAAACAAGCGGAAGAAGAGGGCCGGGAGAAGCTCATTTAGGATGCTAACCAGACCGCCTGAACCCAATAACCCCCTTATCATGGGAAAAACACAGAAAACAACCTTAACTAAATTATTATAAACAAATCAACATATAGTAGATTTGTTGTTTTGTTGCTTAAACCAGATTTTGAATGAAATGAGTATATTTTTTTGCCGATTAAGTTCTTATGTGAAATTATTTTAATCTGGCAAATATTTGAAGGCCAAATTTTTACCAAAACATATTTTAAGCACGTTCTATTCTGGTACAGTTTATGGTTCGATCACTCGCATTGGCGTCACATACTATAATGTAATTTGTAGTAGCTATTTAAGATTTAAAGACATTTTACGCTTTGCAGTCCTTACTAATTAAGGCGATGTGTAAAATAAAAGCCTTCCCCAAACTCCTACTTGCTGATAGAACTTTGTGTTTAAATTATTGTATAATGATATAAAACACACACATTTATTTAAGCAGGTAAGAACCCATTGAGATCGAGACCTCTTTTTCAAGTAAAGTAATGAGACAGGTTTAGGCTAAAGAAATTGTCAGCTGTTTGTCAGGTTCTCTCAATTGACTTTACAAGTAACCTACCACATTTGAACCATGACAGCCTGTACAACAGGCCTCTGCAATGACTAAATAGGGTATGATACATGTACAGTAACTAAAATGGGCTAATGGGTATGCTACCACTAAAATCTTAAAGGGGACATACTAGACACTTTTATGAGGTTTTGGCCATGTTATCTTTTTAAAACCCACCGTCCCTGATCAGGGACAGTTTTCGAGTTTTTACATACATGCGTCATTCATTAAAAACAAATGTTTTCAATACAGACATGTTATATGTCATTTGAAAGCTTAGAGTCACCACTAAACGTCTAAAATGTTCAATCCTCGCTAAATCACCTCACAAAATACTTGTAAGTTATCAAACTGTAACATAACCAAACTGTTCATCTCGCATTTCTTACCTTTCGTTGGCTCCTCAAGACGCAAACAAAATCCAATCCAGAAGTGTGTGCACTCTTTCTGCCCATCACAGTCCACAAAATAAGAATATCCAGTTGTTATTTCAAATAATATAATCCATTTGTTGATATCCACCCGTAAACGCATCTTCTTCATTTGACAGTAACACAAAAGCAATAAAAACATAACATTTGCGCATCACTTTACACATATATCTTCGGCTTGAGCGTTTCGGCTTGGGTATGGTCGTTTTCTACTCAGTCTTGGCTTCAAAACGAGCCTATCCTGCAATTTTCCGTCGAGTACTTCCAGAGGGAGAGCCCTTTGAACAAAGCGAACGCATCCATTTTGACACGCGAGGAGCCGCCAGCTTCGCGTGCGTAATGGCGCCACAGCCTGCAATGCCATTGGTGATTCAGTAAGTCAATCACATATTCTTCTAGCCAATCACCAGAGCTTTCAAAAGAGGGGCGGACATGCCGGTTCATTGAGGCCAAGATCTGCTTTACGCAAGGCGTGAAGAGACCAAGACATCATTTTACGCATCATTTACGCAGCGGAACGCCTGTACGCACGACCTGCCTTTGATTTGAGAAAGTTTATGAAAAAATAATCTATAATGGATATTTATAGTCACCAAAATGACCAAATGTGGTTTTCAGGGTCATTAGAGTGGCAAAATGCATGAAAAGCAGTTTGGCACATTTGGCACAGAGAAGGACCTCTTGTTCGGATTAGGGTTATTTCATACAAAAAGCTGCTCAACATCAAAATGGTTGTATCTAGAAGTCTGAAATTTCACACAGTTGTTGTCAACAAGGTGGATAACTGCTGTGGGGAGTGTCAATAGCACAGCATGAAGTATGTCTTCAGGAAGACATTTTTATTTTCTCTTTTTTTTTTCGAGACCAAAAAAACGACTTTTGGGGTGTGTTTGAACAGGTGTAATGCCAGTTGTATTTCACTCAGACAAATCTAATGCACAGATTCTGAAACTAGAAGGTCTTAGCTTTCAAATGACACATCATACAAGTCTATAGACTGTAAGTTTGCCATGCAATAAGCTTTTTCATTTGGGTATGTACTTTTCGAGAAAAACTGCCAAAATGAGGTGGGTCTTAACAGGTTATAACAGTGTCCCCTCATCATTATCTAAGTTTATTTCGATTGATCCAGACTCATGTCTGAGTAATCCTATGTTGTCCAGCCTTTCAGGCTTGAGTGCTCAAAAAATTTCTGTTTTCACCTACCCCCTATCTCTTCCATGTCCTTGCTTGGGATTTTTTTTCAAAGCGCTGCAATTTTTAAAAGGAAAACAAAGGATCTGTTTCTGTTATTAAGCTGTTTGAAATCAATATTGCCGTTTACAATACACAAATTGTAAAACAATGATCCATGTATGTTGTACTCAATATACACATATTGTGTTTACACAAAAAAACACAATATGATTTCATATTGAAACCCATTGTGATGCAGACCTAAAATTGATGACTTATTGGTACGTTGGCTCTGTCATCTGTCTGTTAAATGCACAAATCTGAAAGACTCATTGTATTTTTGCCATCTGCTGCCCTCTGCTTTGAATATGTGACTCTGTGAAAACAGGTTGGACACTCCTGGGCTATATAAAATACTATATCTAAGACCCAAGATTTGGGGTTAAAAGACTTTTGGATAATAAATATATCAAATTAGTGATTCACCTTTTACAACAAATATTTTGTTCACAGTGCACATTTTAAACATATCCAGGAGGATACACGTTTTTGAAAAAACTAAAATAGGGATGCTCAACTAATAAAATGTGAAATGCATATGATTCTTGTGTTTGCGGAGGTCTAAACTATGCATATTTTATACATATTAGGATTATTTTCTTTTGTTTGCTGTTGTGATTTCAGTTTGATTGCACAATCTTCCAGCCCTGCCTGGGTACAACAGAAACTGCCAGTTTATGAAACACTGCACTTATTGGAGGTCTAGTCCAAGAACACCAATAATATTCTGACCATGACAGTGCATAAGTAGCTGATTTCACATTGTGTGTTGAATATTTAGATGTTGTAAACAACTCAACCTCAACCACCTGGAACAACGTCCTGTTATCTAGATTAGGAAGAAATGTGTAAATGACAGGCAACATACAGTATATCCGTTTGTATTTTTATAAATGACATTTTTGTAAAGGACGGTTTAAACAACATGATACACATGACACATTTGTAAACCATCCACTGTAGGCCTCTAAGCACATTCTTGAGTCAAATGCTGGGAATGTTTTTTAGGCCATGTTGGGTTTAATATTAACTTTACAGAGATGAGCTGGTAGTATAAAAAAACTGAATAAGTACATTATCTTCTGTAGTGTCATGCAGCCGGAACAAAAATGCCCTTGATAAATGTTTTGTTATTTCTAATAATGATACTGGCTGCTTTTAAGATGAAAGCCCAAGTAAAAGTGTCCTTTCAGCAGCAGCTGAACACCAGAGTAGTCAATGGAGTTCATGCTGTGCATTTTCTGCACAGAGCTAAAATCTGCCCAAATCCGTTCACAGGCTGTTGGGGGCTTCAATGCTTCTTGGGACCCTTGCCAAACTTAGCATCCAATCCGAGACCTGAAACATAATAAAGATACAATATTGAATAACAATAAAAAATGCAAGCAGGCAAGACAACTTTTGTTTGAATTTTAAAGTCAAAATATATCCCAGTATCCGTATTGTTGCAGACATAATTCTTTGTTAAAACAATTATTGAAAATAACTGTCACCATTTACAAAAGTTAAAGCTGAAACTGTTGAGCAATGGAGCGATCATTAATCCTCAGGTGAACCTGGAACTGTATTTGTGTATACTTGTAGTGTAAGCTTTTATTCATGCTGTGCTTGAGATGGATTTTTTTTTTTGTTCACAGCCTGGAAAGACAAATAATGTAATAGAATGTTTAAATAGACCAATATGTTTTGCCAGAAAGTTCCGAAACAATCACTCACAATGTCATAGTAATATTAAGTAAAAAGTTATATTCCATAGCGCTAAAACAACAGATTAATCACAATTAATCGATTGTTGTCTTCATCTGTGTCAAATATAGTAAAAAAAATCCCAGAAATCAGCTGCATAAGTTAAATGTATCTAACATTCTTCCTCTTTATAAATCTGTGCACACTGATTCCTCATTTCTCCTTGCTCTCTTTCTCTCTCTGTCCCTCTCTCTGTCTTGGCTGCTCATTTGGCTCATAGCCGCTGGATTCTTGTCTCTGACTGGTCAAAGAGTTGCCTTCTTATCTTGTTCAGAAATGTAACCTTGTCCAGGGCAGGTAATGAGTTCAGGGCATGTCACTGTAAAAATACTCCTTCATAAGTGATCAAGCTTCCCAACGTTACCTTGCCTCTAATCCAGCTTCGTAGAACTGGCCACTGTTCAAGTTCATGTTGGCCACTGGTTAATCTGTGTTATAGCTCCGAGCACGGCAAGCAGCACGGATAACTGTGATATTCAGCAGGTCCTATGCGTTTTATTCTGACAGCGACATCACTCTGTATTTAGGTTTGTGGATTGCTTCTTATTTTGATGATTTGTCTTAGCCTGCACTGGAGTAACCAACACATTCATGCAACTACTACATATTACAACGTACACACCATTCCTCATTCTTCTCACTAACACGGACATAACAACCATGAGCTTCAGGTTATGTCTCACCTAAGAAGACTAGGATGGTGCCGAACCACTGCATGGAGGTCAAGACGTTTCCGAACAGGATGACGGAGCCAAGGATAGTGAAGAACTTTCTCGTGGTGGTCACAATGGAGCAGGTCAGAGGGCCAAAGTAGACCACTGTCATGAAGATGAATGTCTAAAAGAGGAAACAACAAGTTAAATGCATACAGTGGAAGTAGAAGGGTTCTGTGATAGTAGAAAGTGGCAGTAGAGATGTGGTACATGAACAACAATAAATTACATGCTCTGAGCCTATATCACGATGTTCAAAGATAAAAAGTCAGCAGCTCATAGAAGTTTACATTTGTGTTAATGTACCAACAATACAAAGCAGTTAATAGGCCTAGACTTTGTAAAGGCTATACTGCCACCTTCTGGGCACTTGATAGTACCTATTTATTCAAAGTATTAAACTAGACAGTAGTGATACAATTTTCAAAAAGGTGAATAACTTTTTTTTTTTTTTTTTAAATCCAAACAAGGACTAAACCAGGTCTAGAAAAGGACTAGATCAGGACTTCCAACCAATTTGACTAAAACAAGACTTGACTAGCTTAAACTGTACCTCTACTGCAATTTCATCCAGACTTGGTAACCATTTGAAGATAATTCTAAATTTTGATTGGCTCATTTGCTCGACTTTACTCACCTGACCCAAAGCACTGGTCAGCCCAAAGAGAAGAATATTGTAGATAATGCTCGGGTGGCGTTCGGTGAAGCTCAAAAAGTCCCACACCTCACCAGTCCACAGCACAGCTAAGTAAAATAAAAAATCAATCAATCAATAACAGTTGCTTTTTCAATATAGCCCTTTAAATACAAGAATAAGACAACATTTAAATTTTAGTGGGTAAACAGCATCACCATGTGGCCAAAAATGTAAACCCAACATCTCCTACAAAGTAAAACCAAAAAAAAAATGCAAACCAGAAAATAATCAAAGAAGCCTGGTAAATTTTTCTGCTACATGAAAATAAAACAAGTGTGAGAAGTTTTACTTAGGTATAACTTTGTAAATTAAAAAGGTATTTAAAAGTCTTGCAGGAGGAAAGTGCATATAAGAGATAGGAGGCTCAGCCAATTAGCTTGTTATATGAATGCTAACAGTCTCAGTTCTTATATCGGCTTTGACCTGTTGATCTTTATCTCTGCGCCCATTAGTGCGCAGCCTCGGAAAGCGGCTCATTATATCACATTTGTTTTATGTGCCTTGCTCTTTAGTGTGTTATCCTCACACACCAACACTTTGAGCTTCTGCATTCCTTATCTCCAACAATAACATTGAACACTTTGCCTTAACTGAATTAATGAGAGCTTGCCTCCTGAGAGCCTTTAAGGGGCCTTGAACACTGTTGCTTTGTATTTCTTGACTATGTTTTGTTGTCAGCAGCGTAGCACTATTCATTTATCCTCACTTTATGGTTAGTTACTGTTTGAAAAGTTAAGTTTGTCGAGGCAACGAGGTGTATCTAAGGAAAGGCAACATACCAACTTATACGACATAATTAGGTTTATGCTAACGTTAAACTCCATGTCCCTCAAAATTCATCTAAGGTCAACTACAGTTTGTCTACACTGCCTAGAAAATGCACAAATAAATACTTAAATGTACTTGGAAAAACAGTAAAACTTTTTTTTTAACACACATTTGTACTTCTGAAAATGTTATAACTTAAATGTGAATCGGGTGTTATTCAGCTAAACAGCATGACTTCTGATAATTAGTTCATTTGAGCTGGTGTCAAAACACATTCTGTTATCACTTTGGCAGTGCATTTCCACCTCAAGGTGATGCAGCTCATTAATGTTCCTTTCCTGGGCTCGGGCTGCAGCTCTGATGTTGTCGGTTGGAGGGAGATTCCAGTCGTACCTGGCACTGCACTTTTGTTTATTTTCATTTGTGTGTTTGGCAAACGGGTCGTGGTCATACCTAGTCCAAGCACCAGAGTGGACCACAGATTTATATTCAGCATCATGTAGTTGGCAGTGGTTTGGAAACGAGCCTTCATGTGATCCTGAGCCACTCCAGTCAGACCGTCCAGCGTCAGAGAGATCAGCTGAGAGCAAAACAACATGGAACATTAAATACAGGAGTGTATGGTATGTAGAGGTATATCAACATCTAGATAGTCGTGAATGTCATGAAACATTTGAATATTGAAAAGATCTTTTATGTGAAAAAAGCTACAAAAAGAGCTGGTTTAAAAAATAATAATAATAAGGGTACAAGGCACCTGTAATGGTACAGTAAACCTGATTATTTATATTTATGATGATGTCCATGGTGCAGTACACTTAAAAATGAATATAATAATAACCCTATGTGACTGTGCAATATATTGTAACAGAAAACATTACGATAATATTGAAACTTTATACCACTGATACAAAAAACCTGAAAGTCAAAGTAAACTACAACAAATCTATTCCAAAGGAGCCATATTGTAAAAATCATGAGCTGCAAGACGATTAAGTAGTATAATTTATGAGTGTTAAGTTAATTATTCATTTTTCTACAGCTGAAATTTTATTATACTACCAAAAAGTAACAAAATAAATCCTGCTGGTGTGAAGTGAAAATAATAGTTCCAGCTTTCATTTATTGAAGGATAAGTCAATATAGTAATTATTGTTACAGGCCTCAGTGATGTGAAATACTTTTTTAAAGAAATAATCATTAATGTACTCTAAAAGTAGCACTTTGTATCAAAATTAGACAGCTGCATGCTGATTGAAAAACGTCTAATTAAACAACTTGTCATTAAGAGCCACACGCATCGCTATATGATGCTTTGGAGTGGTCCACACTGCCTCAATCCTCTGTTTGAAAAAGCTGTTCTTAGCTGTGCACAAATGATGAGCCAAAGAGTTTGTGAGAGCTAAGAACAAGTTAGACAGATATAAATTCCAACATCTACATTTCAATGTTATCTTACTATGTTTAACTTACTTGTTTGAGCTTGTTCTTATTATGACAGTGCTCAAATTGTCTTCACTGTATAGTTTAGCAAGCTTGAGGTAAGTGAATTTTGTTTTTATTTTTAATACAATATGCTCTGGTGGCGTCTACTATTATAAACATATAGATATACAGTATAATAAGATAATAAAAGTATGGAAAACCTATTAATAAAACATGCACTTGGGAATATTACCAACACACATATTTTGAGTAACTTTATATAAATCCATAACACCAAGGCTAAGGTGTCCAAAGTAGTTAAAACACCCAACCAAGACCTTTATTCTCACATTAAGCTCATAGAATGCAACTTATGAAAAACAACATCTTACCAGGAGGATTTCTCCAAAGCCAAAAACATGGTCGTCAGCCACAGCGGAGCTCTTGTTGGGTTTGTAGAGAAACAGTGCCACACCGGTCACAATCAGCAGCACACACAGGTACTTGGCAAGTGGATATTTCTTCCTCAGAATCGTTACTCCAAGAATCATGACTGCAACGAGACAAAAAAAACTTCAAATCTGTGATGCAATAACCTCACCGTGTAGTGTCCTGGTCAAAACTGTGTCTAATGTCAAAAGGAAGGAAGAAAACAATAACATTATCCAAGAACACATTAAGGCGCAATAAAATTCAAGTAAGTTAAGTTTACGATTTGTCTTAAAGGTGCACAAGGTAACTTTTCTATTGGAGGGTCTGTCACTTGCTTGTCTCCATGGAGATATTATTGCTTTGCTTAGAATGCTTCACAGTATGGCAGTAAAATTGTCTTTAATATCTATTAAGGTTGACAAAAGTATCAAAAATCAGATACTAATCAATACTAAAAGTAGTATTGAAACCAGATACTCATTTGAGCAAGTATCGATACTGAAAAATACCTTTTACAAGAAAAAATCTGACCTTTCCTGAACAGTTTCAGGATGATCTTGAGCTTTATCAGAACTAATGTGAGACCATAAAGAAATTACTATTATTCAGTGTTGAAAATGTATTTTTTCTAAAATCTAAAAAGACCATTTGTAGTTATTATTTCAAAATCATTATCGAGAATCGAGTATATTCCTTTGTATCAAATCTTAGTATCATGACAACACTAATCTCTTTGGAGACAAGCAGTGGACACCAACTTTTTAGAGCAATATAACACCTGCAAAATAAATATTCCATGTAAAGCAACAGTATCTCCATGGAAACTGGAAGGGGACATATCCTACACATGAAAAAAAGTTACATAGTCCACCGTTAAGTTAATAATACCACCTTTTATGAGGATTTATTATTAGATATTGATAAGAAAAAAGCTTGTTTAGGTAAAATGTACAACAACCTACAAATAATTAATCAGTAACCATTTGATAAAGTAACCATCAATCAAATGAAAAAACTGAACAAAATGTGCCTCATCCCAAATCTGAACTGCAGTGCTACATGGGTGGTGGAAAATGACAGTACATTAAGAACTTTATCATACTTGTATTTGTTTAAAATGTTATCTGGATTTTTTTTTTTTTTTAGAAGAGGGTATACTTATAATACGATTAGCTAATTATGTGACAGACAAATGGCAGTTTATGGATAAGAAATAGTGTGAAATATATATTAAGTAGTCTGGCTTGGGAGCGTGACATGTGGAGGGGGACAGCATGTCTATCTACAGAAACTCAGGGGCAAAGATAGCCCCTCTGTTCAAACATGACGCACAGGACTAACATGCCCCATATACCAAACACATCAGAAAGGCCGGCCATTGTATAAATAATACTATATGCTCAGAAAACTGCAGTTATTTACAAGCTACATTTTTATAATAAATAATAATAGTTGAAGAGCTTGTTATTATAGTTTAAAAGATCAGTTTTTCTGCGTTTTGTTCTAAATTAGTTTATCAGCAGCCATTTAGAGAAATATCTGGAATGTTGATCTTTGAAATTTATAATAGATCTTTTAGAGTCAGACAAAATGACCAGAAATGCTAGAGAAAATTTGCGACACGGATATAACTGAAGATAGAAATTGTAACAATGTGTCCATGTTTGAGGTTTTTAAAATGATTGTCATAGTTCTGCTTGCACTCCAAAGTAACATCTCTGTCATTATTGTCCTTTTAGCATCTGCAGCGCTTTCACAGTCAGTGTTCCAGGTGCTCTAGGCGTTAGTGGGAGCAGCAGAATTCATGCAAATTATATCACACTTTTAGAATCTCATATCACTTCCAAAACAAACAACACTAGATGATGACCTAATATGATATGACCCAACCCTACTGAGCTCCTCTTCTGAGCACCATGACTTTCATAAATATATGCCAACAATATTTGAAAAAACATGGTAAGAACTAGGGCTGCAACAAGTTAATCCATCAATCGCAACTAATCGATTATTTAAATTATGTAAATGAGTAATCGAATAACTGTTAACTGGTCTATACTGGTTTTACACAGGGGGTGCACGGTGGCAGAGCGGCTAGAGCTTCTGCCTCTCAATAAGGAGATCGTGGGTTCGAATCCCGCACCACCCCAACATCGTGGTCTCGAATTCCGAACCACCCCAACATCACACGATCTCTCTGGGTGGAGTCTGCATGTCCTCCCCGTGTTACCGCGGGGTTCTCTCCGGGTTCTCTCGCTTCCTCCCACCGTCCAAAGACATGACTGTGCAGGTTAATTGACAACTCTAAATTGTCCCTAGTGTATGAATGTGAGAGTGAATGGTTGTCCGTCCTTGTCTCTGTCTCTCTGTGTCAGCCCTGCGACGAGTTGGCCACTGTCCAGGGTGTACCCCGCCTAAGGCCCAAAGTCACTGGGATAGGCTCCAGTCACCCGCGACCCCTAACGGGAATAAGCGGTAGAAAATGAATGAATGAATGAATGGTCTATACACAGGTTCCAAAACATGCCATATGATGAGAAAATAGGTTTTATGACACAAAAGGAGCCACAATAGTATGAAAATAACGCAGAAAATGTGGAAAATCAGTGTATTTGATGAAAACACGGTCTATAAACGTACTCTACCACGTACATACCATCTACAGGTCATCAAACGGCTTCATTTCAGCTTCATCTGGGTAAAATTTAGCAAAAATCTTTTCATCACGTGACTAAACAACTAAATATTTAATCAAAAGAAAGAATCGATTAGCAAAATGATTCTTTGTTGCACCCATAGTAACTAAAAACACGATTCATTAATTGAGAGAATGAGCCAATTACCTGGTATGGGTTTACAAGATTTCCCCAGCACCTAAAATAATGACAGTTTGATGTTAGTATTCACCGATAGTAATTATAACCTTGTACACATTTGACGTAGACTCACCTGTGTGGGGTAGTTGACAAACTGGAGGGCGGAGTTACTGGACACCATGGCCCCAACATAAGACAAGGAGCACAATCCATAGAGCCAGTTTTTAGTGAGATCAGGCTTGGGCCCTTCAAATAACTGGATTACTGTTTAAAGGAGAAACACACAGAGAATTAGGCGACAAAAATTGAAATCTCAACATCTTCCTTTTCTATAAACAATCACAGTAATTATGAGTGGGGAAACTTACATATTCTTGCAAATATAGCATTGATGATGCATTGGATGAAGACTAAAGTTCGAGCAAATTTGAACTTTTCTCCGTGGCCATAGTCTCCTCTTGTGCTGAAAGAAGAAAATGGCAGGGTTTCAGGCGACGTCACAACATTGTACAGAGGGTGTGAGGGGAAACTGCTGTAATTATGCAGAGTTTTAGTCAATTTAACACCCTCACACTAAGAGAAAGATTCAACATTATGTATTTCCCATTATTTAAAAAAACAAAACAATAATACATTTTGTAGAGCAATATATGCTACAGAAATAATCACAACAAATGATAATATTAAAACTACTTTATGCAACTTACACCAGAAGAACAGCCCCCAAAAAAATAAAATAAATGACACAGTAAAATGCTTTCATAGTTTGTCCGTGTCATGATTCATAACAGTTACCTATTGCCCTCGCTAAGTCTTATTCCCCTGTGCAAATAAGAAAACAATATTGTGACAGGCCAATGAGCAGGAATGGATTCTGGTTTTAACTGGGTCAAAGTTGGACACTCAAAATTCAGTATCAAGACCCACGCCCTTTTGAATGTTTTAGTAGTGTCATAACAAATGCGGAAAACAAGCTCTTGTCCTAAGATATCATCACATCTAGATCAGAGAACTAACTGCAGGAGGATGCAACTCCTAAACCATGAAGTGAAGTGCTATGGTATTATTTTGTTTGTATGGGCCCCTTATTCCTTTAAATATCTGCATGCAATACACCGCATAATCATTATTTATGCCATTTTTCCATCAGCCTACACGCCCAATGATTTAACAGAGTAATAATGACACCCATTACAAACACCAGCAGAGGCAAACCACCAGTTCAGCAAGTCGCCATTTTAATTATATTTCAGTTGTTTGATGAGTATTAGTAAAGGCATGATGATAATAAATCTTAAATGTAAACTTTTGTGTTGAGGGAGTGGCATGATCAGATGTTACTTGATATCACTGTAACTATTTGGCCTGAAAAGGAATAAAGGAGGAGCGTTTCAATCTGATTCTATGGTGAATTATTGTAATACTGTATATTGAGTTACTTGATGCCATTTTTAATATGCTAGTTATGTACAAAATATTGACTTGCTGTAAACTAAAGATTGAACTTTAGGCTCACTCTTTATCGTGCACTAGTGGAGAACCTTTTGTTACTTTTTATTTGTAGATCTGAGCTGTAGAAGGTCAAATAAATACTTTCTATGACTCATTATATATACTGAATAACTTGTTAAGTGTTTTCATTCTGCAAATTATTTATTAAAGCTCCTGTTTTGGTTCTTTTAGAAAAGGGTTTACTAGGATAATCTTGCTTTTGGGTTATTGTGTCAGTGGTAAAGTAGTTAGAATATTATCATTTATTGTGATATTTTTCTGTAGCAATATACTTTGAACTTTGAAAAGTGTTATTGTTACAGCCAGGAGTTGTACGAATAACAAAGGGTTATATACAAGACATAATGGACTCATTTGTTATAGTTTTACTATAAACTAGGTCTAACGTTCAGGTATGTTCAACTCAATAATAATAGGACGGTAGCTTCCACATACAGGACTTTATTATAACTAAATATGACATAATTTTATATAGGGTTCTGAAATTCAATATCACATTTCCTCCTGCAACTGGGAACTACATACCAGATGGGTCAAACTCAATCCCTGAAATGCAATATCCGTTTAGAAACAGCATTGACATTTACAACAAACAGCTAAAGGCTTGTCATGAATACTAATATAGACAAACACAAAAGAAGGAATAGAGCAACGACGTAAAAATCAGCCGTAGTGCTGCTGGTCCACGCTCGGATTGGACAGACAGCAGTTTTGGACCAAAATTGCGCGCACTTACATTGTCTCCTGAAGGATCCCGTAGTAAAAGTAACAGACAAACACCCCGAAAAAGCATATGATGAACCGTATCCTCATATTGTCCCATATGGAGGAGTGCCTGCCGGCTCCTTTGCCCGCAGCCATGTCGTCTACCAGCACGGACACCGATCCACTGCTCCCGGCGGCGGCCCGAGCACCGACGACGTCCCGCTCCACTATCGCCGCTGCTGTGACGAGCCCGGAAGAACTACTCGGATTTCACTGTGGTCCTTTTGCTTCTTTGGGGTTTCTTCTTTTAAACGCACTGCAAACCTATCACTGTTATTTGCATATAATTTTGCCACGAGTGATTCAAACTGAAAAGAAAACCTGTCATGTTTTACGCACACGATTTGTGTTGGAAATGTGCGCTTGGAAATGTGCAGCTCAAATGCGTGTTTCGTCTGGACTGGCAGAGTTTAAATCTCTGCAGACTAGTGTTTTCATTCATCCTCAATTTAACGCATCCGATAATTAAAATAAATAAAGGAATGTCGTCATAACAAGCCAATAGGTTCAGGTCCTTTGTAGCGTTACGCACAAACGCCAAATAGCATTGATGAAGAAATTGTAGCTTTTACGCACAGCAAAAATCGGAACACATGCAAATACATTAGATATGACTAGTTAGTGAGCAGTATTTAATTGTTCTTGTTGACAACCTTCTGTTTCCTAATTAAATAAACCTTTTATCAACCTGGCAATTGTTTGGTCACCTAGTTTGGAAAATATAGGTCCTCTTTTGGAGACGTCGCCTTCCGTTTTGACGTATAAACATGTGGACCGTTTTCATTGGTCCATGTAAGGCTTTAACAGCAGCTTACAGCCAGTCACACGCCAGATTTCGATCAAAAGGGTGTATCTTACATTTAAAAACTGAAAATCCACGTGTCATACGCTGCAAAACAACAGCGAAGCAGACCACAGGAATGGCACCCATTACAGAGTGTAATTTAGGACCAACAGCCGCAGTCAAAACATGTCTAGGATACACAATGTTAACTTTAAGTACAAGAAATGCTGTCTGACTTTAAATTGTTAAATAAGCTGGAGTTTTTCTTCAACTATTAACTATTTCCTGTCAAATCAACCTTTCGGGAAAGAATCAGGATCAGTTTGTACTTCAAACTCACAAATATAGCATTAAGCCTAAAATGATCTTTTATATGCATTCCTCTAAGTCTTTTTTCATCATCAAATCTCATTTTACTGATATGTTTCAGGTTTGAAATGGGAATTGTCAAGACTCAAAATGTAATGTTCAAGTCTACTACTAACAGCTTTACTCCTGATATTTACATAAATGGCCATAAAGCAGACAGCAATGCATCAAACTACAGAGTCAAGCTTCCTGAAGAGCAGACCACAATTGTTTACAGTCCAAAAGGTTCAGAAACAATTTCCCTTTTACTTGTGGGTCATTTTAGTCAGACGTTTTATGAAAAATCAACCCAAAGCCTAAACTATTTTATGGATTGGAAGAACCTGGTCCAATCAATTTGGTGGAAAATAGAAAGCTAACATTTAGTGAACACCAGAAATTCAAAATATTTCAATAGTCAGTCACAGGACTTTGACTATAAACTACTGTTCATGAGAAATCAGAACAGGAGAGAAGTAAAGCTGAATAGGGCTTTCATGATTGTTGACGATAACTGAACACGCCATACATTTAAACAGAGATACAAAATAAACATTCACAGTTTTGATGCAAACCTTTAAATGTAGCCAATAAAAAAAAAAAAAAGTTGAACAGAAACATAAAATCAAATGTAACAAATAACTGCTGTAATTATAAGTCGTAACAGGCTTTTTGGTACGGTTTGTCAGTAAAAATTAAAACACAAACCTGAAATAGATTTTACTCTTATTTTTTGTGACAGCAAATTGAAGCATCGTGGAAAACTATTTTTATTTGTTGATAAGGAAATACACATGAAAACCATACACTCATCAGGATTGAGGGGTTTTGTGACTCTTTGTAACTGATATTTTTTTTAACGTTAGCACCATTTCAGGGCTAATTTCCTTTAATGACAACTACTTAAGCAGTCTTTTTCCTAATGTACATGGTGGCGTGACTAGATGATATAGTGACATTACTAAAAGTTAAGTGCTGGTGAAGATCAGCTCACATTCAGTCCTTTTGCAGGAGTAAAAAAACGCCAGTAAAGCAGCCACAGTTTGATTCTACAATGAACCAAAATGTCAAAAAATATCAAGATCAAGTATGTGGAATTTCCATTTGCCTTCATGACACCTGGACCAGTTCAAAAGCGTCTGATCACTGCATGCCCAGGTGTCTTGTGGGAGACGCTTGTCCGGGACATCCAGTGACAGGAGACACGGACAGTCCCCTGAACAGGAGGTCCATGGAGGGCAGGAGGGGTTTGAGGAGGCTGACGGGGCAGAACGCAGAGCCTCCGTGAGGGGTGAAGTTCACTTTATTGAGGTCTGGACAAGAAGGTGTGAGAAGAGGCTCATCCTGACAGCCAGACCTGGGGTTTAAAGAGAAATAAGTCGGTTTTATGGCTGAACATGTAAAACACTATCTCATATCTAAACATGCCTTGTCTCTGTACATGCCTCGATCATTTAGAGCTTGACATAAGGCCATGACTAGTTTTATGAACAAAGATACATGCATTATTAAACTTAAAACAAACAATAATACAATATATTTCTATACACAGAATAGAAGCCTTCAGTCACCATTATTTTAACCTTTATTTGGATGAAATGTACTGTTGAAATAATCTTTTGACTAGTTGACTAGTCATGATAATACTCACTGACTAGTCGACTACTAAAATAATTGTTGGTTGCAGCCCTACACTAAATATTGGCCGCAACAGACAAATACTGTTATTCCTTTATAATCGACATGGCTTTTTGTCTAAGGATGCTCAAGGCATAACAATAATAAACGACAAACAAAAGTAAATTGTAAAAGTATTGAACTCAATGTATGACCCCATAATTTACCATTATATACAGTAGGACAATTAATCAACTAATTGTGACTAGTTATCTATAAAAATAATTGTGTCATTTTTTGATAATCATGATTGTTGTCTGGACTACACACACTCAAAAACACAACAAACTATTATGAACAAAGACAGTGGTATTATTAAATCAAAATGTCAAAAAATAATAAACAATTTCTGATTTTAATCAATAATCCACTTTGTTCATAAATATTCTCTCTCTAGAAGCCTTCGGTCACCTTATTTCAACTTCCTTTATTTGGTTAACAATCTATTCAAAAAGTCTCAACAATAGAAATAATAATTTGACTGCTTGAGTACTAAAATAACTGTAAGTGGCAGTCCTGTAATACAGTCTGAGCTGAAAATCACATGTAAATAAAAATCTGTGGTGGTTAAATTGAGCAACAGTTAATAAGCGTGCCCTTACATTGTGTCCACGCACACTCCTCCTCGCTCGCACCCCTCGGGAGGCTCTCGCTGATAGGAGTACGTTCTGTTGGGACGAGGAGCGGAGGAGCACTGCTGGAGCAGAGGAGGGCTGAGGGCGAACGAGGGGAGAGCAGACGAGGACGAACACAACGCACTGCAGTCCACTGACACTAAAAAAGGCAGAAATATTATTACGTTATATATATCAAAAAACACACAACAAACGCCAAGAAATATTAATAATGAAATAACATCTTTAGATGACAGAGAAGTACACTGTTTACAATTGTTTGAAGAGAACCTTAAATGTCAAAATTACAAATTTAGTCGTATTTCCATAATTCACTCCTCAGCATTATTGTTTAGCAAATAGAGGAAGTTAAAATTCTGTTTTGCTTCATTTGAACTAAAATAGTGAACTTTACTTAATAATGTGTATAGACTGTGGTTTTGATGGTAGGTTTTTTATAACCAGAAAATAGGGAAATCACCTTATTTCCAACTAATATTGTTGCCCTGGGCAAGACACTTTACTCATAGTGTCAGTATGAACAGGTGGGCAATATATCTACATTTAGATAATATTGTGAATCTTGTTTTGAAGATATGTAACATTTGAATATTGAGTATATCATTTATAGTAAAAACGCTACAAAAAGAGCTCAAGGGTACAGGGTAACATTTCTGCACTTTTGTTTTACAGACATTTCACATTTGTCTGATAATTAAACTTCAACTAACACATTTAAAGGGGTCTATTTTTACAGTTTTGAAATGTGAAAAACAGAACTTATTCATGTGTGTGATTTTTTTTGCATGTAATGAAGTAAAATCCTTGCTTCTATTTACAGTGCAATTAATTCTACGAGAAGAAAATGCCCCGTTAGCATACTAATGTTTGTTAGCTTTACACAGGGACACTCTGGACTCGTAAAAAGTGCTTATAAACTCATTGCGGTGAATATTTTATTATGCTGGGACTGCATTAGGAAAGTGAACAATACATGATGTGACTGATGTAAAGACTTCGAAATAGACTAGTTCAGTTTTTCACGTTTCAAAATAGGTAAAACTCCTTTAAAGACATGTTTTAACACATTTTTGTTGGAGTTATATAATATTGTCTGACTATTGTTACAGGAATACTCAAAAAAACAAACACCAAGATACAAATTTTTGTCAATATTGCACTCTGGTAAATGAAAATGTTGTATTATTGCAGATACGAATAAGGCCAATGCGTTATTATTATGAGCATTACTTCATCTGGTTATTGTCTTGTTTCTGTGTTTTGGACGCACCTGGCTCCCCCATGCGGCAGGGCGACTGTGACGGGGACAACAGGCAGGCGTTTATGTGGCAGGGCGAGCTGGAGGGCGACAGGAGCGACGGGTGAAGTGGACAGGGCGACTGGGACGGAGACAGCAGGGCAGGATCCAGGGGTCCCGGGGAGGGCTCACTCTGAGACCCACTGCTACACCTCTGCACCGGGGCAGGGGCGCGGTGGCCGTCTGGGATGTCCAAAATCTGGGATATCTGCAGGAGAACAAAACAGACGGCTGAGTCACACTTCAGTCATTTTTAGTCTCATTTTTGTCACCTTAAGTCACATGTTGTCATTTTTAGTCGCTTTTAGTCACATTTTTGTCGCTGTGAGGTGCTTTTGGTGGCCTTTAGACATGTTTTCGTTGCTTTTAGTTGCACTTTTGTTGCTTTTGGCTGCATTTTTGTGGCTTTTTTTTAAATACATTTTAACAAATCCAAACTACAATTTAAAACATTTAAAAACAACATCATATTTCGTGGTTTGGAGCAAATTATTTCACGTACAAAAACTGCAGCCTTTGCAATTTGTTAATTGCGTCCATTCAAACAACTACTTCAATTCAATTTCGATTAATTGTTCAGCCCTAGTGTAGTCCTTCAAGCAGGAAATATTATATCCTTATCCTTTATTGTCTTTAAAAGAACCTAATTATAACTTGTGTGTATTTAAAGACAATAATTTAGGAGATGTAATTGCCTTGCTGACATCTTTCAAGGTAATTATATCTCTAAAATTACTGTCTTTAGTTTAAAAATAACCTAAGTTTGTGGATGTATGAAAAAAAAAAAAAAAAAAAAAGAATGCTGTTGGAATATTACACGCTTAAAAAGGTACAGGTCAGATCTGTGGAGAGGCGACCCAGCTCACAGTAAGAATGCATAATTTTCAAGGAGCTTTTGCACCTTTGAACTAATTGTTCCTGGCAACAAATTAAGTTAACATTTACGCATGCGTTTTACTGTAAAATCCATGGGTTACAGAATGATGAGAAATTCAGACCGTTGCCATAGTGATTACCAATTTAAAACAAAATATTGTATCCTTTGAAATGTAAAAATACATTACTTACATGTCTATGGAAAACGTCCTCAAAATGTTGCAGAAAACAGGAAGCTTACATTGTAATGAAATGACTGCATTTTCAGACGCTCATCTATTACTAATATTGGACATTTTTCATTCAAACTATGAATTAGGTTAAAGTAACTCTGACCTCATGTTCTTCATCGTCATCATCCGGTTTCTCCGACACAAAAACCTCTTCAAGTTCCAGGTTCAGGCCCTCGACGCTGCGCCGCAAACGAGTAGCGATTCTGTTCAAGGGGATCATTGGCATAGTCTGGAAAAACAAAGACAAATGTATTTTTTTGCTCTATATCTCCCTTCAGTGACATTTTAAACAGATCCGGTGCTTTACCTGTGTGATGCCCGCTACATGCCCCGCTGGCAGAGGCGGGTGCGAGAGCTCGTATCCCAGCGGCGGAGCGGCGTGACGGGAGCGTTTCTGCAACTGGTGCCTCAACTTCGCCACCTGAGGGCAGAATGACATTATCAATACAAGAAAACCCAACACAAGTGTCCTGAAATTGCAATAAAGTCAATGTAATTAAATAATAACTAATAACATGAATCTACTAACTTTTGGGTATGAGGGCAGATCAGAATTCTGGTACAATTTACCTTTTTTCTGTCATAATGCAGTTATTTTAGCCTGTTTTATGGTTAATATCTCTGTAATTACTGAGTTTAGCAAGATAAAACAAAAAGAAAATACAACATTTTCTCTATCAGCATAAATGAATGAAAGTTGTCCCACTATTGTTATTAGTTGAAAGGGGTTTTAGCCAATGTTAAAAAGGCAAATTTCTAGATGATAGACACATTCTCTTGCAAATAATAATCTACCCATTTTCTTTTTGGCTACGTTTTATTTATTTTATTCAAAAACATTGCCTCTAATTTTCTGGAACATAAATGCATCCCATTGTCTCCTTATTTGCTATAAATTGTAATGTTTTAATAAGGTTTTATGGTTTTATTTGTTCAGGAAATGCATCACACTTGCCTCTCTGAGATGCTCTGCACTTCCCCAGGACGCTGATCTTTTGTGTCCGCTCGCACTTCTCCTCCCACGTGTTTCTTCTGTCCAGGAGCTAGGAGTCTGGAAAAACAGAAAAAATGTTAATAAAAACAACCTATAATCTTGAAATCTTTAGTTAGATATGTTTTCTGCTACTGTTTTAGTTGTTACTTTTTAGTTGTAGACTATGCATTCAATATTTAATGTTAGTTTACCTTCAAAATAATCATTCAAAAGATACACAAGTTTGACACGTCTTCAAAGCAAAAATGTTGGTATTAAATGCATTTCAAAATTATTTCTGACTATATATAAGCCCCATTAAAATGTATTTGAAGGGAAATCATTGAGTATGCTTCTTTCAAGTTATGCAAAGTTCAAACCGCTTAAACGCACTGCACTGTTCTCTTTGACAGCAGAGAGTCTAAAATTTGAACCCACAGCTGTCTGTAAACACCTGCCTCCCAGCAGCTGTGCAGAAACCCGCTAACAGTTAAACTTACACAGTGTACGCACTATAAAAACAACCAAACCACATCAATTATAAAAAGAAAGAGAGAAAAAAGGGCAACACCTCATTGCACATACAGAAGACTACAAACATGTTATTCATAAATTCACAGATTGCAGCAGAGACACTGAATTGGTTGGTATTTTCAACGACAAACCCATACATTTCTGTTAATGTCAGTATTATACCACCCTAAAAACACAACAATTGGACAGATCCATTCCAAAAACAATCCAAAACGTGTGCATCATTCACAGCATACCGATTTCTTAACATGAACTCTTGATCTTCTAACATTTGGAGCTTGGTTTCCCGCCTCTGACGATTGTTTGGAAGCAAAACTTTGCGGATTCATCGCTAACATCAATTAATTCCAAGAGTCGCTGCAAAAATAGTGATCCTTCTTTCGTTCAAGCTGTTCTATATAAAGTCAAATCTTCTCCGTGCACATAACATTACAAGTATCAACCCTTTCTGCTAGCACCTCCATGCCATATTTATCGCACGCACACACTGACACTTTAAAATAGCTCTATATCGTTTCTTTAAATTGCATTATAGCCCAAATGTAATGTCCGCTCTGTCTATTGCCTGGCAGGATAGCTCTGAATGTGGCATCGGTTATAAAAGTGACATGGGTGTAGCGTTACGACTGGCAACCCCCCACTGTCCAGCGCCGTGTACCCTCCCAAATTCTGAACGGGGATCATGAGGCGCGCGGCTATAAAAAGCATCAAAGGTAGCTGAGCGTTTGGGCTAGTGTTTCAGACGGGCAGCGTGTCCTATTAACGTTCCTGTCGGGTAAAGGGACATAACATTGTCAACAAGGAGTTAAAGTAAACCAATAGCCTGTCAATGTAAATTTATGAGACACGTAATGACTGTAAATAAGTTGAACTACTGCACGCACAAAAGGTAAAATGTTGAATAAGTGAATACAAGTTGAGAATGTTCATTAAGGTGTCCCAAAACATGCCTCCAGCCAGAACGAAATATAAATCTTCTTGGACAAAATGGAGTCAAGCTGTGCACAAGATGTTTTAGATAGATAGTCTGTCATAAGCAAGATGAATGAAATAAATACATGAATTCAGATACACACATGAAAAAGGGGGTCTTACTGTGATTATAAATTTGTAAAAAAGAAAAATAATGGTGTAATTCATTTAAGGCAAGACTTTTCAATATTCAACATGTAGACTTCCATGTGGAAACAACAAAGCTAAAGATGTTTTATTACTTTATTTAATCCACTTTAATCCATAGATTTCTCTGGTACATGGTAATTTAAGAGGCTGTTATCTTAAAATGCATTTTTCTCCCATAGAGACATAAAGATCACCACTTAAGAGTAGCACCTACGCGCCCCAAACTTTTATTTAACAAGATTTTGACAGAATACACACAAGGATTTGTTGACATCTTCTATGCTGGATTTATAAAAGTTTTAAGTTCAAATTTGATTTTTAGGTCAATTTTCAGTTTCAGTTAGATCTAGTTCACTTGAAAACTTCAAGGATATCCAAAATCCCCTCTATAAATTTTTTCTAACATTAATAAAGTATGTGTACAAAATGAACCAAAAATTCAAACCTGGTTCTGTCCATTTTTGAGATTTGAATGTCCCAAATATGTGACATTTTGGCTGTTTTTACACATAAGATGCCTTATTTCTTCATGATAAAAAACTTGTAATACATTTTTTTCTTACATTTATGTGAGTAAACTACAGGAGAAGTTTCAAATTTATATCTTTAAATTTAATATGTTTTCCTATTCGCCTGCAGTGGAGTCTTTGCTCATGCTTTGTTGAGGCAAATTGAGGTGTATTTATAATAAAGTGGTACTAAAATTCTTTGTTAGAGACATGCAGCCACTCAGCAATAATAGAGGTATCAAAATATCAAAAATAAAGTTAAAATGCTACAGTTAAATATCTGTATTACTTTAAGAATAAAACAAAAGGATAAATTATTGTTATCTGGAAAATCAAAACAAATCAAGATATTCATTTTTGCCCTTTCCCATACGAACAACATTCCTTTATTCAGAAAATGCCTTTTGAGACCAGGGCACTCACATAGATTCTAGCTTTATATTCAAAGCCAGGCTGTGGGCTGTATAGATTTACATAATTCTGATCAGAACGTTCAATGACCTCTTGTGTTAAGTGGAAAGGGGCTTGTCAGGAAGGAAGAAACTTATCATTCGACTTGTTTCCAGAGTTTGACAACAATCTTTATAAATCTTTTCGGGCCTTGAAGTGGGCTTGAGAAAGTCGAGTGGTTTTCCCCCGATAAGAATGAAGTCGTAAATTGCAAAATAATGCAGAAGTACGGCAGGGGGTGGAGGCCGGGGCGTGTGTGTGTGTGCGTGGCCATAGGGGGATGGGACGCCCCGTATAATGAGGTCATGAAGGGTCTGCGCACAATGGATGCCAAGGGGGTTCAAACTGTGTCAGGAGGAGACGAAGAAGAAGCCCGGTGGCGCTTGGTGAGGGTGGCTTTGTTGCACTAGTTTGGGGCACATATACAGTCGCGGGGGGTGCAACAAAAGTTTGGCAAGAACAAAAAAAAAACATTTCTAGTTCAGCAAAGTGGAACCGTCAAGCACCTGCGCAGCCTACTTCAGGATATCAAGCTGTCTTTTCATAAACGCGATGAGAAATGCTATACATCAGCGACGATTAGGGATGTCAAGATGTAAAGGTTTATTGTTGCGATTATTGTGAGAAGAAACATGATGATTTAATGATTATTCACCATTATTCACACCAAACAATGCTTTATTTTGTCTCAAATTGTCTAAAAGATCACAGTTCCTCCAGTCTGTGACCAGTTTTATGAAATCAAACTTTCTGAATGATAAAGTAAAGTTAATAATGCACTGAATAATACACATATTATTATCTGTAAGTTAACATAAACATCTAGTTGTAAAAGCTTTTCACGTTCAGGTTTAATTTTGTGAAAAGTATTGAATGAACCAAAATAACTTATTTTTGTTTCTAAAATGGTCACGATTATTATTTTTTTATTGTTTGTATGATCATATTGTGATGTGAATAAATACTTGATGAGTGACTGTCAATTTCACATTTTAATGATACTTTTCCACCATAAGTTCCTTTAATTATCAAAAAGTACAGCGACAGGCTTTTCAGAGATTGAATGGCCGCTGACAACAAGAGAGCAATGCTTAAACATATGATATAAGCCACATTTTATATAATTAGTGTAGGGGCTGCACAATTATTTGAAATCTAATCGAAATCACAATGTGAATGATGACAAGTAGTGCTGTTTGAAGTGCAAAATATTCAGTTTAATTCTTCATAAACACTGCTAACCCTGTAGTTTAGATCTGTTAAAACATGTTCTGAAATAAGCAATAAAACATGTCTAAAGCAAAATAATCTCTCACTAGTTTGTCAGTTCATATTTCAGTCTTTTTGTCAGTTTTCCAGGTTGTGTTTAAATGTGAACTTTGAACAGAATCCTATTATTAAAACATACACTGCAAATCTACTTGCAATCGCAATACTGGTCAGAAAAATCGCAATTAGATATTTTTCCCAAATTGCGCAGCTCTAAATTAGTGTGTGATTCAAGGGTGTAACTTTGGCCTCAATGTTGGGTGGGGTTGAAGAAGTCATTTCTTTATCCGTGAGAATTATTGAGCGGTATGTATTGGTGTTGAAAATTGAAAGTGTTGGCTCCCATAAATTATGGCCATAATGTGGTGGATTAAAAAAAAAAAACACACATTTTACACTTTATGGTTGCACAATTATGAAAAAAACATGATTACAGTTCTTTGAGTCATAATTGGAACCATGATTATTTGAAACAATAATTTATGAACTGTCAAAAGTTAACCATAACACATTGATTAGTAATGTGTGAATCATGTTTTAAAAGCCATTGTAGATTTGTTCAAAGTTTTGCAGGGCAGAATAACCACACATGATGATAATAATAATAATATTTTTTTAATTAAAAACATATTAAAATAGTTGTTGTCAATTGTTTTATCATTACTGCCCTATTATACTCAAATCCATAGGATTAAAATAATTGAAAAGTGAAAAGGCATCAGACTAAAAACCTTTACCAAATCAAAACAGGCAAATACAGCACCCTTTACTTCACTAACCTCCGAGTTACAAATTGTATTTATTTATTTTGAACATGTAAATAGATGCACAATTAGTCCAGCAATGAAAATGTATACATATATACTGTATATAAAAATCAACAGATTGATTTGACGTCAGTAGCCATCAATTATATTTTTCACACCTTTTGAAATGATTTGCTGCATTTTCTTTTGAACTGTATCATGTTTGGAGTTTGTTCCATAGTTTTACTTCATTAATTGTAACTAGGGCTCGCCAAGAAATCCTTGGTCGACCGATTTGTCGACTGAAAGGGGGTGTGGCAAAAACACATGTTTATATGTTAGAGATAAGTTAAATTAAAGTCTGTCCAAGATCTTCAACTAACATACTCCATGTCCTTTTGTTCTTTGTTTTCCCCTTATTACCCTGTTTATCTAAATAAGATAATTAGTCGACTAATAAAATAGTTGGTCCACTAACACACCATCGACCAATTAATCAAAGGACTACAACACTAATTGTAATACACGTTTTCTTTACTGCTGCTTTAAAATGTTGTCCCTTAAAGTGCCTAAGCCAGGTTTTTATGATTTTGTAATTTTGACTTTATTTAGTGTATTAATTCCTCTTGTAAATATAAATTATAGTTTTACACTAATCCAGTGGCTGTTTGTGGAGAAAAGTTGAAAATAAAATTGTGAAAAACAGGAAGTAAACAAGCTGATGACATGACAGAAGGGAGCCAAAGGTTATGCATAATTTACACAAAATAAACTACTTTTTTACCCTTTAAACATTGATTCAACAATATAAAGTTGTATTTTTCTTTGTCAAATGAAAAAAATTTTGCCCCAGTGTACAGGATGGTTTCTTGGTAATTTCCTAGTGTGATGTCATTATTTACAACCAGGAAGTAAATCTGAAAACCTACAAAAATAGCTAAACTGAGGTAAAGATTTTAGCACAATCTGAACTATATTTATCTTAACTGCGTTTTAGTTAAAGAGCAGTCCAACCTTTTATGGGCACTTTAAGTTGTCCCTTTGTCCCTTTCACAGAACATTTTTACTACATGATCCAGTAATAATTTAAAAAACAATTCACTTAAAATCTTACCTGTGTTGCTTTATCATTGACGCAGGTAACAGTCATAACAGTCATGCTCTCGGCTTCTTTGGGCCACTGTCCTTGCAGGTACGGCCCCACAATGGTGTCCAGCGATAATGTCCGGCGAATGGTGGGCTTCGGTGGACGAGCGGCGGTCCGGTCAGCTTTCGGAAACACACAATCAAAGGTAATGTGACGCTGTGAAAGTCATGTTACGATTGCAGCAGGTTAATTACGTCTATAGCCATTTAAGTGCAGAGGTTTAGCAGCAGCAGCAGCAGCAGCAGCACTAGTCGACTAAATTACTCCCAGGCCTCGAACGCAGCGGTTTTCAATTTGGCCCCACGTAATCTCTGGCAGGTGTGGACTGTACGTTTATGACCGGCAGGAAAACAACTAAACAACAGTGGGCAAGTTTATATAGCCAGAATAATCACAAAACTGAAGTAAATAACCCAATAACACTTTAAATCTTTCACGATTTGTCTTTAATCTTTGTTTTTTTCTATATTAGCTTGGCTTTTTGCTGTTTTTTGTCTGTGTGAAAGAAAGTAGTTTACTGTTTACATACCATTTTACTGATCTGGCACCTCCAGAATCCAGATTTTATCAAATATTTGGTGTGCATGGTAACATAACCAGTGACTCCTACACTTGTTCTACACTAATGGGGTTATTTTCTATTGTGTAAAATGAAACTGCTTGGTGTACACACAGAAACATTCATTTGTCTATGACTGGGATAACTCGGATTAAGCCAGATCTACTCTTTTTACACAAACAGGCAAACTCTATGACTAATTGTGCGTTCACACTTGTCGTTGTTTTGGTCCCAAACTGAGCCCATTTTAGCCTTGACGTGGACTTGGTTTGTTCCTGTTCTAGTCCCTGTTTAGTCCTGATCTAGTTCAGGTTTAGTTTTGTCCTGGTTTAGTCCCAATTTTGATGCAATGAATGCGTGAATACACCCTAAACCACGCTTAAAGGTGCACTATGTAACTTTTCACCTACTTGTCTCCATGGAGATGTTGTTTATTTATTTTGATTGAATGTACCGATGATGTATTAAACTTATCTCCATGGAAACAAGCAGGCAATGCTTCCAGGCCAAGTTGCAACTCAGATCTGTGGAGAGGCAACCCATGCTCAAGTTAGTTTATTTTTTCAATAAAAACACTAGTAACTGAATAAATGCAAGATTAAAAAAAAAAGAAAGCCATACTGCAGAACATTTAAGGTAAAGCAATGACATCTCCATAGAGACAAGCAGTTCAAGTGGTTAACCCCAGCTGCTAATAATATAGCAAAAACAGCATGTTGTCATCAGGGTGGATGTAAAAATATACAAAGCATGCACATAGGAGCCTCATGCTAGAGACACTAAACCTGTCATATACAGGTTTAGTCTCTGGGTAGATTATGTTGGTTTGGTCCACTTTCAGTCCCAGTTTAGACCTGGTTTTGTCATAATTTAGTTATGGTTTAGCTCTAGTTTACTCCTGGTTAAGACCTAGATTAGCCCTGGTCTAGATTTTAGTTTAGTTTAATCCTGGTTCAGCCCTTGTTTAATCTTGGTTTAGACACAGTTTAGTCCTAGTTTAGCCTTATATTTGTCCTTTTTTAGCCCTGGTTTGGTTGTGGTTTTAGACATAGTTTATCTCTTGTTTAGCCCTAATTTAGTCCCAGTTTAGCCGTAGTTTAGTCCTGGTTTAGCCCTAGATTAGTCCTGGTTTAGCCGTGGTTTAGTCTTGGTTTAGACATATTTTAGTCCTGGTTTAGCCCTAGATTTGTCCTTTATTAGCCCTAGTTTAGTTGTGGTTTTAGACATAGTTTAGTGCTAGTTTATCCCTTGTTTAGTTGTAGTTTAGTCCCAGTTTAGCCATAGTTTAGTCCTGGTTTAGCCCCACATTAGTCCTGGTTTAGCCGTAGTTTTGTCCCAGTTTAGCCATAGTTTAGTCCTGGTTTAGCCCCACATTAGTCCTGGTTTAGCCGTAGTTTAGTCCCAGTTTAGCCATAGTTTAGTCCTGGTTTAGCCCCACATTAGTCCTGGTTTAGCTGTAGTTTAGTAGTTTAGTCCCGGAGTAGCCCTCGTGTAGTACAAGTTTAGCTCTAGTTAATTCCACATTTAGTCTTAGTTTAGCTGTAATTTTTGACGTAGTATAGTCCTGGTTTCGACCAGGTTTACTCAAAACTAAATTGGTCAAGTTTTATCACCTTCATTTCTAATTTTATTCATCATTTTGACTGATTTATTTAGTATCTTTAGATTACTGCCAACTTAAATGTGCATTTCTCTGGTGAAATAAACCACTAAACTGTACTGCATCCTTTTTTTAACTTCACAGCCACAACGTTTACAGAGCAACAGTGAGAGGAGACAAGAGCTGGAGCAGGACTGGAGCATGCAGCACAGATCCCACGGGTCAGAGAGCAGAGGGGCGACTGCGCGTCCAAATAACATTATGATAACAGTGTTGTGTTTCAGACATAGCAGCTTTACTGTTGATTTAACGCTTTCAAACCACAATGTAAGCAGGGTGCTCCCAAGTCAGGTCAAGATAGGGACTCCAAGTGTTTTAGCTACCAACCCTGACTTTGTTTTTGTAGAACTTAGTCTTTTATCTTGTAATAATATACTTGGGACACCCTGTGAAATAGTTTAAACAATACATTTAGACAAGCAACTTTATATAACCATTCAAAACCAAAGAATGAGGTTCATGCACCGAGATAATTCAGCTTTCCTCTGTTACTAGTGTTAAGTGTAGATTTGAAGCAAATCCTGTTTTATGGTTGTTTTGATTTAGCCTGTTTTTTCAACAATCAAAATGGCACAATGCCTTGTCTCATGTTATTAGTAGTTGTAATAAAAATATCTCAAGAAATGTGTAATCGGCTTATGACAAATAATTTTCTTCTGATAGTGGAGCCCTTGCCTGTTCAGATTTGTGTGATTAAGCAAGGCCTAAAATTACTGCCAAGAGAAGTCTGACAAACTGCTTGTTTAAGAAGTTGCCTAAGACTTTGGTAATAATTTGTAAACATAATCATGATATATTTTCTACTAGTGTCATATTTTTATTGAGTGGTATAGGAAGTTTATTTGTAAATGTATTTTGTAACTTTGCAACTTGTAGATTCTACTTAAAACTAAATTAAAAATACACTGTATGTTACATGTCTGTGGCAAGAAAAGTAGGCGCGCATTGCATCAGCATTTCACACTATTTAGTTATGCCTGCAACAATGCTTAAAGAGACATATTATGCTAAATTATAATGCTGTTCTCTTTTCATTAGTTTGCACAGAGTTGCATTTATATTGATTCAGAGGCTCGGCTGCTCAGAAAAGCTCAGTTTTCACCTACCCCCTATCTGTATCTTGGCCTGTCACAATAACACATTTAAAGTGCAATATCTAGCTACAGAAAATATCATGATGAAAGATAATATTGAAACTACTTTATGCCACTGACAGCAAAAGAATCCTCCAAAAGCAGTGCAATTTAGTTAAAAAATGAACAAATAGCACAATGGAACACGTTTGTAGTTAGTTGTAGTTGTTTCCATAATGAGTCATAAAAGAAAGAAAAAGATGCTGCTTCAGATAAGGTTAAAAAATATTCAAAATGTAGCCACTTTTTCCCAAAATAAAAACACTTTGCCACAATGAAGAGGCGGGGCTTGTCAATTCAGCATTTCAACAGGAAGTCACATAACCCGTTTCTATTATTAAGCCGTTTGAGATCAATTTTACAGTTGACAATGAACAAAATGTAAAACAATGATCTACGCATGTCATAGTTTAATACTAAATAGTAGGAAAAAAGCGCAATATATCCTCTTTAAAACTTTTTACACAGGTCTGAACGATAGGGGAATATTGCAAGGAAACTTTTCTTATTGAATCAATTAAGATAACCTCTAAATTCAACACTAAAACGTTGTATACCATTATAGTAGCAGTCAAAAATATAATCCAACTATTTGTGTGTCTGTGCATTTACCAGTTTTGACCTCGGTCCTCCCCAGCAGCAGAGCCGGGCCCCTGTGCAGCTGATACGGGACTGTGGCTTTCATGGGCTGCATGGAACCACCTCCACCTCCACCACCACCACCACCACGGGGCAATCCTCCACTTCTACCCGACATCCCACGCTCTCTGCTCGGCTTGGGCAAACACGCTCTCCGCTTCTCTTTCCTCCTCACACAATCCGCGTCGTTTTTGGTGGAGCACGCAGCAAAACGAAGACACATTCAATCCATCTTTTCTCTTGTTTTTGCAGGCCTGTTTCTATGGTTTGCTTGCTGTATATTGATAATTACAAAAGCATAACTTGTCCTTGTAGTTTGGAAGTGACAAAACAAAGCGCACTGCAGCAATTTGCAAGATTTGTAACCTGTAAAACCTACGCAGCCACTTGCTTCCCTTGTGCGTCAAATTGTCAACACACAGCCTCAACTTGTAAAAACTCTCTCGTGTATGATGGAAAACTAGACTGGGATCAGCGTTAAAGACCCAAAATCTTCTTATTGGTCGCTGCAGAATACAACTCAGCACGTATTGGGCGCAAGAGCCATCTGTCTTTAAAGGAAAGCCCCCCAAAAGTTGTAGTTCCCACCCACTTTGGTCCTATATTTCTCTATTATGCAGAGAACAGGGGCATCACAGCCTCTCTCTGCAGGACCCTTTCACCTCCCCCTTTTAAATCAGCAACAGACAAGTTTTCAGGTCATTTGCCATGGCATAAAACAACTTGAACAATGTCTGAGCACGTTTTTTAGTTTTACAAGCCAAAGAGATCATAATTTATCTATTTCCACTGCTAGTTTTGCACTTTTATTCTGTCCATATTGTATATTTTGCATTTTTATTCAGTCAAAATCTATTTTTATACCAAAACCATATATATTTTGTGCATTTTTATTATAGTTTCACATTGTTTTATGTTGCCAAAGCACATTCTTTGGCAATAAAACCTTTTTTTGATTCTGATTATTACTACCAGCCTACAACAAAAAATCGTACTCCAAAAGACTGATTGAGAACTAAGAACAGCATGGATTACTAATTACCACTTTTGTAAGCCTTTTTTAAAATTCAGGTTAAACCCATATCATTGTTTTATAGCCCATAACTTTAAACTAGGGCAACTCACCGTTATTTTAGTAGTTGACCAGTCAGCACTTATTTATATCGTACATGGGGATTTTTTAGAATACATTTTTAACAAAATAAATGAGGAAATACAGCAACTGAAGTCTTCTAAACATATAATATTTATGGATAGAGTGTAGTATTTAAGAAAAACAGATAATAATGCTGCTGTCTTTGCTTTTAAAATGTCTGCATAGTCCTGTTAATGAATCTTACAACGATAAAAATACAATTCTGATTATTTTAATAGTCGACTTGTCACGATTATTCCCATTAATTGTTGCAGCTCTGGTTGAAACTTTGCGTCATTGATTTTGAATTCAAAGATTATTATTCTTGTACTTTAAGACAAACCCTACTTAGAAAATGAATATGACAATGCTATCTTTCCAGCTGCTGATATTTAATATTTCCCTTTTGTTTGGAGTACAGAGAATTTTAAATCATTTTAGAGTTAAACTTTTTTTTTTTCATTTAATCTCAGTAGCTGTGTAGTTACTTTTGTTATGTTTTACCATTTTTGTTCAATATGTTATTAGTTGAATAAATGAACAATCTTTTTCCACTGTAAACTATGTAAGAAGCTAAATAATCTACACTGAACCACAAACTCGATGTCACAAAATGGGCGTAATGGCATACCAAATGTATTTCTTACAAATGCTTTTGTTGAACTGAATTAACTTAGGGTGTGTTCACACTTGGACCACATCAAAACAGATCTTAAACTAAGACTAAATTTGAAGCTAGTCTTGTTCTAGACCTGGACTAAACTGGGCTAAAACCAGGACCAAACCAGGGCAAGGGGTCACTTTAATGTCATAGACCAAACTTTGTTGAACAGGTTTCTTTTGCATAAATATTATTTCTGGTAAATACTGGATTTTCCTGTTTTACACTTGTTGTTGCCAAGTCAAACCACCAGATGGCGCCAAAGCCTGTACTTGCCGCAACAACAAATCCATCACATCCAGAGCAGACACTTTAAAATGGAAAAGGCTGTTTATTGCAACACAAAATCAACCAAGACTCCAGGATTACTTCTGTAAATAAATAAAATAAATAAAACACAAGCAATATTTTTACCAAACAAAAGCTTCAAACCTTTGACCAGTCAGATGAGAAACCATGCTACAGAGCAGTGTGTGCAAGTGCAAAAATCAGTATGTTTGTTTTGTTTTTCAGCATCCTTGCAAATCATTTCAAACACAATTCTGAATACATTTACAAATAATATAATAATAATAATATAAATCAAACGTAAATGTTGGTCAAGTAACACTGTGGAGCTTATGATAGCTTATAATAAAAGATGCGTTGGAAAATGGGAGGGCATTTGTGTGTAGCATGTTGATTGGAAGAAATCACTGTAGATACCTGTAAATAATAAAGAGTCATTGATCTTTTTTAGCCCCAAACTGACTTCTTTCTTGTGTAAAAAAAGAGGCGTTGCCGTAACTCTCCCGTTGTCATGGAGATGGGGTGAAGGCAGGGTTTTGGTCAGGTGGTTGGTCGACGCAGCATCACCAGGCGAAACAGGACGGGGGGAGATAGACCTTGCTTTGAGCGCCCCCTAGCTGGGAGACAGGGCAGGACTGGGCTCGGTGCTGATATTAACCAGACATTCACTGGACTTGAGGCTGGCCAGGGACTTGGAGCTGGGTAACGAGGCCAGAGAGCCACACAGGCCCAACATGGAGGGGGTGTCGTCTTTTTCTACAGATGAAATGCACAATTAATACAGTACATGCATAGTTTTCAGCTGCCCACTGCAGATATCATAAAGAAACAGGCTGCCTTTGTGCCGACGTGGACATATGAACATGTGCATGGGAGGCAGCCTCTGTAGAGCGATTATGCAGCTGAGGAGAGAGGAGGACATTTCTGATCATGTGCTGTGGAGCTAAATGTTTAAAGCAAAGACCATCTACAGCAAGAGAACAGGCAGATCATGGTCTGTACTCGTCCCAAGGCTGCAGAATTAAAAGAGGTTCCTCAAGAATGTCAAAGGAGAATTAATAAGAAAATCATTACATATCGCAGGCTGATGAGAGATCGACTAGTATGTTATTTTCAATGGCCAATGCGTTTTGTTTTTTTTAAGTTTTTTTTTTAGATTACAGACAGCTCTGTGGTGGATATTTTGAGGTCAACATATACGGCTGATTTTGATAATTTTCACAAAGCAAACTGGATTTGATGACAAAAAAATGTGTAATATAATTTCCTGGTTGTAAATGATGACATCACACTAGGAAATTACTTTGCAACACTGGGCAACACTGGGCTAAACCTCGGCTAATGTCAGAATTTTTTGTCCGACAAATCAAAATACATGTGCACACCTTTATTTTGTTGAATGAATGTTTTAAGGGTAAAAAAAAGTAGTTTATTTTTGGGAAATTATGCATAAACTTTGGATGGAATGAGTCTCCCTAGTGTGATGTCATAATTTTTTTAATTCCTGTAATTTGAAACAGATTTTTCAACAATTCTCCACAAACTACGACTTGATTGCTGTAAAACTAGACTTTTAATGTACAACAGGCATTCATATGCACTTTAAGCACTGAAGACACATACTGAAGATAATCAATTATGAAACAAGATGTGTGAAATTATGTAGCGAAGAAAAGAAATGTGAAACACTTTTTTAGATTTGAGATTCAGATTCCTCTAAATTGTCACAATTTGCGTTGATGACAATGCAACCCCCCGTCTTTCTCCGACTGAGCTTCAAGATGAAGTCACTTGTTTTCACTGATGGGGCTTCACTTGTCAGGGCTCAGACGTGCAAAGTAGCGATCAGAGCAAAGGGTAGCTATTCTGAAGAATATAAAATATGTTTTGAGTTATTTCACACTTCACTACATAATTCCATTGTGTTATTGAGCTCGGGACAGAACATCAAAAAACAGCCGTTACCAGGGAAATCCACCATGTTTGCAGCGGGTGTGTTAAACTTACACAGAGAAACATTAGCAAAAACTATGTTAAAAAAAGTGAACTTAAAGTCCCTGGAAGAATCTGATAAACTGCTGGGTCACTTCTGGTCAATACATTTATCAGTATATAGTGTTAGAATACTTTTGAATTAACGCTAAGTTTAGTATTTAGCATCTTAAAATCTCGATTGATTTAACATTGACCTGACTGAAAATTCTGTTATGTGTGACGTCACAATCCCGAGCTCCATAGTAGTTTTGATAGTTCAAGTAAGAATCTACAATGTAAATAATGAAAACGAAGAAAAAAAACATGAAATGAAAATGTTTTTGTCCAAACCTTTGACTGGTTCATGAAATAAAATAAAAAAAACTACAAACTCAGTTACTGTATATACTGTGCACTAAGCTATTTAAAAAAAGTCAAACACATTATGAAAAGAGATCACTTTTTGGCACTTTGTCATTGGCAAAAGCCGTAAAGTTTTCACAAAAACTTCTCGCATATGTCCTTCAGGCAAAAAATATCAATCTATGCTGGAGCTTAAAGGATGAGAAAATATAGACCTTGTATATTGGCCCTTTATATCCTGTGGTGAGCTGTAGTTTGTGTCTCACCACACCCGTATTAATTAATTATAAGATAAGATAAGAGTTTTATGAAAACCTTTTATATTTACTTATAGATTAAACAAAACAATTCAATAGTAAACTATGCTAAACTCCACTCCAATCTACACGATGAAAGTAAACAACATATTATTGATGACTCATTACTCAACCACAGAGCCGCACTCCTACAGCTTTTGTCAGATGTAGTAGTTTCTCCCACTCACTTGAAAGAGCAGTTGCATAACATGATTAGCGCAAACTCACTGTCTATCACTGACTTTAGGCGGCAGAATAAAGCATTACCTGCTGAGGTCCATCCAGCGTCTCCGTTCTGTCTCCCTTCGTTTTTCTGAGAGTCTAAACTTACATTGGTCGAAAGCTGGTCCAAACTGTGAAAACTCCTCCTGAACAGAAGAAAGAAAACGTCAGAATTCGCTCTTAAAATATGATATTACTCTCTGGGTTGTGAAGTTCACCTGCGGAAAAGCTTGACGTGGCTCTGGTTGTTTGCAATCGTGGACCACTGGTTGACCAAAGGGATCGACAAGTCTTTACTGAGATGAGCCGAGTCACACGGCATCAAGGACGATCTGCGGAAAATACATTTCATATTTCAAAAAACCTCTATAGCCTCTGCAGTTTGGGGATTTCAAAAGCAATATGTGTGCCCAAGTGTACTTTTCATACATATTTGTTGCTTGAATGTTTAAATCATCCTTGAATAAAATAATAATAGTTTCTCTTTAATCAAATCATAAACTGTTGTGATGCCACTTACACAAGGATGCAAGAACCGTGTAAATACTAGAGTTGTTTAAGTTGTTTAGTTGGTGATGTCTTAGTCGATTAAAATGTTTAATTTATAGTCATGTAATTGTAATTAATTTTGTGGGATTATAAAGGATACAGACCACAGCAGAGAGGAAAAGGCATGGAATGAGTTAGCTTGACATTTGGGAATTAAAGGTGAATTTAGGGCTGTAATCCTTTAGTCGTTCAGTTGATTAATCGCTCGATGGTTTCTCCATCGACCAAAATTTGTATTAGTCGACTTATTATTTTATTTAGATTAAAATGACCAAGAGAAGAAAGGAGACGGCGAGGACTGAGTTAGCTGAAGATTTTTGGAGAGAATCATTTCATCTTATAAATAAGCTTTTCTGTATTTATGGCTGTTTTTGCATGAACTCTTGTGCAATTATAGTATTTTGAGTGCATTTTAGGTTAGTTGCAAAGGGATACTAATAGTTTTGATAGCTTTTGTCTAATTGGTAAATGTAGATGAGTATGTCATTAGTCGACCAAGAATGTCTTTAGGGTTTCGACTACAGTCCTAGTGAATTTTCTTTGCCTTTTTACATCCAAATATGCAATTTACTCTTGTCTTTTCAATGCACTTTAGGTCAAATATACGGTCGGATCATAGAAATAGTTTTATTAATTCAATTAATTAATGCACAGGGCGAATCTTTAGTCACCCTAGAATAACAGTTTTAAATCACGGTATGTGTATTGAGTAAAACAATATGACTTAATACCTGAGATATCTATTGCATACACCTCACACGTTTCCTTATCAAAATTGCTCATACTCATATTATAATTTGAGCATATACATCATTTCTTTTCCTTATCCAGGGACAACAGTAAATCCACTGTACACAACGATGACAATTGAAACAACCAGGAACATCTGACTTGATCAAATCTGTAGTAAATATAAATTACAGTTTACACCAATGAAGTACTAGTTTTTGATGGAAAGTTGAAAAATATGTTGAGTAAAGCAGAGTTGCAAACCATGAGATCACACAAGGCAGACAATGTTCACACAAGAAACAATTTTTTTCTAAACATTAATTCTACATAAAAAAAACGAATTTCTGTGACATTAGAGGAGTTTTGGCCTGGTGTAAAACGTGGTTGCTATGGTAACAGTTACAGCATTTCCTAGTGTGATGTCATCATTTACAACCAGGAAGTACAATTTTAAAACAAAAAAATGGTCAAACTGGGCAAAAACTTTCACGATTTTTGCTAAATGTTACGGCAGATATAATGATCTTAACTGTGTTTCAGTCAAATGAGTGATTCAACGCGTCATAGATGTGAACCAATGCTATAGACCTGTACTTGCTTTGTCCTGTTTAGCCTCATTTTGATGCATTTCCAGCAGACATTTATGCTTTTATTGTCTGTAGAGTGTGTGTAAGTCCTCACAGTTGGGCCTGCAGCTCCAGGATGATGGCCTCCAGCTCCTTCTTCTCCGTTTGGCTCTGCAGCGTCAGCTCGTCCACCTTTGCTCTCAGGCGCTTGTTTTCTGACTCTGCGTTCTTTAACTGAGATTCTCTGAGTCTCACCAGCTCCTCCAGGTAACCCTGAGAACATTACATTACAGAGGTTAGCAAGGCATAACTAGACGATCACAGGAGTGCAGTTTGTTAAGTGCAGAGTCAAGTGCTGATACTGGTGAAATTGTGATTAAGGGCCTCTCTGGTTGTGATGCTCGATGCTGAAACACTCGGACCGTGAAAGGAAGAAGCAACTTGAAACTAACGATTATTTTGGTATTCCACAAGTCAGCAGTTATTTTTTTGATTAGGTGGCTAGTCAAAGTATTATTTCTATTGTAAATTGAGGTTTTCAAAATGCATTTATACCCATATTAAGGCAAAAAGTATCTAGATGGAGATTATTTACAAAAAAAAAAGTGTATTATTGATTTAAAAAAGACAAATTGTTTATTCTTTTTTGCTATTTTGATTTAACAATTCTGGTGTTTTTGTGGTAAAACCTCTTTTGGCATATGTTTTGAAGTCTACTGATGTCGAATGATGATAATTTAAATATTTATTTATTTATTTTAGTAATGAATTAGTCGCGATTATTTGAATTAATTGTTGAATCCCTGATTTAAATCAATCTATCTTTAAGGCTTTAAGTGAGTGACAAGTCCGCATCTTTGGGCTTCTATTTTTGGAAAGTCAGTAACAAATTTTGAGAGTTGCAGGTTGCGTTTTTTGGGCTTGCTGGGCGGCACTTTCACGTCATAAAAGAGACCAGTTTTAGTCTTTTTCAGTTCTGTTGCACGTTATTAGACCCAATGATGACTGAAATACAGGCTTTTAATGTTTTAAAGTTGTTATTTAAAATATGCAAGCAACTTAAGTGTTTCTTGTTAGTGCTCGGCTTGGTCGCTTGTCGCCCTCTGAAAACCTGGCAACCCTGACAACCCACACGCAGTGAAGTGTGAAATTAGTCAGCACTTTAACACAATATCAAGGTAATAAGTGAGATAATAATAGGTGAGCACATAAAATTGACATTGGGATCTAGGTTTGACGCACCCCTATATCATAGATGAGATAATAATTTATAAGATTCACCTTCTGGGCGTAGACGATCTTAAACCTTTGCTCCATCTTGCGGCACTTGTTGCTCCAGCTCTCCTCGTCTGTGACCAGAGGGATGTATGGGTGCTCCGGGACGCTCTCCTCGCTGTTACTGCTGTCCACACTGCGCCGGTCCTCCTCATCGCTCATATAGTCATAACTAAAAGCAACATGAGAATAGTGCTGGATTTATGTAAGTGATTTGGGCTACGTTCACACTGCAGGTTGTAATTAGATTTTCTTTGCACAAATATAACCTGGGTCTGACTTTTTCCCAGACCACTTTCTTTACTAAATCTGATTAGAATCTGATTTTTTGCAAAGTGAATGCAGTCTGAACAGGAAGGTCACATTAATCTGACTTCTGTTTCGCTAAAATGCTACAGGTGCCACATTTATAAATTGAAAAACACGTGGAATAAACAAATTAAACCTTCAAACGCTGCCAAACAACAGCAGTGAAGCTAAAAAGTGCAAATAAAGAGACATTTGGACCTGAATTGGTTTTGCAAAGTGTGACAAAGATAAATATCACCTTTTCCCTATTCAAGACAAAAAATAAAGATGACCATAGGCTTATTTTGACAAATGGTTCTGGCTTAATGTAGTCTGCCTCATGATGTGAAAACAGCTCCAGGTTTTATCATGTCCTCTTTTGCACTTCAGGTCACTTCAGGGCTGTCGGGTTCACGCATGAAAAACTGATTTTTCAGTTACATTTTCAAAAAATAATCTGATGTGGGGGAAAAAATCTCAATTAAGCTTCAAATCCTGCAGTGTGAACGTAGACTGTCTGCCACACTAATACTGTTGATCAGCTAAATAATAGAGGTGAACTGAAATATAATTGGTTCATGGGCAATTTAAATTTGTATAATCCGTACTCTGTAATATGTTTGGAGCAGCAGATGAACATTTTGCATAAATAACACTTACAAAGTGAGTACAGTAAAAGGCACAAGTTTATATCTTAAATATCTTCTTGATGATCAGTGCCATTTAGGGATCAGCTAAAGCCATGTTTCATTCAAACCTCAGAGACACATTCAGTGCAGCGTCTCCTTCTGATGGACTGAAACTAGTGCAGCATAAAAGAATAAAAAATAACATAACATAAAATAAAACTGTATGCCAGTGGTTCCCAAAGTGGGGCTTACGAGGCATGAGCTGGGGGTCTGGAGATGACTTGGAAGATGTTATTTTAAAATTATTATTGAAAACAGTATGTTAAATTAAATTAGGTCAAATAACACAATTAGACTGGATTTTAAATGTTTTGCAACTTGCAACTTGCAACGTTTTTGGGGTAGGGCCGAGCATGAAATGTTTGGAAATATTTGTTCTGTGCTGGAACTTTCTAGTAGATATTCATAAGAAATGTAATATTATATATTGGCCAACCGACGGATCACTCTGTCTTTACATTATTCATCAAAATGCAGTCTTTCTCTGAGAAAGTTATGACAAACCTCTGAGTGAACTTCAGGTACGGAGTGTAATCAATCACAGCAGGGGCTTTTCCGTCCAGAACCTCTCCTTTTAGACAAAAACTGAAAAAGACAGTAATTACATATGTAGTTATTTAAAACACTCAAACATATTATTGAGAAGCATTAAGCATTTATGTTTGCTAAAGACCTTTTTCTATTTGAATGTGTTTTATGCCCACATTTTAAAGATGCACACTGTAAGTTTTCTCATAGAGGATCTGTCTCTTGCTTGCTTTGCCTGGAATTTCCCACAATATGGCATTAAGCTCATCTATCTTGCATTATTTAATTACACGTGTTTTCACTATTTAAAATACCTTGAAAAACATCCACACATGTGACTTGGTCTGGTGGTGTAACCTGCTTGTCTCCATGGAGATAGCTTTGTTAATTGACACACTGTAAAACATTCCAGGCAAAGATATAACATCTCCATGGAGACCACTGGAAAAGTTGCATAGGTCAGCTTCAGATAATGGGGATATTATATCCATTATTGCACAAAGTGAACAGTAAGTGAATGAACAATGAAAATGACTAACATGGAAAAGCTCAAAGGAAAGAAAAATGACCCTCCTCACCTGAAGTCAATAGTACTTAGTCCGATGAGCATGCCTGTCAGGACTGTGGACTCCTCTCTCAGCATTATGGCTCCATCGTCATAAAACCTCCTGTCAGTGGAAAGGCCATTATCAGTCTCTTACATATTCTACAAACTCAAACAACAGGTTTCATTCACGTTCTTAGAATTTGTTAGAAGGTAAGAGCCAATACATCTATGGAAGGGTTGATATTTTGGAAGAAAATCCAGACCTATTGAACGTTCATTTTATGAGAAGAATTGGGTTCACAAAATTGCCATTTAATCTTCAGACTTAAAGTGTAGATGACAAGTTAAGTTGTTTTTTTAAAATATATTATTACCTTGTCTGGTGTATTGGTCCCGGTGGTAAATATTTATCATACTTTTGAATAAGTCAGGTGTCAGTTTGTTAAGAAACTTGCAATGAAAATGATTCGTTCTAAAACTTCATCGAAAAATGCATGGACAATTTGCGGGCAACTTGCATAAAATTCTGACAGTTTAAACGATAATTTTACAAAATAAAGTCATTACAAGGTATTATTGTTTGTCAAATTATAACTATTGTGAATTTTCGTGCATGTTTACTGTGTGAAAAATGCAATCAGTAAACTGGCGAGGGCCAGTCATGTTCACTACGGTTTGTGAACGTATAGTCTAACGACATGTCATATGCACTTTCCACCTGCACATCAATCATGCAAGTGTGAGTGAAACATCAGCTACTACGCTTTAATGCAATTATTAGAAAAATAATCTGTGACTTTGTGACAGCTTTTTGTCTCATGTGGAGAGGCCCATTAATGACATAAAAAAAACAAAAAAACGTTTACACAATGAATGTTCTGTCATCACATGAAGGCAGTAATGTGTTTTATCTGGATGAAGGACAGTAATCCAAATGATGACCTGGTGGTTCTGGTGTCCTTCAGGGCAGTGGATACATATTCAGACAGACGCTTCTCCATCAGCGCCACTCGGATCCACGCCCGACCCTGTGCCAGAAACAAGACAAACATATGATTTACAAAGATTCTGAGACTAATAAATAATAAATATTGTCCAATTAATTAAACTCTTACCTTTCTGAGTATGGAATTAAATATTTTATTTTTGTATTATTATTGTCAATAAAGGATGATAATGAGGTGTAGTAGCAAATAATTTGAGAAGTTTGCACGATTTCAAAAGACAATGTTCTTCTTGAGATGTTCTTGAAATATAATTTTTTTGTAGCAATTGTATAATAATTTGTCATCAATAAATACTCAAAATACAAAATATTCTCCACTAATAATAACTTTAACACAGAACTTGCCTTTGCTCGTGATGTGCTGATGTTCTCGATGTTTTCGATGCTGGCGATGCAGTTGTTTTGCACTTTACTGCACGCCAGCCGAATATACTCCCAGAAGCTGCGCTGTCCATCTGAGCTGAACCAGCTTCCTGAGCCTGGTCCAAGAAAAAAAAAAAAAAAAGATTAATTTCTGCCCTGAGAGCAGCCCACACCATTAGAGTGCATCCACAGTAGGTACATGGATATCTAAAGCTCATGTTATGTTACAACGTTTAAGTGTTCATATTTTAAAACCCCGATTCGATTTTAATATGATGAGGATGGATACATGTGGCTGGCTTATAATGAGCCAAAAGTGGCATTCAGACATATAATCATGTGGGTCTGTCCATCAGCTCTGTATGTTACCTGCTGTGTTACCTTTGAAGCGGTGGCTCAAGATGTGCTCTAAAATAGCAGCAAAGTTAATGAACTCCTCGGATGAGTCATCTATGGGCTCTGCTGTGTACTTCTCCAGAAGAGTCTTTACAGAGAATCTGAAAAAAAAGACTTAATTACAGAAGGATTTTCCATTTCCAATTGGATCATACTTTTAGCTTTGTAGAGTAAAGGACTCTGGTTTGCCGTATAGAAAAGGAGACAAATATACTTCTGTATTTGAACCCTACAGTACAATGGCAGGGAGAGGGGCTGAGCTTTTTGGGAACCATGCCATCTTATCACACTGAGGTCACCTCAATTGTCCTGTGTGATGGACAATGTGTCCCTTCAGGCCTGTGTTAGTGCTATCATGGAGACAATACAAGTGCCTTTGTGCACATCGAGTTTCCAGGTCCCTTTGGGTCTTGTCCCTTTGAGGGACCGCAGCTTCAAAGAATGACCGTTCAGTGCCTCACTCTCATCTATACATTGTGGTGAGATCTATTTAGGGCTGACCCTGCCTGACATTCAGTTTGGCTTCTGACCTCTGAGTTGTCAGTGCTGCACAGGGGGGTTATGCAGTGTGCATGTTAGGAGCCGGGATCCAGGCACGGGCTGACTGCCTCTGGTACAATGGGCAACACCAGCATCACCGAGGGCAAGACTGCAGTGGCTGTGGGCAGCACGTCCATCTCCAGGGGAAAGACGGCTGTGTCTCTGGGTAACTCCTCCATCTTCAGGGGAGTGACCACCACCTCCATGGGAGACTCAACCATCCAGAGGCAAAAGACCACTGTGGCTCTGGGACGGGCCAGCTTCAGCCGAGGAACCACTACCACCTCGTTCCGCAAGGCTCTAACAGGAAGGCGCAGAAACACCTAAATGGACAGCAGCCCCGGGACGCCTAAAGCAACCAAGCAGTCCAAAAAAGACTCTAGCAATGAGTGGCAAACCGCATTTTCGACAAGTAAAACCTCCTTCACTAAAGGCAGGTTTTTAATTTTGAGGACTAGGTACGTCTTCTCTTGGGGCAAATACTCGATCACCTGGAGCCGCACGACCATAACTTTGGGCATCTGTGGTTTGTCGGTGACCAGTACCTCCGTCACTCGAGGAGAGAACACCACCTCTCTCACCACCGTGACCCTCTCCTACGGGACCAAGTCTGTTTCTGTGTTCAAAACTACCTTCATCAGGGGCACCGAAAAACACAGCAACATCTACTGGAACGTTCACACTTGAATTTAGCACAGGGTCAAAAGCCAAGGATCTCTTAAGTTGTTCAATGTTAGCAGGTCAGTAGCACAAGATGTACTGAAAAATCAGCTGCTGTGGTTAAAACTGCTGTGTGTGAAAGAGAAATTGTGAATGCGATGGGTTTGCAACAAGAATGAACCGTATACAGCCATGCAGAGTATGTTATGCAAATGAGACAGTGGTGAGAGAATGGTTTATGTCGACTCGGCTGGGAGGGGGAACCAGAACCAACTTAGCGGGAGACACGAGAGTCCTCACATTTATGTACAGGCACAGCATTCAAGCCTTTTTGATATAGAATATGTATGCAAGCAAATAATATACATGGATAACTTATAACTATCCCAATGTTCAACAACAAAATGACTGTGAAAGATGTTGTAACAGTGGTCATAAAAGTAACCTGTCTAAAACTTCCTGTTTTTGATTGGTTTATGCTATTTATTATGCACTACAAATAATAGGAGACAATTTATAAAGGGCATTGATATAGAGACACTGAGTCAAACCCATTCTGCAGAAGTAAGACATGCACAAATCAAAGTGCCATCAATCCATTGCATATGGGATATATATTACATACAAAACATACAAGACATTTTGATCAAATTTGACACTGAGTGCAATATAAGCTTTAGCCAGGAACAAAGTGTAACAATCAGAGGCTACAGAGAACAATGGCTGAGATGAAAGTGATGTCACCACATAGCCTCCTTTTCCAACAATGTGTCCTTCACCGTCCGGTGTCGTCGTGGAGATGGGACAATCACACCACTGTCCCGGTCCGCCCAGAGAGGCTGTGGCCACCTACGGCTGCCTCTGTCCATTCACAGCACACAGGGGTGGTATGTGGCCTTCCAGAGCCCACGTCGGCCAGCTCAACGAAGGCATTATGCACCACGGGGGTCGCGCTATCCACCCTTAGCATTCTGGTCGGCTCTGGACAGTGCGCTGGGTTACTATTACCCACGAAGGCTTCCAGAGCAGGGCGTGCTGCATGCGTGTGCGATGCTTCGCTTCGAGTGAGCCCCGATCCCCACTAACAAATCTGGGTCAGGTAGACGCGCTGCTCCCTAATGGGCAACACCAGCTTCACCGAGGGGAAGACGGCCTTAACCCTGGGCAATACCACCATCAAGAGGGGCAAGACCAAACTGAACATGGGCAACTCCTCTATCACTCGGGGAAGGAAACTGACATCGCTGGGGTCCTCCACCATCACCAGCGGCAAGACCAAGATCTCCCTGGGTGGTGCGTCCTTCAGTCGGGGAACCACCACCACGTCTTTTCGGAAAGCCTTCTTCCCCAAACGCAAGACGCTCTAGATGAGAATGGACCTCATCTCAGGGTAAAGGCACTAAATGTCTCAAGAAAACAGCACCACTACAGGGAATCTGCAACAAATACTGGATTAACTTTTTTCTGGGAACTTTGACTTTTGGGGCAAGGTTGGATTTATCAAGAAAACAGGTCAGTAGCATGTCATTTTGCTTGCATTTGGCTCCATGTTGTGGTAACTGTAAATCTGACTATGGGATACTGTATTTGGCAAGTTGATCAATAAGTTCCTTGGAACAAGAATAAGCAAGCATGGATGATAGAAACTGCACTAAATCTTTCCTACAAGTTACATTTAATTTGGATTCACTTGCAAAGATAGTTCAATTGCACAACTTTTAAGACTGTCCAGCTCTTTGCAGAATATGGTGTTCCCCAGGGTACCATTATTGCTCCGCTCATTATTCTCTCCATGTGATAGCACTTCAAATTATGAGAGTGATTTCAAGGCCTCTTTTGACCCGACAAAGTGGTGCTTTTTTATCTAAAGAAGGAGTGCAGCTGCAGCTAAATGAACTGAGCTCCTTTGATGTGTGGGGAAAAATTGCTAGCGTGCCTCTAATGCAAATGTATGGAGTGGAATAGGAAAACATGCTCATGGTACGATATGACACTGAAAAACAACTGCAAGACTCTTCGGGACAAGCTTTCTTTTGTGCCCCCTCGCTCTCATCCTGGACCGCTGCCAAGGCCACTTCGAGCTTTGTTTAACAGCCTTTGTTCTGCTCTGACACCCAGCTACTACTGTACATTCCCAAGATTTTGATCAACACCTAGGATAAAGCAAACGGCCTCACTCAACTGAAAATTGTTTACCCAATTTGTCAACCCGTGGCCTGTACCAATATAACCAGCAGGATCAGATAACACTGACACACGGACTTCCACGTGAAATATTGTCTAACTCATGTCCATCTTCCTTGTTTTGGTGGGACTTTCTGTCTGTTGTATTGAAATTACATAAGGATCTCAATTTGGCCCAGTATGCTGTAGTGCAGGGGAAGTTGTTTTCTATTATTCATCGTTGTACCTGCTTGAGCAAAATGTCAAGGAAAGTGTTTAATGGTCTGAGGAGGTGCAAAGGAATAAGTGGACTGATGGAAAGTTAAAACGGGAAAACATATAGGTCTATGAATTGCAAGTTTAAAGTAGATAGGGTTGTTGCTATAATATTGTATAACGCAAACATCACAATTGCAAATAGAGATTCTCCAATGAATGCAGAAGGCAGAAAGGTTAAACGTGTAACTAAAATGTTTCATAGTAATTATCGGAACAGACGACATCTTGAAACTAATCATGCAATTCAAACAAAACATGTTTTTTTTCTATTTTGACCTAAACATGAATGTAAAAAGTGAAGTTTGCAACACTGAACAACAAAATGTAAGGGCCATTCAGGGAAATTCATGTCCAGATTAATAACATGTTGTTAGTTTACAGTCAAAAACAGGAACAATCTCCAACACAACATCCTCTTTCTTTTTACTGTAATACTGAGCAATAAGTTACCAGATGTACATAACCTATTTATTTCTTTTTAGGTTCCCCATGGCTACACCACCGCAACATCTGGAAAGAGCTAAGATTTTAAAACAATACAGAACAGCAAATTGCCAAAATGCCTATCCATACTAATTAACATCCTATCGACAAATGCAGAAAAGCTTCAGTCCTTCCATGTTGCCACAAACCTGTTGCTAGTGGCAACTGTGCAGCAGACGACACGGTCTCCAGAACCAACTATTGAGTGATTTATGTTCAGATTTATGGTGCAATGTTTCATAATTTGGAAATGTAAAACTTGTTGTCAGCATAAGTTCATAGCCTGTAATTTGCTTAATGTGACTGTTCCCTGTGATGGTGCTATTGTTTTATTATTGATTATTATTCACCAATGTTTATGTATCTTGCTGTACATGTCCCCACCAAAAGACTTATTCACTGGTTAACAAAGCAAGTTATTAAGCAAGTTTAGTCAGTAACAGTAGGCCATGAATTAATTATTCCCATAAGATGTGCAAATTGACTTCTCTGTAACACTTGCAAGCAAAATTATATGCACAAATCCATGAAAAATCTGCTATACCGGAGCAGAAAGACAACTAAGCTAGACACCTGCTTGTTGCCAGATTGTTACAGTTTACCTGGCAACAAGATCTGAACTTTCTAAAACCCAGAAAGAGATTTCCTTTGTAAAAAAAAATGTCTGAAAATGTTTATTAAGACTTTAAGTGTGTGTTATTATGTAGATATAGTGTATGCATGCAGTAGGGAATTAAAAAAGGCTTGGTCTGATCCACTAATAGATCACTAATGTCAGCTTAGCCAGACAGGAAAATAAAAACGCTGTGTCTCCGAGTCCTGCTGAACATAAAAACAATACAAATGTCAAATCAACCATGTCTACAGCAACACAACAACAAGAGGAGACGTACCGCTGGCAACAAGCTTTCCTTCCATTAATTCATGTAGTTTGTTCGTATAAGAAAGTGGAAAGAAAATGTAAGCAAAGCAGTTTGAGATTTTAGTTTCGTCTTTGTCATCTGTGTTAGTCAATAAAATTCTCATAAAATATTAAAATAGTCTTATCCAATTGGTCAGGCTAAAGGGAACAATAGTCATTTTGTGCGTGTTATAATCTTATTTATGTCAATGTCGACTGTGATATTTTTATTTCTTTATCAGTATGCCCTTCTGTGTTTGCTCTGCATGTGTCAGAATAAAAACTCCTGCTTGATTGTGAATTACTTGTCTATTGCCAATGACATACATTTACTGTGCTCGTTTGTCAATACATCACCAAATTATTCAATGGTTGGACAGCAATGCAGTTTATGGCTTGGATCAATTTGCAATTCCTCAGTAATGCTGTAATAAATCCCACAAGGACGCAGTTAAACTATCAAGGCAATGCTATAACTCTCCACTAGACCGAAACTCTATGTAGATCACCAGAATAAAACGTCTTCACGGAAACTTTTGAGATGTGGGGATAAAAGTTTAAGCGGGATACTGCTGTGTTGACCTTCTAATTGGGCATCTTTCTCAATAAAATGTGATTTATGTTGATGGCTTGTTGTAATCAGATATTGTGTTGTGTAAGTTAGTCAACAGAAAACAGATGATTGTATATGAAAGTGAAAGACAGAAATGACAAAACACAAAGAAGGATTTAGTTTCTATCAAAACTACTTTTTATAACAAATTGATGTTATGGTCACACAATAAGTAAGTAAATATTGTCATATAAAACATTATCTATCTACAGCTGAAATAAAAGAAAAACAGAAACCAGCATTAGAGTAGTACGGTTGTGGAAAAATATCTAATTTGCGCTTCTTGTTTTAGTAGAATATACGTCAAAGTTCATATTTTAAACACGTTCAGGAGCTTTGACAATTGCCAGAAAACTATGAAGAATATGAACAACTAAAAATTACAAGAATAACAACTAATTTCAGAACATGTTTGTAAAGGTATAAACTAGGGTTAGCAGGTTTTATGCATAATAACAGTTTTTTTTTGTTACTTCAGGTTTGCAGTTGTTGCCATTTGCTAATTATGATCCTCTTCAACCATCCAAATTACAAATTTTATTCAATTGCAATATAGGCTTTCTTGCAACCCTAACCAAATAATAAAGGTCAAACTAATAAAAATGCACTTTATGTCTCAAATTATAAATTAAAAAAAGCACTGAACAGTGGTTTCTCCCAATTATACCTCCCCAGATTTGTATTAATACTGAAAAATCACTTAAACAGGCCTCAACTGGACCTTTCCTGAATATTTTTTAGAATGATCTTGAATTTATAAAACCATATGGTAACACAAAAAAATATTTAGTGTCATTGTCTATTGTATAAATTATCTATAAATTATTATTAGGTTGTTGTTTTTTTTTAATCTGCAGTAGTATTGCATTTATTCCTTACTATCAAAATCAAGTTTGCAATTTATGTATTGATTCATGAGTGGCAAAACCATATAGTCGTATTAAAAAATGGAAACCAGTATTAATGAAGTCAAATTTACTCACTGATAAGCTGTAATTATACTATACTATTCGTAGGATAACATGCATCATCTAAAGTCAGAATGCATTATGTTGACCTCTGCTCAGTGAAGTGAATAAGGCTGTATTTCTTGGCTGTCCATCACGGCCCTGTCCTGTGTGTAGACTGAGGGGACACTGGAAGGGCCGGGAGTCCTTGAGCTGCACTGAACGCCCTTGTCCCACAATGAGATGGAGAGAAATCATGGCATTGTAGGATAGATGTGCTACTACTACAGCAACAGACAAATCAACAAATCATTTCACCAATTCATTTTCACACAAGTGGCAATAATTAAATGTACTGTCATATTGTAAATGCCTATTCAAATAATCTGGAAACCATCAGCAAATTGCACTGAATAATTTTACCCCCACAGTTAAAATGAGATGTTGCATTTCCTGGTGTTGTGCTCATTTGACCTGAAGGAATGCGGCTTATCCATTGAATCTGTTCTAAATAGTGGTTGTTCGTGGATAAAATGAATGAATGGCTCTGGGTGCACGGGCATGTCGGTGGATGAAGCCCGTGTCGTGATGTCTCTACCTGCACACCGTGATGAGGTTTTTCCGCTCCACGCAGACGCTCCGCGCAGACGCCTTTTTTGATGTCAAACCCATAGCCATTGCTGTGTAAACGCCGCCCGACTCCATGCATCGGCACAGGGGCTTCGTTGGGGATCCGTGCCCGGGCCAGGACCCCTCCCTGCGCGGCTCGGTGTCCTCCAAACACCCGCTGTCCTCCGCGGATGCTGACGGTGGAGCTGCGGCGGCTTCTTGGAGGACCAGCCCGCAGCAGCAGAGAGTGGAGGAGAGGAATACTCACGATCCGGTTCAACCTTTCACAATAAAAACATTTGCAGGCAGTTTATGTTAATAGATGTATATATAAAAAATAGGTGTAGGCGTTTATATTTGCAGTTTATAGACCTTTTACAATTATATCAGCTTCAAATGTATAAAATAAAGGCACAATAAAGTAGATATAGGATTTTAATTTCTTTTTTTTTTTAATTAACTGACATCAGATCAAAATGCCTTTATAACAAAAACGAGCTTTGAATTCCCAGGGTGTGCAGGTCATTTATCGCTTTTCTATAAAAAGCGATGTAAAACATATTTTCTGGCCTCCAAATTGTTGCCCTATAGTATTTGAGCTCCACAGTATCTGTAATAAATGATGTCATATCTGCAGATAAAATTAAAAGGTAATGTGCTCAACAAATATTATGTAAAATTAAATACAATTACAAATGTCTTTATATGAGTGGTTTTCTATTACCAAATCCTCTTGATTTTTCATATTTTGTATTAATATGTTGTTATTATTAATCACAATTTTGCCATTGTATCACTAAATGTTCCAGTTCACTTTTCACTCTTGCCATGAGGAATCTGTACTATACTATACTTTTAAAGGGTATATCAAAGACTTTTCATCATTCAATCAGTAAATTAATTTATGCAAATGCAATAGAGGAAATCCTTGTATCCTCCATTTTCTAATGTATTAACAATAAAGCATATAACCTAGTTACACAAGATAAAATGCTTCTTGTTTGTATTTTACCCATAGACATAACCTCCAGCCCCGTGGCTCCCGCACGCTAGTCGGCGCTGTTTCTGTCTTGATGTTTTTAAACTAAACAAAGATGGCGGAGTCTGAGGAGCCGAAAGCTGGACCATGTACCTTTTTGTTCAAAAAATCAACCAAGAAATTCTCTGGGAGAAAGAGAAAGGCGAGTGACAGTGAAAAAGAAGGTAAAATGTCATTTACCTTTTACGTACAGTTTTAGGCTAACTCATGGCGCAGTGCAGCTTTGTCGAAATCAGGCGCACGTCATTCCTCCTCCAGCATTACGTTTCCCCCGAGAAGTGTTTGGGATCTAAATTATTATTATTGATCATATATTCAGTTTTTGAGTCATGTGATGTGGTCTATAGCTAATGATTGTTATGATAATATGGCTATTCTGCTGTACTTCATTTTGTCAGTGAGATTTATTTCCCTCTTGTGGTGAGTTCAATGCCAGTCTGAAAGTACAAATGGCTGCAAGGATTAATCGGAATAACCGTGTCGACTGTTAAAATAATTGTAATCGTATTTAGGTAGGTAACTGGATTACTGGAGTCTAAAACCCATGCCAAAAGAGCCTTTAAAACAAAAACAACTCCTTTATGTCATTTAAAAAAAAGTAAGAACATGTGGTATGGAACAGAGTTCAGGCTTTGAAGGGACAAAAAAAATATTATTTTTTGTTAAATGGGTATTTCTATTTTGCTTTTTAAAAGTAAAGTAAAAGTAAATTGTAATGAAGTTTGATTGATTGATCAATAGGAGGGAATACATTGTGATATTTTTTTCCCCATATTGCCCAGCCGTAGCTAAAAATGTATTTAAAAATAGTTGTTGATTAATCGTAAAAAACATTTCTGACTTGTTGACTACTAACATAATTATTGACGCCCTACATGAAAGAAATGATCTGTGACAGTCTCTTTGACATGAACACAGTACTAAGTAGTATTACTATCAAGTCTCTTTGAAGTCATTATTGTACATTGTGTGTGTTTATTTAGAAGGCAGCAGCGATGAAGAGGAAAGTGCAGTGGTCAGAAAAAACAGAAAAGAGGGCAAAGCCAACCCAATGATTCAAAAGGTAAGCCTTAATAAATAATAAGTTGCCCTACTGCGATTTAATGCACTTTGCATTCATCTAACTGGGATATATCATTCCGTCCAGACAAAAAAAGTTGAGAAAAAAACAGCTGCGTCCAGTGACAGCGATGAGGAGAAAGAAGGAAAAGTCACAGTCTCCTATAAGTCCACACGATCAGCGGTAAGTTTTGACTATTTACAATAAGTATTAATACAAATATATCTGCATTTACCTTGTTAAAATGTATTCTTTTTTTTAAGAAACCAGAAGGACCTGGCGACATGGGAGCTACAGCAACATATCAACTGGACACTGAGAGAGATAAAGACGCACAAGCCATTTTTGAGAGGAGTCAGAAAATTCAAGAGGTGAGATGATGGCAGTTTTTAAATTTTCTGAAGCGACAATAATTCATCCTGGGCTTGGCAGTGTTTCAAGTTCACTCACTTTCGAATAAGTTCTAAGTATTTGCCCTTAACAGGAAATAGCTGGCAAAGAAGATGATAAAATCTACCGTGGAATGAACAATTATCAGAAATTCATCAAACCAAAAGACACAACCATGGGAAACGCGTCCTCTGGAATGGTCAGGTGAGTGCAACTTTGTAATTTCCTTTTTTTAATTAGTAAATGTGGTGTGTAATTGTAAGACACCCATCTTGTTTTGTAAAGCGCTTGGAATTATTTTATGTTCAAAATTTGCTTTACAAATGAATTATTATTCCAGAAAAGGGCCAATTCGAGCTCCTGAACATCTAAGAGCGACAGTCAGGTGGGATTACCAGCCAGACATTTGCAAGGACTACAAAGAGACTGGTTTCTGCGGGTTTGGAGGTGTGTGTACATGAATGAATCTTAAATTTAAAGGCTTCAGTAGTCATTCTAATTGTTTTTATGTTCCCTTTTTGCTTGCTCAGACAGCTGCAAGTTCCTTCACGATCGGTCGGACTACAAACATGGCTGGCAAATTGAGAGGGAACTGGAAGAAGGCCGATATGGGGCTAATGGTGAGTTAAATAGTGCTTGAAGGAGTACTCAATTTTGTGCAGATACAGAGGGAAACAAATAACAAAAGTAAAGATATCACATGAAAGAAATCTACAGTAAAAGTATTGAAGTAGCCCGTTTTTCAGCCCGCATTTCAGACAGATTTTGAGAACTATAATGTGTCATATGTAGTTATCTGGATTAAGAATTGTGTGGATTTTTGCTCAACAGAAACAGTTTAATTATTGTCTTTCTGTTTGTTCAAAGTTAGGACATTTCCTTAAATTATGAATGTGCTAAAATAACCCTTCAGTCATTTCAGGCTACCTCAAACCATGAAAAATTACTAAGTTTTAGTTCTGTTCAAAAATGTAGTGGAATAGAAAGTACAGATTCCTGCTCTCAAATGTAGTGAAGTAAAAGTTAAAAGTATAATTTTGTTACTCTCCACCTCTGGAGTAAGTCATATTTCTCTTAAATGTCACATTTTCCCTTGTGTTTTAAATCATTAAAATGTGAAATGTTTTTATATTGCAGAGGAGGAAAATTATGAGGTGAGCAGTGACGATGAAGATATGCCATTTAAATGCTTCATCTGCAGGGAATCCTTCAAGAAACCCATTGTCACAAAGTAAGTATTTTCGTTTTAATACATTATAAATTCCAAATACATTATAGCATGTTCATTCTTTTTATGCATTTTCCAGATGCAAGCATTACTTTTGTGAAGCTTGTGCTCTCCAGCATTACCGCAAGTCCAAGCGCTGCTACGTGTGCAATACTCAGACCAATGGAGTGTTCAATCCAGCAAAAGGTAACAGCATAATTATACAGTAATATAAAACAACTTGAAACTGAAAACGGTTTTCCCTTTATTCCAGAGTTGATGGCCAAGATGGAAAAACACAATGCGGCTTTAGCAGACCAACCTCCATCAGAAGAGGAAGACTAAACGCCTCTCTCTCTGTTTGTTTGTGTGTCTGTGTAAACTTTGAATAAACATATTTTTTAGATAGTTAACCATATTTGTGTCACATCTCCAATTTAAGCAATATTTATTACATGAACGTAATAACATTTGCCACACACTGTTTTGCTCCTACTTTCAGTTACATGCAGCCGGACAAAACAAGCACCAAAAGAACATTCAACAATAACTTCACAAGCACTTTTAAGTAGATATAATGTTCGGTCCATATTTAGTGCTGGGTCAAATTCTGATCTTTAGTTAGGCTCTTGTTGAAGCTATTTATCCTTGGTTTGTTTTGTTTTTATCATGATCGATACAAATAACATTAACCTTAGACAGAGGTTTATGTTATTGAGGCCCATTTAGTCAAAAAGGTGTGAGTGAAAAGTTTAAGAACCATCATAATATTGGCTAAATAACCAAAAGGTGTAATTACTTTAACATAGTCTGAGAAAGACATCGACATGTTTTAAGTAATTTTCTCTCTAGACAAACCGCAGAAAAGCAGAAAGCTACCCATGTCCACTGCAGGGGCCAGTGTAAACCTTTTTGTGATCTGACTGTCTAGACAAGAGGTAGAGCGTCCTTCGAGTTTGCAGTAGCAGCATCCCACTCATCAGTTTGGGACTGAAACCTGGATTCATCTTGCCGTTTTTGGTTACGCGGGCTCGTGTGAGTACAATCTGAACAGGGGTTTTGCAGGGGACAGGGCAGAGGCCATCAGTGCAAGTCCTGTGCATTTAGAGCAAAAGCGCCGTGCAAGAGGCAAACTGGCTGCTGGCTTTAACTCGTCAAACAGCGACTCCTTTTCATTTGTACTATTTACAAAAAAACTGTTACAAAAACAAATTCTCCTTCTCATCAAGTGTTTATATGTAGCCTATGGGTGCGGTCCAACTGTAAAGTCCTCTGTCAGAAATCCCAGTCGTCCACATCCAGGTGACTGAGGCCGGACTCCAGACTGGCCAGAGCTGAGGGCGAGTCCTGCGGCTGAGACAGCTCATAACTGGTGATGGGTGTCACGGGCCGCAGCAGCTCAGGGAGCGCCTCCGAAGGCCGCCGCTTGATCTGTGGGAGGAAAAAATGAAAGAGACTTTAATATTAAAGCAGCATTCGTTTAAGGTCAGAGGAAGTGCTGCTAAACATTCACAATATCCTTCTCTACTAAATTACATGTATACACTATGCAATATATGTATACTCTATATATTTTTTTGCTTGAAAAGTAAAATCAGCATATTGACATGTCCTAACTTTTAGTGCAAAATGTTATTAGGGGACATTTCAGTGAAATACAGTACAGACTATAATGTCTGTCTACCAGAGAATTGTATACTGTGTCACATTGTTTAACTTGATTGATTGATTGGCTTTATTCAAGCTTATGATAGAGAATAAGACATTTGGTTTATCATCATCCTTGTACACCTGCAAACAAACAGGTTCACACATGATTGTGCCCACATTTGAAAGTCCATATTTGTCCATATTTCTCAGCAAATGCAAGTAAAACATGTTAGCTCAAAATGGAGTGGGAAGAAGAAAATCTTGGTGTAATTATTATTTATTGTGATACTTAAGTAATCCAAATGTACTGTAGAGTAGACCATTTCTTTAAGGAACTGAAATAACCATGTTATACTACAGTATTTGCAGTATTTAGTGTTGACATCACAGCTCTACTGTGCCTCTTATGCCTATGTTCTCTGATGGGAAAAGCTTTGTACCAACCTGTTTAAAGAAAGGATGTCCTAACAGAGTGGTTGCAGATGGCCTAGAGGAAGAAATTAGACAATTATTTTCAGAATTATATCTTCTTAGTGTTTTCTGTCTAAGTTACCTCAGTGTCTAACCTTTTTTGTGGGTCTCGCTGTAAACACATCTCCACAAAGGAGTGGAAGTGAGGAGAGAAGGTGCGGTTATAGGGATGCCCCGCCGAGGTAGAGCCGTGGTCTCCATTAGAGTGCCTCACTCCTCCAGACCCTCCAGGACCCTCACAGATCCCAGAGTCGGCCCCTGAGCGGGACGGCTTCATGGACAGCTCCTCAGGGGGGATTGTGGTGGTGTCCAACAAACATGGCACTGTGCCGTTCAGTTTTTCTAACAGCATCTAGGAGTGACAAAAACAGAAGATAAAATACTATAAATAAAAAATATTTATCATTTACCTCATATTATATGATTGAATGTGCAGTTTTTCTCACCTGTGTGGGAGGCATGTCTTTAAAAGGAACATGTCCGTTGGCTAATTCACAGGCTGTGATACCCAAGCTGTAAATGTCTGACCGGGAGTCATAGCCCTCAAGGTTCTGGAATTAGATCCATATTAAATATATAAACATTCAAAAAGGAAGATGAAGTTGATTTAAACAACATTCAAAACTTGAGAATGTAATTTCAGATATATGAAACTTCATAATCAATTCACTGTTTTAACCTTAACCTTTTTTGTCAGGGACAGCCAGCTGCGCCGTCACTTTACTTTACTATAACTATATATGTGCTGACTGTTTTTGCTGCATATATCCCTAGAATACCTGCTGGAGCACTTCAGGGCTGAGCCAGGGCAGGACCTTGATGCTGTACTGTGGGAAGTCATGGACCACTCTGACCTTTTGTCCATGACGGATCAGACTGAAAATACTGCGCAGGCCGGACATGCAGACCTGTCCATCTGCCGAGATCAGCACATGGCTGGCCTTCACACTCCTACACAAACAACAGTCTGAATTAGCAACACAGTCATAGCATCAGTAACTAGGCATTCACATTTTAAAGTGAGAATCACTACCACAAAAAAAATAGTGTTAATAACTTAAATTTATGCCAATGACATAATAACTCTAAAAGCATGATAATCCCAGTAAAGACTTCCCAAATGAACCATAGCGTAAATAACACATGATCTGCAAGAAAAAGCCTCAAGGAAGAATTTAGCAGCTTCTTAGTAAGTAAAGTCATTATTCAAACCTTTACAATTAAAATATACAACAACAAAAAATGGTTCCCTTCTGGAGGTTCTAATACAAATTAAATATAAATATAGTAAATATTAAGCCCTCTAAAAATGTAATTATCTCAATGAGTTGAGTCAATATTTTGACTATTAAGGCACAGTTTGCACTCACCTGTGGACGTATCCCATGTGGTGGATGTATTCTAGGGCTTTGAGCATTCCCAATAAAATATATGCAATAGTCAACTCCCCCATACCATCAGTGAAGTGGGAGCAGATGAGGTCTCTCGCTGATCCTGATAATAATAACATCAAAGTGAATAAAAATATAGTATTAATTTGCATTAATGCAAGCGACTGCTGTAGTTACTCAAAATATTTTACCATACGCCATGAAGGGGGTGATGACCCATAACTCATTTTCTGCGATAAAAATACTTTTGTACGGAAGAATACTGGGATGGTGGAACAACTTTGACACATGCAGTTCACCCTGTTGGACAGAAAAAGTACAGTTTTGGACATGCCACTATAAAAACAGATCAGTTCAGTGCCAGGTGTAGGGGTTATCTAATAACGAAGATGTCCACAACTCTCAGTTGAGAAATTCATTTAATTTAGTACAAACCTGTAAGTATGTGACCATGTCGTTGGTGCAGGACTCCAGGTCGATGCGTCGTATGGCCACATGCTCGCCTGTCGGTCTGTACCGAGCCAGATTTACAGTCATCAGCTGATCCAGACCCTGGCCTTGAACCAAAAACAATTGTTGTTAGAGCGATATGACAATAAAATGAATTATGATTTTTCTTCCCCTCTTATATTGATCAATATCGATCAAATCCTTATTGTGATTTTCTCTCATCAAAAACAAATTAAAATGACTTTCAATATTAATTTCCTGAGTATTAACTATAAAGACCTTCAATAATTGCAAATAATTGTCAATTTTCTCCTCCAAAGTCTGAATTCTGCTCTAAACCACATGCTTTGGACCTCTCCATTAAATAGATCATTGACAATTAGAAATGACTCAATATCAATGAGGATGAAATTTTTATTAAATGTGCAGCCCTAACCAGGCATAGTTAAAGTACTTGTACAGTATCTAGTGTTGTTTACTACACAATAGTAACCATTCTGCAGCACACAACTCATTAACTATTTTCAAATGTAAGTAATTGTTGCTAAAATAAGAGATCAGAATCAGAAACGGCTTATTGCCATTGTCAGTGATCAAAATTCACACACATAGGAACTTGCTTCGGCGTAAGGTGCAACATAAAACAATGAATAAAATATAATCAAATGTAATCTAATCTGTGAATCTAATCCATACGACACTCTTGCTTAGACAATGGTTTCCTTTTTGCTGTATTTCTGAATAGATATAATTTTATGTGCATAATTAATATTTAGAGCTGACGCTGCAACATCATGTTCTTTTGTCACACAGTGACAGTCAGAGGAAGGTGGGAGTGTTACCGATGACAGTGAGGGGCTCGTAGGCACTGCTGTCGGGAAGGAAGCTGCCCATCGTGTCCCGGAGCGGCAGCGAGGTCAGACTCTCCGCACTGTCTTCATGGGCCTGGGAAAGACACACACGAGCGGCGTGAAGGACAATAATTACTGGAGTAGTACAAAAATGAATGCCTTAGTTACTCTTTTCGCTTCCATTGTTGAATCTTTATCCTCAAAGCAACAGTAATAAAATCCGAACTCTACTGTAAATGCGTTTATTTCTCAACTGAATCGCACGTTTATAGATTTAATGATAAACATTTGTAATTAGTATTGTTTATAGTGAGGACTCCTGAGTCTCAATGATGGACATGACAAATAATTGGCAATAAACCCAAAATAAACGATGTCACATGACTATCTGATCTGTTTCCATGGTGACTGTCGGCAGGAAGTGAATGAAAGCAGTAAGCCTCAGATGACTTTAGTCAGGTGTCAGGTTATTTACATTTTTTGCACAACTTGGGCAAAATGTAACATTAAGTTTAATCATCATTTAATTATCATGCTCTGGCAGCAATCATTTCTTAGATCCAATCAAATGGCTCATTGTGGACTGCCACTTTGATCAGATACAGAAAAGGATGGCCATGCATTGCTAAAGCTGACACATGGCAGTTTATCCATCTGCATCCATCAGCCTGCAGAATGCACAGAGACACAGGAGACTGTCAACAGAACAGCAGCTGTCACCATCGACAAAATCGACACAAAAACACCAAACGTCTGAGAGAACTAGGTTGAGTGGGAGGAACATCAAAACCTGTTAAAACAAAGCAAGATCTGCACTAATACAGCAGCTACAGCGTGTGCAAGAGTGTAGTTGTGAAACGCTGAAGCTATTATTCAAAAGAATCAGCAAAAATGTGCACCTTTAATGCCCTGGGATCACTCTTTATAATTTATTCAATGCATTGACTGTACTCCCGGTCCGCTAGAGTGAGGTGAGTGGCTTTCTGAATGGGTCCGTGTCATGGAATGATTGTTCATGCATGCATTTAGTGCAGAGCCTTTAGTGACACTGGTCTGTGCGCACACACATGCTCGCGCACACACACACAAAGGCAGGTTGAATGTGGAGATGCAGTGACAGGAGTACCACACTTACTTTCCTGTGAGAGAGTCCCTGAGCTTGCTCTGGGGCAGAGAAACGATGTCAATGACATAAAAACATGAACAAAAGAGAAGAGGCCAGAGGGTCTATGCCTGCTGCAGCCCACGGGTCGGCCATTTACAGGCCAGAGTGGGTCAACAAATGATAAATAATAACAACCTATAATACAGAATCTTTGGTAACTTCAGCCAAGGCTGAAACAACAAAACTGCTACATAAAAAAGCAAGAAATGATTAGAGCTGCTGGATGTTCTTCGATATGGATGAAATGCAATGCGAATAAAGCAAGCATGCAGCACTGTGACCAGCCAGATGGAGCCATTTAATAAAGAAATGTATTTATGACCACAACAGCTTTAGAAGAAAAGCATCTTTTAGACATAATGTTATTTCTATTGTGATAACTACAAAATAGCTGCAACAATAAATGCCTATTTATGACGTACTTAAAAATATCACCCCAAAAAAGAACAGAAACGTTTTCATAATAAGCCCACAAAAGCTCATAGCATGAACCTTTTCCAGCCTGAAAATAGAGCTGAAGCTTTAATGAAAGCAAAGTAAAGCAATAACAAAACAACGAATTACCTATAATATAACTTTTTATGATTAAAATTTAAAATAGCCTAATTTTTGTTTTGTGTTCTCACCTCCAAAAAACTCCAAATCCCACAGGCTTTCCACACTCAATTTCCCAGTAACCCAGCGCTGACAGAGACAAATCAGATGAATGAAAGAGAGAAAAGAAAGATAGGATAAGAGAAGATAAGAGGCAAAAGCAACAGAACAAAAAGTGCAAAACAAAAATTCACTTACAAGAAACGACATTGAATCCTCTTGTATTTGTAACTTTATAACGTTGAAACCCACGAGCTGACTAAGTTCATGAAAAAGAAACAGTTGACACCATATTATAAAAATCTAATTTAACATGAATAAGGCCACTGATAATAAAGAAAACCAAATCATCATACTGAATGCGGTTCTAAATTAAATCTACCCATATTGAATGCATTCGCTACAACAGTCACATAACGTTAGGTTTGGAACAATAATTTAAAACAGAAGTAAGAACTGCATATAAATGCTGATTTAAATGAATTATTGCTGTTGCTAAGCCTCGCTAATGGTTCGCTAACGTGCAAAACCGTTAGCCAAGTCCTGTTACAACATAAAAGATCACAGTGGTTTACAAATACCGTTTCTCTTTTGTGTTTACAGCAGCTGAACAAACAGGATTGCATTTCCACTGCATTTACTTGATGAACGCATCTTTCTCAGAGGAGCGTTTTGTTGACATCTTTCCTCGTTTGTGGGGGGAAAAAAATTACAGCTCCGTTTGCGTCGCGGAAAATTAACGTGACACGCCTACACAACGGCAGCGCGTTTTGATGACGCATGCGACCGCCATCGCCTCAGAAAATACAGAAACTGCCATCGCGGCCAGAAAGAGGTTTTTGTTCAATATTACCTTCCATCACGTATACGGAGAGATTATGTACAAATGGTGTATTCGCAGACATTGCCCCAGATCCAACAAAATAGCTAGTTGTTAATTAAGTGTCGATTAAACAGCTTCACCCGGGTCTCGTTTGCGGCCTTAAAGCTAATGCTAAAGCTATAATATTGTATCAAATGCTACCAGAAAACATTTAATTGTGTAGTATAGTTGCTCTGTGATTTCTGATTACAATGATTTCAAGGGAATAATGTTCTAGTTAACGTTTGTTCTAAAGCAGATGGGATTGTCTGCTACTAAAAAGAAATGCATTGATTGCATTGGCTGTTTATATTTGCAAATGTCACATAATTTACATGTGAGCTACACTACAACGACTGGCACAATTATATGTATGAACTTTAATTATTAGTACAATGGAAGAGTCGTTTTTTGGTTGGTTTACTTACGTACAGACACACTACGTAAGTAAACTAACCAACCCTTTTTGGTTGGTAAAAAGTAATTAAAAACGTTTATTTTTATTTTTCATCAGTAAGAAATCAAGAGTTTTTGGGTGCACTGGCTTTCAAGCTTATAATATGTTTGCCATTGCTGTTGTTGTTTCAGTTACTTTTTATGAGCTTAAATTTCCCAAGTAGGTCCCCCACCCCACCATATTCATCAACATATATTTTTTTAACTACAATTTGAAGTGGTCACCCAAGTAGTAATGTGATAAATAAAAAGAGTTGACCTCCTTTTATGCACTTACTGTGACAAATTAGGTATACATTACTTGCTTTTTTGCAGAGCACAATGAACTGGAACAAAGGCAGCCAAGGTGGCAAACGGGGGTTTGGGTTTGGAGGATTTGTCCTTGGAGGGAAAAAAGACGAACCTCAACTTCCACAGAAATCTCACACATCTTTTGGAGGCTCGGGATCTGGAGGAGGATATGGCAAGAACCAGCAGATGCCATCATTCTATAAAATAGGAACTAAACGAGCTAACTTTGATGAGGAAAATGCGTAAGTTCCAGTTTATCGACCTTCATTTAAATTCAGAATGTTTGTTGTTCTCCTATAACAATTATTGTTTTTAAAAGGTATTTTGAAGATGATGAAGAGGAAGCTGGCAACAATATGGATCTTCCCTATATTCCAGCAGAGAACTCGCCCACACGGCAGCAGATGAAGTCTGGTGGGGGCTCTGACAGCGAAGATGACCCTTTGGACGCCTTTATGGCGGAAGTTGAGGTGATAAGAGAGAGCTAAACTATATATATTTAGTTATATATTCATATTGTCTTGATGATTATTGTTTGTTTTAGACCCAAGCTGCAAGAGATATGAAGATATTAGAGGAAAAAGAGAAAGAGAATCCTGACAAGTAAGACATTTTTGTGCAAATTGGTTTATTATATAGAAATAGCTTGTGTGCCTTACTTTATTCTGTATTTTACCGTATCAGGTAAGTTAATTGCTTTTTAAAGGGGTAAAGGGGCTGACGTGGGTGTGTGAACAAGCCGCAGGGAAGTTTTTTTTCTCCGCTTCTCTTTTCAGGGGTATTCGTGATGACATTGAAGAGGAGGATGAACAAGTGAGTCCACAGTTCATAGTCTTAAAGTATTATTGCCACCAAGGGAGGTCTCTATATCATGTATTCTTTCCATATAATTTCTGCAGGTTGCATTGCCATCAGTTGTTTGTATAATCCATGCAATAATATGCTCTCTGTATTAAAGCTGGCGTGTTTTGTTTTGAAATAGTGAAAGGAGGAAGTAGGTATTTACATCCAGACACAGCTTTAGAGCAGCTATATCATAACATACATACCATAACATAGCGGCATATCACGCTCTTCCAGGTTTGCGATTGATAAAATACACTAGCTTTAAAGAGCATATATTGAGTTTTGGATTATTTTTGTGAGATTGGACTTTGCAGCTGCTGTCTTTTAGCTTTGGCAGCTTTTGTTATTTTGATTTTTGCTGTAATACGATTGACTCTGCTCTCTGCAGGAAGCTTATTTCCGTTACATGGCAGAGAATCCAACCGCAGGGCTGACACAAGAGGAAGAAGAGGAAAACATTGACTATGACAGTGATGGAAACCCAATTCCCTCAACCACAAAGAAAATCATCTTGCCCCTTCCACCCATTGACCACACGGAGGTACAGCTAATGATCCAAGAGCGAACAAGATCAGAGCAAGAATTTTTCCTGTGGAAGAGTTTTATTGACATATATTTGTATTAACAGATTGACTATCCTCCATTTGAGAAAAACTTTTATCAAGAACATGAGGAGCTTAATAGCCTGACTGGAACACAGGTTATTGAGCTCAGACAAAAACTGAATTTGAGGGTAAGTAAATAAGGAATATTTCAGTTTTTCAAAGATGAGTGCTGTTTTTTTGTGAAGTTTTTCTTTCAATAGTACCTTTTTCTTTTAGGTTTCTGGGGCAGCTCCTCCAAAGCCGTGCACTAGCTTTGCCCATTTTAGTTTTGACGAACAACTGATGCACCAAATCCGTAAATCTGAATACACACAACCAACACCAATTCAGTGCCAGGTATGAAAAGTCTTGCATGATTGCAATGCAATAGTCTAAAAAATACTGATTATTATACAATTGCTTTCTTTCTCTTTTGTGTATTAACTAAGGGTGTACCCATTGCATTATCTGGCCGTGACATGATTGGTATTGCTAAAACTGGTAGTGGAAAAACAGCCGCTTTCATTTGGCCAATGTTGGTTCATATTATGGACCAGAAAGAGCTAGAACCAGGAGAAGGTCCCATTGCAGTCATCGTCTGCCCAACAAGAGAGCTTTGTCAGCAGGTAAGTTACAAACTATGGGGGATAGCCCTGTAACACATTTTGAAGTTCTTTCTATTGCAATAAACAGTAATATTGAATACCACATTATGTCACTGGGATAATAACACAATAAAGCAGGATATTGAAAGTGAACTCTTCTAAATTAACCATGTCATAACATTTAAACACAGCGAAAATTGATGAATAGAGCAAAAAAACACTAGTAGTTAACAACAAAAGAAAAAGCTAAATACAATTAATGCACAGCAAAAAAATTATATCTAGCCTAGCTTAACATTTTCATTTCATTTTTATTTGGATTTGAGTAGATTTGACTCTGCAGAATCATCACTGGTTTCAAGGTATTTTTGACTGATCATGCAACAATTTAACTTAAAATAAGGAAATAAATTTGCCGGTGGGGCAAGTAAAATGATCTTAACCCACAGGCAGATCATTTGGCTTGAAGTAAGAACGAGCTGTATTGAAACAAGTCAGAAACAAGTAAAACAATCTAGTTCCATCAAATAAATAGTGTTAACCAGTACTTCTTAACTAGTCAAAATGTCTGAAATTAAGATTAATGTCCTGAAATCAACACATTTTAACTCATCTAGACGTTCATTTTTTGCAGTGTATTGAGCCCCAAAAAGTTATTTTATAGTGACATAGTTATTCGAGTTGACATTAAGGTTACCAACTATCTAATTGAAATGTTGCCCCCCAGATCCATGCAGAGTGTAAGCGTTTTGGGAAAGCCTACTCGTTGCGATCAGTGGCAGTTTATGGAGGAGGAAGCATGTGGGAGCAGTCCAAAGCTCTTCAGGAGGGAGCAGAAATAGTTGTGTGTACTCCGGTAAGAAACTACTGGTCTAATTTATTTAATATTTATGTCAGCGTTACAATAACCACTTTGCTTTTCTGTTAAATAGGGTCGTTTAATTGATCATGTTAAGAAGAAGGCCACTTCTCTACAGAGGGTCACATATCTGGTGTTTGATGAGGCTGATCGCATGTTTGATATGGGCTTTGGTACGTTTTTACTTTTATAGTTCACCAATATTTATGCTGTGTGAATCTAATCACTTTTTTGTCTTTTTTATTTTTAGAATACCAGGTTAGATCCATTGCCAGCCATGTCCGTCCAGACAGACAAAGTAAGAGTTTTTCCCTCTCTGTTAAAAGTCTATTTTTATTGCAGTGACGATAAATACTATTTTTGTTTGTCTTTCACAGCCCTTCTGTTCAGTGCTACTTTTCGAAAGAAGATCGAGAGACTGGCCAGAGACATCCTGGTAGATCCTATTCGAGTTGTACAAGGAGACATTGGAGAAGTAAGTACACTTTTAACACACTTCTCACTAAAAGGTCCTTAAAATAACAGCATAAATGTTTCCAGTTTTTAACTTCTTGGCCCCTAGATGTAGGTGACTCTTAACAAATTCATACTTTTGGGGACTCTCCCATTAACAATCTGATGTTATTTTTGTTGTCCATTAAAAAAGTTGCCTAAACTTTAAACTTGCGTGTAAGTCTAGCCCGGGTCATCCTTGAAAAAGAGGTCTCAATCTCTGTCTTTACCTGGTTAAATAAAGGTGAATAAATGAATTTAAATGGATAAACAAATGAAATGTCTTGGTTGAAGATCAAGTATGACAACTGAATGGACTGAAATTAAAGATACAAAATACACTATAGTTTGAAAGAAAAAACTAAACTTTTTATTATTATTATTTATTGTAGTTTTCTTACTTCTTTTGTACTAGTTTTGCATATTTTCCCACTCTGGTATCCTCTTGTGGACAATTTACTGCCCACCTCTAAATCTCACCTGTATTTGTTCTGTTTTTAGGCCAATGAAGATGTTACTCAAGTGGTGGAGATGCTGCCCGCTCCCTCTGACAAGTGGAACTGGCTGACACGGAGGCTGGTTGAGTTCACGTCCTCAGGCTCAGTCCTCATTTTCGTCACAAAGAAGGCAAACTCCGAAGAATTGGCCACAAACTTGACCCAGGAGGGCTACAGCCTGGGCCTGCTTCACGGAGACATGGACCAGAGCGAGAGGAACAAGGTCATTTCTGATTTTAAGAAGAAGAATCTGCCTGTTCTGGTAGCCACTGATGTAGCAGGTGAGTCTATCATTATTTGTATACCACATTTTACCATACATTTAAATAAACACTTACATGACGACTTGATTGGAAAAAAAAGTTGTATAAAATATGAAAGGGTAGCTTAAAATGCATCATATAAAACAATAGACAATGACCACATTTTGTTATGATTGTTAAATTTATAATAAGTCTTTGTGTACAAGTATATCTCTAGCTCTCAAAATATTGCTTTTATCAAATTCAACTCACATTTATGTCCTCATTTGGTCTTCTCTTGAACAAATCAAACAAAGAGATGAAGCACTTCCATTCCTAATTATCTGTCCGTCATTTAAAGCTGCCATGAAGACTATGACAGTAATTATTTGCCTGCTCCGTCCATAATGTGGTTCTACATTAACCATTGTTGTTCTCTCTTTTGTGCCCAGCTCGGGGTCTTGATATCCCATCTATTCGGACGGTGGTGAACTACGACGTGGCCCGGGACATCGACACACACACGCACAGGATTGGTCGAACGGGGCGTGCAGGAGAGAAGGGCGTGGCTTACACACTCCTCACCAACAAAGACACTTCATTTGCAGGTGACCTTGTACGAAATCTGGAGGGAGCAAATCAGGCCGTCTCCAAGGAGCTGATGGATTTAGCCATGCAGGTAAGAACTTAAAAATAGTCATAGTTGTGAAGGTTATGTGTTACAAAAGATGTTGTGTCATAGATATATATGTTAAACTGATGTCCTAAAAAAAAGTTGGTATAGTTGTAGTACATGTTTGAATACCTGCTTATTATTTTATTCTCATTTTTTTTAGAATCCTTGGTTCAGAAAGTCCAGATTCAAGGGTGGGAAAGGGAAGAAGTTGAACATTGGTGGAGGTGGTCTCGGTTACAAGGAAAGACCAGGCCTTGGAGCTGAAAGTTCAGTAAGTTCGTTTGAAAAATTGAATAATAAATGAAGAGAATCTATGTATTTTATAAAGAAATCTATATTTCTTGTCTGTTCTTTTCAGGGTGGTGGAAGTAGCAGCACTATTATAACTTCAAGTAGTTATGAAGGCTACAGCAAACCAACTACAGGAGCCATGGGAGATCGAATAGCGGCCATGAAACAGGCCTTCCAGGTACGTATGCTCTACAAAATCAATATGTAATGTGGTTGCAACTAATGATCAATAATCAACTAGTTTATTGTTTTTATTTAGTCAGCTAATGAAACAATCGTTTCTATTGTACACTGAGCTTTTTTAAATACATCATCAACCAAATGAGTTGGCCCCTGTTCAGCGTGTACCCCGTCCTGGACAGAGAGTCACTGCGATACACTCCAGTCACCCGTGACCCCTAATGGGAACAAGCAGTAAAAAATGAATGCATGCATGAATTATCAACCAAATAAAGGTTGAAATATGGTGAATGACGCTTCTAGATTTAGAGTGTTTGCAAATTAAGTATTTTATTCTTGTCTGTTATGGTTTAAAAGGACTTTCGATTTAGAGTCTGTATAGTCCAGATAACGATTACAGCGCTCAGAATACGACTACGAATAATTTTTATAGTCGACTAATTAGTTGATTAATTGTTGCAGCCCTAATATGTACTTGTAATTCCTTTTGTTGATCAAAGCCATAAATACTTCATTCACTTTCACTCTCTTCTGTTTTTCAGGCTCAGTACAAGAGTCACTTTGTCGCTGCCACTGGTAATGCTCCAAAACTCAGCAGCAGGTCCAGCAGCACCTCCGGCTGGACCAGCGCCGGCAGCCTCAGCTCTGTCCCGACCGAAGCCGCCAGCAGCCCAAAGATGTCCGGCTTCACCAGTGCCGGAACGCTCAGCTCCGTCCCCTGCGTTCAGCCCAGCGTTCAGCCGAGCCCCCAGCCCCTTTACCCGCCGCCGCCGTTCAAAGACAGCTCCCGGGACAGACACGGGGACGATCGCGGGCGCCATGGAGACGACCGGGGCCGGCACAGCGACAGTCACCATCGCCACAGTGACAGAGGCCATAGTGACGATCGCTACGGGGGCAGGGATCGTCACGGGGACAGCGACAGGGACCGCCACGGAGACCGGGATCGCCATAGCAGCAGCAGCAGTAGTAGTAGCCGTCATAGTGATAGTCGTAACGGAGACGGAAGCAGGAGGGACAGAGAGGAGAGGAGAAGTGACAGAGATGAAGACAGGGATGATGGGTTTGCCGTTCCTGATCCGCCCAAAAAAAGAAAGAGCAGGTGGGACAACTAATACAGGTGTGAATAAAGAGAAACGCAGGCAGGGAATCTGTTGCATTTACACGGTTTTATCGAGGTGGAGGGCAGGTTTGAATTGGATGGTAGTCTTTATTCCAAAGCAATCAAATCACATTCATAAAGTGTGCATACGTACAAAAATGATGCGTACGTGACTTTCCATGTTAAGGCGGTGATCTGGTTTGATTTCCCCAAAACTGCTTTGGTCTTTGAGGTTTTCAGAGTTGAGGCAGAGGGTGATCTGAGCTGAGAGAGACGGTAGTTAGAAAATTTGAGGAAGTTTGTGAAAGTTTGTGTTTTTTCCGTTCACACATTTTAGTAATGTGTTTAAAAAATCGCATGTGTGATTCTGTCAGTTGACACAAAAGGGGTGGTCATATGATATTACGAGAGAATCCCTGCAGTTTCAAATTGCAAATTGACTTTTAACAGTCAAAATGCACATGTTTTGACCTGCTTTAGGGTTAATGGCTGTGTCATTTCTGGGCCTCTCCATGTGAAACAAAAACTGACACAAAGTTTGATTTCTTTCCTCGACAGCTTCAGAAACAGTGCCGTTATTCAACCCAAAAGATGTAGTTGTGAGCTTTACTCCACAAGATTGAGCCAAGTAAATAGTAGAATCAAATCACCTTTAATAAAAAAAGATCTGTAGTAGATTTTCCGTTAAGTTATGTCTTGGATGATTAAACATAAAAACTAACTGCTAAAAAAAAAAAAAAAGCTGCAAATACCATTGACTGACTGAACACTGTCCTCCATCTTGGGGTTTTTACCACACCACTTTGTTTATTGTGAATGCAACCTGCGCTGGGGATTAGACGAGGAAATATAAGACATGCAAAATCATGGGCAGCTTTGAGTCAACAGAGCAGCGTCGATCGGGAGCAAGCACAGACTGCACAGTGTGGACTTGAACACATCACTCCAGGGCTAACCCAAGTTTGTCAAAAACATCAACATAAAGCAGCATAGAGTAGTCACTGTACATAATCCATTCAAACTGTTGTCACCATAAAAACAATAGGACAAAGCTATAGAAACGTCAGTAAATATTGTTAGGATGTTGTCATGTCTGTTTCGATTGGGGAGCTGAGAGTACATGTTTCATCTAATAATTCCCACATGTAAATTAATGAACTTCGGTGATGCTTCATGAGGACTGCATTTAACAAGAAAACCCTGTATCTTTTGCCCTTGCGTGTTTTAGGAAAGTGCCTTTTCCTGGCATTTAGTGTTTATTATTTAGTGTGCTTATCGTTTTGTTGTTGTTTGTTTAAAAAAAAAAAAAGTATTTAATGTGTTAATCATCAGCACATTGAGGTTTTGATTAAAAAGAATTCTTTGTCATTGCCTTTGCTCTTTTTTAAATCTACAATAGCAGTAAGTTATTTCTAAAAGCATCCGGACATCTTTGACAACGACACAGACACTTGTTTGAATGAAGATGCTTTTATTGTTTCTTTTTTTACCTTATTTCATAACAATAATAACTTGACACATGCTATTTATACAGTGCTTTTCAGGACACTCAAGCACGCTTTACAGATCAGTAGTAATAACATGGAACATTAAGCGACAAACGATGCAGAAAGGTGAGAATAAATTGCAGTTGATGGTATATTTGTAAAAGCACACTAGTTTAACAATGTGGCACGATTATTTTTTCTGGCTGATATGATTTGTAACTCAGTTTACTAAGTACAAGGTGTACATTTGAAGTAATTTAAGCTATACTGTAATCGGTACAATCACGGCATTGTTCTGCAGTGCACATAGACTTTGTGCCATGGATTTAGACTTCATTATACATTGTTCATTTCACTCGCTGTACTGTGAATTGCCTTCTTAATGAGTTTTTCCATATATTGATGCTTATCACAAGACTGGCCTTTTTACCCATTTTGCCATTTTATAGAAAAAAAATCATAAAGTCATAATCTCTATGACTATTAACAAGTTTCTTTGACAATAAACACATTTGGTACTCAGAGACAAAAGGTGTAAGCCAGTGGTTCTCAAACTGCGATACAAGTACCTCTGGTGGTTTCCAAGCTTTTCAGGTGATACATGGATTTCCCTGCGGTTCAAACATTTGCTGAATTTAAAGTCAATTTAATTCACATTTTTGTCCTTTTGGTTCGTCTTGTTTTTGACGTTTACCTAATTTGTGTCTGATTTTAGACCTAGTAATGTCCTGTTATAGACCTGGTTTGGTTCTGGTGGTATTCAGAAAGCCAAAAATGATCTTAGGTGGTTTTTGATGTGAACACTTTGAAAACCACTGGTGTAGACTATACAAAATGATTAATATGGAGAAATATTTTCAGTTTTTCCTGTTCACTTGAGACTGTCTACAGGCTTTACAGGGCACTAAAACAATATCAGATCTTTAAGGTAAAGGTAAGGAACACTCTGTGACCTGTGACCTTTTTAGACCAGTAGTTTAGTGACATTTACCTGCACTAGAGGGATAATGACTTGAGGTAGTGTGTTTACTTGACTGTGGTGTAGCCGTGTAAACACAATGTCCATTTTGGTTACTCCGTTGATGGAGCAGCACTAAAACAATTGAAGTCTTTGGTGTGTGGAGTGAGATACCGTTTGTCAGCTTTTGCTTAGGGCTGTGCCTGTTTGTTTTTTTAGGATTTCGTTTTTTTTGTTAAATATATTAAAACTTAAAAAGCAAAATAATATACATGTAAAGAGGTGTTTGATGTGTCAAAAATACAGTAAATAAACATACCAATTTCTGTTGGGAAAATAAAGTAAAAAGAAAAGAAGAAATTGAAAGGATTTATCGTTATCTTTTTTTTTTTTTTTTTTTGAGGCTTTACCAAACAAAACTGTCCATACTATCAGATTAGAGTATTAGTGGTGTTGCAATAAGAATAATACTAAAAAGGGGAAAAAAGAGAACATTTCTGAGTAGAAAATAATTGATAAAAAAATATTGAAATTATGACATAAAATTTAGTTGGATTTTTTGTTGCTGGAAATAATTTTCAAAGACTAGAATTATTTACTTCTATTAGTTGCAATTTGAATTGAGAGTTACACTTAATTGTATGTAGTTTGTTTTGTTTATTAAAGTAACGTAGGTGAGGGTAAAGAGATAATAACATTAGCTTTTCATTTGAACGATTTTCTAGTGATTTAACAATAATATTATAGACTGCATTTGCATTGGGGCTGATGTTATTCCATTTTCAACAATGTATGTACTATTTCCGTGACAATTTAGAAAACATTGTAAAATTCGATGGATTTTTCTTTTTTGGTAGGTGTTGTGCGCGGTTTGTGTGTGTGTGTGTGTGTGTGTGAGGGGGATTGTCCGACCCTCTTTGAACGCGTCACCGTCAGCGCCGAGCCAATGACGCGCCTTCACGAACCAAAAAAAAAAGAAAGAAAAACCGAGAAGCGAGCCGAAAAAAGAGGAGGACCAGGCACCCGGCAGCAGCAGCAGCACAAAGCATTCTGCAAAACTGAATGAGAGCGCGTGAATATCCTGCTACAGCCGCACACCTATCCGACACTGCGTCTACCACCGGCGTGTCACGGCCAGAAAGCTAACCCGATGGTGAGTACTTCTTTTCGGCTTGGTTTGGTAGCTTCACCTCGGCAGCTGCTTCTTCTTCTCGCCTTGTCCTCTGCTCCGCTGCTGCAGACCGACCATCCCCATTTCTTTTGTAAAAATGAGCACATCTCTGGTGGTGATGGACGGGAAACCGCAAGATTTAGTTGTGTTGCTTTATTATAAACATTTTCTGATATGCTGTGACAAATAAACGGTTTTAAAATGCGATCCAAAGGGCGCATGTGTGTTTTAAAGCTGCTGGCATCGCCTTTCTTGCTTCTTACCTCGAAAGCACCGACCATATGTAACAAGGATTGATGATGAATCTCGTAATTACACGTTTAACCCGGCATGTGCGGTTTATTTTTATGTCTAATCACAGTGGTGTTCTTTTTAATTGTGTCAATAATCAAAGTATAGTCTGTTTGTTTTGGTTAGATGTGTGTTTTTATGGTTTTGCAGCAGGCTAATTGGCTGAGGCTTCATCCTTCTGGCTGTTTACATGAAAGAGCCTGTTGTGAAGCAGGTTCCTGTGGTCCACAAGGATTATCTTTGTGAAATCAACATCTGACAAGGCTATGTGCTTAATTATCACAATTTCAGAGTTGCTTGTTTGCTTTGATACAGAATTTAAACATGGAAATTTGAAATATAATGTTTGTTTGCTGGTGTTAAACTGAAATCTTTTGTTATTGTGGTCAGATTAGACATGTTTGCTTTCATAGGCATTACAATCACATCTGCTTAGCCTCTTTATCAATAAAGCCACAAACCTCAACTTGTAAACAAAGACAGATGCAGCGTCCCAAAGAACAATGGAGAATTAAACAAAAAATATCCTGAAATAAACATGTTATTGACCACACATAGACACTAGATAATGGCGGTTGTGATTTGTCAGTTATTAAAATAACCGTAACCGCAGAGTTTTGGTCAGTCGTAATCGTTTTTCTGCACTATACAGACTCTAAAACACATGCAAAAAGACCTTTTTATAACAAAGACAATGACAGTATTACATCAAAATGCCAAAAAAGAATAAAAACCTGTCTGATTTTTGTCAATCATTTGTAAGTATTCTCACCTCGAACCCTTCAGTCATGATATTTCACCATTTTTAAAATCTATATAGAAATAATCATTTCACTAGTTAACTAATCAAAAAAATAATTGCTTTGTCAGCTATTGAAATAATCTTTAAAATCCAGGAATCCAGGAATGCTGTTAAACGTTCCTTTGTTTTGAAAGTGACCAGCTGTTCTAAGTGGAAACCTCTTTTGTATTTACTCAAAAGACACAATAACATGCACTCAACTCCTTCAGTTTCTCTCATTTTTCTTACCCATGTTTACGCATGTCAAAGACTTTACAAACTGGTCTTGTGGCTTGGGAAATCCCACACAGTTCACCATAGTCTGTCATTTAAGTCCAAGTGTACGTCTGCAAGGGAGGCTTAAGTAAGAAAATTCTCTCGTTTTCATTTCCTGTGTGTCGTCCTGTCACTCTAATATCCGCCAAGTTGACAGTGCAGATTGACACCACTGCTTCATTTGCGTCATAGCCGTTTAGAAAATGTGAACTTATTGCCCCAGACTTGGACTGTAGTGGTTGGTTTGGGTACGCAAACTTCTTCTGGTGGAGTTTTTGCAGTTTATTCCCATGTTGTTGTTTTTTGTTATCTTTGTGACTCTTGGCCATGTATTTTTTTTTTTTTTTTGTATTCCTGGAATTATCATCATGATTATGTTGGTATTTAACCTGATTTAGGAATTGTTGAGGTAGTTTATGCTAGAGCTTCAAGATTAATTGTGTCAGGGATAAGCTCATGCCACAAGATCTTACAAGATGAAATTACAACAAGATTGTTGAACAGAAAGTAGAAAGCCATGTTTACATTTGCCTTGGATAAGAAAGGATAAATATGGTAGAATTGCATCTCTGTAGTTCCAAAAACAGTGCTACAATGACAGCAAAATTATAAAAGAAATACAATTTTGAGGACAAAATTGTGAACTGAGCTAGGGGTGCACAATGAATCAAAATCAAATAGAAATTGCAATTTTAATGGATGCAAATCGCAAACCACAAAGGCCTCCGTAATTTCCTCCACAAACAGCAAAATATCCTGTTTTATTCTGCATAAAACCTGCTAACTCCGTGGATTTGTTAAAACGTGTTCTAAAAGCGACAAAAGCATGACTAAAAGCAACAAAAATGCATCTAGAAGCATAAAAATGTGACTTGAAGTGACAAAAACACATCTTAAATTGACAAAAACGCGACTAAAAGCAAAATTAATTCTTTAGTTTGTCAGCTCATATTTCTGTCTTTTTGTTAGTTCTCCTGGTTGTGTTTAAAATGTGAACTTTGGACAGAATCCCATTTTAAAACATAAACCTCAAATCTAATCGTAATTGCAGTACTGGTCAGAAAAATCACAATTAGATATTTTTCCCAAATTGTGCAGCTCTAAATTAAACTGCACAATGTATTGATTGTAGCCCAAATTATGTCAAAATCTCATCTTGTCTCATTTTCCTTGACCCAATCCCTAATTTTAATTTCTAGAGTCGCTTTTGACACTCTACAAACAACACACTTATTCTGTCTGACCCTTGGTCTGAAATATCACGAATAAATTACCAAAATTGCTCAGTTTAGACAGTTTAGACTTGATATGATGTTTTTCTCTTTTTAAATGCAAGTAATAGTGCTGTAAAATGTATACCCAGATATTAATTGGTACTAAAACTGAATAGAAGAAACAACAGACAATATTTATCTTATTTTTTATTTGAAATTAGTACAAAATGACTCAAGGTTATAAGAGGATTCCCCTGCAGTCTGGTCACTCACAGCCTAACGTTTATTTAGTTTCACCATATGTTCATGTGTTGACAATTACCATTAACTGCACAAAAACTGAATAGTGCTGTCTCGAAGGGCCATATGTTTGGGGAGGGGAGATGTTGCCTGCTGTCAGATGTGCACAATAGTAAAAAATGGGTCGTCGGGAGCGAACAAACCACTAAGCCACAACATAATAGTCGGCTTATTCGTTTTTGTCATTAACAGGCCCTTAGCTGATCAGGTTTCATCCTTTCATTTATTTACCTTATAGGGTTGTCTCACCATCTAGTGAAATGATTTTAGCTTTGTAACAATACATGTGTTACGCTCTTTTATTTTGATCTTGGGAACATAGGCCCACGACTTGTAAAATGAACCACAAATGTGCAGAAATCTCACCTTGCACCCTTATTTGAAAGTTAGAAACATATCTTTTTTTCCTTTTTAGTTTTCATCAGCCCTTTTTGTGGCATTTTTTACTATGGGCCTAAACAATATACTCAATATTATCAACATTTTGATATATTGTCCACCTCAATTCCTTTGCAATCTCACCCAATCTTGACCCAAAACATATGGCATGTACTTCTCATTACATCATGAATCTTTTAATTTAGTTTAAGTTTAATTTAGTGTCATTGTCAGGGATCATGTACACATCCATTAATCTTACAAAAGAAAAGTACATTTGCACCAGATTTACCTACTGCGTGTTTCCATCTGCTGCAGGTGCACACAACAATACAAACATATTACGTTACAATTTCAACAAACGTAGCTCGTTATTAGCATGTCATCAGTGTTCTTTATATCTTAGTTTTGACCCCTCCAAATACTAAAGAGTGTAAAATGTGTAAAAGCATAAAGTTGAAAAGGGATTGCTGAGATGAATTTAATGGCATTGTTACTTTACCAACTGATAAATAAATTCAAGACAAGAGTGCTTTGCCTTTTGAGGAACTATAAGAAACTAATCATGCAATAAGTCTTTACTGGGAAATACTTGATGCTATGTCATCAGTGGGTTGTGAAACAAAAATGTAAACATGCCATTTAAGACGCCACCATGCAGCAAACAATGATTTTTTTCATTTTTACACTTGCTTTTCAAGGCTGTTTGATTCTGTCATATAAAAACAGGTTTATATTTTGCAGTTATTTGTCGTTTGTGTCAAGTGTCAGCTGCTGAAATGAGAACAACAGGTGATTTTAGTTTAGCACAGACATCCTTCAGAAACTGGATTGAATTACTTTGACTCCTGGCACATACTTCTTACTTTTAAGCCTGATTGGTTTATTGAATCTAATTTAACCTTTTTATTTGAGAAGCAACAGTCATATGCTTTGTATTTTGAAGTAAAGGCAACAAAATAGTCCCACAATGATCCACATTACAATCTAAAAGTCTTATCTTTGACATTAAAAGTAGCAGACACAAATCATTCGTCTGACTGAAAAACGTTTGACCGATGGAGTCTCGGAAAGCTGTCCACTGAGTCAAGAAAAGCAGAAGTTCTTGTGACCATATTTGGACAGAAAAGTTTAATGTGTGGAAAGCAAAAAAAAAAAACATGCTCATCAAAAACTAAGTTAAACTGTTACCGACTGTTCACCAGCCTCACACCACAGTGAGAGAAAACAGTTGTTAATTATTGCTGACTGTAAGTCCTTATTGTAGCTCATTACATTATCATTCTTATATCCTAGCTACTAAGCACTTGTTATCAAATACAGTTTGTTGTAATTAGTTGACATTAGAATTAATGTTTTACTTTACCAGTTGTTAGCTTCAGTATTTGTTTCAATTCAGTTCAGCCTTTCTCTTAGTGGCCTAACTGTTCTGTTCTCTCTCAGCCTTTTCCATGCTGAAGGTTTACTGTATTAACCTGCTCGGCTAATAAGAAAGTCACTTAATAATAACACTTAATAAACCTCAGCTCCATGTTTTAGCATTTTTTCACATTAAAATACTTTTTAGTCCAACGTCCAAGAAATATATTGATCATCAACATGAGAAAGACAAAAAAAAAAAAAAGACAAAACCAAACCGTATGTAACCGATTTTTACCAATATCAGTATCGATATTCAATTAATGCTTTTGGTTATTGTTTTTATTATTATTATTTATAAGGAACAGTTAATTTGTTAACTTTGCTTCAACTTAAAATGGCTATAAATTCTGAAGTAAAAAAAAAAAAATTATCAGCTAAAATATCCAAATGGGAGCAGCTGTATTATGTAACTTAAATGCTGTTTAAATGTGCAGTTATGTGTCTTTTGACAGCGCGATGGGGCATGTTTGAGTGGATTCCTTCTTGCATGTAGAGTTTGGTTGCAAAACGTTCTGATAGTCATCTACACATTTCATATCACCGGAGGCTTTTTCCTTCGTGTGCCCAAAGTTGCTGGCGTTGGCTTCCATTTTTCAAATGTTTTAGAGAGCATTCCTGCTCAGGCCTTCACTCGCTCTGGTTCTGTCAACTTTGGAGAGCAATCATAAACAAACAGCTGCTGCAGCTTTCCTCAAGAAGTGGGCAAAATATTGAAATTTAGATAATATTGTGATTTGATTTTGAAGATTCAAAGTTTGAATATGTCTACATTGTTTAGAGTTCAAATGCAACAAAAAGAGCTCCTTTTAAATAACAAAACGTTGTAAACTGTGCAGAAATATCACTTTATACCCTTTATTTGGGATTAATTTTACAGACATTTCACATTTGTCTGACAATTAAACCTCAACTAACAAGACACTCATTTTGCTTTAAGACATAGGTTTTAACACTGTTGAATTTACCAAATTTCACATTTTTTATATATACTACTAAATCACATCATTAATATTCACATGCATTCCTTTTCGGGTGCGTGCACAGCTTTAATACTGCTTTTTTTCAGACGGTGAAGTGAAACTGGAGTGGACCACCGAAGTGCAGCCAATCAGAGCGCTGCTTTCAGCTCTTACTTCTGGGTTGATGAGACATAAAATAATCTATTATTAGATGCAGACAGTGCACAGCTGGCTAATTTTGGTCCCAAAGTTTTGCTTTCATGAGATACTCTTTGGTGGAAAACACAAAATGTACTTATTACAAGTAAAAGTCAAAGACCGCAGTTTTAACGTGATATATAAACTGTCCGTTTTGGTCGTTTGTGTGTTTTAAAAAAAATATTATTATTATTGATGGAAAAATAACATTGCAATATACTTTCAGGGCCCACTAAAAGTACGCTTACCCACAGATTAGACAATTTCTCCAGTGGTCACTTGTAGTACTATGGAAATGCATAGATGTAGGAAAACATCTCCATTTTTATTGATGAAATAGCAAAGCAGCACAGATAAATAATTTGAGGTTATGATAAATAAAGAGACATGGTTCCTAAAAATGCAGGTGTCAAAAAACCCTTTTATGGCCAAATAAAAGTTCAAAAACAAACATGTTGAGAAGAACATTACTGAATTCAACTATGTTATCATTTCTACTGAACAAGTTGACTCACAGTCCCATGTTTCTTCTGTGTCTAGATGTGTTACTGTTTTTCCCTCCGGCGTCTTCTTCTTGCATAACTCGCCTTCATGTGGAAAGTTAATGATGTGTGATTTCTGTCATAGGGAGATTATATATGTCCCATATCTTCTTGCCCATCTTTCCCTGGAGCAGCTGTTTTTGCAAAAGGAATGGAGCTTTTACCTGCAGCATTAGCCCATAAAACATACTGTACGTCCAAAACAACATGGCAAGACTCAACAGGAGAGAGGCACGAACATTCACACATGTTTACAGGAAGATCGGCTGACAGGTGCTCCGGATTTTACAGTTTTTTGCACTTAGCCATCCCGAATGACTTAACGATGATCACATTTCTAAAAATAAAGATTGGCGCGTGTGGGAGACGTCTGTATTAATCACACACAGCATTTGTTGACATTGAGCGCTACCTGCTTTGCCTTCTATGGCTGTTTCAATGTGGATGCTGTGCACGTTTTATAGGCGTGTTTGACTTGTGGTGCGTTTATATAATGATGTGATATTTAATAAGGGCCTGTAGGGCATATAAACAATGTGACAATGGTAACCTGTGTGAGCTCCAGTGGGTGCAGATGTGTGATAAAAACAAATGAGCTTGGGAGAATCACCTGTTAGAAAACAGGAAGTTACAACATTTGCATAAGTTCTTTGTGAAAGTTATTATGAATTAATAAGTATAATTATTAGCTATTACCAGTACCATGATTAGCTACTTAAGTTGAAGTCAATGGAGCAAGTATTCTCTATTGAATTCATTCTTCTTTGTATCTGCCCTCCACCAGAGATCAACGAGGAACTGTGTCTGGAATTAACATTAACACTTAACAGACTAAGGGAGGCTTGTCTACAGTAAAAAAAAAAATACTGTAGTTGTATTTTGATCATAGCAGTTGTTATCTGCACTAAGCAGATTTAAAAAAAAACATACAAATAGACTTTGTATAACAAAGAGAGTGGCATCATTATATAAAAATGGCCAAATAAACCATTTCTCATTTGTAAATATTCTCTACAGCCTCCAGTCACTATATTTCAACCTTTGTTTGTATAAATATACAACAAGTAATTGTTTGGTTTATCGACTAATCTAAAAAAAAATACTGATGAGTCGTATACTAAAATAATTGTTTGTTGCAGATATCTGGAATGACACTGAATCGTTTGTATAAATACTACAAGAGAAAAAAAAAACTATTTTGTTAAAGCTGTTTAACTGGAAAAGTTGAATGAGTTGAATCAGGGATTACATCGGCTTGAGCTGGAAAAATATCTAAAATGGGGCTCACTTTTGCAGAAGAAAACAAAAATGTTATATACAATGGGGTGGATCCAACTAATTGGAATAACCACTGATTAATCAGTGAAAAGGATTGTCACTTCATTTGGTAATCGACTAATTGTGACCAGTGCATTACACAAATACCTAAACATGCCATTTGTTGTGAAAAGAGGTTTATAATGAGACAGTGCATGATTAGGGATGTCAAGATTAGGTTAATCGATAATTGTGATTAGTCAGGTCACAAAATCATCGAAGAAAATAATCTTGACTATATTAAAAAAATGTATTAAATAATTAAATGTTATTTTTAATGTAATCTATAGATGTCATTCAGAACGTTTGATTTCATAAAGCTGGCCACAAACTTGAGTTGAACTTAAGTTATTTTAAGTTAAAATTTATTTTAATTGGAACGAATAAACTAAAAGATTTCACTGTTGTTTGGTCACGTTCAGTAATCGTGAATAATCATTAAATCATGATGCTTTTTCTCACAATTAAGTTGAAATTGTGACATCCCTATTATTCAAAGACTAACGTAATAAAGCAAACATTTTCAGATGAATTCGTTTGTCTAAATAATAAGTTGCCCCAAATGAAACTAGACTAAATTGCTGATCTGCTAACGTGAGGAAAGGATGACATAAACTGGAGGGTAAAAGGAGAAGGGCATTGTCAGATCTGCTCTCAGCGTCTGCACAGGAAATGTGAGCCGTGCCCTCCGACAGTCGTGTGCGGCGCCTGAAATGAAACCTCCGACCAGAGGGCTCCGAGTGCGAGTGTGGGAACTCTGCCATGAATCGAAGCCCTGTTGTAAGAAAGAGCGTTTCACCACCGCCCGTGTGAAAGTGAGCTTTGTTAGGCAAGACACCATGTTCCTCCGGTATCAAATGGCTCGGTAATTACTCAGCGGCCTATTTTGTGTTTTGAGTGTTAAAGAGAGCGCTCACATCACAATTAAATCTGTTTTGTCCTCCCAGATTTATACAACGGGCTGCAAGTGGAAGGGCACAATATATTGCAAAAAAGAGCTGATTAAAAGTAAATGTGTTAAGTGGTAAACCTTCAACTAAAGTCATATTTTTGCACTTTTACGATTATTTTACAGACATTTTATGTTTGTCTCATAATTAAACCTCAACTAAAGACATGTTTTGACACATTTCTGTTGGATTGACATAATATCGTCTGACTATTGATGATGTTATGTCATCCAATATGGGAGAACTCCGAAAAATGATCGAGATATTCATTTTTGTCAATATCGTCCACCCCTCGCTGCAGGGTTAATTTAATCTTAACACAGTTTGAAAGAATTTGCAATGGCTGCATTATAGATACAAATAATAACTGTCTGCCAAACTGCCAAAGCCAGCCCTCCAGGGGGGTTATTTACTTATTTAACCAGCAAAGGGGTGCTGAGATTTGTTAGGAGGATCTATTTGATTAGATTTTGTGCTAAAATGACTGTCTGTGGTTGCAAAAGAGACCAAATCAAGTCTATTTCCCTAAAACATGTTAATAAAAGACAACGTAATCATCATATCTTTGCAAATAAACATATTAAATGCAATACAAAATTAGAATTGATTTGATATGTTTGGAGCCAAAGAAGTAGAAAAACAATTATTACTTAAATCATCTGTTCGCTAATCATTAATAAACATTTGCAGTTATGAGCGTTTAAAGTTCAAAACGTTTTCTTGGTCATTCCTGAAGTTATTAATAGAATAAAATTTCAGTCTTTGCTCAAATGTTAATGCTTCTAGATCTGTTTATAGTGATATTCAGTCAGACAATATTATGTCAGTTCATCAAAAACTAGCGTGTACATATCATTATTAAAGTTTAAGTTTCACATAAAACATAATAGGACTGAAAATTAACCCCAGAAGTACAGAAATGTAACATTATATCTATGTTTTTTAAGATTTTTTATAAGTTTGTTATATTTTTATTTTTGAACTGATTATTTTGCAGCCTTTTTGAATAATTTTTACTATTAGACAATACACTCGATATTTAAATGCTGCATACCTCCGAAACAACAATTGTAATATTATCCTTTTTGCGATACATCTCCCACCTCTAACTGTGAACTGAATATTAATTTGTTGCGAGTATAATTACATATTGTGCTTGGCTTTGACATTGCGTTGCTACAAATGCTGCTTCTTCTGTGTCTTTGCGTCATTCACGGCGCCACAAATCAAGGAGACATCAAGTCCAACGGCGTGAAAAGCGCGAAGATGAAACTACGTCGTTACTAGTCGAGTGATTTAAGGACAACGATCCATCTGTCGCCGCGAGAGGCTTCTGCGCTGATGAAACAAGAATGGAATTACAATAAAACCAACACTAAAGAGTTGCTTGTGATAATTTGCGCTTAACAAGTTTCAGATCTAGAATGTCATTGTTTTTAAAGGTGCACTATGTAGTTTGACTTCTCTGGTAGTTGTTACCTTCTTGTTTCGATGGAAAAGAGGTTTTGATCTCAATGGGTTCTTACCTGGTTAAATAAAGGTTAATAAATAAAATAAAATGACTAAAGTAAGTAACTACAAATACTCAAGTTACTGCAATTGAGATTTTTTGGGTAATTGTACTTTAATCTTCTACTTGAACTTGTCACTGAGTAAAAATCTGAAATGCAATTGTAATTAGTTACATTAAAAATCATGTGAGAAAGTCAAAATGTTCCCAATTGATGGTTGTCTCACTGCTGTCTCTGCTGGTTTCTAAACCGACAAACACTGGAAACGACACAGTATCGCCTGCTCTGATAACCTAGATCTGAGAAGAAGATTGTGGGAGAATAATTCAGTGTTTTAAAGTGTTCAATGACAAGACTTTCAAACACTGAATGAAGACTGAACTAAAATGGCGTTCAAATTTCATTAAAATAACTAGTGCCCTGAAATATGACAGAAATATGTGAATCCCAATCCCTGGTGCGCTCCTGCCTGCGCACAAGGCTGTGATGTAAAGGAATGGAGAGAAGCTCCGGAGTGACAAAAAATTTGGTAAAAACTTGATGCTCTCACAGACAGTACACATCCATTCTGTGCGCAGGGATCCAGTGCACGCAACGGGCAACAAATGAACAAAATAATGCACTAAGACCATGTTTAACATTGTTAAAACACATACTATGTAGAAACATGGCCATTTTTAGCCAAAAATAAAATTATGAGGGTCAAGTCGGCCTCTATTAACCGGCCGCCACCACCGGAACCGTAAAAACAAACAGCCAAACAAAAGGGCAAACACGTAGCAAAAGTGGACGGGACGGAATACAGTGAATAGGAAAGTTAAAGTATCAATATTTTTGTATGAGATTTCCAAACTAGGAATTCACTGCTAAAAATACAATTATTTGATTTAAAAGCTATTGATTCACTGCAAATGTATTTAATCCAGAGTCTACTGTAACATTTTGTCCTTTATCAGTTTTGATAATTTGTTAAATGTACAACAGTGAAATCTGAGTGAAGTGGCTGATTTGCCTGCAGCTGAGAGTACAGTCCTCAGTATTAACCTGCCTGGCCTTTCAACTAAAACCACTGACCTACACCACTGCACTGCACTCGTTAGCAGCTCTAATTAAGATACATGTCAGGCCTCCGCTGTGCCACTGGGACACTCGAGACCGAGGAAGCCATGCGTGTCAAAACAACTTCCTGTCAGGCTGTCACGTTCTTGCAGTTTGATGGCAGACAGACTCGTGTACATATAAGGCAAAAAGACAAGGCGCACGCTTATCAGTGAAGGACATGCCAGTTCTTCTACAACACAGTCACCAAAACTGTAAAAACCAATAAAAAACAATTACTAATGCAGTAATTGTGTTTTAAAAATAGTTAACCCTTTCAAATCTCATTTCTACAAAGCATTTTTAACAGTGTAAAATGTTAAAAGGCAACGCAACTGTTTAAAGTGTCACATGAGAACTACACGGGAAAAATATCTAATTGCGATTTTTCTGACTAGATTTTGCGATTTATATTTTTATGATAGAATTCAAAGTTCACATTTTAAACACAATTGACAAAAAATACTTAAATATAAAATAACAAACGAATGAAAGAATGTGTTTCGTAGCGTTTTTATCAGTTCTTGTCAATATAGTTATTCTTTTAGAAACGCTTTGTTGTTTTTAGTTGCATTTTGTTGCTTTTAGTTACGTTTTTGACGCTTGTAGTCGCATTTTGACGCTTTTAGTATCATTTTTGTCACCTTTAGTCACATTTTTTCGCTTTCAGTTGGGTGTTTATCACTTTTTGTTGCATTTTTGTTGCTTTTAGTTGCATTTTGTCACTTGTAGTCAAGTTTTTGTTGATTTCAGTTGCATTTTTGTCACTTTTTGTTGTGTTTTTGTTGCTTTTAGCCATGTTTTTGATGCTTGCAGTTGTATTTTGTTGCTTTAAGTCACATTTTTGACACTTTTAGTCAGTATTTAGTTTTGGTCACATTTTATCGGTTTCAGTTGGGTGTTTATCACTTTTTGTCACATTTTTATTGCTTTTAGCTGCCTTTTTGTTGCTTTTTGTTTGTTTCAGAACATGTTTTAACAAATCTAAACTACAGGGTTAGCAGATTTTGTGCAGAATAGAACAGGATCTTTTTTTGTTTGTGTGAGAAATTATTGCACTTCAATAATTGCAACCTTTGCGATTTGATAATTGTGTCCATTCAAATCAAAGTCATTTTGATTTTGTTCCATTGTGCTGCTTTAAAGTAAAGAAAATTAAATTGAGAAAAAAGTTGGAGGAGCTTTTTACATGAAATATAAAATTTGACTCTGATCTTTGAGAAAACATTTACAATCACACAATCCTCATATCCTTAAGTGGCAATGCATTACAGACCGATATAAACTATTGGAAAAAATGCATTTGAGTTTGTCGTTTTGGGGTAAACTGCGTGCGACTCTAGTGAGGAGCTGTGGGAGCTGTGTTGTGCAGGAAGTGGTTTGTCATGCCTTGTTCATGTGATGCAAGTGTCTAGAAAAGTGTAATCTACAGCAGCTCAGAGGTACAACGAGCTACCACAACAGTTACAGGGCATTTAGCCTTAAGATTGCATCTACAGGAAACAGTTTATTATGTGCTAATCACCTCAAAGCATGTCATTTTAAGAGACAACACCCCAGATTCTCCTCTTTCATATCAGTCTGGATTTAACTACTCTTTCTGTATTTTATAAGCATTGTATATAAAGTAAGTCACGATATAAAATGTTAGTGTTTCGATTATTGTGAGAAGAAACATCACGATTATTCACTTTTAAATCTTTAATTTGCTTTCTTTCACAAGTCAAGCTTTATGAAATCAAAGTTTCTGAATGAAAAAGTAATGCTATTGTCACCTAAACAGCCAGATAAAAAGATAAAAAGGACTTAAAACGATATAAAATGTTAATGTTTCGATTATTGTGAGAAACATCATAATTTTTTACGATTATTCACTTTTAAATCTTTAATTTGCTTTCTTTCACAAGTCGAGCTTTATGAAATCAAACTTTCTGAATGAAAAAGTAATGCTATTGTCACCTAAACAGCCAGATAAAAAGATAAAAAGGACTTAAAATGACTTTTCTGGAGGATCGATTGGAGAATCGACAACTTGAATTGACTAATTATTATTTTGAGTTGATGATTTTGACATCCCTAGATAAAAACAGTTACATGGCTTAAAATGTACTTGACTTGACTTGACTGAAACCAAAAGTTTTGCATAAAATCACATAGTCAAACTAGTTACACTGGGACAGACTTTTAGTAGTATTTTTGATCACTGTTTATCTGAATTGACTTGTTTAAACCACAATCTACTTATTTTCTGAGCCTTTGACAATCACTTTGATGCAGTGTGTGTTTGTGGGCGTAAAAATGAGCAGAGACAGCAATGAAACAACTGGGGATCAGGACAATAGGGACTTGTGCTGTACTCAGAAACAAACGTGATTTTAACTATAACTAATTATAATTACATGGCTATACTAAAGTACAAGTAATCGTTTAAAAAAAATCAACTAAAAACAGTACAATCACCCAAAAAATCTACTCAATTACAGTAACACGAGTATTTGAATTTATGTTCTTTCCAAACCTGAATAGAACACTGCATCAATTGAATATCTTCTGGGGGCGTAGTACTTGACAACTAAATGTTAAATAATCTGATGCATTCGTGGTTCTCGGTGCTCAAGTTTCCCTGATTTCCCAGCTTGTTTGCAATTGTCTGCTTTTTGTCTGAAAGTCAGGATTTTGATGTTACTATTGAAAGAGTCCCTCTATAATTGTGTTTAATGGAGCGAGATCTGTTGTTAAAAGTCTTCCCAAAAACTAACCTTAAACATGGTTTGTTTTGGACAACTATTTTTATGTTATCTTTATGTGCATTATTTAATTAAGCAAGGATATTTCTTGCAAAACACATCTGTTGTGTTTATGACAGTGACCTTTAGTCAACGAGCTTAAATGTCATGACTTTTCAGATGGCAAAGTGAGATAATTTTGCCAAAGTGCTGCTCTTACAAAACTCTAAAGAAAAAAATTATAATAAATTTGTACTAATAATTTTTTACCCACCTGTACATTTATTAAGTTTTTGAACAACCTTACAGGAAAAAAACCCTTAAAACATAGAAATAACGGTGTGAGTTTCCTCTGCACTGTCTACATTTTTAACCCACTTCTCACGGGTCTGTTCGTGACGCAGGATTTGTTTTACGAGTTTCAAAGTGAGGAATTTAGAGAGGTGCAGTGCAATGGACCTGAGTCTCACATGTCAAAGATGTTCTTCTCTTTGAAAGGGCCAGTCTTAACCCTGCGACCTCTGCACCTCCAGCCAAACGCCTCTTACGTAACAGAGCTTTAGTCTGCTGGACATTCCCCCGGACTTAGAGCCAGTTCTCTGCAAAGCTCTCAGTCTGAGATGAAAGAACTGCTTCAACTTTACTCAAGAAGTGCACTGAAATGAAGTATAACACACAGTAAGGCTGCGCGATAAGGCAAAAAAATATTATCACGATTTTCTTGGGGCCAGATAATGATATCAATTTTATCACGATTTATGTGGTTCACTTTGTACTTTTCTGTTGCCTTTAACAGAGCTGCACAATTCTGTTCAAATGCTCATTTTAAACGCAACTGGGTCGCATTTTGTTGTGTTTTTGTCACGTTCAATAGCGTTTGTCATATTTAAACGCTTCTGTGTCACTTTTAGTCAGGTTTTTGCCGCTTTTAGTCGTGTTTTGGTGCATTGAGTCGCAGTTGTGGTCGTGCTTTTGAGGCTTTTAGTCATGTTTTTGTCAGATTCAGCTGTGTTTGTCATATTTAAACGCGTCTTTGTCACTTTTAGTCATGTCTTTGTCACTTGTAGTCGCGTCTTTGTAATTTTTAGACGCTTTTTTTTGTACTTTTAGTCAAGTTTTGGTGCATTGAGTCACGTTTGTTGCGTTTTTTTTTTTTTTTTGTCCCAATTAATTGCGTTTTGGTACATTGAGTAGCAGTTGTTGTTGTTGTGTGTTTATAGCGCTTTTGGTCGTGCTTTTGTCGCTTTTAGTCGTGTTTTTGTCACGTTCAGCTGTGCTTGTCATATTTAAACATGTCTTTGTCACTTTTAGTCGCGTCTTTGTCGTTTTGTCACATTCAGCTGTGTTTGTCATATTTAAACAAGTTTTTGTCACTTTTAGTTGAGTTTTGGTGCATTGAGTCACGTTTGTTGCTCGTAGGTGTGTTCTTGTCGCTTTTGTACACATTTTTATCACTTTTGCTCGCGCTTTTGTCGCTCGTTTGAGAACATGTTTGTACAAATTTAAACTACATGTTAGCAGTTTTTATTCAAGTAAAAACAAGACATTTTGTTGTTTGTGGAAGAAATGATTGCACTTCAAAAACTGCAGCCTTTGCGATTTGTTATATTGCATCCATTAAAATTGTGATTTTGTGTCAATTTGGTTGAATTGTGCAGCTCTGGTCTATAAGAGGTAAATATAGTCATCTGGTCAGAGGCTTCAGAGGCTAAACAACATGGGAAAAAGAGTGTTTGAACAGACAGCTGCATTAAAGAGACAAACACAAAAGTGAATCAGGGAGCGGCCATTTCACAAAAAATACCAGATTGTCACAGGGATGAGCTCACAATTTGATTTTTATCACCATATCGCCCAGTCCTACTACTACCTCTGCAGCATGATGAATTATGTGTAGCAAAGTCAAAGAGTAAACTACTTTAGTTCAAGGGCTGCTCAGTAAATCATAATTGAATCGAAAACTATATTATATCCATCAGAAAAAATGTAATCTGTCTGTTTTCCAAAATCATTCAGCCCTAGGACCAGGATTTGCACCTACAGTGTGTGTGTGTGTGTGTGTGTGTGTGTGTGTGTGTGTGTGTGTGTGTGTGTGTGTGTGTGTGTGTGTGTGTGTGTGTGTGTGTGTGTGTGTGTGTGTGTGTGTGTGTGTGTGTGTGTGTGTGTGTGTGTGTGTGTGTGTGTGTGTGTGTGTGTGTGTGTGTGTGTGTGTGTGTGTGTGTGTGTGTGTGTGTGTGTGTGTGTGTGTGTGTGTGTGTGTGTGTGTGTGTGTGTGTGTGTGTGTGTGTGTGTGTGTGTGTGTGTGTGTGTGTGTGTGTGTGTGTGTGTGTGTGTGTGTGTGTGTGTGTGTGTGTGTGTGCGTGTGTGCGTGTGTGCGTGTGTGCGTGTGTGCGTGTGTGCGTGTGTGCGTGTGTGCGTGTGTGCGTGTGCGCGTGTGCGCGTGTGCGCGTGTGCGCGTGTGCGCGTGTGCGCGTGTGCGCGTGTGCGCGTGTGCGCGTGTGCGCGTGTGCGCGTGTGCGCGTGTGCGCGTGTGCGCGCGTGCGCGTGTGCGCGCGTGCGCGCGTGCGCGCGTGCGCGCGTGCGCGCGTGCGCGCGTGCGTGCGGCTCGAAAACACTCTGAACATGTCCTCCAGCCACAAAACAACGTGGTGTTATATGTCAAAATATGAACACCAGCTAAAATATGTCATGGTGAAAAATTAACATAATGGGGCTGCAACTTATGTTTATTTTGGTAATTGATTAGTTGCATGGATTGCAAAAAGGCCAGCATATTTAACTGAAAAGAAGCTTAAGAAGTGCCGCTTGAGAACATTTTCAGAGTACACTTCAAGCAAAAAAAGCTTTCTTGATTTAAAAAAACACTAACTTTATGTGTTTCTTGTGTCATTTTGCGGCAATTCCTGCTTTTTCTGAGTGATAAACCTCTCTCATTACATGTTTTGGAGGTTCTGTAAAAAATATATCAAATTGGTTGAAGATTACTTAACTAATCAATTAGTTGTGATTAACCAATTAACTTGTTTCAGCCCTAATCGTAAATTTGCTGTAAGACGAAAGGGTTGCTTCGTGTAATAATAATTAATGCGTGCGTGCGTGCGTGCGTGCGTGCGTGCGTGCGTGCGTGCGTGCGTGCGTGCGTGCGTGCGTGCGGCTCGAAAACACTCTGAACATGTCCTCCAGCCACAAAACAACGTGGTGTTATATGTCAAAATATGAACACCAGCTAAAATATGTCATGGTGAAAAATTAACATAATGGGGCTGCAACTTATGTTTATTTTGGTAATTGATTAGTTGCATGGATTGCAAAAAGGCCAGCATATTTAACTGAAAAGAAGCTTAAGAAGTGCCGCTTGAGAACATTTTCAGAGTACACTTCAAGCAAAAAAAGCTTTCTTGATTTAAAAAAACACTAACTTTATGTGTTTCTTGTGTCATTTTGCGGCAATTCCTGCTTTTTCTGAGTGATAAACCTCTCTCATTACATGTTTTGGAGGTTCTGTAAAAAATATATCAAATTGGTTGAAGATTACTTAACTAATCAATTAGTTGTGATTAACCAATTAACTTGTTTCAGCCCTAATCGTAAATTTGCTGTAAGACGAAAGGGTTGCTTCGTGTAATAATAATTAAGCATTTCTACTGCATTACTTTGCCTTAGTGCCTAAAACTAAAAGTTAACATGACATGTCAACTTAATAACTTTACCTAGAAATACTTTGTCTAACATTGTTTAAGAAATTATTAAAAGGGGACATACATTTCAAATAATAACACAATTACAGAACATCATAATACAAATAATATTAGAGAATAAAAGATGACACATTTTGAATAATTATATCAAAAGAGGAAACCATTGAAGGGAAGGAAGAGATATTGCCTTTAAAAAGCTGAAATAGAAAGTTTCACTGTAGTTTTTGTGGCTTTTTGCCACGTTTTTGTCAATTTTAGGTATGTTTTTTGTGCGTTTTTTCACGTGTTTCTCGCTTGTTGTCACGTTTTGTGTTTCTTTTTTTCATAATAGGTTTTAACAAATCAAAACTACAGGTTTAGCTATTTTTTGTGAAGAATAAACAGGATATTTTGTTGTTTGGAGAACATTATTGCACTTCAAAAATTGTAGCCTTTGCGATCTGCTAATTGCGTCAATTCAAATCGCGATTCGATTACAAAACCTCAATCATACTAATCATACTTGTTATACTTGTATACTTGTTGCTCTATTCATCAAATGCTATGTCCTGGCCCTTTGCTCTTGATTAAATTCTGATGTAGACTTGGTTTAGTTCTATTTTAGTCTTGCTTTAGTCCTGGTTTGTTCCAATTATAGTTGCAGGTTTAGTCCTTGTTTTGTCCTGGCTTTAGATGTGGTGTGCAAGTGTAACGTGTCATTTTGGGTTTCCGTCTTTTACGATGACATTTCTTCCGACGTGTGTAACCTTTACCTGACTAATTCCAACTTTGAGTATACAGTACATGTAATGCCCTCTTAAGTGTAAAACTGTAAACTGTTTGTGTATTAAAGCCGCGTTAAGAGAAGAGCGAACCTGTTATTTGAGTTTGATGACAGTGATTGAAACAGAATGACACACTGGAGATGAGCAGGAGGACTGAGTTGACGACATTTGTTTTCTTTCTTATTACAAATGTATTTAGGATGTCATAATGTGTGTTTAAATCATTTTGTGGGAACCATTTGTAGTTTTATGATTGCTGATGTACCGTGAACTGGAAAGTGTTCATAAATGTGCGCTATATATCACAATTTAGATAATATCGTGTATGTCGTTTTGAAGATATGCAAAATTTGAATATTGAGTGTATTGTTTATAGTAGAAAATGCTACAAAAAGAACTGATTAAAAGTAATAATTATGTTGGAAACTTTCAAATAAAGTGATATTTCTCCAATTCATGATACATTTTATAGACATTTCACATTTGTCTGATAATTAAACCTCAACAAATACATTTAAAGACATCTTTTAACACATTATTAAACCTCAACAAATACATTTAAAGACATCTTTTAACACATTATTAAACCTCAACAAATACATTTAAAGACATCTTTTAACACATTATTAAACCTCAACAAATACATTTAAAGACATCTTTTAACACATTTCTATTGGATTAACATGAAAATAAAATGTAAATATTCATTTAGTCAATATTGCCCACCCCTAAATGTAGAAATAGCATTTTTTTGACCATTATTATACAATTCTTACCATAACCAAGCCCTCTAAATTCACTTGTGTTAAATGGACAGATTTTAATTAATTAAGTTAAGTTAATTTATTTTACTTTATGTATTTTTTAGTTATTCATTGTATTCTTAGTACTCATTTTATTTATTTATTACCTTCATTTAACATCCTATGATTTGACTAAGCTTCATTCTCAAAACATGTTGTCTATAACATGTTTTCTAATAAATAAGGGTCACCAAATGCCACTCGTCTAAAAATAAATCTGTGGGAATTGGGAAATATTGAGTCACTGGTACGGCTGAATCAATCTAATCTTGACGTGCTTGTACTATTGTAAGCCCTGTCTGTAGTCAGCAGTATAGTCTGGCTGGTCTTGGCGTAGGTACACTGTGTTTCTATCTCTAAAATCCCAAAGCTGGACTCGCATGTCGGGTCATGAGGCACCTGATCCGCTCCCTGGGGTGCTCCGGACAGATGGAGTGAACAGAAACGAGGGGGAAGGCATAGATCAGATTAACAATGCTGAAAGGTAAAAAGGGGACAGCGGGATGGACAAGGAAGGATCTTTTTCCTTTGAGTTTGTGTGTCAAGGATTGTGTTGTTGAGGGTTTGTTTGTGTGTTAAAATGTTGGCTTCTGTTTTGCAGGACTCCAGAAGCACCACAGAAGAGAAACCTGTCCAGAGATCCAAGGTAGGTTTAACTTCAGTGATGTCATTCCTGCTTGTTAAAGGAGACTTATTATGTAAGACTGACGTTCAACCACGCTGTAATTGTTTTTCCTTCTTATTTACCCACCCAAAGTTGTATTTAGAGCGATTCATGCATGCATCAAGTAATGTTTATTCTCCTGCATTCATTCTTATTGCACCAAAAATTTAGTTTTCTCCAATTCCATATATACACATCCACTGCTCTGTACTGTACTGTATTGATTTTTCTTCAATGGGGATACTGAGGAAGAAGATTCATTTTGTCACAAATTCATAAAAAAATATAGCATAAATATAAATATAGCAAACATTTGATCATTTAGATACTATAGTAAATGCTGTTTTGAGCTGATTAAAACTAAAAATGAAAAAAAAAAATATATATATATTGTGCATTATTGCCTTTTTTGTGAGCTTTTAAACATGTTTTAACATTGTTCCATCGTCAAAATCATACCTGGAGCTGCATTTAGCTTCATTCACGCTTGTTTGATCCTGGTTAGAAAATCCTCTGATGGTCAGAAACACTCCACTCTGAATGTCCTTGATGTGTGCCGTAGCTGCAAGAATCTTTCATGTTGTTTTTAAGTCCATAAATCATCGTCAGGCTCGGCAATTTCTGCAGTCTAATCACAATCATTACAACTGCGTCAACAAAGAGGAACACGGCTAGCATAACAAGTAATGTGCATTTTAAATGTGTGTAATTCCCTCTTCAACCAGTAGATGGAGCCAAAGCTAAATTACTCTGGCATCTCCCAGAGTCATATATTTTAGTTCTAAAACATGAGATGTCATAGTAAAGTTACTCAAGAGCATGTTAAAGGCTAATAACGATACAGATAATGCATTATATTTGTCCTGTAGGATCTGAGGTGATATTTCTACACTTTTGTGGTGCATTTTTCTGGCATCTCACATTTGTCTGATTAATGAAACCTCAACTAATATATTTAACAACATGTTTTAACACATTTTTCTTGAACTGACATGAGATTTTACAGTTTGTTTTTATTATGTTTACAGTATGTTAATGTATCAGTTTCTTTTTTTAAGTTGTTTTGATCAACATTGCAATTTAAAATGTCCAAAATATTTAAAAATATATGCATAAATGTTATAGATTACAACTATATCCTGTCCTGCCCTGTTCCTAGAAATGTTCTGAAATGCATGAGATTCTCGTAGTAGTCTAAAAGTTCATATTTCAGTCTTCTGACAAATGTTTAAATGTCCAGGAAGATGAATCCTGATTTGAAAACATAAATCCAAATTCAATCGCAATTTCCATTTGATTTTTTTTTTCTTTTAGATCATCCAGTGCTACTATGAACATGGTAGATTTGAAATTAATATATTCCTTTTATAATTATGAATAACTGAGGTGGATCCTCAAATGTGTTTGCACCCTGACTGCCGCCTGCTAATGCTAATACCATTTTATTCTCAGTCTTTTAGCTTCAAGACTCCGAAGGAAGTCTGTGCGACATGTGACAAGACGGTCTACCCAATGGAGAGACTGGTGGCCAACAACCAGATCTTCCACTCGAAATGTTTCTGCTGTAAGCACTGCAACACCAAACTGAGGTGAGTGTGTGAGCAGCGCAAACACAGTAACGACAGAACACAGAGAATAGTGTTTGTGTCCTTGGGCAAGACACTTCACCCACTCTCCCTCCAGTATCTGCAACACTGAAGGAATGTGACTACGCTACTGGATACTTAGTGTAAAGTGCTTTGTGTTCATTAGCAAAAGAAAATGTGACACTGCCAACAGTTTTAAGAGTGTTTTGCCACTCATCCAAGTCGCTTCTTCAATTCCTCTGACAGATCTGGTGAGTCACGGCCTTATATCTGTCTGAAGGGAGGAGCAAAAGCACTGAAATTAACTGTATCTGTCGTTTGTTGAGTTTATTGAACTACTCTAAGGTAAATTAAATGACGAGGGTTTAGGCGACATCCAGAGTTATAATTATTCAAAAAAGTTAAACAAATACAGCTGGACATACTTAGATTGACTTGTTTTAGACATTCAAAAAGTTAAGCAACTACAGATAGGCTGTCTAAAACAAGTACATCTAAGTACATCCAGTTGTAGTTGCTACTACTCTAAAGTGTTAATTTTCACCTATATTTATCATAATCGTTCAAGCCCCTAATGGTCATCTAAAGGCTCTTTTACATACACACACACATAGAGGCTTCTGTCCATCCTCTGTGTTGTTGTGTCCATTTTTTTTTTTTATGGACACATAGCAACTGAGCTGTACATGTGCTGACCACTGAGGGCAGTAGTGAACACAGTGGAAGCTCAACTTTTTCTAAGTGACTAGAACAAGCAGTTAAAACAAATACATTATTTTCACACTCTCTCTTTTCCATCAAATGTGATTTAAAAACTGCTCTGGGTGCCTTTTTTTAGTTGCACTTTTTCTTCCAGTTTATTAAATTCTCTAACAGACGTTGAGTGCCCTCTGGTGGTTATTTACCTGAACACAGCATAGTTGGAAGTATAAATGAAGCTACAGTAATCATGTGCAAAAATGGAGCATAATTAAGCCTCTCTTATTAGCAAAAAAACATTTTTCAGCATGTTTTCTTTGTTTTGGTTTAGGCCTGAGGATGGAGTTATATGTTACCTTAGAACCCCATTTCTGTTCAGCAGTGCATTTGCTTTTCTAACAAATATATCCTCTTTGACCCTGCACGCAAAGTACTCTTTTCCTTTGCCAGGATTTGTACTTCACCATCCTCAAAGGAGTGGTTAGCGGCTTTGAGATTGAGATACACGAGTTTTGATTCCATTTTAAACAAAGAAATTTCCCCTCCAATCTCTGCTCCAAACCGCATGCGTTTACTGACAGAGAATTGGTGATAGACTCTTGATTAAAAAGCCCACGGCTGATCATTGAGAATTTAAAATGATTGGATCTCGATTCAATTAACATTTCATTTATTTCACGACCTTAGAGGCTCTTCACAAAGTAGATAATGTGGTTAAATCATTGCTCCCCTGTTGTATCTTTGAGCAACACACTTTATCCATCTTCCCTGAGTTTAAAGTGCTAATGAATCAGTCTGTTACTTGAATTATTTGACTGAGAATGTACACTAGCTGCTCTGTCCCCGTTAGTGTATCTTAAATTTGATATCAGAATCAGAATCAGAATCAGAAATTGTTTATTGCCATTGTCAGTGAAATTCACAAACGTAGGAACTTGCTTCGGCGTAGGTGCAACATAAAGCAAAGGATAAAATATAAAAAATATATAAAAAGGCATGCATAAAATTAAGAATAAAATATATGAAAAGTTCTCCCGTTTTTATAATTATAACTTAGTTTGATGAATGACACATGTGGTAAATATTTATCATAGTTTGACATCTGTTTAGTTGCAGTTTGTGAAGATTGTTTTTAAATACATAAGCTTAAAATTACAGGAAGTAGTACTGAGTTCTTTAAACTAAATCCCTCTGTGATGTCATCAAAAGGCAACTTTCCATTGAAAATAGAAGGTGTATTCACAGGCAACTGACAAGTTTTTCTGACAATCTAAACAATCATTCAACAAAATAAAGGTGTTATCAGGTGTTATGTATTGTCAAATCATAATTTATGTAGATCATGGCTCTTGTTCACAATATGGTTGCTAGGTAACAGTTGTGGAATTATTGCATATCATGTCATATTTGCTGCTCATGTCCAACCAGGAAGTAACATTATAAACTTTACAAAAAACTGTCAAACTGGGGACAAAAAGGCAAAATGTTAAATATATCATGTTCACTATGTTTTTGTGACATGTGTTATGCACTTTAAGGTATTTGTGACTACAGAGGTTGCTTACCAATTGGCTTTTTCCCGAAACAGTTTTTTTGTATATTTGTCATGATTTTACATCTACTATTCTGCCATAGTCACACCGAACAATTTCACGCTTTGAAGAAACTGTAAATCACAAGCATAATAACACTCTTTCTTGTGCTCCTAAGCCTCGGGAACTACACTGCTCTCCAGGGTGAATTTTACTGCAAGGCCCACTACCAGCAGCTGTTCAAAAGCAAAGGAAACTATGACGAGGGCTTCGGACGCAAACAGTACAAAGAGCGCTGGGCCAACAAGGATTCAGACACCATAACAAAGTCGCCGTAAAGATGTCCTCCCCCCGTCTCATCCAGGCCTTACCTCCGATCGTCCCAACACACGCCTCATGCTGGGGTGCTCCGAAAATAACCCACGCGCGCTTTTTAAATGCCATTTGATCAGAAAAAACAGGTCAAACACAATCAAGCAAAAAAATGCATGAGTGTACCTTTTAGTTATTTTATTTTGACTCTCGATTTGTGACCAAAAGTCTTCTCTTGTGAGGGGAGTGTAATTTTAAATGTTTTTATTTTTACTTTTTTGTTGAATAATTTTGCACCATTCACTTGATGTACAAACTGTTGCTCAGGCATGTGTGTATTGGAGGAGGACGCTTAATTAACTTAAGTTTGGTGATTGGTAAACGATATTCTACAATAACAAAGGGATTATATGTAGTTGAATAGCATTACAGCAACAGCAGTAAACGGTTCAGTATTGTGCATGAGCGTTAATCTCAAAATTGAGTTTCATTCATTGTGACATTCCCTCAGGCATTGCTCGTCCCTGTTGTCTGAAAGCTCACATCGGAGCCAGAAAATGATAGCGGCAGCGCATGTAGGAGATATTTAAGAGCAGGGCTGCACAATTATGGAAAAACATCTAATTAGGCCCGAGCCCCTACAGGGCGTAGGGCCTATTGCTTCCGCAACGATGCCGAAGGCATCGTTGCACAGCCTGTTAAAACTTTGCGCGCAGCGCGAAAGTTTGGCAGCCTAGTCGGTTCTATGGTCGGACAGTGAAATAGCCCATGCCGAAGGCATGGGACCTGCATATTTACTCCTGCTATGCGAAAGAACCCTCACAACTGTCTTGGCGAACTTTCACAAGAGCGAAAGTTCGGCCCTCCAACGCCCCAAACATTGACAGTGAACTGTCCCACACCCCTGGCATCAAGCCCCACTCACTAACCATACTTGTTCCTGCTAAAATACATGGAAACCAATGGGGAGCCCATGGGTAGGCCCGACTTGGAGGTGAATGAGCGGCGTGGCGCTCGTAAGTCCAATATGACCCTATGACGACCTGCGCAAGGTTCAGAGCTTTCAAAAAACGTATAATATGTCGTTCTCAGTAAAATGGAGATATTGTTTTTGCTAAAAATATTATTATTTTTTATTATTAGGCCCGAGCCCCTACAGGGCGTAGGGCCTATTACTGCAACGATGCCGAAGGCATCGTTGCAACTGTCTCGCCAAACTTTCAGCGCAGCGAAAGTTTGGCAGCCTAGTCGGTTCTATGGTCGGACAGTGAAATTGCCCATGCCGAAGGCATGGGACCTGCATATTTACTTCTGCTATGCGAAAGAACCCTTTCAACTGTCTTGGCGAACTTTCGCGCGCAGCGCGAAAGTTCGGCCCCCTCCAACGCCCCAAACATTGACAGTGAACTGTCCCACACCCCTGGCATCAAGCCCTACTCACTAACCATACTTGTTCCTGCTAAAATACATGGAAACCAATGGGGAGCCCATGGGTAAGCCCGACTCGGAGGTGAATGACGAGCGCGTAAGCGCTCGTAATCCAAATTTGACCCCATGGTGACCTGGGGAAGGGTCGGAGCTTTCAAAAAACGTATAATATGTTGTTCTCAGTAAACGGATATATTGTTTTTGCTAAAAATTTATTATTTTTATTATTATTTTTATTCTTCCGTGTTCTGCTCTTTGAGCTCTAATTTGACCCCTGAACATGCTCAAAAACTCACCAAATTTTGCCCAAAATTCAGAATCGTGAAAAATTTTGTTTTTTATAGGTTTTTTGTTTGGGGAAAAAATAATGGCGCGACAGCGCCACCTACAAAAGTCAAAATACATTGCGCCTATGGGAGGCGTCCCGACGTCAACTTTGTCGTACAGCCACGAAATTCGGAACACGCATTCCTCTCCTGAGGACCGAAAAAAATATTATTATGGCCACGCCCCTGACTCACCGTATAGCCGCCATATTGGATTTAAAGTTCCGAAACGCTGAGTCAGCGTTTTTGCTCACCTCGAACTTGAACGAACTCCTCCTAGGGCGTTTTGCCCACCGCGCTCAAAATCGCTGCACATGCTCTAGACAAGTGGGGCATCTTAAGTTATCCAATTCGTTAAAATAACTTTTACCGTCTCTGCGCGGCGCAGCCCCAAAGTTGACTGACGATTTTTTGGATAATCTAAATTTTAAAAATGCTCCCGTTTTGGCAAAACGAGTCCGATTATGCTGAAATTTTAATAGGTTGTTTAACTTTCTTGCCTGGACCTACTTTAGGTGGAATTTTTTCATTTGGCGCGATAGCGCCCCCTACAGAGTGAAAAAACTTTTTGTATGGGGAGCAAAAAGTTTACTTTTTTACAATTTTTTGAAATTTTGCACAAAAGTCCATTTTGGCCTACCGATCAAAAAAGCCAATCAGACCCATGTCGTATTTTGTACGGCGAAGCCGTACCAATGACCGAAACATCCTATGTTATTCCTATGGGAAAATCGAAAATTGTCTCAAATTTGGATCTTTTTTTACTACGCATTTTAACGAACTCCTCCTCGGGCGCAAGCCCGACCAACCTGAAATTTGGTGGACATCTTCCTGAGGAGTGGGGCACCAAAAGTTATCCAAATTATCAGGATAGGTATTACGGTCTCCGTGCGGCGAAGCCGCACATTTCGCAAACATTTTAGAAAAGACAGAAAAACCCCATGTTATTCCTATGGGGAAATCCTAAAATCTCTCAAATTTAACTTTATACTTTAACGAACTCCTCCTCGGGCGTAAGCCCGATCAATCCGAAACTTGGTGACAATCATCCTGAGGAGTGGGGCACCAAAAGTTATCCAAATTGTTGAGATAAGTATTATGGTCTCCGTGTGGCGAAGCCACAAATATTGCCCGCACTTGAACTAATGACAGAAACACCCCATGTTATTCCTATGGGGAAAATCACTCAAATGAAACCTTGTACTTTAATGAACTCCTCTTCGGGCGTAAGCCCGATCAACCTGAAATTTGGTGAATATCATCTTGAGGAGTGTGACACCAAAAGTTATCCAAATCTTCGGGACAAGTGTTACGGTATCCATGCGGCGGAGCCGCACCAATTGGCCATATTTTTCCTCTTTAATTACAACGGCAGTTTTTGGACACAGCTTTGTTCCACCACAAAGCCCCAGTAAAGGAAAAGAATGTGGGCGCTAAGTAGCGCCAACTTCCTCGACTGTTGGCGAGAGCGAGACGGCGCGGCCCCTGAGGAGTCGCTCGATGCCGCTATGCTTTAATTTTTATTCTTCCGTGTTCTGCTCTTTGAGCTCTAATTTCACCCCCTGATCATGCTCAAAAACTCACCAAATTTTGCCCAAAATTCAGAATCGGCGAAAAATTTTGTTTTTTATAGGTTTTTTGTTTGGGGAAAAAAATGGCGCGACAGCGCCACCTACAAAAGTCAAATACATTGCGCCTATGGGAGGCGCCCGACGTCAAGTTTGTTGTACAGCCACGAAATTGAACACGCATTCCTCTCCCGAGGACGAAAAAATATTATTATGGCCACGCCCTGACTCACCGTATGGCCTCCATATTGATTTAAACTTCCGAAACGCTGAGTCAGCCGCCACGTCGAACTTGAACGAACTCCTCCTAGGGCGTTTCGCCGCGGCGCTCAAAATCGCTGCACATGCTCTAGACAAGTGGGGCATCTAAAGTTATCCAATTCGTTAAAATAACTTTTACCGTCTCTGCGCCGCGCAGCTAAAGTTGACCGACGATTTCTTTCATTTTCAAAATTAAAAAATGCTCCCGTTTTGGCAAACGAGTCCGATTATGCCGAAATTTTAATAGGTTGTTTAACTTTCTTGCCTGGACCTACTTTAGGTGGAATTTTTTCATTTGGCGCGATAGCGCCCCCTACAGAGTGAAAAAACTTTTTGTATGGGGAGCAAAAATTTACTTTTTTAGAATTTTTTGAAATTTTGCACAAAATTCCATTTTGGCCTACCGATCAAAAGCCAATCAGACCCATGTCATATTTTGTACGGCGGCCGTACCAATGACCGAAACATCCCATGTTATTCCTATGGGAAAATCAAAAATTGTCTCTAATTTGGATATTTTTTGACTACGCATTTTAACGAACTCCTCCTGGGGCGCAAGCCCGATCAACCTGAAATTTGATGGACATCTTCCTGAGGAGTTGGGCACCAAAAGTTATCCAAATTATCAGGATAGGTATTACGGTCTCCGTGCGGCAAAGCCGCACATTTATAAACATTTTAGAAAAGACAGAAAAAACCCATGTTATTCCTATGGGAAAATCTCAAAATCTCTCAAATTTAACTTTGTACTTTAACGAACTCCTCCTCGGGCGCAAGCCCGACCAACCTGAAATTTGGTGGACATCTTCCTGAGGAATGGGGCACCAAAAGTTATCCAAATTATTTGGATATGTATTACGGTCTCCGTGTGGCGAAGCCACAAATGTTGCCCAAACTTGTACAAATGACAGAAACAACCCATGTTATTCCTATGGGAAAACCTCAAAATCTCTCAAATTTAACTTTGTACTTTAACAAACTCGTCCTCGGGCGTAAGCCCGATCAACCTGAAACTTGGTGACAATCATCCTGAGGAATTGCCCACCAAAAGTTATCCAAACTGTTCAGATAAGTATTATGGTCTCTGTGCGGCGAAGCCGCAAATATTGCCCAAACTTGAACAAATGACAGAAACATCCCATGTTATTCCTATGGGGAAAATCACTCAAATGAAACCTTGTACTTTATTGAACTCCTCTCCGGGCGTAAGCCCGACCAAGGTCAAATTTGGTGAACATCATCTTGAGGACTGTGACACCAAAAGTTATCCATATTTTTGGGACAGGTGTTATGGTCTCTGTGCCGCAAAGTCGACTGAGAATTTTGCTCATTCATAATTACGATGAAGCTGACGTTCTATGTAATTCATGCTAAAGCCCCTACAATAGAAACACTGAGGGCGCGTCAGCGCCACCCTTACTGGGCGCTAGGCTAGCGGAGTACGAGCGCGGCCCGCGAGGGCCGTTCGATGCCGCTTGCGGCTTTAATTTCCATTTTTCTGACAAGTTTTGAGATTACATTTGTGATTGTACCTATAAAAAGTAGGATTTTGTTCAAAGTGCATACTGTGAACTACTCCCTCAGTATTTAAATTTGAGAGAAGACTGAAATATGGACTAATAAACAAGTGTCAAAAGTATCAAAAGCAGATACTAATCAATACTAAAACTAGTATAGAAACTAGATACTCATTTGAGCAAGTATCAATAGTAAAAAAAAAATCTGTTTGACCTTTCGTGAACAGTTTTTTAGAATGATATTGATGATTTTATCAGAACCAGTATAAGATCACAATGTTAAATAAATGTCAGTCTATTTTCTAAAACCTTCTAAAACCTAAAAAAGAGCATTTTAATTTTCCGTTTGATACCGAAATCGGTGTCGAGAATCTAGTATATTTCTTAGTATCGTATTGAGTTTTTAATTTTAGTATTGAAACAGCACTATAAACAAGTACAAGAATCAAATGCATCTATTTGAACGTATTTGTAGAGGTCTAAACTACAAGTACAACAAGAGTTTTCTATAAAAGACAGGATATTTTGTTCTTTATAAAGAACATTCTATGATTGATTTGCAGCCTTTGTGATTTGATACTTGCACCAACTCAAATTGCGATATAACATGCAGTCCTGCTTAATAGTATAAGAATATTCATGAAAATGTCTGGTCAATGTGTATTGCAGTCAGGACCGTCAACAGTAATTTGGTGGCCTGGGGCAAGAAGCCTCACAGGGGCCTCCCTCTAATACAAATCAATAGGAACAAGGTCCAATTCTGGGCCCCCAAGACCCTGGGGCCTGGGACAGTTGACCCTTTTTCCCCTCCCCTGATTGGAGTTTCCAAGTTGTGGAAAGAAAACGCCCAATGCTTTGTGCAAGTTACAATGCTACGAAAGCGTCTCTTCAAAAATGTACTGGTAAAAAATACATTTATAATATGTATGGTAAATGGATTTTACACCTGGAAATGTGTCTTAAGGTTTATAAATAGTGTTTGAATTTGCCCTGAATGACATTTGGAAGATAATCCCACGTTTTGAATTGGCTAATCTCGCTGCTATTACTAAAACTACATATAATCCCGATAGATCAAACTTAACATCACTGTCCTTGTTGTGGCGACTTCAGTTTCTTACAAGGAACAAACAGGGTACACAACCTACTGTAAGATGCACAATAAATAGCAACAACTCATTCATTCATTTTCTACCGCTTATTCCCGTTAGGGGTCGCGGGTGACTGGAGCCTATCCCAGTGACTTTGGGCCTTAGGCGGGGTACACCCTGGACAGTGGCCAGCTCGTCGCAGGGCTGACACAGAGAGACAGACAAGGACAGACAACCATTCATTCTCACATTCATTCACTAGGGACAATTTAGAGTTATCAATTAACCTACACAGTCATGTCTTTGGACGGTGGGAGGAAGCCGGAGAACCCGGAGAGAACCCACGGTAACACGGGGAGGACATGCAGACTCCACCCAGAGAGATCGTGTGATGTTGGGGTGGTTCAGAATTCGAGACCACGATGTTGGGGTGGTCTGGGATTCGAACCCACGAACTCACCTCTTGTTTTATTTCCCTGCTGTTCACGCCACTTTTATTTTATTTCACCAATAATTTTAAATCTTGCATGTTGGTGTGGCCGGTTCTTAACTGCCTTATCTCATGACTGTATATTGTGAATTGTTTTATTTGTTCAATGTTCTGGATTTGATTTATGTCATGTCACGGCATAAATGAATCCGCTCTCTGCTTTTATTATTGAAAACTTTTAAAAGATTGTGTTTTGTATCCTGTCTGTACATAGAAAATGTCGTTTGTAACTTAAACATTCCCATAATGTACCTATTGCACATGACTCACAAGTTACCGGTTGTCACAAGGAACCTATTTTGTTAAACGCATACTTCACGCTTAAAGAAAAACTGGGTTAACTGATTATTACTTAAGTGTTGACAACTTCAATATCAGTAACTGTCTTGTACTGAATGATGTCCCCTTTCTGTATCTAAGCATGGTTATAAACGGGGACATAAACATATCCAACACGTTTTTTTCCCTTTTAATATTTTCAATGCCTTTGTATTTCTTGCCATGTTTGCTAAACACACCACGGACCTATTTTTTCTCAGTACTGTAGATGGCAAAGGTAATGTCTTTTTGTTCGATGGCAGGGCTCCCTCTACTGGGCAAAGCGTTGCAATACTTTTGTAAGGCATCAAACTTAACTTGAGTTCAAACTATTCTGTAAAAACTGAGACAAACTCTTGCCATTATGTTATTCTGTTAAAAGACATTTAAAGTTGCATTGTGTAAATCCTCTGGTGAGGGGTGTGCCACCTGCTTGTTATCATTGCTTTACGGCGGAAATAAGTTAAAGCTGGAGTAGCTAATTTTAAAAGTAGGTATTTAAAGTAGTGTAACAAGTTCCCAGCTCTCACAAACCCTTTGAAACATCGTTCATTTCCACAAGCATTCATATTCAGACTCTGGAAGCTTTAGAACATTTTTTTTTTTCTGACAGCAAAGTGAAAGTCCTGCGACCGCCCCAAGCACAGCCAATCAGAGCGCTTCTTTCAGCTCTTATTTCCAGGTTGACGAGAGATAAAGAGAGCGTACAGTCGTCTCTTATTTGTCAAGAAGTGCTGCTTTTAAAAGATATTCTGGGAGGAAAATTAAAGACTACAGACCTGCCCTATCGACCGATCAATTGACTAAAACTCAAACTGCACTCAAAAGACCACCAGTGCAGAGGAATTCATGCAAAATAACTATTTTTACAGATAAGTGCTAGGAAACTGCACTCCATATGTTATTGTTTTTGCCATATAAATCCTTTAAATCTAAATAAAATCATTTGTCGACTACTAAAAATGTTGGTCGACTAAGACGTCATCGACCACTTAATCGACAAAACGGCTGAAGGTATACAGCCCTACAAATTTGCAAAAAAAAAAGTCAGGTATTCCAGGTTTATGGCAACTAATTGATTAATGAGATGATTGGCAACCAATTTAGACTAATGGTCTGGACAAAACAAGACTCCAAAACATGGCAAGTGCTGAGAAAAGATGTTTTATGAATCAGACAAAGCAGGAATTGTAACACAGAAAACATGTACATTTTGTGTTTTTGACAAAAAAGTTGTTGTTTTTTTCTATAAATACACCCCTTCAAGTAGCCTCACATTAGCTTCATCTGGGTCAAATTTAGTACAAATCTCTAAACAAAAATGAAGGCAGGTTTAAGGAAAATTGCAGGCAAAGCAAAATAACATCCCCATTGTGGCAAGCAGGGCCTCCTCCAACCGAAAAGTTACATAGTGCAGCTTTAAAACAATCATACTCTTGAAAAACGAGCACCATTATGACTTGACGCGAGACACTTGAATGACACAATGTACTTTTGTGACTGAGAATTTACTGTGAATTTGAGCATGCTGTGCAGAAGAGAAAAGATAAATATTTGCTACTTTTTGAAGCAAAGCCTTATAGAAATGGAACCATATTTTAACCACGTCTCTTATGAAATTCTTATGCCTTTGAAAAGAAACAAACAAACCTATTATTTCATTGCTTGACTCAGCCAGCAGCATCTGTTCTTTTCTCATACATTCACACAGTGTACAGTAATTTTGAATCCTTCTACGTTTTCGTTTTAGGATCGTCGTTTGAATCCTAATGCTTTAAAAGTGTTACGTGTTTGTCGATGCGCAGTTTGCCAAGGTACAATTAAGTCCAGTCCTTGTCCTTTGTAATATACCGAATAAGGTCCAATTAACTCTGGTGCCAACAGGCTCAGGTGAATGACTCTACATGTATAATCTGTGTGTGTCATTTATTTTTTTGTGCGGAACGTGATGTGAAATTTTCAAAAATGTCACTGAAATGTTTTGAATATGCATCTTTTGGAAATGTATTTTATATTTCAGACATGATGTGGGTTGAGGTGGCCTTATACAGCTAAAGGACGTTAAGACTGTGACTGTCTTATTCCTCCTTCAATCCCTCTTTTTTAATTCTGTAAAAACACCCCTTTCTACGCCAATACACACAATCATTTTGAGCTTTTTGTCATCGGTTTTCTTTTTTTACATGCTTTAAAAATAAAATGCTGGTGTTGATCTATTTTGCTGTCACGTTGTTTTCCCTTTATCATCACTTTTTCATATCAGTGTAAGTAGAGCGGCACGATTGCAATACGCGATAAGGTTGAGTATTTTTTTATACTTTAAACACACTATTTTCAGTTATGTTAAACTAAAAAAGTGCATGCCTTAATTTAGTAGTCAAAAAGACAAAACCAAGACTAAATCAAGGCGCATTTTTCATGTAATTAGGAAAATCCTTAATAAAACCTGTTCTTTTTTTCCTCATATTTTCATTGAAAACTGAACTTTTCTGTCTAATGGAGGACCTTATATATATATATATATATATATGTGTGTGTGTGATATGGATTCTTGTGTTTGCCAATATTGCAATATCGATTCTCATGCAATATATATTCTGGGAAAAAAAACAAAAAAAACAATACAGCTTATTTATTATTTGAGTAAAGTAGATACTACCCCAAATAGGCATAAAATACGAATTATACCAAGAGTTTAAGAGAATAAATCAGGCTTAGAATTAGATATCAACAAATCCCTCTGAAAAATCCATCAAAACTGAGTCAATTGCAACGGTGTAAAGTTTGGTGTAAGCCAAACTTTACGCCGTGACGCTATAAAAATATAAATATAAAAATATAAAACTTTAATGAGCTTTTAACCTTGTGTCAGTGTTTTCTCCTGATTCGTTTACTCAAACTTGTATTTTGATCGATTTGCGCATGTTTGAGTAAACCTGAATTGTCCTGAGGCTCGGGGGCTCAGAAAATTCCTGTTTTTAACTACCCGCTATCCCCGCCCACATCTCCTGTACTATTTGAGAATTAAAACTCAGAGTGATACATGTCAGGTATTAAAATGTAACACAGCCACACAAATGACAATCTGCTGGTTGCTACGGTGAAATGCCACAATAAAGGCGGGGCTTATCAGATCTGCAGTTTTGGATGTCAACGTTTTAGACCAACAGTTATGTTTACAATGAAGTCAATCCACACTTATGTTTTTCTTAAAGACAATAAATTAGGACATATATTTTGTTGATATGTTTCGGCTGCTTAACTGTGAGCCATCTTCAGAATGTATTGTCTTTAAGAAGAACATAAGTGTGGATATGACCAAAGAAGACATAATGAACGTTGTTGGAGGAACCAAAAGTCAAATTATAATCAATTTATGTTACAGCTCAATACTGAGTACTTGGGAAAAAAGTGTAATATGTCTCCTTTAAGAGGTTATAGGTCTACAACAAACTTTCCAAAAGGGAGAAAAAAACCTTTGAGCTTACAATGTCCCATATAAATCTACAAATGCAAGCTGATTACATGAAATAATAAATTTAGGTGCAGATTTGACGTTGTTTTTTGTTTCCAGGTAAAAGCTTGAGAGACAAAACCACTGACTGAAAAATCAAACCGACCAAAAAACAAATTTCCCTAAAGTGTCTCGCCTTAATTCACGAGGCAAAACCCTATTTTCCTACAGCGGTCAGAGCCCTGAAGCCCTCTCACGTCACCGCTGGGACGTCCCTCAACGTGACGGGACCAGGCGCGCTCCCGTACACACTTCCACCGAGTAACAGCGCGCTCCCGACAACTTCACTGCACTTATTTGTTTTGGACACTTTGGCAATGAAATCTTTGGAGAATAACATCTCTTTAGTCGAAATTCTAGGGCCGGGAAACACACCGTGATATCTGTTCTTCTCTGGAGTACTCTTTTCATCGTCGGTCGGAAATTAAAAGTTTTGTCCAATGAGACGAACGACATTTTTCTGTCAGGAAGTTTGACTTTTTCGGACGATTCTTTTCACGTTGTTTTGACTGGACAAAGACCTGATCGGCGGAGGACTGACTGAGTAACTTTTGTAGTTTTTTTTTTAGATAAGTTAATTTTGTCATCGTTTATTACTGTAGAATAAACAGTTACTAATGAAGATTTGTTTTGTTGATGCGCGAAAAAGTATAAATCTAGCACTTTTTCAATCATCAACAAGTTCACTTGGTTTTTTGTTGCGTTTTTTCTTAATACATAGCATACTTTCAGAATTTTGTGGTCTGATTTCTAGTTTATGTGTGAAATTGTGTTTTTCTTTTTTCTTGCTTGCTTAGCGTAGCATAAATTATCCGAATATGACAGCAGCAGAACTGAAGAAAATGTGCGCACTTTGCAAGAAGACCGTTCTTTAAATCACGGAAATGCGCTGTGGTGTAGCGGTGCACAGATGGATTTCATACACGCTACACCGTGGTTATTAATCTCGATTTGAACGTGTTTTTTGTCATGTTCAGTGTAAAGTTTTCGACTTTTCTTGGGACAAAGATGTTCTTGTAGCAGCGGAATGTAGCTTCACTGTGGAACTACAAGCTGCTCTCGGGACGTGACTTTCTCGTGTCCTTTCCTCTTGAGTTTACGGTAAAGAAAGACTTGATGGTCGGAGGATTGGAGCACGTGTACGCGCACGGGCCGGCGTGTCCGTGCGCGTGAAGATGGACGTGAGACCGTGCGTGACCTGCGCAGCGAAACACGCGACCGACGTCAAGGTGACAGACAGGTGAGTGGTGCAGGTGATGCTGCGGACAGGACTCAGTCAAGTTTACATTGGGCCTGTCACATCAAGCTGTTTATCTGTCAATGTCAGACTCAAGAGCATTTTTAGATTTTGCAGTGGTTCACAATCTTTTTTGTTCTTCTTAACACAACTGTGTTTATTAAAGTATACTGTCATTATTATTATCATTTGTTGTTTTAGCCTATAGCAGTGTTCAAAATGCCCCTAATGTTATAGAGCAATGTTTATTCAGACAAAATAAAATTCAACCTTGTTTTATAATCTGAGATCATTCTATGTACCTCTGGTTAATTTGTGTGTACTCCTGGTGGGGAACACTGTTTTATGTCATATTATTGTATCGGTGATAATTCTAATATAATATATCACATATATCACATATGCTGTACCTTTATACTATAATAATTGTATTGTATTTCTCTTTTCACTTACTAATTTTGAATGTTAAACTCAATTGACAATGATTATTGCAGCAACTCAATTAATTGTGATATTCCCCAATTGTGAGTTCAAATTTCAGGAGAAAACAGAGCTATTTTGAACTTGAGGGGTAATATTTAAAGCTGGTCTGAGAAACAACAGCCTCTTTGATACTCTGGTCAGATTTAGACTGATGCTGAGTAACACTTTTATGACAGAAACATCTGTGTCCTCTGCAAATAATGACTCCACAGAGTAATTCTGAAGAGGGGAAAAGCAAAGGTTATGTTGTTTGTGAAAGTGTCACTGTCAACACGGGAGCTGTGCACCTGAACTATCAAATAGAATAAATGGGAACTATCTAACTTTTCTGGGGGAAAGTTCACCATCCAGTTTCATCTGAACTATTCCATTTAAGTCTCTCCTTGGAGACAGGCAGATGACGGCAGCAGGCCAAGTTACATGCCAGATCTGTGGAGAGCACTTGTAGGTTAACCTTTAGTATTATACATTTTAAAAATATATTTATAACAGTGGTATCTTTTAATGGCACTGAGTCACAGTCTCGATAGCGTTATATCCCTTGCTCTGTAATGAATTACACCTAAACTGACCTCTGTGAACACCTGAAACAAGAGGGAAGTCATGCCAGCAGATTTTACTGTAACGTCCAGATGCCCCAAGAGTAAGCACTGACGCTGGGAAAAACAGGCTCAGACTAAACACCTCCGAGCAGACGGTAAAAAGAAAAGGCGGAGAAAATCCTGGTAAATCCTGCAACTCCTGGAAATATGATACAAGGAAAATACAGTGCACGGTACAGCTGACTGGACCGGGAGCAAACAGGCTGCCTTTAGGAGAATTCCCCTCATACCAACAGCGATGTAATTAAACTCAGACGCCAGAAGAGTTTTAGCTGTTATGTTATTAGTCAATACACCCCCAGTGGTGCTGTCCTGATCTGATCTGGGCCACACAGTTACAACATAGAAAAGTCCCATATTTGAAATGCCCTTCTTTTATATTGATACATGGCCCTAACAAAAAGATGGATGACACCAGCTGCTCCGACTAGACTGACATTGTAAATTACATATCAACACTAACAACAAAATTCAGACTAAATTTTAACATGAACAAATTTGAGAGACTCTGGATGACATTTGGGGCTATATATTTATTAATTCTTTAGGATGTCTTCTGTGTTTTTGTCCTTTTTTAATTTAATTTCTCACCCTCTTGTTCTGTTTTGTCCTCTTTTAATTGAAAAAAAAAAAGCAAATGAATACTTTTGTAAAAGCAGAATCTGCAGATCTGCATGTAATGATAAAGTATTTTATTGATCAAAAACCTAGAAGTACGAGACACAAGCAGCCCTAGGTTTGACTGTGTGATAGCAATCCGTCCGTGTTTCACTTCACCGTCTGAAAACAGCGGTTCTGAAGGCGCCAACAATCATGCATGTGATTACTAATGAAATGAAAGCTTGATAGATTTGAATGCCTCCATAATTCCTGTATTCACTGTTTGAAAATCAAGTAATGCTGCTTTAAAGATAATAGCTGTAATTTGATCAGTTTTAACAATCAATTTCAACTGAACCCATTGACTGAGAATACATTATGTCATGGTAGGCTTGTCACGATAACAAATTTACCAAAAGCTTGACAATATATTGCTACAGAACATATTACATTCATTATTACATTCTGAAAGTACATTATGCCAGTAACAAAACAAACCTACGGCAGGATAATCCCAGTGAACCCTTTTCTAAGAACCATATCGTAAAAACTATGCACTGCAGTAAATAAATAAATAGCACAATAAAACAGACATGGTTAGTTAGAGTCCATAATGAGTCATTAAAGATACTTGTTTGATTCTACACAATGCAAATCTTACTACAAAGTTCCTTACAAGTGCAAATAATGAGTACAAACGGTAAATATTGAGACCTAAAATTACAGTTTCAGCTTTCGTTTATTGAACAAGGCCTAGTTTTATGATTGGATAATGGACCAAAGCACAAAATGTGAACCTAAGCATCACATAAAGCGGTTTTGTAATTGTGAATACATTTAAATTACAATTAATATCGATAAAAATCTGTATTCGATTTGAACATTACACAGATAAATAGCTATCGAAATAATCCAGAAATGTCCTGCACACACTGTTCTACCTTTAAGCCCCGGTTTGAAGAGCGGACGTGGGCAGTAGGAACATAAGCAGCTTGAACATAATGTGTCCACGCTTCATGGAGCACAGACGGACATGCTCGACATTCCTGTGGGCGATTATTACCCAGAAATCAAGAGCCAACGAGCTGCTGCTGACACCTGGGTTTTAGTGGTGTTCAGTTTCTCACTTTTGACCCCTGACAGTTCAACACCGACTTGAACTTCACCTCTGCTGCCTCCTGCCCCGACACGCCACGCAGTTCACTTTGTGTTTGTGCTTTCAAATGCTGGTTTGGCATTGATAGTTGAAGAGTTCATGTGGGGTAATTTCTGAAGATAAATAGAGAATACAAAAGCCCAAGGGAGTAGCTACAAATACTTAGCCCTGTGAAAAAAACACTGTAAATGCAATTCATTTACAGTTGATTACAGTTTTTTGCCAAGTCCTTCACTGTAAATGTAATTCATTGACAGTTTGCATGAAACTGAAGGGAACACAGAATTAGAAAGTTTAAGGCTCCAGTTGAAGACAAATAAAAAGGTAGTGGTTTGTTGGACTTTAAATAGGTAATTAATGCAAATATTCTATTGGAATTTCTTTGCAATAGTCACTGACTCGCTCTGCACAGTCTAGCTGAGTAAATCTGAAAGTGTGCCATTTATTCTCCAGAGTCTGCATTTCTACGTCTCTTTGTTAAAGGTTTGTGCATGTTTCTGCAGGGATCATGTAGATCACTGGTCTTGATTACACTTTTTTTTATTTTAGAAAGTTTATGGGATAACAATCTTGATAAATTATTGACAGTTGAGATATAAAATGTAGCAGTCCCATCAAAAAATGTCAAGTGATCTATTTGTTTATTATCTGTTTTCCCTTTTCTTCAAATGGATCTATTTTCTAAGAGTTTGGCTTTAAATTTGCACCTGCACGATTTGGGTAAAATATGGTATCGCTATTTTTCTGTTTTGCGATTGCGATTAGATTTGCAATTTATGTTTTAATAATGGGATTCTCGTTTTGAAAGTATCCAGGAGAAATGACAAAAAGACTGAACTGAGAAACCATAACGTGTATTTCAGATCATGTTTGTTCAGATCTAAATTACATGGTTAGTGTTTTTGAGGAAACAATAGCACTTCAAAAAACTGCAGCCTTTGCCATTTGCATGTCCATTCAAATTGCGATTTCTATTCGACTGCGATTAACCTTGCAGCCGAGTCACAAATCAAGATTCGTCTAGAGTATTTGAAACATAGAGCATTGTATGTTTAAAATCCTTGCAGCAACCTAAACTCTACAGATTAGATTTGTTCTGTCTTTTGAATAGGCTTCAATTCCTCGGTTTATTGGTATAAATTTGGGGAAGCCTCGTCTATTGAAGGAAATGCCTGCGTTTATATTGCTGTTGATACTATGAGCCTGTTAACAACAACAATAGGGCTTTGGCTTTTGTAGCTCGTGCAGCCCAAGAGTCTAACCATGCTGGATATTTAACATGGCACAAACTCCGTCTAAAACATTCTTCCCATCTCGACGGTGCCAGACTGGACCCAGACGTTTGCAATTGTCTTTTCCTTCACTCGCATGCACTGCAGCCTCTGTGATTCAAACAGGCTGTGCGAGAGCGGAGCCTTTCTATAGGTACAATCTGCTGCCATGAATCAGGCACGAGAAGACAGGGTTTTCCTGTAAATGAGAATCAGCCTCTTTGCTTAACGTCACTGCAAATCATTTCAGTCGTAAAGCAGATCGAAAAAATGCCAGCTTGTTACGTCAGCATTAGAGGTGGTAGTACGCACTTACATTTGATTGATTAGTTTTTCAAGGACTTGCACTTTTCAGGGTAGTTTTAACATTTTATTTGCAGTTGAGTAATATATAGTTTGAAGTAACACGACTCTTGTTTGAGTTGTTGTAAGTTTTGGTTCCTCTTCCCACTCTTTTGTTTTCTGTTGGCAATTACACATTACCTTCAGATTGATTGTTTGCGTCTTTTCTTTAGAAATACTTGGATCTGTGCATTAGTTCATGTTTTGTCAGATTACATTAACACATAAATAGTAGCAGTTTCTGCAAATACTTTTAACTTTTTATTAAGCAATAATGTGTGCCATGACTTTGTACTTGAGTAATAATCTTTTAAAGTAGTCATTTGTTGGAGACTTTGATTTTGTACATTTTGGAATGAAAAAGCAAGATAAAAGTTAAAAGCTTAAACTGGGGATGAAAGAAAACCAAGTCTGTGAGCAATTTTAACTAGCCTTTTATTGTCTTGTGTTTTTTGTCTTCTGTGCACAGCAGATGGAAATTAGCATCTTTAGCATATTTACACTGTTACATGTTCATTATAATGCACTTTCTCTATTAAATAAATACATGAAACAAACAAATGAAAATAAAAAGTTGCAAAATGTCTGAAGCTCTGGTTAAATGTGTCACTTATCAGCTTTACTAATCAAAAAGTACCGATAAAAGATTGAATACAGTTATTTCCATGTATTTATGATAACAAAAAGCACAGATATTTTTAACAATTACTGCTCAAGCCACCATAGTTTTCACTATTAATGAAAAACACAGTGTCTTTATAGTTCACCTGTGAAATATATATCATGTTGAGTTGTAAATGTTCAAATAAAACCCATTATTAGGTGAAATGTCCCTCATTACGACCTGCTGTGTGTGTACTAAACTTCTTTGAACTCTTCGCTCATAAATCACGTTCTTTTCTCCTGTTTGTCCTCGCAGACCGCTGGCATCACAGAGACACATTTTTGGAGAGCTGCTTGATAGACCACCAAGTCCAGAAGCAGCGGCGCCATGAGTAAGTCTTCTGAACTGTGATGTTAGACAGACGGCCGGGGCATGTTTCCTTCACTGCAGCAGATAAAACAAGACATAACTATGTAAAGAGCAGAGTCTCGGGGTGAAGAGATGGGTTCGGGTCGGGCTGCAAGATTTAAAGCAATTGGATTTACAGATTGAATTGCTTTTTAGGTTGTACAGTTTTGAAAATGAAGTGAAACAAAAATGTATGTAATGCATGCTGGTTGTGTTACTAGTACTTAGTTTGGAAGCACAAACATTGAGTCTCAGGTCTTAAATCTTAATGCTCCTAGACGTGTTTAAGGTGAGACACTGCAGGTGAAGAGGAAAAATCTATTTGAAACTTCTCCTGGAGTTTACTCACATAAATGTAAGACAATAATGTATAATAATGTATGTTCTTCATCATGTCATGTTTTCATTTAGAAATAAGACATTTTATGTGTAAAAACGACCAAAATTGCACATATTAGGGACATTTAAATATGAAAAATGGACTGAACCAGGTTTAAATTTCTTGGTTCATTTTGTGCATATTAGTTTGAAAAAAAAAATAGGGATGTACAGGGATTTTGGATTTCTCATTTAGTTTTAGAAGAAACTAGACCTGACTGAAATCAGGCTTAAATCAGATACCGTATCAACAAACACTTCTGTACGTTCTGTCAAAAACTTGTTCAGTACAAGATTGTCAAGTTTGGTGTAGGTGATCTTTATGTCTCTGTGGGGGAAAAATACATTGTAAGAAAACTGCTGTAGTTTGAAGTTCCCATGGAAATCTATGGATGCAAGTGGATTAAATGAGATAATTAATCATCTTTAAGAGCAGATTCCCAAATGAAAGCTGAAAAAAAAAAAAAAAAATGGAAAAATGCCTATAATGTCTTGCTTTAAAATGTTAACTGTGAATAGGCCTGTCACAATAATTACTATTATCGACTATATTGACTATATATATATATATATATATATATATATATATATATATATATATATATATATATATATATATATATATATATATATATTGAACAATATATTAATATATCCGTATAATTATGAATATTTGGTTTGGTTTGGTTTTGGCTCATTATTTAAATCACAATTATTTTGAGTAATTACTTCTAAAACTATTCTATAGAGACAGTATAGATCAGATATAGATAGATAGATAGAAAGAGAGAGAGAGAGAGAGAGAGAGAGAGATAGATATACTTTATTAGTAATTGAATAGCGTAAGAATTGAAATCATGATAATATACGATTAATTGCACAGCCCTACTGAGTATTTATTGGTGTATCTTTTTTTTTTACATTTTTTGCTCTAATAGGACAGGTTTTGTTATTTTTTTGGTAATATATTAAAATTTCAGCTGTAGATTGTGGAATATTGAATTTATTAGACTCAGAAATGGTACCTACGCGTTTCATTCTTCTCTTTATTTATTGCAGTTCACGTTTTTTAGGATTAACTGGGATTTTTGATCATTTTTCCCCCTCCTGTAAAGTTAGTGTCAATGGCATAAAGTAGTTTCAATATTACCTATTTTCGGATACATACATCTGATACGTCTGATTTTAAAACCAAAGATTGCAATTCAATATGTTCCCCCAATCCTTCAGCGCTCGTTTTGGGTGTGTGAAGTGAGGTCTTGTGATGTCGCTCCAAACTACACTAGAGAGATACTCACTCCGTCTGAACTTGTAACGCTCTTTGACAGGACAGTATCAGGGCAGCCGTGAGTGATTCACCAAGTGTCTTACTACATCTAACAAGAGGCTCTATTGTTCCTTAAATAAACACGTAGTTGTTGAGTAAAAGTTGCTGAAAGTTTTTTAATCTTCTTAGAGATACGATACTTTATTGTCATTCAAGGTAAGTATACATAAAAAAATATATATAAAGCCACAGTATCAAAACAAACTAATAATAATATGGGTATACTTAATTTTCATGATCGGATATGCTTAGAATAATTATTTAATCAGTAATTCTGCATCATTTTATAAACAGTATGAGACATTCAGTGTCAACATGTTCCTTTTAAACAGTCTTTTGATGCATTTATTAAAGGTGTACTATGTAACTCTTATGGTGGGGGTTTCTTACCTGGTGTTCCATGGATATGTTACTGTTTTGAATATTCTACAAAATATGGCACTAAATGAATCTCCCATTTTTTTATTCAATACTGCAAAGTCATTTTGGGGGGTTGCTCTGCCGTGGGGGAAACTCTCTGTGGATTCAATACCCAGTGACTCAACTTTTTTCCTCTTCTCATATGTTTTCCTGGTGAATTATGTGTATGTGTATGAGTCACAACTGAGCCTTTACAGACGTTGTTGACCTGGAGTTACGTCTGCAAATTAAACAGCTTGTTCTATAGTTGTGATTGTTCTTTCAAAGTGATTAAGTTTAGGTACTGGGTTATAATTGGAGTTACAAAAAAGGGTTATGTTTATGGTAAAGGTTAGGGTAAGGAATTGTTGTTTAGGTTAGGAAGACGGTTTGAGTTAGTTAATATGTTAGCATCAGTAACTTAAAAAAAAGATTTAAAAAATGTCACTTGCCTTATCTCATCTTACACCATAAAATAATACTGTAAAAACAAATACAACAGTTTACCATGGCAACCAGAGCTACATCACCTCCGGACTTGACTTGCATTGTCAAGGCGCTTTTCGTCAACACAATTTGTCTGGAAGTTCAATTTGGAGCATCCGCTAACAGAAAAAGAAGCCTTAAAAAAAAAAGTTTTGTATTCTGCATTTATATGGATATTTATGGACATATATTACTAAATTTTATATAAAAACGTTTTTTTGTTTTTTGGTGAAGTGGAGGATTTCCTGGTGATGCATAAAAGGCAGAACGAAATGGCAAAACTCTTGTGTTATACAGTACTGGCTAAATTATTTTAAAAACAATTCATTCTGTGTGTTAAACCCAATTCCCCAAATGAGTAAAAGACTATATTCACCAAGACTTTACTCTTTTTTTTTTTTTTTTACTGTATAATGACATTTGGTAATTTCATTGGCCCCTCCCACACCGGGAGGGTCAGGAGAGACTCGGGCTCTCCTCCAGGCAGATTTGATTATGATGTGTCTGAAATTGTGACTGTAAAGAGTTTGTGGTGTTTAGGGACCAGCAGTGCGCACCAGGCGCACTTGCTGCTGGCACAGAAACAGATGGCTCCGCGCTTCACCATCCGGACGAATCGTGCTTATGGGACGAAAAGTGCCTCGACAAGCAGTAACCATGTTAAAATACAGCTGGCGGCGCTAGCATCATGGCATTTAGCCCACACCTACTGTTAGCATTCTTGAATATTTATACAAATTTGGGCCATATATATATATATGTATATATACATACATACTAAACTAGTTGTTGTACAGTTGGCTGCTGTTCTCCATTAAAATGTATGGATCGTTTCCTCCACAGTCAGCATCAGCGGGTGTACCCTCTGATGCTGACTGTATTTATTGTGAGAAGGGTCACCGCTTTACAGATCATAATTTTAATTTTAAAGTCTAAACTTTAAATAACAATATTATGGACATTATTCAACACACAGCTAATTAGCTTTTGTTGAGCCAAAGGCTCAACAGTTGGCAGGACTGTTGAGCAATTCTAGAGTGCAGTCAAATTTGCGGCACCAGATCAGATCAGTAATGTTAACGATGCATCAACTGTATAATCTTGTTAATAATTAAAACAAACAATATTGCGATACTGCTGAAATTTGCTGAATTGCTGATGCATTGGTAAATGGTCACATATTTATATAGCACTTTTCCACCTCGAGGCACTCAAAGCGCTTTACATCAAGGAACCATTCACCCATTCACACATTCACACACCTGAGTACGCAGACACTGGGGGCTAGGCGGGTTAAGTGTCTTGCCCAAGGACACAACGGCAGTATTCACCTGTGGGAGTAATTGCACCGCCAACCTGTGGCTCAGTGGACCTGACCACTCAACTGAGGATGTTTATATCAGGAGCGGGATTTGAACCGCTGACCTTCGGATCAGAAGACAATCTCTCTGAATACAATCACCCTAATTTGGAAATATAACTGGGGTGATCTACTCAGTTTCAGTTGACATTTCAGTTGACACACTTCCTATTTTGGTCAAGCGTATCTACTTGTGTGCCTTCTTCTGTTTATTTACTTTTGACCATTAAAGGCATTGTGTGTTTTACAGGCACCATACTCTTTCTCTGTGATCTCAGTCCGCTTGGTTCCCTTTTTCTCTGATTAAAACAGTTGTAATTTCCAGTCGTGTTTTCAGTTGAACAACATGTTGGTCATGGTTGGTTTTGTGTCTGCAGATGAGAGGCAGGCGCTCCACTCTATCATGAAGGACTTGGTAGCTTTACAGATGACTCGTCGACAGCCGATTTTGTCCTACGAAGTCGGAAAGCCAAAGTCGCCCGCTCAAGTCAACAGACAGGTGAGAAGCAACTTGTAAATGCGTGCTGAGGTTCATTGTTAGTTCATCATGTAGTGCTTTGTCAGAGAGGCCTTGATTGAGCTATTTTATTTTGCAAAGTAGCAGTAGTTCATTAGGATCTGCCAAAGGAAGATTTACAGATGCTTTCTCAATTCAGCTATTGTCAATTGTCTGCATTATCAATTTGGCATAAGCTCGGACTGCCAACCCAGCTTAGATTGGTTTAGGTTTTGTCACACATACTATACTATTATTCACATTTATCGACGCCATGACCACTTCAGTTTTCCTTTCCTTTCCTGGGGGTGTAGATTGACCAGAGGCAGGTTATATTTTCTTCTAAAATGTTATAATATTGTGACCTGAACATTTGTGATAATCAATTAACTAAGCCTTATTCTGCTAGCTGTTTTTCTTTTGATTATTCAGTTCGATTTATTGTTGTAGTGCCCAAAATCACAACAGCAGCTGCCTCGATGGGCCACAGGTAGAAAGCAGTTAAAATAAACAATGTTCAAGAGAATTTAGTAAGTGGATAACTGCCCCAGAGCATCCCCTGTCATTGACCCTCATTCTCGGCGAGAAAAAACTACAAAAAACCCTATGGGAAAAAGTAGAAACCTCGGGGAGAACCACAGTGGAGGAGAGATCCCATTCCCACGGGTGGACAGACTGCACATGGTCCAGGACTGATGCATTCATTTGGAGCCAAAACCACTCAAGAGGAAGGACGGTGGCTCATCTAGTGTAGAGGGAGTTCCTCCAGGCAGATGACGAACAGTTCATCCAGTGAGAGAGAGTTTCTCCAGGCAGATGAGCAACAGTTCATCCAGTGCAGAGAGAGTTCCTCCAGGCATATGACGAACAGTTCATCCAGTGAGAGAGCGTTCCTCCAGGCAGATGAGCAACAGTTCAGAGAGAGTTCCTCCAGGCATATGACGAACAGTTCATCCAGTGCAGAGAGAGTTCCTCCAGGCATATAGCGAACAGTTGAGAGAGTTCCTCCAGGCATATAGCGAACAGTTGAGAGAGTTCCTCCAGGCATATGACGAACAGTTCATCCAGTGCAGAGAGAGTTCCTCCAGGCATATAGCGAACAGTTGAGAGAGTTCCTCCAGGCAGATGAGCAACAGTTCATCCAGTGCAGAGAGAGTTCCTCCAGGCAGATGAGCAACAGTTCATCCAGTGCAGAGAGAGTTCCTCCAGGCATATGGTGAACAGTTAATCCAGTGATTAATTGATTACATGTTTAGAACGTGTGTATTAGTAAGATTTTTCTAAATTAGATCAAGATGAAGCTAAAGTGAAGCCGCGTGAAGTTAGTTGTAACTAATGTAATTACTCATTTCTGCTCATAAAGACTCTCAGCACATGCATCTTTTGGAGCTTTGTATTGACCAGTTAACAACTTTTCAATTACTAAATTAGTTTACAATTATTTCAATAATCGATTAGTTATGATTAATCAATAACTTTACGAAGCCCTACGATTAACCATTAATCTTGACATCCCGACTACACAGTATATCCAACATTAAAACCACAACTACTTGTTTAGAGCATTTTTTTCACTTTAATGTTTGATGTTTGCATGTCAAGTTTAAGGGGTTACATTTCTTTATTTTTTTATTACATGTCTTTATTTTTTAAACCATACATTTTTTATTACTTTGCTCCTTTATGTTTTGGGCTCAGTGTGTGATCTGGAAAGCTTCAGACAAGTGTGTAGACTTAGAAAATGAATAAGGCCTAACGGTTTAGCCTATGAATATATTCAGGAAGTCCTTAAACACAGGGGCAGTGTTTGTCTTGGTCAGTCAGTTGAGTTTCTGACTGCGGACCACCACCAGAGCAGTGTGTAATTGTGTAGGGATATTCATGTTGCTAATGGTGCTTCCCCGAGCCCACACATCTCACTGGAACATACCAAAAAGCACATCAATTACACGCAGACAACCACAAATATGTTTCTGCTGCTGCGTATTAAATATATTACATAGATATGGCAAGATTCTACTGCTATTTTAGCTCCTGGAGAAAAGTGAGAGACCACCCACTCCTGTATTTTATTAATGCCACAAAGGTGCAGTTATGAAAGAGCTCTGAGGCAGTGTTTGTGAACGGCAGCGTTTACTTCACAGTCAAACCGGCTTTTGTGAGGCTGATTGGTAACTTCATTTACACTGTGAACTCTGGAAAGTGTTTCTGCCATTTCATTAGATCTTATTAACACATATGATAAGGGCTGCAACGATTAATAAACTATAAAAAACAATCAACTATAATAATTAATAACCATATTTGTTAACTGGACACTATACAGACTCTATAACACATGTCAAAAGACCTTTTAAAACAAAGACAGCAACGTTATTACATCAAAATCTCACAAAACAATAAATAATGGCTAATTTTTTATCAATAATAAACTTAAATAAACTAGAAGCCTTCAGTCACTAAATTAATCGTTGACAGTGTTCTCTGTTGTTTTAAAGTGTTTTTTAACATCTTATTGCTTTTATTTCCTTTTTTATAGCTTACTAGGGCTGCAGACCTTTAGTTGTTTATTCAGTTAATAGATAGATATCGTGGAAAAGATAGATTGCTAGATATCGTGCAAAAGGTTTCATCTGCACACTGTATTGACAATGAAAATAAAGATGTTTCGACATCCATCCGAAAGTCATTCTCTATCAGTAATACTGGTCTGAGAACTCTCATTTATATGCTACTCTGAGCTGTGAGATATAACCCTAACTCTTGTATTTGTTAAGCAATCATTTTGGGAGGATTTTAAAGGATTTATGTCCACAAGAGCTGAAGGGAGATGGCGAAGTGAGTTATCTTTAGATTTGTGTATGAATTGTGAGTTTAATCTGCCTTTTTACTGATACTTTAATCTGCATTTTTACTGATAAATTCACTGTTTACTAATAGATTTCTGTATTTGTTTCTAATGGCATGATCTCCTGTAATCTTCTGGTCTTGTCAGTGCATTTTGGATAAAGAAACGTGGTCAAATCAGAGAGATAGCTTTGAATGCTTTTGCCACTAACATGTTATGCCCCTTTAACTTAATACATCATGTCTTTAGTCGACCAAGAATAACGGTAATAATGGTTGACTACAGCCAAAACATAAGATCAATCAACAATCAAACACTCACTTTTACTTCAGTTTTAATATTAGTAAGTCTTGGTCGTGGAAGTAGCGTTTGTTGGAGGCCATGATTCTGTTGGTTAGCCTCAAGTAAGCTTAATAAACAAATAAAATGAAATGAAATCACTACAATCGGTGTTGTTGATATTTAATGGTCTTTTCTAAATACAGTTCTCAATATTTGTAATTTAGGGATATTAAACTTGGGAACCAAAATTAATTGTTATGCTTTTGTTGAGACTTCCAAACAAATAAATTAAAACGTGTACAATGTACGTCGATAAGTAAAAATAATAATTTTGAATAATTAATAAGATATCAGCCTTTCTTCTTTAGAGATTTCAAGTGTTTCTTTGAAATCAGATAGACTTCACTGGTGACCTATGATGACTTTCTGTTTCTCCCACAGGACGACGTGAGGATAAAGTTTGAGTTTTCCGGTGAGAGGAGGTACGTGGCTGTTTTTGCCCTTTGCTAATGGCTCTCAGAAAAGGTCAGAGGTCGTGTAAACAACTTTCCAGGAGGCACGCTGTTCTTGTTACATGTTCAGTCAGATCAGTTGGACAGAAACGCACACTGCTCTCGATTCAAAGTCAGACTGGTCCTTGAGTTCAAACTGGAAAAAGGAAAGGACTGTGGTTACGCTGTGGCTGCCAGTTCTAACCTCAAATATGCAAGGTGTACTTAGAGGAATCCGGCGAGAAACACTAGGACTTGTGTTGGAGCTGCACAATTAATCGAAATCGCGTTGCAATTGCAATTTGAAGGGACACAATTAACAAATTGGAAAGGCTGCAGTTTTTGAAGTGCAATCATTTTCTACACAAACAACAAAATAGCCTGTTTTATTCAGCAAAAAAAAATGATAACGCTGTATGTAAAGACAAAAAGGCAACTAAAAACCTCAAAAACACAACTTAAAGCAACAAAAATGTGAGTGAAAGCAACAATAACGTGATTAAAAGTGACAAAAACATGACTTAAGGTGACAAAAACGCAACTAAAAGAGACAAAATATGTGTCAGAAAGCGACAACAACGTGACTAGGACAAAAATGTGTCTGAAAGCAACAACGTGACAAAGTGAGAAAAACGTGACTAAAAGTGACAAAACACGTGACCAAAAGTGACAAAAACACAACTTCAAGCAACAAAAATGCGACTGCAAGTTGGTCGGTTCATATTTCAGTCTGTTTTCGCCTGGTTGTGTTTGAAATATCAACTTTTAACAGAATCATATTATTAAAACATAAATCGCAAATCTAATCACAACACTGGTCAGAAAAAATCACAATTAGATATTTTTCTCAAAGCATGCAGCTCTGACTTGTGTGTAGTCTCATGCACATGGTTTTGAATCTGTGTGCTGTGATTATATGTTTCTTTGCTTTCTCTTTTTGGTGAAGAATCCTCATGTTCGGGCGGCCGGTGCAGTTTGAGGAAGTTCAGCAGAAAGTCAAGAGCGTGTTTGGTCAGCAGCTGGACCTACATTATATGAACAATGAGGTAAACTGATCCTTCCACTGCTGCTGCAAATACGTCTTCTCATCATGTTCCTTCAAGGTCTTGCGTGTCTCTGCTTTGTCAGACATAGAACGCTGGACTGTAAAATAATAAACTTTTCAGAGTTCAGACTTTGGAGTAAGAAATTTGACTTTTTTTTTTGCAGGGATGATATATCGGTCGTCATTTACCTGATATTTGGTGCTGATATTTTTGCTGCTCTGGCCCAGTCTGTGTGTGTCTATGTGTCATTCCCAGTTTGTCCTCAGATTCATGAACAAAAATGGAAATAGAAGAGCAGTCAGGCTAAAATATGGCTTTATATTTACACAGTCATGCGTCAAATTATTTTAAACCCCAGATAAACAAAATTAGCTATAATTTTTACAAAAGCGAAAACCATTCCCAGTTTTTTGTGTTAAATGACAACGATTAAAAGTCTGTATTGGTTATGTTCAATAAATTAACACTGAACACAAAAAAAGCTATTTTAATTCATTTTTGTTGGCATATTCTCCAGTCAGTATTGGTCCAAGAGCAATACCATCGCCACACACTATGCTAAGCTTTAGTTAATTTCTTCATACATCAATATATTTCTTGATAAGTGCCCGACTGTCAATTGTTGTGTAGGAAATCGCAAAATGTTATCACATCTTACAGACAAATGTTCAATCAGGTTTTGGTATTGCAAATATTAGGGCTGCACAATATGAGGAAAAATGCAATGTTTTAATTAAAATAAAAAAACAACAACATTGTTTTTGTTTTGATATTTTTACATACTAATACATTGTAAGTTTGGTTAAATTAAAACAATGTACATACCATAATTTACTAAAAAGCGAGATCACATCAAGAATTATTAATTAAATGTGTTTTATTGTTGTGAGATTTTTGTGCTACAGCAATGTATTGTTATATTTGTGTGTGTGATATCGATTATCGAGTGAGTGAAAATTGCAATATCGATATTTTTGCAATATATTGTGCTGCCCTAGCTATTTTTTTTTCTTCTATTTTTTGTCTAATTTATATTTTTGTGTCCCATCAGTTGTCAATCCCTCTCAGAAGTCAAGACGACCTGGACAAAGCCATAGACCTGCTCGACCGAAGCTCCAACATGAAAAGCATCCGGATTCTGCTGCTGACGCCTGAACACTCCAATGTAAGACGCACAGATGACACAAACTGTTATCAGCTGGTAGTTTGGAAAACAATATGAGACCACACATTTTATTATTGCTGCAGACTAAAGTTGAAGCGATAGCAATAAGCTGTTGTAATGTTTAACTCCCATGTTTCTTCATATAATTGAGCAGATTGTGAAAAACTACTTCCTCATTTTTTTTTTATTTCAGCATCGTCCTGTTGACAAAGCTGTTTGAATTCTCCTTTTTTATGCTGTTTTCGAATTATCTCAAAATCATTATTACACAGTCCATTTGACTCTGAACAGGTCTCAGAATTAAACAAACTTTATTGATTGACACAAGAAAGTAGCTCACATGATGCACCATAATAACCATATAAAGAATAGCAACAAAATTCTAAATAATTAAAGCAGGAAAATAGCAAGACAAGTCAAATAAAGTAAAAAAATAAATATAAAAATATATATATATAATAGAGTGAACATAAATGAAATAACATCTCAGAAGGAAACATATTGGAAATTTGCACATAGCAAACTCTCAGTGCACAAAATATCTACATTTTAACCTTCATATTTACCACAGCTCTGGTCCTTCAGGCAAATATGATCAGAAACATGTGTCATTTTGTGTGTTTTTACTCTCAGATGATTGACCAGACTTTCTCTCTCCTCAGACCGTGTCACACCCCGTGCCGTGTAAACAGGTGAGGATCAGCGCCTCACAGTCGACCGGAGACAGCACAGTGTTCCAGTCGCCCGAGTCACGAGGCCGGCATCACTCAACCGGTACTGTCTTTACTACAACTGTTAGAGCCGATGAGGAAATGATGTTTTAATAGTGTTTATGTTTTTGCATTATATCACAGTAATACCATTTGACAGATAATTTTGTTATGAAATTGAGCCCTAAACCAAGGCTAAATTAAGTCTGAATTGAGAAGATCATTTTAAAAACCTGACTTTATTTTAGATTCTGTAAGGAAAAAGTGTGTAAAAATGTTTGCATTACGACACTGGTGTTGTTTCAGTATTTAGCTTCTTGGTAAAGGATATTGCGTGAGCTGATATTGTGATAACAATCATTCTTGTTGCCTTCATTATTCTATAGTATTTTGCCTACTTTTGACGACTGATTTTTAGTAACACGGTTTGTGCACTCTCTGTCACCTCTCCTCAGCTCTGGGCTGCTTGTTCTTAGCTTCCCCTTCATGCAATGGGTCCTCTTCCTTTTCCTGTTCACCATTACTAGAAGATGACTGTTGGACAGCAGCCAATCAGATTACTCTGTGCTATTAGAGTGGCCTGGTTTACACTTTTCCCTGAATCCAAATTAAGTGGGCTGCAGGACTTAACCCAATACAGGACAAGATTTGAGTTAGAACTTGTGGCCTCAAATCTAATTTACTATTGAGCAATGATATTACAAATCAAATCAATTTACTTTTGTAGTGCCCAAAATCACAACAACATTTGCCTCGATGGGGCAGTTTAAATAAATAATGTTCACGAGAGTTTAGCAATTGACCCTGCTTCTCGGCAAGGAAAAACTACAAAAAACCCTGTGGGGAAAAAGTAAGTTCATCCAGGCAAATGGGAACATCCAGGTCACAGGTCAGGGTTGTGGTATTGGGGGCTGTCACTGGAGCAGCCCTCAGTCTGTGAAAAAGCATGTGAACAGCAATGAACAGACTACACGTGAACTAAAATCTTAAATATTGTTGATAGGGAAAGTAGGAAGAACCAGAGGATAGTGTTCAGGCAGCCATACTTCCCCCGGCATAGTAGCTTCTAGGGCAGCAACATTTAAGTTAAACCACACTTTCAAGACAATGTACAATTCATCTTTGTCAACAATGATCCAGGACACAGTGTGTCTGAAGCCGACGTGTGCAGTGTGACAAAAATACATCCGTAATTAAATTAAGCCATAATTAAGGTAGCTTAAAGTGGGTCATCTTTCTGCACGCTAAATTAAAAAGCCACAATTAAACCCAGGCAACAAGCCCCTTTTCTGTACTTACATACAGACCTGGACCAGGAAGAAGTTCACCTTTTGTTTTACAAAACAGCTATAATGAAAACATACAATTCATTTTATAGTTGACATGAATTAATTTAAGATATCTAAACAGAACAGCATCAACTATACATTTAAAATCCTTTGTATATTGTGTTGTTCTGTCAAACACCAGGGTCCCAGACTACGGGCCGCAGTTCTCCGCCTCCTGGTTATGTTCCTGAGCGGCAGCAGAGGATCGCTCGCCAAGGCTCCTACACCTCCATCAACAGCGAGGGCGAGTTCATCCCCGAGACCAGCGACCAGTGTGTGAGTCTTAAACACTGCAAAACACTGGCGTCATAAGGATATATCCAACCATCGTGACTTTTAAGTGTAAACCTAAACCTTAATGCAACACAGATACCATGCTGCATCATTAAAATGTTTTACCTTGTTACTTTCAAATGTATTCCAAAATTATACTAAATTAATCAATGTAATTTATACAACTTCTCTATCAGAAAAGGGAAGTTTAAAGTAAAGTAAGTATATTGTAAAACAGCACCACTTGACTGTTTCTGCATTTAATTATTAAATATTTTAAAATCCGGTACCTCAGCTTTACCTCAATTACCACATCAAAAAAATGGGTTTTGAGAAAATATAATACATATAATATAATGTTTTTATAGACACTAGTGTTTCAGTTTTCTCAAATAGACCTTATCCTTGTATCGTTTTTAAGATAATTTATTTTAAGTCAGATTTGTCAACACACATCTTTCTGTGTACATAAGCGTTATCTTCCTCCTGTTCAGCAGGTGATGGATCCTTGGAGCAGCGCTGAAAACTCCGTCTCTGGAAGTTGTCAGTCTTTGGACAGCAACTCAGACAGGTCAGCAACGAACTCCAAAAACAAACACAGATTCTGCTTATTTTAGTTCCTCTTTTCTGCAGAAATGAACCATTTGCTGAAAGAAATGTTTGTGTCTTTTGGTTAGCCCATCGCTGAGGAAGTCCAGGATGCACCGCGCCAAGAGCTATCCCGACAACAGACTGGAATGCACAGGTGAGACATACACAGCCTCGGAAAGAAAAACACTGACATTACATTGATGACAAGTACATTTAGTTGCTTTTAGACTGTATAAGTTGCATTCTTGACAATATACAATTTGATGTCATGATTTCAAATGGGAGCTGAGGCCTTTAAAACTGTGTGGGGGATTAATTGTTTTTGAAAGAAATATATAAACAGAAAATTCACAAATGTTGAACCTTATAGATTTTCAGATTGGGTTTAAAAATGTATCATTAATTTTGTGGCTAAAAGTCCAACTGATAACAATAACTGATTCTTATGACATCACATGAACCATGTCTATGAAACAATTTAGTGTGTTTACATACGCTCAATTATCCTGCGTATCTGTTCATGTAAACGCAATATCCTGATTTCTCTCTACAAGTACTGAGCATGTGCAAACTAAAGAAACAATCTGGCACGAAGAGCAATTTCAACAAGTCAAACTTTTACCTGGGCTTTCTTGTGTATTATTTTGTCATCATAATACAATAAAGTTGTCTACTGTATAATACCCTTTAACGGGAAACTAACCTCTGTGCTTCTGTGTTGCTCTCGGGTTGAATTGAGGCTGTGAGACCACTGTTAAAAATGCTTTTTCCTGAAGCTATTAAGAAATGTTCTTATTTGAATGTATTTTGTCCCTTTGCCGTTGGAAACGTGTTAAAAAACCACAACTCTTGAGTTCCTTGCCATATCTCTGCCATAGTCGCCATAGTTACCACTCTAAACAGAAGATACTGCATCTGCATGTAAACAGTGACATGAGTATCCTGGTTTCTCAGGGGCCATGTAAACATCACATCCAGAAGACTGTCCTAACCAGGACTCAAAACCAGGAGACTTAATAGATACACATTAAGTTCTTATACGGCACAAGAAGTTCTTATACCATCAAATTATCTTGCCTTTGCTACATGTGTTGAAAGTTCTCCTTTGATTACTTTGTTTGCGCAGACCGGGAGAATCACATTTATGACAGAATCGTGGGTAAAGGAGGCACGTATCCTCGGAGGTACCATGTCTCTGTTCATCACAAAGACCACAGTGAAGGTACAAACTTGTCACGTTGTTTACTCCGAAGTTGTCTCTGTCTCTTTCATTCAAATCCTAAGAGCGTTTTCTGTGCCTTGTGCCAGGTCGGCGGACATTTCCACGGATACGGCGACCGCAGGGAAACCTCTTCACCCTCGTGCCGTCGCGGAGGTCGCTCAATGGCAGTGAGGAGAGTTTAGGCAGCTGGCAGCTCATGGACGCCCAGGGCAGGCTCCGCCCACAAGAACGACCTGTTAACCACAAATGTCAGTATCTACTCAGCTGTAGTTTGAATTGACCATCACAAGTACATTTTTATATTAAGGTTTATCAACATATTAAAATTAGGTTTATCTAGTTTAGGGCTAACTACTCAAACAAAATCACAATGTTAGCCTAGAGAAACTACTAACTAATTAATTCCTTCTGTTATCTAATTTGAAATACTTTTGTTCATGTTCAAAGATTATCCTGAACATAAATACATGACATTTCCACTAGGGCTGCAACAATTCATTGACTAACCGTGACTAGTTGACTATAAAAACTAATCGTAATTTTTACTACAGACTCTAAAACACATACCATAAGACCTTTTATAACAAAGATAGTTGCATTAATAAATCTAAATGTCAAAAAATAAGAAAACATTTCTGATTTGTATCAATAGTACACTTTATTCATTATCTAGAAGCCTTCAGTCACCATATTTCAACCTTTATTTAGTTGACAATGTATTCAAAAAGGCTCAGTATACCATTGAAATAATCATCTGACTAGTCGACATCCCTAATTTCCATTAAACATGGCAATTTTTATGGTACAGTTATATATTTATTCTGTGTTTTGTTTGTCCAGCTCCCAGTGCTCCTGTCACGTGGCGCAGAGGGAAGCTCCTGGGGCAGGGGGCGTTTGGACAGGTCTATCTGTGCTATGACGTGGACACTGGAAGAGAACTGGCAGCTAAACAGGTCCAGTTTGACCCCGACAGTCCAGAAACAAGCAAGGTAAGACAATTGTAACGACTGCTCTGACGTAGAGGTAATCATGATTATATTGTTGCTGTTTTGTTTGTCTTCCACTGCACAAATACTTAGAAAGCCCACAGTTTATATTCCCTGCATGCGTGAGTTATTGTGAGTTCTATTGTGTTGTGGTACACAATTGTGGTTGTTGATGTGAGTGTGCGTGCAGGTCACTCGAGGACACACACGATCCGGAAATTGTACTGTAGTGTGTATTGAATGTATTTATAACTTTATCCTGAACAAACAACAAAAGAGGGTCAGACAATCGTGTCCACTTTAATGAGCAAAAAGAAGTAATTCCATTTTAATTGATTTCTTGGCTAAAAATAGATGTGCACATGGAATCTCCGGCGCTCTAAAGAATACCACTCATCACTCAGTCACATAACACGTTCTTACTTCAATACAACTTAAAGTGCACTTGTGGAAATTAGTAACTAGTGTCTTAAGCCCTGTTCCAAGACTCGCACTTGCACACTTCAAATTCACTTTCACAAGGAGGAGCTGAAGTGCCTTATTCTTATTGGCCTTATCCTTATTAATGTTTTGAGCCGCACTTCTCTCCACAAGTGTGGAGCAATGCAAAGTTCAGTCAAGTATCATCCCCACTATGCTTTTCACTAAAATGTTTTTGAGCAATGCAGTACTAACTGAATTAAATGGAAAATGCCCCAACAGTTAAAGTGATAATGTTTTAAATACATATATAGACATGCTGGCTATATGTGGCTTTCAGATTGCAGTTTAGCAACACATTTTGTTTTATTTTGCTGGATGTTTTACTTTATTACGTTGTCTCCAAGACTATTGTAATCTGAGGTGCGGACTGTTCCAATTCTGATCACACACCTGCTCCCTTGTGCACTCACGCACATCATGCACTTTCAGAAAATGCACACTTCATTGAAGTGTGTTGTGCGTAGTGTGCTTTGGCACGGCCTAGAGCCTAAATATTAACTTTAATTACAGCACTGCATTCTTGATTAGTCAAACAGTGACAAGTTTCAACATAGTCCGGTAACCAGAGTGACATCATGCTGTATTTTGTGCATGTGTATTTGTTGATGTTAGAACACAGGAATGCTGTTGTCGCCTTAATGACCTAATCAGTTACTTAATCTATGCCCCGGTTTTTCCCGCTCGGATTAAACTTTGAGCCTTGTGATATTTTGAAGTGCTGTGGTATGTTTATCCTGTCCCAGTTTAACGTGCCTTCCTGGCTGCCACTGGGAAAACACACGCTGTCTCTCTATGTTTCTTAAACAGCCTCATGTTGTGGCTGGAGCAATGCCACCCCACAACACCTCACAGTCACAGTGATGTTTGATGGATTTTTTACAGCATCGCCATCAGACATAAAATACGCACCAACATGTTTTGCCCAGTAGCATGGCCTTCCTCAGATGTAGAATATACCCTTCTTTGGATACGCATTCACAACACTAACAATTTACCTGATACATAATTAGCTCTATTTACATTGAAACATTGATTTAGAAAGAATTTATATGAGGTGTTTCATTTATTATTAATTTAATAAATGTTAAACTGGCAAATTGAAATGGAAAAAAATGCCTTTAAATGGCCCTCTGTTGTTTTTCTGTGCAGGAGGTCAGTGCTCTGGAGTGTGAAATCCAGCTGCTGAAAAACCTACATCACGAGCGCATTGTACAGTATTACGGCTGTCTGAGGGACCACAGCGAGAAAACCCTCACTATTTTTATGGAGTACATGCCTGGGGTGAGTGATCTCTCAAAGTAAATACAAGTGTGTGGATTCAATCTAAATGTAAAAGAGTGCATATTTCCTCTCTATAGGGATCAGTGAAAGACCAGCTCAAGGCTTATGGTGCTCTTACTGAAAACGTGACCCGGAAATACACCAGACAGATCCTGGAGGGCATGTCCTATCTCCATAGCAACATGATTGTGCACAGGGACATCAAAGGTGGCACTTACAGTACACTTTTAATAACACATGCATTTTCAACATAAGAGCTGATTGTTTTATGCATTTTTTTATCAGTGCTATGAGGGACTTTATTTTTCTTTTCTTGTTTATGACAATTTAATGTCATTAAAGTCATTGGCAAAGTATTAGTATACTTTGCCAACTCCAACTACAAACCAATTCTACTTGTGAGTATAAATAACGTTACCTGAACCATCCAGTCAATGTAGCCGATGTACGAAGCAAAGTAGCAAAAGGAAATATGTCATTTATATTTACTTAAAGACTAAACATCAGATTGTGTGACAGTTTACTTACACTTCAACAGAATCCGTTGCTATTTTCTCATGGGTTTTTGTCTTTCAGGCGCCAACATCCTGCGAGATTCTGTGGGTAACGTAAAATTGGGGGACTTTGGAGCTAGTAAGAGGCTGCAGACCATCTGTATGTCGGGCACTGGGATCCGCTCTGTGACTGGCACCCCCTACTGGATGAGCCCGGAAGTGATCAGCGGAGAGGGCTATGGCAGGAAAGCAGACGTCTGGTAAGGCAAACTAATGGTTAAGCTGCATTTGTTAAAGATCCTGTATTATGTATTTTTTTAAAGGTAACTTTTTGTTTGGGGGGACGGGGGGTCTGCCACCGTCATCATTGCTTTGCCTGGAATGTCCCAAAGTATGGTATTAAACTTATCTATTTAGCATTTATTTCAAGAGAGGTGTTTTTACTGCTCATAAAAACGTACCTTCTCACTGTGAAAGGGGTTGCCTCTCCACAGATCTGAGGTCTCATTTATTAAGTGTGTACATACTGTTTCATACTGTACATGACTTTCCTCGTTAAGTTTGTGATCTATAATAGGACAACTAAGCTTAAAAATATGTAGTCCAGTCCCTAAATTTTGCCTTTGTGGACATTCAGACATGAGACAGAACTGAGCAAACTGAGCTCAAAGAGGAGAGATTCTCACTTAAATCTGCAACTTTCAGGAAGATTGTGTTTAGTCCTTACGTACACTGTTAGTCAAAATTCCATTTAAAGTGTTATAAATTAGACCCAAGACTTGGTTGTCTCCACGGAGAGTGCTTAGTTTACTGCCGTATTATGTAATATTCGAAGCAAGACGAAGCAATAACACACAGATGAGCAGGTTGTTAATGTGTACTTCCACCAGTAAAGTTATGCAGTGCACCTATAACTACTGTTTCTGTCATGGAAATATTAACTACTATAGGGCATGACATCATATTCTTCCACGAGGTGAAAGAAAATCTTATTAACATTCAGCATGGATATATGATGTTCATCCTTGGTTTAGAATGTGGAATAGCTCCATTATCCCTTTGAAGGTTTTTTGTGTGAAATGATGCTTTGGCCAGGATTTAAAGGGTAAAATGTTTCTCTAAACCACTAAAGAGCCATCTGTAGTATGTAACCCACTGTAATCACTCTCCCACACAGAGAACAGGCTACATCTAAACATACAGCTCTTATGCAATCCGACTGAGACGTGACACAGCGACACAGCACAGTGAATGATGTGATTGGCCGTCAGCCAGTCAGACAGGTCTTAACAGGGGCTGGTATGCTCTGGGTCTCTGCTCTGGAAACTAAGGGAGTAGTGTTCCCAGGAGGCAGGTGTTTGGTGGAGGAGAACCTCTTGTATAAATGTAGTAATCATAATGTTTCCAAAACATTCTTTCTTACTAGAGGTAATGTTTAGTGTCTGGTTTAGGTTTATGTGAGGTTTTTATTTTGGGCAGTGGCACACTACATAAACCTGTCTCCAAGTGTAAAAACACAACAATCATTTAAAAAATATATGTTAGGTTACTTATTGTGCAAAATATTATTAATGTTAAGTTAAAGGGCTTTTTTTTTAACTTTGTTTGGTGGGACATATTTATCTTCATCTTTTTATAGCAGTCAAGTGGCAGTTTGTGATGAAAAGTACAGTTACAGGAATTAAAAAAATAATTGCTGTATCTATGTCATTAATACACAAAATTCCACTCAAAATGCAGGGACAATTCACACACAAGGAACACATACTTCTGAACATTTAAACATGCATTTAACAAAGGTGCTTTCATATAATTTATTTGTCAAATAATAATTTAGATAAGCTTTAGCCCTTGTTTAGCATAGTTTAGCATCTGTTGCCCATGTCCAACGTAAAATGATAAAGTTGAAGATTTTTTGCAAAAAAGTAATTATGTTAACTGTGTGAAATTAGTGACATTAACAGTCTAATCTGTCATATGCACAAGTTTTGCAATTGGAGCTTAACTGAATATATTTCTGAGAAGACTTCCATCCATTTTAATTTAGACAAATTTGATGAAGTTTAAGTTGTTTTGTATACCAGCATAAATGTTAAGTCAGTGTGAACTTTGCTCAAACAGTGTTCACCCTATACTGCAGTCAATTAGCCACAAAAATTGTGTAAAGTAACTCAATACAATGCCATTTTGCACTATAATTTACATTTGACCTGTCTTCATGTGTTTTATAGGAGTCTTGGTTGCACTGTGGTGGAGATGTTGACAGAGAAGCCTCCGTGGGCCGAATATGAAGCCATGGCTGCCATTTTCAAGATCGCTACTCAGCCCACCAAGCCCCTGCTGCCTCTGCACTGCTCAGAACAGGCCCGGGACTTTATCCACTGCATCTTTGTGGAGGCCAGGCTGAGGCCCAGTGCGGAGGAGCTGCTCAGACATCCCTTCTCCCACATACTGTGCTGAAAGCTGCTGGCTGTTATGAACTCAAACCTCAGCAGTATCAGTTGTAGCCGCCATGAAATCCAAACAGAGCCAGACGTCAGTGTTATCCGCGGTCTGTCTGCTTCTCGAGACACTCCAAAGACATTTCTGTTGACAGCAGGAGTCATCAATGCTCTTCTACAAATGCTCTTCCAAATGTTGCCACTAGAGGGAAACATGGGCTCACTGTTTGGTGTTGTGAAATAAAGAAACAGGTTTATTCAAAGCTGCGTTTTCACAAGTATTTACTCTAGATGCCTTTTAGAGAAATCTATACATATTTGCCAAAATGCAGTCTTAGATTGGAAGCCCCATCTTAAGAGCTTTCTTCAAAAAACTAAAGCTCAGTATGATATATGATATAGAATATGCTATTACGTACACTGGATTTGTTGTTTTTCTATGAGCTGTACAATTAGCCTTTGTGAATTGGATTGCGGCTGAGTACGTTTGGAAGAAACTGCACTGCTAGTGCATTCATGAGGAGTTAGGAGTCAGTTACTACAACAAGGCATTTACGTAAGTTGACCAGTGTTGTTGACATTATAGTTAGTCATAAAGGAAGTAGGTTTAGTGTTGATTATGAAGTGAGGAAGTGAATCAAGTTGTCTTGTGGATGTAATGCTGTGTATCAGAATGTAAGCTTTGAATATGGTGGTGCTAAATACATCTCAGAGGCAGATTCTGTCACTATTAACCAGCTGAAGTGGCATTAGTTGTATTTTCTCAGCTTGAATAGTGTCATGTCAGCATATTCTATCACTATAGTTTTATTTTGTCAATTGCTTAAGGTGGGGTTTTCCTACTTTTCCATCTCAACTTTAAAATTGGCCATTTGAAATAAAAAGCTCGATCAGTGCAATGGTAGGACTTCTATGTGACCGATCCCAATGCCTTAATTTAAAATGATTGCTGTGCCTGGTCATTGTTTTTTAATTTTTAATTTTATGAGGCCATTGAAAATCAGATGCACTTTCATACACACTTTTCAAATGTGAACAATGTTCTTTTTATTTATGTGCCATATACTTTTTCTTCATGCAAAGCAAATATATATTTTTATATGCAAACAACGTACAATCCAATAATACTTTCAGTGTTGTTAGATTGAAATTGGTTAAGCAACTGGTTTTGCAGATATTAAAAAATAATAAATGTTGAATGCTTGGCATTTGGACCTTGGCTACCTGGGTCATCATCCTGTCCAAAATACATGATAAATATTGTTTTCTAAATTTTTAGTAAGTAATTTATCAGTAGTTTTTCAAAGCTGATGGTTGTTGTTTTTTTTTAATTGACCAAAACTGGATTGAACCCAGGGGTAGAGTCCAATGACAAAGCGAAAGGACGACTTTGGTTTTCCCAAGGTTTACACTAAATTAAGTCATTCTAATCATTACATCTATTATTGGTATTTGTAAAACTTATTTCATCAAAACAATCACAAGAAATTTGTTAACAATGAACAGGCTTTGTGGTGGTCTATGTAAAATTTTGTTATAAAAACCTTGGGAAAGGCAAACGAATAAGAATAGTAGACTAGTTTGTTATCTATGACAAGACTTGCTGTGCAATGTTGAATATAAAACTGTTTTACATAAAGAAAAGCTTAGTAATAACTACTAGTGTTTATATGAAAGCTATTTGAGAAATGTTACTTTTTCTCCCATGCAAATAAACAAAATAGAAAAAGGTTGTCAATTTTTTTACTCTTGTGTTTAAAATATTGGATGGCGAGCATGATGGTGAGACGTGTTTTTCCAAAATGGCGTAGGAAAATATTGTTTGCCCCAACAGGAACCAAACTAGATAGCATGTATTTAGCAACAAGGTCCTATTCATATAACCTCACTATTGTAATAATGACTGCTTTAGGATCATCAACAACAAAAGACACGTTGATCATTTGTACTTTATTAGATTGGTGAATTGTTTCAAGAAGGCTTAGAAAGCTACGCTACAAGATGCTAATTTAGTTGATAGTATCTTAGCTGCTAAGTTTAAAACAAAAACTGCATAACAACTGCTGATAAGACAAAATGTTCAAACATTAATCTAACGTTATATACATTTAATTTCATAATACAATTAACCATTTGAATTGAGTTACGGTGTATTTTCTGTTTGGTTGGGCCTAGTAGTTGCTCTCATTAGCCTTATGGGGATGGTGCGCTAGTGCTAGGGCGTTGCTATGGCTGCTAACCAAACGATGTTGATTGGTCCAAAATCCTTTAGCACCGATTTCAGCCAATCAGAAACAAGATCACGAGGCCACCGTTTACTGTCTGTGGCTCGAGACCACAAAAAAGATAATGAATCTCTTTTAGACCAAAACCTTCTTATTTATTCACAAAGGTGAGTACACGAGTCTGTTATTTTACATTTTAGATTTGAAAAATGTTGGGGTACGTTAATCGATACTTTTAGAAAGACTTTTTAGTATTGAGTAAATTTGGCTTGAAAATGGTCGGTATTGGTTAGCTTCTTGGAGCAAAGACGTTAGATACAACGTGAGCCTAATAGTTCTCAAACCTTTTATAAACATAGACATTTCTGCCTTGGAGTGTTCTATCAGTCACATACGAATCTCTTTTTGTTTTTCAGAACATTAATTAACTACATTAAATAAAGGAATCAAGTTCACAGCTCTCCGAATGGCATTTGAAGGGGACCAGGGCTGCATGGCGAATACGCTTTTCCCCATTTATCAGCCTCAGGTAAGAGTTTCCACTGAATCAAAGCACTTTTATTTGACAAATGTGAGATTGATGCTAATTCAAAGAAAACAAAAATCATATTCACATCTTGTACAAAGAAAACTAGATATTCACGGGTTTGTTTGGACGCGTGCTTGGCTTTGCAACCACGGGCAAAGGGGAAAACATCAGACGGCAGTTCATAAGAAAGCATGACATGACTGGAGTAGACGCTCAAATACTGAAAATTGAAGATTGTAAAACTATCGCAGTGGTTTAGTCCGCCGACATTTGTACACAAACTAAACAGTCCCAAACTATCAGCTACGGGTGCTAAAATCCACAACCTGAATCCTCACAATGGTTACTGTGAGTGGTCTCTCATTTAAAAGTGTGAGCACTTCAGAGAGAAAAAGTAATAATCTGACCATATGACGCAACCAAATAACTTCAGTGGAATATGGACCTGAGCCATGACCAGGTGAGCTGTTTTTAGCGTCATAGCGGTTCCTGGTGTGTATTCTATGTGTGTGCTATTTGGGCTCATTTGTGGCAGTTATTCTGGGGAATGTGAACAGAGTGAAGTTTACCATTACTTTCCATTGCCCCTTCATAAAAAATGGTGACTGACGTTGCTAAGGACGTGACGGTCGCGTAGGATTTGATTTGCGCTGACGCAACTCCGAACCGAGATACAAAATGTGTAAAATAGAATTAAAACATATTTTACATATTACATTAACAAATGTACTTTAGTGTGTTATTTTACATTTTAGACCTCAGAATTATGGGAGGTAAGTTTATTGATACTTCAAGAAAGAAAAACAATTAAGTAATTAGTGAATAAAGCACATTAATGTGATATTTTTTAATGTGATATTACAAACTAAGCCTAAAATCAAGGACATTTTGTACTAAGAAAACGCAGATATAATCTCAGGATGCACTTCAAAAAAGAATTACAACACGTTACGTAAGACTGCTTGGCCCAACGATAAAATTATATGCATTCAAGCACATCCATTTGATAATTTTTCATTAATATTTTTCTCTAGATAAGCCCCTACAACCAAGGAAAACACCTGTTTCACATTTTGTACTAAAAGTGCAGATAATACATAATCACTGGGTGATAAATGTAAATAAATATAAATGTAAAACAGAATTAAATCATATTTCTGTGACTTCCCCATGTTTTAGGCCAGTTTTAGCGTTGGCTGTGAAAGCAATGGAAGTGTGCCGTTCATTTCCAGCCCCGATGTCGCTTTGCAGGAGACAGAAAACGGCTGGTATGTTCCCTGGTCTCACAACGCTCACGATGACCCCTATGAACTCATCAACTGTGCACAGCAGAACCACATCAAACACAGGTACAGGGCACCAATTATACCAATGGTATGTGCTAATCATCAAGAACAATTCAACACTTTAGAATAGAACAAAATACTAAGGAATAAACGCTAATTTTTGTAATTTTCAACACAAATAGTAATTCTTCATTTTACCATGTCTTTTACTAGTTCCAATAAAGCTCAAGTTCATTCTTAAACGATCAAAAAGATAGAATTTTGTTCTGCAAATGCAATTGTCTCAGTATTCATTCTTGCTCAGATTTGTATCTAGTTTTGATACTAATTTTAGTATTGATTAGTATCTGATTTCCGAGACTTGACAGCTTTACTAAGGACTGAATGATTTTGGACAGATTCAAATCGCAATTTTGTGATTACAATTGCGACTACATTTGCAATTCTGATTCAGTTCACAGCGCGCATTTTAAACAGGTCCAGGAGCAGTACAATTTAAGTAAAGACTGAAATATTAACTGCTAAACCCTAATACATTGAAGAACATATTTGTGGAGAGTATGGGGCAAAACTGTAAAAAATGTGCATTTTTACAACTTCAAGATTTTGGAAATCAGTATCATTAAGATAAGTAATGAATATCATTTATTTGCCCAGTACCTCAGTTAGGGGCAGTGTTGGGTAAGTTACTTTGAAAAAGTAATTAATTACAGATTACTTTTTAGTTACCGGTGTATTATTAGTTACTGCCTTAAGAAAGTAACTAAGTTACATTACTTTGGGATTACTTTATTTGTAATATTGTATAAATTAATCAATGATGTGGTTTTACATTTTATTAATGACAATTAAACAGAGGAAAACAACAAATAAGTTGTTGAAATTGTCTCAAAAGACGTGCTGCTATGAGCTGCTGATCTCTGACTCTGAGGCGTTTCAGGCCCATGGGTTTTTCAGTTTGAGAACATCCAACATGTTCCTTGTTCAGACTGTTGCAGAAGAAGGTTGCATTCTTATCTTAAACATCGTTGTTGGTGTTGAAAGTAACTGAGTATTTTGTTAGTATCTGTAATTTAGTTACAAGTATTTTCAAAGTAATGCACTACACTGCTTAATTACAGTAACTAAGTAAAAGTAACACTGGTTAGGGGGTACTCGAAGTACGAAACAAAGCTTTGGAGGTACTTGAGACAAAAAAGTTTGAGAACCACAGGTCTAAACTACAAGGTTAACAGATAGTGTCATGATGACGATCCTGTTTTATATATGATATTTGAACTTTTTCAGAAAACCAGATGTTGCTGATGATGGAGAGACTGAGCTGCAGGGACTCGTCTCCAATATTTTGGGTGAATCTGATTCGCAGGACAGCCTCTACAGTGACGGGTGGGAATATTTACGTGTACTTGTCTAACAAGTTATTTTCTGCGCTATAGATAAAATATGCGTCTGAATAGAGAATATTTTCACATAGAGTGCATTACTAATAAAAAAAGGATTCTTTTTTGCTATTTTAATTTTATAATACAGCTGTCTTTTATGGCTGCATCAATTAATTGACTAATCGTGACTATTCAACTAAAAAAGAATTGTATTTTGATAATCATCATTTGGACTATACATTGTCTAAAACGCGTACAAAAAAATAATCGCTGATTAGTCAACTGCTAAAATAATTGTCAGTGACCGCCCTTCTGTCTATGTTATAAAGCATCTTTTGGCATCTTTATAGTCCGATATAATGAGTTATGATTATTTTAATAGTCAGCGATTATTCATTGTAGCCTAGTTGTTTTGTTTAAGAAAATAGTGTATTTGGTGAAGTCATAATAATAATGTCATAATTCTCTTATATGTGACTCTTTTAGAAGCCTGGGTCAAAGCAGTAAAAACATCTGGTCTCCCAAAATGCTGCACGATGAACTGCTGCAGTATTTTCAGTCGGAGGCCAAAAGTCAATGCCACTCAAACTTCACCCCGAACAACTTCACTTCCCACGATGCCTTTGGTAAAGCGCAGGGACAGGCAGTGATTAAAGACACTGACGAGCTTTGTGCGCCCTCTTCGAACGGCTTCAACACCAATCAGCTTTTTAATTTACCAAATGGAGTCCAGAACAGCTTCTCGCAGCCTCAAAAAACACCTCCTGGTCTCAGTCTCCCTCCGAACATGTCCAACACATACCTGCAGCTGCATGCTAATAATTATGAAAACGGTAAGGACAGAACAAATGGGGAGAATATCGGAAACTTCCCAGATCTTAGCCATGTTTTTAGACCTCACAGCGACATGAACGGTAGCGTTTTGCATTACGGAGATCACTACAATCAAGTCATGGACAAACCAACAGTGACCACCAACGAGCAATACGACTCTCGCCATCTCAACCAGCTCGTCAGCAGTTTCCAGTCATTCGTGACAGGTGAGCAAGACACTGCACCGTTTACCAATGCTCCACAGCGTGAAGGCAACATGGTCGACAAATGGGGAAGTCCAAATGCGTTTATGCGAGCTGCTAACGGTTCAGTGCAGATGCAAAGACAGCTAGATCAAGAGTTTGTGAGTGAGAGGACCACCGGAACAAGAAAACAACTGTTCAAACGGGATTCACTTCAAGATCTGTTTTCCTGCAGCTTGCAAAATCCAGAATACTCACCACAACAGGAGCTCTCAACAGTGAATCGCAACAAGATGATACAAAGAGAAAACACTTACCTTCCTTTTGCCATGAACAACTTTCCAAAGCATCAAGTCCAGCAGAGCCCTCTGAAATTCAAACCACAAATGCAAAAGGAAAGGAAGAGGATTGCCAGTTATTTCGGAGATACTTTCACCGCACTACCTCCAACTGGTGAAGTTTTACCTGAAGAGAACAAACCGGCTCTTTCCCAAAACCATTTCTACGAGCTTCCCGCGAGCCCACGCCCTCAACGATTCGACAGAGAGAACAACATGGTTCCATCACAGTTCATGCCACTCGTGTACGCCGCGAATGACAAAAGAACACGGCCCAGTCAAATCCCAAACCAAACCAGCAGTAGTCCCAGAGGTTCGCTCATGTACAGAGGAGGCGTCCCGAACGTGGATACAGCGGATGTGATGTTGGCTAACGAGATGTCAGGAGAAGGATTCAGTCCCGGTTTGAACGGTGTGATGAGCAGAAGAAGAGAAAGCGCCTATCACGGTATGCCACCGACCTCAGCAGCCCAAGGCGGACCCGTGCTCCAGCTCTACTTGGACGAGTGCTACGAGCAGTGGAGGACTTTGGAGAAGGAGAGGAAGAGGGTGAGGAGGAACAAATATACAATAGAGAAGAAATGTTGTCTTTATTAGTGGCTTTCAGATTCAGCATATTGTCTGTCTAAACGTAGAGCAAAGCATAGCTTTTATTTGCACTTTTTAGCACATCGCCTATGACAGGTTGGGCTACACGTAACTAAAATGTAGTCAAGATAAATATATTTCAAATCCTGCTAAAATTCTTTACAAATTACAAATTAATAAATTATGTCATAAATGTTTTTACTTTTAATGTTAATTTGCAACAGATTTTTCAATTTTTCTCCACAAACAGCTACTTGATTGGCATAAAAATTTCTATTTACAGGAATTAATACATAAAATAAAGTCAAAATTAGAAAATCTTATAATCTTGTAATACACACTTTAATTCTCCACCACAAGCCAATGTTTAGTTTCGGCTAACCTGCTGCCTAACGAATACACTTAAAGCTTTATTTTACAACTTTAGTGCAAAATAAGCTTTGCACAAAGCATGACTACTTTGATCTCGTTTAGGTTTGTGGTAAAACATTTAAATGACATATTTTGGGGAAATAGATCCAAATAAGTCCTACATATTGGCCCATATCAGTCAACTGATTAAATAGTACCTCAAAAAGCGTGTAGTCTTAAACATAATAAAAATAAAAACCATAAAGGGATATTGCTGCCCTTTTGAGCTCAAATTCACAGTCAATTCACATTTTGTACTGGACTTGAACCTCAAACAACACTGGCCCTTTTTAGCACATTCCTGATGCATTGTGAAAATATAGTCTGAATATTTTAATGAAATGTTGAGGTTTTTTGTCAAATTTACCCATTCCTACTCTATAATAACCTACATCAACAGCTATTCATTTACCTTTAGATATACAGTGATCCCTCGTTTATCGTGGGAGTTGTGTTCCAAAAATAACACGCGAAAAGTGAAATCCGTGAAGTAGTCACAGCTTTATTTTTTATTATTTTACAATGCAATACTGAACTATGGAATGAAACCAAAAATCAAAACCTGTTTTAAAGCCCAAAATTTGTTTAAAACAATAATTTTAATATAGTAATACAAGGTTGGAAACATTGTCACTGGCGTATTTCACAGTCTGTGCCTCTTCGTCCTGACTTCGCTCCGCTGTAGCGTCTTTCTCCGAGAGAAGAACATTGTTATGGGTAGTTGTTGGCACTCTTTCTTTTTCTGAGCAAGAAGATTTTTATAAACGGATATGCCACCTTCGCTTCACTGTAAAAAAAATCCGTGAAGCAGCGAAGCCGTGAAAGATGAAACGCGATATAGCAAGGGATCACTGTAGTGTAGTTATAGTACTGCCAATTCTTGCAGTCATCGTTTGTGTTTGATGTTTCAGACGGAGATTGTCCTCTCAAAAACCTTCCTGGGCAAACGGACCACAGCGTACCCCACCTCCAGTCTGCCCAAAACTCCTCCAAACCCCACCAGAGTCGACCACCTTCTTGTCAACCATATGAGAGAACAGGCTCGGGTGAGAGGCCGCCATGTTTCTGCTGTCCAACTCGCAGCTAAAAGAAATGTGACTGTCACGGCAAGGAGGCAGTTCTGTGTTGTACTCTGCATTGTTTTACATTCTGTACCAATACATAGATTGGGCTATATATCGAAATATAGATAATATTGTGAATGCTCTTTTGAAGATATGCCAAATTTCAATATCGAGTGTAGTGTCCATAGTAAAAAAATGCTACTAAAAATCTGATTAAAAAAGAAAAAAAGTGATGTTGTAAACTTTTAAATGGGGATATATGGCAATATTTCTGCACTTTTGTGACACATTTCTGTTGGATTGACGTAATATCTTCTGATTATCAGGATATAAAAAAAAATACTGATATTAAATATCGTCCCGTCTCTCTATACGAGGGATTATGTCTGTGATCTCAGTACCACACACAAAAAAAAATTGCATTAAAGAGCTGCTTCATTATGGAAAAAGAATGATAACGATGATTATTCAAACTATTATTTCTTTGTGAGAAGGCGTCAGTATGCTTAAAATGAAGAGAACAAACAGATGACGTTAAAGTAGGTGACAGATCTCACAGAAAGACACAGTTAAGAGTTAATGTTAGTTAGTTCACTTTTCACAAGTTGTTTTGGCTAAAGCATTTCCGTGGACATTTTGCGCATTCACAGCATGGTGGATTTGATAAAAAACCAATATTTTTCTGAATTATAATCACAATCTCTATTGTAGGTGTCCTCTCTTTTGGACAAAATGGAGTGTCTGTCCAGCGTTCCCCTTAACACCCACATCTACAACGCCCTGAGCAAGCACCACATGGCCATCTGTGTGACCAGCGCCCGCCGCAAAGAAGAAATCCTCAACATGTCCCAGAACCAGCGCCATCGAGATCATTTTACTGAAGAGAGAGGTACTCCTTATTGTGTTCTTTGTCAACAACAACCACCACAGCAAAACTTACAGTGCGTAAAAATCACCTTAAATACCCTTGACTGGACATGCATTTATCTGTTAATTTACCTATTCAGCAGCTTTATGAGGACTAATTATTGATGATAAATTCAACATTGTAATTTTGCAAACCTTCACAATAGTCACCTTGTTAAGTCGACATAAAGACTTAGGGCTGTATTTTGCCCCTGGCGGTAGCGCAGCGCTGGCGTTAATGATGACATTTTGCGCCAGAGCAAACGGTGACGTTGTGGGGCGAGGAGCTCTAAACAAGAGGTGTGATCAGGCCAAAATATGAGGTGGAGTGGAGTGAAGTGAATGTAGAGCGTGGTGTGGCGTATTCTGGCCAGAATCGTAACAAATAAACTTAAAAACTAATGCAGTGAAAATTATAACATGGGAAACATTTCCTGGAGTTGTATTACTATCCTCATGTGGACCAGATAATCCTAATAAAACAACCTTAATGGGCACAAATAACCAAAATGATACAACACAGAATAATGAATATAGTCCAAATAAGACAGTCCACCTTAAATAGCTGTAGCTGAGTTTCCATTGAGCTTTTGCGCAAAACCGTATCGATCTGCTTGAAATGTCGAAAAAGCATCTCATTGAGTCTGTTTTCATTTAATTATGAATTGATCCGCGTCAGACTAAAACCCCTCGATCCTGAGTCCCGCTCGTGTGCAGCAGAAACAGCGCATACACAGAGCAGTGCGCTCCTCATGTGAGTTTGTGTCTGTGTGACGTGTGTGTGTGAGTGAGATGTGCGTGTGAGGACGTGTCTGATCTGTGTGAAAAACTAACTACGAATGAATGCTGTGAGTGGGCGTGACCGCAGCGCGTCCATGTGCCAAACGTTTGGTGTACGCTTGTGCCAGTTTCAAGTTCCTGTACATTATTATAGGCCTATACAAGTGACACAAATGAGGCTTTATCAGCTCATATCTGAGGATGTGCGACAACGCAAAAATAAGCATCAGAGAAGCTTCAGAGCGGTGGTCACTGCAGTGGTCTCTCTGGCTTCAGGACACACCGCTGTTTTGATCTCAACCGCTGCTGATCAACTATACTTACATCGTGGGTGTTTGGAGCTGTTTTATTGTCCCTGTATATGAGTCCCTCTTGCACTGATGGCCTTTAAAATGCCACAGTTCTCTGTCATTGGTTCAAACGCGTTCACCATACCGTGAAGGTAGCAAAAGCCCGACCTGGAACTGTCCCCTGGTCATAGTGCTGACGCTAGGGGCACAATACGGCCCTACATTTTAAAGACACTTTGTGTTTCAGACACCATGTTGTTGGTCATTGCACTGAAGGATCTGGCTGCCACCACCAGAAAATTGCGCATGGCCGTTTGGTGTGCGCTCCAGATCATCCTCCCCAAGTCTGTGCCGAGGCCAGAGCCCCCCGTCAGTGAGGAGGACCAGGACGAGAAGGGCCCCCCTGCATTTGAGGGCTACTCCTACAGGATATAGGAGTCACTGCAGAGTCACACCACCCTCCTTGAACATGTCCCTCTTGAACTGGGATACTCACATACTGAATGATTATTTGTGAACTTTCACAATATGCAGTAATTACATTTTATCTGCAGTGATCACTACAGAGCATGAGTTGGAAAATGTGTTTAAAAAGTCAAACCTGTGTCCCAGGTGGTTGATTTTGGATGTTGTAAATGGATGAACTGTGCTGATTCTAGATAATTTCAGAAATTAGTGTCTGTTCCAAATTCATTCATACCTCTTTATTTAAGGACACTATTTATTTGGGAAGCACCTGTTCCCCACTTTATTTATTTATTCTAAACTTAAACTACACCTTGACAAAAATCCAATCATTCATCAGTAATTCACAATTGGTCCCCAAATATGTGTTACTCTTAAGCTTGAAGAAGCTAATTTGAAAATGGTTCAGTGCATTAATGCTAATCACACTTTTACAGTGTCTTAATCTAATGCATTTTTATTACTGACTTTTGTTACTACTTTCAGTATTTGTTTATATAAAATTAGTCAGATTGTGGGATTATTGATTTAGTGGGTTGAAGAATGTTTTTAAAGGCCTAATTTACAGTTTGTATTTTATTTTTTCCTATCATTGTATTAAAGTCAAGTTAGCACCGCATCAAAGTATTTATAAAACCATTTGGTAATTGTCGCTTTATCTCTGCTTTGTTCCTTACGTTCATGTCTTGTATTTGTTCTGAAACCAAATTTTAAATAAATCAGACCAACTGAGTTTGTTTTTGCTTTATTTAAAAAGTATGTGATTCCCATAGTAAACGTACAAATTATGATACAGTTTTGAGGTATAATTTTGTAACCACTCCTTTGTTTTCTGAAGAAATAAAAGCATAGACAGATACACATTTGCATTTTGTTCGATAGAAAACTGATCATGCTTTTCTCACATTTCAACATTTTGTTAAAGTGTATCAACAGTGGTGGCAGTCCAGTGCACGGTCTGAGCTTTTCTGTTATTTGAACCCAGTTTAGTCATGATTTAGTCTGGAGTGAGGCCATGTTTGTTATGGTTCTGGTGGTTCGTGGAGTGAAGGGTTTCAACGGAAAAAGAACGAAGAACTCTGGAGATTGTTGTATACATTTCTGTGCTTAAAGAAATGTGTCCCCAAGTTCACCTTCAACCAGGGCTGGGCAATTAATCAAATTTTAATCAGTCACTCAGTGTATGCCCGGGTGATTTTAATCAGGACATCTACAGCCAGTCAATAAAAGTGTTTGGAGCAGAGTTCAGACTTTGTGTCACATGATTAAAAAGTCTTGTTTATGTTATTGAAATCTATACTGAAATTATTTTTTTTAAAGTAAAATCTAATTAAAAGACTCAAGATTAATCAACATGAGAGGGGAAAATCAGAGTTTCTCACATTCTTAAAGGTTTGTTTCACTGTAGAAATTAGATATTGGTCCCTTACTGGTATAGAACCCAATTATAAAATCAGTTTAGTGAATAAAAAGAAAATAGTATCAAATATATGACAGTATTACAGAGTGATTCAGTTGTTTGTTTTTTCCAGATCACTTCTTTAGACGTTTAAACAGTTCTCAAACTGTCTGAAACGTTTATACTGACTTTTATACATTTAAGTGCATTTTAAAAGGGGTTCTTCAATACTTTTACTTCATGTCATAGTTCTACTTTTTTCATTTTTTGCTCCAGTATTTGTACTTTTACTTAACAAAAGTACTGAGTACTTCTTCCACCACTCGATGCTCAAGCAGTAAAATCACTGACTAATAAAGTAAAGCTCCGTCATTCCTTGTTTGCAGCAGTTAGCAGAAAAGACAAACGACCTTTTTTAATGTTTTGATCAGTGACTCAAACTGTAAATGCAGACACAGACAAACATGTCGTGAATAATAACGGTAATTAATCACATACTAAAACGTGCCAAAATCTAAAAAGGGGCTCTGCTTTTATTTTCTGATTTGGTAACAAAATGTTCCCACATTCAAAGTGTCCATTTTGCTGGTTTTATCTCTTGCGCTCGCCCTTCTGTGTGCGTTTCTTCTCCTTCTCTTTGCGGTCCTGCTTGGCCAGTTTGTCCTTCTCTCGCTGCATCTTGTCCGTTTCCTTCTTCTTCTGCGCGTCCTCACGAGCCTGGTCTCTCTTCTGCTTCTGCCGGTTCAGCACCTCCTCCACGTTGGTGTTTCTGAACAAGGCTGGAGCGTCCGGTGAAGGGAAACCACACAAAATGCACCCGCCGCCCATAAAAGATGTTTCTATTTGACAGATGCTCCTCAGTATTTTGAATGAGAATTATTGGCAACACAACTCCAAATGTACTTCTTAACTTTTTTGGCCTCATTTTTTCCGCAGAGCTTTTGTTTTGTTTAAATTAACTTTATATGACAAGCAGCATGGTGTACTTTTATATTTGTTATTAGACTCTAGCAGCCCTTTCACGTTTTAGTTAGTGTTTTAGCTCTTACGGAAGAAAATGTCATCCCTCACCACTGACACTCAAAAATACACTGAAAAGCGTCTTCCCACAGATCTGACCTGTAACTTGGCCTGATGCTGTATGTAATCATTTAGTCATTTAATCAGCCTCAATGGTGTTATAGTCAACCAAATATTGTATTTTAAGGGTTATAATAATTTATATATAATTTAAGAGGATACAGGAAGTTGGTCCACCCAGAAAAGTTACATAGTGCACCTTTAAGAGCTGCTTCTGATAAAACAATATTTCAAAAGGATACATTTCTCATTGCCAGGGATGGGGTTTGCACTGGCGGCCTCCTCTTCTTCCCCTTCCGTGGTGTTTGTTAAGAAAACTTACAAAACAAACATAATACGACATTAAAATAGAGAAACTAATATAACTCTGTGTTTACATTTCACAGTAAAGGATATTCCTCGTCGTCTGTGACATTGGCGTATTGGGCCAGCAGGGCTTCTTTCCTCTTTTTGGTCTCTTCAGAAACTTCCTTTTGTTTCACCACAATTTGAGCCTGTTTTTCTATGAGGCTGGCGATGGCCTGCACCTCCACTGTGGACAGATCAGTGAAGAGAAAAGCACCTCATTAGTGAGTGAGAGTGGGCAATACAGACCAAAATGAATAGCTCCATATTTTTGGACATGCCTTTAAACATATTGAGGTTTAATCATCAGACAAATGTGAAATGTCTGTACAATTAATCACAGAAATATCACCATATACCCTTATTTTAAAGTTTTACCACATATCTTTTGTCATTTAAATTTGTATTAGCTCTATTTCTAGCATTTTACTTTCACTATAAACAATATACTCAATATTGAAAGTCTGCATATATTCAAAACAACATTTACGATATTATCTATATATTGTCCACTTCTATTAGTGAGATTTAGTCTATAAAAAAAGCATACGTTTAGACAAACTTTAGGGATGTTATGGGGAAAGTTATTTGGCCACAGTAGCTCAATATTACATACAATTATATAGACACAATTAAGGCACAATTAAGTCTGAACTGTGCTCCAAACCACATCCTTTTGTAGACAACTCAATTAAAAAGACCAAAGCTTAATCAATCAATAACGTCTTAATCAATAGTCTAAAAATGACTGAATCGCAATCTCAATTAAAATTCGATGAATTGCAAGATTTTCTTATGCAACACATCAACAAAATAGAAAAAATAACACAAATTACAGTTATCAAGGGGATAAACATACCATCTTCTCCATCGTGTTTAGCTGAGTTTCGGCTGCAGAAGTCTGTCCACTGTTTGATGATCTGTTTGCAAATGTCTTCCACTGTGTCTTCCTCCTGTAAATAAATACAATAAATCATATGTTCCTATGACAAGTTGGACCACTTTTTTTTTTTTTTTACTCACAATATCTAACAAATGTTAAATGTCTTTTATCCTAGTTTAGCATTTTTATGTTTCTGATTTTATGAATTCCAAAGCCGTTGCCTAGTTACACACTGGGCCAAAACTTCTCTAATGTTCACAGACTTTATTAATATTATTACAATTAATCACAACTAATAAATGACAGAAATAGCAGTCAACTAATTGAATAATCAAATGATCCTTATCTGAACTACAGGCAGACTACAAAATAAAAATGACACGGGAAACGTATACATTTTGTTTTTGTTTTTTTATTAAAACAGCCTTTTCTCGTAAATATTCTACACCAGGATCCTCAAACTGTTTCACTTCAGCTTTATCTGGTTAAAATTTAGTTCATAAAACAATCTTATTTACTGTCTTTTAGCGTTCTAAACAACTAATCGATTAATCAAAAAAATAATCGCTAGACTGATTACCAAAATAATCGTTGGTTGCAGGTAAATGTTAACAATATATTTGAAACCCTGCCCTACTTTTCTTCACAAACTGTAACTTGTAAAACTATCATTTATTTTAACAAGTCGTACCCCACCTAATTGAGGGAGTATTAAACATTCGCTGTTCTTCTCCCCGACAGTTTTTATCAGCAATAAAAGTGCCGTGTTAGGGGCATTATGTAAGTTTATAGGTGGAGATGTTGTGATGTTTGTAAAGTTCAACAAAACAGCCAAGTCCAGCTGGTGACTACACCAAATCAGGTATTTTTTTTTTTTGGCAATAACCATAGACAGTATGGTCTATGGCAATAACACACCTGTAATTGAGTAAATGAAAGACATATTCATACCATACGTTGGAACATTCCAGTCAAAGACATGCATAACACAGTTAAAGAAGTATGTATCATGTAAGCATATATTTAACCCGTATATTTTGAACATAAAGCCCATTTTGAGCAGCTGCACACAAGCACAGCTGATCTGTTCAGTATCAGAGGATCGTCAGCTGAGACAGACAGCAGCACATGAAGCCCAGAGCAGCGGCGCTCACGGAGGCGTACGCCGCGGGAGATATTCACCACAAACGCGGATAAAATCCCCTGAAGAGCGTCCTCCTTCTCCTCGTCGCTCTCCTCCTCCTGCAGGACCCCTAAAATATAAGATCCGTACACCTCTCGGTCCACTTCGAGGGAGTCCAGCCGCTCATTTAACCAGGTTTCAAACTCCCCGGTGCTGGACGAGGGCGCCGCCATCTTGGCCCGTTCGGGTCCTTCGAGGCGCGGGGCTGTCCTTCAAATTTGCCTGATTTTTGCTTGACTTTCCTTTTTTCTTTTTTTTTTTTTCTTTTTTTTTAAAAGCCATGTCAACGGTGGAATTTTATAAGACTGTGCTTGTTGTGGTCTCTAGAAAAAAGTGGTTTACGATGTGCCTTTATAAAGAGTCTTTTAAGACTGGCATTAGTCTAAATAGGTTTGATTCTGCATTATTAAAGGAAACATATTGTGCAAATTCGACCTTTATGAGCTTTTATGTTTTTATAGTGTTTTTTCCTCATCATTAGCTCACTCAAAGTTTTATTTGGATTGATTCTCTCTCTTCTTTGAATAATCCTGTATTGTGCAACACATTTTTTCACTTTCTGCCTATCCCTGCCCACAGCTTTGTACTTACGTGGTTATTTTTATTCTTTTTTTTTATCTGACTCTGGGCCATACCGGTGGGGTCAAAATGTCTTGTTGCAATTTTTCAACTATAAAAAAGGTAGCCCTAAATAAAAATATGCTGATAAAATGCTAAGAGCACCATGTTTTGAACAGGAAGTCAGTGGACCTGTTTGTATTATTAAGCCATTTTAGATAAATATAGTTTAGATACATATAGTTTACAATTAACAAATTTGTGATCTACATATCGATTTTAGTACTAAATACTCAGAAAAGGCAATTTGGTCTTCGCAAGGAAACTAAGTCTTCCTAAGTATTTGCACAACTTTATGAATTTATAATTAGTCACTAATTGTCACCCATGAGCAAATATGGAGAAGGCCTCATGTAGCAGTGCAAAGTATCCAACAGAGGGCAGTAACACACTAGAAGCACTGAGCTATCAAAAACATCCATTGCTGTTTAGGCTTGTTGAAAATATTAAATGAATCAGTCAATGAGTAGGTAATACAGTAATGATAGGCCTAGTAATTTTCTGTGTCCCAGTCAGTTTTGTTTCTACAGTTAGGAGAACATTTTTTAGGTTCCACCTTTCAATTTAATATTATGCAAAGGACCTTGAACAAAATGTGTAGTATCGGTCTTTAAAGCTGAAAATATGTGCTACATCTTTAATAACTGAAGTGTGACTCGTTAAATTGCACTTCTGTGGCCAAAAGTGTGAGTGTGAGGCTGTATTGGCAGTCACAAACGACCTGGGACAGAGCCACAAATCCCAAAGTTGGTGATTGAAAATTAGAGTTGGATTCTCCCACAGTTTACAGATCCACTCGTGCACTCACTGTTGGCTCAGACACCACAGACATGCCAGGACTGCTCTAATTGAAAATTCCCTTCCAAAATAATCCGAATTAATTTCAAAAGCTCTTGATCAAATGGTACACGGCTAATACATTTGTTTTAAAGTGACAATAGATCTATTATTACTACTTAAAACAGAGACAGGTGAAACAAACAATTTAGTGAATTACTATAGACCCTAATAGTAGCCTGTGTATAAACAACATATAACATAACAACAGATGCATTCTAATTCTTGAATGGAGGCAAAAAATCAAGGGTTTGCTGATTTTATCTATTGCCTTCGCTCTTCTGTGTGCGTTTCTTCTCCTTCTCTTTGCAGTCCTGCTTGGCCTGTTTAGCAAATAAGAACCTCTCAGCTGTTAGAAATATCAGAGTTTCTTTAGAAAGCACTTAAGAATTGTATTTGTTTATCAGGTGATTAAACCTACGCAATAATAATTAGTGATTATTAAACACGTGGCATTTTAGATGAATGCCACATGTTGATTGTTAGGTTTTACTGCAGGCCTACAGCGTACTTGTTTACCCTGTAGTATTTCACTGCATGTATTACATCCCTCAGATTGTACTTTTGTAGAGCTAAAAGAAAGTTTTCAGGCTGGAAAATAGACCAAGCATTTAAAATATAGCATATTTATTTATTTATTGTAATGCTACTTTAGCATTGAAATAATTGAAAATGTGCTTCCTTCGTGCCTCCTTCAAGAATTTTGACCATTCTGATGAGCATTTTTGATTGAATAACAAGATTGGTTTGAAACAGTGGTAAGGGGTGGAAGTAGGCTACTAATTACCACACATACCTCACATTCATTGATACATTTCTCAGGCAACCATTTGTATGCATTTGTAAAACATGTTCTACTGTAATTGAGTAACATGTAATTACAGATACATTTAAAATCGTAGGAGTCAGTCCTGCTGAGTACAGCACAAGTCCCATAACAGCACTGCATTGACTGCTTTGATTGGCCAGAGTTCAAAGAATAACTGGATTCAAAACAACTCAATTTAGATTTAAACTGTTTAATTAACCACATTTTGTAAACAAGCATGATCTAAAATGTGACTAATTGCATTAAAAAGTACTTACTAACTAGTACTTTGAGTAGCCATAGTATTTTTCATACATACTTAATACTACTTACTTAATACTATGCCCCAATATGTAACTTTTTTTTAGCCAAAAAGATTAGATTAAAAAATATATTATTATTATCAGTATTATTATAAAAATAAAAATTTAAAAAAATTAAAAAAAACTTGCATTGCATTTCCACAAACCTGACTCATACTTACCTCCACTTGTTTCCATGGAAATGCTGTTCCTTTAACATTCCACAGTATGGCTATCTCCATTGGGAATGTTCCAAAGTATAGTTTTAACATTCAGTTTCCACGGCAGGTGACTGACATGCCGCCTCCAGAAAGTTACATACTGTTGCTTTAAGTATACATTTTGCAGCAGTGGGCTAAATGAGTACATCCTTAGTGTATTTTCACATCTCCACCACTCCTACAAACTTTTCAAATTCTGCACACTCAAGCTCACATTCCTTCACCATCTTGTCCACTGGATGGCGGTAGAGGACAGCGCTTACAGCTCAATAACTCCTCTTTGGATCGGTGACATGACAGCGGTTTGAACTTGTTTGGAGCGTGAGTGAGTCTTTGTAAATAGCAGCCTGAATGTGCATCAGATGTACTTGGTTTAAAGAGTCTTAAGCAGAGCTGCAGCCTCTGCCCTGCCAGATGTTTGTCCCTCTGCTTCATTTTTGTCACACACCAACTGTTTGAATATTACTCTGTGTTTCCATGTGAAAGGAATAGTCCAGCTTGTGCATGGTTCAGTTCAGTCAGAGATATTATCATAAAGTAGGTCTAAACACTGGTAATATATGACAAATATAAGGAAAAGAATAGTCAGTGAATTCATACAGTAACAACTCATCAATATGTAGATAGCATTATGTCCTGTCAAAGAACAACCTTTTACATCTTATTTACTCACCTCTTACATAAAGCCTTGATATATTTTTATATTTACTTTTTATTTGTACATACGCAAATCTTAATATTTCCTTATTTGACACAGTTTTATTACTATTATATATTGCCCTTTGTTTTTTATTTAAAGAGCTTGTATTGTAATTCGTGTGCTGCAGTGTCCAGTAATTAGGTTAGTTTAGGTTAAGTTTAATTGAGTTTATTTGCCATTTGTAGTGTGAAAACCAAATTACAAACATATACAAAAAGATCAAAGTGCACAGTAAAACATAAAAAAAGAAAAACACATAAAAACAACAAAGGTTACAAAAATGTCCCTTGCTAAAGTTTCTCTAAATCTAATCCTTGTTTTACTCCACCTCAAATTTAAACTTTTTTGACGTCACCAGCACATGCACAGTGCTCCAGCTTTGAGCCCTGTCACAAACAGCTCCACAGACCGTCTCGTCTCTTCCTCTCTGCGCTGCTGCCCCGAGCGGGTGTCACACGGCAGGAGGCTCGAGCGGAGCTGTTCTCTCTATTTCAGAACACCACCTTCTCCATCGCACAAATGTTTGCTCCCAAATTCAGCTCGGTTTAGATTAACTTGTCAAGCTGGAAAGTAAGGGGAATACTTGTGCCGTAGCATTTAGAGACAAGATTTTCACGTTTGTTTGGCGGCTCAGTGGTCAGTGGGTGCAGGGTTGGATTCCAAGATGGGGCTTTCCTGTTTGCATGTTCTCCTTGTGTCTGGGTGGGTTGCCAAATTAGTCCTTTAAAATCACATGTAGCTCTTGATCTCTAGATGGGCCCAGGGGTGTTGGACTGGGGAGGTAAACAGTGCTGGTTTCCTCGGGGCCCAGGACAGGGAAGGGCCCTCAAAAGCATGTGATGGTTTTTTTTACTCAGTTGCATTTTAAATACATTTTTGTTGCAATAAAAAGCAATGTGGTTGAGTAAAGTTCTTGAAAGACTAAGTACAATTATGTATGAGATTTGTACCCCTTAACCGTTTAAAAAAAAGAGGAAAATCAATGCTCACATATTAGCAAAGTTGTTTACAAATAAAACAAGTGATTATAATTTGCAGTTAGTGTATTTTCTCTTAGTAATAATATGTTTTGTGATGATTGTGGAATTGATCTTGTAGTTATTGCAAAATCAAACAGTACTGCATCATAATATATTGTAGTGGCTACAAAGGATGTCTATAAATTAGCAAGTAGCAATAGTGAATGAAAAAAAAACACAATAAAAACTGGGATACTAAATCTAATGCCAAATTATGTATTAGGGGCCCACCGAGAAGGTTTGTACCTGGGGCCCAGAATTTGTTGCTACGCCCCTGATGCTCCTGACAGCTTGCCTCGTGCAGTGACAGTGAAGAATGGGTCAAATGCATTTCCCAAGCTACACACTTTGACATTCATCACATCAAAACTGAGACTAAACCAGGACTAAACCTGGACTAGATCAGGACAAAGCCAAGTCCACATCAGGGCTAAAACTGGCTCAGACCAAATAACGACTGGTGTGAATGCACCTAAAGCAAATCGGAGACATTGCTGTATAACTCTTTATCCCCGAAGTCCAATTTTTTATCCCTGAAGTCCCCCAACCCCTTCTGATGTTATTGCTTTAGAATGTTAACGTGAATGTTTAGAATGTAAGTAATTCATTAATGTGCATTAGCTTTAATTATGCATGAACAAAAGTTTCTTAGGAGTTCTAGGGTATCAATTATGTCATTCTTAATCAACTATTTGTTCATTATGATTTAGGTCTAAAGACTATTAAAAGTTTAATTATTAGAAAGTGTTACCCTGGTATTTATTTCAATTATACATGTTTTTATTGCCAAAAATTAAAGTTACAGAGAACATTTTGTGAACATGGTGGCATGATCTGCGAAACATTTCCACAGAGACACCCTCCATCCAAAAAGTTGCACGGCGCACAAAGATTTCAGTGCAGCGCCACAACAAAACCGGCCTGATATGCAGGAGGAAGAATCCCTTGCAACAGGCGGGTGCAGTCCCTCCTCCTTTTGCGTGTCCCTGGGTCCATGCATAATGCCGTTGCCTCTCTTAGCTCCGCGTAGCTTTAGGAGGCCTACCCTATTCTTACTGAAGGTCTGTGGATTGATGCAGACTGACAGAGGCCGCGAGGTGCCGAGTGGGTGGGCTTCACATGCTGCCTCTGCCTCGTGTGCACACTCGCAAACACACACTTGTCGCCGCCGCGTCCCGCTGCCACCAGCCGCACAAAAGCCCTGCAGTCTCAATGTGCAGTGTCCTCTCTCTGTCAACATATCCCCGATCCCGGCGCTAATGTGACACAATATAACCAGCGCCCAACAAGCAGGCAGAGCAAAGCAAACAGCGTGTGGAGCAGACGTGTTCCCCCAGCCGCACTCCACTCCTCAGCCTGTGAAAGAATACGAGTAACATCCTGAAGGAGTGCAGATTTTATGGATTGTTTTAATTAAATTCAGTCTTAAGTCACATCGCTCATAAATTACTGCGCACGAATGCAAAATTAAGGTGTTTATATGAAGCGTTTTTGCATGGCGGATCTGTTTTGCATTCATCTTTTCGAGAGCAGTCTTTGTTTTGGTCTGTTTTAATGTGAGTATTGAGTGGACGACCTTTTCAGACAAACATTGTCTTATTTACATCCTGTTGCCCACTGGCTGTGCAAACAAGCTACACTGAAGGAATGTATTATTATTATCATAAGTATTTCATCATTCTTTTTGTCAGTGTGACTAAAACTAATAACAATACTGTCTAAAAGTGTATACATTTTCGTCAATTAAAACTATATGACTAAATGGAGGTCACCACTCTTTAACCCCTTGCCATGAGGGCCTATTTTCCCTAAAACCTCTGACTGAAATGAGCCCCAATTCAAACTAAAGCTGTTCTTGAACTCTTTGGAGTTTGACTGGACTCTGAGAAGCTGACACTCTGTAGTTTTGGCCTCTGATGTCTGATATACTCTAATTATAAGAGTGAATAAGCTCCGCTCACCGGAATATCAGATTTCGCTGAGATTTTCTTTGGTAAATATAAGAAGGAGTTAGGACTGTGTCTGGAGGATGGTCTGATTGCCACTAAATTGAGACTTTGTTGGTTTTTGATAATACCTTCTTCAAAACATCAGCCAATTTGAGTTTTAGAGATTTGTAATAACGTGAAAAAGTCCAGTTGGAATCCATATAAAAGTCCTATTATTTTCTTAATATTATTATTATTTTGTTTTTGAGTTCAAGCTGAACGTCATTCATCTCAGAATTGTTGATATGACAGAAGAGAGTTACAGCTCTATTTTTATATTCAACAATTTATATTTGACAAAAAGGAATAGATCAAGAGAAACATTTATTTCTGAGAAGACAATATACAACCATCAAACTGATATAATTTTATCTGCAAAAAACGATTACACGTACATAAATCGGTCTATTTATATTATGTTTTATAAGTAAGCTTCTATTTTAATGGCTGACGTCCTACTCAAAGCGACATATATATAAACATAATATGGGCTTGCTGACTGTATCTTGCTCTTGTTCTGCCCACACAGACTCTAATATAACAGACCTCCTCCTGCAGTTTCTCAGCTTACACAGAATTAGTCTGGCCGCGCAAACAGAAGGACCATTATAAACATGCTGTGTCCACACACTAAAGCGGTTTTAATAGAAATACATTCCATTATGACATTGGGATAGTGATTGTTACATCAAATCATTAAATACTTTTATGTTCATTGTTGCTGAGATGTGTTTGTTATTGAGTTTATTGTTGTGGAACAGTTCTCAGAAGAAATGGGAGAATATCTAGAAACATATTCTCTCTGCCAAAGGTGAAAGTTTTGAAGGCCAACCATCTTGTTCCTCTGTAGACAATTGTTTCAGTGTGATAAAGTAAAAGTTATTTTGCCCCAGTATTGATATAAACAGCTCTTATTGTCAAAATGAGACCGCTGTGTGCTGTGTGCATCTAATTATTAAGTGTTTTGATTGTCTGCAAAACAGGAAGTGCGCTGTTGACATGCTGTTTTTAGCATTACTGTGATGGCACAACTCTGCTCTGGCCTCTGAAAGTTGTGAAAGCATTTTTAAACGCATCGCAGTGAATAATTAGAACGCTTAGAATGCCTTGAGTGCATATGATACACATTTCACTAACATGTAGTGAACATGACTATATTTAAGATTTTACTAAACTAAACAGGAAATTCCACAAGTGTTACCTAGCAACCAAACTGTAAACAATGGTCAAAATCCATTTACGTTACATATAAATTGGGAGTTGACAACAAATAATACCTGATAACACCTTTATTTTGTTGAATGTTTCTTTAAACGGTCGGAAAATATATCAATAATCCCTGAGATATTCAGTTGCAGAAGTTCCTGTAATTTTCAACTTTTATTTTTCAAAATGTCTTTACAAACTGCAACTTGACAGAATATTTTCCGCAGCTGCAATCCCACTAAACTAAGTAGTAGTATTTAGAAAAACATGTAACATAGACACACACACCATGTCATACAGACTTTATGTGAGGAATAAGTTTGGACCGCTGCAGTTTAAGCACTTCAAAATCTACTCGTTTTCCTCCATCTCCTTTACTTTTCCTGAGTCTTCATCCTCTTGATGTGGAGGAGCAGGGACTCTAATCCAAGCTTCTTCTGTGCGACCAAGTTCCTCCAAATAAAGGTTCCACTTATATTATTTTATCTCACCCAATGTAAGGGAGGGAGGGATCACTTCACTTGTATCCTATTGATTTCAGCTGAAAGTTCTTAATGCTGTCAATCAAAACTTAAATAAGCAAACACAAATTAGATGCAGCATTATTCACCTTCAGTATTCACCTTTACCTTCACCAATTTAACAAACTTAATTTTTATACTTTCTTTGCTAAAACCCACCAAAAGGCCTTCCATAATTGTCCATAAAATATCAACCTTGCTGCTATGAAAACACAATACTGGTCAGTGATCATAATGATTTGCCTGATGTATTTTTAAACTGCTGTGTAGCTGTAGTGTTGAAATACAAGGTCCTCTGTCCGTCTCCCTGGGACTTGAGAATTAAGTTTGGGTAATGGGTGAGGGAGTAATCTAGTTATGTGTAATGAGGACTCGTGTTAGCAGTTGTCGGTTTAACAGGTAAAACATGCCTTTGGTAGCAGTGTGGACTTCCCACGCGCTGATCCCTGGAGACTCTGAGCATTCACAGGCTTTTTAGCTCCAATCGTAGACAATTAAAAGCCTGCTTGTGAATGAAGCATGATGAATATGTATAACTACCACAGAGAAATCCACAGAGAGCAGTCAGACTTCAGAGCTTTCCAAATCATTACGACAAAACAGAAGGGCCATTTTGACAGCGCCTTTTTAAAAACTTCCTTCTTTCTTCCCTCCACTCGCCCGGTGTCTGTGTGTCTCCCAAAGTGGTGTTTTCAAAAAATGCAATCTCTATGCCATCCAGGTTGGTGAACTTCTATGAACTTTAACCTCTGGCGGCGCCGCTGAGAAACTTCCTGTCATGAATTTTGGCACGCTGCCTGGTGGAGCGTGCCAGTCGTCGTTTCAGTGCCAAAGAGGTGCATGATGGGAATGGAGGACTCTGTGCAGGAGACTAGACAGCAGGGGTGGAAAGCAACTAATGATCAATTCAGTTTCTGTAATTGAGTAGATCTTTGGTGTAATCTTACCTGTTTGAGTAGATATTTGAACTTGATACTGATAGAACGCACATGAACGCTCGCACAAGTCGGACAAACAACTTGGGAACTCAGGAGAGACAGACAGGAGTCAACTGATTTATCAAATTATCTTAATCTTTTGAGGTCATTGATTGACGTTACCACAGTTAGGACTTTACTGCCAGTCCTTTGTATCATGAGAGCAACAAATTTGGATATATAATTAACTATATATACATAATTCATTACCGATGTAAAGCTGATGTTTTCTAAAACAAACTTGGTTTAGCGTTAGCTTTTGGGCAGAGTGACAAATAAAAACTCTTTCTGTTAGCTCTTAATCTCTGTTAAAGCAGAACTAAATAACATTTTTTGTCCCTGTGATGGTTAAATATGTATTTGAAGTGTCCATAGCCTTCTCCTGGCCGCAAAACAGGCCTTGCAACATTCGCCGACTTTCCTAAGAAACCCTGGCTCCTTTTTTGTCTTTTGTTTTACATTTGGCAACATTAAACGTTATTATACTGGTTTATTTCTGTAAAAAACGGTAGGGGGTACAAACAAACAAACAAAAAACACTATTTTCACATGGGAGCTGCAGAGGGAGCTCTATCGCTAAAGTTACTTAGTTCTGCTTTAAAGAGGGGAGACTGTGATTTCATTATTGGAGACATCAAGATCCTGATTTTCCAAAATAAAAGCACATGAATGCAAACAAGTTCCTGAGGACCAGATAAATACACCATTACTGGCCCCATTCATCCCAATCTGTCTCACAGCTGTATCTGCTCCAATTTCTACAATTTCTCAGATGCTCAGAAAATGTACAAAAAAACTAAACTTAATTCAGCTTAAAACTGTTTAATTAATCAACTTTTGTTTAAAAGACAGATTTAAAATTGTACAAAAATTGCATTAAAAGTACGTAACTTGTACTTTGAGCAGTATTTTTCATGCTTTGACTTACATTTGGCAGCAGTACTTGATAATGAGTCATTTCTAGCCATGTACTGTACAGAGAGGGGCAAATATTTATCAGTGCAGTGAGGAGAGCCTCTTCAACCACTGACACATGTCTCACTGTCTCACTCTGTATTCACCCGCACGGATTTCATTTCTTCCCTAATGTCTCGGGCTGGCCACAGATGGGAGGCTAAATTGAAGGCTGGGTTGGGTAAAAGGTGCACAGGGAAGAGTTTTGGGGGATTTGGAGACACAATAGAAAAACAAAAAGGCTCTAGCAGCAATTACATTTAAGGGTTTTTGCGTTGAACTTTCTGCACAGCTGGGTTCCTGTGTCATTTGAATCCACAAATCACCCAGCGCTTGACAAAGTGTTGGCATTTCACAGGCAGCTAAATGATCGGTTGACATTTGTGGGTTCCTCATGTGAACAACAAAAATGCTCAATAAGGATTATGATCTTTTAATCTAAATATGTTTAAGACAATAAGTAATCTAATCATTTTCCAATCCATTTTTAAGCTCCTTCTGTTTGCTGTCTTTGATCACCACCACAGCAGCAAAACAAAACGTCTTCATGGACAGTGTCACAAAGAAATCCTCCATTCCTCTCCATGTTCAATCCATAACACCTAAGGTAACCACCAATGCACTAATGATTTTGAATCTGTTAGTACTCCGCCACAATTACATTATATGATAACTCTCAATACAATCTAAAATCCAGGTTGCCGTTATTCTTATTATGGCTTTAATGAACTGACTCTAAAGCAATTATTCCCATTATTTTCCAACGTTTTTCAACACTTGATATTTATCAAATATTATGCGTTTTAGAACCCTTCTGCATATCATTTTAAGCACTTTTTTTCTCTTACTTGTGAAGTGGCCCTTAAGTTTATCTAATCTATGACAACCTGGACCTAGTTGTACTCTTGAAATCACTTGAGTAGCTTTCTGAAGTTGTTAAAGCAACATCTACTGTACTTGTTATTAACCGTAATACCAGTACTTATTCAAGGTCCCAAGCACAATAGATCTTCCATATACTTCCAAATTCACTGTCTCTGAGTGGTAACTAGGGAGGATTGTGATTATTCAGTTATATAATGATCATTTTAGATTTCAATCCCATTCATTCCAAAAAGTAAACATACACGTAAGACACTATTGATCTGGCCATTCATGTCACAATAACTTAAAGTGCATAACGGGTTCTCCTGTTTTTCCAATTATTACACCGTTTGGTGGGAGGGCACCTGTGGGCAATACAATAAAAGTGGAAAACTGAAGACGCTGAGCTCTAAAACTGAATCCCTCTGTGATGTCATCAAAAAGCAACTGTAGAAAAGGTTTCAGGAGTTGTCTTCTGGAAGCTATTTGAAAGATCGAGACGTTTCGACTTCTATCTGGAAGTCATTGTCAATCAGAGAGCTGGTCTGGGAACTCTGGCTCATATGCTACTCTATACTCTAGTATTGAGAGCCCTGCCCCTAGGGAGGAGTCACTGAAAGGAGTCAAACAGCATCCGGATGATAACCCCTGAAACCTTTTCTACGATGAAACACGCCTGGATGAATGAGGGATTACATCGACGAATCAAAAAGCGACATTCTATCCAAAATGCAGGGACAATTTACAGCAACTGACACAATTGTTTCAGCAATAATTTTATTAAATAAAGGTCTTATCAGTTAATATTATTTGTCAAATCATAACGATTGTGTAACTGTAGATTTTGTTCCCTGTTTACACTATGGTTGCTTGGTAACAGTTATAAAATTACATTTATATCTGCTGCTCATGTCCAGTCAGGAAGTAACATAATACACTTCACCAAAATTTGTCAAACTGGATCAAATCTTTGGTAAAATCTTAAATATACTAATGTTTACTAGTCTAATTTGCCACATGCACTTCCATTTTATACAATATGAAGACATCATAAAGCTGGTCACAACATATTAGACATAACATAGGAAAGAGCAAGGATTTCACTGTTTGGTCATTAACGTGAATAATCGTAAAACCCTGATGTTTCTTCACAATAATTCCAACATTAAAATGCCATACTGCAACATCCCTAGTGTAACCCAAGAAGTGTCAAACCGAAAAATAATATACACCGCATACAGTAAGAAACATACTGAGAAAAGGAGCTTTTTTAGAAGTGGATCCTCCCGGTTTTCAAATGTGCTGATGTAGCTGTTTTCCACTGCTTTATCGCTGTGGCCTAAATTACAATCCTCAGTGTCTTCTCAGTGATGACACGTTGTTCAGGCTGGAGGAGTTCAACCATCTGTCTCCAATAGAGTGGTTACACCAGTGTCACCGTGTCTACAGCAGCACATTACAGCTTATTAGTACCAATACCAGCACTGACAACTCCTATCAAGAAAAACATGCTCCTTTCCTCCTAATTGTTCCCCCCAGGCCCGCTGTGGTGAGGTATTGACAGGCACGCAGTCGTTAGAGCATCACACTTGAGCTGAGGGCCGCAGGATCACAGGCACAAGATTATAATTTGATAAGAGTGAAGTGACAGGATTCGGGGTGAGAGAGGCCACTGGATGTTTGGAGTTAAAAGTGATGTAAACTGAATCATCATCAGGTCTCTCGAATGTCCAGTCACATCAAATTAAATGCATATAAATCTTTTTCTGCTGTCATGTTAGAAAATTGCCAAATTGTAATGTTTATCTAGTCTGAACGTGTCAAATGTCAAAGATAAAAAATATGACTCTCAAAAATAGATAAAATTATTCCTAACAAGAAACTTCAGTTATGTCTTTTTCACCTTATACCATTTCCTAATTACATGAGGGCGACAATAGCTCAGTTAGTTACTGATCTAATTCATAAAATTAACTTATTTCAGTATCTGGAATCAAAATTTTATCAAAATAAGAAGTGCAAAAGGTACACATGATAAATACTTAGCCATATTGTTCTTTCTATCACACTGTTTCTCAAACTGTGGTATGTGTACCACTATCACAGACTTCGCAGACTTCTTCTGGTGGTACATGGAGACCTTCAATTGTAATATTTACTTCATTTAGAATATATATTCACATTTTTTGCCCTTCCTTTAGTAAATTTACTGTGTCAATGGTGTATTCCTGCTTAAGACCTGGTTTAGCCCTAATTTAGACCTGTTATAAACACAATGGTACTCAGAAAGCCAAGTCTTTTCTTTGGTGGTATTTGGGGTAAAAAGTTTGAGAACCACTGTTCACATATGGAACAATAAGTCAATATTCATCTTATTCTGGAAGTTGCTGTAAACGCGCCCCCATCTTTTTCCATTGTACTTTACATGGGGCAGACGAGCTCAACAGAAAATAAGTAAAAAGCCGTTTTCAGGCCGCCCAGGAACTCTATGTGTTGCAGACTGGTTTTTGCACATGTACATTAAACATTTTAAACAAATCAATCTACTTTATATAATATTTTAGCGAGAGACTTTTGCCTCGTTCGCCATTTGCACAAACACCATTAGCATCAAACCGGAAGTCCCTTTATTACAAGAGTGCGGATCATAGACATAAAAAGAGGCAAAAGTGGGCGGGGCGGAACAAAATGAATAGTCATATTGTGATACATCAATATACACTTCAAAATAAAACCTCTATTCAAACAAAAACATGTGTCTTATCCCGGTAACACATCGGCCTTCATCCCTGCCGTGGCTCCTGTGTGTGCCGTGTGAGAAAGCCTGGCCCACAGTGGAGCGTCGGCTGCGTAAAGGGCACCTGGATAACACTGAGCTATAGCTGTCAATCACAGGCACCCGGGTCAAACTGGGCTTTTCTGTTTCCTCCGCACAATGGCCCTCGCCTGATACAGATACGCCGCTGTCCGTCACGTCTGCTCGCTGATATTCTGTCACTTTTGTCGCCGAGGTTCAGTCAGTGCGGTCAGCGCCGGTGTCTGTCCGTTGTCAGATTGTGATCTCCACTCAGGTAGAATGGGCCTCGTTCATGATACCTCCCGGCTGTATCGCGTCCACTTTTCACCGCTGAGGGAAAAGGACAGATAGCGATCACTGAACCAAAGCCCGGCTCGTCGTAGCAGCGCAACAACATCATATCTGAAGTGGCTCTTTTGATCCCAGATTAGCATGTCACGGCCCGGGATAGGCCGCACTTTAGCAGAAAAAGAGTTGAAAAGAGCACGGTACAAAGGGCTGCTTGAGTGATACAGCGATGGACAATGTGGACGATTGTTCAAACAGATACGGTTTTCAAAGGTTATAGTCTGAAAAAGATGATTGTACTTAAACAGAAACAATCAATGCTCAAGTTAAAGTAAGAAAAGGATCCAGTGTCAGTCAGTGGCAGTGGAGTCAGAAAAAAAAAAAACTTTAATTAAAATTTGACCATTGACTGAGGATTAAAAAGTAAAAAAACAACAACAACAAAACAGACTTTTCAAAGTTATAGTGTCAGTCAGCTCAGATGTTTTACAGAAAAAATTAACTTGAACTGAAAGTTGACCATAGATTAGGGAATTAAAAAATAAATACATTAATAAATATAAATGAATTATAAAAAGTAAGAAAGTTTGATTGATAAGACGATCTTTTCATATTACAGAACAAAAATAACAATAAATGTTTTACTGCTTTAACATTCAAGATATGACACAAGAAGGAAATACGATAATATAGAATTCATTTATTTATCCATCTATCTATTTATTCTCTATCCATGAAATCCACTCAAGTCACTGATGGAGGTGATGAGGAGGAGGAGAGGCTGAGGAGGTCGATTGTTTTGCTGCTGCAGTGAAGAGAACTAAAATGGCCCCTAAACCTGTTCTTGTGGAGCACTATAAAACGTCATTTAGTTGAGTCAATCTAGAAATTGGAGTCTAGTTAAATAGCACTGGCAGTAATGGCATTCCAACTTGTTTGTGTTGAGAACCGATCAACACGAGAATTTTGTTTAAAGTGCACATGACAGGTTTTTATGATTTTCTTATTTTGACTTTATTCAGTGCATTAATACTTATTGTAAACACAAATCATAATTTGACACCACTCAGGTAGCTGTTTGTGGAGAAAAGTTGAAAAAATCTGTTGAAAATGACAGGAAGTAAACAAACAGATGACATCACACAAGGAAGACAAAGGTAATGCATAATTTACACAAAATAAACTACTTTTTTGACCCTTTAAACACTGATTCAACAAAATAAAGATGTTCACATGTATGTTTTATTGGAGGTGTTTTGGCCCAGTGTACAGAATGGTTTCTTGGTCATTTCCTAGTGTGATGTCATCATTTACAACCAGGAAGTAAAATTAAAAACCTCAAAAAAATAGCAAACCTGGAGTAAAATTTGGAAAGATTTCAGCCCAATTTGACATATATGTGAAATATAATAAATGAGTGGTCCAACCTGTCATGCACTTTAAACTATAAAGTGAAAAGTTAAAAACACAAATCCAATACAAAAGGTGGAAAAGGGTGTGTCAATAGCTAAAAAAAAAAAAAAGACTCACCGCATCTAGTTGAAACACTTTAGTCATGTTTTACAAAAGCAAATAAAAAGCATAATTGAAACAGCTTTGATAAGTTGCTGTAGTTCAGTCAAATGCATGTTTTCCGGTTGAAATGCCCCGGTATGTTTTACTTTTATTGGATGTAATTACCCATTTGAAAAGCCCACACAAACTATTCTTATTTTCTGTTCTGTATTCAAAGCTAAGATAGAGTTTTATTGCGTAGAAAATGTGTACATATATTCATTTTAGATTTAAACAATAGTGTTTTTGGAGAATGGGGCCCCTCATTAGATGTGGCTCTAAACATTTGCTTTTATTTCACGAGCCGGCCCTGGAATAAAGTTCCATAGTGCATCTTTTAACTGGCTACATTCGCCCTGGGGTCTTTAAAGCGATTTCCTCTTGTACTTTCTGTTCTCAGGGTTACCGTCCTGACCGTATTGCACACCGCAGCACTTTCCCCGCGGCGCTGGGCTCACTTCGCCCTTTGCACCGAGAGCGTCGTTCTCACACTTTTCTCTTTCACCAATACCACACAAATCATACTTTCCCCGCTCGTTCAGTGATCAAGTCCAACTTTTCCTCCCTGCCAATTACACTGACTTTGATGTAGATCTGTGAATGGGGTGAAGCGTGTCTCCTCCGTCGCCCCGTGGCTAGAGAGAGAAGGGGGACGACGAGCAGATTTTACACACAAACGAGATAAAACACGAGAAGAGATTTCGCTCACATCTCGGCTGTCGGGCGAACCCGCTCCGAATCGTTCTGGCAGCGGCGCTAATGTGGTGACGCTTGTTGTTTCCCAAATTGATTTGTTAATCCTGAACTTGTTCCAGCGTTCGTAAACACGGGGGCTTGATTTGGTGATGCGGGAGGTCCCATTGACGCACGCCACACACTGCAGCACACGAGCACGACATGAGAGTTAACGTGGCTTTGGTTCAGTTTTCTGTTGTTTTCAGTTGTTAAGATTTAGTTTTATTCTGTTTTACTGCAAGTTTCAATACAATTTTAAGTCATATTACTACATTTTTTGACTGGCAGTTGAATTATTTAACTATGATTTTAATTAATTTGACTTGTTGTTTTGTTTCCTAAGTGCAATCTTAAATCGAGTGAAATACCTGAATGAAAGAAGGGATACCTGACTTTCAATGAGTAAATTTGCTTTCCCGCTGAGTATTTTGAGTATAAATAATAGTTTAGACTCAATAAATGTTGTGGGGGAGGAGCTGGACTGTCAGAAAAGAGGATGTTGTCCAAAATAAACTTTCCCTGCCACTTGTTCCCCAGTGTTCTGATCAGCCGTAAGAGCTTGTCCAACACTCCAGGTCGGTGAATGAAAGTTATTCTGATTTAGGTTTCTGATTAAAAACCTCTTTTGTTTGTAAGTACTCGATCAAGATGTCCTCAGATGACATTTGTTTAGTTTTACTTGGTCAAATTTTGTAAAAGTCGAATAGTTCACGGGCGTTTTGCGATCTAAACAACTAATTGATTGCTAGATTGGCTGCGAGCACATAATGTCAGTTGGCTGTTTATTTTTAAATTGGCTGGCTCATTATACTACTTTGTACTTCTGGTAAATTCTGTGGGGTTTTTGCAGAGTCTCACTAAAATTGGGATGAATACTTCCCCTGTTTGTGGGTCAATGCTAATGCTAATGCTAATGCTAATTTTGAAGCATAATAAATGGAAATAAACAAAAAAAAATGGAAGCAACCAATTTATAATAACAATCAGATAGTCTAAATAGATTTTAATTGGTTGTTTCTTTGTATTTTACATTTTAATAATGCCAACACAACAGCACAATAATAGCTTTAAGTAACTATTTGACAAAAAAATGTGTACCATTCTGAAATACATGAAACAGAACTAGACGCATCTTTTTAAAACAAGTGAAATATTCTGATTTCAGGGTGTTTTATTTATTTTTAATCAGTGCACATGCCCCACCATCTCGTCCCCGTAACCTCCTCCTCGTCAGCCGCGCCTCTAATTAGTCAGAATTAAGACGAATGCCTGGGCCTCCCACGATCAATTGGTATCGAGCGGACCTGCGCCGGCCTCTGCCTGGGGGCCTCTTTTGGCCGCCAGATCATTTATATCAATCGTTTTTGTTTTTCTTCGCTTCCATTTTCCCATTCTTCTGTCCTCCCTGAGCAGGACTGGTCTATAAAGGGTCCGGTCTCACGGCGGACCGAAACTGCTGCTGTTTGTGCTTTCAGCCGTAATATTAACAGTGAGATACATCCTCCTGTAGGTAGATAATAGTGAAAATGTTGTTTGAGGATAGATAATAGAGTAGAAAATAAAATACAAAATTTCATTATTATTTATTGTATTATTTTTGTACATTTTTAGTGCGTTGCTGATTTAGTGCTTTTTATAATCTCTTAAATCAACCTTGTGCAGCACTTTTGTAACAGTCTTGTTTATAAAATGCTCTTTAAATAAAGTGGATGGATGGAAGTTAATTAAAATAACAAACAAGGTGATGAGGTTTCTCTACATTTTTTTTGTTTACTTTTACGTTCAGTTAAATTTCAGTGTAATAACCTATACTATTTACATGTGCCTTTTCAGAGTGTTATATTATTTTTTCAGCCGATAAAATATCCATAATTATCTTTCTGTTGTTGCTGATAACCAATATTTACAAATGTTGATATAAATAGTTTAAGTAAAATGAATGGCAAGGTCCATTAAAGTGCATTTTTAGCTCACAAATTCACGTTTCACTATTGCAATAATAATAACATAAGGTTTTTTAATAATATAATTTCTCGTACTTCATAATTATTGCAACAAAACAAGAGCAAGACCAGAAAACATTAAATTTCTTTTATACCTGGAGCTCTTATTCAAAAGACACAAAGATTCTTTTATTTAGTGATTGGCAGATAAAGCTTTGTCTTATTCTAACAGAGAATCCACCGAAATTACAGATCTATTGTCCATCACTATGTTTTTGCATTTTGATGGATTGAAAAATGTTTGATCTTTTTCAGGAGGACTAAAAAAAGTCTTTAATTTTGCTCCCTATCCTTCAGTGTTCCCCTGCCCTCTCGGTTCTCCTGGTGCTGCCTTTATTACTTGGTGTTGTGTGGAAGAGGCAGTAGTTCTCCGCTGTATTGATTTATTCTGTTTGGATGGAGTTAAAAAATGTTATAAAAAAATGTGTATCAATCTTTTGTGTAACCTCTGCTTTATTAACCGCCTACTGTCTCCAGACGGATCTGTTATTGGGCTGTTTTTGTGGATGCCTCATGGAAAGATAATGATATTAAAAATAAGAAAGTACGTTGCTGGTGAAATTGGACTAAAACAATAATTTCTTCTGAACTTTTTTTTTTTTTGAGGGAGTACAAGTTCCTACAAGCTTGATGTAATCATAAACTACAATACTGACTGTAAATCTGAGATGGTTTCAAGACAAATGAATGACAGATGTATTGACCAATGAAAACAGTGGTCCATTCTTCAAAACAAATATGGCGGTTAACAAGTAAAAAAGAAATAGAAAAAGAAATACAGAAGACTGAATGTATCGTCTTTAGACCTGAGAACTTTATAGCCATGTTTCGACTGGCCCTGGTCCCTCAGACCGGTTCACTTTGGATAACAATGGTTTTCTTGTTAAATTAAATCTAAATCATACTTTTTCTTCATGAAGCAGATCTCAGCAAAACTTACAAAAAGACGTGGCTTAAACTGGAGTAAACAAGAAACAACTTCTGGTTTATCGCCAGCTTTCCCTGCACTTCTTTAACTTCTTTGCACATCGATGCCGCGTTAACACGTCTTTTTGGGTTTGGATAATGTTTGACGCATTATGTACTGGAAATATGATCGTTATCCGTACTGGAGATACGGCCTTTTATCACAAGATCAAGTCAGGGTTGGGTGAAATCTGATTATTATGATTTAGAATTTATTTACATCTGCTTTTTGACATTTCATTTTGACCTGAGTAGGCGTTCTTCTCTCTTATCGATCATCTCGCGCTAAAGTTCCAGGAGCTGAAAGAAAGCCAGCACCGTCTGAAAGCTAGTACCACTCGTAGACCCTTAAACATGCCGGTCCAGTGCACTTACAACAGTAAAGACGTTTTCTAACCGTCCAAAGTGAGCCGATGGCAATGGCAAACGTGATTGGATTGGCTTTAGATGTGGACCGCTATTGAGACACATGCCACGAAAAACTATCAAAAAACATAGACATTAAAACACAAAACAGACATTATTTGCTGTAAAGTAAAAAAGTCTGACGGGAATTTACAAAATATTTGAAGGTACCATCAGACCTCATCACCCCTCATCAAGTCTCTTCCTGCTTCTTGGCCAGGACGCTTTTTAATCTAACGGAATTCTCCTGGTTCAATGAAAATAATGATAATAATAATACATTCCTGTGTATTTATTTTGTCCAAGATCGAGTCCAAACCGTTTCACGTTGTTCCCTTGTTCTTCTGACTAAATGGAGTGGAAGAGCGTCTTTTGTCAAACCCTAGTCTTGTGTATTTTAGGCACAGACGTCTGAATGAGGGCTCTGAACAGAGACAGACAAAGCATTATCTCCTCTTGGCTTTTCCATCCATTGTTCCATGGCTCTTCTGCCTCATTGTTTCAGCCATAACCTGTTGGATCATTTCTTTGTTGTTTCGCTAAGAAGCACAAATCTGCTTGGGCACGTGTTGTTCACAGAAGATAACGACGTTTTGGTCCAACAACACAAGATACATTGGCATCTTCGTTTGGTCAATATATGAGGAAAGAAAGAGGGCAAACGCAATATATTGTTCACTGTTTATATGTGTCATGATATGCTGTACCTATGATTTTCCTGCATGTTTTTATTTATGTTGCAATCGTTCTGTACGTTGTGCCAAACCCGCCTGGGAACCACACCACACACCACTTTGTGTCCTCTGAACTGGACTTTAAAGTAAAATGTGGTCCTTTGGCTTTGGTTTGAGCCACATTTTTGCCAGTGTGACTTGACTTACATCTGAATTACATGCTTTGGATTTACCCAGTGTTTTTATGGACACTCAAAAACACTTTCCAGAGCAATAATCCTCCACTCCACACACTGTATCGCCATCGCTGTCCTGGCTGAATGAGAGGGATGTGGCTGCAAATCAACAACCAAACCAACAGCCTCTCCACGCAGTTACACTCGCACACGGTCCCCTTAGAGAAGTTTAATCTCAGTTCATTAGGTTTGAAGTCGGAAAATGAATATAGCGCAATTTATATGGATCGGGGGAAATCGATTTTTGTTCATTAAAGCCTTAAAACATTCACCAAATCCAACAAAATCTTTGCAAAATTCAGGTAGAAGACAATATAAATAACTTAATTTCTACAAAAATTTCTCTCTGCCTCAAAGTCTGAACCCAGAGGGAACATTTTTGTTATTGTATTACTCTCCCCTCATTGCATTGCTGTTGTCTCTACAAACAATTCTTTGCACCAGAGTTTATCCATTTAACTAAAGTCTGCAACTAACGATTATTTTAGTAGTTGACAAGAAAGTGATAATTTGTACGATTAGTCGACTATTTCTATTGCATATTGAGGTTTTTAAAATACATTTTTTTACCAAATAAACTCTTCATTTACAAATGAAATGAATTAATAATGAAAACCTGAACTTGTTTTGATTTAATAATGCCACTGATATTTTTGTCGCATCCATCACTTTAGCTCAAAGGCCCTGTACTTGATTTTGACTGTTTTGAAACATGAAAAACAGAACTAGTTTATTTCAAATCTTTACATCAGTCACATGCATCTCTCACTTTCCTAATGCAGTCCCAACATCCTGAATATTCACTGCCATGAGTTTATTCATGAGTCTCTGAGCCCAGACCATCACGGGTAAAGCTTACAAACATTACCATGGTGATGGAGCACTTCCTGCTTCTCGTAGGATAAAGCGCTCTATAAGCAAATGCAGAGAAAAAGTTGTGGCCTCATTTTCACCTGAATAGATTCTTTTGCATAATATCTGTACTGAGGCAACATAGATTTTACTTTATTACAGGTAAAAACATGGGAACATGGACTAGTTTTCTGTTTCCCCGTTTCACAACAGTAAAAATCATGTACAGCCCCTTTAAGTCATGTTTGTTGTACTTCCTGTTTTATTTTGGTTCTAACATATGTCTCGTTCCTTTTCCTGTCTATTTTGTTTCCTGCTTTATGTGATCAAACCTTCTCTAATGTGTCCAACTCCTCTTGAGTATTTAAGTCCCGCCTTCCCTTTCTCTTGTGCCAGTTCGTCAGATCAGTTCTTGTCAACGTTCCAACCTTTTTTGGATTGAGTTAATTTTGTACACCGTTTAGTCAATAAATCATGCTGAATTGTTCCGTAGAATCAATCATTTTGGGTCCACTTCCTTGAGCACTCGGTGACACTTTTAGTAAGTGTTTTAGTCTCGTTCAATGATTACAAGTTAAAAAAAATACGACTGTTATTATTTTTACAGTCGACTAATCGCAATTAATCTATTAGTTGTTGCAGCCATATTTGTAACGGATAATTAAATACACCGCGGGTATTTTTCATTTGTTTAATTGTTAAAGTTAGCTGATGTAGCGTGTGCCCCTGTAGATTCAAAACACTTTCTACAATGACGTCGACATTATCAGCTGACATGCTAAGGAGGACACAAACACAAGTTAGTTTCAAAATCAGGCCCAATTCACCTTTAAAAATGAACACCAGACTGACATTGTGCTCCGTGTCACAGTTTTCTGTTATACGCCTGAGATAGGTGTTTGAAGAGAAACTCAGAAAATATATTTCCTTCATGATTCCCAGTGTCCATCTCTCCTTGAATCACCGGGTCTGACATAAGCACTCTTATCTCTGCTCTTGTGCTCTCACTGTCACCTGCTTTTGGACACACAGGCTTGACTTCATCGTCTGATCTCTTTCAATTTCCTTTTGAATCTCGGCCAAAATACACGCAACACTGATACATACATTTTCTGTTTTTTTATCAGATCTCTTTAGACTTATTTTGCTCTGCTTTATTAAAATTGTTGCCAAATAAAAAAAAAAAAAATAATAGTAATAACAACGCGGAAAGCAATAAGAGAAAAGTTATACTAATGTCTAAACATGGTCTGTAAACTCTGCTTTATTTTATAGTAATGGGCTTTCCTAACATAGACTTATGTCTATACTAGTTCTGATAAAACTCAAGATCGTTCTACAATTGTTCACGAAAGGTCCAATTTTGTCCTGTTTATGTCAATTTATTATCGATAATTGCTCAAATGAGTGTCTAGTTTTTGTTTTAGTATTGATTAGTGTCTGTTTTTCGATACTTTTGACAAGTCTAAAACCAGAACTGAACAACTACTCACAGCAGGTTGAAACAAAACAAAACCAGGACAAGGTGTTCAAAAGTGTTCAAAGTGCCTATGACAGCTTGAAATACCATACACAGTCGAGAGAACTATATTTAAGATTTTGAAAAACAATTTGCAATTTTAATCCAACAATGTTTTTGGTTCAAAATTGTACTTCCTGGTTGTAAATCATGACATCATACAAGGAAATTCTGCAACTGTTTCCTAGCAACCGTGCAGAGGTTATTATTTGACAAATAAAAATATATGAGAACACCTTTATATTGTTGAATTAATGTTTAAAGACTCAGAAAATGTGTTTCTTGTGTGTAGAACATTTGGATGGAGTCTCCCTGGTGTGACATCATCATCTTTTGGATCTGTACTCTATTTCCTCTAGATTTCAACATATTTTTCAACTTTTCTTCACAAACTGACACTTGATTGGTGTAAAACCATCATTTATATTGACAAGAACTATCCTTCCTAATAAAGTCAAAACTATCATATGCAACTGTCATATGCACTTTTTAACTTTTTAACTTCAGTGACAGAGATCCCTCTGCAGGTGTCTTTTGAAAATACACTGCCAGTAAAAAGATTCTTGTATTGAAATAAGGAAGTACAATCACTTACAAAAAACATTTAATGTCACCAAATATAAAAAAGACAGCCATGGTTTCTCTAGAGCGTTGTTTTCGGGTCGATGCCAGGAAAGTTTCAAGGCTGGTTTTTCGTGCAGAGACAGCAGGGGGCGACGGCGGGGGCTTCAAACGCCCCGAAAATACATTTACAACCACCACATGGCCTTACAAAGATCAGGTAAAAATGTAACTTAGTTCTACTTTAAAGTTGCAGATAAGTAGATGTAAATATCATGATGTCTGCATGAGTCTCTATTATAATGGCTTTACTCTTTAATAGCCCTAAAATCCAGCCCTATCTGTCTTTCTCTGCTCTGTATCATTGACCAGGACAAAGTGCCATGTAAAAATAGTGTTTCCCTTTACAGTTTTGCTTATTCCCATACATTTTGTGGCTCTAATCGGGCCCTATAATGAGCCACATAGGGGAAACGCATTGGTCTGCATCTCTACTGTGTATGTATATGCATGATTGCTTGGCTCTGTTGGCGTTCACTGTATTTCCAGTCTAATTTGCCGTCGCAAATACTATTAAACATCTTGCGTTTGTTTAGCTCCCCCGTTTCCCTGCTGCGCTAGCATAACTGTACGCGCCGCTCGGGGAATAAGCAATGGCGCGGCGAAATAAAGTGTTTTTTTACAAGGTATGGGGCAGCAGGAGGGCTAACGCTGCTGATCGACAAGGATGTAGAGAACAGGCAAACGCTTAGACCTTTAAAGTTTACGTCCAGGCGGAGAAATGGTCCCTCTGAGGCCCCCTACAGTGGAGACGCTGCTGGTGCGGCTGTGAGCTCCTGCCAAGCGCACACTGGCTGTTTGAAAGTGTGCAGATGGTGAGATACAAGCAGGATTTAAGATAAGGATACAGTATGTACAAACAGCTGCCTTTTGTGGATACAGAGCAGTGTTGCATATGCCTCGGTATTAATCGGGAAAAGGGGAATCATAGTTTAGTGTGACTTGAGTTCTTTCTCTTAAGTTAATGGAAATGGACACGTAGACAGCTTTGAGTAATGATAAAAAAGTAGTTATTGAAGCATTATCCCCACATGTGAGGCACTGCAAAGACATCTGACATGCAAATTCATGCAGTGCCTGGAGCTGTCTGAAAATGCTGTTATAATGACCCTGACCAACCCTAAAATGTTTTTGTTTTAAAATTGAAAGTCCATACACAGATTGAATAGGTGTATTCGTTTAATTTGCATTATATTTTCGTCATATTTGAATTTATTTTATAATTTTTTTTTTGTAATGGATTGTCTTCTGCAAACAAAATGGCTTATCTGTTTATGTGAAAAATAAGACCAACCTTCAGTTTTCAGTGTTCAGAAATATAAGGGCGTCTCTTATTAATTTAGCAAGGTCCACTTTCAATCTGTAAAATGTTCACACACCTGAATGTACGTGAACTGAACTGAATCCTGATTTGAAAACATAAATCATAAACCTTGATTGTCTTCAATTCTTTCCAAAATTGTGTGCAAAATAATTCTAATTGCATGCAGAGGTAACTAAACTCCAAAGGTACAAAAACAACCCGGCGCTGCTTTAACTGTATTTACAAAGTCCATTTGCTGCACCTCGGATATCCGCCGAATCACGCTGAAAATCCTGATGTTCCTGAATGCATCCTTTTCTGCTTCATTACACACTGAAAGGTCGGCAAAAAATATTTGGCCTAGCGTTACGAAACATTAACCACGAGCCCTCTGCGCGTCGACTCCTGAAAACTTCAGACATTAGCAATCAAAACCAGTTTGTAGAACACAGCATAACATCTTTAAAGTTCATAAAAGCACAGTTTAAAGTATTCAAAGTGTGCATGTTACAAAATATAAGCAAGATTTACATAGAAAAATACAAAAATACAATGGTTGATTTACTATACAACACATCAAATGCATCTCTTGTTCTTGAGCAAGGGCATTTATGAAGAAAATTTGAAAATCCACCCAGAAAAGGAAAACCATATGCTTGAAAATGCCATATGCAGTAAGAAACAATGCTAGGTGGAAGTTACATTTTTACATACATTTCAGAATTATTTTTGAGCTTCAACCAACTCAATTCCAATGTTTGCCAACTGTCAAAACTTGTGTCTGTGTTTTCCACCTGCCTGACTATGTGGGCTGTGCAGCGCTAGAGAATTGTAAAGATAAACAGCAAACAAAAGCCAAAGTAATAACACGATTCTTTCATTTTCAGAAACTCAATCAAAACCCTTTTAAACGCATTGTTCGGTTGCGAGTTCCTTTAAAACTTGAATCCTGCTGCGTTTTGGATATTTTGGCTGTAATCAAAAGTTTGGCTCGAATCCTCCTCCTCCTCCTCGTCTTCTTTTTCTCTCCCGTTTCCCCGAGAAGCGGCGTGCGGAGCGAGCGGAGATGGAGACAGCCTGTTCCCCTTGCTTCATGATGTATTCACAAGCAGAACATGTTGTTTTGAGACCCACATGGCAGGTTCTTGTTAGACTGGCTTCTTGAATAATCAGTTGTTTCGCCGGGGTCTGCTGGGGGACCGCCTCGGGGGCCGCAGACACGCAGGTCGGGCCCCGGTCTGAGGTGAGTCTGTCAGGGGGCCGACAGTGGAGACGGCGTCAGGGCACGGCTGACGTGATGGAGCCGACAGCTGTGGCGTGCTCCCTTCTTCTTCAGCAGGGCTCCCAGGACGCTTCCTCCGGGACCCCCCACCCTTTAACCCCGCCTCTTTTACACAACGGCTCCTCAAGAGTCAGCTGCCACTTAAAATGGTGTTGTTAACGGCGGAGACGCTTTTCAGACATATCAAACTCTTAAAGGACATGTATTCTATTACAGTGACATTTTTGAGCTTTAAACCATGTTCTAACAATGTTCCATCATCAAAAACATACCTGAAGAAACATTCAGTTGCATTTACGTTGTTTTGAGGAATGTTTATTAGAAAATCCTCCCACGTCCGAGCATCAAACACACTTCCTGCTGAACTTCCGAGATTTTCAGACGTATTTTTTAACTTACTTAACATACGTCCCTTATCAGGGAATCTTCCGCTGTTTTTAGTCCTTAAATCATCGCTAAACTCGTTCTGAGCATTTCTGACGTCTAAACACAATAACTGCTGCAGCAAATCCGCATCAAAACGTCTTTTCACCGCTGACTTCCCTAGATTGTATATATAGTGCTGGTGCCATCTGCTGGCTGGATGCACTGAGGAAGTGTGATTTCATAATGACTGATAACACAGGTCATAGAATGAATACAATACTTTTTTTTGTTTTGTTTTAAAACACGAGATGGCAAATTTAAGGCACTGAAGAGCATGTTTACCTAACAGCAATATGACAAAGGCATGGGTTTGTGGTTCATACAATGGTTTATAATGAGATGCAGACTGATTTAGTCATAAACGATTGATTTTACAACACTCAGTGGGAGGGAATTTATATTAGGTTTTATACTATACTATATAATAATACAATGTAACTGTAATTTTTAAATATTTAATAATTTCAGAAATCCCAACCACTGTTACCACCATGAGTCCATCAATACCTCTACTTTGTAGTGTATGATGTCTCACAGGGAGGCATAAAAACAGTGGTTTCTTTCATTTTGAGCTGAAGACACATTTCTATCCAGATTTTCCTCAGTTGTGCCTGGTCAGTCATCTCTTGCAGACAATTGCAGCCGCTTCAGTCTCGTAGTATGGGGCTTTTACGACTGTCGCAGTTAATTAAACATGTATCAAGCTGTGCTCCAGTGCAATGGGACGTTTACTAACTTTACACGACTGAGACGTAGAGCAAAATCAGGCCAAAACTGTGTCCTTTTCTAAAAATGAGAGAAACAGCTGTTTATTTGCCACTCAGTGAGTCATCATTCACAAATAATCTGACATTACTGAGACTGGTCTATACACACACTACCACAATCAAATAAAATTACGCTAATGAAAATTAATTGAACATAACCCTAAATATAATATATCAAGTCCAACTTTTTCCAACTATGTAGCCATTTTTTTAGTTTTCAAATGATGTTTTAAATAATTGCAATGTGAATCAATCAATCACTATTTTGACTCTTGAGACTTGATAAAATAATCAAAGACGTAGAACTGGACTTGGACTTCAAGGCCAGTGACTTCAGACCACTTTATTGTTTCTCCTAAAAAAAATTACAATTCTCTTTACACTTTACAGTTAGATGTAGTTTCAATGTTTAATTTTACAGTAACACATTGGACCATTAAATGACAATGGCAAAAAATATAATCTGTGTTTGCAATTTGGTACAATGACCTGAAAGGACTTGAAACTCAAAGCGAAGGACTTGGACTTGACTTGGACTTATGGACCATTGACTTGCACTTGTGGACCATTGACTTGGACTTGTGGACCATTGAATTGAGGCCAAAGACTTGAGACTTACTTAAAACTTCCAAAACAAAGACTCGGCCCCACCTCTGCAAACACATACAAACAGTACAAGAAATAAAACAGATATCCCTTCCACACTGGAGATGTGAAAACTGAACCATTTGCCTTTAGATCAAACCTCCAACCTCAACACTTCCACTGCCCTTTAGCGTTCTACACCGTCACAAACACAGCTCTCCCTAGACGCTTCCCTCCACATACAGCAGCTCCCTCAAGAGTCAGCCGCCATCACTTTAAATAGTCTCGGTTATTATACCTAAACACATCCTGGTAATTTATGCGTGATTGCCTGGCTATCTGGGCCCATTCATCATCCTCTTTGCTATCTTTCTTTTTTTAATCTGTCGGTGTCTTGCTGCTCTGGACTTTAATCTATAGGGCTATTAAGAAGGCTGGTGTAATAATGGCTGAGAGCAGGTGACAGCGCTGACATTGGCGTCGTCATTGTCGTAGGTTTGGGTCGCGTCGTCCGCTCACACACAAGCATCGGCTTTTGAGAGGATACAAGACAAACTATTGAGTGTTTACAGACGGACTTTAAATGTAGTTTGACTTTTTAAAGCTGCTTGTGCTCTGAAAACCAGCATCGCATTTTAATCTGTGTTTGTTCTAGTTTGGTCTAATGGAGCCTATGTAGTCCTGATGTATAGACTTGATTTGGTTCTGTTCTTGTACAGGTTTAGTTCTGGGTTTAGTCCCCATTTTGTCGCGTTTTGGTTCTCAACTCTCAACTTAAGATAAGACAAAACCAGATGATAGAATTTTTATTTGTCCCACAAATACTACAGCAAGAGAATAAAATTAAAAAATAGATAAATACATATCTACTAATCTAATCTATACATCTTAACTAATTTATTTTTCTTTTATTTATTCTTTTAAATTCAGCCTTTGCAACAAATACATTTAATACAGATAAAGGAGTGGTAGGTACATTTCTTTATGTAGTTCCCATGTCTTTTTATGATGAGTGTTTTTCTTTGAATGGTCTATCAATAATGTCACACTGATAAATGGAGATTTTTGTTTTGTCTTTCCAATTTAGAAGTAATGTCTTTTTAGCTAATGTAAGTGCGATTATAAGTGCGATAGATAGTTAACTAAATGTGATTAGAGTAAATATATGAGGCTACAACATGATGATGATACAACATTATGCAAGTGGCTCTGACTCTTTATGTACAGTACAGCAGGACAAGTAACTTCAGGACATTGTTCTCTGCCTGTGGTGATTCTCATTATCACATCATAATCAAAAACCCATCTTTGATATAAGTATTTTATTACAGGTCAGAACATTATGTTGTAAGTATGTGCAATAGGCCTGAGTCTGACAATGATAGTGTGATCTTGTGAGCCCACCTTCTTTTTGCTTATTTTGTAAATGTACTCTCCTTGTAATGCATCAACTTCATTTTCTGTGCTGTTGTTTGTGCGCTAAAACTTCTGCTGCTTTCAACTTTGACATCAAAAAGTTGGCAAAAAAAACAACTGTTCTGTAAACAGATTGGCTGGGCTCCAAGTGTAACATTTATCATTTCATCTCACTTTTTATGAGTTGGAGTCAAATCTAAAATGCTTATGCTGCAGCATCCACAACTAATGCTGGTGGCAAAAAAATAAAATGCATTTTTGCAAATTAAATCTCATTTTTACCATATACAGAATGTCACACACAGTTGGAACGGGCTAATAATACTCAGTACAGTGTGCCTTATGGAGCAGTTTTACTGAGCGATCAGCAGGGATGGGTGGCAAAAATGATTCTCGAAAGTAAAAGTAAGAAGTATGATGTGATAAAACAATACACTGAAGTACAATTAAAACAAAGCAGTTATCCTCAAAAGTGTATCATGCATTATCCTCTCCCATTTGCTGACATGATATTGCATCTTTTTCCATGTAATTATTTAATGTTAATCAAACAATCACTTTAACTGAACGTATTTAGTTAACTTGTTTGCTTTGGGCAACTAAAACTCTTTTTTTTTTTTTTTTTAAATTATTTGTTTTTTGGTTAGTTTGCTCTCTCAACATAACCTTTCATGTGGAAACAACAAACTTTTCCAGTCTGCTCCTAAAGATGTTTTATTACTTAACTGAACCCACTTCATCCATAGATTTCTCTGGAACATTGTATCTTCAAAGGCTGTTTTCTTAAAATGCATGCACACATAAAGATCAGCCCTTAAAGTAGCCCCTACACACCCCAAACTTTACAGTATTGTACTGAACAAAATTTACACAGAACGTTCCTGATTTTTTAAAGTTTTATGTCAAATAATGAGGCGGAATTAGAATGTTTTGCCCCAAAAAATTGTATCTGTTTCTGTCAGATTGTAATGTCCCGAATATGACCATTTTCTTTACACATAAAATGCCTTATTTCTATATGAAAACATTACATGATGAAAAACTTTAATTTAAAGTTATCAACTTCCCTTTTCACTTGTATCTCAGCTAAAAATACTTAAATCTACAAAGTTGATATTTATTTAAGTCAGTATTTGTTATTATTTTGAGTAGGCAGTAGCACTAGACTGGCCCTTGTGGAGTTATTTGTCTGTAACTTCCAGCCCCAGCTAATAGACACCGACCTTGCTCCATGTTCTTAGTCCGCTCCGTTCTACATCCATCAGGCCGGGGATGTATCTTGATTTAGCTAGCTGTCCCTGCTGGTTCCACTTCCTGTTAGCGGTTAGCGCGCCGAGCAAGCACAGTGAATCCCAGACGTCCAGGGCCATTGTAATCTGTCCAGACACGAGTCACTGACTAAATTAAGAAGTGAACAGGCTGTGCAGGGAGCAAACAGAAGGCGGCGGTGCTGTGGAAAGCTAAACAGGCAAAAAGGTCACCAATACTGACCCCTAGATGGCGTAGTTTGGCAGAGCTTTGTCATTAACTGATTAATTATGCTTTGATTTCGTGCCATTTCATAATCAGAGTCAGAAATTTGCTGACGTCAGAAAGTATTGGAGTATGATCTTGGCAGGCAAGTGCAGACCACCTCCAAGGCATCGGCACAATCTCGCAATGGTGCTGAGACATACCTTTAACTAAGTGTCCAAAAGGAAAATGCACCAGTGTTGAAACTGAAAACAAAACATTACAAACATTTCCAATTAAAAAAGTTATTTTACCAGTTCAATCCAATTAAGGTTCGCTCTATGGATTTCCTGTTTTGAATCCAAGTACAAAAGAAGAAAAAAAAGTTTTTTTTCTGATTTTCTGTTAAAAACTATAGATGAATATAATCTTGCCCTCTTTGCCACAAAGTTGCACTTTCACTTTTACCCCAACACCAAGCTAAGTTTCCTTTTATTGTGTCCAAAAGGGGCTAGAAAACGAGTCCAAACCCAACATCTGAATAGCCCCTGTTCACGATAGTGCCTGCCTATAGTTCCTATAGTTCCGGCTGCTGTTAAAGTGCGGCTTCTCACTTCTCGTTCCAATAATTATCTGTGAGAATTAGCAGTCCTGCTAGAATAAATCAAAATGAAAAAGAACGACAGAGACAGATGGATAATCACTGGCAGCATGTTAAGACCTTTTAATACGTTGCAGATATCGTCACCAGAGGAAACCTGTGTGTTTAGAAAAATAAGTGTTTTTGTCTCAAAACTGAAGGCTAACATAAATGAACTTAAATATAAAGCAGACAGTTTGTGGTGGTATTTTAACATGGGGTTAATTTGAGCATTAATTTAGAGACAGAGACACCACCTTTTATGAAATACAGGTTTCCCCCCGTGAAGTATTCATTCCATCTCCGCTTTGTGTTCATTGGTTACTGATTTATTTTAGTGAGACTCTGCTAATTCTCGATGAGGAATGATTGAAGCATATTTACATCCACTGGAACCAGCCGCTCGGTTTAAAGAAAAGAGCCTGTGACCGTTTGTTACTCTGTTTTTTGGATTTTGATTCAAAATGGAGGAACCACAGAGCACACAGATTCCATGTTTTATTGTTTCTGTAAGTCCAAGTTTGCTACATTACATCTGTTACCATCAAACTAATAGCGGTACTATTTGTCTTTTTGTGCTCGGTCCACACAGTTCACACACCACACACCAGCAGAGGGCAACACATCAAATAGAATGAAATGTATATAGTTCCAGATTTCTATGTCTTATTTTCTTTTTTTATGCTGCTAATCCTTCCATCTTGACTTTGTGGGTTTGGGTATTACATTCTACACCTCTTTTTCTGTTAATCTAATTTCTCTTTCGGTTCTTATGTGCTGACACAGATGGTTGGGGTTAAGAACACCCAGATGGTATTCACTAATGTATGACTCACATTTCTGAAGATATGTTACCGAGAGCTGCGTGTTTAGTTAGCCTCGAGTGACAGCGCCCAAAGCGGGCAAAGTCAAACAACAACTTCATTCATTATGGATTAAATAGGGACTTTCTGTCTTATTAGATATACAGCAGATATAGTTTTCAGCCTAGTATATAAAGGAAAACCAAAAAAGCTCAGATATTAACACATTACAGAAGTATTTAATGTGCAGCTCCATGCACAACAGAGGAAAAGTAAAGAAAATTTGTTGCCATGCACTAATCTGAGCCAGCCTGCTGTTTGTTATTTAATTGTCCCTGTATACACTGCTATTTTGTCTTAGTCCGAATCCACGTGGGTGCGTTTTTGGATGGAACATCGCATTGACACTGGCAGCAGCAGTCAGAGCATTGATTTCCCATTGGTCGATGGCGCTTAAGTTTACAGAAAGAAGTGCAAAAGGTAAAATGCCCAGTGCTTTGTTTCTCTCCTCTGCAGCACTCACACTTTGGAAACAAGAAACTTTGGTGATAAAGTACACTTTTTACAAGAGAAGTCGAAGGGTTATGCTTCTAGAGCTCAAGCCACTCAAGGGACTGAATTGAAATGATTTAAAATCGAATGTAAGGCTCTTCTCTGAAAACTCTGAAAATGGATCATCAGAAACAACATTCTCCTTTGATTACACTCTGATAAGTTGGTGGTTCAGTGGCTTCTGACATGCACCTGTCAACAATATGCAATGCCTTGAGATTGAACTGCCAAAGTCTGGAATAGTGGGCAAACCTTTTCTCTTACATGACCAGAACAAAACCCTGTTGAAGTTATTCACACACACAGAACATCAGCCTTTTCCTCCACAGCACCATGGTCTTGAATAACTTAACATTTTAAATTGGAATCTGTAATGCAGCGTTGAAATTTAGTGACTGAAAATTGTTAATGAGTTGTAATATAATATTTTGTGACTACTGTGTTAATTGTGTTGGCTGCTACCTTTGCCAGGTCTCTCATCTGAATTAAATCAAAATATATATTCACCTTATTCCGCCCCGCCCACTTTTGCTTCCTTTTGCCACTGATCTGCACTTCTGTTGTAAACGCACTTCCAGTTTGACGAAAACCCCGTTCACGCGAATGGCGAATAAGGGAAAAGTCTTGCCGCTAAAACATCATGGAAAGTAGACATATTTGTGTGAAATGTTTAATGTTCACATGCAACGACAAGTCAGCAACGCACCGATTTCCTGGGCGGTCTGAAAACGTCTTTTTAGTCTCTGTAGTACGTATTTTCTGTTGAGCTTGTCTGCCCCGTGTAAAATAATATAACGGAAAAAGATAGTGGCGCCCAGGGCAACTTTTGGAATAAGGTGAATATAGGTGATGGGTGGCACCATGTTTATCTACACTAGCTCCACGTTTGGTTTAATACTTACTCACCCTTGTCAATCACCCTTAACCATAACCGTGACCTTATCAAAATGAACCATTGTTGCTCACGTAAATGTATAAATGATCCCTGTTTTTAAATCATTTGTTTTGCTTTTTTGGTACTGGATGTGTCGGAGTAGAACTAAACCTTCATTCCATACAGCGGCTGCAGCTAGACTCTCCACGAGGGCGAAACATTTAAGGTGAAATCAAGCTGTTCCTCGTTGGTCCAGACCGGTCCCTCGCTCCCCTCTCACTCCCACCTTTAGTCCTCCAGTGACTACCCAGTTTTAGCAGCTCGTTTGGACTGTTGTTGTGGGCAAAGTTTAGATATTTAGTCCCACATTAAAATTGTTTTCAAGTAAAGTGAATCATTTTTATAATAACGTAAATGCTGCGTTAAAGACTGGACATGGTTTAGGCAAAATACCGTTGCAAAATTATTGAGGAGCAAAACCTATTGACTGGTGTGAGTTTGGACATATTTGGCGACTTCAAGAGGGGCCCATAAAGTTTGTGGAAATGCGATATAGATTAAACCCTCAGCTAAACCTAAGGCACCTCATCGTGACCTTTTTTAATTTTCAGGGATGTAGCCTTTAAGAAAGCCAGAATCTCTGAGTATCTGTGAATTTTGTATTGATTGTGTAATTCATCCGACCCCTTGAGGCTGGCTGTTATTGATCATGGTACAGTCGTCGTACATTTGACATTACATTAAGCTCTTTCTGGAATGCATCTTCACTGCTTCATATTTCATCATTTTAGAAACAACCATTTGTTTTGCCTGAGCTTTAACTTTTCTCTTGGATACAAAATAGTTTCTGTCATAACCACAATCAGTGTATTCTGAAGGTTTTTCTGGACATGGATATCTTATAATATAACTGTTTAGTAAAATACAATTGGCAAGCAAGATTTGAGTTTGATATTGACCATATTGGCAAGTGTATCTCTGTGGGGATCTGTAGTGGTCAGAAACCAACATGATCCAAGAAGGAACACTGGTTAAATGGTAACTAGTGATACAAAAGGGTGGATTAATGCCGGCCATTGCAGTCCAACACAACTACAACTGAATTAGATAAAGGAGTGCTTGCTCTGATGCATAGATGAAAAGATATACACTACTCCCAATGTTTTCAAAAAGGCCGATGGTCACGTTCAGTAGACCCTTGATTTTTAGCCATTGTACAGGGAAACATTAGTATTCCTCTTAATTAAATAATTTATCATTTGGTGTCTGAGCAGCATCTTCACCAGATACAGTGGCATGGACAATATTTGCTACATTAAATACCACTTTTTGTTCCTAATTTGTGTCATTAGTAAATATTTAAGTAGGTGGTGTGCTGTGGAATGTTTTCAGTCAAAAAAGTTGAAAAATGTTGAAGACTTTACCAAAAATGTCAGGGGTCAAAATGCCTGATCTTTTGCACACAGTCACTTTAGTTGTGCCCTTTGCTAATATTGACATCCACAATAGATAAATGGTGAGGTGTCTGATTACAAAACCAGCCTAATGTTAGTAATTCTCCGGCAGTGATTTATGATTGTTTTGTCATGTGTTGTCACTATACTAAAATTTCAAACCTTCTTTCCACACAGGTAAAGGCTCTATACACGATTTAGACACCACACTGCTAGAGGGACCGAATGGCTGGCTCTGTCTCCTCACAGCAAGACCTTTCTGTGTGCAGTTTGCATGTTTCTCCAGCGTGTCTCGGTGGGTTTCATACAGGCACTCTGGTTTCCCCCATCAACCCAAAACCAAGTCTAGCACAAAGATCTGGGGCTGGTTCTCGCGCAAAGATCTGGAGATGGATCTAGCACACCAATCTGGAGCTGGGTCTTGCTCAAAGATCTGGAACTGGGTCTAGCAAAAAGATCTGGAGCTGGGCCTGGCACAAAGATCTGGATCTTGTACAAAGATCTGGAGATGGATCTAAACACAGATCTGGAGATGGATCTAAACACAGATCTGGAGATGGGTCTAAACACAGATCTGGAGATGGATCTAAACACAGATCTGGAGATGGATCTAAACACAGATCTGGAGATGGATCTAACACAAAGATCTGGAGCTATGTCTTGCTCAGAGATCTGGAGCTGGGTCTTGCACAAAATCCGGAACTTGTACAAAGATGGGTCTAGCACAAAGATAAGGAGCTGGGTCTTGCATAAAGATCTTGAGATCAAGAGACGCTGCACAGTGGCGCCCACTGCTGCCCAAGTGTAATTAAGGATTGGTCAAATGCAGAGGACACATTTTTCTACAGGGATAATAGTCTACCTCACCTGACAATAATATCCCTTTTAAGTTATTTTAAACACAAAATAATCGTTTTTTCCTTCAGAAGTAAAATAGCCTTCTCTAGAACTATTTGAGGAAAGGCTTAATTGTATCCCATGTTTTTACTGTTGTGCTGTACTAATACTTTTTCAAATTAACATCATTTTGACACTCGTTTTATTTTCCATTAGTATATGAGTATTGATTCTTTTGACAACCCTATAGTGAAACAAACCACATTAACTCCTTTTCTTCTCTTTTCTCAATGCTTTGCTTGTATTTTTTATTGCAGACAAATCACAATTGTTCACTGAATACCATCCTTTTCTACCAACTTCTCTGCTGGTCTCACTATCCCATCCATAGAGGGCATTGCAAATCCACTGAAATGCTGAGTCTTGAAGGCAATGATTACTCCACTGTTTGAATTTGACTTTATAATTTGTATTTGTATTGTTCTGCCTGCAGACTGTGAAGCGTTCATCACTCCAAGGCACAACAACAGCAGCGTTTCTCCAGCCCAGCTTTTTCACATGAAGTCCAAGCTGGCGGACACACCACTGGGCTGCCCTCTCTCCTATAACAGCCCGGCGTGGCGTTTCTTTCATGTATTAGTTGCCATCTCGCCTCTTCCTCCGCTTTCATCAAACTTTCTCTTTCTTCTCTCCTCCAGAGGGCCGCGTGGCACTTGAAGGGTCACGCAAACACCAGGCACAGAGTGTAGACCCCTTTAGGGGAGAATTACACGGGCTATTTTAACCTCTGTGGACTATAACTGGACCATCTTCACTGAATGCATGTTTATATCGAATACATACATATTTAGATTAATGTCGTTGATTGATTGATGTTTATTTCTAGACGACACAGCAACAAAGCCATGCTACTGACCCATTTCCTTCCAATGTGTTTGTTCGTAGTATTTTTTTAATGCACAGAGATCAAATTAGTTTACATTAAAAGCACATTGATGTTATTGTACACAGTATTTTGTCTTCTTCTTCCACCTATTCTGTTGGGGGCGCGTGGTAGTCCCAGGTTCGGTTCGAAAACTTGTCAGGGGTTTTCTGTGGACTTTACATGTTCTCCCTGTGTCTGGTGTCTATGGATTTCCTCTGCTTTACTCTTCTTGTTCTTATCTTTGCCGCATTGAAACACGAACAACAGACCGAGTTTAGTTACTCCTGGAGAGGCTTCCCACAAGAATATCCTGCTATCAGGTTGAAAAAGTATTATGAAAGGATAGGTCCCACTGAGAGAGAAATTATCTTTGGTAACTTTGAAGGATATGAGAGTAGATAAGTGTTAAAGGTGCACTATGCAAATTTACTGTATTGTACACCAACTAAGTGAGGAGATGTTATATCTTTGCCAGGAATGATAAGTCTTTGTTGTCTGAGAATGTAGAACTATGTCTTAAACATCAAGGGCACAAAGAAGATAACATTCAAACACTATTTCTTACATAATACAGTAATTCAGTACATCCACTCTGAGCGAGGAGGCATTACACACAGTGGAAAGAATGCTTTGAAATGCATTGAATTATAGAATACCGAATACCTGCATTAAACTGTATTTTGTGAGCCATTCCATTCCATTCCATTACAGACTACTGTATTCCTGTATTCCTGTATTCTTATGCATTCATTTAAAAGATCAGAGAACCTTCACAAATTATAGAAGGAAAAATTGCACATCCACTGACTATAAGAGCTGTGTTTTCCAGCCCGAAGCCGAAAATTCTCATCACCACACCACAATTAATTCTTCTGATTTTAGAAATGAACTGTATTATACCAAATATACCAAATGAAAGCTTGACTGTACCGGAACACTTTACTCTTAATCAGTATTCAGAATACTATTTTCGGTACGTGTATTCACTTATTTCCCGACATTGATGGCACATAATCCACGACAGCCACATTGGATACAAGCGATTGCACAACCCCTATGTGCCCTTTAAGTACAGTTTCTATTGCACTCTCCCAAATTGCCTTTAAGAGTTATATTGCAGTCTTTCTCCAATAATATTGATATATTTACAAAAAATATGTCATTTATGAGATAATTCCATGCAGGGTTCCAAGGTTCCAGGCTCTCCATAGATCTGACTTGTAACTTGGCTTGGTAGCACAACCTGTTACATCTCCATGGAGATATCTAAGTTAAAGCCCTATTTGTGTTATATTCTATACACAGGCAAAGCAATATTATCTCCATGGAGACAAACAGGAGACGGACCCTTTCAGAAAAGCTACTACTCCACCTTGAGCATTTAAGCATAAACAGAACTATAATTACAAAGTACTCATTTATTTCTTAGTCCACAGTGTTTCACCTTCACTCCATTGTAAAACATTCTCTAATCGCTGAATGTATATTGTCAATCTTCGTTCTGTGGTCAAATGTAAAGTGATACAGGCCTGTGAGGGATCTTTGTGTCCGACCTGAGCCTCCCTCGCGCTTCCTTCTTGGATCAATCTCAGTGTTTACAAATGCTTTGACTTTCCCAATGTCATTCTTCATCCATCTTCACCTGCTGCTGTCCATCCTCCCGACCTGAGCTCCTCTCAATCATTATCTCTGCTCCTGTGATAAAGTAAAGCTTAAAGGGAAGGTACTTAAAGTCCATATGACATGATTGACTTATTATAAGTTGGTTTGGTTGGATTGAACCTGTGGCAAAGATTTGTTATAGTTTTACATGCATTAAGTTGCAGTTTGTAAAGGCAATATAGAAAAATAATAGTTTACAGTTACAGGAAGTAGCGCAAAGTTGTAAAACGCAACCCCTCTGTGATGTCATCAATAGGTGACATAACATTGAAAACGCAGGGACAATTTACAACAACTGACTAATTTTTCTGAGTTTAAATGAACATTCAACAAAATAAAGGTATTTTTTATTGTCAATTCCTAACTATTATGTCATTTATGTGGATTTTGGCCCTGTTTTGGTCTGGTTGCTAGGTAACAGCTGTGGAATTACCTCTTTTTGCTGCCCATGTTCAACTGTGAAGGAACATTATAAACGTTACAAAAACTGTCAAACTGTGGACAAATGGGCAAAATGTTCAGTAAAAACACATATATAATCATGTTCACATTGTTTTGGTGAAATGCGTTGTCTTTAATAATTTTCATGTATATTTTATAATAACTTCAGTATATACATTGATCCAAGATAAAGACATTATTATCTAGATTTAATTGAAGCAGTAAAACGTTGGTATTTTCAAACCCTTTGGCAGGTTTCTAGTGTTCAGATTCATGATTTTTTGAGTGCTTTGGCGCATGAAAAAGCTGTTCTAAACAAGCAGGGGTGAACCACCAACGCACAACCAACACGCTCTCAACCCAAAGCGACAAACATGGCTCTTTTCCATCCAGGTTTGCTTTAAATAAACTGTATTTTGGTAGCTTCTTTGAGAAAAAATACACAATAAGTAGGACGATACTACTGAGTTTTCCCCCAGTAATGTTTTGTAACTCGAGTAATATTACTTGGTACTTTCTGGGCTGCAGGAGAACCATCACTATTGGACCGATAGCAGCGCCACAGTCCCTAATAGATGGAGGATGACACTCTGCTCTGTGCTCCTGCATCAGTCCCCTGTCACACCTGTGCACCCCTCCGTTTTAGTAATGAGACAAATGCAGCGCTGAGTGGAATATAAATAGTCCAGGTGGAAACAGAGCACACTGTTTAATGCAAACAATCATTCAGGCTGAAAAAGAAGAGCGCCAATCGATGAGTGAAAACTGTTAGCTCATTTTTACAAGCACATCACATACAAATATATCTGGATTTCAATTTTCAACTATAAAGTACACTTCAACTATAAAGTATGCATAATATAAAGTTGACCCTTTAAAATGCCCTGTACTCAGAATGTTATTCATGAATGGGGGCGAGTGGAGTAAAATACTATTTGCGCACATATAATTTGTGGTGATAAAGTATGTGATGTATCTGTAGATAAAAAAAAAAGTTTGGCTTCATCAAAAATGCTCTGTATCTGACAGTCTCCTATAAATTAAACAAACAATTTAAAACACAATGTCTTCCAAGCTCTGATATCACCCATATGTTTCTCACGTGAGTGATTTTCATTTGACAAAACTAACATCAGTTTTCATATTTTGTGAGGTTAATGATAGTTTCTACAATGAAACTGTATCATATTCCACTTCACTTTGGCCGTGATTCCACAATTAGAAATATTTCTGTTTGCAAAATTTTAAATAGTCAATATAATGTCTAAATTTCAACTTGTATTTGCAGATGTTTTATTTAATTAAAGGGGGGATAATGCATATTGATGAACATGAACAAATGTAAATATGCCAGAGCATAGCCTGCGGCTAATTTCCATCTGCGGCCCCCTGCAGGCTGACATAAAGATACATCCACACAGTATTTACACAGACTGTGCTGGACAGAAACAAGGATTGGTCATGTCAGTACAAACACTTAACAATAAATAAATCACAGAGTGACTGGCAATTAGAACACATATCTGTATTGCTCAAGTCCTTATATTGCACGATTCCATATTGCACACACCCCTACGTTGCACCGATTCCCATTGAACTGCTTTTACCTGTAGCCCATCGAGGCAACTGTTGTTGTGATTTTGGGCATTATAAAAATAAATTGATTTGATTTGATTTGATTTCTATTGCACTGATTTCCTTTGCACTAATTCACATCGCTCTGTATTACAAACACAAACAGGGCTGAAACAGTAAATTTGATTATTATTGAAACATTTTTAACTATCAAATAATTGTTATCTGGACTTTCTTCAAGTTTTATGACTCCAACAGAGCACGTATTACATCAAAATGAAGCTGGGAACTATTTAGTAAAAAGTATTGTCTGTGAAGCAGCAACACTATATCCTGAGATAATGACAAACTGAACATAAAATCCTGATTTACTGATTTGCAAAATAATCATTAGTTGGAGCCCTTATTCTAATACAAAGTCAACATTGAATCTATGTATTTTTGCAGTCAGTATGTTCTATATTGTGTCTGCACTCATCATCTGAAGCTCTGCAAATGTATATGTCTCCACACCACTCCACTTCAGCCAGAGACGGAAGAAAACCAGCTCTAAAGAATAAAATGGGCCATGTATCTTTGGAGAGTGGTAAATCCCAGAGAGAATAGGAGCAGAATGAGACAGCTCGTGTGGGTATTTTCCCTAAACAGGCCGAGGAAATGGGATTTTCATCATTTATAAATACACTTTCCCTCTTCCCGAATGCGGGGCTCAAAAGCAGACGAGGAGAAGGATCCCGGCTCTGCGCTCAATCTCTGTGTAAACACGGAGATTCACTTTGGTCAGCCTCGTGCAGCCGCTGCAGACATGAGCTGAACTGACACCAGCGCGGCTCCTGATGCCACCAGTGGGGGCAGTCTCGAGTTATAATCATTATGTTTTGTTTGTTTATTTATTTTCCTGGTCAAATAAAGGTTAATAACTTGTTAAAAATAAAAATCTATAAAAAAATGAATAAATAAAATCATGAATTAAAAATATACAAATAAAATAAATAAAAGATAAGAAAATAGATAAATAAAAAGTAAATAAATAAACAAATTCTTAAAATAAGCTCAGATCCCAGACCACACTCAGAGTGAGACAAACACACGATTTTCAAGGTATTTTGAGCAATAAAAACATTTAAAATCGAATATTCCATGAAGTTGAATGCTATACTGTTGAACATGTCGGCAAAGCAATGGCATCTCCGTGGAAACGAGCAGATACCCACCCACACCAGAAAAGTTACATGTTTAAGTAAGAATTATGCTTTTGTTTTTATGGCTCCTATGGATCATATTACATGAGAAAAAGTTATTAACGTATTTTTTGCAATATCTAAAGAACGAAAAAGCCATATCTACACCAGAGTTAACCGTGATTGAGGTAAAAAGGTAAAAAGTAAAAAGATAAAAAAAAAAAAAAAAGATAATATGGTTTAATTTATGTGTTCACTTTCTTTTCTTTCATCATCTTGAAACACTTAATGAATAATTGTTGTTGACTTCTTTTACTGGGATTTCGATCATTTGTTTTTATCTCTTTCCTCAGATTTGAATGTGTCTTTTCCTGTAAGGCACTTTGAACTACTTTTTGTATAAATTGTGCTCTACAAATCAACTTTCCTTATTACAGCCATATGTACTCTACCACCTCTGATTACCTTCTATATCTCCATCTCCTCCAGGTTACGATGCCACTGTGAAAAGACGTGTTTTCATCTGGTCTGTTTATCCATGCAACACCTCTAATAAGCCCGATCAAGAGGCCCACTCCTCGTCCTCTCACACGCCCTCCACTTACGCCGAGTGTGAGCCGCAGACAGGCCGTAATTTGGGATAAAAGGAAGACGGATGTGTGGTGCGGAGCCTGGCGTCGGAGAGGTTTGCCGTGGACAGTAGATGGAGAGAAGAGGACCTTTGAGCTGCTGCACTTGAACAAAGAGGCGATTGCACTCTCTATCTTCACCCGACAAACGTTACCAAGACGAATTGTGTTGTTTGGAGGCTGGGATTCTGCAACCTCTTCCCAACGGAGGAAAAAACGGTGTAAAAAATCTATTAGTTGCCACACTGGACAGGTCGCTTTTAGTTAGATGTGAGATAATGGCACATTAGGAAGGTTTTGGCTTAGATTTAGTACAGTTTACCTCCTTGATTTTGAACCAGTGTGCTGGGAAACATACTGTACCTTGAGGCATTGACTGGTGTGCCTTGAAAAAAATCTACAATCGGATTCACACTTGGGTTAAATTGCTTGACGCATCGCTTTTTTGAGTGTTCTGACTCTGAGAATAATCCTCCGAAAAACAAAAGCAAACAATTACCAAAGAAACAGACAGTGGCACATACATTATTCGTCACATTATACCACATTTTTTACTTAAAGGTTTGATTATATCATGTTTTGGTAAGTGCCATGGCATCTTTTTAACCATAAAACTGTGCCGTGACTCAAAAAAGAGTGAATAGCACTAGTTTACTTTACACAAGGGATGGGACGATGCTCAAAATAGTATTGAATGGTACGATCCTGGTGGTTCGATCCGACTTGTGTGTTGTGTTCGATTCTCTCGTGTCCATCCATGCGCTCTGTGTTGTTTAGTGCGTTAGGAAAGGGTTAAGCGTGCCGTCATTTCTCAGACAGAGGAAGTAAACATAAACTATATTCAAACAGCGGTGGGTTTTATCTTTCTGTCAGTTTTTAAGTTGACCCAGGAATTATTAAAATATGAACCTTTAAAAACTTACTTTTAGCTTTATGTGTCAATAATTAAAGGCTCTCATAATTCATTTTAATGAAAAAAACACTATCTTTCCTTCGAAAACAACCTATTTAGAAACCTTTATTTGGTATAATTTGTTTAGCAATAAAATAAACGAGGCTGTGTGTGTTTTTAAGCAGTGGCAGGGAGAAGCAGATCATACACGGAGAAAAGTTTTGAGAACTTTTGCCAGTTTCACGGCCCTGTCCCCTTTAGTTTACGAATCAATTCGACCAAAGAATTTCTTTTGTCAATTACAGCCCAACCTGATGGAAGATCAGAAGGGAATGTATCACAACTCTGTAACCTGGAACTCTGTAACCTCTATGATTTTACATAAGTACATTGTTAGAAATAGTCAATAACAAGTAGCCTACATGTTTAAAATCTACTAAGAACAAGTACAACTACCCAACGTAATTAGTTACTTTCCACCCATGGTTTCTGGATGTAACAAAAACCTCAAGGATACCATGAGTGCATAGTCTTGGATGTTGTCCAAAAGCTAATCTTAACCTTGTCTCTTGCCCTCCTCTTCCTCCGATCCCGCTGACAGACTCACAGACACAAACATGGGAGGGTAAACACGCCATAACCTCTCTGACGGCGGTAAATATTAAGTAAATACATCCTCTGTACACATTTGGATTTGCCCTCGCCGCCATGTTTGTCTCTGTCATCTGCGGATCATACAGTTCACGGCATTAATTAGGATTTGCATTGTTATCCCACAAACAAAGCAGCGGAAAAACTTTGTCCGGCTATCAACAACCGGGTCAAGAGATCTACCCCAGGAATTATACCATGCCAGAACTCCTCAGTGTCACCTTTCTGCGCGTTATTGATGAGTTGTGATGGCACGTACTGAGCTGATCCACGCCTACAAGCCTCGTCTTTGAAAGAAAATACATTTGTCACAGCGGCGTGTAATCCGTCTTATTGTCAGCGTGAACACATCAGAGCAAGCGGAGGGAGATGGAGTGACGGGCCAAACACAAGTTTTAGTTTGGGTACTTTGGCGAAAACAATGCTTGAATAAATTAATGATTTTTTCTCAAGGGTGTTGTGTGTTACTGGCTTGTCCTTACATGGGACCAGGATTTAGGTCAGTGGTTCATTATAAAGTAGATTCAATGGCGTTCTAATAAGTTAATTTTATGATAATGTCAATTTAAAAGTGTAATATATAAGAAGTGGTGGACCTTTTATCAGAAAAAGTTTCAAAGCGCATCTTAAATTCTTTCTTGCAAATCAAAATATTGCTGTATTTTTTGGCATTTAACAGTAACCCTGTCTTTACACATTCATTCACTTGAAGAAATTTAGAGTCACCTCCTATGGGCAGATCAATACCAAATATTGGTATATCGATACTGACTGAGGTCTTGAAAAATATCGATTCTCATACATAAATATTGAAACTTGATGCACCCGAGTAGGCGACAGGTGCACAAGAGAACAACAGGTGAAACACCGACTGAAACGATGCAAGCGATAGATTGTGAAAAGAGTGAGACAGAGCGCTGAACTTTTTCCTTCAAGCTAAAATAAATGTCTCCAAAAATAGCTTTTTTTAAAATGCAAGTTTGGTATTTTGTTTTTAAAGGGGCTGCATGTATGTACTGGTGGAAGGTGTATTCTCCTGGAGATTGAATAAAACCAAGCAGCAAACTAAGTACTTTTTGGACAATAAAACTCCTATTATAGCAGAACTAAGTAACGTCAGTGACAGAGCTCCCCCTGAAGCTCTTTTGTGAAAATACACAGCTAGTTAAAAGACGCAAAAGAGTTTTTTTTTCATCCCCCCCATTCCTTTTTATTGAAATAAGGAAGTACAATCACATACAAAACATTTCATGTTGCCAAATATAAAAAAGAGAGCCAAGATTTCTCAGGAGAGTTGTCTTCAGGTCGGCGTCAGGAAATGTTGCAGTGGTGGTTTTCTGCTCAGAGACAGCAGGGGGAGACGACGGGGGCTTCAAACGCCCCGAAAATACATTTACAACCACCACACAGACTTACACAGACGTTAAATAAGGTAAAAATGTTACTAAGTTCTGCTTTAACTGGGTACATGAAACAAAGATGACAAAGTACAAAGAACACACTGTGGAACCTTCCAGGCAATACAAACACAATTTTATGAAAAAATCAGGTGACGTAAAAAAAACTTACAGTGCACGTTGTTCATATTTGCATTTTTAGATTAGTTCAAGCTGGGATTGAGCAAAGATTGTGGCGTTATAGTAAAGTATTTTCATTGCATTTTAAAACAAAACTTATTGGTATTAGTTGTTATTGGATCCAAAAAGCAAAAATCACTGGAATTGCCTACAACCTACACATCTAAATATATTTAATAAGTTGAATCAAACACAGTCACATGATTAGGCCTGAACTACAATCATTCTGTTTCCCCTAAAGATTTGTCCTTGTTAGAAAAGACAGTAAACCAGTGTGGGCCCTATTGACAGGTGGTCTTCGGTCTACAGTAATCCATTGTTAGATTTCCCATCAAAGTGTATAGACAAAATGAGTTGAAAAGCTTCTTATTGGCTCATAATCCTTTAGGCGTTTGAAGGGACTTTGGAGAGACATTGGCGCTGAAGTCGGTAAAAAACACTGCATATTTTCACCTTCACTCCGACGTGTCCACATGTAAAGTAGGCCGCCACTCCCCACTCCGAGGATTGTAAATAAGTAATAGACTTTGAAGAGAAAGGTTATCATAAATAGACTGTGGAGCTGTAGCATGGGCCGGTGATGGGTGCTATGTTGAAAAGTGCACCCCCACAAGGCCCTCGGTGACATGGACGAGTGCTGAAGGCCTGTCCCCAACTATCACATCTCACACGCGCTCGGGCCCGGATGGGGATCGGGACAACACACAGGGCAGCAGCAACCGAAAATAATTATAGAGTCCAGTCCAGAGAGAGAGAGAGGAGCAGGGATGAGAGAGGCATGAAAGGTGCACGGTGTAACGTTTTGGGTGGAGGGTTTGCCACCAGTGAGAATTACTTAAAGAGTATATGATACAAAGTGCACATGACAAGTTTTTATCATTTTCTAATTTAGATTTCATTTTTTTCTTTTTCTGTTAAAATTACATGAAGTAGAGCAGGGTTTCGATGACATCACATTAGTCCTGCTCTATTCAGCCACTATCCTGGAGTCCACGGGTCAAAGTTGTTGGATTTATAGGCGAGTTATTGGTTTACACCAGCAATCTGGATATTTATTGCATAATTCATTTTGAGTCATTTACCTTACATTATTTTATTTATTACCCTGTATATGTGTGACCAGGCAGTGGGACTAAAACAAATTTAAACAAAACTACCAACAACGCCACCCAGAGAGATGGCTCTGGGACCGATTTAAAATATAAAATGAAATAAAGTAAAATAAACATAAGGCACACAGGTAAGTTCATCATCCGCGGCAAGATGTTTCATTTAATGTTAATTCAATATGCAGTTTGAAGTGGTAACTATTAAACGCTTGTTTGTCCATCAAGTTTCACTCCACTGTAGCTCTTGTCACATGTTTTCATTTGAAGTTAATTCCACTCCATGCTAGTTCTTGTCACATGCTTTCATTTAAGTTCATTTCACATTAATATTTCAGTTTCAGTAAAAAAAAAAAAAAAACAACCATGGATTTACAGATACAGTAAACAACACTCTAAATGGATAGGAATGGACAATATTATTTTACCTGGCCCTGCAGAAAAACAAACGCCAAACAGGAAGACGGAAACTGAGACAGAGGAAGACACGGTTTCTATTTCTAGTCTTATTCACCTTATTCCGGAAGTTGCCGTACGCGCCGCCGTCTTGTTTCTGTTGTATTAGTTTACATGGAGCAGACGAGCTCAATAGAAAATAAGTTCTACACGGACTAAAAAGCCGTTTTCAGACTGACCAGGAAATCGGAGCGTTGTGACTTGTTGTTGCTCGTGTTCATTAAACATTTTACACAAATCAACCTACTTTATGTAACATTTTAGCGGCGAGACTTTTCCCTCGTTCGTCATTAGCTTTAACGGAGTTCTCGTCAAACGGAAGTGCGTTTACAACAAAAGTGCGTATTTGTGGCAAAAAACTGCAAAAGTGGGCGGGGCAGAATAAGGTGAATAATACGGGGTAGCCCCATCTGCTGGCCAAAGATGAGCGCACCTGCATACTGCTACATATGCAACAGTGAACTCATGATTAATTCATGCATAAGTCATCGTGAATTAATACATTGACTCATGTCTCATTATAAAGTGTTACGCAAACAACTGCAGAAACATTTCAACTTTAGTTAAAAAACAACAGATGTTCGGTGAGGTCATTGTTTTATTTACTGTTGTGATCTCTTAATAACAGATGATTTGTGTCTGCTGTATTTAAAAGGATATTATAGAACTAATTACAGCTACATTTTATGAAAACAGTGTTTACAAAAAGTGATCCAAATCTTATGAAAGCAAAGTTACATTTGATGCTCTTGGCACCTTGAAATGCACCGTGTTTGTCTCACTTCCTCTAACACATGTTTTAAATGGCTTCCAATGGCAGTAAAGTGTTATGCCAGAAAACAAACTTCTGCAAAGGTTCTTGGTTGCAGGTCTGCCACTGGCTTGTCTCCATTTAGTTCCACTGCTTTGCCTGGAATGTTCCACAGTATGGCATTAACCTTATATCTATCTCTCTTCAGTTGGAAACTAAATGGTCCTATAGTTTCCTTTTTTACTTGAAAATGTGCTTTGTGTTTTAAAATAGCTAATTACTTATGGCACTCCAGGGTTACAATTAATGCACTTCATGAAATCTTCTTATGACTGTTGCACCTTAATTCAGATTTTTATCTGACTATACAGTTTACAGGTTTGGCTCATTTCATGAAACACAAATTACAAAACTCTAAGACCTTTTGGCAAAACAGTCTTACAGTTCTGCACAACTCTATAGTTCACCTGCAAAAGCTCAAGTCTCTCCCAAAACAGTTCACTCATGATTCAAACTAAATCCCTCTCCCATTTAAATAGTCAGTGCCTCCAAAATGGCTAGGATCCTTCTCAATCGTTTTGGCTCAATTCTTGAAACAGATCGGGTGTGCTCAACATTCTTGGTTGTTTTACCAAAATGTATCTGGATGGTTGATCACAACAACATGGTTCTCCTCAAAAGCACATATCTCTCCCAAAACAGGTCACTTATGTGTCAAAACTGCAGATAGACAGACAGACAGACTTGGTCCTATACTACCAAGGAAATTATTATTATTATTATAACTATTTTTATTCATACACATAAAATAAGTTCCATGTAAAAAGAAAAATTACATTGCAGTAATAACTGTAATACAGTAACAAACACAAAATAAAAAAGCAAGGACTTATTCAATTCAATTTATATATTCCAAGAAATTCATATATGGCATTCATAGTATTATATTCTTGACCAATTTTGACAATTGAACAGATTATTGTGCATGTGAGCACTTATACAAGATATGATATATATGATAAATGAGATCATTCTAACATGTTTTGGAGAGAATGATCATTAGACTGAGAATCAACTAATCAGTTTGATCTACAAGATCTGTTCATTTGAAAAACGTGCTAAATGTAGCTAACTGTGTTAACTGTAGGCGACTTGTACTTAATCATCTGCAAAGATGCACTGAGACAGTTGAGACGTGCACTAAGGCATCTGCCATTTGATCAGATGAATGAGAAATTCCATTCTGTTGTGAACAATTGCCAAGAGGTTTGGAGCATTGTCCATGTTATTTTGAAAATGTAATCTGTTTCAAGAAATGAGCCAAACCAATAGAGAAAAACTGTAATGTATTTTAACCTTGCGACGCTCCTGACGTGTGCTGCTGACCTCTTAGCCATGTCCTGCTTCAAACTGCAACAGCAACTTTATTTATAGCACACTTTAAAAACAGCTCAGCTGAATAAAGTGCTACAATATCACAATAACACAAAACAATAAAAACTGATTAAAACAGAATAAAATAATAAATAAACACAATCTGAAATAATGTGCATTTTAAGAAAAGAGGCACAGAAGAGGCTTGTCTAATGTGCAAAAGCAACTTGAAAAAAAAAACTCTCTCTCAATTTCAGTGGGTGTTTTCCTGGTTTCCATGGAGACAAGCAGGTGAAGCCACCAGGCCAATTAGAAGTCAGGAATGCATGTTTTCCAGACGTTTTTTTTGTTTTTGTTTTTTTTGCTGCAAAAACACATGTAATTGAACAAATGAGAGAAATAAGTTTGTCCAGTTGTTTACCCATTCCCCAGCTTCTAGAAATGAATAAAAAAAACCAGGAATGGTCTTTTCCATTCAGCAAGAATTCTTTCTCATGCTTCTTTTGCCTATATCTCCCACATATGTGCCGCAGTAATCACCCGCTGTGTTTGTATGGGCACTTATCACTGATGCACACAACATCCCCATCGATCCCCTTATTGAAACAAGCCTCATTTGCAGTCTCCTTCTTGACATTTTTTCCGTTCCTGTCTCTTTCTCTTCCAAACTTTGACAGGCACTGTGCATTTTGGCAGTTTGCAGTTCGCCCCTAATCCTTCGCCAGACTTTGCCTCCTTCACAAATATACAAGGATTTGAGCGGAAAAGCAGCCAGATATCAGATGGCCGCGAAAGGCACCTCCAACTTCTCATTGTAAGTTATAATTACTGAAGATGACATCATTGTAAGTGACGGTTTTGTAATGAGGAATAATGCGATCAAATTCTCAAATGTTGGATAAAACTTGTGTAGATTTACCATTGATTTCTTTTAATTAAGTCATAACATCTAGTGGAGGACAGGTCAGTCTTCTGTGGTGGAATTTGCTGTTGTTGTTGACCTGGTTTATGGTTTATATCTCTGTGTTTACTGGCACAAAGTTTAACGCCTTCTCTGTTCATATAAATAAACAAAAATGGAAAAAAATACATTAATTGCACAATAGCGATAAGTTGGGCCATTATTCAACCCCAAAGACGTGATTGTTGTCATTTGGAGGGACTGCCATAAAATGAATATGCCAAGTCTGTGGAGCCAATCCCTAACAAATACTGATCATGCTCAACATTTGTGGATCATATGTTTGGATATGGCTCCTGCGCTCCATTTGAAATGATGACGTCAAAGTCTGTCACATGAACACAACATTTGTCATGTTGAAAAAATACTTATATCTTAGATCATTATACCATTCATCTTTTGTAACATGGTTAGACAAAGATTTGCAAAGTGTTTAAAAGTCCATTACTTTGCCCTGTATGTGGTAGTCTCACATTGAACAATGTCAAACCCAGATAACCCATATTAAATAATGACTTCATTCATGGATGACTGACTCATGTATGAATGAAGAGCTAGCATTACAATCCTGTGAAAAAAAAGGCTGCAATTGACCATGGCATTCTTCTTTAAAGGACACATATTCTGCTACAGTGACTCTTTTGAGTTATTAACCATGTTCTAGCAATGTTCTGTCATCAAAAACATACCTGGAGTAGCATTCAGTTGCATTCATGCTGTTTTGAGGACTGTTCGTTAAAAAAATCCTCTCTCCTCCGGGTGTCAAACACACTTCCTGTGGAAATCCCCTGATCCAGGACGTATTTTCGGATCATCTACGTCAGTGGTTCCCAACCTTTTTTGTCTGGAGTACCCCTTAAGCTTTGTCTCACACTCAGAGTACCCCTTAACTTGAGTTTCAGGCAAATACATGGGTTTACTGGTCACATCTTACTATTATATTTTTTGTTTTAATTATATTTATGGTCTAAGATGATCCAAAAACGTATAACACTTTTTCTATTCAGATAAAGGACTATTTTATCTTCTTTTAAAACATGAAACCATTCTGAGTACCCCCTGGTAATTGCTCACGTACCCCTTGGGGTCCCCGTACCCCTGGTTGAAAAACACTGATCTAAACGCTGAACTCGTTCACAACATACAAAACCAATTTAATTTTAAAATAAAGACTCTCTGGTTGTTTTATTGTAATTACTTTGTTTTATATTCATATAAAAAAAGAAGAAAAACATACTCACTGTTCACTGCCTGATCTTATAGTAGGCTATCCCATCGAGATAGAATTAGACAGGAAGTACTGACGCTAACACTGAGCTAGCCCATGAATCTATTAACTCATTTCACACATTTTAAGAGCCCTTTTACTTTTTTTAATGTACTATATAACAAGTCTCTATTTTTTTTGTGATATTGGCTTCAGCTTTGGGTATTTTCAGGACACACAAATACACTGACTTTCCACAATAGTCATTTGCATTAAAAATTTCCAAAGACTTCTAAACATTTTCAAATAACAGCTCCAGTATGCAGTTCCTTTATTAACTGCAACTAACTTCTACAAATTGCAGTGTTCTGATTTGTCAAACTAGATTCACAGCGGGCTCCCCCCCTTCTCCGTGTGTAATCCTGCAGCTGCATATTCATCCCGTGGTTAAAGATGGCGACGCCGTGCCGTACCTTTGAGCCCTTCACTGATCAATTGTACAAACTTCTCCATGACTGCTTCTGTTTGGCCTCTGCACACTCTGCTCTGGCCAAATCAATTCTCAGGCCGGCATGTGCCTGTGTGTGCGTGAGGAAGAAGGGAAGAGCGAGGGGACAAGCTGAAAGGAGCACTAAACGACAAGAAATTCCTCACATCAGATATTCCTAAATGTCACAGAGAGGGAGAGTTACGGGGATGTGCTGGGTGGAATACAAACGTGCCTCAAAACACTGGAGAGAAGGCGTTTTTTTGGCAGTTTTCACATTTGTACTGGACCGGAATGAAAATGCTGATGTTGCTGTCCTGTCCCTGCAAAACGTTCATGTCGTTTCTTGATAAATAACGTGCACGTCAAGCCAAAATGTATGGATATTTTGGACTGTTAAATGGAGGAAATTCTTTAAATGTATTGGAGTTTTCTTGTCTCGCAAATAGAGTCTGCAACGTAGGTTTGTTGCACCTTCTGGTTGTTTGGAGAGCACTTCCCCGACTGCAGCAAATGTCAAGCAAGCAAAGAAGTCAAGCAACGCAAAAGCCAATTTTCAATCAAAATGTGATGTCATAATGTCAGATGGAGAACAGGGGCAATACTCTGTGGAATATTTATTGTTTTAACTAAACAGAAAGTCCACATGTTGAACCTTCAAGATACGCATGTACAAAATATGGCAAGAAATACAGAGAAATAGAGCACAAGAGAAAGAAAGCGAGAGAGAAAAAGAGAATGAAAGAGAGAGAAACTGAGAGAGAAAGAAAGACAAAGAGAGAAAGAGAAACTGAGAAAGAAAGATAATTTGAGAAAGAAAGAGAAACTGAAAAAGGAAGAAAGAAAAAGACACAGAGAAAGAAAGAGAAAATGAGAAAGAAAGAAAAAAGAGAGAAAGAGGAATAGAGAAAGAAAGAAAGAAAGAGAGAGAAAGAGAGAGAGAGAAAGAGAAGAGAAATAAAACAAACAAATAGACAAAGAGCTAAGCAAACATATACTCAACTTGCATTTAAAACAAGTGCAAAAAGCATGGTTTCTGTGAAGTTTTAAACGAATTTCGAGTCTGAGCTGCTCTGATTCTGAGGGGCAGGTTGTTCCACAGTCTGGGGCATCATGGGCACATTCACAAACTTGACATTTCTATTCGTCTTTTTGTTTACTTACTTTTTAACAGACAACGATTGTGCCTGAATGACTGAACAGTGAACTGTGTTTTAAAACGAAAACAAAACAACTTACACTTAGTTAATTTGTGCTGACAGAGAACACTTGCAATTTTCCAGTTTTTGTTTCCTATGTAGGCTCAGTAATTACATATATTTGCATTTTTACCAAAGAGCTCTGGCCTCTTGCACAATTTTACATCATGAGCAGGTCAGAATGTTGTAATGTTCAACTGAAGACACCGATCTACAGTTTTTTTTTCCAGAATGATGAAAAAATAGCACCCAACCATTGCCATAGTGACAAATTAAAAACAAAATGTCACTAAACAGAAAAGCCTCCATGAATAAGTACACATGTCTGCAATAATGCATTAATATTGCACAGATAGTAGTTTACAAAATGCATAGAAACTCACTGGCCCATAACATGCCACAAAAGGCTTTTTTATGCAAACCCCACTTCTCTGTCACGTGTCTCCCGCTCACTGATTATGTCCCAGTTATAGACTATAACGCTTTCATTTCAAATCCATAAAACAGGGCTGACTCGGGGGGAGTGAGGGCTTCATTAAGCATTAAAATGTACCACTTTTATCACACTTTTTGACAATGCGCTGTAACTAAAAAGGCAAATCGTTTTCTCAACCCCCCACCAGCACTGTAATTTCAAGCGGTTTATCTTTCATGATTTAGTAATGAGAACAACCACACCTTATTTAGCATGATTTTTAATATATTTCACATCTTTAGGCAACACAGTCTACTTTTATTTTCCCATCTGTGTAACACAACTCCAGAAATAATAAAAGATAATCGACAGAATAGGCAATGTAGAAATGAACTCAATGTATTATTTATGAAAAGACAACTGGTTTACTATGTTAAATGTGTGATTTTCTATTAAACTTTGCAATATGCAGTTTGAAAAATGCCAAGGAAAAAACAAGTTAGTGCTATTCTGTTATGTTTTGTTACTATTGTCTATTACAGATCAATTGCAAAAGAAGAAGAAGAATTTTTATTTATAGAGCGCTTTTGCACCTAATAGGCACCCAAAGCGCAAAAACAAATTAATACCATTTGTTAAAAAAAGAAAAAAGGTTAACATTTACTCTTTGTATGTCACTTCCTTAAAGTCAAATCCATTTCACTACAATAAAAATACGATTCCATACCCCCTTGAGCAAATCCACACAAGATTTTCATTGATCATATCTGAAGAACAAGGTTTCTGAACAGGTTTCAAGTCATTGGACACAGTTTTAGAATTCAAGACGTTTAGACTTCAATCTGAAAGTCATTTTCACTTTGATGTAAATGAGATTAAATGTTTCCACTCAAACTATTTCAATCAAATAGAAAAAGAGCCAAACATCTTGAATAAAAAAAAATCTACCTTTGGAACCTTTTCTGTATGAAACTCTTCTGGACAAATGAGGGATCACATCAATTTGTATTTTAAATTTGCATTTTAAATTTCCCAATACTGAGAAATCTGTTTTTGCAAATGAAACTTTCAGATTGTTGACCTCAGCGTAACGGCCAATGTCATTTTGTCCAGTTTTTTGGAAAAATAGAAGAAAACACTTTACACTTAGAGATGACTTACAGAAGCGTTTATTAGCTGTAAAAATAGTTCTGATTTACCAAGGATGGAGCCAGTGACACCCATAAATGTAGCAGTCTGGAGAAAAGACAAAAAAACCAACAATTTAATAAAAAATTGAGGCCAGCAACAACGTATTTTCTTTCTTTTTTACCTTCCCGTGAAACCTTTAGTGACCTACCAAGGTATTCTAGAAGATAATAGCTTGAAGCACTATAGGACGCACAATAAATGCACAAAACACAACGACAGAATTAGCACAAGACAATCTGTAGCTCTAAATAAAACAGGCAGCGTTAAACTTGAGACAACACAATGCTAAACTACACCACATCCTTGTGCTCAGGCGCTCGCTGGAGGTCTTAGTGGGAGATTTGGCTTCACGCCTCCCTGCCACGCTTTCACAAAATCGGCTTTCTGTGGCCATGACAGTCATTAGCCCTGGTCCTGGCAGTAATCCCCGGGTTTCTCTCTCTAATGGAGGCAGGAAGGGTTTCTGGCATTCGCTGTGATGCGCCCAGCACCCCAAGGATACAACAGGTCGAGCTGTGCCAAAAGAGTGTGGACCCTCCTGCTCCATGTGGCTCCAAGATCAGACCAAGTGCAGGCACAGAATGTACGCTTTCCAAGTGTTGTGATGGACACTTTAACATGTTGATGAATGTAGGCTAGCAGACGACAGGATTCAGAGCAAGTGCTTCACCGGATCGAGAATAAACAAATTTGACATTTGAAATTACAGGGGAAAAAAAAAAAAACTTTCCACAAAAGCCAGGTTCCTGGTGTTAAAAATGACATGGCACTTTGACAGAATAAATTCATGTCCTTTATTTGAGAGCGATGCCAAGTGAATAAATGCTTGAGTTCAGTGAAGAGACAGGACAGTTGAAGCCTCAGAAATATTTGGAACTACACAACGAACAGTACATTTGTCATTAAACATTCAAATATTGGATATAGTAATAATGTTGGGATGATGTATGCTACGTGATATCTGATTATAGTCTGTTAATGCTGTCCAAGGTTACTCTGGGAGTTAGCACATAATTTCACATCTAGATGGAAGGAAATAGTTTTGCTGGAATCTGCTCTGTTTAAAGTGACTGTCTTATAAATGATTTTATAAGCTGGGTAATATTGTGGTTGTGAAGTTAGAACATTTAATGTAAACTGTACAATAGCTTTTCTGTTTCATGCACTAAATTCACATCATGTGAATTTAGTGCATGAACATTATTTGTTGTGCTGTATAATCAATACCGTAGGTCAGAAGTGCATGTCTGATGTTAAAGGCTTCTTGTCCATAGTTTAAAGGCACATGTCTTTGGTTTATTGTTCACTGCAGCCTCGGTGTTACTGTTACACAGATGTAACAAACACTTAGAGCACAGCATTGGAAAAGCTGTTAACTGTTCACAAAGAGCTGCCCTTGAAGTGAAACGCAGGATGATCTAAACACAAATTACCTTAAGCAATATATACGGGGACAGTATTTGCTTATTTAACTGTTTAAACGTATTATATACAATGAAATATTCAAGTGTGTAGCGAAAACAGATACGAGATAATTTCTTTTTCCAATAAAATTATAGTGTATTAGAATGTTATTTACGCTCAGAAAAGAAAGAAACAATGTCTTCTTTCTAAATGTAAATATGCTATGTTAAAAGAACGTTTTCTTTCTTCAACAGTCATTACTTGATTACTTGGCCTTTGCCACTATTGACATTTTTTCATGTAGCATTGCCAGTATAGTCTTAATCCTGCCTTTTGACTCTCAAGATGTTCCCATTAATATATTTTAAGCCTTTTTTTGTTGCGGTTAACACCTTTAAAGACACAAATATTAATTGAGACCTTGAAAACTTCCAGCATTTCTTCACACTTCAGTATTTTGAACGCACAATTGAATTTATGTGGCTTATGCGTCAGTGTTCGACGTGTTCACTGTGTTAAATCTTCTTCCCATTGTCTTGTTTGCATTATCAAATCAATAGTTTCTCTTTTCCCTTTGTTCAATTCATCCCTGTTTATCAGAGCCGTATTTCACCGCACAGCTCTCTGTTCTGTCACATGACTCCTCTATTCTTCCTCTGTCTTTGTTCGTGTCCTTTTTATGTTCGAACTGTTTCCATTTCCTCGCCTTCCTCGTTGGCTTTATGGAAGCTAAGTCTTTGAGGTGTGTAAAGAAGCCCCTTTGTTGTTTCCGCTCAACACCACGGACATTATTGAGCGCTCCCTTGGCTTCGACGGGACATGGAGCGCTTCGGGCAACGCCATGCTATACTGGAAAGAACAAGAGAGGGAGCGAGAGTGGGCAAGGGCGATGTAGAGGAGCAAAGCATTGTGGGATAAAAGGGTGGTAGCCATAAGATCTCACCTACGACCGCGAGAGCTTTGACAGGCCAAGCTCGAGCCACTGTGCTGACTGCTCATCATTGATCATCTCAGTACACGGCTTACAATTAATCAATCAATTAAAAAACACACACAAAGCCGCACTATTGTAATCCATCACCCGCTCGGCTCCTGAGGATTGTATCGAGCATCAGATCTATAGGCTTGAGCGCGAAGATGCCCCATGTAGGTTACGCCAAATATTCCCAGCGTGCAACTCTCTCCTGGTGCTGCGCATTTTTGTCCCGGTGTGAACGTTTGCTAACTTATATGAACAACATGTCAGCTGCAAAGAGGAGGCGAGGTGTTAACATGACACGGTGACTTCTGTGTGAACTGACTGTAGGCACATTTGCATACATTAATGGTGGCTCTGAAAAATAAATGTGATGAAGTTGCACCCATTGCCACCCAGTTTTGTAAGTTTACCAATTATGGAACTTCTCAAACTCAGATTGAACTCGCTCTTTATTGTTCAAAATTGATTCATAAAGAACTATATATTTGCACATTTGCTTTCTGTCTGCCAGCTGTACATTTCTGCATATAGTCTATTTTATGTTATTTTATTCTTAATCTTATGCATGCCTCTTTTATATTTTTTATTCATTGTTTTATGTTGCACCTTACGTCAAAGCAAGTTCCTATGTTTGTGAGTTTTGATCACTGACAATGGCAATAAACCGTTTCTGATTCTATAGTGAAATTACAAAACTGAGCTGTATCAGATTTGACTGATATTTGGATGTCCGATTTAGAGTTCACGAACATTTACGGTTCATACTGGATCATTGTTGGGCGCTGTCGAGGCGTCGGAGCAGGAAAAAGTTTACCCCAGGTGATGTGACGGCTGTTTAACAAACCAAGGAGTTATGACAACTTCATTATTCCTGTCCGGGTTATAAAGGCGTGGATGAAGGTAAGATACGACTGTACAGGCCACTAGACCAATATACGAAAATAAAACCATTAAATGTCGTGAGGATTACCCACAGCGCTTGACTTTACGAACCCGTGTTCACTGATCATCATGAAAACTCTGCTGTTTTTAGTGATTGTTGCGAGAAACTCTGATATAATTGTGTTTGTTTACAAAAAAAGACCAGGGATTATTATTTTCCGCCCACACTTGCGGTCTATTTTCCCCGTTTTGATCGTCACTATGGGGTCTATTTTGACTGTATTCAGCACACTATGGAAGCTGTAAATAAAGTGAGTCAAGAATCACTGCCTTTAAAGAAATCCAAGTCGTGTCCCAAGTCATATGCGATTATGTTCAGAGTCAAGTCCCAGAAGTGAAATGGAAAACAAGTCAGTGTTGAGTACATTTCTTACTCCGAGCCAAGTTCCACCTCAAGCTTGAATTGATCTGCAAAGGTAAAACTTGTAAACAGCCTTGCTAAAGATTTGTAGGCCTTTTAGACGAAATGTAAAAGTAAAGTGATACTGATACAGCCTCTAAGCTCTACAGCTTGGTTTAGGGCGTTGGTTAAATGCTTGATTAAGTCAAGCTTTGTTTTGTACGGCTTTCATTTAGGTTTGTTAAGCCGGCCACCCAGAACAAGCTTATTTGTAAACCTTGACTTGCAAAAGCTTCTTGTTACCACACCCTGAGAAGACACTGTACAGATCACATGACCTGTTCTCCAAAGTCAACTCCACGATAAACTGAACCCACACGGCCTTCCTTAAACAGTCATTGACTTTGCCTCCGCTCGCTCCGTCTTACGTCCAGTGCTCATGAGACATCTGTACACAGCGAGTTTATTTTCGCACTGTAAATGTTAATTACTGGCGTCCCCGGCGACATACAGGACTCATAAAATAGTAACAGGGGCTCCGGTTGTCTGTGTCCTCGTCTGCGGGAGGTGAGACAAAATGCCCGGGTGTGATCCATACGCGTTGAAGAAGAGGCTCTCGAATCTCCCATGATACACCGCCAGGATCTGAATATTCATGCGGAGGAATCGAGTACCAAGCAGGTCCTCAGTTATTCATTATGCTTCTGCAAAAAGAAACACGCCATAGCCCCTCTGCGCTGGAATATTAATAGTCTCCATTAATAAAATATGCCCCCTCCCCTATCTGAAGACTTTACTTTCTTGGCTATCCTGGGACGCCTGGGAGACGATCCTATATACGAGCCAAAAAAGTGTCATTGGCACATTTGTAAACTGAACAGGAAAATGTGGAGTCTAGCGCGACTTTGGCCATCTGCTGAGCGAAAGTGTTTTGTTTTGTCAAAATCTGTGTAAAAATGCGTCTAATGTTTATGGGAGGGGTAGGCGTGTGCTATCACTGTAGACTCAGAGGGAAATGTTTAATTTAGAGCAGGCTGAAAGTATGCTGACATTTCGCTATTGTTAGTGAAGACGTGGGACCGAGTCGGCTGGAGGAATGGAAATGTACATCAACGCTGTAAAAAATTCAGCTGGTTGTGGAGTCCAGACGTGTCCTGGCTGCCGTGTGCTAACTGTATGCGACGTCTGATTGGCCACATGCAAAGATCGTGCCCTCGAAGAGAAATAGAAAGGACTATAAGCAGCCGATGCAAATTTAAAATCATCATATTGCATGTTTGATCATCCGTGGTGAGATATGATAATGAATTCTAACAATGAATGGTCAAGTGCTTGTCAGGGCACGAGGAGTCACAAGCAAGTGTACTTTTTGACTCATATCAAATTAAATTATCTCTTACAATTGTCTTTTCTTACATTGGACTCTCTGCAGCCGTTTGAGATGAAGGACTATGTAAAACGACTGTGTCCTTTACAATTGACACTTTACGAGACGCACACAGTTCAGAAAGTTATTATAGATAAAACATAAATACACAACTTTTAAACTAGGGATGACCGGATCCATTTTTTTTCGCTCGTGATCCGATCTTTTAAAGTTTTGATATTGATCCGATAAAAATCTCCCATGTCCGATCTGATCTTCATTTTTAATGTTTTTACTACCCTTAGTTAAGTCTGATCCTGTTAACAATGCAATACTGAATCTGGCTCAATCATTACCAGTTTAAAATAACTAATAATTATTTGTTGTAAAATAATGTTTAAAAGTCCCCCACAACTTCAGAGCATTACTCTTATTTTGACAGAGACATTAGATTGTGTTTTAAACCTCCTGTCAGTGTTTCTGCTGCTCTGAGCTTCAGCTGAAGCTTTACCAGCTACATGTGATGGACGGACAGACACTGTTCACTTGTATCGGCCCGATGTACAGTAGTCACTGATTCACATCCTCGCTGATACTCTAAAAGTGCCTAGATCGGCGGCCAATACCAATACCAGAATCAGATCATTTGTGGCTATTTTCTAAAAACATATTAAACTTATGAACATGTTTTTCGCTCCAATTTGTGTCCAGCTACTAAAGTTTGAAACAGTGACTCGAAGTAGTTCATTCTGTTTATCCAAATGCGGAAGCCGTTAGCACTTAACAGCTAACGGTCATTCACTACATACAGTATTACTTTTATCCAGACTGTGTTTTTGTGCCATGCATTGTGTTGTTGTTATTGAGTGAAAAAGTGGACACAAATCAGGCTCAACCAAAACAATCTGATGGGGCCTTGATCAACATGACTTTAAGTTAGATCTGGAAATGCCCAAAGATAAGGTCGAGGGGGAATACACTCTCACACCCACACAATGACATTTTCTTGTATTTTTACCATGTAATTATTTCAGCAATAATATGAAAGTTGATTGGTCAGTATACTAATTAATGTCCATTGTTTAAAATAGTAGATAGAATGAACCTTCACCAAAAAAGTCAATTAGTATTCTCATCATTGACGTGGAACTTTATTACCAAGGCAGCTATTTAACTATTTACTTGTATCCTCTCCCCTTGCACTTCTGGGTAAATCCCATGACAAGGGACATAATTTACAATATGCTTAATTGTGATACTGACAATCTTCTTTTGTTATCTAAATTGGAATTATATTGTCATGTATTCCAATTGTAAAACAAGAAACCAAACAGAAAAGGTTTGTCTCTTTGTATTTGTTTGTAAAATGTATCAAAAACACTTGTTGCACATACTGTACTTGCTCTACTTAATGGGACTAAAATTGGTTGTTGACTGTAAAATGAAAAAAAGAAAACCTGCTAACCGATGATGTATCCTTTGAGATCAACAACACCTCATGGCTCCTTCCTACAACAAAAACAAGTGCTCATTAATAAACAGTGCGAATACAGCAACACCATGGGAGACTGTGGGATCGCTAACTCTGTCAAAACGCCCAGGCGGTCCGTGGTGCAGCGTGGTCCGCCTCACACCAAGCAGCGAGTCAGGCAAGAACAGAGGAAAGCCAAATGCAGTTAAGGTCAAGTACCTGCCAGAGCTGTCAAACACTTGGTCCAACACCTGAGCACTGTCCGGCCACAGGGAGGCGCCGCTTCAGGCCCTGTCATCTCTCCGAGGTGATGGAGATGAGAGCTCTGGCACACATTTAAAGTCTGTCAAAACACACACACACAGAGCCGGGAGTCACGTCAGGACACCCAGGACTCTTTGTGGACAAAAGGGTGTGGTAAAGCAGATAATAAAACTTCTTATGTTGTGCGAAATCAACTTTTTTTGAGATTTTAGCAAAGGCGTTTCCAGGGAATATGATTGGCCACCAACTTTAATGAGCTGAGGAAGAATATGGGGCATAAATGATAATCTGGGTTCGTATGGGTGCTTGAGATGTTTGAAAATGTTTGAGAATGTTTTACTACTTTGTGTTGGAAAAAATGCTTCCATTTTAGGAAAGGTGCTTGAAAATAGTTGAAATTTAAACAAGCCAATATGTATCCATCGCATTTTGACTGTATAAAGCGTGCTAATAGTATTAAGTTGCTGTAAAAAACTTCCAAGTATACCTTGAAGGTGCTTGTAAAGTGCTTGCATTTTTTCTTTGAAAAGGTATACAAACATTGAAACATTTTTCTTCTTACTTACAATATTGCATACAATTTTAATTTTAATAAAGTAAAGTTTATTATTATTATTGATCATTGTTGTATGTTGCCAAAATAAGTTCCTAGTTTGTGGCAAAACATTTCTGGCTCTACTTTTGGTGAGACATCATAGTCCAGACACGCCCGTTAGCCATGTTTGTTGTGCTTTGTTTCATTTTCATTTCAATAATTCTGAACATTTAGGCAATTTCCTTCAGAAGAGACCAAATTGCTTGGTTCCTCCTTGTCACATTCAGGTGTAAATGCATGCAGTGCTTCTCTGTGTTTAACTTCACACACCTTCACCAGACTCACAATAATTTCAATACAGCCTAAAGTTGCATTTCAGCTTTTGCAGCTATTTTTAACTTCAATTGAATTGCTTTCCTTTACTGTAACAGAAGAGGCTGACTTGGTGTCCTTTGCTGACAGTGCAACCACAGTTTGAACTCACAAATCACAGGTTAATTGCTTTACTTTCCCCCACAACCAACAATAATATACAGACAATTTTAAAATGTAAAATACTGATAAGGAATCAGATATGTGTTCAAAATGACTGAACAATGAATAATATTAGAATGCAAAAGATAAATAAACCAATATTTATCTGGTAAATATAGCTAGTCTGCATTATTTGTATATTGTCTGTCTAATCAACAGACCAGATTTATAAGAATGCCTTACGGAAGGATGCAACTTTTATACAAGGAAGGGAAGTGTCCAAATATCTGCAAGTAAAGATCATAAACCATCAAATTTTCCAACTTTCCATGACAATAAAGTTTGACGTTGCACACAAAGACTTTAGATGTCTGCTCCTCTTTTGTTCAAAGGGCATAATCCAGCCCGTTTCACAATCGTCAGTTTCCTCGCTGCAGCAGAACTATCAGCGCTGTCCCAGGCCTCACCTGCAGGCAGAGGGGCAGCTGTGACTGTGTGCGCTCCAGTGCCGAATCACAGCCCTGGATCCGACATAGTCCCCGACTCAGAGCCCAAGTTGAGGCTTTAGAGAAGTGTCTGGCAGCCACAGAAAGACACTGCGGAGAAGAAGGAACCAGGAATGGAGCTGTGATCACCAGACTGTGACTGAATGACAGGCAGAAACCCAGGATGGCGATGCGGTCACTGGACACACCAAGCCGACTGGTGCCCTCCAACGGGATCTGCTCTCCAAGCCCTGGGGACCAACTGAAGAAATGTCTGCCATACCACCACGCCACATTTGAACCTTGCTCTGGGGTTAGCTGAAAGACTTTAGAAACTGAATGTATTTTTCCCTTTTCTTCCACACGCCAAGAGTTTGAGGGTAAAGTAGTTCTTAGAGGTAGATCCAGATCATATTCGAGCACCCTTTACGCCCAAGAGAGAGTGTCGCAGGACATATGGTGAGGCCAAAAGCACCTGGCAGTGCTATCAAACCCGCACGGCAGATTGAAATGCAAGCAGCGGGGAAGTGGGAGAGAGAAGAGAGGCAGGGATATCTCCAAAGGATGCTCTGGAATGAACAGGAACATAGCCACGAGAGCCCCAGGATGAGCGGCTGAGGGCAGGTGGAGGATGGTGAGGCAACAGAGGCAATTCAGGACACAAAGATGATACACAAACAGGACTGGGATAAAGATAGAAATGCAAAACATGTGAAATTGTAAGGAGTTTTTGATGTGAGGATTTTTGGATAATGATTTGCTTTAGTAATTTGTAAAAGTCAATTTGCAAGTCAACCAAAGGAGGCCACTATTTTATGAATTTTAATGTCAATATTTGGCAGTGGGCTCTGTGCACAGTTGCAGTTTGCAGCTAACTTTTAACAGTTCAATTTTCTGTCATCTCAAAAGTGTTAATTCTCCTGTGAACTTTGAACACAATGCTGCTATCATATCATCTAACCCTATCAAATGTTATCTCAGGGCTTACAATTGCAATTTGATATTTTTCCCAAATCAATCTGAGTCACTGTTTAATCTACCAAATACCATTCAAACAATCATTTGTAACAAGCACCAGCGATATTATGATTTGTTATTAATTTGGATAAACCACAATCACCAGCAACGCTATTACTTTAAGGCAATGCTGATTTGTAAATGAAAATGACATGAGACATTGATCAGGTTACTAATTTATTAAATAGGAATACTTGAGTAAGAACTAAGTAACATTTTTGCCTTATTAAACGTCCTTGTAAGTCCCTGTTGTGGTTGCAAATGTATATCTGGGGAATTTGAAGCCCCCGTTGTCGCCCCCTGCTGTCTCTGAGCAGAAAACCAGCCTTGCAATCCTTCTGACGGCGACCTTAAGACAACTCTCTTGAGGAACCTTGGGTCTCTTTTTTTTTATATTCTGTGACATTAATTGTTTTCATACGTGATTAAACTTCCTTATTTCAAATTCAAAAATCAAAACAAAAAAAGCCATCATTTTGCTGAGAGTGTATGTTCACAAGAAACCTGCAGGGGGAGCTCTGTCGCTGAAGTTACTGAGTTCTGCTTTAAGGCAGTGAGTCCAAAATCACAGTTCACCATGACAGACGGGAGGCGTTGAAGCCGTGACAGAACCTGACCACAAATGAACAGCAGGGGACACGTGAACATTCGTAGAGAGCCTGCAGTTACAATTATTATTGTAAAATTATCGTTTATTATTGAAAACTTGCATAGATTACGTGAATAAAAGAAAGCGCAAACACACACACATCAAGAACATACTCAAGTGGCTACCCAAAACATCCGAACAGTGAGAAGAGAGCTCCAACGCCGGGCCAGAGCAAGCTGGAGCAAGACTGGGTAATCACATTTACAAAAAGGTACTGCAATGTATTCATTTTAACCAGAAAAAACTGAAAAATGCTTAGTTCTTTAATTCAAAACTAATGGTTGACTTGTGAGCATTGAGACACCCTTTTCTAAACGACTTGGAAGTGAAACTGTTCCTGCCAAGTTGTTGCCAATTCCCATTAGCTGATGTATTTGTTTACTGTCACAGCGGTCCGGTGTATTAGCACAATATGTTCAGTAAATTAACCAAACGTGACGCCGAGGTTCCACCCAGTGAAGCCCGGCAATATCCCGTATTATTATTCAGAGCAACTTCGACCAAAACTATCCGGCATAACTTCTCCTAATCGATACACAATGTTATTTGACGCATGAGTTATTTCGGTGTTCATTGTTTCTGTAACAAGATAAATATCAATGCGGCACTTTATTACAAGCTATTATGTTGTTTCAATTTGGCCAATTTCTCCACAATATATATAACGTTTATATGCAGAGTTTTCAATGTAAGAATCTCGGCGTACATGAGTTTGTTAGTTCAATAGCATGCAAGCCTTAGAGACTTTTCCTGTGCTGTGGTTAAAATGAGGAAATTGATTACCAATACAAGCGCTCATAATTGTGTATATTGTGCGCGTCTCCTGCCGTGCATCATCAGCATCACTCCCCGCTGTTTAAAATAGATTACAATGTGTTTGTGTCATGAGTGATGGATAGTCATGTACTCAATCCATATATTCTTATAGTAACCTCTCTGCTGATGAGCTGGGAGTGACGCCGATGAGATAAATCAGCAAAGATGACAGAAGCAGCCGTTTGAAGAAGGTGGATTTCGCCGTACGGACTCAGAAAGCAGGATTTTCCCGTTTCATTATCTTGTATTGGTATCTTATTCTTACGCTGTGATTGATGCTGCTATTTCCGCAAAGTTAATATGGGCCCATTGTTTAAAACCGTAAATGATTTTGAGGTATAGATCTGTGCGTGAGGAAAAGAATGGCTATTGTTCTTTCAGTTGAGGTGACAGCGCTGCTCTGGATGTGCTGTAGTTGTGTTCACTTCTGGGCTAGAAATATATATGGCATCTCTACTTACTGATATTCAGACCAGTTTTTAGAGTTAGACTTTGCTGATAAGCCCAAGAGTCTTCTTTCTGCGAGGAATGTAGTCCTTTTAGAGTCTCTCAAGCTTAGGTCGCTGGGTCTACAAGTTTTCCGTTCTCAGTTTTACCGTCAAGATGAAAGACGTGTTCAATACAGTATTAAGTATACAAGTATATTTCTTGTCTAATTAGTTTACTCTCCAGTCCATCTGTTCAATCCAGAAGCCAAAGGTGAAGTAATTTAAGTTATTTTTTATTTCTATGTATTTATGTAAAAGGAAAGAAACCTAAGAAAAAATGCTAAAATACTTCCTACAACGGAAATATAAGCAGGTATGACTTGACTTGACTTTTTAACCATCAGACCAGAGTGTAACCAACTCCAAGACAGTCTAAAATTGTGTTTAGGTCTTTATAATTTACATGAAACTTTAAAAAGAACGTCTTTGAAAATCAACCGTGTCAACATCAATCAAGCTAAATTGTATGTGTAATTTTCACTGTAAAAAAATAACATATTTGTTATTTATTGATTTGTATGAACTATGTAATTATAAGAAACCATCAAATATATTTGAAATGGCGACATTTTATTGTGTATTCCACCGAGCTAAAGTTATAGCTGCAATTGTAATGAGCTGTATACCTTTTATTGTTGTGTGCACCTGCTGCAGGTGGAAACAGGCAGTAGCTAAATCTGGTGCATATCATCTTTTCTTTTGCATGATTAAAGGGCCTGTACCTGATTTTGAACTGTGAGACAGGAACATGTTTGAACAGTAAGCCCCGCCCACATAGTCCTTCCTTTCACTTGATATTGCACCATGACTCAGAAACAACTGTCTGTAATGGTTTTATGCAGTTGTTTTGTTCTTCTAAATCTCCTTACAATCACGTTTGAAACTGCACCATGACAGAGAATCACACGTCTGGATAGTGTCAAGCAGTTAGTTTTCCCATGATTCATAGTGTCCAATATGCCTGATTTGCACATCTGTACTAGTTTTTCCCTAACAAAGTGTGTTTATAATATTATACAGATTATATATCACAAATCCAATGTCTTTCCATGAAGTTGCTTCTATCAAGCAATGTGCAACATAAAGAGAATTTATCTTAACTAGAGTAAATAAAAATCAGGTACAGGGCCTTCACTGAATTTGAACATGTTCCCTGACAATAAAGACTAAACCTAAACCTAACCTAATGGACAACAATGTCTGGAGGGTTCATGTCTCAAACTGATGGTAAGTAAACTTCTGCCTTATGAATAATTTTCACTGTGAAATCTAAATGAGTGAAAACGTTTTTTGTACTTAAATGTAACCGTAGGTGTTTTTTTTTTTTTGTTGACCTCTGGAAGAAGAGTTATGGCTGTGGTAATAACTAATGAGGATCCAAAATAAAATAAATAAACGCCTTAGAACTTCATCTCGAACTACTTCAATTTATTCAACAACAGTAAGTTAAAGGTGCTTTACCTGAATTTTACTGTATTTAAAAATGTGACAAACAAATATTTATTTTCAGCGGTCCATATGTAAAGCTAATGACAACAAACATGTTAACAGCGCACTTTCTGCTTCTTAGAGGAAAAAAAAACAAACTCTATGATTAGAGGCAGAGAGCACACTGAAATACATTTTTCACTTGAATAGATACTTTTAGAGTAGATTTTACTTTATTTAATGAAACCAACAAATCGGGTACAGTCCCTTTAATGGTGTGAAACTGAACTCCTAAAAACAACTTCTGAACTAAAATGTAGATAAAGTTGTTCTTGGTGACAGGATTTATAATTTTGCACATCAATCTATTCCAGCTCAAATGACAAGCTCCACCATAACGCGTCCCTTACAAGAGTCATTTCTGGCGACATTCCCCTGAACCACTAAACTTGAACACATCCAACATTTACTAGATTTTGAGGATTTGAAGTCACAGCCACAGATACTGCAAATTCACCATCAGAATTAATCTAAACATCAATTTCCATGTGTATTGGATTATTATGCAGTGTTAATTGTGAGTGGAGGGGCCCCAGGTGCCTTCTGCCTGGAGTCTGTACAAACAGCTGTGAGTGCTGGAGGCATATGGAGCACAGTTAATTAATAGTTAAGCAATATTAATGCAACACCGGCACAAGTGGACGACTGAGTGAGTAAAGAGCTTAGGAGGTACAACTGTTTCTTATTGTGGCTTTAGACATGTTTGGACACTTGTAACTCCATGTTTGTCACGTTAAAGCCTTAAAAGAATGAGTGCAAAAAAACAACATGCTACAAAAACGTCAAAATATTTGGATTAGTCTGCTGGGAGTAAATACAAATGCATACGCAGTTCATAAACACGTTATGCAGCACAAAGATGGAATAAAAGTTTAAAACAATAAAAAAGGAATGGCTGTTAAATTTAATCTTAGTAATAGAGCAGTAAAACCATTAAAATCAAATAAAAACACAAATAAAAATACAATTACAGTAGGAATGTCACCATAACAAATTTTAATGTTGATGATTATAGTGAGAAGAAGCGGCTATTTGCAATTATTGACCCCAAATAAATCATTCACATTCATATTGTCCAATAATTTCTCTAGTATGTGACCAGCTTTATGAAATCAAACTTTCTGAAAATAAAGTTAATGTGACAACCAGATAAACCAACAGATTGGTTACTTTTTTCGAGCGATTGAAATATGTTTGTTTTTTTTTCTTCGATTCTTACAATTCAGTTATTGTTTTTTTGATACAACAGATACAACTGAATAATCTTGATATCCATAGCAATTAATTAATTAAATCACACAATAACTTGAAAGAAGTAAAAAACCACACAACGCACACGTAATGTTAAAGGCAAATAATAAAAGTTGGGTGTTAAAGTGTATATAACAGGTCCTCTTGTTTATCTAATTATGACTTAGTTTGGTGGAATAGAACCTGTGGGAAATATTTGTCATAATTAAACATAGGTGAAGTTGCAGTTTGAGAAGAAATACAAAAAAATTAAAGTTTAAAATGAGTTCTAAATTGACAGATTAAACCATCATACAACAAAATAAAGGTGTCTTCAGGTATTATTTATAATCAATTCCAAACTTTTGTGTAATTTATGTGGCCTTTGCCCCTTGTTTACAGTATGGTTGCTAGGTAACAGTTCTATCTATGTCACATCTGCTGCTCATGTTCAACCAGGAAGTAACATTACACAATTAACAAAAGCTGTCAAACTGAGGGCGAAAAGGCAACATTTTTAACACAATCTTATAATCTATACCTATAATATAATCATGTTTGCCATGTTTTAGTGAAACGTGTAAATTGTCACATGCACTTTAAGCTACTGTGGGAGCAGTTCATAAATCAATAACTTTAAAGAGCTGAAGGTCACTATGCCCTGCGCTCACGTGACATTTATTGCTCCTCTGTCCCTTGAGTATGGACTGAGGGAAGAGGGTAAATCCTATCAGTGCTTCTATGTGCAGTTATGTTTTAACATTTTTTAATTGTAGTATGTGTACTTTTTTTTTTTTATGATTATGTGCTGCGATTTTTTTTTTTTGCATTTTTGGTCCAGGTCACTGTTGACAAGAGGTTTCGATCTCAACGCATTCTTGTTGTGTTTAAATAAAAGCTAATAATAAATAAATCAATAACTTTAACAAAGCAAAGTAAGACTAGCCATTTGAAGGCCTTGAGCAAGGTTTTGGTGGCCCACTTTTGACAAAAATTATTTAAGGCGGATTGGGGACAAAGAGTGTCTCAGGATCTCTGGAGAACTAATTTTATTCATCAGCATTTACATGTTGGTTTTTAAAATAATAAATGGTCATATGTAAAGGGGGGTTTGGGGGTCCTCTCTGAAGAAAATACCTGTCATTTCTAGTAGTCTTGTGCATTTTAGATGTTACACAGTATTTTAACACATTATTTGAATAGGCTACGTGAAACATTATCGACTAATTATTTATTCTAGCAAGTCATGTACCCTGAGTTTATTCATGTTGCGACGTCTTTACTTCTGTTTTGCACTTATATTAATAACCTACACTTAGTTTTATGTTGACAACTTTGTCTAAGTGTAGTTTGTAGCAATTGTAGAGTCAGACTTTCTTTGGCTCTCTCTGGTCCGGACACAGCCCACCGGAGCACGTGGCCCTCCTATGTTTGTTGCACACAACGCTTCGTTTGTTTATGCCACAGGCCGGCACTGCTACCAAGAACATAAAACAATACTTTTTTGAACACCGTTATAACATTAAACACTTGAAAAGTCAGGTTAGCATATTATTTCACTTTTAAAACATACATTTTCTCCTTTTGAACAACACAGTCCGTCTTCCATACTGAATTTTAAAGGAAGACGTGCCCAAAAATGGAGATACCTCTTCCTCTCAGTCTGGTATCTTGTGAAGTCCAGGCTATCTCAGCTCACACATTGACTGTTTGTTCATTGTCAGTCCTCCAGGTCTCCGAGTCTCTGGGCCGTGTTTGTGACTGTATTTTTAAACAGATCGACGGGGACTGCACATACACACAAAACAAACCCTTAAGACGAAAAGTTTTAAAAGAAATATTCCTCTTGTCGACTTGTACCTCCCTCTATCCCTCATTCACTTTCCACAAAACGCTTCACTTGTCACCAGCCCCACTCGCGAGCTCCTTTAATAAACGCCGGAGAACGGAAATGTCTTTGAGTGGCAGAGTGTGACTGGGTAAAACCTCAGGGATCGTGTGGTGTAATCCTTTACAGAAAGATATAACCCGGCCTCTTCTTGTTGCAATATATCCATCCATGAGGAGCAGAGGGATCTAAGGCGAGGAGAGCACCTTAAACTGAATCAAGAGGTTTATCAGGGGATCAAAAATGGAGAACAATATGTTTTTTTTTTTTTTTTGTTTATTTGCCATTTGCATCCACAGGAAAACATGTGGCAAAAGCTCAGAGTGTGTTTTAAAATATTATAAACAACCACTAATCACATAAGTTACAAAACACTAAAAGAACAGGAAAACATTTTGACAGTAAAATAAGATCGTGTCAACTGCAATTGATTAGACGACAGACAATCATTCCTTTTGCATTAAACATTTCAAATTAAGAGGAAAAATGTTGACTTCTAGGTAGAGAACATTTACAAAGTGTGTTATGATCAAAAATCACATTAAACAGTAAAGAAAAGTAGCAGTAACTGGAACACAGCATAAGCTATTTAATGTACATCACATCCACATCCAACAATGCAGGAAGTATAACCACTAAAATGGTCAAACTGCGAAAAAGTTTGCGTTAAATCTTAAGTTAAATGTAGTGAAGTTGTCAAAATGTTTATACAATAATCTTTATCGAAAAAATAAAGGGAGCGGAACATTTTGACACATTTCGAATTGACAAGACTCAATTATTTCACCTAATATGAGCATCCGGTTTCTTTTTATTTATTTATTTTTAAAAAGCTGCATTTTTTGTACTAATTTTTTTTCTTTATTATGTGTTTTAGGGTTTATTTAGTCCAGACAACAATTAATGTTAATTTATTAATATGTCAACAATTATTTAAAGGGGCTGTACCTGATTTTTATTGAAATGTAAAAAAGTCAAGGCCAGATTGAGTTTTGCTGTCTTGGGTGAAGCTAACAAACTTTAGCATGCTAACAACACACTTCCTGCTTCTCGTAGAATAAAACACTCTATAAATAGATGCAGAGAATGCAATGGTCTCATTTTCACCTGAGTAAATGCTTTTATAATATCTGTACTGTGGCAAATGATTTTACTTTATTGCATGTAAGAAATTGGGTACATTTTCATGTTTCAAAACAGTAAAAATCACGTACAGCACCTTTAAGCAGTGGATTACTCCGATTAATCGTTGTAGCCCTAGAAAAGAGTCTTGCATCTGACATCACGCCAAAAATACATCGAAATGTAGGTTACTTCCACAGAGGGGGTCCCCAAGATGAAGCCTGTCACTCGAAGGTTTGTACTTTGACGTTGCTTAAGAAGTGGCTGAAATGTTGATATTTACTTGTTACTAGTCCGTATTTGCTTTGTCCGATGATTGGTGAAAGTAAACACATTAGAAAGCATTGCATCCAGGTTGTTTTTGAATCGGAGAGAGGAGACAACAACTTTCCCCCAAACTTTACTGACTCTTCCTTGTTCCTTTGTCTTCTTTGGCAGACAGCTGTCTTGAGCCCAGACGCATCTCTTCCACCGGAGACCTCGCTCCTCTCTCGCAGACGCGCACTGGCTCCTGCAGTTGCCATGGAGAAGGGCCCAGAAAATGGGGCAGATAACAGTTCAATGGGGGAGCAGAGACTTTGGAAAGGTCTGCAGGGAGGGACCAACTTTCCCGGGCCCGTCCTGTCAAACCATCAGGCTCTTTTGATGCGTGAAAATGGATGGGAAGAGCAGACGTGACAAGAGGGAAACGATTCAGATTTAGATGTAGCGAAGGGAACAATGCGAGATGAGAGGAGAGGTAAAGGAGGCCAATTTTTTGACTGATGTTTGTGCAGTGAGTTTTTGAGTTGTACATGTTTAAACAGAAATATGCAAGTTGACGTATGTATAATAACAATCATTTTAGAAGCATTTAAGCGATGTAGTACTTTGTTTGTTGTTTAGTCCTTTGTCTGTTTATAATTTTTTTTAAATGGACCTTTTTGAGTTTGAAATAAAGCTGATTGATTCATAGTGAACAAATGGTTTATCAGGCTTAGTAATGATACATGATTAATATTCTAACTTCTAACCCCAGCCCCTCAATTAGTCACCAAGCTTAAATTTTGAATAAACTATTTGTTCACTATGAATTAAGTCTTTGTTCATGCTTTATTAAGGCATGAATGAGTGATATTTTTAATGTTTCTTAATATTTTTGACCATAAAAATGATTTAATACTCTGCAAAAAGAGATGACTGAAAACAAAAAGAACACAAACTTGCAATAAAGTCTTCCAAACTGGGTAAATAGTGGCATTTCTGCACATGTGTTGGTTGAAGCTGGGTACCGGACTTTTTTGCTTTGTAAATTTTTTTTTTTTTTTTTTTTCCCCCCCACAAAGAGTACATTGTAGAAACAGTACAATGTGACAAAAATGTTTTCCAGATGCACACCTTCATGTATTAATAATAAAAAAGTATTTTATTTCTCGTCAAGCTGAAAGGTGCGTTCTGATTGTCAACGCCTGCTGCTCCAGCTTTACTTCATCGTCTTAAAAAGTTGTTCTAAAGTCATGCATGTCACTTATAATGAAAGCATGTGGATATCAAGGGTTTGTGAGAGCAAGAAACTAGAAAGACTTAGACTTCCTTGCTGTGAAATCCAGGTAATGTATTTCATTTCAAAGTCCATTCATGTTTGCAGCTCTATGTGAACCTCAGTTTTGATGGATTGTCATAATATTGTCAAAAATGTCATGTCTAAATATTAGTTATTGATGTATTGAAGACTTCATTAGTCTTGTAGGTAAATGGTTTCAATTTCTGTAGCTTGCAGGACACTCAAAGCTCTGTGACACCTGAACAATGGCTGCTCCGGGTGAGAACCAGTCTGGACATTAGTTTGCAGCATTGGATCCAAGGTCCAATTTCAGTGGGAGAGCTTGTTGTCGGGAGCAGAGGGCAACCACAGGGCAGCTCCTGTCCACATGAAAGTATCATTTTATTGTGCATGTTTTAGACTGTTGGGAGAAAATGGCCACAGAGAAAGATTCTGTGCATGTTTTTGTACATTCATATAAATAGAGAGCCCTACAATTAATAGAAGAGCACTGTTTGAAATTGGCACAATACATTTCCAACTTAATTTTGATAAGCCAAAGATCTCAATACTTGATTTTAATTTTGATACCACAAAGATAAGAGGTGCATACAGTGAACTCCCCTCCAATGTATTATTCAGTATGTTGTCATTTTCAGCAGAGAATAATAATAGCATATTTAATTTTACTGTTTAATGTGAATGCTACTACATTGTAGACTTGCAATAATTAATTGTAACTAGTCAACTATGAAAAATAATCATAGTGGTCAATGTAATGTGGACCATTCAGACTCTAAAACACATCCAAAAAGACGGTTTTATAATAAAGCTGGTGGAATTATCATATCTAAATGTTTGTTTGGTTGTTAAATATTTGTGACATTTCTTCATCTAAAACACTTATCGAACACTTCACACCATATATTAACTTTTATCGAGTTGATAACAGGTTTTAAAGCCTTAGTTAACTAATCGAAACTAAAATAATCGTTAATTGCAGCTTATTACAATGGTTTACTACAACAAAAGTGTCAATAATGATATAATGTGATCCGTACAGTTGGCAGTGGATCACACCTGGGGGAACATTTGGATTAAAATTTAGGTAAGAGAAACAGGATACATGTGAGAAGTGGTGGGTGGAAACTGATTTGCTGGCCCCAGTCAAACGTGTGCGTTTGGGAATCAACAGCACTTCAAGTCGGTGATCTATATGACAAAATGTAGATTTATCTGAGCTGGGAACAGTGTACGCACCAGGTGTAATTTTGAGCGAGAAACAACCCCAGATGAAAAATGGCCGTCAAGTCGATATCTCTGTCTTATTAAAAGGGCTGTGTGATATAGAGACGCTAGCGGCGCCACTTCATGTCTCCAATGTAAGAATTATCTATCCATTATTTTGGTATTAATAATTATAGCGCTGGGTTGTGCACATTAATTACTACAGCGCAGTCACTCAGAGCTATTTGGTAAAAGTCATCCATCAGGGCTACAAATCAAAATGTCTGTTATGTAGACTGCATTTTTCTGGAATTTTCAGCCTGAAACTTATTTAACTGAATGCGTAAAGTGTAAAATAAGTATGTGGAATCTAGATGCGCATGATGGTTCAAAAAGTAAATGCAATGCGAGGTAATTATGGACATTAATTAAGTAAAGATCATCGTGTTTGCACAGGCAGAAGGTCGTTGGGGAAAATAAACAAGGAATTCAAAAAGTACAAACAGCACCTCGTGGAGAAATACAGCGTGAACCCGAAGATTATAAGGGCCATGACAAGAAAATAAGCAAGCAAGACAATAAGGGATATGCAAACAAGCATACACAGGTGAGTAAATATGTGCTTGGGAGGATAGAGAGCTATACGCCATTATTGTGTAAAGTATAGCAGGAGCTTATAGAGTCCCAATGCACCTGTCGCCAAACTAATCTTATCTTCCAAAGCCTTTTAAGACAGATGAGCAAGGAGAATATATAATAAGTTGATGAGATAAACCATCTTCTTGACTATCCTAAGGGTGCAATGCTGGATCAACTAAGAAAAGCAATTTGTACGAGGAATTTTGAGGGCAAACCCCAATCTGACCCAGACACTTACAGACACGTTTTTTGAGTTGAATAGAATACTGCATGAAAAAAGTACACAATAAAGTACACAAATATTGAAGTTTTGAGGTAGAAAATGATAGAAAAAGTTTCAGCGGTGTCATCTGGACAATGTTTTGAAATCAAGATCTCATTTATATAAGTTTACATGGATTTTTTATCTAAAATTGTACGTATGGAAAAAACCACAAACTTCCACAAACTTGCAACTTCTAACTAACTAACTTCTCACTTCTCACACCCTCTGCCTCACATCTGAAACTGTCAAAGTACAAAGCAGAATTTTTTTCGGCTAATTTTCATGTAAATTTATCCTATTACAGATCACAAACTTAACATAAAAACCACAGATGGCTAACTTTGAAACCTTTTCTACTAAGGACTGCTCCTGGACAAATGAAGGATTAAACCGACTTAAATTCAAGCCCTTTATTTCACACTCATTAACAACACAATATGAAATGAGCTTTAATAATGTCATATTCATCCACCGTAAAACTATAAAAAAAAGACATAATTACATGGTGAAATGCCACTGTGAAGAGGCGGGAGGTAATGAAACATTTCTATAATTAAGCCGTTTTTAAATCTATATATATTTATTTTGTATGTAATAAAAAGCATGTCTTCTTTATTGAGGTACAATGTATGAAAGATTTCACATAATGCAAACACGTTGTTGTTGAATGGTTAAATCAACAACCTTCTTTTTGCAGGCACAGGAAATCTAAAACAAAGCGAAAAAGTAGACATTTGGTTTAATTATTGTTGCGAATAAATGCATAGTTACTGTCCCTAATCTAATGAAATAAAAGTGATCAAGCTTTGGACATATGTTCCCAGACAGTACATTGCAAATCCTGTTGTTTTCGTTCATCCTGCTTTGCCCTCCAGCCTTCACGAGCTCACATTCTGCTGGTAACGTCAGCATTGAGTTCTTGTATTGATATTTCTCTTCTCCGCTGCTAATTGTGCAGGTACTTACAGTATAGTGATGAAGAGCCCGGCACAGAGCGGAATCATTGGTGCTTTATTTAAGTGGGTAAATACTTCAGAATCTCTGGAAAAGTTTGTGGGTGTCAATAGTGAAATATAATGACCAAGGCCATGCTACACAAGAGCAATAGAATAGATGCCTGACTCCAGCAACCGTAATTGTAAGTTTAATGTTTAAAAGTAATTGTGCCGGTGTGTTGTTTGTAAAATTCAGCCACCTGATTTGTGCAAACTCCAGTTATAGCAGTCGCAATTCATTGTCCTTGTAAGAAAATTGGTTTGCACTTCACTTTATCTGTGCTCTTCGTCTTAGCGTGGGGTTTCTCTGGGTTAGTGCATGACTCCTCTGGTGTCTTTTGCAGTTCCTGAGACATTTTTAGTACTGGCCCTGCTTATGAAAAGTGTCTGCAAAAGATTATTTCGGTGCAAATCCGGCAAATGTCAACCCAGTGACTTGTCCACTGTTCTCGCCTCTGTGCACGTGAAACAAACAAACAAACAAAAGAGTTCATTATTTACAACAACATCAAACTTCTCTCCACTCAGATTAAAAGAGTTTGATGCTTCACTCATTGATTCGGGGTGTTTTTCAGTCCTGTGATATGTTTTCCTGTCTTTTTTCTTCTAAGCAGCAACATTTATTTTGATGCGGATGGTCCATGCGTGTCCCTGATTGGCTAGTCCACCTGTCAATCACGTTCATTAGTGACATTGTTCTGGATGTTTCACGCCAAGCACTGTCCAAATCTAAGGGTTAAAATGACTAAATAAGTTCCAACAGTCCTGGTTCCTGATTAGCGGGTGAAAAAACACTTCTAGGATGCATTTATATTTTTAGTCTTAATTAAAAAGCCAATAAGAAACAAGCTGCAGAGATGTCAGGTTTGCTGGTGTCTTGCCCCAGGACACAAGAGCAAAATGTGTTCAGATTGACAGGTATGACCCACCTACCCTCTGGTTTGAGGGTTAGCGCCTCACTCGCCGAGCCTTGCTTCTCCCCTTTGAAACCTACAGTGAGATGATTGTACGATACTCTTCACTTTTCACAGTAACTTTCATGATGCGGATGCGCTCCGAGGTGAACTTTTCTTGCCGAGTTTAGCCGCGGTGATATTGGATCCAGAGGAAGAGGAGGAGGAGGATGAGGAGGAGGCAGTTGGTGCTTGTACAGAGGGTATTATGCACACCCGGGTACACTGCATGCTACAGGAGACACACTGAGCCGCCGAGCTGGCTTTATTAGATCCAGGCATGAAGCGATGTCAGTTACAGCTGGCATACAGACTTTATGTAATCAGCCAGCCTGAGACCGGCGAGCAGACGCACACGCCACACGCGCACAAACTCGAATCAAGTCAGCAAAAACCAGTCGAATTATGCACAAACCAATTGACAAGCAGATGATGCAGGTCAGATCTGTGGAGAGGCAATCCTGCACACTGTGAGAATACATGTTCTTTGTTTTGATTGGTTTTAAATGATTTGTTGTTGTTTTATTTCTTTATTTATTTGCACCTGAAACTGAATAAATGAAAGGACATCTCTGTTGATGCAAGCAGGTGATCGACCTTGCACTATATATAATTTTTGATCGTATTAATACTCTACTAAACTCGATTTTGAGACAAGGGAAAATGCTAGATACTGATATAACACAAGAATATCAGACAATGGAAGAATTTCAAGCAAGAATCTTTAGTAGAATAGTTTTGTTGTTTCTTCTTTGCCCTAACCATTACACAAAGGTTAGTGTGACATGTCTGCAGAGCTGCTGTTCCTGCTCGTGTCAGGTCAGGTCAGGCTACAATGACCAGTGGCATGTGTGGGGAGGTTGACATGGACAATACACCATCAACCAAGAGTCTAATAAACACAAACGCTGGGTCAAAAAACAAAGAAGCAATAAAGATCAGGAAATGAGGCACCTGTTGAACTGAGATGAAGGAGCTTTCCAACTTTCCAGCACACACTTCTCCAACAGTGGCAGGGGGCGTGGTCAGCGATGTGGTCAAGCTGATTTCTGTCAGGTTGATGGACACACCTTAGAACTTGTAAGACATAACACACTGACCATCGTGACGCTTATGATGAAGGCGGAAGTTACCGTTGAAACATGTCCAGGTCATTACATCATCCCTCACCTATCGTCCGATATAGAAGAAGTAACAAAACTGTAGTTAGTATATAGTATAGGTCCAGTTTTGTCCTGTTTATGTCATTTTTAGCATTGATACTTGCCCAGATGAGTGTCTAGTTTTGATCTTAATTTTAGTATTGACTAGATCTGATTTTCAATTTTCAATACATGTGGTCCAACCCAATGTGTGCTAAAATGTCCAGAGACCCTTCTTCAGTTCATGAGCTCCAATCTAAGGAGTACCAAGGTAGAAGTGTAACTACATTTTAGGTTGTTCGGGGAAACTGAGAAGAGCTTTACATGTGGTAGTTTGTGCAACACTTTTACATCACCATAGACATGATCATTTAAATTCTCTTTGGATTCTCTTAGACTAACACAATACTAACAGTGATGTAAAAATGAAAACTCTAATAAATTTTTCTATTCAGCTTCATAATACAACCTATTTTTCCTTATAATTGACAATGGCTTATGGGTTTTACGCACTTCTATCTTTTATTCTTTATTACCTTGTAGTTTCTGGCGCCAGTGGATTTTAATATCTTCCACATATTGACTCCTCAATATTACACCTTTTGAGACATTTTGGCACGATTGTACACTTTACCGTTATTATGTTCATTACTATATTATATTACAATGACTTCTATCCATGAACTTTGCAAAATAGTTTAATTAATGAATGATAACGGCCAAGTCAAGGCAACTTAAACTTGTATTCAAAATGATAAATGGACTTGGTGCTGTTTGTAGAGAACAGTGCGATGATAGAAGATTCATAACGCCAATTGATTTTTATGCAAACCACACTTCATTGAGGCTGCCATTAACCGGACGGCATGAACATGTGTCTTCATACGGCAGACAGGAGTTACTGATTTTTTGTCTTGTTTTTAGGAGAGGTGTAAATGGTGCCTCTGGGTTTAGTGAAGCGTGTGGTATTTTGAGCAAGGTGACAAAAAGCGCCACAACACCCTGTTCTGCAAATGTCAGTCTCGTCCAGTTTAGCGTGTGAGTGATGGAAAAGAGCCTCGAGGGAATCCCAAAAAAAGTTGTTGTTTTCAGGAGGTTTTCCTTGGGCATGTGAGCAAATACCCAACAAATAATGATTACAAGATTATATGTTATGGATTGGTGAACCTAAACTAATACTGTTGAGAGCTCATGTGCAAATTAGTGATTGTCCATCTGTGTTTACATGGTGGTCGATTTTATTTCTTTAAAGGACAAATGTTATGCATTATTTCTATTTTATTGGCCTTCAAACAAACTCTGGAGCATTTTTACTTACTACTCATGTTTTAGAACTAAAAATTAAATAACTTTATCACAGCCTTGGGAGATGCCGTAGTAACTTTGCAGTGGGTCCATCTACTGGCTGCAGATGCAATTACACAAATTTTTATCTCCACAATGTTTTGTAACACGAGCAGTCCTGAGCTATGACGCAGTTGTAATGATCATGATTAGACAAAAAGAATGTTCAGAGTGAGTCAGGCGATGATTTATGGACTGGACGGAGCTGGACACTGCAAAAAAAAAAAGTCTAGATAAATTTAAATTATTTGAATTCAGGATGTTAATCTTAATTCCAGCACCTTTGAATAGTCAAGATGCATTTTCTTCATGGGCCTAGATTATTTTACTCGTTTAAAGGTGTTTTTACTTGTTTCAGGTCATTTCTTCTTATTTCGGGCCAAATTGTAAGATTTTTGACTTACCTCATTGGCAAAGTAATTTTCTTATTTTAAACTAAATTCTCTTATAACCAGTCAGAAATGTTTTGAAACCAGTGAAATTGTCTATGTGACATAAGCAATTAAATCTTTTCTGGTCAAAACTACTCACAATAAGATTAATATTCTAAATTCAAGTAATTTTAAGCAAGGCTAGATATTGCATTTTTGCAGTGAAGATTCTTGAAGTCACATCACACATCAAAAAACTGAAATGAAAAAGTATGGTTTTGATGATGGAGCAGTGTTACAGGGTTAAAAGCTCAAAAAAAGTCACTTTTGCATAATATTTGTCCTTTGATGTTTACAGTGTAAGGAAAGCTATAATTTATCTGTTCCCTTTTTTGTCACAGGGGTCGCAACATGAAGCAACAGTTCCACAATGATTTGGCAGATGTTAAAGTCAGATGCCATTCCTGTCACAACAAACCACATTAAGAACGGGGGGCAGTGGAATTAATGTTGCAGCAACATTCAGATTCTCAGACAAATGATTAAGCCATTAAAATCAACGTATGTTTATGTAGTCCAAAATCACAACAACATCGTCTCGTTGGGCTTCGCAAAATTGTTTAATTTACAGAACAGAAACCAAAAATGTCTTAATTTCAGACGTTTTGTCAAGGTAAAACTATTTATTTGATGGAACTTGAGTATTTTAATTGTTTTAAACTGTTTCTGACTTTTTTCAATACATTACTTAATACTTAAAGCGAAATTATGTGCCAGTAGGTTAAGATAACTTTACTTACCCCAGTGGCAAATTCATTTTCATATTTTAATCTAAATTATCACATGATCAGCAAGTGATACCATGGAACCAGTGAAATATTCTGTATCACATAAAATAATGTAATCTTGATTCAAAACTACTCAAATCCAGAAAAAAATTATGAATTCAAGTCAGTTTAAGATAGGCAAGATATACATTTTTTGCAGTGAAAATCAAGCTATGAAACCATCTGCGTCAAGAAAAAAACAATCAAAAGTGACCATCGTTCACAGGAAACAAGCAAATGGATAACTGTCCAGGGCATTTCTTAGACCCTCGTACTCAGCAAGTAAAAACCCCACTGTGAAAAACAGAAAGGAGGAGGAATCCCACAGTGAAGGAGAGATCTGCTCTCATGAACAGACAGGCTGTAGATGTGTCCAGGACTGACGCGCATCAGCTCAGGTCTGTAGAGCCAGAGTCCTCTCCAGACAGACGGACAGAGGGGTGGCTTATCCAGGATATGGAGAGGGTGAGGGACACACAACTAAATATGTGCACAGAGTTTAAACCAAGAGTTCATTTGCAAAAACAGAATTTTTGAAAGGCTTACAAATGACTCCAAATGTTTAGTGGTGATTTCAAAAGCAGAATCTATTTTAGTCCAAAAAATCATGTCAAAAAGAGGAAAAAAGGGCACATTTTCATTTTTTTTTTCTGCAAATAAACCATGTGCATGTCCAAAGTGCATGTTGCCATTTTTGCTTAATTCTTCGCGAGTGTGAAGGTTTGACAAAAGCCCACGGGACACAAGACATAAAGAGTTGAAAATCACTGATGCCATCCGCCCTGTGCTGCATTCAATGACAGTCTGACCATGTGAGCTGACCTGTTCCAGTACGCTGCGTTTCATGTTGCAGCGCGCGCTGGCTCCTGCTGCTCTCTTGGGTCGTCTTGTTGTGGCTTGTTTTTCATTTGTGAGCACTTTTGACCACCTACACGTCGACTATATTTACAAGAATGTCAGTCTGAAGTCGACACAGTGCACTTTGATAATAGGCTGCTCCAAGCACCCACAGTGTCAGGGACGACAGGGGAACGCTGTGACAAATGGAGATCACGTCGTAAACACATGGGAATATATGGATGGAGTTTGATTTGATGACAGTGTGCTTTTTTTGTTTTATGTTTCCGCAAAGAAAGACAAGCAAAAGCCAAACAGTGATAACGCGTCCATCTTTTTCACAGATATTAAAGAACCAACAGAGTAGTTTAAGTATAATAAAGGTGCCCTATGCAACTGTTCTGGTGGAAGGTCCGCCACCTTCTTGACTTGGTGTTGCTATTGCTTTGCCAGAAAATGCTCTACAGTTATTAATCTTATGTATCACCATAGAAACAAGCAGAGGAGCGGATAGGTCAGTGAAAGGACAATCGTAATTGAAGGTATGGAAAATCGGTAAGTTTAAAGCCATTTTTGGGAACATTCCAGGTAAAGCAATAACATCTTCATGGAGACAGGAAGACATCAGAAAAGTTAGATATAGGTAGATAGAAACATTTTCACTGCGTCTCTCAGTCGCCTTTGCGTCTCAGTCAAAAGTCTCAGTGTAGCTTTAGCAGGAGGATTTGTCAGAGTGAGCAGATCGTGTCAGGGCAGTTTGAGGAGAGTAACAGCCATCAGGACATTAGGCTCATTTGTGTACAGCAGTGTGCAGCATGTGTTTACTCCTTGTACTTTGCCTTTTTATAAATCCAAAAATGGTTCCGAAATGTTGGGTGGAAGGTGTTGGTTTTTCAAAGACGTTCATTAAAGTGAGCACCAAAAGCTAAAAATCACATAAAATGGTATTGCATATTTATTGCATGCACGGAAAGTTTCTGACACACCATGTTTCAGTTCTTAGATGATTTCTTGGAGTCTTTCATGTTTGACCTGTATTCTAATCCCCAACGCAAATTATTTATTAACATTTACTACATAACTTGCTGAAACAAAGCCAAACTGCATTTAAAAATGCAGCTGTTCTTTTGTACAATGCAATTTGTTGTTTTATAAATGTCAGCACTACAGGTGATAGTAAAGATTATGACTGCTGAACAATTTATTCTGATTTAATTTGGGATTTTGTTTACATCAGCACTAGACCCAAGATGGCTGCAGGCGGCGAACAGGTCACGTGTCTAGCATGAGTCAATACAAAGGTAAACCGGGTAAACCAAAATGTATATGCTGTACATAAAAAATGTTAAAAGAATATATATATATATATAGAGATATTAATAATTTCTTATATTTTCTTTAATAACAAGGACAAACGTACAAAATAAAAAATTCAAATTTTAAAGTTAAAGCTCTTCTTTCAAAAAGTTTACAAACACTATGGGGTTTGAATAAAACTAAATCTCCAAGCGAAGGAGCTACAGGACGTATATGAGGCTGTTCAGAGCAACTTCGGAAATATATGCAATTGAGATTCATGCAAAATCTGCTTAGTTATCACAGTCTGGCATAAAGTGGACTCCGTGGCCTCCCACTGCTAACAACTCATTTTTGTGCCCTGTTCTGGAGGTGTTGTTTTCTCATGTGGCCGTATACAATAAGAATAGTCTTTTGTTGCCTGGAGATGAGCTAAACATTTGAATAAATCCATGTATGCCATGCTATTAAAACCACCCTGTTGACTTGTGAACAGAAATGCCCCTATACGCCGTGACTCAACCGCCCCAGACTTTATGCAGATATTCACACGGAAAATGATAGCAGACAGATTAGCATGTGTTTCTTGGCAGCGTGTCAGCTTTAAGGAGGGTTATTGGCTGACAAGGCCCATGCAAATCTCACCGCCATTACTTCTTATTAATTTAGCAAACTTACAAACCTGCTGCTGCTGCTGCTGCTAATTGTGCCAATCTGTGACACTCCCAGACAACGAAGAGATAAGCGCGATGTTCACTAGATCAGCGTCTAATTGGTGCGGCAGTGGAATGTGGGCCCTCAGGCAGTTTTATGCAGATGATATTACAGAGCCGGCCCTCTTTATTGGAGGAGGATACACTATAAACTTATTAGCATTTCACACGTAGCACCAGGACGCTATAGCACTGATGTCAGGGGTGGCAAGCATACTTTTCTTGTTTACTTTTGGCTTGCAGTGTACTACTTTTTCAGTGTTATAATACTGATCAATGAGAGACACAGGTAACACTTTACAATAACTACACTTATTCCTGCCTGAGCGAAGCATGAACAAAGACTTGATTCATAGTGAAAAACAGTTTATTAAGGATGATTCAGGCTCTTATACTCTAACCCTAACCTTAATTAAGTAGTTATTGAATCATGCTTCATAAAATACATGTTCATTTTGAATTAAGTCTTTGTTCATGCTTTGTTAAGGCTAACTAAGATATTATAAAGTGGTACCGAGTCACTGTATTCTTTGGTGTTGCCTCTCTGACCGTTAAAATAGCTTAAGAGTAAAATGAATTCATGCATTTGTATTGGTAATATTAGTATTGTAAAATAAGCTGCCACATAGGACTGCAAGAAAATAATGGATTTATTATGTACGGAGATGATGATCATGGGAGACAAATTGCAGTAAATAAAGATGTAAGAACATAACATTGGGGAAACAAAACAACCACTTCACAAAAGACCGTATCAACACATAAGGTGGTCGAATTTGAGTTTGTAATTGGTCATTCTTCTTCATCTTAAAGCCACAAATCACTCATCTGAGGAAATGAGGTGAAGATTTTAAACAGGAAGAAGGTTGAAAAGGTATGATGGAGCTACATTTTGTTGAAAAGAAATGGAAATAGTGTGCTGAGACCCATAACAGAGCTTGCATGTAAAAAAGGAGCTGTCTCAGGTTATAAGGGTAGGGCTGACAGTTGATGATTTTGATGATGATGATTCGTATTTATAGAGCGCTTTTCCACCTAACAGGCACTGACAGCGCTTAGTTCAGGGCAGTATAAATTCTTTGGCTTCTCAGACGTGTACATTCAGATATAAAATGACTTCAAGATGGCAGTTGAAACATCTCAATGACAGTGTCTGGATGACTCAATGACCAACCTTTCTGAAGAGGTGATGGGCTCTCAGGCTTGTAACGCGGTCTTACCTGAAATATGGAAAAATGAGAAATATAAAAGAGTGGAGGGCTGGAGGGGACGCAGACGACAAGACAGAGAAGAAGGGAGCGGGTGGGATCTAGAAATGGGTCCCTTGGCGCTGCACTGCACAGCGGCATTGAAGGATGTATCAAAGAGGACAAATTTCCCTACGGGGACAATAAAGTATATCTTACTTTACTTTTAAATGAAGTGCGGACAGGAAGAAGTGTGGCGTGTTTCTGCCACGCAACTTTAAGTGCATATGACAGGTTATTATGCTTTTTCTAATTATAACTTTGTATGAATAGTCCCTGTGGTAAATATTTATTATAGTTTTACATTAGTGAGGTTTGTGAAGCAACTTTCCATCAAAATGCAAGGACAATTTACTTAAAGGTACATTTAAAACAATCCTTTAACAAATAAAGGTGTTGTCAGGTATTATTATTTGACTAATCATAACTATTATGTAATTTATATAAGCTTTATATTTGGGGGTGACCGGTGGCAGAGCGGCTAGAGCTCTTGTCTCCCAATAAGGAGATTGTGGGTTCAGGTCTCGGATCAGACCAACATCACTCTCTTCTCTCATCTCTCTGGGTGAGAGATGAGAGAAGCTGCATGTTCTCCCCGTGTTACCACAGGTTCTCTCCGGGTTCTCCGGCTTCCTCCCACCGTCCAAAGACATGCATGTATTGGGTTAATTGGCAACTCTAAATTGCCTGTAGAGAATGAATGTGAATGTGACTGAGAGTGACTGTCTGTCCATGTTTATGTCTCTGTGTTAGCCCTGCAACGAGCTGGCCACTGTCCAGGGTGTACCCTGCCTAAGGCCCAAAGATAAATAAACTTGTCTTACTTAGTAGAAGTTGTTCACACATTCAACAGGAATAGTGTGAATTGTCCATTACCTACAGCCCAACACTTGCACCCCATACTACAGAATCAGAATCAGAATGGGTTTATTGCCATTGTCAGTTTATTGCCATCCTCATCGCCGTCCGAGATGAGTCCGATGAGGGTGGTGTCATCTGCAAACTTGATCAGTTTTGCAGAGTCGTGGCTGGAGGTGCAGCAGTTGGTGTACAGGGAGAAGAGCAGAGGAGAAAGTACAGATCCCTCTGGAGTTTCGTTGTGAATACTATGAAGAAAAACAACATAAAACAGCTGTAAGTAATGTTGTTAAACTGCAGTTGAATTAATCATAAAGCCACAGCCCAGTTTAGTTTGGATCCAGTTCAAACAAATGAGAACAGTGCTTAACGTTTTGACAGTGTCGTTATGTGACAGTCTCATTCTTATTTACAATATTATCCATTTAACTCTCAAGACATTCCTTTCCATTGTATCGTTGCAAAGGCAGAAGCACTGGGTTGTTTGCAAAAAAGCGCAATGAAATGCATAGTGGGGAATGTACTTGCCTTAAGTCTGCATCGCTCAACAATTGCTGTAAATGTGGAGAGAAGGCCTTGCAGATCAAAACATTGTAAAGAACTGGGACACACTGCACACTTCAGCAGCTCACGGTGAACATGCATTTGAGGCGCACAAGTGTGAGTACCGAGACAGGGGCCTAATTATACTGTACTTTCTTACATCTGTATTTATTACATATATATCTTTATTATTTTAATGTTTTCCTGCCCTCAATTAATGTAAGCTAACCCAAATTAAATGCAATTTTGTTACTATGATAGCATAATTAGAGCGGCAACAAAGAATGCAACAATTCTTATAGCTTCGGTAGGCTATATAGAAACACAATCCAAACTTCAAGTATTTAATTTTGAGAATTTCTATTTATTTTTACAGTCTTTGGCTCCACAGTGAAGCTGAAATAGCCTGGTGGGATGGTGATTACAAATGGACACTGGAGGTTTTAAGTCTCTAAAAGGGATTTGGTGTTCGCTCAGTCACGTCTGCACTCAGAGGCAGAGGATATTAAAGGGTTACATTTACGGGACATGTTTAGGGAAGGGGCTGCTCTATGGGTCAGTGGCCAATCAAATGTGCAGCCTTCACCAGACTCAGGACAAGTTTTATTCTTTCTGCTTTAAGGTATGTGACATGTATAATTCACTTCTTACAGCACACTGAAACCAAATAAAAGATCTTGCTTTTGTATCTTTCCACCATTTTGGATAAAGCACTTGCTCAAGTCTTGGAAACCCCTAGAACTTTGCCAGTTTAGTTTTCCTTTCCACATATCCAAAATGTTTTCATTCATTAAACTTTAAAAAATTTCTAACCTTTTTTTTCTCTTCTAAATCAGACAAAAGACACAAAAGAGTTGCAGTCACGCTATTCCAGCATGCACCACCAAACTGCACATTGGCATGGATGGTGGCAGGGATTAACAAACTTTATAGGAGTTTCAGAGTTTGTGGATTATTTTTTGCTCGCTGGAATGTACAAATAATCAAGGGCAGAAGAAAGCCTGAGACTTTTACCGGATTTACAAGGATTGACAAGAGAGGTGGATTTCTGCATCTGAACAGACTGTAGTGAGTCAAGCCTCACATTAATGAAGCTACAAATGTACTTCTGCATTGATCTGGGCTTTTATTTGGAGAATGAATTGTGTTTGAATTGTCTCAAAACAATTCAAACTCTTTAATGTGTATTTGCAATTATATTCATTACGAATCTGTCAATTAAGCAAGAAAGATTAGTTTGAGGAGAATAACGATCACAAATGTCTTTTAAAAACAGTGTTTGCTGACTGTTCAATAAAATCACTAGTAAAGTTAAACCAATGATTTTCGTTTGTTTGTTACATTGACATGAATTAACCTGTTGTCATGTAAAACAATCGAACTCTTTAAAAGAACACTCTTGACACGCAAGATTTGCCAAAGTTAACTAGTTAATTCGTTTTTGGATGCATTGTTATCATTTCTTGACAAACTCCAAAAGCTAAATTTACGCTTGTTGCCATTTTACTGCTGTTTCTTCCCTTCTCTCTCTATAGGTTAAAGAAGATTAAATGACCTTGACATGTTTAGAGGAGAAACAACGAAACTGTTCCACCAAAGACAAGATGAATATTCTTGCTATCTTGAATTGCTATCTTGTTTTAATGTGACCTGTTGAATGTATTGACACAGTAAATGTCATGCCACCTGACTCTCTTGAATCTCTCAGTGCTAAGATTGTATTTCATAGATACTCCACACACACCAGAACTAAAGTAAAGCTATACCTACATGGACAATGGAGTGGCCCCACCATTCTGCTCCTTCCTGTCTTTGATCAAAACAAAAAAGTGATACTTCTCTTACAGACTCATTGACTTTGACAACTCCATGGGACAAAAACATACCCCTCTCTGATGTGGTCCATCACAAACTAGAGTTAAATGGATGAACTGTCTCTTCAATCAGTTTCACCCACACACGGTAACAACAGTGGTACAGAATGACTTAAGGAATATAGAAGTGATATACATTACACTGGATTGGGTTACAGTTATTGCTTTCATATTTTTAACAATAAACGTGCCATGGTGTGTGTGATGTGGCCATGTGGGTGATACGATATTGGTGAGATGGAGAGAAATCATTGAGCAGAAAGATTTTTTTGATTTTTTGATGAACTGTCAGATGATACAAAGAAGTGTAGTCTGCAAATCATCATTGTCCAGGGTGCATAAAGATAAAGATACAAAAACTATACATGAACAAACCTCCTATTCAAAAGTTTTACATCTCACTGAGCTGCTGACGTTTTACCTGACAGCTCTCTTCTGAATATGTTTAAGGGCTTTACTTTCAGGGATCTAAATGAAGTACTACAGATGCTGTTCTTATAAACCTATTTACCCCTTTCTACTGCTTCTCTTCTAATTTCTCAAAGCTTTCAAACTCCTCAGGTACAAAACATCTATGTACAAGCAAAATACTCAAATCCAGGGACATGTTCAACAGCTGAAACTAGGACAGATAAGCCCTTTCATTTGTTCTTTAAAGAGTGGCCTAAGTATCTCTTTTGTTTTGCACTGATAGATCTTCAGACTGGGGTAAATGGAGTATGCCAGAACATGCAATTCCAATTTTAAATAGAGAATGAATCAGTAAATCTTCAGTTTTTCACTTTAAGGCCACTGTTTTGAATAGTTCCCCTGTAAACCTTCATTTTAGACGAGTCATGAGTACTTGCTCTTGTGAAATACTAGAGCTCATACTTTATCAGGAGGTGCACAGTATTTGTCTATGCGATAATATTTAAATTGCTGTTTTGAATATCGTGTATATCTTAAGTGCTGGAAAGCGAAATGTATTTAGTTACAGAATACTGACTACCTGCAATGAAATGTATTTTGTAAGATATTTGGTCTAATCAGAGTACAGTATTCTGAATATTTAGCATTCTTTCACGTTGACTTGCACTATATAGCGTACAAACACAACATAACATTAAAGGTGCTGTACCTGATTTTTACTGTTTTGTGTGAAAAACAGAACCAGTTTATTATAACCTTTACATCAGTCACATGTATCTCTCACTTAACTAATGCAGTCCCAGAATCCTAAATATTTACCGCAATGAGTTTATTCAATTTTTTCAGAGTTCAGAGTGAGTTTTGTCATCCCGGGTAACATTAGCATGCTAACAGTGCACTTCCTGCTTCTTGTAGAATAAAACGCTCTATAATTAGATGCAAAGAAAGCACTGTGGTCTCATTTTCATCCAAATATGTGCTTTTTGAATATATCTGTACTGAGGGAACGCAGATTTCTCTTTATTACAAAAATTGGATACATGACAATTAAACTCAAGTACAGCACCTTTAAAACAGCTTTTTGTTTTTCTTTCACTGTTTGTTATGCATTTATTTATTAAAGGAGAGAACCTTTATCACAAAATAGAGATGGAAAAATTGCTCATGCACTGTATAAGAGCTACATTTTCCGTTTTTCTCACTAATTCCGTGAAGTTTGAGCAAGTCCCACAATGTATTCTTCTGATTTTAGAAATGTAACTGTATTCTGCATACTTCCCAACACTGCATCTAATGAGATAATTGTCAGTCAATTGCTACAAGAGTTGACTAAAAGAGCACAATGAAACTTCCTCTATAATCTATTTACCATTACAATGAAGTCCGTCTCTTTTTGTGTCATACTTCAGCCTCAGCCTACACATTTAGACATGTTTTAGAATATTTGTGCAAAAACCTTATCTGATTATCGTTATCGGAAGAATCCCCCCAAAAAAAGATTGTAATTTTCAGCAACCTCACCCACCCCTGCACTTCTAACCCCTTGGCTAAGTTCTAAGTAAATATCAATACTGACTTTCCACGGGCAAACTTGATAAACAATGTTAGCTTTGAATTTCCTGTCAAACTCAATTGTCTGAAAACTGAAGGGTGCACATAATAAAAGTTCCTAAGGCGATGTATCTTGAGTGTGTAAACTATCCATTGTCTTAAACAACTTTTCCCTGACTTGACACTTTGAAGGGAGGCGAATTGATGGAGGATGTGGACGTCTTGAGGCTCTCACGCACTGCACAGACAGTTGACGGACACGCTCTGAACCCTGGGGGACCCCGCCGCCGCCGTGTTTGTGGACTTCAGCTGCTGCTTGTACAAGTCATTGCTTTTTAATCTTCAGTGCTGTGTCCTCGGTCACATAAAAGCTTACGGTTACATTATTTACAAGCGCCATCCCAGTATTAACGCCATATGACACATGGAGAGGCCTGTATAGATAAGATGTTGCAGAAGCTTGTGTGGGAGCAGATGAAATGAAGTGGCAGTTGAAAGTATTATCTTTATTTTATTATCTTCTGGGATGTGTCCAATATATCTGGAAATGAACGTGCATAGGATTTCAAAGCAAAGCAAACTGGAATTATCTAGAACACGTGTAATTAATTTAGAAGTTCCCATGTGATGCGTGTAGCTTTTTAGTCATTTAATTATGTTTGGGTACGCTTTTATTGTATGTGTATTGTCTTTCATAAAATGCCACAATCTCACTTAGGAAAACCTCCTCGACCAATTTTCGATGCTTTGTACTTTGTCGTTGAAAACAAAAACAAAACAGTATCCGTGTGGAGTGGACAAGATCTCGCAACATAAGATGAAATTGTTGCAAGATTATGCACACGTGGAAAAATATCTCACAAGATTTTTTTTTCTTTTTTTCTTTTTGCCACCAACAAAAAGTGTATTAAGTGTTATCTGTGAACTCATAGTTTGAAAGAACTAAATGACATCTTGGACTGTGCAACTGATCGAAAATGTTGTAATCGAAAACACAAGGACTTGCCTTCTGTTCAGTTATAAATGAACTAATTTTGCCGCTCAAAACCTGGAGCAACGGCACTTTTCATAACTAATAAAATATATTCGGTCTATACTTTCTCTAAGAATTACGACAACACAGAAGTCATTGTTCGAAATAATCAAGATTTTAAATATGAGCCAAATAATCGTGATTAGAATTTTTGATATAATCAAGCAGCCCTAATGACATCTAAAATATAATATATATACTGAATTGATCCGCACAACTTATAAATTAGTCTTGTGGAAATTGTGTTTCGTCCTATTCCTATAGCATGATGTAAAGTCTGTCCCACCAATATCCAGTGTACTTCCAAAACTCACAAAACACCAGACCCAATCTTTGTCATTTCAGTTGTTAGACTTCTCTCTTAGGTTCATGTTGTGAATATCAGTTCTAATTTACCGTTTTGAGATTTTGGTGTTTTTGAGAGCATGACCTAGGCATTATTTTCTATTTTTGCTCTTTTAGGACTGTTATTTTATATTATACGTTTAAAAATCCCTCATCCATAACATTTCAATATGTTAGTTCATTTCAATATATCATTAACATGTCTTATATACACCTAAATACCTAAAATGCCCAATACATAACACAAAAATGAAAAAGGTCCATGTGTAATAAGGACATATTTTTTACACATTTTTCCCAAATGCTGAAATTCTACCGCTCTATCCCTCAAAATTGTAAATGACTAGAAGTTTCAGAATGTTCCTTCAAACCACATAACCCCCATTTATTTGAAGTTTCTATACTTTTTAAGATACAGATGTTTCATATTAAACTAGGATGTAAAATAAAAAGGCCACCTGCTGCCTACTTGCCAAATGGTTTCACCACACATACTATTTGACAAACACGCATTGATAAAATATGAAGTCAGATTTACTCACAATATCTGTTACTTACCACAAAAAATTCTACTACTGAAAAAAATCAACAGCAATAGAGATGTCTGCTAAAAGGTGAGAGCAGATGGACTGACGCACCCGAGCTAATGAGAACGACACCAGAATAAGACATTCAATCTGGCAATATGTCGGTCCGTTTTCATCCACGCCAAGCTTGACGTTTGGCCAATTAAGCGCTGGGTTAGAGAGCAGCCTTCCCTCTAATTGTGTAACAAGCGTTCAAGTGGATTTGTTGTTGCTGGCATTTAGACCTCAAGCCTCATCAGTCACAATTTCAGCTCGTGTGAAGAGGGTCAACGCTCCCTTATGATGAAAGCATTAACCATAAAGACTCACTCAAACAGACTGCACCCGCATAAAACGGAACAAATCAATCTCTTCCTGTTAATCTGGGGGGGCCCATGTGAAACTTTTTGCCCCTGGGCTGTCAAATTTCTGTTGATGGCCCTGCGTATAGTCTGGATGACTGTTTTATCTCCAAATATTGTGAGAGGTGTGACTGACAGGTGGATTGGTATCGGAGAAGTGCATATCACAACAAACATGGCGGCTTACGAGGCTTGCATTGAGAGGATGGAGTTGTAAATGGTAGACAAGTTGTATGTTAAGTCCCCATATCTGTTTCTGACAAATACAGCCTCTTTGATCTCAAGCTAAAGTTGTATCTGAACTGAAGAAGCTACTTGGACGAGTGAAGAAACGTGTTCACTCTAAAACTTCATTCCAGTTGACAGAATTCAACCTTCTTGCTGTGGACAGGGGAGTAGACAGGGGCACAAAGGGGTCAATTGTCCCAAGCTCATGTATCTTAAGGGCCCAAAATTGGACTCTTCAGACACAAGACTGAAAAAGACATCTCAGATTTCTGGAGAATCGTTGAGCAAGGGACTGTTAATCTGAGGTTGAAGAAGTTTGAGTTTGTTCTAAATGAATGAGCTAACTCCGTCTCTGAAATAAACTAATCTGATTTGTCAGCTCTGTTTGGGTTTGACCATGAGATCTTCTGTAAGGAATATTCAGAGAGAACCAGTCTGGATCCTGCACAACACAGAAAATCAACATCATCATCAGCCTTTATATTGTGGTGCTGTTTTTTTTTTTTCAATTTGTAGATTTAATCCTCTGCTTTCTCTTGTTGAAGAACATTTAAAGCTGAGCCAAAGATTGACTGGAAACTCCACCCTCCATGTAGTGTATAACTTATTTATTTTATTGTTTATTTAACCTTTATTTATCTTGCATGGTAGGTTGATAGAGAATTAATTCTAATTTACAAAGACGACTTGGTCAAGAGGCAATAGCACAAAGAGCAGAGCGACAGTGGACAAGATTAAACATTAAATCTTTCAAACATTAGACGATAACTTTGCTCTCACCCAGCTCAATATTATTAAGTATCTTATCCAATTGTCAAAATGTTTAAAATATTTTCATGCCCTTTTTGTAGTTATTAATTTATGTGACCGTGAGTCTTAATCTAGGAATGTATATTTACAGAAAAGCGATGATTGAAAATAGTTCTGACTTCCTCTTCAAATAGATTCTGAAAACTCGTTGACCTTTAGATGCTGAAGACTTATTCCATATTTGATTAATTTATAAGAGGTATTAGCAAAACATTTATTTCTACAAGTCATTTCAGCTTTAACGGTCTGAATTTAAGGACTTGAGTTAGACTTTGTGAAGGACACACTTGATCACAAAGGAACACAGTGGAATACAATGGGCGATCTCTCAAATGTTGTATTAATCATTGGCTTGAAATTAAAAGTTTACGGTTCTCTTTTACTTCACAAAATAAATTGGTACGCCTCTGCAGTCTAGGCAAGGCAGGCAAGGCAAGTTTATTTGTAGAGCACAATTCGTACACAGGGCAATTCAAAGTGCTTTACATAAACAGGAAAAATTGCATTAAAATCACAAAATACAAAAAGACACACAGAATCATTTTAAAATCATTTTAAAATAAAGTGCTTTAAAAGAGAAGAGTGCAGATAGATCTTTCAGTCGTATGCACGTCTAAAGAGAACTGTTTTTAGCCTGGATTTAAACATTGTCAGAGTGGAGGCCTGTCTCACATCTTCGGGGAGACTGTTCCAGATTTTAGCTGCAAAAAACTGAAATGCTGATTCCCCATGTTTAGTCCTGACTCTAGGCACCTGCAGGAGGCCGGTCCCTGAGGTCCTGAGATTGCGAGATGGTTCATACGGCACTAACATGTCAGAGATGTACTTTGGTGCTTGGCCGTGGAGAGACTTGAACACAAGCAGAGCTGCTTTAAAGTCAATTCTCTGAGCCACAGGAAGCCAGTGCAGAGACCTGAGCACAGGACTAATGTGATCGTACTTCCTGGTTCTTGTCAGGACCCGACCAGCAGCATTCTGGATGTACTGCAGCTGTTTTACAGCTCGTTTGGAGAGGCCAGTGAACAGGCCGTTGCAGTAGTCTAACCTACTGGAGACAAATGCATGGATATGTCTCTCCAAGTCTGGTTTAGACAGTGTACCTTTAATTTTGGCAACGTTTTAGGTGGTAAAAGGCTGTTGATGTTATTGATTTGATGTGGCTGTTAAAGTTCAGGTCTGAGTCCATTATTACCCCCAGATTTCTAACTTGATTTGTCGGTTTTAGAGCGAGAGACTGGAGGTGACCGCTGACACTTTCTCTCTGTTTCTGCGGCCCAAAGACGATGATTTCAGTCTTGTCTGAGTTTAGCTGAAGAAAATTGTTTTGCATCCACAAGCTGATCTGTTGGATGCAATGACAGAGTGAATCCACTGGTCCATATTCACCTGCCGTCAGTGAGACATAGATCTGAGTGTCATCTGCGTAGTTGTGATAAGACACATTTGTGCTGAGTATTAACTGACCTAAGGGCAGCATATAGAGGTTGAACAGAAGGGGTCCCAGGATTGACCCTTGGGGCACCCCACAGGTCAAGCTCACGTGGTCTGAGACACAGTTACCAATCTCAACAAAGTACTCTCTGTCCTCAAGGTAGGACTTCAACCAATTTAGGGCAGTGCCAGTGATGCCCACCCAGTCCTCTAGTCTCTGTAGGAGGATCCTATGATCGACAGTGTCAAAAGCAGCGCTCAGATCTAACAGAATTAAGACTGAGGCTTTGCCCAGCCAGTGTTCAGGCGGATGTCATTTGTCACCTTGATAAGAGCAGTCTCAGTGCTGTGATGAGGTCTAAAACCTGACTGGAAAACATCAAATGAGTTGTTTATTAAGAGGAAGTCAGTGAGCTGTTGGTAAACAACCTTTTCGAGGACTTTGCCTAAAAATGGCAGATTTGAGATGGGCCGATAATTTTTCAGTTCTGAGGCATCAAGACTGCTCTTCTTTAAGAGAGGCTTAATGACCGCAGTTTTCAAGGCCCTTGGGAATGTTCCAGATTGAAGCGACATGTTAACTATGTGAGTGAGTGGTGTTAACAAAGTGCTCAGAACAGACTTTAGAAATCTGGTGGGTAACACATCGAGGCAGCATGTACAAGAACTCAGACTGGTGATGATCTCTTGGACAGTTTTGTCAGTTACAGGCGCAAACTGAGTCAGCTCTAAATGTGTAGGTGGTTTTAAAGTTATTATTTGCACTGTGGAATTTATGGCATTTTTAATGCCCTGAACCTTGTCATTAAAGAATACTGCAAACTCATTGCACTTAGCTGTGGAAATTAGTTCTAATGGCAGCAGAATTGAGGGTTTGTTAGTCTGTTTACTGTTGCAAACAGAGCACGCGAAGTTTTTACTGCAATTTCCAATTATTTCAGAAAAATCCTTCCCTTGTTTTACATAAAATGAGGTTGTACATGTACAACCTTTCTCTATAAATCTCTTTATGAATCTGGAGCTTTGACTTGCGCCATTTTCGCTCAGCCCTGCGGCACTCCCTTTTTTGTGCCCTGACTGACTCATTATTCCTCCATGGCGCCTTCTGCTTATTTTTAACCATTTTAACCTTCATAGGAGCAATGGTGTCCAGAACATTCAAGATATTAGATGTAACAGAATTTAAAAAGTTGTCAACATTTGAACATGATGGATTTTCAAAGTTTATCATTTCCATGAAGAGTGCACTTGTGCTGTCATTTATGTGTCTCCTCCGAACAACTGCAGGACCAGTCGGTGATTTGGGAATAACAGACAGGTCAAAGAAAACACAGAAATGATCAGACAGTGCCACATCGACCACACTGACGTTTGAAATATTAACCCCTTTAGTAATTAGCAGGTCCAGAGTGTGCCGTCTGCTGTGAGTGGGGCCACTCACATGCTGAGTAAGACCAAAGGTTTCAAGGACAGCATCAAGCTCTTTAGCGTTTCTGTCGCAAACATTATCCACGTGAACATTGAAATCACCTGTAATGACCAAACCGTCAAAGTCTGTGCATACAACTGAAAGCATCTCAGTAAAATCATCAATAAAACCTTGGCAGTGCTGGGGAGGCTTGTACAGGACAATGTAGAGTATGGAGGGAGACTGTTTTAGCTCCATTTTAAAAGATAAATACTCAAATGATGAAAACACCCCAAAAAACAACCTCTGGGTAACTATTTTATCTCTAAAAACTGCACAGACACCTCCACCCTTTTTGTTGTCGCGTGTTTCAGATTCAAACTTGAAGCTCGGTGGAGTCGCTTCTATTAGAACTACATTCCCAGTGTTTTTGTCAAGCCATGTTTCAGTTAAAAACATAAAATCAAGATTATAAGAAGATATAAAATCATTAATTAAAAGTGATTTGTTACATAATGATCTGACATTAAGCGCAGCAAGTTTCAGATTGGTTTCAATGTGACTGGACGTTATCTTTTCACAGGGAATATGAATTAAATTTCTAAGATTGGACAGTCTAACTGTCCTTCTGTTCTCCAGTCTGTGTGACGTGACTACAGATATAACACAGGGCCCCGGGTTTGTTTGACCATTTTCATGACCATAAGTCCCGGCAACGCTGAGACCCACTACATCCTAGCTATGGGAGATAACAGTTCTGGGGGGAGGTGGGGGAGGGCGGCGAAGGGGGAGACCTGGAGGAGGTTTGGGCAAAGGCTGAGTGGGGAGAGCTGGGGGGGCTTTGGGTGATGGACCAGGTGAAAGGTGAGGGGTGGAGGTGCAGGTCGTTTTTTGGTGAAGCAGGAGAGTTGAAGCTCCTGGGTGTTATTGTTGGCTCAGATTTGTATTTGGAAGAGTTCATCATTGTTGACATCAGAACTCTTGATCTTGCTAAATTAGGTGTGAGTGGAACCATCTTTACTCCTGATTTGATCAGACTTTCAAGATGGTTGGGAAGGTCCCTGGGTGAAGGTGGAGATGAAAGGGAGAGTGATGATTGAGTGGGAGTAGATGTTGCAGGGGGGACCCAGGACTGGTCTGAGGGTAGGGGTGGTGACAGGGCAGCTGCTGGGCCTGTCACTGACCGGTCCATTGCCTGTGATGAGGACCCCGAGGGAGGGGGGACGGATGTTGAGCTTGAACCCTTCACTGGGGGCGGTGGAGATCTTTGTGGTGCTGCAGCTGATGAGCTCTTTACTGGAGGCAGTGTAGGTGATTTTGGAGCAGCTGGAGCTGAATCCTTTGCTGGGCCTGGTGGAGCTGCTGTTGATAAATCCTTTTGTGGAGTCGGCTGTTTTGTTACTGCTGATGTTGAAGCATTGACTTGGTCTCTGGCTGATTGATCCGGAGTTCTTCTCTCATTCCTCTCTTCTCGAACTATCTGTTCACGACCCTAGAGAAAGCGTTTCATCCCCGCTTCCAAGAAATGAGCATCACTCACTATTGTTGGAAACTAATAATCAGTCGTAGAGCCACAGATATATTTGGTTTCTTTCACAACCGCTGGCTTTCTTCTTGTTTGCCCAGCTTAATGAAACCTTGATTTCCCAGTCTCCTTTGCTCTACCCTCCAAGTGTGTGCGTTTGCCCGTTTCTTTGCCAGAAGCTGCCATTTGGTTGTGTTTGTTGAACGCGGAGAGCCAACTGAACCAACAAGCCACTGATTAAAGTGAAAACGCACTTCTTGGACCTATTTCTATCTTGTGCTTTATCTAATGCTTAAGTGAATGGGCCTCCGCTGTTACATCACAATGTGGTTCTCCATTGGACACATCAACAATACTGCCACTTGAAACGGTGCAAATGTGGTAAAAGAATTAAAAGACATGGATTTCGGGAGTTTTTGAAATTGGTAATGAGTTCATCTTAGATTTAGCAGCAAAAGTACATTATTTGGTGAAGCAACTGAATGAGTTTTGTCCCCAAGTTTAAAGTCTGTAACATTGTATTGCAAAGTACATATCTTGAACTGGGAGAGCAGCAGCACATGGTCTTCAGATCTTTGTATAGATCTGTGTAATTGACTCTGCGTTTTGTGGTCATAATCAGGCGTGGATCAACATCTATTTGGCTGATATCGATGTACAGTACGCGTTTTGATGTTGTGGGTAATTTTGCCGATTTCTGTTACAGTACTTTACTACTATGACAAAGCACACACACTAAAGTTTAACTGTCTGTTTTAAAGGACAGATATTCTGCAACATTGACTTTTAACCACATTCTGACTGTGTTCCATCATCAAAAACATACCTGGAGTTGCGTTCAGCTGCTTTCACACTGTTTGTAGGGATATTGGTTTGAAAATCCTCTCCTCTCCGACCATCAAAAACACTTCCTGCTGAACTCCCTCGATTGCTGACGTTTTTTTTCCAATTTTCCGCGTCACTTCTCTGAGAATCTTCTGGTGTTTTTAGTCCTTAAATCATCGCCAGACTCGTTCTAAACATTTCTGCCGTCCAAACACGGTAACTGCTACTGCTAGACTGACCATAGCGTCTCTTAAAGTGATAACAAGTAAATTGTGTAAGCGCTAGCATACACTCAATAAGGGCCAGTGCGGAAAATTATGTTGATTTAGTGCATAATAAACCTTTTTTGGAGGATTTTAGGTAATCTAGAGCATATAAAAAGTAGAAGGAAAAAAAAAAGAAATACCCTGTTGTAATCAGTATAGCAATACATCTTTTATTATAATTAATGATTGGGTTAATAAATATGAAAATTATAGAATATCAGCGCTAGTATTGTTGGACCTATCTCGAAAGAGTCAATTATCTTCAAAACAAGTGACTTTTCTCCTTGACGTTGCTGTGTGTCAAGATTATGAACCAACAAAGTAAAAATTGGCAAAACATCGTACAAATTTCAGATAATGTAGTCAGCAAGGTTTTTTTTCCTCTCTAGAAGTCTTATCCTAGACCGTTTGGAGACACAAAAATAAGTTGGCCTTGACATTATTTAACTTCCTGATGACATTAAACCAATCTGCTGTAGGCTGAAAACTGGCAAGAGCACCTTTTAAAAGTGTGGACAAGTTCTTGGAGCTTGACTCATTAGTGACTCACAGCAAGCAAATGTCTGTGAATGAAATGAATCACTTCTATTTAAAAACCAGCATTACCTAAACTTTACTTTGGGATCTTAGGACATATGGAAGCACAGTTTGAATAACTTTAGGCTTTCTGAAAATTACTCACTTGTTGCTTTCAAACCTCCTACTAATATTCAACTATGATGCTTGAAGCTACTGTTCTAGCTTCATTCGAGCTGCTTCACACTCGCTTTTATTCCAGTACTGGGTGCAAAATCTTTTTAAAAACATCTGTACAGCTTTATAATATAGAAACTGAAGGAAGAAAAAAGGGATGTTAGTTGTTCTATACGTTTTAAACATGAATGCTGCCCATAAACACTCATAAACGCTCATAAAAAGTGTCGTTCAAACATTTATAGATATATTATAATTGGTCTTAATTTAAAGACATATCCATCATAATTAGCTGCATTTGCTTTTGAATCTTTCCGTGTTGCGTCTAAATGGATAAACACAGTGTGATTATGCCAGCGCTGACTTCCTCTGCTTTACTGAAAGTGGTATTTTAAAGTAATAACTGTTAAATTACTGAGAGCCAAAGGTCACTTTCGAAATTGAATTAGCTCACTTTACTTTTTTTTGTGTCTGAAGGAAAAGTTTCACAATTATTCTAGTCAGTCTAGCATCTTTGGAAACATGTATTCAGAGTTCAAAGTTCAAAGAGTAATTTTTTGACTGGAATTATCAACTTATTTTTCTCATTTAGATTTTCCTTTAATAATATGTAAGAATGGACTACAGTGCAATGATGATGCAATAATGAAAAAAAAAAAGGAAAGTAATCCTGACCAAACTTGGCTGAAGATCTGTGGATCCTCTGCTCCCGACAGGTTCCCAGTGGCAGGACAGATGGGTCAAATGTAGACAAACTTTCCTTCAGGCTCATTGAAGGTACACTTTAAGTCGTGACGATAACAAAGTTTGAAATGTGATAGATTAGTACAAATATATCACAATATTGAAACTGCTTTATCCCCACACATTAACTCTAAAGAAAGAAATTCCCAGTAAGCCCTGTAAAATGAATAATATTGTTGAAAAACATGAGCTGTAATAAAAAAATAAAAGAATGAAACACTAATTAGTCATAGAAGTTACTTATTCGACTGTCTACAGGTGAAATCTAGCCGTGCAACAAAAAAATAACACAACTTTTCCCGCCATTGCAAAGAAAAGATGCACACGATAAATATTAGGTCCCAAGAATATTGGATATTTTGTGACAGATCTATGTACCTTGCCTCACCTCAATATGCATTTAAGGCAAGACACTATAGGCAAAAGTCATGTTTTCAATTATTTGTTTTCTGCTCTCTCAACATATAGACTTTCAAGTGGAAACAACAAACTTGTCCAGTCTTCTAATGATGTTTTATTATTTCATTTAATCCACTTCATCCATAGATTCCTCTGGATCCATGTAACTTCAAAGTCAATCAATTTTTCTCCCACAGAGACATAAAGATCAGCCCTTAAAGGAGCTCCTACACACTAAAGTCTTGTACACTTTACAGTCTTGTACTTAACATTATTATGTTGGAATGTTGATATTGGAATTGTTGATATCTAATTCTAAGCCTGATTTATTAAAGTTTAAAGTGTAAAAAAGAATTGGTGAAGTTTGATTTTCTAGTGTACTCAAAAACTAAATCGAAAATAATCATTTATTTGTAACTAGTATATGTACACAATTAACCAAGAAATGTAAACCTTTTCTATCCATCTGTTATATTTAAAGGACATATTCACGCTGTTTTGAGGAATGTTTATTAGAAAATCCTCCCCCCTCCAAGCATCAGAAACACTTCCAGCTGAACTCCCTTGATCTGGGAAGTATTTTCAGTTTTCATATGTCACTTATCAGAGAATCTTCCGCTGTTTTTTAAGTCCGTAAATCATTGCCAGACTCGTTCTGAGCATTTCTTCCATTTAAACACGATCACTGCTGCTACTAGCTTGATAATAGCTTGTCACACATATAGATAAATTGTTTATAGTGCTTGGCGCAAGTGTAATTGCACTCAGCTGAGAAAAGCTTTAATTATTTCTTAAAAAACTTTTTTGTTAGTTTCAAAACATGAGAGGGCAAATTAAAGGTATTCGAGAACATGTTTAAAGGCTAATAACGATGCAAAACATGCTCAATATTTTTCCTTTAAATGTCCCAGTTATGTGCAATTTTAGCAGTTTTGTTTATATTACATGATGAAAAACTTGTAATAAATTTTTTTCTTACGTTTATGTGAGTAAACTACAGCAGAAAACAACTGTCAACACAAGCATTTGGATACATTTACATTCTGAAAACTGCTTTTACATAGAAACAACTTCAGACATTGAAACCAAACCCGCCCGTAAAACTGCTGAGAGCGTCTTTATCTGACTTGTAAAACCCCTTTAAGTGTGAGAACGCCCCGGAGCCTCAGCGGCCCCCGTTTGATTGTCCAGGACTGGAAATGGCCACAACCTGATCCCAATCTCTCCGCACACGGCACACACACGTCAGGAGCAGTTAGCTTTGCACACTTCACCTCGCTCCGCTGCATCCGGACCATCGACAGCTGAGAGAGTGATGAAAAATCAAGAGTCAAATCCATATTTCCTATTTTTACCTCTTTATTAGTTTAGACACACTGTTACTATCTTCGGAAGAGGCTGTGCTATTCCTCCTGGGTGCTAACCTTCTAAAAAGCGCACAGCCTCCCACTATCTGTAAGTGACAATAGACAACGCTACAAATAGCTTCATCTCGTGAACTGCTGCTGCGGCTGCCTTGTGTTCACTGGTCCTTAAAAGATCCCCAAGGCTTACGCCAGTTTCCCGACTTCAGCACTAATTTTACTGACCCCCAACACAACAGAGCGGTGAAATTTGCCTCTGTCACAACACAAACTGCCTCATAAAACACACTCGGACTGGATTAATTTGGCTGGCGCAGGTTTTAAGCATGATTTGTCATACTTAATTTCCTCTGCGTTGTACTCGAGCTGTTCTGGAGCACTCGAACATGTTTCCAAAGTGCTAAAAGTTGATATTAATGATGTGTAATATTTCTTATGTTGATGAAAATGGTGTTTGTCCCACGCCTGGACAAATGGCAACCTGCAGGAAGCATTTGTGGAACGCCTTTGTCAAACTATATTAATTAAACTTGTATTTGTTCCTAGACGTGATCAATATACTGTGTATCAGAAATGTGTATATATCGTTTATTGTAAAAAATGCTACAGTGAGAGCTGAATGAAATATTTCTCACTTACTCTGACAATTAAACCTGAACCAGTACTTTTAAAGACAGGTTTGAACACATTTATGATTTATATATTTGTATAGACTGACTGGATATTGTTAACAGGACACAAATTTAGTTTTTTTTGTTTTTTGTCAATATTGCCCACCTCTATTAGTTCCACAATAGTTCCAAGTAACTGAAGTGCTGCAACATGTAAAGGACAGTAAAAGAACAGCAGTGGTATAAAATGCCTTAAAGTATCAATATTCAATCAATCAATAATAAAACTGAATAAAATACAATCTAACTCAATTGTATTCAGAGACAGTGCATATTAATGTGGAAACTTGCAACAAATACAGTTGTAAATGTGCCAGATTATGCAAGAAATGCTGGTTTTCATCAAAATCAGCATGAAACAAAATCAATGGATTCCATAAAGTAGAAAGCTGAAGAAGAGAAAAAGCTGAATTGAAATTCTTGCACAGTGGATAAAAAATGGTTTTGCTGGGCTGTATTTACAATTTGTTATTTGGTTACATGAAAAAAGTTCTTACTTCAAAGTAGTCTAAATGATTTAATAAATGATTTAATAAGACAATTCACTGGCCCTTGTTGGTTTAGAACATCTTACATGTTTGAAGTTTTATTCAAACAAAGCTGTGTGGTTAGTTGAATGATAAATAACAGTTACGAAACCCATTTGGAACGGATTTGTCATACATTATTTTTGTTTTAAAAGCTACTTTTATTCTACAGTTGAATCAGTTTATGTCGGGTAGTGGCAGAGACTTAAAGCAGGATCAATCTGCTGCTTATTTTGACAAAGAAATGGCCCGCGACATCTAAAAGTCGGTGTTGTGAACTTTATCTCTGCACACTGTCATCAAAGAGGAGATGATGTACACAAACATAAGTCCTCATTAGGTTGTAAATGAGCCTCTTTGGAGTGACTAGTGTCTCCGTCACTTCACAGGAGCTCACACTGTGACTTGAGCTCTCTTTGTGATCACAGCCCCTCGTGTGATGCGCCGGCACAATGGGTGACATCCGCAGTAATCAGCACCTGGCGCCTGACGCTGAGGTGTTCGGGCAGATGACATGTCATGTGGCCACTGTGTCATCGAGTGGGTTTGTGAACAGGGAGGAGGCGAGACATGAGAGGCGCTCAGCTGGAGACAGGGAAACAAACGGTAGACCTCACGCAGAGCCACAGAGTCGTGTGAATGGCTAATGACGAACAAAGTCGGCGTTCCCATATGGGATAGGAAGTCATGGGCGTGAGCTAGCACCCGTCCAGATGCACTGCAGCCAGAATAGATCCTCTTGGCACCTCCCACTGCTGCTCTGAGCACTACAGTGCTGCACTTTTGTCATTGTTCTTTTATTAATGGGACATATTGTGCAAAATAAACTTTTACAATCTTTTAAACTTGTCTACCCTTAATAATAACTCACTCATATATGTTTGAGTTAGTGAGCGATACCATTGATTTTTGATTTGATCCGAAACCACGTAATACTATAACAAGTATTGTGTTGTACTGATTGGAATGCCACTGACTTTTTATTTATTTATTTTTTTGTACAGTTTTTTCTCTATTGGTTTGGCTCATTTCTTGAAACAGATTACATTTTTAAAATAACATGGACAATGCTCCTCTTGGCAATTGTTCACAGCAGAATGGAATTTCTCATTCATTTGATCAAATGGCAGATGCCTTAGTGCACGTCTCAACTGTCTCAGTGCATCTTTGCAGATTATTAAGTACAAGTGGCCTACAGTTTACACAGTTAGCTACATTTAGCACATTTTTCAAATGAACAGATCTTGTGGATCAAAACTGATTAGTTCATTCTCAGTCTAATGATCATTCTCTCCAAAACATGTCAGCATGATCTCATTGTATAAGTCCTCACATGCACAATAATCTGTTCAATTGTCAAAATTGGTCAAGATTCAAGAATATAATACTATGAGTACCATAAATGAATTTCTTGGAATATTTGATTAATTGAAGTCCTTGCTTTTTTATTTTGTGTTTGTTACTGTATTACAGCTCACTACTATAATGTAAATTTTGTTTTTACATTTGTATGGAACTTACTTTATGTGCATGAATAAAAATAGTTATAACAATAATTTCCTTGGTAGTATGAGTGCAATCTGTGATTTCAAACCTTGGAGGCTACTCTTAGTGTAAAATCCTTGTTTTCTGTCCAGTGTGAGCTCTGCCTTACACAAGGGGACAATTCATTTTGGGGGCACTGACTATTCATATTAGACAGAAATTCAGTTTTGACACATAGGTGAACTGTTTGGGAGAGATATGTGCTTTTGCAGGTGAACCATGTTGTTGTGATCAACCATCCAGATACATTTTGGTAAAACAACCAAGAATGTTGAGCACACCCGATCTGTTTCAAGGATTGAGCCAAAGCAATCGAGAAGGATCTTAGCCATTTTGGAGGCACTGACTATTTTTAAATGGGAAAGGGATTTAGATTGAAGAATGAGTGAGACATGAGCTTTTGCAGGTGAGCTATAGTAGCATATAGTAGCAATAGCATATATGTTGTGCAGAACTGTAAGACTGTTTTGCCAAAAAGTCTTATTGTTTTGAGAATATAATTTCTGTTTGAAGAAATGAGTCAAAACAATGGAGAAAAACTGTAAGATAATTACTAAATACCAGATTGTCTTCTTTAAGTAGCAACTCTAAAGTTTTCTGAGGGCACCTGTGCACGGCTCATGCGTTCACGTTCACTTTATTTTGCAGCTTTCCATACGTGTTTCCTCCACACACCGCTTGAGTTAACCCCCTCATTATCATGTTATTCTCACCTCCTGGTTGTCAGATGCAAATTGATCCAGGCCTTTCTGCACTTTTTAATCAACATCAGCCTGAAGAAAAACAAAGCCTCCTACAAGGTACAACTGTTCGCCTTCGATGCATAGGAATCAATTTATCCATCATTACTGCAGTGTCCGTGTGTATACGGCCGAGCAAAGGCCCATAATAAAGTACTTAGCAGAAGAACGTCCTGTTTCCTTGGACATTTAAAAGTGTATGTATTGTGGAAAAGGCCTTCTGTTCTGCATTTGTTAACGTTACCAAAGGTGGAGGAAAGGATTTCTCTCCCTCTTTTCATTAGCAAAGACAGGAAAAGCAAGAACTGTCTGTTTGGTGCTTTGTCTTGTGGCGTAAATGTGTTTAGAACTTTATTGAATTAATCTTAAATTAAAATGGATAGGGAAAGTACGAAATATGGCAGATTTTTTTTACCCAACATAAGCAAATTTATATATTTTAAAAGTCAAAATATGACAGGATACAGGTTTTGTACTTCCTCTACAAAGTTAAGTTCAGTCATTCACAATTTTTCTGTATGCAAATGTTTGATGATGGATGAGATTGTTATCTTTTTTTAAGCCAATGTTTCTCAAACTCTTCAACTTTTACTTTTTAGACAGATAATACCGCATGGAGTATAATTAATAGCATGTAATAAATGTGCTACTTTTACACTAACTTCTGAAATGTAGAGATGAAGTGAACTTTTCTGAGTGTAACTTTGATTACCCAGAGAGTCAGGCCTATGAGTGCAGACATTTACCATGTGAGCTCTGGATGAGAGATGGCTGTGAGCTTTTCTATGGGCCATTGTACCATTGTTCAAGTTGTCTCATCGCTCTCTGCTCTGCCCTGGCCTGTTAAATGAAAGAGCACAACTTACTGTTAGTCACTCAATGTTAAAGAACACTGTAGAATTCAAATGCTCTGGCCGTGAAAATGATTTACAATAGATACAAAGTGTTACTAGTACCAGTATAGATGGATGGATGGATGGAGATAGATAGATAGATAGATAGATAGATAGATAGATAGATAGATAGATAGATAGATAGATAGATAGATAGATAGATAGATAGATAGATAGATAGATGTCTACATAGTTTTTTTCTTCTTCCCTTTTGAAATGTTCAAAGCAAAGTATTTCATTCGTTGGTATAATCCGAGTACTGTATTCTGAATACTTTCACAGTGAGTTGCATAATATTATAGTACGGGCTTGGTTTATTGGTGTGCACCTCTGTTATTCTGTGTGGCTCCACCTCTCTGCAACCTGCGACCCCTTGTCCTGATTTTCCTTTGTCCAACCATGTACCATGTCACACCACTCATACACACACTCATATATACACACACACACACACACACACACACACACACACACACACACACACACACACACACACATGCACACCCCTGTCTCCTGTCCACGTTCCTGCATCACTGAGACGTGTCCAGAACCGGTTAGTTTGTTTTATGTGGTTTTGAGTTCAGTTTTGAGTTGCAGTCCAGGAGCCGGGCTGTAACAGGTTAAAACAGCTTTGTGTTTTTGTTTCAACGTTTGTTCTGCATTTCTTTGGAAGCTCAGAGAACCTTCATCACTCATTTGAAAAAAAAAATCGCATATGCACTCACTATAAGAGCTGCGTTTTCTATTTTTCTACCACAATGTATTCCTCTGATTTTAGGAAAGCAACTGTATTCTGAATATGACTAAAAAGTGTAGCTGTACCGGATCAGTATTCTGATTACGTGTTTATGGTGCATGTATTTGATTACTTTCCAGCACTATCCAGTATGGTGAAGGTTTCAGTGGTGGGTAGTACTCGGATTTATTTTATAATGTAACAGGACTCTTAGTTGAGTAAATGTCTTGTTCCTGTTCCCGCTGTAAATGTAAGTGTATGTTGACAGTATTTATTTGAACTTTTGTGTTTCTTGTACCACTCCTTCAGATATGATTTAGTTTTTTTCATTAATGTGCCTATCCTTTGAAAAAACAGATTCTGTGCATTGTTTAGTTGTGTCCTTCAAATTACATTGACTTCAAATCATAATGTAGAGGTTACGTCCAAAAAGTTAGTTGTACTTACTCTTATTTTAGTCTAGTTTCACCAAATACAATTTTTTTACTCTTACTTGAATTAATTCCTGGACCTGGACATTATTTTAACTAACTTCACTCCTTCTTGAGTACAGTTTTGGCTCGACTCCACCCACATCTGAAAGTTTGTCAGTACAATTCTCTGTAAACCATCCTTTTAAAAGAACAGAGTGATTACTGTTGATACACTGATGTTATACCACTGTAGAGACCACAAACCTTCACGGTGTCTTCCTTGACATAACGGCTAGTCCTTCAGTGATATTTCCATCTCGATGTAAAGATGACGTCCTGATAACACAAGCAATCATTCCAGTGGTGGCCATTATCTTCTCAAGCGGGGCTGTGGGGGGGACAAACGAGAGGTTCAGCACCAGGTCAAAACTCAAACAATTCAAGTTAAAGAGACAGCGCCACCGTCAACACCTGTGAGCCTCAGACACATTAGTGACATGCATTTGTGTAAGTTATGGTCCGTGTTCCTCCATCATTACGTGAATGCCAAACACGCCACACTGAACTCATCCAACTGCTCCTCGAATGATATGGAATGTCCACTTCGGTTTTAACCTTTTGATACGTTTTTTTTTCCTTTGCAACAAATGCCTAAAAGCTTTTCCTAGAAGAAGAATGTGAGATTGTGTTAAAGATCACAATTTATCTCAGTAGTGTAAACATTTAATCTAAAATAACATAATGCTCAAAAACGCATTATGTGGTGCCAGTTGCTGCCTGGAACTCAAGTGAACTTTGGGAAAATAAAATAAAATAAAAGACTACATTCATACAACTAAAGAAGACATATTATGCTTTTATCTGTTATATATAGGAGTTGCAGTATTGATTTAAATTGCAGCACTGATTTCCACCTGCAACAAACATCATGATAAACATCATCACAGCATTGTGCCGCGCTGCCGGACTGAGCTGACAAGTGTCATTTGTGCCAAAATTGCCATGCAGTGTTGTTGTGTATCACTGTTGGAGAAAGAAATAAGAAGAAACATACTGAAAGATACATTCATTTTGAAATGACTTTGAGTACATGAAATGAATAAATAAATTCTTAAAAGTCTATATTGCACATTTGTATTCTGTTTTTGATATTTTTTCCCTGTAACTTAAGTACAAAGTGATTTGTGAATGTATTCTGTATAAAATTATGAATTACTCTACATTTATTACTGCAAATACTAAATGCAGAATATTAAAACTCACACAACAAGATGCTAGTTCAGCTACTGACCCATAACTAGCCCAACAACCCAGTTTGACCCGTGTCCACACATCACTCACACTTTGAGTATGTAAGTTTTGAATTCACTTCAGAACTTATCAAACACTCGATTTTCACCACTTCAAACCCTTTAAGCCAGGGGTGTCCAAACGTTTTTCACTGCGAGAGCGTTTTAAAACATAAACGAAGCGGAGGACCATGACATGATAATGACGTGGATCATTCAAAATGTTGTGTTTCACCACACCTGTAATAAGGCTTGGAACATACATTTTATGTCTGTATTACATCAAAATGTTTGTTATCAAGGTTATGATTGCAGAAATGTTCCAATTTTACAGTAAAAATGCTACTTGTGGTTATCTGGGCCAATTTTGCAGGACGCTTGAGGGCCAACAAAAATTGGTCTGAGGGCTGCATTTGGCCCCGAGCCATAGTTTGGACACCCCGGGTTTAACCAATTAAAATCTGCCATGTGCTCTTCAGTAATCTCGAGTAAAAGTAATGTATCTTATCGCTTGTTTACACCGCAGTGCTGACAACTGTCATTTCAGTTGCATGTCACATAAAAGTTAGACATAAACAAAATAGACTATTGTTAGCCTCTTATTCAGCCCTCAGATGAAAACTAATTTATTCCACAATGCACGGCAATATGTTTTGACTGCTTTCCCTTTTTCCAGTAAATCGAACGCATTACCGCTCTCAGTTATGCATATCACTTCACCTGTCACGCATAAAGACATTTGATTTTTATTCACGACCGACACTGGCGCTCCTGACATGTGTTTTCAGTAACGCCGACAACAAAACGAGGGCTTTGAAGATAACCAAAAGCAATCAACATTCGGCGAGGCTTGTCAAGTGGTGAATGATTTATGTGCGATGTGGGCCCGCGCTCGCCTCTCCTGCTGCCCGTCAGTCTCCTGGTGGAGCTGAGAGGAGGCATGGCAAAGTAAAAAAAAACTAAAAAACAGCCAGTGTCACCTTGTCACTCTCGGGCGCGGTGCCAAAGTGCCGTAGGGTGCAGGAGTGGGCAGCGTGCCGAGGCGAGGGGTGTGTGTCTGCGGTGATGGATCATTGTGCCCAAAAGATACACCCCCTTTTCCTCCGAGCGTGTCCCCTGTCCCAGCCCCTGCCTCTGCCCATCACTAACACTGTAATTATCAGGCTTCTGCGGGCGGGACAGCTGCAGAAACATCCGCGTGGGGGCACGACGGTGGACCAGGAGGTGTTTAAGAACAGTTAAGAGCTTGGCTTAAGATATGTGACTCTTTCTCAATTCAAAAGAAAGAGAAACGGACTGTAATGCTGTAATTCAAGTTTCTAACCCATTTGTAATTACAGTATTTATTTGACCCATGCTTAATTGACAATTGAAATCATCATAAAATGTCAATTCAGTTCAGTTATTTTGTTTTTTGTTGCTACTGTCAACTTTTATTTGTTTCAAGCTGCGGACATATATATATGTATAGTTTTTAATACAATTGGTTTTGGATTCAAATTGAATAGAAATTGTTCACATACCAATGCTTACAAATGTACAATAGTTGTTGAGACACTGGGCAAAAAAGTATCTCAACAGCTATTTTTGAGACACTCCAAACCAATCTAACTTTGCAAAAACACTTAAGTATCCAAGGACTCCAAAAAAGTGTAAGCTGCACCGAGGAAGTTTAATAAAAGGCCTTCATTCAAATGGTCAAACCAGGTCTTCATTAGGGCTCTAGACGTTCCAACTTTATTTGTACAGCACATTTTGTAAACCAGATATAGTATCCAAAATTCTCCATAGAAGCAATATATAACATTTAGCTCTAAAAGTCAGTGGAATAAAATAATACTGTTAATTTACAAATTACAAAACAAATTTACAAAACAAATAAAAGCAATGCATCAGATGAATAAAATCAAACTAATAGATAAAAACAGTACAAAATAACCAAATAATAATAAAACTAATAACTAAAATTAAAATAGTAAAAGGCAACTCAAGTGGTGTTAAAAGCCAGAGAATAAAAGTGGATCCTTAGTCAAAACAAAAAAAAAACAAAAAAACAAACAAACAAAACCAATGAATATTTACCCAACACGTTGTAATTCTATAAGCACACACTGAAAGTATCGTTTTACACTGTTATTGAGTGCTATTTCAGATGTGTTTTTGACCTGTGACTCTCAGAAGCTCTCTCCGGTCTCTTATCATCCTCGCAGCTGCTCCTTCTCTGTGTGTCCCAGGTCCGTCTTTATCCACTGAGCTCGCTCTCTCCTCTGGAGCCTGCAGCTGATCAGACCTCTGTGCACTGCACATCACAGTCTGCGGGTTCAACGGGGACTCACCCGGAATCAAGGTCTGAGCTGAAATAGACGCTCCCATGGCTGCAACGCTGTCCAACCTCATCCAGAGAGAAGAGGAGGTACAGGAGGGAGGGGAGGAGGAGAGGGGGAGGAAGGGGAAGACGAGGAGATACAAGAGCATGGGAAGAGTGGGAGATGGGAGGAGGACAGTGAGAGGAGGAGATACAGGAGGGAAGGGGATAAGACGAGGATATAGAGGAGGGAAGACGAGGGGGGAGGGGAGGAGGAGAGGAAGAGGAGGCGATAGAGGAGGGAAAAGGAGGGGGAAGAGGAAGGAAAAGGAGGAGAGGAAGAGGAGAAGATAGAGAAGGGAAGAGGAGAGGGAAGAGGTGGAGAAGAGGGAAAAGGAGGAGATGGAGATGGGAAGAGGAGGGTGAAGAGGAGATAGAGGAAGGAAGAGCAGGAGGGAATAGTAGAGGAAAGATGAGGAGAAGAGGGAAGAGGATGATTTAGAGGATGAATGAAGAGGAGGAAGGGGAGGAGGGGGGAGAGGAGGAGACAGAGGAGGAAGGAAAGAGGAGAGGGAGGAGAGGAAATAGAGGAGGGAGGGGGAGGGAGGGAGAAGAAGAAGGGGAGGATAAGGGGGAGGGGGGAGAGGAGGAGGTGACCCTGGGAGACTTGGGACTGGATCAGGACCACGTGCTGGTGGCAGTGACAGCCGCTGGGGATGTGGCGTGATTGTGATGGTTTGTGAAGTCTTGTGCATGCAGCTGCTCAGGGTGCTGGTTATATTTACTGGATACTGGAGAAACACAACAAATTATGAATACTAAACATTATTCTGTGAAGATGATGGTGAAATAAAAAAAAAAGTTAGGTATCACTTTATTCTAGCTATACATTAATTAGCCTTGATGAACTTTAGAGACAAAATTGAGAGCACTCTGCATGTTGGGGTATTGATTAGTTACTAAGCCTGAACCATTCTTAATAAACTCGATACAAAGTATTCATTATGAATTAAGTCTTCGTCCATGCTTTAATAAGTCTAGTACGTTCATATAAAGTGTTACCATCTGTTAATGCAATTGATAATTTTCTTATTTGCCCAGATTTCTGCTGTTTTCTCATAAGCTTTTACCTTTTATGAACCAGTCCCATCGACTTTCTGAATGTCTTGACAGTATGATTTAGCACCCTAACACTGAAAGACCCCTGACGCTCTAATGATCAACTCCAGTGATCAACATCAGGACATTCTGACTGGACAATATGCCAACTTGACAAACTATAACAGTAGAAATCAAAGGATGGTTATGATTGCAAACATACTTTCTCTGCCACGTAAAAAAGACTATACTGTAATCAAACTAGATTTACTGTCTTTTTACTGCGAGGCTTGTTAATTAAACATTAAAAACTCCATCAGCACAATTTGTTCTTAATAAACCTTCCTTCCATTGGGGAAACCAAACTTTCTCAGTTCTTTTCTTCCACTACAAGGTCACTGAACTCAGCTGCAATGCTAATTATGACCTGCGGGGGGCTGCTCCTCTCAGTGGACCTGGAACCTGGCTTCACCTCCTCAGCTCTGAAGCAGGTGTGGTGGTCACGCATGCATGCAGACTAATGTGTGTGTTTTAGGTGTATGTGATCGCCGCTGACCCCTAGTGGCTCATCACCGGGATAATTGTGGTTAAACTCTTCTAAAGACAGTGCCCCTGGCTGTCTGCTCTCAGTGGATCGCTTTGGTTTATTCCTGAAAAATGAGAGAGAACAAATCTGAAGACTAATTAGTTTTCCCGAAGGCATTAAAGCAGCACTATAATCATTTTCGATCTAAAAATGTGTTTGAAATCCTTTTTGAGATGGTTCAGCTTATCACAGATGGCTCTTCACATAATTGTCTTGTGTCACATCAAGAGGAAGTTGAGGAAGTGTGAAAATAGGGAAATGTCTTCTTCGCATTTCACCTGTAATAAGCACATATCTTCTTCCAGAATAGGTTATGGTTAGGATACGCTACACGGAAAGGCCCAGCTCATCCCAAGAATTCAAACCCCTGATTCTTTCTGTGAGACGAGAGGGCTCTTTTTATGCCGTCATGCTCCCAACCAGACTCAAAGGGTCAGCAACTTGCATCCTATAGGTCAGGGGTTCCCAAACTTTTCCGGCCAGGAGCCCCAAAATAGCCATGCAACCAACTCGGGACCCCCAAAGCGAAATGAAAAATAATAAGTGTCAAATCAGGTTTAATCAGATTTAATGTTGGTTATTTGAATAGTTTATTGTCTTATTAGACCCTATTTCACTAAATGATACAGTATTTATTTAGAAAACTAGAGCAAATACAGTCTCATATTTCTTCATATTAGATCTTGAAATCATCTCGCGACCCCCAGCTCACCCCTCGCGACCCCCCGGGGGGTCCCGACCCCCACTTTGGGAACCACTGCTATAGGTCATCGGCATCGTTGGCTTGGAAGAGGAAGAAGAACAACCGTAGGGCACAGGGACCCATCTCCAAATCCTAAACAAGGTGCGGTAAGGATTGTTTGGCTGAAGCATGTTTGAATGTAATAAACGAGAGCTGATAGGTCACTCTCCACACACATGACTCTGTATGCTTACAGGATCAATCACATGGTGGAGGCTAATACTGACTTGGTTCAGGCCTGGGTTGTCTGCAGTGTAAAAGGTGCATTGCAAAAGTTTGAGACAGGTTAAAAAATGAAATGACACTACAAGAGGAGTCAGTGAATTTGGATCCGCTGCTGCTTGGTGTCAACAAGAAGAAAATATTACTTGGTGCACAAAAGTTGGAAGTTGAGTGAGCAAACTAACCCATAAATACTTTTTCGAGGAGAATTAAAACCGCAAAGTTCTGCTATAAGCATCAGGCAGCGACAATCTTCATATCTCAGCTCTGGTGTAATTGATAGAGTAGACTGTAACATTTCTGAGTGTTTGACACTGTGTTGACTGTGAAACTCAATCAGAGAGCAGAACCAGGCAAGAGTGTGAAGATGTGCAGATAAAGTTAGCTTTGTTCTCTTTTCTGTCCACATCACAAGCAAAATCAGCAACAACAAAATTTAACTTTAAAACGCATGAAGTCTTTTTGTTCTATTCTTGTTGTTGTTGTGGGTGAGTCATGATTTTTCGAGATTGTTCCAAGTCTTGAAGTCGAGTTACAAGTCACTGCCCTCAGAAACACACAGGCCGTAAGTCATTGTGTTTGAGTTGATTCACGAGTACCGAAAGTGACTTTGAAACGAGTAATACATCTCTGAAAATTGTACTGAACTGAAATATCAACTTTTTCTATTGTTATTTACAGCCGACAATAAGTTAATGTGCTATTGTCATTTATTTTTGAGGAAATTACCCCTTCATTGCAAGCTTAAAATAGCTAAAGGTAAGGACAGAAGACAAGGATAACCTCCTCTGTTAAGCCATCATTCTTTCTGACCCCGGTAATTAGCACACAAAGCAGAGGGATAGAAGGAGCTCTCTTCAATTGGTCCCAGTGAGACCCGGCCCTCAGCCTACAAATAAGATATCGCCGCATAGACAGTATTTTAGTGAAAGCAGAGAATAGATTTGTCTCCTGGCAGACACAGCAAATATTTCATCCAGGGTACGCCTGCGGCTTATGGTCTTGTTGGTATTAACACGGCTAAAAGTTGTTGGGAGCTTACGGTCCATAGGGGAATACTTTCACCATATCAATTACTTCAAACACACACGGGCGCTCACTGGGATCTGTACACACTGACATAACAAGCTGAGGAGAAGAGAGCAGTGTTTTAGATTAAATCTACTCTAATTCTCTTGCATTATGAGTGCAGAGGTGTCCTTCCAGTCCCTCCTCGGCTGTTCCACCCCCCACAGGCAGCCACAGGGGAGCAGGCCATGGACGGGGTAATTGAATTCCCATCTCAGGATCACTAATCGGCTGACTCGCGCTCATTGGATCGACAGGAATGCTTAGGCAGCAATGGCAGCAAACGGAGCAATAGTGTGAAAGACAGAAATTTCAAGTTCATAATGTGCTGTCGAACAAGTGTAGAAGTATCAGAGGCGTTGGACTGGGGGGGTAAAAGGTACTTGTTTACCCAAGGCCCGGTACAGGGAGGAGTCATTACAAAGTTTAAAACCTACATTTTATACAGAGAACATGTAGTGTGGGTCCACCATAAAAAGTTTGTACTGTCAGGCTAGAACCTCTGTGTAGCACTTTCCCTAATCATGATTTAAAATATTTACAATATAATGGTAGCGAAGCGGTTAGTTCTCTCGCTTCACAGCAAGAAGGTCCTGGGTTTGACTCCCAGGCGGCGTGGAGTTTGCATGATCTCCCATAGGTTTCCTCTGGGTGCTCTGGTTTCCCCTACCACTAAAAACATGTAGAATAGATGTGTGAATGAGAGTGTGTGAGAGTGAATGCACTGATACTGTCCTGAGCAAATAAATTGAAATAAAGCTTTCAAGATTTTGTTGTTATTTTAATTAAAATGTCTGGGTTTCAAGGACGATATTGCATTCTGTTCTATTTAATGTAATGACAGGACTAGTTTAGTAGTTTCAGTGTTTAAGATGTATAAAATATGTTTGAGGGGGCCCCCAGTATCTCCTAGCCCTGTGGCCTTTTGTTACCTCAAGGCGTTCCTGCTAAAAAACATGAAAACTCCTGCCTTCACAGTGTCATGAAAGCAGTCTCAGAAAATATAATGTCACAATTCATGACTTACTTGTAATATTACATTGTATGGCTGAGGAAGTACCAGCATCAAAAAGACTAATCCCACCAGGGTCCGACTTGCTGCTATTTCTGAGTTTTTCTTATCACAATAATGACTTTAATGACTTGTAGAAATATTTAAAGGCTTAAAGAGTCGGTGGATAAGGCCGGGCTTTTCCCTCAAGTGGAGATTTTATAGTCCAACACACAATTAACTTACCTTTTTCTTCCTCAAGAAATATTCTTAGACTCTAAATTCCATCACAAGCAAAGGGATCAGGTAAAATGACGCAGTAGTTCGGGAGGTACGTGGCATTTAATTCAAACTGGCATTTTCCCATATGTAACAATCTGGTTTTATCAGTCCTTAAAATCCAAAACTGTACGTCTGTAAGTCTTAAGTTCTTTGGTGGCAGAGTGGTTAGCACTCCCACAGATCATGTCCTTCCTCTTTGGGTGAATACCAAAAAGGGTTGTAAAATGAATTGACTCCCAGATACTAATGGAGACTGAAACTAGGTGATTGATTCTTTCATATCAAATATAATTCAATATCATTCAATACAAAATATATATGTTCATATTACCATGAGTTCTGAAGTTACTATTAGTACTATTTTACCATTTAAAAACTGTTCTAGTCCTATTTTGTGAGTGAAGTAATCAAGTAGTATTGACTAGTTGCTTAGTTAGTTTAGTTTCTTCTTTATTTGTCCAGGTCCTTGTACAAATCCATTCATCTTACAAAAGAAAAGATGACCTGCACCAGATTTAGCTACTGCTACTTTCCATCTGCTCTGCCTAAAATGCTGAACAAAATCTAAAACCTTGTGAGAAGAATCCGAAACGTGGCTGGAGCCCGCAAGAACTGAAGGCCCATCGCTTTTGTCTTTGTAGCTGTGAAAAGGACAGGAAGTGTGTAGCAGTGGCAAGGAACTACTTTACTTATTCATCAGGTTTTCAAGTTGTGGCGGAAGCGAGCTTTCTGCGGGATGATATATGGCGTGCGAAGGCCCAGGTGGACGGGCGAGGGGAGGAGGTAAATAATGGAACAGGCTGACAAACACAGGAGCGCCCATGATCCATCGTCTGGGTGGGAAACAAAGCCACAGGTGCGAGTTAGCTGCAGTGATGGACGCGCAAACTTTCTCTTACCTCCAGATGCTTTTGAAGATCACCTCGCTGTGCCTCCTCTGTGAAGTCCTCATTCTGTGAAGAATGAGTACGGCAACTTTATGAACACCTCAATAACAAACAGTAAAAAAAATCTTAAGGAAATATTGTTAAATAAGTATCAACTGTGATTATTAAAATGGTTGAGTATGATCCAAATAGTAATCAGAGCTCTATGTACAATGTATTGGAAGCCTACTTCAATACAAAATAATATTAAATAATAATAATAATAATAAAATTTACAAAATCCAGGTACATTTTCATTGGAAAAATGTTTTGTTTTGTGGTTGTGAGGGCTGTTTTCTGTTTATCAATGTGATTTTCATTTGTAAATCATCTGACCAGACAGCTTTTAATTTGAGCTTGTTATAATAATCAATTAAAGGTGTGTGGCTTTAAGGATAAGCCCTTTCAGGTTTCTGCCACACTCCATCACGTTTTGTGTTTTGTTTTATGTAGACTTCTGTTTTTTTCTGATTATGTGAAAATAAATAAATCAAATCAAATCAAGTCGCCAAAGTGAATAAAGCAGAGGTAGTAAGAGTAACCAAAAAGTGTACTTAAGTAGTAATGTTCCCCAAAGTTGCAGTATGGTATTTGCCGGCGGTTCAGTGGTTTGGGCAGTAGTGTCGCTGGTTCAGTTTTGCAAAATGTCTATTCATCGCCCACTTTTGTCTCTTTTTGATACAGATCTGCTCTTCTCTTGGAACGGGAACTTGTTTCATGCAAGTGGTGAACAACGGAAAAGTCTTGCAGCTAAAATAATATATAAGGCTGGTTTGTGTAAAATGTTCAACGTACTTGTGCTGGATGCACTCAGTGTGTCAGTGAACAGTGCAATCATTTCCTTTTAATAAGAACATAATCATTTTGGTAATGCTTTAAATTAAGGGTCCTTAGTAAACTATTTATAATGCATTAATAAGCACTTGTGATGTGTTTATAAGCACCCATAAGGCATTTACGAGAATTTATTACCTTGTTAATTAATAACAATCTAAAAAGCAGATTATTGATGCTTGAATATGCTGTTTATTAACACAAAAAGGTTTTAGGTTAATGGATTATAAACATGAATAAGGTATTTTAAGTGCATAAACCATGACTAGTGCTTATTAACTCACTTGCAACTTATAAATAGTTTACCGAGGAACCTTAATCTAAAGCCTTACCAGACAGTTTTATTTATTTATTTTTTCAAAACGTGAGATGGCAAATTTAAGGTACTCAAGAACATATTTAAAGGCTTATAACAATATGAAAAATGCATAATATTTTCCTATTAAAGAAGGTTGCAAACACTGCTGTAGTCTATTCCTTGCTGTTCAGAAGTTACTCCTTTCTCCCACTACTCTTTCAGATGCCTGGCTGCTGCTGTCAAATGACGACTGAACCTCAGACGCCTCGATCCTGACCTGTGAACCCGGATGCTCATCACCTGGATGCTCCTCACCACCTCTCCTGAAATGATCCACCCTCCAACCCTCTTGAGTGTTTCTGGCCCTACAGTCTCTCTCTGCAGATGGATGAGCGTCAATCCTGGCACGTCTACAGCCTGTCCGTTCACGGGAGTAGGATATCTCTGTCACTATGGTTCTCGTTTTTGTAGTTTTTCCTTACGAGAAGGAGGGTCTGACGGCAGGGGTTGATCTGGGGCAGTTATCCATTGGCTTAATGCGATACTTGACTTATGACTGTTTTATTGTTTTATTTTCTAACTTTTTTCTGATTCCACACATTGTCATGAGCCTGTGATCAATACAAGTGTTCATGTTTAGGTGTTTGATATTCAGCCAAAAGGTCAGAATGACTAACCAAAAAACAACTGGCAAAGTTATTTGAAACAATGGTCTTGTTTAACAACACAAATCAATTAACCTGTCCATTCTTTATGGTCAGATTGTGTTAAAACAAAGCTCAGATTATAGTCTAACTCCAGTCTGCGTCACACTCCTGGTTACTACAAGCCAACTTCTGCAATGTTTTTGTGTCGAGTATGTGTATTGCATACTTTATCAGAGGTACCAATGTTGGACAGTTCATCAAAAAATCACTGAATTTAAAATGACAGAATAAATGTAACTTTTGGAATAACAGGGCTAACGTCCCCCTGAGTTGAGTTGTCCCTCTAATGCAGAGAAAGGAGGTGGACAGGAAAGCTATTAGGGCTAAAGCGAGGGCCTGGGGTGCACTCAACTTTTACATTCTCAATCCTATCTGTGGTCTCTGCATACACCCCCAAACACACACACACACACACACACTGTCCCGTTCCGTTTGAGCTCCTCTGCAGCGCTGAGCTGAGCAGACTCACAGAAACGCTTCATTTAAATGTACATAATTTTCTCTCGAAGGCTCACTCCTGGTCTCAGTGTTTCCCCGTGGTGCCATGGAGGAGCCACTCAAGAGAGAGAAGAGAGGAGAGGAAGAGATTTTATCCTCCAAGAATCCACTGGCCCGGACACAATGGTAAAAGCCACGTTGAGTGAAGTCTTCAGGTACACTGGGCAGGCACTGATCCCCGGGCGGTTTGATCACATTTCGCTGAGTTCCACCGATGGATTGTTTAGACTGGAGACAAGCAAAACATGAGTGCACATTTACTACAGTGTGGTGGGGAAAAACAATTTGAAAATGTCAAAATTAAAAATCTTGTGGCAATCAGCTTTCATGTTTTGATAAAAAAGTAAATAAAATAAAAATGTGGTACGTTTTGTTCTGTACCTCATTTCACCATTGTCTTCCAACATTTAGTTGAGGGAAAATGTGCATAATTTGTTGGTCCAAGCCACAACAAAAAATAGTATATTCTTTCAAAATCCGCATTGTATTTGGTTTCTATTCTTCATTCATCAGAAGAGTAGATGAAGTTCAGAAATTAATCAAGTACGTGACCCTATGTAATGTACAACCAGCTATGTAATACCATACGTATTTTATTCAGAAACAATATTAAAGCTGCAGTGTGTTTGTCTGAACAGCCAGTTCTTTTGGTTTGAATGTAGAACAGTCTGGAAGTAGACCAAGTGTGTCAAAAAAAACCTCCTAATTAATTTGTACCTAAATTTATTACTTGTTTCACCTCAGATTTAGAGTTTAGTGCTTGTTTATTATTTTATTTTATTTTTTTACTCCTAAGGCGCCATGTTTTTTTGGTTAATCCACCTGTCAATCATACCCATCAGAAATCGAGACAAGAAATAGCTCCATACCCAAATGTCAAACTATCAAAATGTGTGGAAAGTAATTTTTCTGTTGGCGTGTTTAAGCTATAAGCTAGCTCACTAAAGACTACTCTTGACTTCCATGCATTTGTAACTGGTTCACCACAGACAGCCTTTAACTGATGTTGTCCAGGAACACCAGGAGCTACAGTTAAAACTCATTCATTCATTCATTTTCTACCGCTTATTCCCGTTAGGGGTCGCGGGTGACTGGAGCCTATCCCAGTGACTTTGGGCCTTAGGCGGGGTACACCCTGGACAGTGGCCAACTCGTCGCAGGGCTGACACAGAGACGGAGACAAGGACAGACAACCATTCACTCTCACATTCATTCACTAGGGACAATTTAGAGTTGTCAATTAACCTATAAACCCATTTCATCCAACCAAACATGCATCCTATGGGTTTGAAGTGAACAAACCAATATTCATAAACAGAAAGCTCGACTTACGTTGAAAATATTGAGAAAAGTGGTGTGTGGTTTGGCCTTTGTCAAAGTCAGCCCTTGGCCTTTGAGGAGCAGGAGGAGGATGTCTTGTAAAGGTGATTCACACCGTGTCCAAATTGTGTCTGCAAGAGTCCAAATATCATTCTTCCCCTTCTCCTCCTGCTCCTGGTGCAGCGGTTCAGGCTCTTACTGTTCACAATGATTGTCCGGATACAACAATGAACAACAGTGGGGCTCAAGTGCTCAAGCTTTGATAGCGTTTGTCAAGTCTTCTTTTGAAGAATGTTATTGAATAAAACACACCTTAACATAACAATGCTAAATATTTGGTATATTATATATAATATATAATTCTCCCATGGTATCTGCCATTCCACTTTTTTAAATATAGTGGCTAAACTCTACACTTTTCTTTATTTTTGCATCCAAATCAATTTTTAATCCAAGTCTTCATCAGAATTACTTTTATTAATCCAAAAAGGTATTTTTTTTTTTGTTACAGACCAGCAGAGGAAAAAAATCAAGTTAAGAAACACAATGCATCTGTCTTTTTATCAAGTGAAAATACAGTAACAAATCACCAACTTTCAAATGTTCAGTGAAATTTACCTCTAATTGCAAGTATTCAAGCACACAGAACAACCAGCTAATTGTTTCCAGTTGTGTAGGCTTTATGCTGGAACATGTATTAGACTAAAGACTCGTTAGACATGGACATAATTACTGCTCGCATTTGAGCCTAATCATAAGCCGTTTACAATTACCATCAAATCCCCGACTAAACACAGACCATTAATGCACTGATGCTCTTCAGTCTTATTAGCACAAGTGGATGTCAAAGTCCAAAGTGTATGCCGTTGTGTCCAATATGCCCTGTGGACAGATACAGTATTTGACCTGCAAAATAACAGCAGTTGTCGTACATTGTGATATTGGACAACAATTCAGAGGTTTCACTGTTGACAAAGCTGGATAATAGAAATACTGCTGAGAGGAGGAGTCATACCTGAAACTTACACGTTTGGTTGTGTGAATTAATACAGTCTTATGTGCCACTTCATTTAATGGATTTTAGGATTTAGTTTTAGTAGGTATCGCTTCAGCCTCCTGTTGGGCTCTGCTCTACTTTACATAATGAAAGGTATTATGAAATGTATAATGTAAATTGACAAACTAAACTATTACCTTTTAGATGAGAGAGAAAAACCACAAAGTTGAAAATGTCATGCATTTGACTTTTACCTTGTGACCGACTTTGCATAATATCACATCGGTATTTGGTTTTCCAAGAGCCAAACCCATACCCGATTAAAATGAATATTATACTGATGAATAATGGCTCTATGTTTTTTTTTAAACTATGGGTACCACACAACGAGATTCAAAGGTCCTTTGCAGTTCCATTAATTTAATTTAGCGATACATTAGTTATGGTTTTATTGACTTCCTTTGAGATAGTCCTTGTTTTGAAGTGGTTTAATTATGATTTCAACTTGATTTGCTTTGGTTTAAGCTTGATTTATCTCTCTAGACAGGGGAGTAGACAGAGGGGACAAAGGGGTCTTGTCCCGGGCATCAGACACTATTATATTATTGGACCTTCCTCTTATTAAAGAGAGCAGGCCCATGAGAGGTTTCCTGCTCTGGGCCCCCAAAGTTCTGTCGTGTGTGTGCCTGTAAACGCCTGACGTGCTATATCTCGTAAAACCCAGAAAGCCAAATGTAAATACAGGTTCTATTGATGTTTACATTTTATGAACCCCTACTCTTTGTCTTAGACTGCTTCCAAATCTGGTTTTACAAATCTAATTCCAATCCAGACAAGTCTAAATCTTGAAAAAGGCAAAACAAAAGCTGAACAAAACAACTCCACCTTAAATTTGTGGGTTGGTATTCACCACGTATCCGTGCTGGAAGTCTTTGAATTCCACAACAATTATCATATGCTGCAATGATAACATTTGGCTCGTTTGTGTGATGGTTTTGTACGTAACAGCCCATTTCAGAGATTACTGCTCCGGGATATGAGCTCTGTTGCAGTAAAGAATGCTCCTCCAATTAATGAGGATTTATTATGTGCGTGTAAACATGATTCATGGCAACAATAACCTGCGGGAAATAGACTGTCTGTAGTGGTTTTTAATTGGTGGAAATTGTAAAATCATTGGCCGGGCGCTTGGTAATCGACTATTGTGCATTCACACTGTTTATCTTGGAAAACTGTGAGGAAATGTAGCGTCTTAGCTCTTGTCAGATGTTGTTCAAAATGCCGAGAATCTATTTGCGAAGCCTCCAGATGGTAAAGTATAATGTGCGCTGCATCGTTTCATTTAAATCAGCAGTAACCAAAGCGCAGTATTGTTAGTACTTGTCACCCCTTTAGCTCTGGTGCAGTTGTAGTGAGAAAGTGTTGACGATTTACTCCAAACATAAGCGGTGCACATTAGCGTTTTCAGAAGCAGATGTCCTACAAGGGCCATCTGTATTTTACAACTAAACTGGGATGCTCATACATATTTCACCACAACCTGTTTGCCTCTCATCATTGTAGTCTCGGCTGTGACCTTTGCTGTGATTTACAATGTACTTTTGTGGTGTAATGTGTTAAAAAACCAAAACAAAACATAGCAATGTTTGATTCACTGCAAAATTTCAAATAAATCCCTTGAAATATGCATTATGTAACTTTTCTGATGGGGTTCTGGCATTGGTTTGTCTCTGGAAAGATTTTATTAATTTACCTGGAAAGTTCCACAGCACTGGATTCAATCTATGCATTTGTGAGACAAGCAGGTGACGGGACAGGCAAGCGACAGTTTTTCAAGGTATTTTTAGCAACAAAAACACTTAATTTTTAAAAATAGTTTACTTTCTTACTTCACCAAGATGTTTTTTAGAACTTACAAGTTGCAGTTTACAATGTGTCATTAATTATATTCTGATGTATACATTCATGCATAAATAAATAAATAAATAAATACTTAAACATAATAATAGAAGCAGTAACAAATGATGACTGTAATCAGTGTGTACCAATAAAAAGGAAAATACTAGACATTAAATACTAATATATAAAAACAGATGCTAAGTGCAGTAATGCAATTTAAAAATAAATAAGTAAAATAATAATAACTCAAATCCTTATTTGTATACACATAAATGCACGGACTGCCAAAACGATATGCTTATGATACTGTTCATATCCACATATTCATGGGTATCAGTTTCCATTGAATATTTAGTTGTTGTTGTTTTTTTTCTCCCTATAGGAGATAATATTTTGTTGAATAACCCTTCAAATTTCTCATAATTGTGGAGCTCCACATCCACGGAATGTACATATGAGTATAATTATAGCTAATCAATATAAACGGCAGTAGTTGTGTTGAACTTTAGCAAAAACATCTACTTGAACATTTGCAAGTGCAAGACAGTTTAATCCCATATACTGTGGAACACTCAGGGTATAAAGTCAGAACATCGTCATGGAAACTAAAGAGGAAAAGTTACATACTGCACATTGACATTGACATTCAAACACATCCTCGTTAGCTTTACAACAAACTAATGCTGTCACATTATTTTTTTTGTCATGGCTGGACAAAAACACAGGACTATAATAATTTCAACAGAGTTGCACTATTTACTGGAAACATGGACACATGGGACAAATGTAGGTGCAAGTGTATAAACGTGTGTCCGTGTGTTTGCAGATGAGCTGTAATATATCGTAAACCAAATGTGTCATACACGGTCATAAACTCAACATAAAGCCAAATCAATCAACCAATCAATCAAATTATTAAAGTCAAGACATGTATATATGTTTTTTATTATATTAAATTGAATTATATTTTGTGATTATATTTGCATGATATCCTTTGAGCAATTGCTTCTTGTTGTTAATAAAACATTTGGTCAGACTTAAACAGCACCTGCTGTTTTTATATAATAACATGTAATAACATAATGCTGACATTCTATTGAATGAAGTGCACAATAGTGTTTAAAAAATACTGTTATGATAGTTTAACTTGAATCTTACAAAACAAGTTGCACCTCATAACTTTGGGAGTCCATTTTTGTTATTAGTGAAAGTCTTGTCCGTCTGTTTTCTGACCTCCATCTGTGACCGCTCCTGTTTGCTCCGCACCTGTCCTCGCTTTATATCACCAAACAAACATTGTTTCAGTCGGTGCTGATTAAGACGAGTAATTTACATTGGTTTTATTCAGCCACTCGCATCTTTTTAAAGCTACGGCTCAATTAGCTTCAGCTGATAACGTGGCCTTTGGCTCTAGCGCTGCGGTTCTTGCCAAACTTTGCCGGGTGTCATGGAAACGGGCGTCACTATGACATTTTCAGTCGGCTGCGTTTATCACCTCACCTTCCCCCCTCTCGCCCGGTTTCTCTCCTTCTCTCTCCGCTGTCTCTTTTCCTCTCAATCTTCTCTGACTTCTCTTTTCTTTCTTTTCTCCCTCGCTTCTACAGCCCCCTTTCCCTCCTCTATTTCTTCAGTATTCCTTTCTTTCATCCTGCTTTCTCCATTGCTCCAAACCTGCTCCTCTCCTCTGTCGCCCCTCTCTTCTCTTCTCTCCACTGAGCTGATTTTGTGCTTGGTCTGGCACTTCACATCAATTAATTCTGGCGGAAGCTCGCTGTTATATATGCAAGGATGTCATAATACTACATTTTTGTGCAACGATTATTGTGAGAAAAAACACGACAATTAAACAATCATTCACAATTGCTGGGGCCGTGGCCTCAATTTTCATTCACTCCTACATTTCTAACTTGTTACTCTTCCTAAAGTTTGTGACCAGTTTTATGAAATCAATCATCTTTCTTAATGACAAAATTAAGTAAATGTGACAAAAACAGACAGATTAAAAGTACTGAACTACAGACAAAAGACTTAATATTGATTCTAATATAATCAAGATAATTGTTTATTTTTAGTGCTTTCAATGTGAATGTGACCTGAATAATCACGATTATTGATTGAATAATCTTGACATCCTATTGTTTTGTTACGATGAAGGCGTTTTTGCATGTGGAAAGAGGTTAAAAATGGTTATTTCATGATGATATTATTAAGAACAAACATTCACCAAAATGATAACCATTGAACTTCCCTTTTTGAAACTCACCTCTATCTTGCAATTAGTTATGCAGAAACCATTCTATAGTTCAATGATTAAGTGAGAACCCTCCACTGCTGGTATCTCCCATTTTGCAACATTGTAAATATGTTATTTCGCCAACACAAAGACTAAAATTAAAAGGAAAAAGGAAATGTAGGTTCCCAAAGTCCTTGACATCTCTGCATGTTTTGCTAAAAAGCGTCTTGCTGCATGTTGCATGTAGCTCATGTGTATGTAAATATGCAGATCCGTGTTGTCGTGTGTCTGTTTCCCTCCAGGCCTGATTTCTCACGTCTCATCACCAGCGTCTCTGTGCTGAGTGCATTTTCATAACTCCTTACAAGTTGTAGTACAATCTAAACGATCCATTATGGAAACATTATGAATAAACCAAGTTGTGTCTGCATATTTCATCCTTGAGTTATGCAGCAAGTATATACTATTAATATGTTTAGGAGTACACAGACTTGTGCTTAAGCCGCCAGCCCAGTAATTGAAAATTGAATAGCGCACTGAAGTTGTAGCTCGTGGCTCCTGGCCGAACATGGCAGATGGCTCACTGAATCTTTCCTTATAAGCGCTCCCTGAAGTGTGTGTCATCTTGTGCATGTCCTGAGAGAGATATACTCCTCAAAGTGTCCTCTCAATCATTAACTCCGCGACAGTAGTTGGAGCCAAAGAGCGCCAGGAGTCAGCTGGTGTCTTCTTCTTCCTGGTCCTTAAAGATGAGTCGTCACAAACTTACCACAACTAATCAAGGGTCTGTTGTTCTGATCAGTGAATCAATGGTACTAATATGGCAACAACTTTTACCACTACCACAACTGCTGTCAATCAAGCAAATGTACTTGTATAGCACAATGCATACAGCGGCAATTTAAAGTGACGTACGTTTTCATTCTGCTGGCAACATTCCAATTCGCTGCAGAACAGAAACCGTCTGCTGAGCATTATGAAAATGTGCTCCAAGATCATTGGGCTGCCAGTCCACTCACTCGCTGCCCTTTGTGACCTGCAGACTTGTAGAAAGGCTCATCAGATACTTCAAGACCCCACTCATATTATGCCCACAGAGTTTGAGTGGCTTCCCTCTGGACGTAGGCTGCGGCTCCCAGCCTGCAGGACCCAGAGGAGGAAGAACACATTTGTGCCCCGGGCATCCAGCTCTTAAACTCAGACTACACTTGTCAAGCACCTTACGAACTTTAACAAACTGTGCTATTTATTACTATTGTTTTTCACTATAGTGTGCATGCTTTTATTGATGAATGTGGGAGTGTTCTAATGTGTTTTAGCAATGCTACTTCTGCCCTTTTAATTGCAACCATAAAGATACATTAAATTCACAACAGAATATACATCCTAATACAAAATAATAAGAAAAAAATATGTCATTAAAGTGAATATAAAATAGTAAAATGCTTACACAACTTCGACAATAAGTACAGTTTAACAGAGTCGTTAGTAGCAACACTGTCAGAGTAGAGTCCTGTCTCAAGACTTCAGGAGGACTGTTCAGGCTCCAGCTGCTTAAAACTGAACCACTGATTCCCTGATGTTTAGTCCTGACTGGGCTACTGTGACTTCTACTCTTACTACGAATAAAGAGCTTCTGCTACTGTCTGCAGTACTTACATTGGGGCTGTATTTTCACTTCTGCTGTTAATACTTTTCACATAACTTCATTATCATTTCTTGGGGTAAAGCTAAGTGGAAACACTGCTCTGTCTGAAGCCTCTGTCTCAAATTAGACTTTAGTCTGAGTTTTGTTTTAACACAATCTGACCATAAAGAATTTAGTTGGAACTAACTAGAACAGGTGAGCAGATTTTTTTTTCTTTTTTTTTTTTGGTTTCCTGTCTCTCACAGTTTTTCTTTTTGTTGAAAATCAAACACCTAAACAGAATGCTTGATCAACTGAGCATGATTTTACCGTGAAGCTGTAATAGTACATCCAGACCCCACAGATATCACCACTGCTATCCACGGAGGAACTCAAATAAACTTGCAATTTGTAACTTAACTTACAGTATATGTTTGAGATATTAAAGAGTCAAGATGTTTCAAACTAATCCCAGGTTTGCCTCTTGTGCATTGGATGGTTGAAATCAGGGCAATATTGGTAAATGAGTTGGTTCCAGGATGCGACTTTGCAGCAGCTGTAATAACTGGATGCAGAGGAACACAGCGTTCAGGCTCAGAACAGCCAGCTCCTGAGGAAGGTCAAAGACTCAGCAAAGACAAACAGGTGCAAATACATCTGCCATCAACAACTGACTTCAACTCTGAAATACTCATCTGCTGCTCATCTTTTACTTTGTTTCCCTAGTTTTGAGCTTTTGTTTTCAGGATTTTTAGGCTATAGAACTGTACATAACTGTTTTTTGCTAAAGTAATTATATTTTATCCTAAACTAGAAACGTCTTATTATAATGGAATATACAGTTGCATATCATGGAATTGACAATTTCATCTAATTTTATATTATTTATCGATTAAAAATGCTTAAGGTTAAGATATCTATATCCATACCCTTGGGTAAATAAAGAACTGTTCCTCATCTGCCTGAGGGAACTCTCTCTACACCAGACTAAATGCTCCTCATCTGCCTGGATGAACTCTACACTAGATGAGCCGCCTTCCCTCTTCCTGTGTGGTTCTGGCTCCAAATGGATGCGTGGCAGTCCTGGAGCATCTGCAGTCTGTCCGTCCGTGGGAGTAGGATCTTTCCTTCACTGTGGTTCTTATTTTTTTTACCTTTTTTGTATTTTCCCCTTGTCGAGAAGGAGGGTCAAGGACAGGGGATGCTCTGCAGCAGTTATCCATTTGCTAAATTCCTTTAAACCTTGTTTCTTTAAGCTGCTTTTATTTTTAATGATGCAGATGCCTTGTGCCAATACTAAAGGAAACAAGGCTGCCAATCTGTGCCACTGGCCTCTCCAAACACTGGCACACACACACACCACATCTATAAAGAAAGAAGTGTTTTGCCCAAGGATACAATGACGGTATGGTACGAGCTGAGATCTAACTTCCCATTGGGGACGAACACACTTCATCTCAGCAACTTTTTGGCCGCACAACAAACACGCACAGGCAGAAAAGCGCTGGCTCTCAAATATATTCACTGTGGCCAATTTAAAGGCACCACTTCACCTCACACATGAACTTTCACTTGTGCAATCGTCAAGCCAAGTATCTCTCCCTCCGTCAGTCCTTTATTTAGTTCCACTTGTGCATGTTGTGTGTCTGTGTCTGCCTTGTGGCCAAATCTCAGCCGTGACACGTGTCTGTATGTGTTAATCACAGATGTCCAAGCCTCCCCCTCCCGCGCCGCTTCCCCCTCGCTCTGACCTCAAGGACGTCCCGTGGATATCTCTGCCTGTAGCCAACGCAGGTGACTCAAACCGCCATGACTAGACTGTGGGAAGAAATGAACACAATTAGCCAGCTAAGTTAAGCAAGTTATAAAAAAGTTGGGATGAGAACTTTCACGTTGCGGTACACAGCATCACGCCGTCTTTGCTCATTTGCACAATAACTGTTGATCGTTTAAAGACCCAATTTTCCAAGGCCTTCCTCTGTAATTTATGTCATAAATCAAGGTTAAGGTTAAGGAGCATTTTATTGTCCCCGTAGGGAAATTTGTCCTTTGCAGTTAACGCATCCTTCAATAGGGCAACCAGACAGAAGCAGCACACGACCACAGAGCAGCGCCTGGGGACTCCTCTCCAGATCCTGAGTTGCAGGTTCATGGTCAGGAGTAACCAGCTGGAGGATTAGCCAAATGTCTGTGTTTTAGATTAATGTGCGTGCCTCTCATGTTTTTCGAATTACTGCTTTCTTTGTTTGTTTAGTGTGGTGAATCTATCGAAGTTCATCAAGTTGCATTTTGTGCTAAACTTTATGGACTTTACAGGAAGTAGAGATGAATTATAAAATATAATTCATCTATATAGGTTGCGCAGAGACATTCTTTTATTCGAAAAATGAAAGTAGTTTCTCTGTTGTTGCTGTGACAGGTGGAGTTTAGGACACTTCGACTGCCACACAACGATTAATTTCTTCAACACTCAGAAACATCTTATTTGAGAGAAAGGTGCTCAGTGTGTGTTTCAGTGAAAAATGTGAACATGGCTGCAGTGTTCCTGTTGTTCATCTAGTTTTCTACAACTTAATTTTCTTTTTTAAATGTTATGTGACAAACTAAATATTTGTACTTTATTGTTTGTTATCAGAGCTTTTTCACATTTTAGTTGTGTGTTGAGCTATTACAAGAGAAAATTTCATTACTCACTATTGATTGCGTGTCACAGGTTTGTTTTGAAATATAAAAAACTAATTATGGCTCAGTCACAAAACTGATGTTTAGGTGATTTTGACACAGGACACTTACAGCAGGCAGCATCTAGGACACTTCACTCTTCTTTTTCTTCTTCTTCTTGTGTTTTCCTGGCGGTGCATTTTCAACACTCCCCCTTATTCTTCTTCTTCTTCTTGTGGAATTTTATTGGCAGTTGGCAAACAATTTAAAGGTGCATTACCGCCACCAACTGATAAGGAGCGTTAATTGAAATGTATTACTCAAGATTCGCCAAAAAAAAAAAAAACATTAAAGATAAAACATTAAATCCTATTAATTAAACCTGTTTCTTTCAAAAACCGTATTATTACTTTGAAGCGGGTACTTTCTGGGTGTTGCTGCAAAAGATTCACCAAATCCAACTCCCTTTTGAGGCTAATGAGACTGTCCTTCATTTTCTTTCTTTGTTGATTATATTTTGTGCACTCCATATAGAATGGCTGATAAATTCTTGTCGCCCACAGTGATCCACTCCCCATTATGAGAAGCTCTCCATTTCATACCCCTCGTAGCCCCTCCCTTGAGCAAACCAATTATCAAATGATGGGGTTTCTGGAGAAATTAAACAAATACAAACAAAATTCCCAAACTCAAAAGGTACCTTTAATTTCCAAACAAAATGAACTAACTAACCCACCATATGGCTTTAACTCAAAGGAAATGTTCAGAAATAACAAAATATACAAACAACTTTGAATGGTCCAGTCCTCTGATCACGTGGTGCAAGAAGCGGGCCACTTTACGGATTTAGAGCAGGATCAGGATGTGCTCCGGTTTGGCCACTGGAACCGGAGGGCGGAATGAAGCAGCAGGTGAGTGTGGTGCGCTGAGTGTGCCCCCTCGAACGCTCTACAGCAGGGAACCAGACTCCAGGTAGTGGGGAAACAGTTTGTGGGGAGTGTAGGACTGTGGGACTGATGCGTTCGGTTCGAGAGCCGGCTCCGCAGAACACTCCACGTGCGCTCAGTGCGCGCTCCCGGCGCGGCACGTCGGGCCAAGAGAGCGTGCCGGGCGGGAAATAGTGGGACAGTTAGGGCTGCTCTGTCCCACGTTTTCTCTACTTGCTGCAAAAATTCAGAATATTGTGACATCTGAAAGTAGGACTGGGCGATACGGTGATAAAAATGAAATTATGATCCCATCCTTGTGACGATCTGCTTTTTTGGTGATATCTTCAAAACTTTTTCCCACCCATTTCTCCTTTTGGTTAGAATCGGCAAAGGGAAGTGTGAACTTTCAGAAGACGCAGATGACTTAATTTAAACACAATTAAAAATACAATGCGTACATGAAACATGATAAAATCCTGATCCAGCTCTGAGGAAAAATCATGAAATACATTTTTTTACCATATTGCCCAACCCTACCCTATATAAATAATTACTCCACATATTAGTCTAGGTTACATTCAACACTTGGCTGATTTGTCAATAGCTGCTTATATGCTTTAAAATACCTAGCTTCCATCAGTTTGAGTAGGAGTAATGCGCAGGGTAATATCTCCTCTTTGACTTCTGCTCCGGTCCACCTCTCCACGTCTCGCTCAGCCTCGGGCTCAGCTGCAGCGTCTGATGTCCGCTCACGCAAAATCCACCATCACTGCATCTTCATCCGCACTTATACACAATCCATGCAATTAGACTTATATGGTGTGAGCTCACTGCCTCCCACGGATCCAACCAATAAGGTCAGCTTTTGCAGCTCAAGAAAACAAATATATTTTTGAGCAAGTTGCCAGTTTTGACTGCAACCCCACAACCTCGTGTTTTCCTTGAAGGTAATCCTTGTCTCGCTATCTCTCTCTTTGCAATTTTCCTACAATGTGCAATTAATAGTGCTGGACATGCCGATTGATCTGTTTCTTCAGCGTCTGTAAATTATACAGTGTAATTAGAGAGTGCAGAACATTTCCTGTAGCTAAACCAGCCATTTGTTGTTCATATTGCCGCCATTAAATGAATCATGCACAAAGGTGTGTTGTACTCAATTACATTTAAGTAGACGCACATTCAATTTACTATTTTTCAGATATCATACTTTTGCTGACTTGACTGTTCCTCTTCCTTCTGTAAATATGTCTACAAAGGGACAAAAGTGACTCTGCTGACACTATTAAATGATTCATACGATTCATCAGTGATACATTTGAGTTTCCCACACTGCTCTTTCAGATTTGATTTAGTTTTAAAAATGTTTGTGTCATATCTTTTGAAACTGAAACTACCTGACTTACCTGACTACCCTGAGTTGTGCATTTTTTACAGTTTTGTCCTTCCGTTGTCTTAAAATTATGCAGATTGTTACATACAACTTTATCTGTTTTCCCAAAGACCTTTCTTTACTTTTACTCTTAAAGTGTTTATATATATATAGGTTAGTCTACAAATTTAGCGAGTGAACATACTTATATCTAAGATTTTGCCAAACATTTTCCAATTTACCCCCTCTCATTATGTTACTCCCTGGTTGGACACGAGCAGCAGATGTGAGGTAATTCCATAACAGTTGCCTAGCAACCATACTCTAAACAAAAGCCAAAGCTCGTCGAATTTACACAATGGTAATGGTTTGACAAATAATAATACCTGATAGCATCTTTATTTGGTAAAATTATTGTTTAAACTGTCAGAAGAATGTGTCAGTTTTGTGTAAATCGTCTTTTTTGATGGTTCGTCTCTTATTGATGTAATAGACATGGATTCTGTTTCAGAACTCAAAACTACTTCCTGTAATTTTCAACTTTTATTTAAAAATATTTCTCCACAAACTGCAACTTGACTTATAAAACTATATTACATATTCAAAACAGGTTCTATCCCACAAAACAAATTAAGAAATTAAGAAAAAATTAGAACCTGTCATAGATTTTTTTCTTTACGTTCTTTCTTAAACCAATACTTTCTACTTCAACTTGAGTAATATTATTTTGAAGCAACTGTATTCTTACTTGAGCACAAATATTTTCTCTACCCACTTCTACAATCTATTGCATGATTGTCTTAAAAATATAACAAAGCTCAATTTTAAGTGTATTTGATGTATTGTTTAGGTTTTGAGAAATTTTTAATGTGGACTTTTTGTTGTTTTCATATCATGGATTACTGTAGTCTGTCAAATGAATTTTTACATGGCAGAATAATTTCAAAGGGTCACTTATGTCCTTTACGTTCTTTCCTACAACAATTTATTGTTGTGTTTTTTGTGTCTTGTCTTCTTTTAATTATGGCTCACATTTGGGTCTGAAATAAAGAATAAATACAATTCAATTATTCACATTTTCACAACCTTTTCTAATTTTGCTGTAAATTACATTATATATTTAGATTACGCAGGAACATTTTAGGTTTGAGAATGATCCTATTTTTGACAGTCTTTTCAGAAAGAAGTTTGTCTAGACTATATAATTGAAAACCATTAATGCAGCTAGTATCCAGTATTCTGCCTCATTAACTGAACATGGCCAGATCTTTCTACAGTGTGTCAGCTTTTTAGCCCTATTAGTTTTAGTTTGTGTTTCGGGTAGTCTTGTCTGTGAAGCGCATAGGAAATAGGACTCTAAAAGGTCACTAATGCACTGCAGCAGACGAAGGAGGAGAGAAGAAGCTCGATATTTGTTTGTTTTTATGTCTGTACTCTGAGCTCTGGAGAGAGGAGCAGAGAGAAACATGTTCTGCAGCGGTTTCAGAGCGACCCACAGCGCCAAAGGGCCATACAGACACATTAAGATCCAAATGCATCCAGATGTTACTCCCACAAAAGAGTAAAGCTCTTTTAGGTGGATGGGATTGGATAAAACATGCAGGAAACAAGATCTGTTTGAGAGTGGACAAAGAGGAAAAGATGTTTTAAAATTCTTATTCTGAACGTAAAAATATTGTCATTCCAACGAGTAGACTAATAGTGTTTGGTCAGTATAACTCAAAATCATTGTTATAATTCATGCATACAGAATACAGTAAAAGAATAGTTAAGGGGACAGTGCTTTGCCTTGTGGTGCACCTGTTTACTCCATTAGTCCAACTTGCACAATAGGCTAATTCTCCAACTATGAACTTATAGGGGCTGTGATGTGTGAAACTCACTACATCCTGAAATTAAAAGCATTTCCCAGTTCAAAATGTTTACTTCCAGTCCTAAAAGTCTGAAAAACGTACCAAAAGCGTACCCATTTCTAAACAGCATGTGTGAGTGAATGACGAGCTTGTTCTTCGGGAGAGCAGATGGATGAATGTATTTACAAAATGGAATCATATTTGTATGTGTTTTATATTGTAACGGTTACAACAGACTAGCCCAACAAAGGACAAGAGTTAAAAAATTAGCTTTACACTGCAAGCTTTTGTCTTGTTACTTTGTCTGACCACATTGTACTTGTGAAATAAATACAATATAATGCCACAGTGGCGTCCAAGGATGGGCAAAAGTGTAAATAACAAAATTCCTTATGGGGACAAAACCTTATCAATAGTTGGAGATAATTATCTGGGCTGATATGCATATAACTTGGACACTTGGACAAGAGGAAAACGGAATTTTAATAATGTGACTCTGTATTTTTGGCTGTTTTAAAAGGTTCCTACCGTAAGTAAACTAGTTAATTTCAACGAGAACCTTTATTTTAACACATAAAATAAGTAATACCAAATCATCTTGAATTCAATAGCAGTTGATTTGTGTGTTACCGCCACCATCAACAGCTTAAACGAAAATGTTGTGAAAGGTCAATTTATTCGTTTTAAATGTGGACGAAGAAACTTTACTGATGGAGCCACCTGCTTGTCTTCACAGATATGGCATAAAGTATCTCTCTCTTCAGCAGGTGTGATCGCTAGGCCAAGTTACACGTGAGCTCTGTGGAGAATGTGTTATGTTATCTAACAAATAATGCAAAATAGTTTACTGCGGCACATACCAGGCAAAGCATATACCTTTAACATGTCCATTTATGTTAGTAACACATTTTTGAGATGTGTAATTTGTCGTACAGACTGTAAAATATTTTGAACATGCATTCATTCTCAACGTTTCACTGCTGTCTGTACATTTACATAAAAGATAGAAAAGTCAGTTGCTAAGTGATTAAATACAAAGATGCCGTAGTCCTTGTTTTTGGATCACAGATGAGCAGACTTCAGTTGAGTCGCCTGTGAGAATCATGCCTGTAACTATATGGGACTGGAGTCTGCATAGTTCATCCTGCCACCTGTCACATTCCTCTCCGTCAAACAACTTTCACTTCATGCTTCACACTCGGTGGAAAAAAATATCACTTTTACTTTTGGCAATGAGTGCCCACTGCCTCCTCAGACTGCAGCAGAGGGAATTGTTCAACACGACACATGAGAAAAATGTATGGCTAAAACTATGCCTCAAGACACACATTTAGGGTTCCATCTTACACTGATATGTTCGCGTTATATAGCTGCACTTACTCACGATACTATTTCTGTTTGAGTGTGGTGTGTGTGTGTGTGGTGGGCAATGGTAATGATAGCAGCCTCAATTTTGTCCTACTTTTGTCTCACTGAAAATAGTTATTTATTGTTTTGATACTGACCAAACATTTAATTTAGTTGCGGTATGAAAAACTGTTTCTTGTTGTCGTGATTTTTGTGGTTGTTCATTTTATATTTTGCATTTAGTCCTTTAAATTTTAGAATATGTTTGTCCATTCTCTGCAAAAATCCTTGATGCTTAAAAATGAAAAGGCCAATTGTGCAAAGGCAGGGAATCTTTTACAGATTGTGCAGTTTATGTGAGCAGTGGACCTCGTTGATCAGGCAGTTTGTTCAGAGCAAAGTTTAACAAATATTTTCAATGGAGGTGGAGGAGCATAAATAATTATTGTCAATAGGGTTTATTTAGAGAAAATAACTGCCAAACACTTTTTTTCTTTTGCTACTTCACCACAGCTGAAGAACCTCCTCTTCTTCAGGACCATTACCCAGGCCTTGAGGGTGAAGTTTTCCTCAAATAAAACTAATCAAATCTAAAAGGTCACTCCTGGTTGTATTGATTTCAGTAGTTCAGTTCAACCTGTTTCAGTACTTATTATGTCTGACTCGTAGTAAGTAGTAGTAAAATGTACTTCCACATAAGACCTTGTGTATCCCACTCAGTTGTGGACTTTTATCATTACTCTATGAAACAACAACATAGCTGGATGCTGGCAGTTTCTCTCAACTGAAGCGCAGAGAAGCGTCTGGTGTCACATCCCATTCCCGCTCGCTGTGAGGAATGTCCACAGCTTGACACTTGTCCAATCGGAGCCATCTCCAGCCTTCTCCGGCAGCCGCGCTCGTGCTAATCTGGCCTGACACCTCGCACGGCTCGGGCAGGGAATCACTCTCGCCTGAAAACAATCCCTGCTACTCCCAAATCAGAATCAGCAGCCTCCCGGTGCTCCTGCCTGTCTGCCCATCACATCCCCTGCCATTATGCCATTCTGTAGCCTATACTCTTACTCTCTTGTCTCCATTTGTCTTTGTCAAAGCGCGTTCAAATCCTCCCCCATCCCGCTCAATCTTTGCCTCTCCATCTCCGCTCCTCAGCTCCTCTGTGGGTATATCAGAGCGCGGCTGATGGGAATCTACGGAAAGACAGAGTGATTGCTGCGTGAGGGATAGCTTGTGTTTCCTTAAAGATTACCTGTAGAATATTGAGAAGGGGAATCTGAAGGGCTTTTTAACCATAAAGAGCAAAGCAAGCAGAGCAAGAGGTAAAAAAAAACATGACCCCATTGCAACATAAATTTGTTTAATATAATAGCATCTCCATGGAGAAAAGCAGGTGGCCGACTCCTCACCAGAAAAGTTACAATGTTCTTTTAAACAGGGGCAGGAGACTCTAAATGTCTGAGGCAAGAGAAGTTTATTTACCATCAGTCCGGGACTCAGCGACTAGAATACTCAACACATTGCACAAGAATTGGCTATTCAAGCCTGAATATGCTTCCACACAAGAGCAGCGTAGGGACACGCTGGCCGAGATATAATGAGAAGTGCATAGCATACTGCTTCTGTGAGACGAGCTGACCGTGGAAACTGATAATGTGAGAGAAGAATACTTTCTGTAATAGTCTGTAACATTCTGTAACATAACGCCCATCGTAGATAGAGCTAACCCCATAGAACTGTCAGCAATGATAAAGACTGACCCTGTTAAAGACTTCAGGCCTATGGGCTCTGCAGGAGATGGAACATTCTACATCAGTTACTTTATGCTTGAGTTACCTGAAGATCCCACTTACTGCTCAAAGGTCTAAAACTCAACCCATGGAATTATAAGGCTATGAGACAACCACAAATTGCCCACTCACAGATTCATATAAATAAAAGCAGGGTAAGAGAAGTGCAGTATGCACTTGTAGCTGGAATTTTACCACATTAGTCTTTTCTCAGATGCCCCTCTCAGATGGTCTTTTAGGACAATAATTTCCATTAGACAAGTCGCTCAAAAAAATCCCATTTATTTAAATGTATTCAACAATTCCAAAAGATAAGATAGACAAACAAGTCATCGATTTCATTTACAAGCTGTTTGTTCTTCTCATCCATTGTTTTGAACTATGTCAGAGGCTCCGCCCACCACTTTATTGAGCGCACAATCTCATTGGCTGCTGAGTAAAATATCTATCTGTCATTGGCTGTAGCACAGAAGAAGAACTCTGGAGGGTGTAAGAAAAGATGTCGCTATGGCACGGCACATGCTAAAGTACACACGCATACAGTACACAAACGTGCAGCCACTCATCCAGTCCATTTGATCTGCAGCAAGCTGTCAGGCCGCCATGTTGAGTAAATATTACCATAATGCCTTTGTGTCTGTGGATGCAGCTAATGAACGGATGACATCAAGTGAAGCTCAGAGTCACTCGAACACAAAATCACCCATCCATTCTTCCATCGTTCCATTGTTACGAGATATCTTCTGCTCCAGACCAGTGGAATTTCCTTAAGACGTAGACCTCTTGAATCATGATGAGTGGTTGTGAGAAGGGTTTGTCTGTCTTTATTGTACTCTAACCAGGCAAAACAATACGACCACTTGATTACAGCAGGCCAGACATGACAAACTGTAAAGTATTATTCATTCTGACACATTTGAAGCCACAATACTGTAACTTTTCTATTAACTTGTTCCTTCTTGGGCTAAGAGATGTACAAACAATTGCAAACCAGGAATACCCCGTAACAGCTACAGTTTTGGAGATGTTACAACTTTGTCAGCTAGCATTACAATGGGCTCTGTGCAGAAAAGCATCTGATGCTAACTTAAAATGTAAAATAAAAAACAACCAATTAAAATGTAAAGACCACCTGGTTGTTTTTATTACAAATTACTTCCCCCCCATCTTCATTATGCTTCAAAAGTAGCAATAGCAGTGACTTCAATATGTGACTTCCATCTTAAGCTCACTGTTCACTGCCTGATCTTTAAGTATTTATTCATTTTTGTGTGACTCTGCAAAAACCTCATAGAGATAGAATAGGAAAATGAGCTATTAAAAATAAATAGCTAACCAAAATTATGTGCACAGAGCCTAGCTGTCAAACTTTAAAAACTCTTGAATTTTCAGTTTGAACTAATACTACTTAAAATCTAAATATTTACCTGCTGTTTTGGTGTATGCAATCCTCTAGTTTCTATAATGGGAACATAACTAATGACCTTCACTTGGCGGTTGTCACATTGTTGTGCCTGATCAGAGTACACATGAGCCTCTTATAAATAAATCTGGGAGTACAGTGCTGAACAGACTCTTCATTCAAACCAATTGCAAAAACACACCCACTGCTGCTAACAGTGAAATCCCTGTCTCTCACACATAACATTTGACATAATATTTATTTTCACAATTAGGGGACAAATATATGCTCTGTTTAAAATCTCAACTCTGAAGATAGTGTACCGAAAATAATAATGACAATCTATAAGGACGAAGGCGCACAGACTTGGGACAACACTACCATCATAGTCCATTTTTAGTGAATAGAGGATGTCCACTTTCAGCTTGTGCAGGTTTTAAGTAGCTTTTGCTGACATTTCTGTGCAATGAGGCAAAGGAGATGTCACAATTCACCCCAAAAACAATAAAAAATAAACTCAATTTCAAACTCAATGCCAGTGTCTGAACATTAGTTTCCCCAGCTTCCCATCTGTAGCCTCCTCAATCGGTTTGATGGAAATGAAGCAAGTGACAATGGGGACAATTGGGAGAAGAGTTTGGGGATACTTTTCGAACAGGGCGTCCCGAAACACTTCCAAGTCCAGTCTTTGCGTGAGGTGTGTCCCGGGTAGTGCGTTCCTCAGTCCGCGTATAGGATAAAACCAGAGAAGGTGCTGTACTTGTTGTTGTTCCCGCCGTGAGCTTTGCCTCCGTCCAGTTTGATGTAGACCTCGTCGCCGGCGTCCAGGTGCAGGATGACGCTGTTGGAGGCGTAGTCGTAGTTCTGGTCGGCGTCCTGGGCGATGGCGCTGGCTCGGACCTGGGATAAAGAGAGGAAGATGTCGGGATTAGTGGAATGGTTTCATAATCGACAAAAGCTGAGACGAAGAGGATTTTCACATGATTGCATTGTTAGAGAGCGTTCAAAATGGCTCAGAATTTGAACCACAAAACCTGGAACAAACTCGGACTAAAAACCAGGAATAAACCAGCAGTAGAACAAGAACCAAACAAAATCTACAACAGGACAAAACTAGGACCAAACCAAGATAAGTGTGAATGCATCCTCTCCCTTCTGTTGAGAGTTTGTCCCAACAAATCTGGAAAAATATATGAATGGAATAGGTCATTTATGTCCCAATCAATCAGCCATTCTCGGTCCTCAGTGTGGTAATGCTACAGATGCATTTCTTGACAATATTAGCACTCCATGAAATTATACCAAAAAGTTAACATGAAGAAAAGTTGCTGTTTGCATCAATTATTAGTGCACACAAGTAATTTTATCATGATATTTTTTCAGGAACAAAAAGAAGAAGAGAGCCATGAGAACGTGAATATAAGAGTAATCAGCCTGAATAAGGAAGTGTGTTTCAAGTCCACAGTGTCTGAAGGATGGAAGACAGTATTTGGCATCAGAAAATATGTAAATGAACTTAAAAAAGAAACTTTCAAAACCTTCAACACAAGAATACCAGTATAAGGTCACACATCAGCTTTTGTGTGATTAGCAGTATGAACTCTTTCGATGTGTCATGTAGATGATGCTGACGTTACTTATCCCAGAACCTTTTTTTTTAAGTCCTTAAATCAATGCAAGACTCGCTCTGAACATTTCTTCCGTCAAATCACAATAACTACAACCTTGTCAGATCCACTCTTTACTGCAATGCGTTGTTAATATATATTTATGTGTAATTGTCTCTACAGCCAGTAGATGGAGCCACAGCTAAGTCAAAATGGCATCTCTTAGGGCAGTTATGTTTTTCTGTGTAAAAGCATTTTATTTTTAGTTCTAAAGCATAAGCTGTCAAATGAAGACATTCAAGAGCAGGTTTAAAGGTAAAAGTAAAAATAATGCATAATATTTGTACTTTGAACTAAAAACACCCACACTTGAGTGCAAGATAATTAATTAAGTAAGTTAGATAGTTACAATAGTACGCACATTGATCAGTAAATTAGAAAGTTAGTTAGTACGTTGGTCAGTAACTAAAATGTTAGTTAGTAACTTAGTAGTTAGAAAGTTAGTCAGTTTGTTAAGTTAGGAATTTTAATTAGTAAGTATAGTTGGAAAGTTATTACTTAGTGAGGTGGTTAGGTAGAAAGTTGATAAGTTAGTTAGATAAGTCAGTACATTAGTAAGTTAGATAGTTGGTAAGTATGTTAGTTATTTAGTTAGTTAGTTGGTCAGTTAATCAGTTAATTACTCAATTTGTTAGTTTGTCTTCACATAAACAACATTTCAAAGAAAAGACAAATCAAAACACCATACATAATTGAAGTGCACAATAGAACAGAGGGACACGGCTTATAGTTGTTTCAGTGTTAATGGCTGTGGGATGAGACTGGGAGATAAATATGTTTAATGTCAGACTTTGGAACATTCCTGGCAAAGTATGGGGCGGCACGGAAGCACACCGGCTAGCTCTCTCGCTTCACCGCAAGAAGGTCCTGGGTTCAACTCCGGGGCGGCATGGGGCCTTTCTGTGTGGAGTTTGCATGTTCTCCCTGTGCCTGTATAGTTTTCCCCGACCAAATAAGTAAACAACAACAAAAACAAGCTAATGATTGACCCTTTACCAGAAACCTTGAATGTAGTGCAGTATTATTTGATTTGATCCATATATCTCAATTCATATGCTCACCCAACATATGAACATGGTCAAAAAATAAATAAAAAAAATTGCAAAACAACTAATCAAACAATCAGCCAACACAGAACTGCACACAAACTCACGCAGTTTGGAAGAGGAAAAATAAATTAGCCTTAATACAAAGTAGCTGAGTTGTGACAATGATTACTTGGCATTCTTTGACTCACAGCTGGACTCTTAGACCTTGACAAGACAAGAATAAGGTTACAAGTCATTTTAGACATTAAAAATCCATTAACGCACAAACAGACTATAAAGCGGAACACAATATGAAAAATTAAATGCCATCATCTTGGCAGAGCTAATGATAAGAACAGAAATTGTGCCAAAAATATATATCACAGCATTTTGTGTCAGAGTAACAACAGCAAGAAGACTGCCTCTATACTGGGCCATTATGTTGTCTCGTTTTACAAAAATGAATGATTTGTGGTGGACAACAGCTCAAATCTTCGCTTCAATTGGTATTAGAAAAACAGGAGCAAACAAGGTCATTCGAACCTCGGGCTTTTCTGTCAGACGGATTTATGGTTTCAATCAAAACACTGGCCGGTCAAATTCTGCCCCAACAAAAGGTCTTTAACAATAGAAAAGTCAACTGCTCAGCGCTTCAAGTGTTCACAGTGGAAGGAGGACCTACTGAGAAACGTTATGGAAAAGCATTGCCGCAGACAGTAACAACATCATTTAAATAAAATCTATAATCTAAAATCTATATCTACATTCTGAATGTATTAAGCTGTACTACTCAAATTAGCGTGTCTGCACCCTGCTTGTCCTTAGATGTTACGGCTTTTCCTGAAATAGTAATTAAACATGTCTGTATTCATAGACATAAGCAAGCAATGCCACCAGGCCCAGTTACAGGTCAGATCTGTGCAGAGGAGACTCAACTCACAGTATGAATACATGTTTTTCTTGGCATTTTTAAGCAATAATGCATGATAAATATGTTTAGTGCTCTACTGTGGAACATTGCAGGCAAAGCAATTTCATCTCCATAGAGACATGAAGGTGGCAGACCCTCCACACAGTTACTCAATGTACCTTTAGCAGTAGAAGTAATATATTTATTTATTTTTTTGTTGTTGTTGTTGTTGTTTGTTTGTTTTTAGATTTTATCACAAGTCAGTGAACTTTGTGGTTTACTTTCTTAACTCCCAATGAAAATTAAACAGACAAAACTTGAAAATGGACAAATTTGCCAGACACTGGGACAGAGGGGCCAATATATTTTTTTTGAATTACTTTTTTATTTTTATTTTTTTGCTATTCTTTTTGATTTTGTCAGTTCAGTCTCCGGTATTTGGTCTGGTTTGTTACAACAACCAGTATTATTTATTTCAATAATCACTTTGACCAGTAATTATTTTTATTCTTTTTTAATTGAGTTTTTAAACTTAAGAATACAAAAAACACAAAGAAGAGAGCACGGCCGCAGAGAGCAGAAAGAAAAATCGAACAGAAAAAGAAAAGACATACACATAAAAAGGCACACACAGTTAACAAAAAAGGGTCCCATTTTGTCCAAAGTTTGTCAAATTAGTCTCTTTTCATATTGGGTTTGAATGTCATTAGTTCCATTTTTCTAATGTCTGTTATTATGTCAATCCAGTCCTTGATCGTCGGCTCGGTTGGTGTCATCTACTTTTTACAAAAAAGCACATTCTGAAGGTATCCATCTATTGTATCCATGGCAGGGGTTTTCAGGTCCAAATATATAGTTCTGAAATCAAATGGGATGGAGAGTAATGATCAGTAATTATTTTTCTTGTACATTTTGAGGTCCTTCTGGTACCATTTAATTTGGCAAGATTAAATACAACACACGATGCAGCACATTCAAGAATTACACATCGCTATAGCGGAAATGTGCATAAACTAAAATAAGAAAAGGACTAGTGACCAGTGAGTAAAAGCGATTCACCTGCCAACTACTGATATTATAACTAACAGAAATCATATCAACAATCGAATACATATTCTTGCCCTTTTTGAATCAAACAAAGCTCAAGTATCGCCGCCATGTGAAGTGAGCAAACTTAGGAAGCACCAGTGACATCCATAAAGGTCATTTGGTGGTTGCCGTCGGCTACAGCTGAGGCTCTCGGACCAATTAGACGGAGCCGTGTGCAACAGTCACGACCTCTGACCTCAGTTCGACCGCACGCCGCCATCTTTGGGCCGTGACATTCGGCAGCATTGACAAGGGTCCGGCTCATTGTGGGAGCAACAGAACAAGAGACTGTGGATAATTTAGTAGGACAAGTGTTTTAGAGTAGCAGGGAGATGATTCACACGAGCAAACGAGTGGCGTGGACAAAGACGAGCGAATTAGTACTCTACAACTGAAAAAAACGTTAAGAAGAACTACATTTCTGATTTCAGCTTCACTTTCATTCTGCATTCATAAGCATGCATTATCCAGGGCTGAAACAAGTTAATCGCAACTGACCGATTAATGAGATAAACGTCAGCTAATTCAGTACTCGAGTAATTGTTATCTGGGCTTTGCATGACTTCAAAACATGCCATACGCTATGAAAGAGGTTTTATGTATCAGACAGAGCAAGAATTACGTTGACATTTTGTGTTTCTGCTGAAAAAGTCATTTTGTCTGCTCGTATTCAATCAGCATTAGCTTTATCAGGTTTGAATTTGGTAAAAAAACAAACAAAAAAAAAACAAATCGAGTAATGAAAAGTGCTAGATTAATAGAATAGCAAAAACTCATTAGCTGCAGCCCTATTATTATCTATGCATAAGTGAGGTTCATTCATTGGTCGTCTGATAATTCATTCAAAAGGTTCTTTTTTCAGATCATAACATCATGTGACGCTCTGAAGAGGATTGTGAGTGAGCAGGCGAAAGTCTCAAGTAAACAAACAAACTCTAGTCTGAAAATTAAAACTATACTTTGATTTTTAAAACAAGATATTATTTATAAGTTTTGAATGTTGTTATGTAACTTCTCTAGAGAAGTTATGCTTTACCTAGAATGTTCCACACATTATGACATTAAACTTTATCTGGAGACAAACAGGTGGCACAATCAGGCCAAGTTGCAGGTCAGGAGTCTGAACAAAACACAAGGACAAAACACAAACTTCCACAGACTTGCTGACTGAGAATCTTTAAAGTGCCTCTGAAAGGATGGACTACTCACTTAACTAAAATGCTGATAAGATAATTCTACTAAAATCTTTACCAATTTAAATGTTTTTAATTTTACTTCCTGGTTGTAGTGACCTCACATTACCAAATTACCAAAAACCAAAACTCTTCTAATGTCACAGATTTTTTTATTTGACAAAGAAAAATACATGTGAACACCTTTATTTTGTTGAATCAACGTTTAAAGGTTCAAAAAAGTATTTTGTGTAAATGATGCATAACCTCGTGTGATGTGAGATCACTGATGTGTGATGTTTTCAACATCATTTTCAACTTTTCTTCACTGACTGGTGTAAAACTATACTTTATATTTACAAGAGGTATTCATACACTAAATAAAGTCAAAATTAGAGAATCACACATTCCACACTTCGCATTTTAAAGGGAAGTTGTCATATTATAGATCACAATCTTAATGTGGAAAGTCACACATGTAACATTTAATACGTACTCATGCTTTATAAATGAGACCCCAGATCTATGGTGAGGTGGCCCTGGTCACTGTAACAATGTCTGTTTTTCAGAGATTTGTTTAGCAATTACTGCACCTGGGATTTAAGACAGTATTACACATTTGTTTGAAGCCACACAGTGGAACAGTCCAAGCAAGACAATAACAACTCCATGGAGACGAGCAGACGACAAACCTGTAAAAAAGTTATATGGTGCAAGGGTTGTAAAAAGGGTTAAAAGTCAGATACCAATCGATAATAATTTTGTTGTATCTGTTGTAATCTTGTGCACTGTCAGAACTACTTAAAGACATTTTAAAAACTAATTAAAAAATGACTATTATTTAGTGTCGAAATAGTCAAATTTCTGAAACAAGAAATTGTTATTTTGGTGTCAAATCAAGTTTACAATTTTTGTACCATGACAACATTACACGATGCAGTTAGAGTTAGAACTGATCTAAATAAATATACTTTTAAAATTTGACTTTTTGATCATATTTGAATAAGTTAAAGCTTTTAACTTGCATTTTTAAATGTTTTGTTTTTAAATCCAATCCAGCCTCCTGTTAAGTGGTCCTAACAAGATCCACAGTATTGACCCTCACTTTAATGAAACCGAATCGACAAAGAACACAGAGATCATTATTCTTTTTTTTCTTTTCTTTTCAGCGCGAAATGAAAACAGGAAAACGGTGTACAATATATATCCTTTAAAGCCACTGGTTAAAGAAGCCAATTAGTCACTTAGTCTGGTCAGCAAGGCCGGATCAAAATCAATGGTCAGTGTTTTCTGTGGCTCATTATCAGGTCTCCGAAGTCCGCTCGGACAAAGGCTCCTTAAATCAAAGTGTGGACCAATTCTGTAAAGTAGATGCCCAATAATTTAGTTTTGTGCCAAGAGTCCACATGACAGCCGTATTGACTTACAGAGAGAGAAAAGTTACAAACGCTAATCCTGTTTCAAGCTTTATGTGATTACAGCCTGTTATTGGATCTTTGTCATTTTCCCACAGCTTCCATTTATTTCACTTTGCGTCAGTCTCAAGTGTAAAAAACAGCTTTTACAAACTTTAACTCTTTTGTTTTATACGTTTGTCTTTAAGAAGTGTTGCTGCCCTCGTTAAACAATTGCAATAAAATCATGTTTTAACTTAATGTAGATATAATATAAAAAACAAAAGCAATTCAAGCCTTCTGCATACTAGAGAATTTTCAAATCTTTCGCGATTTTAAGACTATAGATTTCAAAAAAGTGCAGGCCACAGACACGAGGACATTTTGCAAAGAGTATTTGTCTTGCTCTCGAATGAAGGACAGCAACACTTGTAATTTCAGTGAGGATTTTCTACAAGCGGAGGAGAGTGTCCTGTGATCGAACTGGGTGTAATGGAAACAAATACACGAGGACACGAGGCGAGCGGCAGCTGCCATTACTTGACCTCTTATTCAGAGAGAAAATAAAACAAAAAGATGAAACGCGTGTGGATTAAATCTGTTTTAAAGGCCACTGAAGGAGGTACAGAGCTGGTTACACTGACTAGTTGCAGACGTGATGAAATGAAAACGTTTGCACATACTCTGTTGGTTTCATCCGATATTTTTTACATTCTAAGAGCCGTCTCTAGGCAACGGAGCCTGGCGCTATACGGCTGCTCTGATTGGCTGTTGTAAAGTTTAACATGTTGGAACCTTTGACAAATAGGGAGGAGAGACACCACTAATAATCTTTCTTTACTTGACTTTTCTTTAATAAATTAGTCCTTGCTTTATGTATATATCTTTAAATATTATACTTAAGCCTATTTTTATTCTTACACATAATTTCCATGCCTCTTTTTTATCATAATTTGTATATTTTACTATAATTACTGTAATTCATTGTTTAATCTTAAACCTTACCATCGTAGCAAGTTCCTAGTTTGTGAATTTTGTTCCTTGACAACGGCAATAAAACATTCGCTGATTTCTGATTCTAAAATTATGAAAAATGAACTTATATGGAGAAAAAAGAATAGCAATTGCTTGACATATATGCTGTCAATCGATAAAAAGAAAGTATGAAATTAATCACACTTTTAAAATTAACCTTTTTGCACTGAAAATCTTATTTTAATTTTTCATCATCAGCAACTAAAACTGTATGTCATTTAATACTTGTAGCTCTAACTCAATTTCACCTGAAATGTGTGCCCTCAAACAACTATTTTCAGTCCAAACTCCATCCAATGCACACAGTTGTAAATAAGGAGCAGACCTGTTAAAAGCACTTGATGGAAATGGGCTGTGTCTCGGGAGATGTGTGTCTTGGTCTAGTCTGGCACACGGAGGTCGCTGATCTTTCCTTCGTTCGAACAGCAAAAAGCATTTAAGTGTCCGAGGTGCCATTTCTGTGCCACTTTAGTTGAACCGGCGTGCAGGAGTATGTGGCTAATACCGCATTAAGAACGTCTCTAAACAACAACCTCTTTCAAAGTGTCTGAGCCCGAGCACTACTTCGGCTGACCTCCTCCAGAATCAGCGCGCGTTTTATCCCACGCTCTATTCACAAGCTCAGCCAAATGGACGCACATTATAACACCAGAAAGTTGTTTAGTTTCATGCACTCGTCTTATGCAGAAGATAATAATATGTAGTCTATAAAATCACTGACTATGCTTTGGTAAATAGCCCGTTAAACACATACAGTGCAATGGAGCCGAAGTTGTTGCTGCAAAACAGAGTTCTCTACAGCATCATATTGAAATTGTTAAATGTAAAATGTAATATGTTTATAGAGCTTATGCAGAAAAAATGTATGAGGGTCAATTGCTAAATATGTAGTTTGTACCTGACATCAAAAAGAAAGAAGAAGAGAAAAAGAAAAAGAAGAAAATCAAGTAAACAGTTGTTGAAAATATAGACTTTGTTGATCACTCGCAGTTGAGCTCATACCTTTCTTTCCTTAAATATGATTTTTTTTTAAATTTGGTTTGTTGAGGAAAATAATTGTTGTGCGGCAGTTAAAGTGTTCTAAAACCTCCAGTTAGCAAACAAGCAATAGCTCCGCACAGTCGGAGCAACAACGGAGAAACTACTAATTCAATTTGTGCAAAATAACAATCTTAAGGATAAAATTGAGGGCAAAAATACACATTTATTAGTTCAATGTCAAAAGTCGTAATTTTAACCAAACCTTTTGTGAATAAAACCTATCCTAATCCTAATTTCAAATTGTGGAATAATAGATTGTCAAAAATAATCATTTGCCTTAAAATTTTAGAAAGATAAGTTCTGCACATGACAAAAATTCCAAACTTTTACGGAGTCCCAAACTTTTACTGAGTATATCGTCTAGTCCCTTGATTTTCAGTGTGCAGGGCCTTGCCACATGTGCCTCGAAAAATGTCTTATTTGAATAGATTGATTGATGAATGATTTATCTTTTTGGAGTGTTCTGGACATGTTCAATGCTTGCTTCTGTACCAAAATAAAAAAGTAAAGTAAAATTAACAACATTGTCAAATTTAGAGTAGAATTAAGTTACATTTTTACCTTATCTTGCAACTGTCCTGGCTCCAATCTGAAGATAACTCTCCTGAGAAACCTTGGCTCTATTTTTTTATATTTGGTGACATGAAATGTTTTTGTATGTGATTGTACTTATTTATTTCAAAGAAAACTAAGGAGAAAAAAAGAAAAAAACAAGATTTTGGCGTCTTTTTATTGGCAGTGTATTTTCACAAGGGACCTGCAGGGGGAGCTCTGTCACTGAAGTTACTTTGTTCTGCTTTAAAGAACCAGACAATGGCACCGTCATCATTCAACACATTTTTTTCTTAGTTAAAAGGTCTGATTTGGTCATGTTTTAGGTGGTGTGCTGTGGAACATTTTAAACAAAGAAATCGCGGCACTAATAAAATGTTGAAAAACACTGGTCTACAATGTCAAATATGTCAAAAGCTGTTGAAAGAAATTATTGAAAATGAAAAAGAATTTAAAAATAAAATGTTAGTTTTCACACAAGTTTAAAAAGTGATGGACATTTACTTTTGTTTGCAACCTCAATCAAAACATTTTAATTATTTGTCAGTTATTTGTTAAGAATTTTAATATGTTTTTATTCATTCCCATACTTTTGAGAGTTTTGAAGACCCAGTGAAACTATTAGTCATGCTCAGTTTATGTTGAACTGCACATAATATAAAATCAGAATAAAAATGGAGGCGTTGCTGTCATGTTTATTCATATAGATTCACAAATTTGACTGAAAAGAGACACATGAAAAACTGATCTTACAATCCATTTTGATCTAGGCTCTATTATTTTTTTATATATGTATTATTTGGTTGGGTCGGTAGCTGAATAATTTACGACGGGTAAGACAAGAACGCTAAGAATCGGCTTGATAACAGTCATACAGTATTAAGACTAGTCGACATATATATCAGCCTCAATAATACGTGAAATATTGTACATTTTTATTGTTTATCCTGATGATTAAATCTGGCACAGCTCATATCGATGTGCAAACACTCTCTCCTGTTCTAATCTTCAGATGCCAGAGTCCAGCGCATATTAATCTGACGCGCTGTAACCCACGCCATGCAAAGTCAACACGCTGTTATTAGAGGGTTTGCACTCCGGGAGAGAGAGGGAGAGGGGGGAGAGAGAGAGAGAGAAAGAGGGAGAGAGAGAGAAAGAGGGAGAGAGAAAGAGGGAGAGAGAAAGAAGAGAATGAGAGAGAGGAGAATGGGAGAAGAAAGAGAGAAAGAGGGAGAGAGAAAGAAGGGACAGAATGAGAGAAAGAGAGACAAAATGGGAGAGATGGCGGGAGGGAAAGAGTGAAAGAGAACGAGAGAAAGAAAGAAAGAAAGAGACAGAATGAAAGAGAAAGAGAATGCGTGAAAGAAAGGAATAGAAAGAGAATGAGAGAGAGAGAGGGAGAGAGTAATAAAGAAAAAGAAAGGGAGTGATAGAGAATGAGAGAGAGGAGAATGAGAGACAGAATGAGATAAGAAAGAGAATGCGTGAAAGAAAGGAAGAGAAAGGGACAGAATGAGAGAAAGAGAGACAGAATGGGAGAGAGGACGGGAGGGAAAGAGAGAGAAAGAGAACGAGAGAAAGAAAGAGGGAGAGAGAGAAATAAAGAGAAAGGAAAGCAAGAACAATAGAGAATGAGAGAGAGGAGAAAGAGACAGAATGAGAGAAGAAAGAAAGAAAGAAAGAAAGAAAGAAAGGGACCGAATGAGAGAAAGAGAGACAGAATGAGAAAGAGAGAGGGAAATAAAGAGAGAGAAAGAAAGTGCGATAGAGAACAAGAGAAAGAGGGAGAGAGAAAGAGAATGAGAGAAAGAGACAGAAGGGGAGAGGGAGGGACAGAGAGAGGGCGAGCGAGCAGGATTTGTCACCCGGGATTTTAATGAAACTTTATCAAAATATTGACTTTATTTAAGGCGACAGAGAGAGCGCACTTGAACCTCAAAGCCTGGATTTACCTGGTGTTAAGGCTGGGTTTATGATATTATGAGATTAATAAAAATCTGTCTCTAAATGTCATGAAAAGTATATTTGCTCCGAGGTGGGTCTCAATAAGTTAGAATTTCTGAAGTGCGAAAGTGATTATACTCAGTGGTTACATTACATTCACACTTTAGAATTCCAGGGGACTAATTAACCGTAGAAAGAAATAATGAAACCTAATACACAAATGTTGAGCCCTATCGGCCCCACAAACTGGTATTATTAATCTTTACAATCCTTTCAACTGAGAACAACCATGCCTTTGGGGTTGTTTAATGGCACAACCTTTCTGATACTGAGAACAAATAATTTAACTGACGGAGAAGACATTACATCACTTTGAAATATGATGTAATGACAGTATTTTTACTTAAAAGTGAACTATTTGTTAGATTCTAAACTAAATTGCCAATAAATAAAAAAGCTTCCTGTTCTTGCTTTCCTCTCACAGTGTCTGGGAAAGTTGACAAAATACATAAAACAGTACATAAAATTAAGCTCCTACAGGCAAGGTAAGTTTATGTGTACAGCACAGTTTGTGCACAAAGTCATTCAAACTGCTTTGCATAATAAAATTGCATTTAAAACAATAAAGACATTCATAATATACATAAACATTATTAAGAAAATTATTTTAAAATCCTTTATGTCGTATGCACAGCTAAGTTTTTAGCCTGGATTTCCACATTGTCAGAGTGGAGGCCTCTCTCACATCTTCAGGAAGACTGTTCCAGATTTGAGCTGCATACAACTGAAACACTGATTCCCCATGTTTAGTCCTGACTCTGGCACCAGCGGGAGGCTGGTCCATGGTTAGTCCAGACTCTGGCACCAGCAGGAGGCCGGTCCAGGTTTAGTCCTGACTCTGGCACCAGCGGGAGGCTGGTCCATGGTTAGTCCAGACTCTGGCACCAGCAGGAGGCCGGTCCAGGTTTAGTCCTGACTCTGGCACCAGCGGGAGGCCGGTCCATGTTTAGTCCTGACTCTGGCACAAGCAGGAGGCCGGTCCAGGTTTAGTCCTGACTCTGGCACCAGCAGGAGGCCGGTCCATGTTTAGTCCTGACTCTGGCACCAGCAGGAGGCCGGTCCATGTTTAGTCCTGACTCTGGCACCAGCAGGAGGCCGGTCCATGTTTAGTCCTGACTCTGGCACCAGCAGGAGGCCGGTCCATGTTTAGTCCTGACTCTGGCACCAGCAGGAGGCCGGTCCATGTTTAGTCCTGACTCTGGCACAAGCAGGAGGCCCGTCCCTGAGGTGCCATGGAGAGACTTGAACACAAGCAGGGCTGCTTTAAAGTCTATTAGAGCTGATAATTAGATTAAAGTCTATGTACACATGAGAGAGAGAAAAACAAACACCACGAAAATAGTCTTGTACAATAGTGCAAGGTCACTGCCTTTCATTAGATTTATAGTTTTAAGTACCAATTTAAACAATTATGAAAATTATATAACAAACCGACAGTATTGCTTTTCAAGTCAGACCAGACCCGTGCTTTGTGATTAAAAATTTTAATTACAAATCGTCCTTGTCATGCTGCTGTTATTGAAGTATAGAGTCCCCAGATATAATAGATACCAATAAGATAATAGATACCACAAAAGTGTACTATGTAACTTATAACTAATATATATATACATTAGTTATAAGTTACATAAAGGAACATTAGCACATGTTCAGGTCAGATCTGTGAGCCTACTAACAATAGGAATGCATTTTTTCAAGGTATTATTTCAACAGCTAAACACACAATTAAAAGTTATATATGTTTAGTGCAGTGGAACATACCGGGCAAATCCCTAATATCTTGATGAATGCAAGTAGTTATACGGACCCACCAGAAAGAACTATTCATTTGTGTTGAGATGTATATTGTTTTGTCCAAAGAATGTGTTTTTTCATCAGCATTGTGGTATCAATGTTGGTATTAAGCATCAGGCCTTTTCTTTAGTTTGAAATGTCAGTATCGTGACAAGATTAGTGAGGAACAAGTAGGTAGTCTGTAACATAACGTTATCACCAGCACACAATCCCGGTGATAGACTTGTGGTACATAGAGCGCTGTAATGATGAGCGAGGCCTTGTTGAGGAGATGAGCTCATGAACCTGATGTAGAGTTAGGGCCAAACAGGCGAGTGGCGAGGCGTGACCTCGACAGTGAATATGTACAGGCGACTCTGACAAGACAAACAAAGCGGAGAGAGAGCGAGAGAGGCTGCTAAATGAGGTGTCAGTGTGTTGATGCGGTTGATCACGCGTTTGCATCCGTCACAGCGTCAAACTCATGGCTCTGAACACTGTAAATTAGAAACGCCATACACACAGTCGTTTGTTAGCAACGTTTCTGAATCTGTGCTGTTTAACTGTCAGATTGCAGATTTGTTGACCTGGTTTATGGTTAATATCTCCGTATTTACTAGGCCTATCCACATGAAAAAAACAGTCTAAATGAACAAAACTGAGATTATTTTTCACAATAGCTTCAGAAAGTGGTGCCATTGTTGAACTCCAAAGACGGGATTGTTGTCGTATGAAACAAAAGGACTTCATGAAGTTTGTGGAGCCAATCTCTAACAAATAATCATAGGATTCAACATTTGTGGATCATAAATGTATATATTTCTTTTAGAAATTCTCTGATATAAACCCCTGCCCTCCCTGAAATAATGATCAATTTTCAAATTCTAGAATGTGATTGTGCTGAATTTCATAAAAAATACATTTTAGAGAATGCTTTTTTGGGTTTCAATATATATATATACATTTTTGACAACAGACTACTCTCTACTTTGTTTCTGAAACCTACAAATTTCTAACTCTAGTTGTTAAATCTCTTACTTTAACCTGGAAAACACGTACTGTATGTAACATTTTGTACATTTGTATGGTTTGTAGACTGCATGTGTGGAGTCAGGCAAAAGGAGCCAGTTTTAACATTTGACCGTTTTACTTTTGGGAATTGCATGTGACTGAAACAAAAATAACACTCTCCCCCATTTCTCACACCTGGAACTGTGATATGTGAGTGTCCCGCGATGTTACACAGATTTTGGCTCAACAGATAGAGGCAGGACGACAGCGCGATCTCCAATCCAACTTATTTGGACAGTATGGACCGGGCTGGTGCAAACATGATTGCGACAGAGAACAATAAACATCGTCGCTGGATTAAAGACACAATTGAAATACAGAAACGTGATACGGGACAATAAACCGGGACGATGGGGCCTTTTTATTCTCCCACACCTGGCATACAGTCCTAAAGCAGTCGGACTGTAGATGGCGCTGTTGTCCTGCCTTTGCCAGAAAGGAAATCGCAGCATGTAAATCAGCTGACAAGACACGTCTCAGCAACATCGCGTGATATAAGATTGTGACTGAGCTATCAAAACTGTCAAACTCTAGTCTGAAACAAGAACATTTTAAATAAATTACCAGAACGACCAAATAAACCAAACTGGACTATTTAGAATTGCATGTTAATTTCTAAATCAGTTTTAAACCACTTGTAATTTGTAGTTGAACAACATAGGTTTAATGCAATACAACAGACTTTTGGATCCTCGACCAATACAGAATTTAAGATACAAAATTATTATTCAGTTATAATCCAGCCACAAGGAGTCACAAACCAGTGTACTTTTTATGCCAAATGAAAACACAAATCCCTGCAGACCGGAGGCAGATGATTTGTGGTGGCAAGTTAACCAAAGACAGGGAAAACACATTTACATCTGTTCTCGTCAAAACTGAATGTCAGCGCTATCAATAATGACACAAAAATATGACAGATAAGTTCCACATGACTTATTGGCACTTTGTAAATTGCATTCACTAAGGGCCAATTGTGCTGGATTGGGGCCGTTATGTTGCTCATACTATGCAGCTGACTGATCCCCCCCTCCACACTTTCGAGTTTAGATGCCTTCCACAAACTTGTAAATGCTGGTGTCTGTTTCGAGGCCTTTGTGAGCCTGACAAGGGCATGTCTCGTGGCGTCTGTGACAGGGATTTGTTGACTTGATGTTGAGCCTCCATTTTGGATCAACGAGTCTATTGGCCCTCCTTAAATCAAAGTGTGCAGCCGTCTAATTGTGTTTGCACAGTGCGACCGTGGACTGCATGCTTAATAGCAGCTTAGAGCCGCCTGGTGCAAAGTGACATCGAGATACTTTTACCTTCCTCAAGAGATAAGACATACTATGATTATGTGCAGAAGTTTTGTGTTGTTATTTGTTTTTGTTTTTGTCAGTGAAAATACGCCAATGTCAAGAAAGATTAGTAATAGAAGTTGGGTCAACGAATATCTTCAGTCTATCTACTTTAGTGAAGTGGTCTGCAAGAATATTTCAAAACTAATCCAAGGTTGAAATTTGATGAACCGCAAACGAGTGAGTGAAAGGGGTTTGATTAATGTGAATCAATCCAAAAGACAAAACAACCTTCGAGTCTCAAGACTTTGAAACAAATGGTCAACTGTTTATGCAGGACACCAAAAGACCAAGAGAACAATACATCAAAAGACATTCTCACATCCTTGGTTCAGCTCCTCTGATGGTGCTCTCACAACTGGTTCACCTGCATTCAGCCTCATGCCCAGTATCTTTATGTATGTGTGCGTGTATGTGTGCGCGTGTGTGTTTGTGTGTTCGTGTGTACGTGTATTTGTTTGCGTGGAAGCTTTACTGCAGGGATGGTGTGGTCGGGGTGGGTTCGGTGAATTGTTTTTAATATGTAAACTGGAAAGCACTTTGTGTTACAATTTTTGTATGAAAAGCGCTTTATAAATAAAGTTTGATTTGATTTGATTTGGTTATCTCTTGGCTTGGGCCAAAAGGGCTCCTGGATGTCTGCTCATACATACAATGTGTGACAGCATTGAAATTAATAAATTGCCATTACAGCCTTCTCAAACATTGCTAAAATAGTTGTGCTTTTGTTTTTGTTTTTTTAAATCTGTA